>JALAZF010000327.1:5756972-7130458 GCA_022829125.1 Lathyrus tuberosus | reverse complement strand
GTTTATTTGACTTGGAAATTTTGTAACGGTCTTTAAAGTTAAATTGTTGAATTTTTTAACTTTGAACTTTTGTTGTGATATTTATAGTAAAATTGTTTGAGTTATTCGAATTGAAACTTTTGTTGTCGTTTTTTATAGTGAAATTGTTGAGTTATTTTACTTGGGACGTTTTGAAATGGTCTTTATAGTGAAATTATCGAGTTTTTTAACCATGAACTTTTGTTATGGTTTTTATTGTGAAATTGGTGAGTTATTTGACATGGAATTTTTGTTATGGTTTTTTATAGTGAAATTGGTGAGTTATTTGAACTTGAAACTTTCGTAATGTTCTTTATAGTGAAATTTGTAAATTTTTTTACATTGAACTTTTGTTTATGATTTTTAGAGTGAAATTGTTGAGTTTTTTTTACTTGGAACTTTTTGTTATGGTCTTTATAGTGAAATTGATAAGTTTTTTTAACTTTGAACTTTGATTGTGATTTTTATATTGAAATTGGTGAGTTTCTTGATTTGGGAATTTTTTTTTTATGTTTTTTAAAGCTGAAATTGGTGAGTTATTTGATTTGGAACTTTTGTTATGTGTTTAATAGTGAAATTTGTAAGTTATTTGAATTGAAACTCTTTTGTTTTGGTTTTTATATAGTGAAATTGTTGAGTTAATTTGACTTGGGACTTTTGAAATGGTCATTATACTAAAATTATCGAGTTTTTTAACTTTTGAACTTTTGTTATGGTTTTTATAGTGAAATTGGTTAGTTATTTGACATGGAATTTTCGTTATGGTTTTTTTTATAGGGAAATTGGTGAGTTATTTGACTGGGAACTTTTGTAATGGTCCTTTATAGTGAAATTGTGATTCTTTTACATTGAACTTTTGTTTTAGTTTTTAGAGTGAAATTGTTGAGTTTTTTTTTACTTGGAACTTTTGTTATGGTCCTTATAGTGAAATTGATGAGTTTTTTTAACTTGGAACTTTTGTTATGGTGTTTTATAAATAGGTGAGTTTCTTGAATTGGAAATTTTTTTATGTTTTTTAAGGTGAAATTGGTGAGTTATTTGATTTGGAATTTTTTGTTATGGTTTTTTATAGTGAAATGGGTAGGTTATTTGACTTGGAACTTTTGTTATAGTTTTTATAGTGAAATTGGTGAGTCATTTGACTTGAAACTTTTGTAATGGTCTTTAAAGTTAAAATTGTTGAATTTTTTTAACTTTGAACTTTTGTTGTGGGTTTTTATAGTGAAATTGTTGATTATTTGAATTGAAACTTATGTTATGGTTTTTATAGTTAAATTGTTTGAGTTATTTGACTTGGGACTTTGAAATGGTCTTTATAGTGAAATTATCGAGTTTTTTAAACTTTGAACTTCTGTTATGGTTTTTATAGTGAATTTGGTGAGTTATTTAACATGGAACTTTCGTTATGGTTTTTATATTAAAATTGGTGAGTTGTTTGACTAGGAACTTTTGTAATGGTCTTCATAGTGAAATTTGTCGAATTTTTTGACTTTGAACTTTTGTTATTGTTGTTAGAGTGAAATTGTTGAGTTTTTTTTAACTTGGAACTTTTGTTATGGTGTTTTTAGTGAAATTGATGAGTTTTTTTTACTAAGAACTTTTGTTATGGTGATTGTAAATAGGTGAGTTTCTTGACTTGGAACTTTTGTTATGGTTTTGATAGTGAAATTGGTGAGTTATTTGATTGGAATTTTTTTTTTTTTATGGTTTTTACATTGAAATTGGCAGGTTATTTGACTAGGAAATTTTGTTATGGGTTTTTATAGTGAAATTGCTGAGTTATTTGACTTGGAAATTTTGTAATGGTCTTTATAGTGAAAATGTTGAGTTTTTTAACTTTGAACTTTGATTGTGGTTTTTTAAACGTTGGAACTTTTGTTATGGTCTTTATACTGAAATTGGTGATTTTTTTCACTTTGACCTTTTGTTATGGTCTTTATAGGGAAATTGTTAAGTTTTATAACTTTGAACTTTTGTTATGGTTTTTAATGTGAAATAGTTGAGTTTTTTTAACTTGGAACTTCTGTTATGGTCTTTTTAGTGAAATTGATGAGTTTTTTAACTAGGAACTTTGTTATGGTGTTTGTAAATAGGTGAGTTTTCTTGACTTGGAACTTTTGTTATGGTTTTTATAGTGAAATTGGTGAGTTTTTTGATTTGGAACTTTTATTATGGTTTTTACATTGAAATTGGCAGGTTACTTGACTTGGAGCTTTTTTTATGGCTTTTATAGTGAAATTTCGGAGTATTTGACATGGAACTTTTGTAAGTGC
Organism: Lathyrus tuberosus; assembly: GCA_022829125.1. Taxonomy (NCBI): domain Eukaryota; kingdom Viridiplantae; phylum Streptophyta; class Magnoliopsida; order Fabales; family Fabaceae; genus Lathyrus; species Lathyrus tuberosus. The sequence continues at coordinate 7,128,167 of JALAZF010000327.1, read as the reverse complement.
CTTTATAGTGAAAATGTTGAGTTTTTTAACTTTGAACTTTGATTGCGGTTTTTATATTGAAATTGGTGAGTTAGTTGAATTGGGACTTTTGTTATGGTTTTTATAGTGAAATTGTTGAGTTATTTGACTTGGGAATTTTGAAATGGTCTTTATAGTGAAATAATCGAGTTTTTTTAACTATGAACTTTTGTTATGGTTTTTATAGTGAAATTGGTGAGTTGTTTGACATGGAATTTTTGTTATAGTGTTTATTGTGAAATTGGTGAGTTATTTGACTTGGAAATTTTTGTAACGGTCTTTAAAGTTAAATTGTTGAATTTTTTAACTTTGAACTTTTGTTGTGATATTTATAGTAAAATTGTTGAGTTATTCGAATTGAAACTTTTGTTGTCGTTTTTTATAGTGAAATTGTTGAGTTATTTTACTTGGGACGTTTGAAATGGTCTTTATAGTGAAATTATCGAGTTTTTTTAACCATGAACTTTTGTTATGGTTTTTAATTGTGAAATTGGTGAGTATATTTGACATGGAATTTTTGTTATGGTTTTTATAGTGAAATTGGTGAGTTATTTGACTTGAAACTTTCGTAATGTTCTTTATAGTGAAATTTGTAAATTTTTTTACATTGAACTTTTTGTTATGATTTTTAGAGTAAATTGTTGAGTTTTTTTTACTTGGAACTTTTGTTATGGTCTTGTATAGTGAAATTGATAAGTTTTTTAACTTTGAACTTTGATTGTGATTTTTATATTGAAATTGGTGAGTTTCTTGATTTGGAAATTTTTTTTTATGTTTTTTTAAAGTGAAATTGGTGAGTTATTTGATTTGGAACTTTTGTTATGTGTGTTAATAGTGAAATTTGTAAGTTATTTGAATTGAAACTTTTGTTTTGGTTTTTATAGTGAAATTGTTGAGTTATTTGACTTGGGACTTTTGAAATGGTCATTATACTAAAATTATCGAGTTTTTTTAACTTTGAACTTTTGTTATGGTTTTTATAGTGAAATTGGTTAGTTATTTGACATGGAATTTTCGTTATGGTTTTTTATAGGGAAATTGGTGAGTTATTTGACTGGGAACTTTTGTAATGGTCTTTATAGTGAAATTTGTGAATTCTTTTACATTGAACTTTTTGTTTTAGTTTTTAGAGTGAAATTGTTGAGTTTTTTTTACTTGGAACTTTTGTTATGGTCCTTATAGTGAAATTGATGAGTTTTTTAACTTGGAACTTTTGTTATGGTGTTTTATAAATAGGTGAGTTTCTTGAATTGGAAATTTTTTTATGTTTTTTAAGGTGAAATTGGTGAGTTATTTGATTTGGAATTTTTGTTATGGTTTTTATAGTGAAATGGGTAGGTTATTTGACTTGGAACTTTTGTTATAGTTTTTATAGTGAAATTGGTGAGTCATTTGACTTGAAACTTTTGTAATGGTCTTTAAAGTTAAATTGTTGAATTTTTTAACTTTGAACTTTTGTTGTGGTTTTTATAGTGAAATTGTTGATTATTTGAATTGAAACTTATGTTATGGTTTTTATAGTTAAATTGTTGAGTTATTTGACTTGGGACTTTTGAAATGGTCTTTATAGTGAAATTATCGAGTTTTTTAACTTTGAACTTCTGTTATGGTTTTTATAGTGAATTTGGTGAGTTATTTAACATGGAACTTTCGTTATGGTTTTTATATTAAAATTGGTGAGTTGTTTGACTAGGAACTTTTTGTAATGGTCTTCATAGTGAAATTTGTGAATTTTTTGACTTTGAACTTTTGTTATTGTTGTTAGAGTGAAATTGTTGAGTTTTTTTAACTTGGAACTTTTGTTATGGTGTTTTTAGTGAAATTGATGAGTTTTTTTACTAAGAACTGTTTGTTATGGTGATTGTAAATAGGTGAGTTTCTTGACTTGGAACTTTTGTTATGGTTTTGATAGTGAAATTGGTGAGTTATTTGATTGGAATTTTTTTTTTTTTTATGGTTTTTACATTGAAATTGGCAGGTTATTTGACTAGGAAATTTTGTTATGGTTTTTATAGTGAAATTGCTGAGTTATTTGACTTGGGAAATTTTGTAATGGTCTTTATAGTGAAAATGTTGAGTTTTTTAACTTTGAACTTTGATTGTGGTTTTTTAACTTGGAACTTTTGTTATGGTCTTTATACTGAAATTGGTGATTTTTTTTCACTTTGACCTTTTGTTATGGGTCTTTATAGGGAAATTGTTAAGTTTTATTAACGTTGAACTTTTGTTATGGTTTTTAATGTGAAATAGTTGAGTTTTTTTAACTTGGAACTTTTTGTTATGGTCTTTTTAGTGAAATTGATGAGTTTTTTAACTAGGAACTTTTGTTATGGTGTTTGTAAATAGGTGAGTTTCTTGACTTGGAACTTTTGTTATGGTTTTTATAGTGAAATTGGTGAGTTTTTTGATTTGGAACTTTTATTATGGTTTTTACATTGAAATTGGCAGGTTACTTGACTTGGAGCTTTTTTATGGCCTTTTATAGTGAAATTTCGGAGTTATTTGACATGGAACTTTTGTAAGTGCCTTTATAGTGAAAATGTTGAGTTTTTTAACTTTGAACTTTGATTGCGGTTTTTATATTGAAATTGGTGAGTTAGTTGAATTGGAACTTTTGGTTATGGTTTTTATAGTGAAATTGTTGAGTTATTTGACTTGGGAATTTTGAAATGGTCTTTATAGTGAAATAATCGAGTTTTTTTAACTATGACCTTTTGTTATGGTTTTTATAGTGAAATTGGTGAGTTGTTTGACATGGAATTTTCGTTATAGTGTTTATTGTGAAATTGGTGAGTTATTTGACTTGGAAATTTTTGTAACGGTCTTTAAAGTTAAATTGTTGAATTTTTTAACTTTGAACTTTTGTTGTGATATTTATAGTAAAATTGTTGAGTTATTCAAATTGAAACTTTTGGTTGTCGTTTTTATAGTGAAATTGTTGAGTTATTTTACTTGGGACGTTTGAAATGGTCTTTATAGTGAAATTATCGAGTTTTTTAACCATGAACTTTTGTTATGGTTTTTATTGTGAAATTGGTGAGTTATTTGACATGGAATTTTTGTTATGGTTTTTATAGTGAAATTGGTGAGTTATTTTGACTTGAAACTTTCGTAATGTTCTTTATAGTGAAATTTGTAAATTTTTTTACATTGAACTTTTGTTATGATTTTTAGAGTGAAATTGTTGAGGTTTTTTTTACTTGGAACTTTTGTTATGGTCTTTATAGTGAAATTGATAAGTTTTTTAACTTTGAACTTTGATTGTGGTTTTTATATTGAAATTGGTGAGTTTCTTGATTTGGAAATTTTTTTTATGTTTTTTAAAGTGAAATTGGTGAGTTATTTGATTTGGAACTTTTGTTATGTGTTTAATAGTGAAATTTGTAAGTTATTTGAATTGAAACTTTTGTTTTGGTTTTTATAGTGAAATTGTTGAGTTATTTGACTTGGGACTTTTGAAATGGTCATTATACTAAAATTATCGAGTTTTTTAACTTTGAACTTTTGTTATGGTTTTTATAGTGAAATTGGTTAGTTATTTGACATGGAATTTTCGTTATGGTTTTTATAGGGAAATTGGTGAGTTATTTGACTGGGAACTTTTGTAATGGTCTTTATAGTGAAATTTGTGAATTCTTTTACATTGAACTTTTGTTTTAGTTTTTAGAGTGAAATTGTTGACTTTTTTTTACTTGGAACTTTTGTTATGGTCCCTTATAGTGAAATTGATGAGTTTTTTTAACTTGGAACTTTTGTTATGGTGTTTAAAAATAGGTGAGTTTCTTGAATTGGAAATTTTTTTTATGTTTTTTTAAGGTGAAATTGGTGAGTTATTTGATTTGGAATTTTTGTTAGGGTTTTATAGTGAAATGGGTAGGTTATTTGACTTGGAACTTTTGTTATAGTTTTTATAGTGAAATTGGTGAGTCATTTGACTTGAAACTTTTGTAATGGTCTTTAAAGTTAAATTGTTGAATTTTTTAACTTTGAACTTTTGTTGTGGTTTTTATAGTGAAATTGTTGATTATTTGAATTGAAACTTATGTTATGGTTTTTATAGTTAAATTGTTGAGTTATTTGACTTGGGACTTTTGAAATGGTCTTTATAGTGAAATTATCGAGTTTTTTTAACTTTGAACTTCTGTATGGTTTTTATAGTGAATTTGGTGAGTTATTTAACATGGAACTTTCGTTATGGTTTTTATATTAAAATTGGTGAGTTGTTTGACTAGGAACTTTTGTAATGGTCTTCATAGTGAAATTTGTGAATTTTTTGACTTTGAACTTTTGTTATTGTTGTTAGAGTGAAATTGTTGAGTTTTTTTAACTTGGAACTTTTGTTATGGTGTTTTTAGTGAAATTGATGAGTTTTTTTACTAAGAACTTTTGTTATGGTGATTGTAAATAGGTGAGTTTCTTGACTTGGAACTTTTGTTATGGTTTTGATAGTGAAATTGGTGAGTTATTTGATTTGGAATTTTTTTTTTTTTATGGTTTTTACATTGAAATTGGCAGGTTATTTGACTAGGAAATTTTGTTATGGTTTTTATAGTGAAATTGCTGAGTTATTTGACTTGGAAATTTTGTAATGGTCTTTATAGTGAAAATGTTGAGTTTTTTAACTTTGAACTTTGATTGTGGTTTTTTTAACTTGGAACTTTTGTTATGGTCTTTATACTGAAATTGGTTGATTTTTTTCACTTTGACCTTTTGTTATGGTCTTTATAGGGAAATTGTTAAGTTTTATAACTTTGAACTTTTGTTATGGTTTTTTAATGTGAAATAGTTGAGTTTTTTTAACTTGGAACTTCTGTTATGGTCTTTTTAGTGAAATTGATGAGTTTTTTTAACTAGGAACTTTTGTTATGGTGTTTGTAAATAGGTGAGTTTCTTGACTTGGAACTTTTGTTATGGTTTTTTATAGTGAAATTGGTGAGTTTTTTGATTTGGAACTTTTATTATGGTTTTTTACATTGAAATTGGCAGGTTACTTGACTTGGAGCTTTTTTATGGCTTTTATAGTGAAATTTCGGAGTTATTTGACATGGAACTTTTGTAAGTGCCTTTATAGTGAAAATGTTGAGTTTTTTAACTTTGAACTTTGATTGCGGTTTTTATATTGAAATTGGTGAGTTAGTTGAATTGGGACTTTTGTTATGGTTTTTATAGTGAAATTGTTGAGTTATTTGACTTGGGAATTTTGAAAATGGTCTTTATAGTGAAATAATCGAGTTTTTTTAACTATGAACTTTTGTTATGGTTTTTATAGTGAAATTGGTGAGTTGTTTCACATGAATTTTTTGTTATAGTGTTTATTGTGAAATTGCTGAGTTATTTGACTTGGAAATTTTGTAACGGTCTTTAAAGTTAAATTGTTGAATTTTTTAACTTTGAACTTTTGTTGTGATATTTATAGTAAAATTGTTGAGTTATTCGAATTGAAACTTTTGTTGTCGTTTTTAATAGTGAAATTGTTGAGTTATTTTACTTGGGACGTTTGAAATGGTCTTTATAGTGAAATTATCGAGTTTTTTAACCATGAACTTTGTTTATGGTTTTTTATTGTGAAATCGGTGAATTATTTGACATGGAATTTTTGTTATGGTTTTTATAGTGAAATTGGTGAGTTATTTGACTTGAAACTTTCGTAATGTTCTTTATAGTGAAATTTGTGAATTCTTTTACATTGAACTTTTGTTATGATTTTTAGAGTGAAATTGTTGAGTTTTTTTTACTTGGAACTTTTGTTATGGTCTTTATAGTGAAATTGATAAGTTTTTTAACTTTGAACTTTGATTGTGATTTTTATATTGAAATTGGTGAGTTTCTTGATTTGGAAATTTTTTTTTATGTTTTTTTAAGTGAAATTGGTGAGTTATTTGATTTGGAACTTTTGTTATGTGTTTAATAGTGAAATTTGTAAGTTATTTGAATTGAAACTTTTGTTTTGGTTTTTATAGTGAAATTGTTGAGTTATTTGACTTGGGACTTTTGAAATGGTCATTATACTAAAATTATCGAGGTTTTTTAACTTTGAACTTTTGTTATGGTTTTTATAGTGAAATTGGTTAGTTATTTGACATGGAATTTTCGTTATGGTTTTTTATAGGGAAATTGGTGAGTTATTTGACTGGGAACTTTTGTAATGGTCTTTATAGTGAAATTTGTGAATTCTTTTACATTGAACTTTTGTTTTAGTTTTTAGAGTGAAATTGTTGAGTTTTTTTTACTTGGAACTTTTGTTATGGTCCTTATAGTGAAATTGATGAGTTTTTTTAACTTGGAACTTTTGTTATGGTGTTTATAAATAGGTGAGTTTCTTGAATTGGAAATTTTTTTATGTTTTTTAAGGTGAAATTGGTGAGTTATTTGATTTGGAATTTTTGTTATGGTTTTTTATAGTGAAATGGGTAGGTTATTTGACTTGGAACTTTTGTTATAGTTTTTATAGTGAAATTGGTGAGTCATTTGACTTGAAACTTTTGTAATGGTCTTTAAAGTTAAATTGTTGAATTTTTTAACTTTGAACTTTTGTTGTGGTTTTTATAGTGAAATTGTTGATTATTTTGAATTGAAACTTATGTTATGGTTTTTATAGTTAAATTGTTGAGTTATTTGACTTGGGGACTTTTGAAATGGTCTTTATAGTGAAATTATCAAGTTTTTTAACTTTGAACTTCTGTTATGGTTTTTATAGTGAATTTGGTGAGTTATTTAACATGGAACTTTCGTTATGGTTTTTATATTAAAAATTGGTGAGTTGTTTGACTAGGAACTTTTGTAATGGTCTTCATAGTGAAATTTGTGAATTTTTTGACTTTGAACTTTTGTTATTGTTGTTAGAGTGAAATTGTTGAGTTTTTTTTAAACTTGGAACTTTTGTTATGGTCTTTTTAGTGAAATTGATGAGTTTTTTTACTAAGAACTTTTGTTATGGTGATTGTAAATAGGTGAGTTTCTTGACTTGGAACTTTTGTTATGGTTTTGATAGTGAAATTGGTGAGTTATTGATTTGGAACTTTTTTTTTTATGGTTTTTACATTGAAATTGGCAGGTTATTTGACTAGGAAATTTTGTTATGGTTTTTATAGTGAAATTGCTGAGTTATTTGACTTGGAAATTTTGTAATGGTCTTTATAGTGAAAATGTTGAGTTTTTTAGCTTTGAACTTTGATTGTGGTTTTTTAACTTGGAACTTTTGTTATGGTCTTTATACTGAAATTGGTGATTTTTTTTCACTTTGACCTTTTGTTATGGTCTTTATAGGGAAATTGTTAAGTTTTATAACTTTGAACTTTTGTTATGGTTTTTAATGTGATATAGTTGAGTTTTTTTTAACTTGGAACTTCTGTTATGGTCTTTTTAGTGAAATTGATGAGTTTTTTTTAACTAGGAACTTTTGTTATGGTGTTTGTAAATAGGTGAGTTTCTTGACTTGGAACTTTTGTTATGGTTTTTATAGTGAAATTGGTGAGTTTTTTGATTTGGAACTTTTATTATGGTTTTTACATTGAAATTGGCAGGTTACTTGACTTGGAGCTTTTTTATGGCTTTTATAGTGAAATTTCGGAGTTATTTGACATGGAACTTTTGTAAGTGCCTTTATAGTGAAAATGTTGAGTTTTTTTAACTTTGAACTTTGACTTGCGGTTTTTTATATTGAAATTGGTGAGTTAGTTGAATTGGAACTTTTGTTATGGTTTTTATAGTGAAATTGTTGAGTTATTTGACTTGGGAATTTTGAAATGGTCTTTATAGTGAAATAATCGAGTTTTTTTTAACTATGAAACTTTTGTTATGGTTTTTTATAGTGAAATTGGTGAGTTGTTTGACATGGAATTTTCGTTATAGTGTTTATTGTGAAATTGGTGAGTTATTTGACTTGGAAATTTTGTAACGGTCTTTAAAGGTTTAAATTGTTGAATTTTTTAACTTTGAACTTTTGTTGTGATATTTATAGTAAAATTGTTGAGTTATTCGAATTGAAACTTTTGTTGTCGTTTTTTATAGTGAAATTGTTGAGTTATTTTACTTGGGACGTTTGAAATGGTCTTTTATAGTGAAATTATCGAGTTTTTTAACCATGAACTTTTGTTATGGTTTTTATTGTGAAATTGGTGAGTTATTTGACATGGAATTTTTGTTATGGTTTTTATAGTGAAATTGGTGAGTTATTTGACTTGAAACTTTCGTAATGTTCTTTATAGTGAAATTTGTAAATTTTTTTACATTGAACTTTTGTTATGATTTTTAGAGTGAAATTGTTGAGTTTTTTTTACTTGGAACTTTTGTTATGGTCTTTATAGTGAAATTGATAAGTTTTTTAACTTTGAACTTTGATTGTGGTTTTTATATTGAAATTGGTGAGTTTCTTGATTTGGAAATTTTTTTTATGTTTTTTAAAGTGAAATTGGTGAGTTATTTGATTTGGAACTTTTGTTATGTGTTTAATAGTGAAATTTGTAAGTTATTTGAATTGAAACTTTTGTTTGGTTTTTATAGTGAAATTGTTGAGTTATTTGACTTGGGACTTTTGAAATGGTCATTATACTAAAATTATCGAGTTTTTTAACTTTGAACTTTTGTTATGGTTTTTATAGTGAAATTGGTTAGTTATTTGACATGGAATTTTCGTTATGGTTTTTATAGGGAAATTGGTGAGTTATTTGACTGGGAACTTTTGTAATGGTCTTTATAGTGAAATTTGTGAATTCTTTTACATTGAAACTTTTGTTTAGTTTTTAGAGTGAAATTGTTGAGTTTTTTTTACTTGGAACTTTTGTTATGGTCCTTATAGTGAAATTGATGAGTTTTTTTAACTTGGAACTTTTGTTATGGTGTTTATAAATAGGTGAGTTTCTTGAATTGGAAATTTTTTTATGTTTTTTAAGGTGAAATTGGTGAGTTATTTGATTTGGAATTTTTGTTATGGTTTTTATAGTGAATGGGTAGGTTATTTGACTTGGAACTTTTTGTTATAGTTTTTATAGTGAAATTGGTGAGTCATTTGACTTGAAACTTTTGTAATGGTCTTTAAAGTTAAATTGTTGAATTTTTTTAACTTTGAACTTTTGTTGTGGTTTTTTATAGTGAAATTGTTGATTATTTGAATTGAAACTTATGTTATGGTTTTTATAGTTAAATTGTTGAGTTATTTGACTTGGGACTTTTTGAAATGGTCTTTATAGTGAAATTATCAAGTTTTTTAACTTTGAACTTCTGTTATGGTTTTTATAGTGAATTTGGTGAGTTATTTAACATGGAACTTTCGTTATGGTTTTTTATATTAAAATTGGTGAGTTGTTTGACTAGGAACTTTTGTAATGGTCTTCATAGTGAAAATTTGTGAATTTTTTGACTTTGAACTTTTGTTATTGTTGTTAGAGTGAAATTGTTGAGTTTTTTTAACTTGGAACTTTTGTTATGGGTCTTTTTAGTGAAATTGATGAGTTTTTTTACTAAGAACTTTTGTTTATGGTGATTGTAAATAGGTGAGTTTCTTGACTTGGAACTTTTGTTATGGTTTTGATAGTGAAATTGGTGAGTTATTTGATTTGGAACTTTTTTTTTTTTATGGTTTTTACATTTGAAATTGGCAGGGTTATTTGACTAGGAAATTTTGGTATGGTTTTTATAGTGAAATTGGCTGAGTTATTTTGACTTGGAAATTTTGTAATGGTCTTTATAGTGAAAAATGTTGAGTTTTTTAACTTTGAACTTTGATTGTGGTTTTTTTAACTTGGAACTTTTGTTATGGTCTTTATACTGAAATTGGTGATTTTTTCACTTTGACCTTTTGTTATGGTCTTTATAGGGAAATTGTTAAGTTTTATAACTTTGAACTTTTGTTATGGTTTTTTAATGTGAAATAGTTGAGTTTTTTTAACTTGGAACTTCTGTTATGGTCTTTTTAGTGAAATTGATGAGTTTTTTAACTAGGAACTTTTGTTATGGTGTTTGTAAATAGGTGAGTTTCTTGACTTGGAACTTTTGTTATGGTTTTTATAGTGAAATTGGTGAGTTTTTTGATTTGGAACTTTTATTATGGTTTTTACATTGAAATTGGCAGGTTACTTGACTTGGAGCTTTTTATGGCTTTTATAGTGAAAATTTCGGAGTTATTTGACATGGAACCTTTTTGTAAGTGCCTTTATAGTGAAAATGTTGAGTTTTTTAACTTTGAACTTTGATTGCGGTTTTTATATTGAAATTGGTGAGTTAGTTGAATTGGAACTTTTGTTATGGTTTTTATAGTGAAATTGTTGAGTTATTTGACTTGGGAATTTTGAAATGGTCTTTATAGTGAAATAATCGAGTTTTTTTAACTATGAACTTTTGTTATGGTTTTTATAGTGAAATTGGTGAGTTGTTTGACATGGAATTTTCGTTATAGTGTTTATTGTGAAATTGGTGAGTTATTTGACTTGGAAATTTTGTAACGGTCTTTAAAGTTAAATTGTTGAATTTTTTAACTTTGAACTTTTGTTGTGATATTTATAGTAAAATTGTTGAGTTATTCGAATTGAAACTTTTGTTGTCGTTTTTATAGTGAAATTGTTGAGTTATTTTACTTGGGACGTTTGAAATGGTCTTTATAGTGAAATTATCGAGTTTTTTAACCATGAACTTTTGTTATGGTTTTTATTGTGAAATTGGTGAGTTATTTGACATGGAATTTTTGTTATGGTTTTTATAGTGAAATTGGTGAGTTATTTGACTTGAAACTTTCGTAATGTTCTTTATAGTGAAATTTGTAAATTTTTTTACATTGAACTTTTGTTATGATTTTTAGAGTGAAATTGTTGAGTTTTTTTTACTTGGAACTTTTGTTATGGTCTTTATAGTGAAATTGATAAGTTTTTCAACTTTGAACTTTGATTGTGGTTTTTATATTGAAATTGGTGAGTTTCTTGATTTGGAAATTTTTTTTATGTTTTTTAAAGTGAAATTGGTGAGTTATTTGATTTGGAACTTTTGTTATGTGTTTAATAGTGAAATTTGTAAGTTATTTGAATTGAAACTTTTGTTTTGGTTTTTATAGTGAAATTGTTGAGTTATTTGACTTGGGACTTTTGAAATGGTCATTATACTAAAATTATCGAGTTTTTTAACTTTGAACTTTTGTTATGGTTTTTATAGTGAAATTGGTTAGTTATTTGACATGGAATTTTCGTTATGGTTTTTATAGGGAAATTGGTGAGTTATTTGACTGGGAACTTTTGTAATGGTCTTTATAGTGAAATTTGTGAATTCTTTTACATTGAACTTTTGTTTTAGTTTTTAGAGTGAAATTGTTGAGTTTTTTTTACTTGGAACTTTTGTTATAGTCCTTATAGTGAAATTGATGAGTTTTTTTAACTTGGAACTTTTGTTATGGTGTTTATAAATAGGTGAGATTCTTGAATTGGAAATTTTTTTATGTTTTTTAAGGTGAAATTGGTGAGTTATTTGATTTGGAATTTTTGTTATGGTTTTTATAGTGAAATGGGTAGGTTATTTGACTTGGAACTTTTGTTATAGTTTTTATAGTGAAATTGGTGAGTCATTTGACTTGAAACTTTTGTAATGGTCTTTAAAGTTAAATTGTTGAATTTTTTAACTTTGAACTTTTGTTGTGGTTTTTATAGTGAAATTGTTGATTATTTGAATTGAAACTTTTGTTAAGGTTTTTATAGTTAAATTGTTGAGTTATTTGACTTGGGACTTTTGAAATGGTCTTTATAGTGAAATTATCAAGTTTTTTAACTTTGAACTTCTGTTATGGTTTTTATAGTGAATTTGGTGAGTTATTTAACATGGAACTTTCGTTATGGTTTTTATATTAAAATTGGTGAGTTGTTTGACTAGGAACTTTTGTAATGGTCTTCATAGTGAAATTTGTGAATTTTTTGACTTTGAACTTTTGTTATTGTTGTTAGAGTGAAATTGTTGAGTTTTTTTAACTTGGAACTTTTGTTATGGTCTTTTTAGTGAAATTGATGAGTTTTTTTACTAAGAACTTTTGTTATGGTGATTGTAAATAGGTGAGTTTCTTGACTTGGAACTTTTGTTATGGTTTTGATAGTGAAATTGGTGAGTTATTTGATTTGGAACTTTTTTTTTTTATGGTTTTTACATTGAAATTGGCAGGTTATTTGACTAGGAAATTTTGTTATGGTTTTTATAGTGAAATTGCTGAGTTATTTGACTTGGAAATTTTGTAATGGTCTTTATAGTGAAAATGTTGAGTTTTTTAGCTTTGAACTTTGATTGTGGTTTTTTAACTTGGAACTTTTGTTATGGTCTTTATACTGAAATTGGTGATTTTTTTCACTTTGACCTTTTGTTATGGTCTTTATAGGGAAATTGTTAAGTTTTATAACTTTGAACTTTTGTTATGGTTTTTAATGTGAAATAGTTGAGTTTTTTTAACTTGGAACTTCTGTTATGGTCTTTTTAGTGAAATTGATGAGTTTTTTAACTAGGAACTTTTGTTATGGTGTTTGTAAATAGGTGAGTTTCTTGACTTGGAACTTTTGTTATGGTTTTTATAGTGAAATTGGTGAGTTTTTTGATTTGGAACTTTTATTATGGTTTTTACATTGAAATTGGCAGGTTACTTGACTTGGAGCTTTTTTATGGCTTTTATAGTGAAATTTCGGAGTTATTTGACATGGAACTTTTGTAAGTGCCTTTATAGTGAAAATGTTGAGTTTTTTAACTTTGAACTTTGATTGCGGTTTTTATATTGAAATTGGTGAGTTAGTTGAATTGGAACTTTTGTTATGGTTTTTATAGTGAAATTGTTGAGTTATTTGACTTGGGAATTTTGAAATGGTCTTTATAGTGAAATAATCGAGTTTTTTTAACTATGAACTTTTGTTATGGTTTTTATAGTGAAATTGGTGAGTTGTTTGACATGGAATTTTCGTTATAGTGTTTATTGTGAAATTGGTGAGTTATTTGACTTGGAAATTTTGTAACGGTCTTTAAAGTTAAATTGTTGAATTTTTTAACTTTGAACTTTTGTTGTGATATTTATAGTAAAATTGTTGAGTTATTCGAATTGAAACTTTTGTTGTCGTTTTTATAGTGAAATTGTTGAGTTATTTTACTTGGGACGTTTGAAATGGTCTTTATAGTGAAATTATCGAGTTTTTTAACCATGAACTTTTGTTATGGTTTTTATTGTGAAATTGGTGAGTTATTTGACATGGAATTTTTGTTATGGTTTTTATAGTGAAATTGGTGAGTTATTTGACTTGAAACTTTCGTAATGTTCTTTATAGTGAAATTTGTAAATTTTTTTACATTGAACTTTTGTTATGATTTTTAGAGTGAAATTGTTGAGTTTTTTTTACTTGGAACTTTTGTTATGGTCTTTATAGTGAAATTGATAAGTTTTTTAACTTTGAACTTTGATTGTGGTTTTTTATATTGAAATTGGTGAGTTTCTTGATTTGGAAATTTTTTTTATGTTTTTTAAAGTGAAATTGGTGAGTTATTTGATTTGGAACTTTTGTTATGTGTTTAATAGTGAAATTTGTAAGTTATTTGAATTGAAACTTTTGTTTTGGTTTTTATAGTGAAATTGTTGAGTTATTTGACTTGGGACTTTTGAAATGGTCATTATACTAAAATTATCGAGTTTTTTAACTTTGAACTTTTGTTATGGTTTTTATAGTGAAATTGGTTAGTTATTTGACATGGAATTTTCGTTATGGTTTTTATAGGGAAATTGGTGAGTTATTTGACTGGGAACTTTTGTAATGGTCTTTATAGTGAAATTTGTGAATTCTTTTACATTGAACTTTTGTTTTAGTTTTTAGAGTGAAATTGTTGAGTTTTTTTTACTTGGAACTTTTGTTATGGTCCTTATAGTGAAATTGATGAGTTTTTTTAACTTGGAACTTTTGTTATGGTGTTTATAAATAGGTGAGTTTCTTGAATTGGAAATTTTTTTTATGTTTTTTAAGGTGAAATTGGTGAGTTATTTGATTTGGAATTTTTGTTATGGTTTTTATAGTGAAATGGGTAGGTTATTTGACTTGGAACTTTTGTTATAGTTTTTATAGTGAAATTGGTGAGTCATTTGACTTGAAACTTTTGTAATGGTCTTTAAAGTTAAATTGTTGAATTTTTTAACTTTGAACTTTTGTTGTGGTTTTTATAGTGAAATTGTTGATTATTTGAATTGAAACTTATGTTATGGTTTTTATAGTTAAATTGTTGAGTTATTTGACTTGGGACTTTTGAAATGGTCTTTATAGTGAAATTATCAAGTTTTTTAACTTTGAACTTCTGTTATGGTTTTTATAGTGAATTTGGTGAGTTATTTAACATGGAACTTTCGTTATGGTTTTTATATTAAAATTGGTGAGTTGTTTGACTAGGAACTTTTGTAATGGTCTTCATAGTGAAATTTGTGAATTTTTTGACTTTGAACTTTTGTTATTGTTGTTAGAGTGAAATTGTTGAGTTTTTTTAACTTGGAACTTTTGTTATGGTCTTTTTAGTGAAATTGATGAGTTTTTTTACTAAGAACTTTTGTTATGGTGATTGTAAATAGGTGAGTTTCTTGACTTGGAACTTTTGTTATGGTTTTGATAGTGAAATTGGTGAGTTATTTGATTTGGAACTTTTTTTTTTTTATGGTTTTTACATTGAAATTGGCAGGTTATTTGACTAGGAAATTTTGGTATGGTTTTTATAGTGAAATTGCTGAGTTATTTGACTTGGAAATTTTGTAATGGTCTTTATAGTGAAAATGTTGAGTTTTTTAACTTTGAACTTTGATTGTGGTTTTTTAACTTGGAACTTTTGTTATGGTCTTTATACTGAAATTGGTGATTTTTTTCACTTTGACCTTTTGTTATGGTCTTTATAGGGAAATTGTTAAGTTTTATAACTTTGAACTTTTGTTATGGTTTTTAATGTGAAATAGTTGAGTTTTTTTAACTTGGAACTTCTGTTATGGTCTTTTTAGTGAAATTGATGAGTTTTTTAACTAGGAACTTTTGTTATGGTGTTTGTAAATAGGTGAGTTTCTTGACTTGGAACTTTTGTTATGGTTTTTATAGTGAAATTGGTGAGTTTTTTGATTTGACTTGGAGCTTTTTTATGGCTTTTATAGTGAAATTTCGGAGTTATTTGACATGGAACTTTTGTAAGTGCCTTTATAGTGAAAATGTTGAGTTTTTTAACTTTGAACTTTGATTGCGGTTTTTATATTGAAATTGGTGAGTTAGTTGAATTGGAACTTTTGTTATGGTTTTTATAGTGAAATTGTTGAGTTATTTGACTTGGGAATTTTGAAATGGTCTTTATAGTGAAATAATCGAGTTTTTTTAACTATGAACTTTTGTTATGGTTTTTATAGTGAAATTGGTGAGTTGTTTGACATGGAATTTTCGTTATAGTGTTTATTGTGAAATTGGTGAGTTATTTGACTTGGAAATTTTGTAACGGTCTTTAAAGTTAAATTGTTGAATTTTTTAACTTTGAACTTTTGTTGTGATATTTATAGTAAAATTGTTGAGTTATTCGAATTGAAACTTTTGTTGTCGTTTTTATAGTGAAATTGTTGAGTTATTTTACTTGGGACGTTTGAAATGGTCTTTATAGTGAAATTATCGAGTTTTTTAACCATGAACTTTTGTTATGGTTTTTATTGTGAAATTGGTGAGTTATTTGACATGGAATTTTTGTTATGGTTTTTATAGTGAAATTGGTGAGTTATTTGACTTGAAACTTTCGTAATGTTCTTTATAGTGAAATTTGTAAATTTTTTTACATTGAACTTTTGTTATGATTTTTAGAGTGAAATTGTTGAGTTTTTTTTACTTGGAACTTTTGTTATGGTCTTTATAGTGAAATTGATAAGTTTTTTAACTTTGAACTTTGATTGTGGTTTTTATATTGAAATTGGTGAGTTTCTTGATTTGGAAATTTTTTTTATGTTTTTTAAAGTGAAATTGGTGAGTTATTTGATTTGGAACTTTTGTTATGTGTTTAATAGTGAAATTTGTAAGTTATTTGAATTGAAACTTTTGTTTTGGTTTTTATAGTGAAATTGTTGAGTTATTTGACTTGGGACTTTTGAAATGGTCATTATACTAAAATTATCGAGTTTTTTAACTTTGAACTTTTGTTATGGTTTTTATAGTGAAATTGGTTAGTTATTTGACATGGAATTTTCGTTATGGTTTTTATAGGGAAATTGGTGAGTTATTTGACTGGGAACTTTTGTAATGGTCTTTATAGTGAAATTTGTGAATTCTTTTACATTGAACTTTTGTTTTAGTTTTTAGAGTGAAATTGTTGAGTTTTTTTTACTTGGAACTTTTGTTATGGTCCTTATAGTGAAATTGATGAGTTTTTTTAACTTGGAACTTTTGTTATGGTGTTTATAAATAGGTGAGTTTCTTGAATTGGAAATTTTTTTATGTTTTTTAAGGTGAAATTGGTGAGTTATTTGATTTGGAATTTTTGTTATGGTTTTTATAGTGAAATGGGTAGGTTATTTGACTTGGAACTTTTGTTATAGTTTTTATAGTGAAATTGGTGAGTCATTTGACTTGAAACTTTTGTAATGGTCTTTAAAGTTAAATTGTTGAATTTTTTAACTTTGAACTTTTGTTGTGGTTTTTATAGTGAAATTGTTGATTATTTGAATTGAAACTTATGTTATGGTTTTTATAGTTAAATTGTTGAGTTATTTGACTTGGGACTTTTGAAATGGTCTTTATAGTGAAATTATCAAGTTTTTTAACTTTGAACTTCTGTTATGGTTTTTATAGTGAATTTGGTGAGTTATTTAACATGGAACTTTCGTTATGGTTTTTATATTAAAATTGGTGAGTTGTTTGACTAGGAACTTTTGTAATGGTCTTCATAGTGAAATTTGTGAATTTTTGACTTTGAACTTTTGTTATTGTTGTTAGAGTGAAATTGTTGAGTTTTTTTAACTTGGAACTTTTGTTATGGTCTTTTTAGTGAAATTGATGAGTTTTTTTACTAAGAACTTTTGTTATGGTGATTGTAAATAGGTGAGTTTCTTGACTTGGAACTTTTGTTATGGTTTTGATAGTGAAATTGGTGAGTTATTTGATTTGGAACTTTTTTTTTTTATGGTTTTTACATTGAAATTGGCAGGTTATTTGACTAGGAAATTTTGTTATGGTTTTTATAGTGAAATTGCTGAGTTATTTGACTTGGAAATTTTGTAATGGTCTTTATAGTGAAAATGTTGAGTTTTTTAACTTTGAACTTTGATTGTGGTTTTTTAACTTGGAACTTTTGTTATGGTCTTTATACTGAAATTGGTGATTTTTTTCACTTTGACCTTTTGTTATGGTCTTTATAGGGAAATTGTTAAGTTTTATAACTTTGAACTTTTGTTATGGTTTTTAATGTGAAATAGTTGAGTTTTTTTTAACTTGGAACTTCTGTTATGGTCTTTTTAGTGAAATTGATGAGTTTTTTAACTAGGAACTTTTGTTATGGTGTTTGTAAATAGGTGAGTTTCTTGACTTGGAACTTTTGTTATGGTTTTTATAGTGAAATTGGTGAGTTTTTTTGATTTGGAACTTTTATTATGGTTTTTACATTGAAATTGGCAGGTTACTTGACTTGGAGCTTTTTTATGGCTTTTATAGTGAAATTTCGGAGTTATTTGACATGGAACTTTTGTAAGTGCCTTTATAGTGAAAATGTTGAGTTTTTTAACTTTGAACTTTGATTGCGGTTTTTATATTGAAATTGGTGAGTTAGTTGAATTGGAACTTTTGTTATGGTTTTTATAGTGAAATTGTTGAGTTATTTGACTTGGGAATTTTGAAATGGTCTTTATAGTGAAATAATCGAGTTTTTTTAACTATGAACTTTTGTTATGGTTTTTATAGTGAAATTGGTGAGTTGTTTGACATGGAATTTTCGTTATAGTGTTTATTGTGAAATTGGTGAGTTATTTGACTTGGAAATTTTGTAACGGTCTTTAAAGTTAAATTGTTGAATTTTTTAACTTTGAACTTTTGTTGTGATATTTATAGTAAAATTGTTGAGTTATTCGAATTGAAACTTTTGTTGTCGTTTTTATAGTGAAATTGTTGAGTTATTTTACTTGGGACGTTTGAAATGGTCTTTATAGTGAAATTATCGAGTTTTTTAACCATGAACTTTTGTTATGGTTTTTATTGTGAAATTGGGTGAGTTATTTGACATGGAATTTTTGTTATGGTTTTTATAGTGAAATTGGTGAGTTATTTGACTTGAAACTTTCGTAATGTTCTTTATAGTGAAATTTGTAAATTTTTTTACATTGAACTTTTGTTATGATTTTTAGAGTGAAATTGTTGAGTTTTTTTTACTTGGAACTTTTGTTATGGTCTTTATAGTGAAATTGATAAGTTTTTTAACTTTGAACTTTGATTGTGGTTTTTATATTGAAATTGGTGAGTTTCTTGATTTGGAAATTTTTTTTATGTTTTTTAAAGTGAAATTGGTGAGTTATTTGATTTGGAACTTTTGTTATGTGTTTAATAGTGAAATTTGTAAGTTATTTGAATTGAAACTTTTGTTTTGGTTTTTATAGTGAAATTGTTGAGTTATTTGACTTGGGACTTTTGAAATGGTCATTATACTAAAATTATCGAGTTTTTTAACTTTGAACTTTTGTTATGGTTTTTATAGTGAAATTGGTTAGTTATTTGACATGGAATTTTCGTTATGGTTTTTATAGGGAAATTGGTGAGTTATTTGACTGGGGAACTTTTGTAATGGTCTTTATAGTGAAATTTGTGAATTCTTTTACATTGAACTTTTGTTTTAGTTTTTAGAGTGAAATTGTTGAGTTTTTTTTACTTGGAACTTTTGTTATGGTCCTTATAGTGAAATTGATGAGTTTTTTTAACTTGGAACTTTTGTTATGGTGTTTATAAATAGGTGAGTTTCTTGAATTGGAAATTTTTTTATGTTTTTTAAGGTGAAATTGGTGAGTTATTTGATTTGGAATTTTTGTTATGGTTTTTATAGTGAAATGGGTAGGTTATTTGACTTGGAACTTTTGTTATAGTTTTTATAGTGAAATTGGTGAGTCATTTGACTTGAAACTTTTGTAATGGTCTTTAAAGTTAAATTGTTGAATTTTTTAACTTTGAACTTTTGTTGTGGTTTTTATAGTGAAATTGTTGATTATTTGAATTGAAACTTATGTTATGGTTTTTTATAGTTAAATTGTTGAGTTATTTGACTTGGGACTTTTGAAATGGTCTTTATAGTGAAATTATCAAGTTTTTTAACTTTGAACTTCTGTTATGGTTTTTATAGTGAATTTGGTGAGTTATTTAACATGGAACTTTCGTTATGGTTTTTATATTAAAATTGGTGAGTTGTTTGACTAGGAACTTTTGTAATGGTCTTCATAGTGAAATTTGTGAATTTTTTGACTTTGAACTTTTGTTATTGTTGTTAGAGTGAAATTGTTGAGTTTTTTTAACTTGGAACTTTTGTTATGGTCTTTTTAGTGAAATTGATGAGTTTTTTTACTAAGAACTTTTGTTATGGTGATTGTAAATAGGTGAGTTTCTTGACTTGGAACTTTTGTTATGGTTTTGATAGTGAAATTGGTGAGTTATTTGATTTGGAACTTTTTTTTTTTATGGTTTTTACATTGAAATTGGCAGGTTATTTGACTAGGAAATTTTGTTATGGTTTTTATAGTGAAATTGCTGAGTTATTTGACTTGGAAATTTTGTAATGGTCTTTATAGTGAAAATGTTGAGTTTTTTAACTTTGAACTTTGATTGTGGTTTTTTAACTTGGAACTTTTGTTATGGTCTTTATACTGAAATTGGTGATTTTTTTCACTTTGACATTTTGTTATGGTCTTTATAGGGAAATTGTTAAGTTTTATAACTTTGAACTTTTGTTATGGTTTTTAATGTGAAATAGTTGAGTTTTTTTAACTTGGAACTTCTGTTATGGTCTTTTTAGTGAAATTGATGAGTTTTTTAACTAGGAACTTTTGTTATGGTGTTTGTAAATAGGTGAGTTTCTTGACTTGGAACTTTTGTTATGGTTTTTATAGTGAAATTGGTGAGTTTTTTGATTTGGAACTTTTATTATGGTTTTTACATTGAAATTGGCAGGTTACTTGACTTGGAGCTTTTTTATGGCTTTTATAGTGAAATTTCGGAGTTATTTGACATGGAACTTTTGTAAGTGCCTTTATAGTGAAAATGTTGAGTTTTTTAACTTTGAACTTTGATTGCGGTTTTTATATTGAAATTGGTGAGTTAGTTGAATTGGAACTTTTGTTATGGTTTTTATAGTGAAATTGTTGAGTTATTTGACTTGGGAATTTTGAAATGGTCTTTATAGTGAAATAATCGAGTTTTTTTAACTATGACCTTTTGTTATGGTTTTTATAGTGAAATTG
The DNA here is from genome assembly GCA_022829125.1 of Lathyrus tuberosus. Lineage (NCBI taxonomy): Eukaryota > Viridiplantae > Streptophyta > Magnoliopsida > Fabales > Fabaceae > Lathyrus > Lathyrus tuberosus. The sequence continues at coordinate 7,107,733 of JALAZF010000327.1, read as the reverse complement.
GTGAGTTGTTTGACATGGAATTTTCGTTATAGTGTTTATTGTGAAATTGGTGAGTTATTTGACTTGGAAATTTTGTAACGGTCTTTAAAGTTAAATTGTTGAATTTTTTAACTTTGAACTTTTGTTGTGATATTTATAGTAAAATTGTTGAGTTATTCGAATTGAAACTTTTGTTGTCGTTTTTATAGTGAAATTGTTGAGTTATTTTACTTGGGACGTTTGAAATGGTCTTTATAGTGAAATTATCGAGTTTTTTAACCATGAACTTTTGTTATGGTTTTTATTGTGAAATTGGTGAGTTATTTGACATGGAATTTTTGTTATGGTTTTTATAGTGAAATTGGTGAGTTATTTGACTTGAAACTTTCGTAATGTTCTTTATAGTGAAATTTGTAAATTTTTTTACATTGAACTTTTGTTATGATTTTTAGAGTGAAATTGTTGAGTTTTTTTTACTTGGAACTTTTGTTATGGTCTTTATAGTGAAATTGATAAGTTTTTTAACTTTGAACTTTGATTGTGGTTTTTATATTGAAATTGGTGAGTTTCTTGATTTGGAAATTTTTTTTTATGTTTTTTAAAGTGAAATTGGTGAGTTATTTGATTGGGAACTTTTGTTATGTGTTTAATAGTGAAATTTGTAAGTTATTTGAATTGAAACTTTTGTTTTGGTTTTTATAGTGAAATTGTTGAGTTATTTGACTTGGGACTTTTGAAATGGTCATTATACTAAAATTATCGAGTTTTTTAACTTTGAACTTTTGTTATGGTTTTTATAGTGAAATTGGTTAGTTATTTGACATGGAATTTTCGTTATGGTTTTTATAGGGAAATTGGTGAGTTATTTGACTGGGAACTTTTGTAATGGTCTTTATAGTGAAATTTGTGAATTCTTTTACATTGAACTTTTGTTTTAGTTTTTAGAGTGAAATTGTGAAGTTTTTTTTACTTGGAACTTTTGTTATGGTCCTTATAGTGAAATTGATGAGTTTTTTTAACTTGGAACTTTTGTTATGGTGTTTATAAATAGGTGAGTTTCTTGAATTGGAAATTTTTTTTATGTTTTCTAAGGTGAAATTGGTGAGTTATTTGATTTGGAATTTTTGTTATGGTTTTTATAGTGAAATGGGTAGGTTATTTGACTTGGAACTTTTGTTATAGTTTTTATAGTGAAATTGGTGAGTCATTTGACTTGAAACTTTTGTAATGGTCTTTAAAGTTAAATTGTTGAATTTTTTAACTTTGAACTTTTGTTGTGGTTTTTATAGTGAAATTGTTGATTATTTGAATTGAAACTTATGTTATGGTTTTTATAGTTAAATTGTTGAGTTATTTGACTTGGGACTTTTGAAATGGTCTTTATAGTGAAATTATCAAGTTTTTTAACTTTGAACTTCTGTTATGGTTTTTATAGTGAATTTGGTGAGTTATTTAACATGGAACTTTCGTTATGGTTTTTATATTAAAATTGGTGAGTTGTTTGACTAGGAACTTTTGTAATGGTCTTCATAGTGAAATTTGTGAATTTTTTGACTTTGAACTTTTGTTATTGTTGTTAGAGTGAAATTGTTGAGTTTTTTTAACTTGGAACTTTTGTTATGGTCTTTTTAGTGAAATTGATGAGTTTTTTTACTAAGAACTTTTGTTATGGTGATTGTAAATAGGTGAGTTTCTTGACTTGGAACTTTTGTTATGGTTTTGATAGTGAAATTGGTGAGTTATTTGATTTGGAACTTTTTTTTTTATGGTTTTTACATTGAAATTGGCAGGTTATTTGACTAGGAAATTTTGTTATGGTTTTTATAGTGAAATTGCTGAGTTATTTGACTTGGAAATTTTGTAATGGTCTTTATAGTGAAAATGTTGAGTTTTTTAACTTTGAACTTTGATTGTGGTTTTTTAACTTGGAACTTTTGTTATGGTCTTTATACTGAAATTGGTGATTTTTTTCACTTTGACCTTTTGTTATGGTCTTTATAGGGAAATTGTTAAGTTTTATAACTTTGAACTTTTGTTATGGTTTTTAATGTGAAATAGTTGAGTTTTTTTAACTTGGAACTTCTGTTATGGTCTTTTTAGTGAAATTGATGAGTTTTTTAACTAGGAACTTTTGTTATGGTGTTTGTAAATAGGTGAGTTTCTTGACTTGGAACTTTTGTTATGGTTTTTATAGTGAAATTGGTGAGTTTTTTGATTTGGAACTTTTATTATGGTTTTTACATTGAAATTGGCAGGTTACTTGACTTGGAGCTTTTTTATGGCTTTTATAGTGAAATTTCGGAGTTATTTGACATGGAACTTTTGTAAGTGCCTTTATAGTGAAAATGTTGAGTTTTTTAACTTTGAACTTTGATTGCGGTTTTTATATTGAAATTGGTGAGTTAGTTGAATTGGAACTTTTGTTATGGTTTTTATAGTGAAATTGTTGAGTTATTTGACTTGGGAATTTTGAAATGGTCTTTATAGTGAAATAATCGAGTTTTTTTAACTATGAACTTTTGTTATGGTTTTTATAGTGAAATTGGTGAGTTGTTTGACATGGAATTTTCGTTATAGTGTTTATTGTGAAATTGGTGAGTTATTTGACTTGGAAATTTTGTAACGGTCTTTAAAGTTAAATTGTTGAATTTTTTAACTTTGAACTTTTGTTGTGATATTTATAGTAAAATTGTTGAGTTATTCGAATTGAAACTTTTGTTGTCGTTTTTATAGTGAAATTGTTGAGTTATTTTACTTGGGACGTTTGAAATGGTCTTTATAGTGAAATTATCGAGTTTTTTAACCATGAACTTTTGTTATGGTTTTTATTGTGAAATTGGTGAGTTATTTGACATGGAATTTTTGTTATGGTTTTTATAGTGAAATTGGTGAGTTATTTGACTTGAAACTTTCGTAATGTTCTTTATAGTGAAATTTGTAAATTTTTTTACATTGAACTTTTGTTATGATTTTTAGAGTGAAATTGTTGAGTTTTTTTTACTTGGAACTTTTGTTATGGTCTTTATAGTGAAATTGATAAGTTTTTTAACTTTGAACTTTGATTGTGGTTTTTATATTGAAATTGGTGAGTTTCTTGATTTGGAAATTTTTTTTTATGTTTTTTAAAGTGAAATTGGTGAGTTATTTGATTGGGAACTTTTGTTATGTGTTTAATAGTGAAATTTGTAAGTTATTTGAATTGAAACTTTTGTTTTGGTTTTTATAGTGAAATTGTTGAGTTATTTGACTTGGGACTTTTGAAATGGTCATTATACTAAAATTATCGAGTTTTTTAACTTTGAACTTTTGTTATGGTTTTTATAGTGAAATTGGTTAGTTATTTGACATGGAATTTTCGTTATGGTTTTTATAGGGAAATTGGTGAGTTATTTGACTGGGAACTTTTGTAATGGTCTTTATAGTGAAATTTGTGAATTCTTTTACATTGAACTTTTGTTTTAGTTTTTAGAGTGAAATTGTGAAGTTTTTTTTACTTGGAACTTTTGTTATGGTCCTTATAGTGAAATTGATGAGTTTTTTTAACTTGGAACTTTTGTTACGGTGTTTATAAATAGGTGAGTTTCTTGAATTGGAAATTTTTTTATGTTTTTTAAGGTGAAATTGGTGAGTTATTTGATTTGGAATTTTTGTTATGGTTTTTATAGTGAAATGGGTAGGTTATTTGACTTGGAACTTTTGTTATAGTTTTTATAGTGAAATTGGTGAGTCATTTGACTTGAAACTTTTGTAATGGTCTTTAAAGTTAAATTGTTGAATTTTTTAACTTTGAACTTTTGTTGTGGTTTTTATAGTGAAATTGTTGATTATTTGAATTGAAACTTATGTTATGGTTTTTATAGTTAAATTGTTGAGTTATTTGACTTGGGACTTTTGAAATGGTCTTTATAGTGAAATTATCAAGTTTTTTAACTTTGAACTTCTGTTATGGTTTTTATAGTGAATTTGGTGAGTTATTTAACATGGAACTTTCGTTATGGTTTTTATATTAAAATTGGTGAGTTGTTTGACTAGGAACTTTTGTAATGGTCTTCATAGTGAAATTTGTGAATTTTTTTACTTTGAACTTTTGTTATTGTTGTTAGAGTGAAATTGTTGAGTTTTTTTAACTTGGAACTTTTGTTATGGTCTTTTTAGTGAAATTGATGAGTTTTTTTACTAAGAACTTTTGTTATGGTGATTGTAAATAGGTGAGTTTCTTGACTTGGAACTTTTGTTATGGTTTTGATAGTGAAATTGGTGAGTTATTTGATTTGGAACTTTTTTTTTTATGGTTTTTACATTGAAATTGGCAGGTTATTTGACTAGGAAATTTTGTTATGGTTTTTATAGTGAAATTGCTGAGTTATTTGACTTGGAAATTTTGTAATGGTCTTTATAGTGAAAATGTTGAGTTTTTTAACTTTGAACTTTGATTGTGGTTTTTTAACTTGGAACTTTTGTTATGGTCTTTATACTGAAATTGGTGATTTTTTTCACTTTGACCTTTTGTTATGGTCTTTATAGGGAAATTGTTAAGTTTTATAACTTTGAACTTTTGTTATGGTTTTTAATGTGAAATAGTTGAGTTTTTTTAACTTGGAACTTCTGTTATGGTCTTTTTAGTGAAATTGATGAGTTTTTTAACTAGGAACTTTTGTTATGGGTGTTTGTAAATAGGTGAGTTTCTTGACTTGGAACTTTTGTTATGGTTTTTATAGTGAAATTGGTGAGTTTTTTGATTTGGAACTTTTATTATGGTTTTTACATTGAAATTGGCAGGTTACTTGACTTGGAGCTTTTTTATGGCTTTTATAGTGAAATTTCGGAGTTATTTGACATGGAACTTTTGTAAGTGCCTTTATAGTGAAAATGTTGAGTTTTTTAACTTTGAACTTTGATTGCGGTTTTTATATTGAAATTGGTGAGTTAGTTGAATTGGAACTTTTGTTATGGTTTTTATAGTGAAATTGTTGAGTTATTTGACTTGGGAATTTTGAAATGGTCTTTATAGTGAAATAATCGAGTTTTTTTAACTATGACCTTTTGTTATGGTTTTTATAGTGAAATTGGTGAGTTGTTTGACATGGAATTTTCGTTATAGTGTTTATTGTGAAATTGGTGAGTTATTTGACTTGGAAATTTTGTAACGGTCTTTAAAGTTAAATTGTTGAATTTTTTAACTTTGAACTTTTGTTGTGATATTTATAGTAAAATTGTTGAGTTATTCGAATTGAAACTTTTGTTGTCGTTTTTATAGTGAAATTGTTGAGTTATTTTACTTGGGACGTTTGAAATGGTCTTTATAGTGAAATTATCGAGTTTTTTAACCATGAACTTTTGTTATGGTTTTTATTGTGAAATTGGTGAGTTATTTGACATGGAATTTTTGTTATGGTTTTTATAGTGAAATTGGTGAGTTATTTGACTTGAAACTTTCGTAATGTTCTTTATAGTGAAATTTGTAAATTTTTTTACATTGAACTTTTGTTATGATTTTTAGAGTGAAATTGTTGAGTTTTTTTTACTTGGAACTTTTGTTATGGTCTTTATAGTGAAATTGATAAGTTTTTTAACTTTGAACTTTGATTGTGGTTTTTATATTGAAATTGGTGAGTTTCTTGATTTGGAAATTTTTTTTTATGTTTTTTAAAGTGAAATTGGTGAGTTATTTGATTGGGAACTTTTGTTATGTGTTTAATAGTGAAATTTGTAAGTTATTTGAATTGAAACTTTTGTTTTGGTTTTTATAGTGAAATTGTTGAGTTATTTGACTTGGGACTTTTGAAATGGTCATTATACTAAAATTATCGAGTTTTTTAACTTTGAACTTTTGTTATGGTTTTTATAGTGAAATTGGTTAGTTATTTGACATGGAATTTTCGTTATGGTTTTTATAGGGAAATTGGTGAGTTATTTGACTGGGAACTTTTGTAATGGTCTTTATAGTGAAATTTGTGAATTCTTTTACATTGAACTTTTGTTTTAGTTTTTAGAGTGAAATTGTGAAGTTTTTTTTACTTGGAACTTTTGTTATGGTCCCTTATAGTGAAATTGATGAGTTTTTTTAACTTGGAACTTTTGTTATGGTGTTTATAAATAGGTGAGTTTCTTGAATTGGAAATTTTTTTATGTTTTCTAAGGTGAAATTGGTGAGTTATTTGATTTGGAATTTTTGTTATGGTTTTTATAGTGAAATGGGTAGGTTATTTGACTTGGAACTTTTGTTATAGTTTTTATAGTGAAATTGGTGAGTCATTTGACTTGAAACTTTTGTAATGGTCTTTAAAGTTAAATTGTTGAATTTTTTAACTTTGAACTTTTGTTGTGGTTTTTATAGTGAAATTGTTGATTATTTGAATTGAAACTTATGTTATGGTTTTTATAGTTAAATTGTTGAGTTATTTGACTTGGGACTTTTGAAATGGTCTTTATAGTGAAATTATCAAGTTTTTTAACTTTGAACTTCTGTTATGGTTTTTATAGTGAATTTGGTGAGTTATTTAACATGGAACTTTCGTTATGGTTTTTATATTAAAATTGGTGAGTTGTTTGACTAGGAACTTTTGTAATGGTCTTCATAGTGAAATTTGTGAATTTTTTGACTTTGAACTTTTGTTATTGTTGTTAGAGTGAAATTGTTGAGTTTTTTTAACTTGGAACTTTTGTTATGGTCTTTTTAGTGAAATTGATGAGTTTTTTTACTAAGAACTTTTGTTATGGTGATTGTAAATAGGTGAGTTTCTTGACTTGGAACTTTTGTTATGGTTTTGATAGTGAAATTGGTGAGTTATTTGATTTGGAACTTTTTTTTTTATGGTTTTTTACATTGAAATTGGCAGGTTATTTGACTAGGAAATTTTGTTATGGTTTTTATAGTGAAATTGCTGAGTTATTTGACTTGGAAATTTTGTAATGGTCTTTATAGTGAAAATGTTGAGTTTTTTAACTTTGAACTTTGATTGTGGTTTTTTAACTTGGAACTTTTGTTATGGTCTTTATACTGAAATTGGTGATTTTTTTCACTTTGACCTTTTGTTATGGTCTTTATAGGGAAATTGTTAAGTTTTATAACTTTGAACTTTTGTTATGGTTTTTAATGTGAAATAGTTGAGTTTTTTTAACTTGGAACTTCTGTTATGGTCTTTTTAGTGAAATTGATGAGTTTTTTAACTAGGAACTTTTGTTATGGTGTTTGTAAATAGGTGAGTTTCTTGACTTGGAACTTTTGTTATGGTTTTTATAGTGAAATTGGTGAGTTTTTTGATTTGGAACTTTTATTATGGTTTTTACATTGAAATTGGCAGGTTACTTGACTTGGAGCTTTTTTATGGCTTTTATAGTGAAATTTCGGAGTTATTTGACATGGAACTTTTGTAAGTGCCTTTATAGTGAAAATGTTGAGTTTTTTAACTTTGAACTTTGATTGCGGTTTTTATATTGAAATTGGTGAGTTAGTTGAATTGGAACTTTTGTTATGGTTTTTATAGTGAAATTGTTGAGTTATTTGACTTGGGAATTTGAAATGGTCTTTATAGTGAAATAATCGAGTTTTTTTAACTATGAACTTTTGTTATGGTTTTTATAGTGAAATTGGTGAGTTGTTTGACATGGAATTTTCGTTATAGTGTTTATTGTGAAATTGGTGAGTTATTTGACTTGGAAATTTTGTAACGGTCTTTAAAGTTAAATTGTTGAATTTTTTAACTTTGAACTTTTGTTGTGATATTTATAGTAAAATTGTTGAGTTATTCGAATTGAAACTTTTGTTGTCGTTTTTATAGTGAAATTGTTGAGTTATTTTACTTGGGACGTTTGAAATGGTCTTTATAGTGAAATTATCGAGTTTTTTAACCATGAACTTTTGTTATGGTTTTTATTGTGAAATTGGTGAGTTATTTGACATGGAATTTTTGTTATGGTTTTTATAGTGAAATTGGTGAGTTATTTGACTTGAAACTTTCGTAATGTTCTTTATAGTGAAATTTGTAAATTTTTTTACATTGAACTTTTGTTATGATTTTTAGAGTGAAATTGTTGAGTTTTTTTTACTTGGAACTTTTGTTATGGTCTTTATAGTGAAATTGATAAGTTTTTTAACTTTGAACTTTGATTGTGGTTTTTATATTGAAATTGGTGAGTTTCTTGATTTGGAAATTTTTTTTTATGTTTTTTAAAGTGAAATTGGTGAGTTATTTGATTGGGAACTTTTGTTATGTGTTTAATAGTGAAATTTGTAAGTTATTTGAATTGAAACTTTTGTTTTGGTTTTTATAGTGAAATTGTTGAGTTATTTGACTTGGGACTTTTGAAATGGTCATTATACTAAAATTATCGAGTTTTTTAACTTTGAACTTTTGTTATGGTTTTTATAGTGAAATTGGTTAGTTATTTGACATGGAATTTTCGTTATGGTTTTTATAGGGAAATTGGTGAGTTATTTGACTGGGAACTTTTGTAATGGTCTTTATAGTGAAATTTGTGAATTCTTTTACATTGAACTTTTGTTTTAGTTTTTAGAGTGAAATTGTGAAGTTTTTTTTACTTGGAACTTTTGTTATGGTCCTTATAGTGAAATTGATGAGTTTTTTTAACTTGGAACTTTTGTTACGGTGTTTATAAATAGGTGAGTTTCTTGAATTGGAAATTTTTTTATGTTTTTTAAGGTGAAATTGGTGAGTTATTTGATTTGGAATTTTTGTTATGGTTTTTATAGTGAAATGGGTAGGTTATTTGACTTGGAACTTTTGTTATAGTTTTTATAGTGAAATTGGTGAGTCATTTGACTTGAAACTTTTGTAATGGTCTTTAAAGTTAAATTGTTGAATTTTTTAACTTTGAACTTTTGTTGTGGTTTTTATAGTGAAATTGTTGATTATTTGAATTGAAACTTATGTTATGGTTTTTATAGTTAAATTGTTGAGTTATTTGACTTGGGACTTTTGAAATGGTCTTTATAGTGAAATTATCAAGTTTTTTAACTTTGAACTTCTGTTATGGTTTTTATAGTGAATTTGGTGAGTTATTTAACATGGAACTTTCGTTATGGTTTTTATATTAAAATTGGTGAGTTGTTTGACTAGGAACTTTTGTAATGGTCTTCATAGTGAAATTTGTGAATTTTTTTACTTTGAACTTTTGTTATTGTTGTTAGAGTGAAATTGTTGAGTTTTTTTAACTTGGAACTTTTGTTATGGTCTTTTTAGTGAAATTGATGAGTTTTTTTACTAAGAACTTTTGTTATGGTGATTGTAAATAGGTGAGTTTCTTGACTTGGAACTTTTGTTATGGTTTTGATAGTGAAATTGGTGAGTTATTTGATTTGGAACTTTTTTTTTTATGGTTTTTACATTGAAATTGGCAGGTTATTTGACTAGGAAATTTTGTTATGGTTTTTATAGTGAAATTGCTGAGTTATTTGACTTGGAAATTTTGTAATGGTCTTTATAGTGAAAATGTTGAGTTTTTTAACTTTGAACTTTGATTGTGGTTTTTTAACTTGGAACTTTTGTTATGGTCTTTATACTGAAATTGGTGATTTTTTTCACTTTGACCTTTTGTTATGGTCTTTATAGGGAAATTGTTAAGTTTTATAACTTTGAACTTTTGTTATGGTTTTTAATGTGAAATAGTTGAGTTTTTTTAACTTGGAACTTCTGTTATGGTCTTTTTAGTGAAATTGATGAGTTTTTTAACTAGGAACTTTTGTTATGGTGTTTGTAAATAGGTGAGTTTCTTGACTTGGAACTTTTGTTATGGTTTTTATAGTGAAATTGGTGAGTTTTTTGATTTGGAACTTTTATTATGGTTTTTACATTGAAATTGGCAGGTTACTTGACTTGGAGCTTTTTTATGGCTTTTATAGTGAAATTTCGGAGTTATTTGACATGGAACTTTTGTAAGTGCCTTTATAGTGAAAATGTTGAGTTTTTTAACTTTGAACTTTGATTGCGGTTTTTATATTGAAATTGGTGAGTTAGTTGAATTGGAACTTTTGTTATGGTTTTTATAGTGAAATTGTTGAGTTATTTGACTTGGGAATTTTGAAATGGTCTTTATAGTGAAATAATCGAGTTTTTTTAACTATGAACTTTTGTTATGGTTTTTATAGTGAAATTGGTGAGTTGTTTGACATGGAATTTTCGTTATAGTGTTTATTGTGAAATTGGTGAGTTATTTGACTTGGAAATTTTGTAACGGTCTTTAAAGTTAAATTGTTGAATTTTTTAACTTTGAACTTTTGTTGTGATATTTATAGTAAAATTGTTGAGTTATTCGAATTGAAACTTTTGTTGTCGTTTTTATAGTGAAATTGTTGAGTTATTTTACTTGGGACGTTTGAAATGGTCTTTATAGTGAAATTATCGAGTTTTTTAACCATGAACTTTTGTTATGGTTTTTATTGTGAAATTGGTGAGTTATTTGACATGGAATTTTTGTTATGGTTTTTATAGTGAAATTGGTGAGTTATTTGACTTGAAACTTTCGTAATGTTCTTTATAGTGAAATTTGTAAATTTTTTTACATTGAACTTTTGTTATGATTTTTAGAGTGAAATTGTTGAGTTTTTTTTACTTGGAACTTTTGTTATGGTCTTTATAGTGAAATTGATAAGTTTTTTAACTTTGAACTTTGATTGTGGTTTTTATATTGAAATTGGTGAGTTTCTTGATTTGGAAATTTTTTTTTATGTTTTTTAAAGTGAAATTGGTGAGTTATTTGATTGGGAACTTTTGTTATGTGTTTAATAGTGAAATTTGTAAGTTATTTGAATTGAAACTTTTGTTTTGGTTTTTATAGTGAAATTGTTGAGTTATTTGACTTGGGACTTTTGAAATGGTCATTATACTAAAATTATCGAGTTTTTTAACTTTGAACTTTTGTTATGGTTTTTATAGTGAAATTGGTTAGTTATTTGACATGGAATTTTCGTTATGGTTTTTATAGGGAAATTGGTGAGTTATTTGACTGGGAACTTTTGTAATGGTCTTTATAGTGAAATTTGTGAATTCTTTTACATTGAACTTTTGTTTTAGTTTTTAGAGTGAAATTGTGAAGTTTTTTTTACTTGGAACTTTTGTTATGGTCCTTATAGTGAAATTGATGAGTTTTTTTAACTTGGAACTTTTGTTACGGTGTTTATAAATAGGTGAGTTTCTTGAATTGGAAATTTTTTTATGTTTTTTAAGGTGAAATTGGTGAGTTATTTGATTTGGAATTTTTGTTATGGTTTTTATAGTGAAATGGGTAGGTTATTTGACTTGGAACTTTTGTTATAGTTTTTATAGTGAAATTGGTGAGTCATTTGACTTGAAACTTTTGTAATGGTCTTTAAAGTTAAATTGTTGAATTTTTTAACTTTGAACTTTTGTTGTGGTTTTTATAGTGAAATTGTTGATTATTTGAATTGAAACTTTTGTTATGGTTTTTATAGTTAAATTGTTGAGTTATTTGACTTGGGACTTTTGAAATGGTCTTTATAGTGAAATTATCGAGTTTTTTAACTTTGAACTTCTGTTATGGTTTTTATAGTGAATTTGGTGAGTTATTTAACATGGAACTTTCGTTATGGTTTTTATATTAAAATTGGTGAGTTGTTTGACTAGGAACTTTTGTAATGGTCTTCATAGTGAAATTTGTGAATTTTTTGACTTTGAACTTTTGTTATTGTTGTTAGAGTGAAATTGTTGAGTTTTTTTAACTTGGAACTTTTGTTATGGTGTTTTTAGTGAAATTGATGAGTTTTTTTACTAAGAACTTTTGTTATGGTGATTGTAAATAGGTGAGTTTCTTGACTTGGAACTTTTGTTATGGTTTTGATAGTGAAATTGGTGAGTTATTTGATTTGGAACTTTTTTTTTATGGTTTTTACATTGAAATTGGCAGGTTATTTGACTAGGAACTTTTGTTATTGTTTTTATAGTGAAATTGCTGAGTTATTTGACTTGGAAATTTTGTAATGGTCTTTATAGTGAAAATGTTGAGTTTTTTAACTTTGAACTTTGATTGTGGTTTTTTAACTTGGAACTTTTGTTATGGTCTTTATACTGAAATTGGTGATTTTTTTCACTTTGACCTTTTGTTATGGTCTTTATAGGGAAATTGTTAAGTTTTATAACTTTGAACTTTTGTTATGGTTTTTAATGTGAAATAGTTGAGTTTTTTTAACTTGGAACTTCTGTTATGGTCTTTTTAGTGAAATTGATGAGTTTTTTAACTAGGAACTTTTGTTATGGTGTTTGTAAATAGGTGAGTTTCTTGACTTGGAACTTTTGTTATGGTTTTTATAGTGAAATTGGTGAGTTTTTTGATTTGGAACTTTTATTATGGTTTTTACATTGAAATTGGCAGGTTACTTGACTTGGAGCTTTTTTATGGCTTTTATAGTGAAATTTCGGAGTTATTTGACATGGAACTTTTGTAAGTGCCTTTATAGTGAAAATGTTGAGTTTTTTAACTTTGAACTTTGATTGCGGTTTTTATATTGAAATTGGTGAGTTAGTTGAATTGGAACTTTTGTTATGGTTTTTGTAGTGAAATTGTTGAGTTATTTGACTTGGGAATTTTGAAATGGTCTTTATAGTGAAATAATCGAGTTTTTTTAACTATGAACTTTTGTTATGGTTTTTATAGTGAAATTGGTGAGTTGTTTGACATGGAATTTTCGTTATAGTGTTTATTGTGAAATTGGTGAGTTATTTGACTTGGAAATTTTGTAACGGTCTTTAAAGTTAAATTGTTGAATTTTTTAACTTTGAACTTTTGTTGTGATATTTATAGTAAAATTGTTGAGTTATTCGAATTGAAACTTTTGTTGTCGTTTTTATAGTGAAATTGTTGAGTTATTTTACTTGGGACGTTTGAAATGGTCTTTATAGTGAAATTATCGAGTTTTTTAACCATGAACTTTTGTTATGGTTTTTATTGTGAAATTGGTGAGTTATTTGACATGGAATTTTTGTTATGGTTTTTATAGTGAAATTGGTGAGTTATTTGACTTGAAACTTTCGTAATGTTCTTTATAGTGAAATTTGTAAATTTTTTTACATTGAACTTTTGTTATGATTTTTAGAGTGAAATTGTTGAATTTTTTTTACTTGGAACTTTTGTTATGGTCTTTATAGTGAAATTGATAAGTTTTTTAACTTTGAACTTTGATTGTGGTTTTTATATTGAAATTGGTGAGTTTCTTGATTTGGAAATTTTTTTTATGTTTTTTAAAGTGAAATTGGTGAGTTATTTGATTTGGAACTTTTGTTATGTGTTTAATAGTGAAATTTGTAAGTTATTTGAATTGAAACTTTTGTTTTGGTTTTTATAGTTGAAATTGTTGAGTTATTTGACTTGGGACTTTTGAAATGGTCATTATACTAAAATTATCGAGTTTTTTAACTTTGAACTTTTGTTATGGTTTTTATAGTGAAATTGGTTAGTTATTTGACATGGAATTTTCGTTATGGTTTTTATAGGGAAATTGGTGAGTTATTTGACTGGGAAATTTTTTAATGGTCTTTATAGTAAAATTTGTGAATTCTTCTACATTGAACTTTTGTTTTAGTTTTTAGAGTGAAATTGTTGAGTTTTTTTTACTTGGAACTTTTGTTATGGTCCTTATAGTGAAATTGATGAGTTTTTTTAACTTGGAACTTTTGTTATGGTGTTTATAAATAGGTGAGTTTCTTGAATTGGAAATTTTTTTATGTTTTTTAAGGTGAAATTGGTGAGTTATTTGATTTGGAATTTTTGTTATGGTTTTTATAGTGAAATGGGTAGGTTATTTGACTTGGAACTTTTGTTATAGTTTTTATAGTGAAATTGGTGAGTCATTTGACTTGAAACTTTTGTAATGGTCTTTAAAGTTAAATTGTTGAATTTTTTAACTTTGAACTTTTGTTGTGGTTTTTATAGTGAAATTGTTGATTATTTGAATTGAAACTTTTGTTATGGTTTTTATAGTTAAATTGTTGAGTTATTTGACTTGGGACTTTTGAAATGGTCTTTATAGTGAAATTATCGAGTTTTTTAACTTTGAACTTCTGTTATGGTTTTTATAGTGAATTTGGTGAGTTATTTAACATGGAACTTTCGTTATGGTTTTTATATTAAAATTGGTGAGTTGTTTGACTAGGAACTTTTGTAATGGTCTTCATAGTGAAATTTGTGAATTTTTTTACTTTGAACTTTTGTTATTGTTGTTAGAGTGAAATTGTTGAGTTTTTTTAACTTGGAACTTTTGTTATGGTGTTTTTAGTGAAATTGATGAGTTTTTTTACTAAGAACTTTTGTTATGGTGATTGTAAATAGGTGAGTTTCTTGACTTGGAACTTTTGTTATGGTTTTGATAGTGAAATTGGTGAGTTATTTGATTTGGAACTTTTTTTTTATGGTTTTTACATTGAAATTGGCAGGTTATTTGACTAGGAACTTTTGTTATGGTTTTTATAGTGAAATTGCTGAGTTATTTGACTTGGAAATTTTGTAATGGTCTTTATAGTGAAAATGTTGAGTTTTTTAACTTTGAACTTTGATTGTGGTTTTTTAACTTGGAACTTTTGTTATGGTCTTTATACTGAAATTGGTGATTTTTTTAACTTTGACCTTTTGTTATGGTCTTTATAGGGAAATTGTTAAGTTTTATAACTTTGAACTTTTGTTATGGTTTTTAATGTGAAATTGTTGAGTTTTTTTAACTTGGAACTTTTGTTATGGTCTTTTTAGTGAAATTGATGAGTTTTTTAACTAGGAACTTTTGTTATGGTGTTTGTAAATAGGTGAGTTTCTTGACTTGGAACTTTTCTTATGGTTTCTATAGTGAAATTGGTGAGTTATTTGATTTGGAACTTTTATTATGGTTTTTACATTGAAATTGGCAGGCTACTTGACTTGGAGCTTTTTTATGGCTTTTATAGTGAAATTTCGGAGTTATTTGACATGGAACTTTTGTAAGTGCCTTTATAGTGAAAATGTTGAGTTTTTTAACTTTGAACTTTGATTGCGGTTTTTATATTGAAATTGCTGAGTTGGTTGAATTGGAACTTTTGTTATGGTTTTTATAGTGAAATTGTTGAGTTATTTGACTTGGGAATTTTGAAATGGTCTTTATAGTGAAATAATCGAGTTTTTTTAACTATGAACTTTTGTTATGGTTTTTATAGTGAAATTGGTGAGTTGTTTGACATGGAATTTTCGTTATAGTGTTTATTGTGAAATTGGTGAGTTATTTGACTTGGAAATTTTGTAACGGTCTTTAAAGTTAAATTGTTGAATTTTTTAACTTTGAACTTTTGTTGTGATATTTATAGTAAAATTGTTGAGTTATTCGAATTGAAACTTTTGTTGTCGTTTTTATAGTGAAATTGTTGAGTTATTTTACTTGGGACGTTTGAAATGGTCTTTATAGTGAAATTATCGAGTTTTTTAACCATGAACTTTTGTTATGGTTTTTATTGTGAAATTGGTGAGTTATTTGACATGGAATTTTTGTTATGGTTTTTATAGTGAAATTGGTGAGTTATTTGACTTGAAACTTTCGTAATGTTCTTTATAGTGAAATTTGTAAATTTTTTTACATTGAACTTTTGTTATGATTTTTAGAGTGAAATTGTTGAGTTTTTTTTACTTGGAACTTTTGTTATGGTCTTTATAGTGAAATTGATAAGTTTTTTAACTTTGAACTTTGATTGTGGTTTTTATATTGAAATTGGTGAGTTTCTTGATTTGGAAATTTTTTTTATGTTTTTTAAACTGAAATTGGTGAGTTATTTGATTTGGAACTTTTGTTATGTGTTTAATAGTGAAATTTGTAAGTTATTTGAATTGAAACTTTTGTTTTGGTTTTTATAGTGAAATTGTTGAGTTATTTGACTTGGGACTTTTGAAATGGTCATTATACTAAAATTATCGAGTTTTTTAACTTTGAACTTTTGTTATGGTTTTTATAGTGAAATTGGTTAGTTATTTGACATGGAATTTTCGTTATGGTTTTTTATAGGGAAATTGGTGAGTTATTTGACTGGGAACTTTTGTAATGGTCTTTATAGTGAAATTTGTGAATTCTTTTACATTGAACTTTTGTTTTAGTTTTTAGAGTGAAATTGTTGAGTTTTTTTTACTTGGAACTTTTGTTATGGTCCTTATAGTGAAATTGATGAGTTTTTTTAACTTGGAACTTTTGTTATGGTGTTTATAAATAGGTGAGTTTCTTGAATTGGAAATTTTTTTATGTTTTTTAAGGTGAAATTGGTGAGTTATTTGATTTGGAATTTTTGTTATGGTTTTTATAGTGAAATAGGTAGGTTATTTGACTTGGAACTTTTGTTATAGTTTTTATAGTGAAATTGGTGAGTCATTTGACTTGAAACTTTTGTAATGGTCTTTAAAGTTAAATTGTTGAATTTTTTAACTTTGAACTTTTGTTGTGGTTTTTATAGTGAAATTGTTGATTATTTGAATTGAAACTTTTGTTATGGTTTTTATAGTTAAATTGTTGAGTTATTTGACTTGGGACTTTTGAAATGGTCTTTATAGTGAAATTATCGAGTTTTTTAACTTTGAACTTCTGTTATGGTTTTTATAGTGAATTTGGTGAGTTATTTAACATGGAACTTTCGTTATGGTTTTTATATTAAAATTGGTGAGTTGTTTGACTAGGAACTTTTGTAATGGTCTTCATAGTGAAATTTGTGAATTTTTTTACTTTGAACTTTTGTTATTGTTGTTAGAGTGAAATTGTTGAGTTTTTTTAACTTGGAACTTTTGTTATGGTCTTTTTAGTGAAATTGATGAGTTTTTTTACTAAGAACTTTTGTTATGGTGATTGTAAATAGGTTAGTTTCTTGACTTGGAACTTTTGTTATGGTTTTGATAGTGAAATTGGTGCGTTATTTGATTTGGAACTTTTTTTTTATGGTTTTTACAATGAAATTGGCAGGTTATTTGACTAGGAACTTTTGTTATGGTTTTTATAGTGAAATTGCTGAGTTATTTGACTTGGAAATTTTGTAATGGTCTTTATAGTGAAAATGTTGAGTTTTTTAACTTTGAACTTTGATTGTGGTTTTTTAACTTGGAACTTTTGTTATGGTCTTGATACTGAAATTGGTGATTTTTTTCACTTTGACCTTTTGTTATGGTCTTTATAGGGAAATTGTTAAGTTTTATAACTTTGAACTTTTGTTATGGTTTTTAATGTGAAATTGTTGAGTTTTTTTAACTTGGAACTTTTGTTATGGTCTTTTTAGTGAAATTGATGAGTTTTTTAACTAGGAACTTTTGTTATGGTGTTTGTAAATAGGTGAGTTTCTTGACTTGGAACTTTTGTTATGGTTTTTATAGTGAAATTGGTGAGTTATTTGATTTGGAACTTTTATTATGGTTTTTACATTGAAATTGGCAGGCTACTTGACTTGGAGCTTTTTTATGGCTTTTATAGTGAAATTTCGGAGTTATTTGACATGGAACTTTTGTAAGTGCCTTTATAGTGAAAATGTTGAGTTTTTTAACTTTGAACTTTGATTGCGGTTTTTATATTGAAATTGCTGAGTTGGTTGAATTGGAACTTTTGTTATGGTTTTTATAGTGAAATTGTTGAGTTATTTGACTTGGGAATTTTGAAATGGTCTTTATAGTGAAATAATCGAGTTTTTTTAACTATGAACTTTTGTTATGGTTTTTATAGTGAAATTGGTGAGTTGTTTGACATGGAATTTTCGTTATAGTGTTTATTGTGAAATTGGTGAGTTATTTGACTTGGAAATTTTGTAACGGTCTTTAAAGTTAAATTGTTGAATTTTTTAACTTTGAACTTTTGTTGTGATATTTATAGTAAAATTGTTGAGTTATTCGAATTGAAACTTTTGTTGTCGTTTTTATAGTGAAATTGTTGAGTTATTTTACTTGGGACGTTTGAAATGGTCTTTATAGTGAAATTATCGAGTTTTTTAACCATGAACTTTTGTTATGGTTTTTATTGTGAAATTGGTGAGTTATTTGACATGGAATTTTTGTTATGGTTTTTATAGTGAAATTGGTGAGTTATTTGACTTGAAACTTTCGTAATGTTCTTTATAGTGAAATTTGTAAATTTTTTTACATTGAACTTTTGTTATGATTTTTAGAGTGAAATTGTTGAGTTTTTTTTACTTGGAACTTTTGTTATGGTCTTTATAGTGAAATTGATAAGTTTTTTAACTTTGAACTTTGATTGTGGTTTTTATATTGAAATTGGTGAGTTTCTTGATTTGGAAATTTTTTTTTATGTTTTTTAAAGTGAAATTGGTGAGTTATTTGATTTGGAACTTTTGTTATGTGTTTAATAGTGAAATTTGTAAGTTATTTGAATTGAAACTTTTGTTTTGGTTTTTATAGTGAAATTGTTGAGTTATTTGACTTGGGACTTTTGAAATGGTCATTATACTAAAATTATCGAGTTTTTTAACTTTGAACTTTTGTTATGGTTTTTATAGTGAAATTGGTTAGTTATTTGACATGGAATTTTCGTTATGGTTTTTATAGGGAAATTGGTGAGTTATTTGACTGGGAAATTTTTTAATGGTCTTTATAGTGAAATTTGTGAATTCTTCTACATTGAACTTTTGTTTTAGTTTTTAGAGTGAAATTGTTGAGTTTTTTTTACTTGGAACTTTTGTTATGGTCCTTATAGTGAAATTGATGAGTTTTTTTAACTTGGAACTTTTGTTATGGTGTTTATAAATAGGTGAGTTTCTTGAATTGGAAATTTTTTTATGTTTTTTAAGGTGAAATTGGTGAGTTATTTGATTTGGAATTTTTGTTATGGTTTTTATAGTGAAATGGGTAGGTTATTTGACTTGGAACTTTTGTTATAGTTTTTATAGTGAAATTGGTGAGTCATTTGACTTGAAACTTTTGTAATGGTCTTTAAAGTTAAATTGTTGAATTTTTTAACTTTGAACTTTTGTTGTGGTTTTTATAGTGAAATTGTTGATTATTTGAATTGAAACTTTTGTTATGGTTTTTATAGTTAAATTGTTGAGTTATTTGACTTGGGACTTTTGAAATGGTCTTTATAGTGAAATTATCGAGTTTTTTAACTTTGAACTTCTGTTATGGTTTTTATAGTGAATTTGGTGAGTTATTTAACATGGAACTTTCGTTATGGTTTTTATATTAAAATTGGTGAGTTGTTTGACTAGGAACTTTTGTAATGGTCTTCATAGTGAAATTTGTGAATTTTTTTACTTTGAACTTTTGTTATTGTTGTTAGAGTGAAATTGTTGAGTTTTTTTAACTTGGAACTTTTGTTATGGTGTTTTTAGTGAAATTGATGAGTTTTTTTACTAAGAACTTTTGTTATGGTGATTGTAAATAGGTGAGTTTCTTGACTTGGAACTTTTGTTATGGTTTTGATAGTGAAATTGGTGAGTTATTTGATTTGGAACTTTTTTTTTATGGTTTTTACAATGAAATTGGCAGGTTATTTGACTAGGAACTTTTGTTATGGTTTTTATAGTGAAATTGCTGAGTTATTTGACTTGGAAATTTTGTAATGGTCTTTATAGTGAAAATGTTGAGTTTTTTAACTTTGAACTTTGATTGTGGTTTTTTAACTTGGAACTTTTGTTATGGTCTTTATACTGAAATTAGTGATTTTTTTCACTTTGACCTTTTGTTATGGTCTTTATAGGGAAATTGTTAAGTTTTATAACTTTGACCTTTTGTTATGGTTTTTAATGTGAAATTGTTGAGTTTTTTTAACTTGGAACTTTTGTTATGGTCTTTTTAGTGAAATTGATGAGTTTTTTAACTAGGAACTTTTGTTATGGTGTTTGTAAATAGGTGAGTTTCTTGACTTGGAACTTTTGTTATGGTTTTTATAGTGAAATTGGTGAGTTATTTGATTTGGAACTTTTATTATGGTTTTTACATTGAAATTGGCAGGCTACTTGACTTGGAGCTTTTTTATGGCTTTTATAGTGAAATTTCGGAGTTATTTGACATGGAACTTTTGTAAGTGCCTTTATAGTGAAAATGTTGAGTTTTTTAACTTTGAACTTTGATTGCGGTTTTTATATTGAAATTGCTGAGTTGGTTGAATTGGAACTTTTGTTATGGTTTTTATAGTGAAATTGTTGAGTTATTTGACTTGGGAATTTTGAAATGGTCTTTATAGTGAAATAATCGAGTTTTTTTAACTATGAACTTTTGTTATGGTTTTTATAGTGAAATTGGTGAGTTGTTTGACATGGAATTTTCGTTATAGTGTTTATTGTGAAATTGGTGAGTTATTTGACTTGGAAATTTTGTAACGGTCTTTAAAGTTAAATTGTTGAATTTTTTAACTTTGAACTTTTGTTGTGATATTTATAGTAAAATTGTTGAGTTATTCGAATTGAAACTTTTGTTGTCGTTTTTATAGTGAAATTGTTGAGTTATTTTACTTGGGACGTTTGAAATGGTCTTTATAGTGAAATTATCGAGTTTTTTAACCATGAACTTTTGTTATGGTTTTTATTGTGAAATTGGTGAGTTATTTGACATGGAATTTTTGTTATGGTTTTTATAGTGAAATTGGTGAGTTATTTGACTTGAAACTTTCGTAATGTTCTTTATAGTGAAATTTGTAAATTTTTTTACATTGAACTTTTGTTATGATTTTTAGAGTGAAATTGTTGAGTTTTTTTTACTTGGAACTTTTGTTATGGTCTTTATAGTGAAATTGATAAGTTTTTTAACTTTGAACTTTGATTGTGGTTTTTATATTGAAATTGGTGAGTTTCTTGATTTGGAAATTTTTTTTTATGTTTTTTAAAGTGAAATTGGTGAGTTATTTGATTTGGAACTTTTGTTATGTGTTTAATAGTGAAATTTGTAAGTTATTTGAATTGAAACTTTTGTTTTGGTTTTTATAGTGAAATTGTTGAGTTATTTGACTTGGGACTTTTGAAATGGTCATTATACTAAAATTATCGAGTTTTTTAACTTTGAACTTTTGTTATGGTTTTTATAGTGAAATTGGTTAGTTATTTGACATGGAATTTTCGTTATGGTTTTTATAGGGAAATTGGTGAGTTATTTGACTGGGAAATTTTTTAATGGTCTTTATAGTGAAATTTGTGAATTCTTCTACATTGAACTTTTGTTTTAGTTTTTAGAGTGAAATTGTTGAGTTTTTTTTACTTGGAACTTTTGTTATGGTCCTTATAGTGAAATTGATGAGTTTTTTTAACTTGGAACTTTTGTTATGGTGTTTATAAATAGGTGAGTTTCTTGAATTGGAAATTTTTTTATGTTTTTTAAGGTGAAATTGGTGAGTTATTTGATTTGGAATTTTTGTTATGGTTTTTATAGTGAAATGGGTAGGTTATTTGACTTGGAACTTTTGTTATAGTTTTTATAGTGAAATTGGTGAGTCATTTGACTTGAAACTTTTGTAATGGTCTTTAAAGTTAAATTGTTGAATTTTTTAACTTTGAACTTTTGTTGTGGTTTTTATAGTGAAATTGTTGATTATTTGAATTGAAACTTTTGTTATGGTTTTTATAGTTAAATTGTTGAGTTATTTGACTTGGGACTTTTGAAATGGTCTTTATAGTGAAATTATCGAGTTTTTTAACTTTGAACTTCTGTTATGGTTTTTATAGTGAATTTGGTGAGTTATTTAACATGGAACTTTCGTTATGGTTTTTATATTAAAATTGGTGAGTTGTTTGACTAGGAACTTTTGTAATGGTCTTCATAGTGAAATTTGTGAATTTTTTTACTTTGAACTTTTGTTATTGTTGTTAGAGTGAAATTGTTGAGTTTTTTTAACTTGGAACTTTTGTTATGGTGTTTTTAGTGAAATTGATGAGTTTTTTTACTAAGAACTTTTGTTATGGTGATTGTAAATAGGTGAGTTTCTTGACTTGGAACTTTTGTTATGGTTTTGATAGTGAAATTGGTGAGTTATTTGATTTGGAACTTTTTTTTTATGGTTTTTACAATGAAATTGGCAGGTTATTTGACTAGGAACTTTTGTTATGGTTTTTATAGTGAAATTGCTGAGTTATTTGACTTGGAAATTTTGTAATGGTCTTTATAGTGAAAATGTTGAGTTTTTTAACTTTGAACTTTGATTGTGGTTTTTTAACTTGGAACTTTTGTTATGGTCTTTATACTGAAATTAGTGATTTTTTTCACTTTGACCTTTTGTTATGGTCTTTATAGGGAAATTGTTAAGTTTTATAACTTTGAACTTTTGTTATGGTTTTTAATGTGAAATTGTTGAGTTTTTTTAACTTGGAACTTTTGTTATGGTCTTTTTAGTGAAATTGATGAGTTTTTTAACTAGGAACTTTTGTTATGGTGTTTGTAAATAGGTGAGTTTCTTGACTTGGAACTTTTGTTATGGTTTTTATAGTGAAATTGGTGAGTTATTTGATTTGGAACTTTTATTATGGTTTTTACATTGAAATTGGCAGGCTACTTGACTTGGAGCTTTTTTATGGCTTTTATAGTGAAATTTCGGAGTTATTTGACATGGAACTTTTGTAAGTGCCTTTATAGTGAAAATGTTGAGTTTTTTAACTTTGAACTTTGATTGCGGTTTTTATATTGAAATTGCTGAGTTGGTTGAATTGGAACTTTTGTTATGGTTTTTATAGTGAAATTGTTGAGTTATTTGACTTGGGAATTTTGAAATGGTCTTTATAGTGAAATAATCGAGTTTTTTTAACTATGAACTTTTGTTATGGTTTTTATAGTGAAATTGGTGAGTTGTTTGACATGGAATTTTCGTTATAGTGTTTATTGTGAAATTGGTGAGTTATTTGACTTGGAAATTTTGTAACGGTCTTTAAAGTTAAATTGTTGAATTTTTTAACTTTGAACTTTTGTTGTGATATTTATAGTAAAATTGTTGAGTTATTCGAATTGAAACTTTTGTTGTCGTTTTTATAGTGAAATTGTTGAGTTATTTTACTTGGGACGTTTGAAATGGTCTTTATAGTGAAATTATCGAGTTTTTTAACCATGAACTTTTGTTATGGTTTTTATTGTGAAATTGGTGAGTTATTTGACATGGAATTTTTGTTATGGTTTTTATAGTGAAATTGGTGAGTTATTTGACTTGAAACTTTCGTAATGTTCTTTATAGTGAAATTTGTAAATTTTTTTACATTGAACTTTTGTTATGATTTTTAGAGTGAAATTGTTGAGTTTTTTTTACTTGGAACTTTTGTTATGGTCTTTATAGTGAAATTGATAAGTTTTTTAACTTTGAACTTTGATTGTGGTTTTTATATTGAAATTGGTGAGTTTCTTGATTTGGAAATTTTTTTTTATGTTTTTTAAAGTGAAATTGGTGAGTTATTTGATTTGGAACTTTTGTTATGTGTTTAATAGTGAAATTTGTAAGTTATTTGAATTGAAACTTTTGTTTTGGTTTTTATAGTGAAATTGTTGAGTTATTTGACTTGGGACTTTTGAAATGGTCATTATACTAAAATTATCGAGTTTTTTAACTTTGAACTTTTGTTATGGTTTTTATAGTGAAATTGGTTAGTTATTTGACATGGAATTTTCGTTATGGTTTTTATAGGGAAATTGGTGAGTTATTTGACTGGGAACTTTTGTAATGGTCTTTATAGTGAAATTTGTGAATTCTTCTACATTGAACTTTTGTTTTAGTTTTTAGAGTGAAATTGTTGAGTTTTTTTTACTTGGAACTTTTGTTATGGTCCTTATAGTGAAATTGATGAGTTTTTTTAACTTGGAACTTTTGTTATGGTGTTTATAAATAGGTGAGTTTCTTGAATTGGAAATTTTTTTATGTTTTTTAAGGTGAAATTGGTGAGTTATTTGATTTGGAATTTTTGTTATGGTTTTTATAGTGAAATGGGTAGGTTATTTGACTTGGAACTTTTGTTATAGTTTTTATAGTGAAATTGGTGAGTCATTTGACTTGAAACTTTTGTAATGGTCTTTAAAGTTAAATTGTTGAATTTTTTAACTTTGAACTTTTGTTGTGGTTTTTATAGTGAAATTGTTGATTATTTGAATTGAAACTTTTGTTATGGTTTTTATAGTTAAATTGTTGAGTTATTTGACTTGGGACTTTTGAAATGGTCTTTATAGTGAAATTATCGAGTTTTTTAACTTTGAACTTCTGTTATGGTTTTTATAGTGAATTTGGTGAGTTATTTAACATGGAACTTTCGTTATGGTTTTTATATTAAAATTGGTGAGTTGTTTGACTAGGAACTTTTGTAATGGTCTTCATAGTGAAATTTGTGAATTTTTTTACTTTGAACTTTTGTTATTGTTGTTAGAGTGAAATTGTTGAGTTTTTTTAACTTGGAACTTTTGTTATGGTGTTTTTAGTGAAATTGATGAGTTTTTTTACTAAGAACTTTTGTTATGGTGATTGTAAATAGGTGAGTTTCTTGACTTGGAACTTTTGTTATGGTTTTGATAGTGAAATTGGTGAGTTATTTGATTTGGAACTTTTTTTTTATGGTTTTTACATTGAAATTGGCAGGTTATTTGACTAGGAACTTTTGTTATGGTTTTTATAGTGAAATTGCTGAGTTATTTGACTTGGAAATTTTGTAATGGTCTTTATAGTGAAAATGTTGAGTTTTTTAACTTTGAACTTTGATTGTGGTTTTTTAACTTGGAACTTTTGTTATGGTCTTTATACTGAAATTGGTGATTTTTTTAACTTTGACCTTTTGTTATGGTCTTTATAGGGAAATTGTTAAGTTTTATAACTTTGAACTTTTGTTATGGTTTTTAATGTGAAATTGTTGAGTTTTTTTAACTTGGAACTTTTGTTATGGTCTTTTTAGTGAAATTGATGAGTTTTTTAACTAGGAACTTTTGTTATGGTGTTTGTAAATAGGTGAGTTTCTTGACTTGGAACTTTTCTTATGGTTTCTATAGTGAAATTGGTGAGTTATTTGATTTGGAACTTTTATTATGGTTTTTACATTGAAATTGGCAGGCTACTTGACTTGGAGCTTTTTTATGGCTTTTATAGTGAAATTTCGGAGTTATTTGACATGGAACTTTTGTAAGTGCCTTTATAGTGAAAATGTTGAGTTTTTTAACTTTGAACTTTGATTGCGGTTTTTATATTGAAATTGCTGAGTTGGTTGAATTGGAACTTTTGTTATGGTTTTTATAGTGAAATTGTTGAGTTATTTGACTTGGGAATTTTGAAATGGTCTTTATAGTGAAATAATCGAGTTTTTTTAACTATGAACTTTTGTTATGGTTTTTATAGTGAAATTGGTGAGTTGTTTGACATGGAATTTTCGTTATAGTGTTTATTGTGAAATTGGTGAGTTATTTGACTTGGAAATTTTGTAACGGTCTTTAAAGTTAAATTGTTGAATTTTTTAACTTTGAACTTTTGTTGTGATATTTATAGTAAAATTGTTGAGTTATTCGAATTGAAACTTTTGTTGTCGTTTTTATAGTGAAATTGTTGAGTTATTTTACTTGGGACGTTTGAAATGGTCTTTATAGTGAAATTATCGAGTTTTTTAACCATGAACTTTTGTTATGGTTTTTATTGTGAAATTGGTGAGTTATTTGACATGGAATTTTTGTTATGGTTTTTATAGTGAAATTGGTGAGTTATTTGACTTGAAACTTTCGTAATGTTCTTTATAGTGAAATTTGTAAATTTTTTTACATTGAACTTTTGTTATGATTTTTAGAGTGAAATTGTTGAGTTTTTTTTACTTGGAACTTTTGTTATGGTCTTTATAGTGAAATTGATAAGTTTTTTAACTTTGAACTTTGATTGTGGTTTTTATATTGAAATTGGTGAGTTTCTTGATTTGGAAAATTTTTTTATGTTTTTTAAACTGAAATTGGTGAGTTATTTGATTTGGAACTTTTGTTATGTGTTTAATAGTGAAATTTGTAAGTTATTTGAATTGAAACTTTTGTTTTGGTTTTTATAGTGAAATTGTTGAGTTATTTGACTTGGGACTTTTGAAATGGTCATTATACTAAAATTATCGAGTTTTTTAACTTTGAACTTTTGTTATGGTTTTTATAGTGAAATTGGTTAGTTATTTGACATGGAATTTTCGTTATGGTTTTTTATAGGGAAATTGGTGAGTTATTTGACTGGGAACTTTTGTAATGGTCTTTATAGTGAAATTTGTGAATTCTTTTACATTGAACTTTTGTTTTAGTTTTTAGAGTGAAATTGTTGAGTTTTTTTTACTTGGAACTTTTGTTATGGTCCTTATAGTGAAATTGATGAGTTTTTTTAACTTGGAACTTTTGTTATGGTGTTTATAAATAGGTGAGTTTCTTGAATTGGAAATTTTTTTATGTTTTTTAAGGTGAAATTGGTGAGTTATTTGATTTGGAATTTTTGTTATGGTTTTTATAGTGAAATAGGTAGGTTATTTGACTTGGAACTTTTGTTATAGTTTTTATAGTGAAATTGGTGAGTCATTTGACTTGAAACTTTTGTAATGGTCTTTAAAGTTAAATTGTTGAATTTTTTAACTTTGAACTTTTGTTGTGGTTTTTATAGTGAAATTGTTGATTATTTGAATTGAAACTTTTGTTATGGTTTTTATAGTTAAATTGTTGAGTTATTTGACTTGGGACTTTTGAAATGGTCTTTATAGTGAAATTATCGAGTTTTTTAACTTTGAACTTCTGTTATGGTTTTTATAGTGAATTTGGTGAGTTATTTAACATGGAACTTTCGTTATGGTTTTTATATTAAAATTGGTGAGTTGTTTGACTAGGAACTTTTGTAATGGTCTTCATAGTGAAATTAGTGAATTTTTTTACTTTGAACTTTTGTTATTGTTGTTAGAGTGAAATTGTTGAGTTTTTTTAACTTGGAACTTTTGTTATGGTCTTTTTAGTGAAATTGATGAGTTTTTTTACTAAGAACTTTTGTTATGGTGATTGTAAATAGGTTAGTTTCTTGACTTGGAACTTTTGTTATGGTTTTGATAGTGAAATTGGTGCGTTATTTGATTTGGAACTTTTTTTTTATGGTTTTTACAATGAAATTGGCAGGTTATTTGACTAGGAACTTTTGTTATGGTTTTTATAGTGAAATTGCTGAGTTATTTGACTTGGAAATTTTGTAATGGTCTTTATAGTGAAAATGTTGAGTTTTTTAACTTTGAACTTTGATTGTGGTTTTTTAACTTGGAACTTTTGTTATGGTCTTGATACTGAAATTGGTGATTTTTTTCACTTTGACCTTTTGTTATGGTCTTTATAGGGAAATTGTTAAGTTTTATAACTTTGAACTTTTGTTATGGTTTTTAATGTGAAATTGTTGAGTTTTTTTAACTTGGAACTTTTGTTATGGTCTTTTTAGTGAAATTGATGAGTTTTTTAACTAGGAACTTTTGTTATGGTGTTTGTAAATAGGTGAGTTTCTTGACTTGGAACTTTTGTTATGGTTTTTATAGTGAAATTGGTGAGTTATTTGATTTGGAACTTTTATTATGGTTTTTACATTGAAATTGGCAGGTTATTTGACTTGGAGCTTTTTTATGGCTTTTATAGTGAAATTTCGGAGTTATTTGACATGGAACTTTTGTAAGTGCCTTTATAGTGAAAATGTTGAGTTTTTTAACTTTGAACTTTGATTGCGGTTTTTATATTGAAATTGCTGAGTTAGTTGAATTGGAACTTTTGTTATGGTTTTTATAGTGAAATTGTTGAGTTATTTGACTTGGGAATTTTGAAATGGTCTTTATAGTGAAATAATCGAGTTTTTTTAACTATGAACTTTTGTTATGGTTTTTATAGTGAAATTGGTGAGTTGTTTGACATGGAATTTTCGTTATAGTGTTTATTGTGAAATTGGTGAGTTATTTGACTTGGAAATTTTGTAACGGTCTTTAAAGTTAAATTGTTGAATTTTTTAACTTTGAACTTTTGTTGTGATATTTATAGTAAAATTGTTGAGTTATTCGAATTGAAACTTTTGTTGTCGTTTTTATAGTGAAATTGTTGAGTTATTTTACTTGGGACGTTTGAAATGGTCTTTATAGTGAAATTATCGATTTTTTTAACCATGAACTTTTGTTATGGTTTTTATTGTGAAATTGGTGAGTTATTTGACATGGAATTTTCGTTATGGTTTTTATAGTGAAATTGGTGAGTTATTTGACTTGAAACTTTCGTAATGTTCTTTATAGTGAAATTTGTAAAAAATTTTACATTGAACTTTTGTTATGATTTTTAGAGTGAAATTGTTGAGTTTTTTTTACTTGGAACTTTTGTTATGGTCTTTATAGTGAAATTGATAAGTTTTTTAACTTTGAACTTTGATTGTGGTTTTTATATTGAAATTGGTGAGTTTCTTGATTTGGAAATTTTTTTTATGTTTTTTAAAGTGAAATTGGTGAGTTATTTGATTTGGAACTTTTGTTATGTGATTAATAGTGAAATTTGTAAGTTATTTGAATTGAAACTTTTGTTTTGGTTTTTATAGTGAAATTGTTGAGTTATTTGACTTGGGACTTTTGAAATGGTCATTATACTAAAATTATCGAGTTTTTTAACTTTGAACTTTTGTTATGGTTTTTATAGTGAAATTTGTTAGTTATTTGACATGGAATTTTCGTTATGGTTTTTATAGGGAAATTGGTGAGTTATTTGACTTGGAACTTTTGTAATGGTCTTTATAGTGAAATTTGTGAATTCTTTTACATTGAACTTTTGTTTTAGTTTTTAGAGTGAAATTGTTGAGTTTTTTTTACTTGGAACTTTTGTTATGGTCTTTATAGTGAAATTGATGAGTTTTTTTAACTTGGAACTTTTATTATGGTGTTTATAAATAGGTGAGTTTCTTGAATTGGAATTATTTTTATGTTTTTTAAGGTGAAATTGGTGAGTTATTTGATTTGGAATTTTTGTTATGGTTTTTATAGTGAAATGGGTAGGTTATTTGACTTGGAACTTTTGTTATAATTTTTATAGTGAAATTGGTGAGTCATTTGACTTGAAACTTTTGTAATGGTCTTTAAAGTTAAATTGTTGAATTTTTTAACTTTAAACTTTTGTTGTGGTTTTTATAGTGAAATTGTTTATTATTTGAATTGAAACTTTTGTTATGGTTTTTATAGTTAAATTGTTGAGTTATTTGACTTGGGACTTTTGAAATGGTCTTTATAGTGAAATTATCGAGTTTTTTAACTTTGAACTCAACACATAAAATACGCAAGCAAGGTTAATCCGAATATTGGAATCTGAACATTTTTTTGATAAAAATAGGATGGCACTCTGATAATAAAGTGATTTGATGTATAATAAACGCATCCGAATTTTGAAATCCGAACAATACGAAGGGTATTTTGAGGTTTGCATGTGGTGTTTGATCACTAGATAGGGTGTAGTAAAGAACACCCTATACACAAAATATATTTGTACATCTTGTAAGTTCAAAACACATGACAGCTGATTTAGTATGTTCAAAATCGTGGTTCATTACATATTTGAGATCAGTTATTGGGTACACCATGACTGATTTAGTATGTTCAAAATCGTGGTTCATTACATATTTGAGATCAGTTAATGATGTTTAATATCATAATTAATAAAAACAGTAGATGGTTAATGAGTTATCTAATATGTGTACTCAGTAACCAATCTCAATACACCATTACATACACTGGATTATCTGTGCAGTACAAGAAGATATGAATTTCTATGCTTTCCATTCTAGTAATCATACCTTGCTATAAATTTATATTGGTGAGATGACTTTGATAATTGGTACCTGTTAGAATAAAAAATCAAATCCATAATCATTATTATTAGGATAGCATGTGTTATCTAAGTTAGGCGCACACACAAAAAAAACACAAATTCAACAAGAACTTAAAACTAGCACCTTGTCAAAGAACATTGATTTGAAAGAAATCTACATTTTGACATAAATTTCTTATTCACCACAACAGGTCTATGCATATGTTCCTTAAAAAATATATATAAAGCATGTAAATAAGAAGAACAAAAGGAAGAAACATATAAAGACACTACTCTTCTTTTTCATTTTAGTTATATAATAACTCTATGCACTAGAAAATAAATATCATAATATAAATTATCAGTCAAAACATCCATCTTGGTGAAGGAGAATGAAAAGCAGTTTGCCTGGATCTTGTTGGTTGCTCTGAGCCGTTACGTTTCATGATCGACGACACGGTTGGGCTGAAATACTCGTTGCTTCTCTGAGAAGTTGCTCCTTGTGAATGCATCTTCTTTACATTCATGAAGCTTCTTGGATTTTCAACCAGCATCCCGCGAGCAACTTGACTCCTTTTTGCAGCACCCCATCGATTGTGACTGACACAACTCTGACTTCTTCCCACTTGTTGAAAGTTTAGCTCTCTCGGACTCGTATAGTTACGGCTCTCTGCGGTTTCTGCGGAGTACATAGTCTCTCCTTCGCTAGTGTATCCGTCGTGCATTTGGGAAGCGTCAACGGGAGATGAACTAGATTGAACCTCACTTAGAGCTCCGTTAACTGAACCTGTTGAGGAAACTTCTGCAATGGGAGTTGTTGCTGGCATTCGCATTCTGTCTTGGTTTTGTTCTCCTTTTGGCTGGTTTTCATGCAGAGGTTCAGCAGGTTTCGGATGCAATTCCTTCGGCGGTTGCGAGAAAACTGCAGGCTTGGCAATCCTTGGGGGAAAATTGATGTCTAAAAGTTGTATTTGTGCATTTTCTTTCTTTCTGAGTGGCACGGAAGTTACTCTAGGTGATTCGTATATTTCTGGAGTTGGAATCCCCTGTATATGTGCAGCATTAGGGTTCGTAATCAAGTTTTCTTCTTCGGCAGTGTTCCCGACAGCAGCCGAGCTTTGTCCTTGATCTCTTGTTTTTACGACATTGTTGTTTGATGAAGATGAGGTGCCCTCATTATCACCATCTGTCGATTTGAAAACTTGCCGCAAAGTGAAGGAAGCGCATGAATGTTCACTCCTAGGACCGTTAGACATCAACCGCATGAGCGGTAATTTTGGCTTGTTAAGCTCATCAAGGTTACCTTCCCAATGCTGATTTAACCAATCACATATGACAGGAATCGGTATGCCAAATTGCATTGGGAGATCCTTCTTCCACGACGAGGAAGACGATGTAGAAGTTGAAGGCGATTTTGTATTCGGCGACGTGGATAATTTCATAGGATCACATATCATAAAAGCTAGATTGCCATTGACATCAAATCCTGCAGAACCCGGACTCCATATAATTCCATTGGTACAGAGTTTTATGAGATTGTCAGTCGCTATGACGACCTTTCCTTCGCCAACAGTGAGCTCTTGTTTCTTAGTATAACCTAAAAGGTACACTACACTTCCTAGATCAAGATTCGTTTTACAACAGGTCTTCAAGTAGTGAGAGTTTTGACCCGGCGCGTTTGATTCTCCATCCGCATCATCTAAACCCACTATTGTAAGATCTAACACACAACTTGTAATGAAAAACCTGAAACCAAGTCAAAACAAAAAAAAAATATCATGCACTTTTAACATTATAAATATCAATTTAGACCATATTATAGCGTCATTATAGCATTATAGCATAGCAGAATTTGAACAAACCGCTATTTTCTGCAATCTGCGATTGACATTAATGTTCTATCAATCGACAACAACAGATTGCAATAACTGTTATTACATTATAAAACAAGGAAATATCTACACTTCTCTTAACTACTATTTCGGTCCGCTAACACCTGCAAGTTCGACTTTAAACAGATTAAAGTCTTAAAAATAAACATCTAAGGCTCCATACTTTTACAGTTGGTTGTTCTATTATAGGTAACCTAATTTTCAATAGGATGAGGGTGTAATATGCCAATATGCAACAAACAATTAATATAGTATACCAAATAACATGGATGACATGACAATTGTTTGCATCATATATAGAAATTACCTTCTGTGTATGCAATAAATTAAATCTGCAACCACATTTCCTAGATAAAGTGAACAAATATTTGGCACAAGCATGCCACATTATGCAAATACTATAAAAAGAAATAAGCAACTAACAATTTCAAACTTACCTGAACTGGAGGCATAAAAGTCAGATACATGAAGAAGCATGTGTTGGAGAATATGTTGTACGGTAATAAAGACAACAAGAAGAAGGATATTGTACTTTCAAAGACAGTTCAAAAACAAACCTAAGTTGCGTTAAAGTTTTCCAACTAATGTTTTAAAAATCGAACCAGACAGTTCAACCTGTATAACGGTGAACAGACATCGTCTACAGTTTGGTTATGTGAGCTATTCGACTGCGTTTTTTTTTCGTTCAATGTGCGCCTATGAAGCACAAACACTGGAAATACGACACCAACACTAAAACATCAACATTGATAATAATTTGAAAACATTTAAATAAATTAAACGTTATCACAAGTGTCAGTATTGGTTTCGGACACCGACACTGGCACATACACACCTTTTTTCAGAGGTGTCGATCTTAATAGACATGCCCTGTTTAAATCAATTGAACCATGATCTAAAAGTCTCACCGGTTCGGTTTTTAAGACATTGGTTCAACTTCCAAACATTTAGAAATGAATTTCACATCAACTTTACCAAATTAACTGCATAGCTAACCAGATTCTAGAAACAAAATTAAACCCAAAAGTGAACAAACTTCTACTCTTCTACCTCAATTGGGGTCTAATCTTCCACTAAACTACCCTTCCTAAGTTCTATTCCCACCCCCTAAAAAAAACTATCAAATCCACAAAAACAAAAAGCACCCCATTTCATTTTCTAAAATAATACCAACAGTTTAATCAACTAAAACAAAATAACATAAGCAAAAACAAACGGGGTGTTACCTCTGAGGAACAAGAGTAGCCGCAACACCATTATGCAAGCGGATCTCAGAGCTAGCAGCGGCAACAGCAGAAGGAAGATTAGCATGAGTTGTCAAAAGAAGGTTCCTATGAATAAGAAACCCAGTTCCAGAAACACCATTAACAACATTGGTGTTACTAATTGTAGCTAAAGCTTGGTTTTTTCCTGAAAAAATAGCACCTTTCATTCTCTCAGACTTACTCACCCCTTTGCAAAAACACCATGATTCTCTAATACTACCACCACCCATGACAATTTTTGTAGGCTAGAAAGAGTAATGGGTTGTTAAAAAGCTTGGATCTAATCAATGTAGCATCCAAGTTTCAATGGAGTTCTCTAATAATAATGAAGAAGAGAAGAGAGAGATAATGTGAAAGTGTAAAAAATAGAAAGAAAGAGAAGAAGAAAAAGTGTAAGAATGTGAAATTGGAGTTTTAAGAAAATGGAAGAAGTTGAAGAGTTTTTGTTTGTTCCAAATTATCTTAACACATAGGAAGTTTTGAAGACATTGAAAATGATGGTGATGATGATGAGATGAAGTGAAATGAAAATGGCTTCATTGAAAATAAAAAAATAAAAAAAATGACTTTTCTATTTTCTATTTTTTTCTTTTAGGTGTGTTTGGATTTTTAGGTGTGTTTGGATGGGAGTAAATGGAGAGAAGGGGGAGGGGAAAGGATATTTAATAGTTTATGTGTTTGGTTTAAATTGTAAGAAAGGGATGAGAGGTAGATGGAGGAGACCAAAATCCGTGATGAACCATTTTTTGTTTCCTTTCAATTTGGAGGGATTTGGAGGAGAATGAAGATATTTTATTTTAATTATAATTTTATTTATATATTTACCTTTATTTATTTATTTATTTATTTAAATATGAATTTAATTTATTAAAATGTTAAAAATTTTATTTTTAATAAATTTTATCTTCTTTTTATATTTTTTGTATTTTTATATTTTCATCTTATTATTATTATTATATGTGTTCAAATTTTTTTATTTTATTTTTTATATTTTAATGTTAGTTTTTTAATTATCGTAATTTTTTTATAATAATTTTTTTGGTAGATTTTATTGTATTTGATAAACTTTTTTAAATTATATATCATAATCGTTACATTTTTATAAAACATTTCATAATGTTCTTTGATTGAATAGTTATATTTAGTAAATGAATTTGTATTTGAATTATAAACGGTAAATATCATGAGTTTTATGGTAAAATTACAAGGATAAAAAAAGTAAATTAATTTTAAAATATTTTCATTTCCCTTGTAAACCAAACATATATGTAATTAAAATTTCTCCCCTCCCTTCCCCTCACCTTTCCTCTCCTTAATAAAAATCTCTCTCCTCCCCTCCCTTCGATTGAACCAAACAAACCCTTACATAATTATATATAGGAGGTGTAAAATAAATGTTTAATGTACAATTTTTCTCTCTCAAGAAGTTAAATGGTTTTTACTTGATAAAAGTACAATTTTGAAAATTTACTCTATACATTATTTAGTATTTCTATAAAATTTAGGTGCTTTTATGAAGAATATTACTCTCTCCGTTTTAAAATGGCTGTCGTTTAAGGTTTTTTCACACAGATTAAAAAATACAATAATATTCTCATACAATAATGCACTTTTACTAAATTAGTCTTATTAATGTGTTAGAAATAGTATAGAGAGTAATAATTATATGACACAATTAGATAAATAACAATTATTATTACATTGAAAAGTGAAAATGTCATTGATTTTAAAACAAAAATTTTTTTCTAAAACGACTGTCATTGAGGGAGTATTACAACTCTGTCTTTAACTATATGATTCTTTTATATAAAATAAATAAATTAGGAAGAGCATTGATCACTTCTTTACTACTACTATAGTAGTTAATATATTTTATATCTTTTCAACATTTTATTATAGATATTATAACGACTAGCGTCCCAACGGGCACTCTCTTGTTTGTCCGCTTTTTTAATGATCACATAAGTCAGAAATATTAATGGATATTTTTTATCAGTTTCGATTTAAATTTAAATTATTTGTGCAATAAATTTTTTGATATACACTGTTATGTTTGTATGTCCGTTTTTTTTAAGAAGTTATTTAAGGAATGATTTTAAAAGAAAAATAGGTCAACCCAAACTCTCTTATCCCCTTTATATATTATATATATAGTTATAGAAGATTATAAATTTAATATTCTTTTTTATATCAAAGGTATTCTATAATTTTTTTAATAAATATTTTTTTCTATTTTAAATTGATTCCTCCATTGATTGAGATAGTGTGTAAAGCTGTGTATTTGTGTTGCAGTTACATAGAATTGATAATAATAAGCAACTTCCAATAATCATTATTATGTAAGTAGTTAAGTAACTTCTAATAACCACTCTATATTAAGGGCAAAATAGGAAGAAAAATAGGTCAGACCAAAATCCCCTATCCCATTTATATATAGTAATAGATAACGAAATTAATTTTATTTCTTTGAAAAATAAATTTGTAAAAATAGTATTAATTATTTGCAAATTTATTATTATAATTAACTTTTTTTAACATTTGTGATTTGGTTGACAAAATCTTATATAAAAATTAAATTTAAAATATTGTAATTTTGTAAGAATATAAAATATATTCAACCTTTATATTTCCCACATCTTGTATAGATAAAAATTGAATATTTTAACACTTAATATAAAATATTTAGTCTCTATACATTATAGGATTCCGTCTCTAAAAGTCTCATGTTTAAATGAGAGGTATATTTTAATTTTTATATTACAATATCTCACTTCTACAAATTTTAGATTTGAGGGATCGTGCATATTCTGGTCTTTTTCCTAAAACATCTTGTCATACAAATATCATGTTTGAGAGAATATATACATTTTGATATTTCACCTAAAAGCATCTTGAGTAACCCAAACTCAAACGTAACACAACTCGCTCTGACCTAATTTGTTTATAGGAAATCAAATCACTTTTAATATTCTTAGTCGAGAAGGCCACCCAAGACTGAATACAACTCACATCTCATGAATATCTATAATATAGGAATATTTATGGTTGTGGAAAATCACATTTTAACCTTTGCATTTAAGCTGACATGTCAGCAAATAGGGGGTATTTAGTGTCTAATTCTAACTATTTTCAACCAAATGATGGGTTAATTGAATTCCAACTACACTAATTGCAATACTTACACCTATTTGTGGCCAATTAGTAACTGAAAAAATACATACCTAACCAAAGTCTGATTTAGTGTACATGGCTAAGTTTGCTTTTGGGTACCTTTTCCTGATTTCTCAGATTGTTGTTACCAACACAATTAAACATTGTTGAATCCTCTCTCTCTTCGTTCGTCCTCTTCTCTTCTTCCATCTTCCTCTTTTACAAATCGTCACGAGAGGTTATGGCAGATCATCAACAGCATGGCGAAGTAAAGGGTGAACCGATGTTGGAGAAGATTTCGGATGCAGATTTTCAATGTACAAAATCATTTGGGTAAACTTTCTCTCTCTACCATTCTCTGTGTCATTCTTCTCTCAGCTTACCATTCTTCATCCTTTCTCATTCTCATCTTAAACCATTTCTCTTACAATCGTCCGATCTTTTCGAGTCCATCAAAGACATCACGGACAAAAAACTATTGTGGAAGATAGTTGTGAAGGTTGTACACAAATGGACGGTATTCTCCAACAACAAAAAACACACTGAAATGATTTTAATCGACAAAGATATTGTTTGCAGTTTTTTTTATTTGTATTCTCTATTTATGTTTTTTATGAGTTTATGGCTGTGATTTTGAAATTTGACTGTCTATCATTGCAGGGTACCGAAATTCAAGTCATAATCCCTACAGACCTCACTCTTTTGTTGCTTGAATATCAGTTTTCGATCTGATAGGGTTTTTCAGGTTTGATGTTTGAATTTGTTGTTGCTTTATTTCAGTTTTGGTTATGCACACCATCTGTTTGATAAAATATTTTATACGAAAATGTTACTGATAATTGTGTGTCTGTATCTTCATTTTCATTATGTGAATCTGTAAACTTGAAACATTAGCGTTGCATTTTATTTTCTCTTCAATTTTTCAGACAAAAATGGTAACTAGGTGCCTCTTCAAACAATGTAACTTTTTTTCTTTGCACATGAAGTTAAATAGTCTTTCATATTCTAATAACATGACGTCCTGATGGCTGCATTCTGTGATGGTTTGCTCAAATTTTCTGATTAGTCCCTCTGTAGGTAACACCTTTTCTGAGATGCTGGCAACTAGCTTTAACACCAATTCAATAAGTATCTAAACCCTTAAGGAACCCTCATTTAAAAGCTAACTATCAAAGGGAGTAAAATAATGAAGTTGATGCAAGTGGTAGCCTACAACTCTCCCTTTAGGATAATAATTATTGGTTTGTTATCACTTGCCATTGATATGATTATGTACCTTTTTTGTTGATTTATTGCCCTCACTGTATACAAATTAAACTGCACACTCCTATACTTTACTAATGAGGCCCTGTGCAGGATAGTATCATTTCCATTATTTTAATGTCTTTGTTGATGTATAACTAAATCTAAGTCGTGTCACCTGGTTGAGGCTTATATAACCATCATTTGTTTTCAGGACTATATTTGACGTCGATATTGAGAGTTTTGAAGAGAAACCATGGAATTGTTCAAATATTCTAAACAGTTGGTAAAATTGTTAAAACAAATTTCAATATTTCCGGCAAATTTAGTGTAGACTGAGAAACTGTTGTATGTGACTTTTTAGGAGCAATTAAGCCTGAAGTCTACAATGCAAAGCAAGATCCGTGTTTATGAAAGTGGTCGAACAGAGCATGTAGATGTTCTATTTTCATTTTTAAATTTGTTCTGTATTAAAATCCTTGATTTGATGTTATTCTACTTATATTTTGCTAGATGAAGAAAGGTACATAGGATCTTGCTTTGAAACCCTTGAACAGAGCATGTATATTAAAACCCTTGATTTGATGTTATTCTACTTATATCATTCAAACACAATTGTGTGTTTATGACAGGTTCTTGAGATATCACTAAGTCGAATGTC
This sequence comes from Lathyrus tuberosus, assembly GCA_022829125.1. Lineage (NCBI taxonomy): Eukaryota > Viridiplantae > Streptophyta > Magnoliopsida > Fabales > Fabaceae > Lathyrus > Lathyrus tuberosus. The sequence continues at coordinate 7,069,838 of JALAZF010000327.1, read as the reverse complement.
ATGATTATGGTGTTTCTATATAGCTCAATTTCTTTGTTTTTATAACATTTCTTTTGTCATTTTTTTCCAGTTTCCATGTTCTGTAACATGTTCTTGATGCTCATGATGTTGTTATCTCTTCAATGAAACCTGGAGTAAGCTGGGTTGATATGCACATGTATAATTGGGTACCATTATTGCTTTTAGGTTGCTCAAATGTTACTATTTTCCATGCTTGGTTTCAAATTATAGAAGTTGGCAAATATATAATTTCTAATATATCAGTAATTTATTCAAGAGAAGATTCCTGAATCCTGACTATATAACTTAGTAGATGAACTGGAAAATAACATATTTCTAGCCTTAGTAACTTTCACATGTTCAGTCACAACTCACATCTCATCTTTATGCACACGTATATTGTGTTTTCAAGCCCTTTCTATTGATTTGCATACGGTCGATTAGGAAATTTGGCAATTGGCAGAAGAAAGAAGAGCCATAATGCACAAGTTAAGAATTGAGAAAGGAGCTGCAAAAGCTGTCGATGAGCTTGAGAAATGTGATGAGTCATTCATATTATAAATTTGTTTAAATTTCATGGATTTATATTCGCTAAATGTTGTCTCTCTGCCTCTTTCAATGTAGATGATCCAAATATATCAGGAGATCCATACAACACTGTAAGTTATATTTTCCAATATAATAACTTTGGTGCTATTTCATATTGATTATCATATATTATTGATTCAATCTTCTAACAGAGTTCTGAGACTACTGAGAGAAGAATCAAAATGGAGTTTGAGCCATATGGTGTGCAATCAAACGAGTAGGTATTATGAAAAATGCAAAGTGTCGCGATATTTTGGTTACTAATCAATTGCACTATTGAATTACCACATGCTTCAATCTCAATGAAGGATCTATTGGAGTTTACTTGAAAAAACTTCATGTTATTTATTATTTCCTGTGTTTTTAGATTGGCGTTTTCAGCCACGTCAAGAGGACTACGACATACATCATTACGATGATGTTCAGAGAAGGGACGAGTTTGAAAAGCTAATTCAGGCTGAGGATCAAAATTCAAGTGGTCTGAGGAACTTGATTCAGAAATTTCACATTGGTTTCCAACTGATTTACGTATCATTTGAGACGGTGACGTGTTCGGAACGCTTGAAGAGATCCCACTTTAAGAGGAACAACAGACTGTAACTATTGCTAAAAAGTGTAAAAATTAATAATTCTTGTATGTATGTTTCTGTGGGAGTTATGATTTATGTATCCTCTTGTATGTATGTTTCTATAGGAGTTATGATTGTTTAGGTGGTTTTGACTTCTACTCATTTTGCAATAGTGATGGATGAAGATGGCTGGTTTCTACCTGAGTGAATCGCACACTCAAAGATACAACAGAGTCACCACCGAACTTTATTTAGTCCCAAAGGACAGGGAAAATATCGATAAAACCCAAGGGGAAGAGAAACGGGAACGGGGGGTCAGTTATGCGAAAGGAAAGTATTAGCACCTAACGCATCCGTCGTACTCGACGGGAACCATTTCGCTTGCTTCTAGGCTTGGATGGGTTATCTATCTAAAGACTTCTAGCTAAAAGAAAATGAGAGAGAGAGAGAGATAGAAAGGGGAAAAAGAAAAGAAAGAAGGAAGGTGCTCGCGGAGGAACGAAGTCCTCGTGCCTACGTACCCTCATAGTGCAATGAGGAAGTCAGAGCGTCGTAGTTCATGGAACTAGGGGACAAAGAAGAAAGAAAGAAAGGAGGAAGATGGAAGAAAGGTGGAAGTGTGCTCGCCGAGATCATTGCGATCTCATGCCTATGTATCATACATTCGAAAGAATGCAGAATCGGAGCTTCCGTAGTTCGGGGAACTAAGACGGAAAAGGAAAAGGAAAGGAAAGTGGTGTCAAAACCAAGAGCAAAAGAAAGAAGGAAATTCCACTGAGGATTCCAAAGAAATGGTGTCAAAACCAAGAAAGGAGTACAAAGGAAAGGGAATGTAACTGTACTAAGAATAGAGAAGAATGGTGTCTAAACCAAGAGAATAAAGGAATAAGAGGGAAATGGTGTCCAAACCAAGAGACTAAGCGAATAAAAGAGAAATGGTGTCCAAACCAAGAGCAAGAGTGAAGAAAAAAGACTCTACTGGGGATAACTAATAGGATCGGTGTCGAAACCAAGAAAGTAAGAGCAAAGGGAATAGGAAGGACTCTGCTGGGGATCCAAATAAAGGGACGGTGTCAAAACCAAGAGAAAAGGGAGAATCGGTATATTAACTGGCTGGCAGTGGTTAACCGAAGAAAGAAAGTAGGACCCTGGCGGGGAAAAGCAGCTGGTGTCAACAGACGGACTGTGATAAACCAAGAGAGAGAGTGTTGAACCGAGAGAAGGTGTTTGACTCTGAAGGGGCCTCGGTATATTAACTGACTGGCAGTGGTTAACCGGGGAAGAAAAGACTGCAACTCTGTGGGGATAGAGAAGCATTGGTTTTAATAGAGAAAACTGTGATTAACCAGAAAAACGGGTGTAGGACGAATAAAGATCATGACCCAAAGGACGGGTGTAGGACCGAGCAAAGGTCGTGACCCAAAGGACATGTGTAGGACCGAGCAAAGGTCGTGACCCAAAGAACGGGTGTAGGACCGAGCGAAGGTCGTGACCCAAAGAACGGGTGTAGGACCGAGCGAAGGTCGTGACCCAAAGGACGGGTGTAGGACCGAGCGAAGGTCGTGACCCAAAGGACGGGTGTAAGACTGAGCGAAGGTCGTGACCCAAAAGGACGGATGTAAGACCGAGTGAAGGTCGTGACCCAAAAGGACGGGTGTAGGACCGAGCGAAGGTCGTGACCCAAAAGGACGGGTGTAAGACCGAGCGAAGGTCGTGACCCAAAAGGACGGGTGTAGGACCGAACAAAGGTCGTGACCCAAAAGGACGGGTGTAGAACCGAACAAAGGTCGTGACCTAAAGGGGTTCGGTAAACTGACTGAACAAACAGTACTCAACCGAAGAAAGGGTATTTGAACCAAAGAAAGGTTACTAACCCAAGGGTGCAAGTATTCGAACCAAGAGGAGGTTGCCAACTGCTGGGTATTCGGTGTTTAGAAACGGACTGTGATCAACCGAAGAGAAAAGCGAGTGATTAACCAAGAGAAGGTGATTAACTCGAAAAAGGGTTCATTATTTTAACAGACGGACTGTGGTTAACTGAAGAAAAAGGGTGATTAACCAAGAATAGGTGATTAACCCAAAAGGTGCTCAGTATTAACAGACGGACCGTGGTTAACTGAGGAGACGGGTGATTAACCAAGAGAAGGTGATTAACCCAAGAGGTGCTCAGTGTTTTAACAGGCGATCCGTGGTTAACTGAGGAGACGGGTGATTAACCAAGAGAAGGTGATTAACCCAAGAGGTGCTCAGTGTTTTAACAGACAGACTGTGGTTAACTGAGGAGACGGGTGATTAACCAAGAGAAGGTGACTAACCTAAGAGGTGCTCAGTATAACAGATAGACTGTGATTAACTGAAGAGGCGGGTGATTAACCAAGAGAAGGTGATTAACCCAAGAAGAATTCAGTGTTAACAGACGGACTGTGTTTAACTGAAGAGGCGGGTGATTAACCAAGAGAGGGTGATTAACCCAAAAGGTGCTCAGTATTAACAGACGGACTGTGGTTAACTGAGGAGACGGGTGATTAACCAAGAGAAGGTGATTAACCCAAGAAGAATTCAGTGTTAACATACGGACTGTGTTTAACTGAAGAAACGGGTGATTAACCAAGAAAAGGTGATTAACCCAAGAAGAATTCAGTGTTAACAGACGGACTGTGATTAACTGAAGAAACAGGTGATTAACCAAGAGAAGGTGATTAACCCAAGAGGAGCTCGGTATTAACAGACGGACTGTGATTAACTGAAGAAACGGGTGATTAACCAAGAGAAGGTGATTAACCCAAGAGGAATTCAGTATTAACAGACGGACTGTGATTAACTGAAGAAACGGGTGATTAACCAAGAGAAGGTGATTAACCAAGAAGAGCTCAGTATTAACAGACGGACTGTAGTTAACTGAGTAAGAGAGCAAACATTGGTGTTTTAACTAACAGATAGTGGTTAACCAAACAAAGGGAGAAGAACCAAAAGAAGGTTGCACACTCCAAGGGACTTACGATTTTAACAGACAGACTGTGATTAACCGCAGAAAAGAGATTGAGATCCTTCAAGGGAATCAAAAGGCAATGATTGATTATAAGAGGAAAGGAGTAATGAAACAAAGGGAGATTGCTAGCGCAAGAATAATGATCTTAACCAAGAAGGATGGTGATAAATCAAGAGAGAGATTGAAAGAGATATGAGTGATCAAGGATCAAAAGAGATTACAAAGAGCGAAGAGTGATCAAGGATCGACTTGACTGGTGAAAGAAAGCACACTACCGCCTAGAGATAGAGATGACTAAGCCAAGCACAGGGTCATTCATCCCCTACCTGAAGTAGTCAGAATGAGAGTAGGAATTCTCCCTTCTCATTCCTTCTCTAACACACACAGGGTGTAGTGCAGAAGTTGAAACTGACAGCGTAACAACTCCAAGTTGTACAGTGTTCCAGCGTGTTGTGAAGTGAACAATGTAACAACTTCAGTTTGTACAGCACTCCAAAGTCGTGTATCGGCCGTCGTATGAATCTTCAACTCCGCGGGGGGAAAAGAGAGGAAGAAACTCTAATGGAAGCCTAAAGAGAGGGAAAGGGAAGGATCAATTAATCGAAACATGGTTTCAATTAACTAATCAAAAGGGAATGTTAAGCTAACAACTTTCCAAAGAGAATGGAAAATCATTAAAGCAAAAGGTGTAAATTATTGATTATGCAAGATTAAGTTCATCCATGAAGAATAAACTTAATGCAAAGAAAAGAGAGGGAGTGCAAAACAGTACCACATGACATTGAAAAATACAACATAAATCATGTATCATGTATTCAAAGAAAGGCAAGAATTAGCATGTTCAAACAAATATCAAGAACACACATAATTGCAAAAATTGATAAATCAATCATTGAATTAATGTAAATATGCTTTAAATAGAGGTTAACAGCATTAAAAACATCCATAAATATGAAGCATATCAATCCATGGAAGTTAGAATGAGAAAGCATGGCAAACACACTTGAAAAAGCATGAAAATGGCATTCTGACTCAGTGTTAATCGATTAACATAATTGCACTGTAAAGTGTTAATCGATTAACACATGAAAAACAACACATTTTACACTGGTTAATCTATTAACATAATTACACTACAAAGGTGTTAATCGATTAACACTGCAGCAGAGGCAAAAAAATAGTTTTACAAAAGTGCTTCCAACAGTTAATCATTTATTTGAACTACCACATGCTATGGTATGAACTTGTGCACGAAAATTAAAGGAAATAGGATCAATTAATCATCAATTGAAAGCATGAACATGCATATCAAAGATCAAACAATCACATGATTAATCAAAATGAAAAACTATCGAAACTACAACGTAAACACGTAAAAATGAACGAAACGATAAATTAAGTGACAATCGACCAACCTACAAGCCGGAGGTTTGGGTTGGTAATTGTTGCCAAGGATTCTTGATGAAGATAATCAAAGAAAACCATAGGAATCTTCACTCGTAGCCGAATCATATCGAAACCGAGCAAAATTGCGACAAAGCTCCGAAATGCGAATTCAAACCGTAGAATCTTGAAGCAACCACTTGAGATGAATCCAAAAGTTATTATAGTTCTAGAAACTCAAGTATAATAGCAAGATGATGAAGATAATTGAAGAAAACTAGAAGAATCTTCAAGCATGGCCGAATCGTATCGAAACCGTACAAATTGCGACGAAAACTCCGAAATAAGAATTGTCACCGAAGAAGCTTGAAGTGATTACTTGAGATGAATCTAAAAGCTACTGAAGCTCCACAAAATCCAGTATAATGGAATGATGATGAAGGTTAAGCTCAAGAAAAAGCACTTTCAAGGTGAAAGTAGCTTTTCTTCAATGGTGAATTAAGAGCTTTAGTGAGGTTTGGTGAAGAAGATGAAGAGGAATGTGTAGAAGTTGCAGAAAAATGCAGAGGGGAATGAGAGAATTGAGAGTGAAGAAAATGTGAATTTGTGTGAATGATTGTGGAGGATTTGTGAAATGAGGGAAGCTTGGTTTATATAGACTTTAGGTATGGAGTGTGAGAGCTTTGGAGCTAGCTTTGGACTTTGGTTTGGACCTAGCTTTGGGTTTGGAACTAGGCTAGGAGTTAGTTACACTTGACTCGCCGAGTCAAGGTAGTTAACTCGGTTAGTTAGGATCAACTCGGTAACAATCCTAATGTGAACTTCAACATTCAAAGGTGGAGATGCTTGGAAAACAAGGAATATGGTGCACTTATTTGGAAATAATGCATTGGAACAAATGTAGGTGAATTCTTGAAGGTTCCAGAATGTTCCACATGTTACTAAACCAATGTAGAATCTCAAAATGTGGAGGGAAAGTTGCTGTCTTGAAAAAACAGCAAATTATGCAAAATTTGCACGTGTTAATCGATTAACATAATTGCACTACAAAGTGTTAATCGATTAACACATAAAAAAACAGCAAATTTACACTGGTTAATCTATTAACATAATTGCACTGCAAAATGGTTAATCTATTAACCAGGCCAAAAATGCCCAATTTTGCCTGAAAATGGTGTTGTGGCCACGATTTCGATTTTCAACCTCTTGCTTTGATAAATAGGCATAGAAACCCTTGTTTTGTGCTTGTTTTGATAATGTGATGACCTTGTGGTGATGCGATTAATCGAGCTTGAAAACCTGAACATTCCTGTAATCAAAACATTAAGGAAAAATGCAAATGCGTATGCTAGCGATGCGAATGTACATGCTTATGCAAAATTCAAAAAAGGAGGTCAAATTTCGGGTTACGATAGCTGCCCCTATTTAATCCTCTTGGACCTGAATGTTTGGATTGCGCTAGCTTTTCGATTATTCGAGGTAGAAGGGGATTAAATAAAAAAGAGTATCTCGAAAATTTGGCCGACGGCGGCAAAAGGAAAAGGTCCAAATGCAGAATTGATAGGTGCAAAGTTTGGCTGAAAATTTGTTGGGAGATAATTCAGGCAAAGGGGAGCATGCTATGATGCATATGCTATGTATACGCAGTTCTACATGATGTTTGATACCATGCAATGCAAAGGATGCAGGTTAAGGTACAAAGTTGCAAATTTCCAGGTTCCGGACGGACCAGAAAGGTTTTGGACAGACCAAGGAATTGAAAAGGTTCTGGAAAGGTTTGCCATATGAGAACTGGATTTTGAGAAGGCAATTCAGGCTAGAACTGATTGGATTTTGGTTGGGACACATGTTTGAACGTGTATGGTGTAATGCTCCAACTTAATGAATATGTTGTGCGTTTGAGGATGCAATGATATGCGATGATGATTACTATATGCAGAATGTTAGTGATCGGGTTCTGAAGAGATGTCAAGTATGATTAAGCTAAGGCTCCATGCTATGCCAAATGAACGATATGCATGAGTGAAGCGACATGATCAACGCATGAGAGTGGTCTATGCAATGATTCAAGTGCTTTTGTTGTGGGAGGCGGAAGAGTTGAGATTAGGGTGTAAGCCACAAAGACGTGATTCCCCGACTCCTACTTCATGATCAGCAGTTGTTGATGCATCATTGCTCTTGTCTCAAAACAGGGAGAAAACTTGTACCTTGGTAGTATGTCTCTGCCCCAGTCTGTTGGATATCTACATGGATTGCCCCAATTACAAGGTAGGAAACAGTTGTGTCACAGGATGATCTGGATTCAGCTTTCCCCAATGTATTGGAACAGTGTGATCCTGATTAATTGTCTCTTGGAAATGTTGATTTCTTGTGCTCTTGAGGTGGTCTGCCTCGGTAGGAGCTCTGAAGTGATTTTGCCCCTGGCTGATCGATCTTAGGAGGAATGCCCCTAACCAAATGAACATGGAGAGATTTGTCGAATCTCGTTGTGATTGACTCGGATTGACTATACCTCGAAGTGGCTAGGCCCAATGGAGTTTTCCAGGCGTTTTGCCCCTTGAGGTGATCACACTTTCCATTGTGGAAACTTTCTTGATGTCAAGTGCTTGTTTGTAGGTAAATAGTGTTTGTTTTGAAAAATGATAATGCTAATGCCTTGCATATGTCAGTTTTGAAATCCAAGTATGTTCACTAAGATTATGACATATAGTGAATGGATCACCATTTAGAATGCCATGTCAGTATCGACACAAATGATAAGCAAATCTCTGGGAGTCAGCTTTGACATGATCTTACTGTCGTATGCTTTCGAAATAAACCTTGCTTTAATTAGGTCTTTTCAGGGTTGTAACGTGGCCTGGTTTGCGGTTTAAGAAAGAAAGGATATAAGGCTAAAAAATTATTTTACCCCCACCCATTCTCCTTGATGTTCTCCAGTCCCACGTTCAATTAGTTTGACACAAGCGTTCGCCTTTCAAAAGAGCTTTGAATAGTAGCTGTGATGGTAAGGGAACCGACGAGAGTTTTGGAGCGGCAGCCACTCACCTTTTGTTTTTGTCACATGTGATCACACGAACTTGTTCTTATTGAGGATTTTTCTCTTTTAATTCTTTGTTTTGTTCTTTTTGTTTTCCCTAATTTTTGCGTAGACTGATTATTTTGAATTTGCAGTCTATCGGGATACCCTAATTTTTGCCTAAGTCCTTTGTTTTTGAGTTTTTGACTTAGCGGGCTCTTTGTTTGTTTTTTTTAACAAAGTCATGTGACATGTATTTGTTTGATTTGTTAGGGTGAGTTGTGACTACCTCGGTCCTTTGGTCGGTGAGGGATAACCATTGTGGATTTGTGATTTTTTCGACCTCTTGCGAGGGATAGGATGTGGTTGATCCTCAGAATAGGGTACTCCTCTTTTGAAATTTGAACGCATGATCAAACTAGCTGAAAACTACCCTGCCCCTGATTAAGATTAAGGGTTTTTTGTGTACAGAAAGAAACTCCTACTTCAAGGCCCAAAGGGGTTGACTAGGGATTATCTTCCTTATGACTCCGTTGTTTGGGAATGGAACCAATGCCTTACATCGTCAGCAGGGTTTTATTCAAAAGCATACAGACAGTGATCTCATGTCTTTTTAATTTCATCATTCTCTTTTTGATTTTGCTTGATCAAATGTGTGATATTGATAAAAAGTATGAGTGAACACGAATGAATTTATTCAAAACGTGCATATTCATTTCATTATTATTATCATTTCAAAACAAACAAGTTTTACAAGTGAACAATGCTTGACAAACAAAAGATTACAAATGGAAAAGATGAAATAACATGATGATTGCCGATGTTGAGGAAGTGCTCACAGGCTTATTCAAGGGATTCTTTTGCAATCTTGGCCCCTACACGGTCAAGGGATTTCTGTTCACCCACAGTTTCTCACTCTGAACGGTTAAGTGCTTCTTGTCAATCAACTGTTGAACCTTAACTTTGAAAGCGTTGCAATCCTCAGTCAAATGTCCAGCCGACCCAACATGATATCCGCACCGCACATTGGGATCATACCCAGGTGGGAATGGTTTTGGAGGGGGCTTTAGAGCTTTGGGAACCACCAGCGAGTTCTAAACCAGATGTGGGAGAAGTTGACTGTATGACACAGGAATTGGATCTAGAGGAGCATTCCTTCATCCTAGATTATTCTGGGGCTTGTACTTGTTTTGGCGCTCTCGGCCTTCAGCTTGCTGATTATGAGCTTGAGGAGGCTGTTGATGTTAGGTTGCGGCAACATGCGAGAATGAATAGTATGGCGTAGGAGCCATAGGTGCTTGAGGATGAACCTGACGAGTAGCGTATTGCGGGAACACTTGAGCAGGGTGCATCAAACCAGGATTACCCATCTGATTAATAGTCTGGCCAAAATGGATCCCATACGGAGTATAGGGTGCCCCAGGATAAGTAACTGAAGGTTCAACAGCAGAAGGTGCCCCAGAATAAGCAAAAGGTATTCCAGAATTAGCAGACTGAAAACCTTGGTAGGGGTGTTGCCCAACAGGTTGAACAGCTGGAGGAATCTGCACATGAATAGGAGGACCTCTATTCTCAGCTTCGGCAGATGTTTCAGCAATCACAGGCGCTCACTTCTGGCAAGGCTTCTTTGTAAAGCAAATCAACTTCTGATCGAGGAGCTCTTGGACTTTGTCCTTAAAGACAACACATGTTTCTGTAGAATGCCCCACATATCCAGCATGGTATCCACATGTGGCATTAACATCATGCTTAGGATGATAAGGAAACTTGGCCGGCTTGATTTCTTTAGGAACAATTGCCCCGACATGAATCAAAATAGACAGTAGATGTGTGTAAGTCATGGGAATTAGATCATGACGAGGACTTCTCCTCCCTTGATTGTTGTTCCCTTTGCTGAGTTGCTTACGCTTTTGTTTCTGATTGCCTTGAGTGGTTTTCTGATTAGGCAAGGGGTGAACCGGCAGATTGTTTGCATCCACATTCATGACCTTATCCACTTTTGGTCCATTTTGGGTTGGCTCGTCAATCACAACCTGATCAGAGAAGTTCATTGGCATACTGTCCAGAAGTAGTTCCACAACCATGTCAACCTTGCCTTCCTGGCGCATTGTGTTCTCATACCCAGCTTGTTCCATGATTCTTAGGCTTTCGGCGTTGGAGGATCGTTGTCTTTGGGCTGATGAAGGGAAGAAAGTGAGCTTTTTCTGGTTTGTATGCAATGTAAATGTATGTATACATATGTTGTTTATGTAGATGGAATGCAAATGAGATATGCAATAGCCAATGATGCAAAGGTTAGATGATGCAAAAGTTCAACATGCATATGATGATGCAATAACTCAAGTTCAAAAGTTTGGCATACATGAAGATGCAATAACATTATGCAATAACATTATGCAATAATGTAAGTCAGAGATGCCACATCTTCTGGATAATCTGCATATACAACTCTGCATAGGTGCGAAGATCTGACGTTCATGAGAGAATAAAGGTTTGAAGTGGCTTGGTTTCCTGCAAAAACCCATCCCCCTCACAGGTGTGATCTAGACACAACAAGGTGGTCCCTAGAAAAGGTCGCCCAAACCATAGGACTCAGAGTGAAAACCCCCCGTCGTAGTGAATTCTCACAGGACGGAAGTATTCTCAAGCGAATCACGATCTGGGATGTGGCTCTCGTGATAACCCAACGTGCAAAACGCAGGCCTCACGACTATCCACGTTCTATCCTATGTGTATACTAGGCCCGGTGTTAGGACCTTTCTCTCCAATAATATCTACCCATCCCAACAACAGCAGAAAATATAACAGATATCCAGAATATGCAGCATATGAATATTCAAAGCAGTAAAGGAATGCGATAAATAAACATAAAGCTAAAGCATAAAGATAAAGCTAGTAAAACGCTAAAGATAAACACCCAAGCAAGCAAGAAAGCAAACAAAACTAGGCGAGACCCCTCAAGGGATGGACCAGCAAGAGGTCAATCTGTCCCCAGCGGAGTCGCCAACTGAGTGAATCGCACACTCAAAGATACAACAGAGTCACCACCGAACTTTATTTAGTCCCAAAGGACAGGGAAAATATCGATAAAACCCAAGGGGAAGAGAAACGGGAATGGGGGGTCGGTTATGCGAAAGGAAGGTATTAGCACCTAACGCATCCGTCGTACTCGACGAGAACCATTTCGCTTGCTTCTAGGCTTGGATGGGTTATCTATCTAAAGGCTTCTAGCTAAAAGAAAAGGAGAGAGAGGGAAAGGAGAAAAAAGAAAAAAAAAGAAGGAAGGTGCTCGCGGAGGAACGAAGTCCTCGTGCCTACGTACCCTCATAGTGCAATGAGGAAATCAGAGCGTCGTAGTTCATGGAACCAGGGGACAAAGAAGAAAGAAAGAAAAGAGGAAGACGGAAGAAAGGTGGAAGTGTGCTCGCCGAGATCATTGCGATCTCATGCCTACGTATCATATATTCGAAAGAATGCAGAATCAGAGCTTCCATAGTTCGGGGAACTAAGACGGAAAAGGAAAAGGAAAGGAAAGTGGTGTCAAAACCAAGAGCAAAAGAAAGAAGGAAATTCCACTGAGGATTCCAAAGAAATGGTGTCAAAACCAAGAAAGGATTACAAAGGAAAGGGAATGTAACTGTACTAATAATAGAGAAGAATGGTGTCGAAACCAAGAGAATAAAGGAATAAGAGGGAAATGGTGTCCAAACCAAGAGAGTAAGGGAATAAAAGAGAAATGGTGTCCAAACCAAGAGCAAGAGTGAAGAAAAAAGACTCAACTGGGGATAACTAAGAGGATCGGTGTCGAAACCAAGAAAGTAAGAGCAAAGGGAATAGGAAGGACTCCGCTGGGGATCCAAATAAAGGGACGGTGTCAAAACCAAGAGAAAACGGAGAAACGGTATATTAACTGGCTGGCAGTGGTTAACCGAAGAAAGAAAGTAGGACTCTGACGGGGAAAAGCAGCTGGTGTCAACAGACGGACTGTGATAAACCAAGAGAGAGAGTGCTGAACCGAGAGAAGGTGTTTGACTCTGAAGGGGCCTCGATATATTAACTAACTGGCAGTGGTTAACCGGGGAAGAAAAGACTGCAACTCTGTGGGGATAGAGAAGCATTGGTTTTAACAAAGAAAACTTTGATTAACCAGAAAAACGGGTGTAGGACCGAATAAAGATAGTGACCCAAAGGACAGGTGTAGGACCGAGCAAAGGTCGTGACCCAAAGGACAGGTGTATGACCGAGCAAAGGTCGTGACCCAAAGAATAGGTGTAGGACCGAGCGAAGGTCGTGACCCAAAGAAGGGGTGTAGGACCGAGCGAAGGTCGTGACCCAAAGGACAGGTGTAGGACCGAGCGAAGGTCGTGACCCAAAGGACGGGTGTAAGACCGAGCGAAGGTCGTGACCCAAAAAGACGGGTGTAAGACCGAGCGAAGGTCGTGACCCAAAAGGATGGGTGTAGGACCGAGCGAAGGTCGTGACCCAAAAGGACGGGTGTAAGACCGAGCGAAGATCGTGACCCAAAAGGACGGGTGTAGGACCGAACAAAGGTCGTGACCCAAAAGGACGGGTGTAGGACCGAACAAAGGTCGTGACCCAAAGGGGTTCGGTAAACTGACTGAACAAACAGTACTCAACCGAAGAAAGGGTATTTGAACCAAAGAAAGGCTACTAACCCAATGGTGCAAGTATTCGAACCAAGAGGAGGTTGCCAACTGCTGGGGATTTGGTGTTTACAGACGGACTGTGATCAACCGAAGAGAAAAGCGAGTGATTAACCAAGAGAAGGTGATTAACTCAAAAAAGGGTTCAGTATTTTAACAGACGGACTGTGGTTAACTGAAGAAAAAGGGTGATTAACCAAGAATAGGTGATTAACCTAAAAGGTGCTCAGTATTAACAGACGGACTGTGGTTAACTGAGGAGACGGGTGATTAACCAAGAGAAGGCGATTAGCCCAAGAGGTGCTCAATGTTTTAACAGACGGACTGTGGTTAACTGAGGAGACGGGTGATTAACCAAGAGATGGTGATTATCCCAAGAGGTGCTCAGTGTTTTAACAGACGGACTGTGGTTAACTGAGGAACGGGTGATTAACCAAGAGAAGGTGATTAACCCAAGAGGTGCTCAGTATTAACAGATAGACTGTGATTAACTGAAGAGGCAGGAGATTAACCAAGAGAAGGTGATTAACCCAAGAAGAATTCAGTGTTAACAGACGGACTGTGTTTAACTGAAGAGGCGGGTGATTAACCAAGAGAGGGTGATTAACCCAAAAGATGCTCAGTATTAACAGACGGACTGTGGTTAACTGAGGAGACGGGTGATTAACCAAGAGAAGGTGATTAACTCAAGAAGAATTCAGTGTTAACAGACGGACTGTGTTTAACTGAAGAAACGGGTGATTAACCAAGAAAAGGTGATTAACCCAAGAAGAATTCAGTGTTAACAGACGGACTGTGATTAACTGAAGAAACGGGTGATTAACCAAGAGAAGGTGATTAACCCAAGAGGAACTCAGTATTAACAGACAGATTTTGATTAACTGAAGAAACGGGTGATTAACCAAGAGAAGGTGATTAACCCAAGAGGAATTCAGTATTAATAGATGGACTATGATTAACTGAAGAAACGAGTGATTAACCAAGAGAAGGTGATTAACCCAAGAAGAGCCCAGTATTAACAGACGGACTGTGGTTAACTGAGTAAAAGAGCAAACATTGGTGTTTTAATTGACAGATAGTGGTTAACCAATCAAAGGGAGAAGAACCAAAAGAAGGTTGCACACTCTAGGGGACTTACGGTTTTAACAGACAGACTGTGATTAACCGCAGAAAAGAGATTGAGATTCTTCAAGGGAATCAAAAGGCAGTGATTGATTACAAGAGGAAAGGAGTAATGAAACAAAGGGAGATTGCTAGCGCAAGAATAATGATCTTAACCAAGAAGGATGATGATAGATCAAGAGAGAGATTGAAAGAGATAGGAGTGATCAAGGATCATAAGAGATTACAAAGAGCAAAGAGTGATCAAGGATCGACTTGACTGATGAAAGAAAGCACACTACCGCCTGGAGATAGAGATAACTAAGCTAAGCACAAGGTCATTCGTCCCCTACCTGAAGTAGTCAGAATGAGAGTAGGAATTCTCCCTTCTCATTCATTCTCTAACACACACAGGGTGTAGTGCAGAAGTTGAAACTGACAGCGTAACAGCTCCAAGTTGTACAGTGCTCCAGCGTGTTGTGAAGTGAACAGTGTAACAACTTCAGTTTGTACAGCACTCCAAAGTCGTGTATCGGCCATCGTATGAATCTTCAACTCCGCGGGGGGAAAAGAGAGGAAGAAACTCTAAGTGAAGCCTAAAGAGAGGGAAAGGGAATGATCAATTAATCGAAACATGGTTTTGATTAACTAATCAAAAGGGAATGTTATGCTAACAACTTTCCAAAGAGAATGGAAAATCATTAAAGCAAAATGTGTAAATTATTGATTATGCAAGATTAAGTTCATCCATGAAGAATAAACTTAATGCAAAGAAAAGAGAGGGAGTGCAAAACAGTACCACATGACATTGAAAAATACAACATAAATCATGTATCATGTAGTCAAAGAAAGGCAAGAATTAGCATGTTCAAACAAAAATCAAGAACACACATAATTGCAAGAATTGATAAATCAATCATTGAATTAATGTAAATATGCTTTAAACAGAGGTTAACAGCATTAAAAACATCCATAAATATGAAGCATATCAATCCATGGAAGTTAGAATGAGAAAGCATGGCAAACACACTTGAAAAAGCATGAAAATGGCATTCTGACTCAGTGTTAATCGATTAACATAATTGCATTGTAAAGTGTTATTCGATTAACACATGAAAAACAACACATTTTACACTGGTTAATCTCTTAACATAATTACACTGCAAAGGTGTTAATCGATTAACACTGCAGCAGAGGCAAAAAAATAATTTTCCAAAAGTGCTTCCAACAGTTAATCATTTATTTGAACTACCACATGCTATGGTATGAACTTGTGCACCAAAATTAAAGGAAATAGGATTAATTAATCATCAATTGAAAGCATAAACATGCATATCAAATATCAAACAATCACATGATTAATCAAAACGAAAAACGATCGAAACTACAACGTAAACGCGTAAAAATGAACGAAACGATAAATTAAGTGAGAATCGACCAACCTACAAGCAGGAGGTTTGGCTTGGTAATTGTTGCCAAGGATTCTTGATGAAGATAATCAAAGAAAACCAGAGGAATCTTCACTCGTAGCCGAATCGTATCGAAACCGAGCAAAATTACGACAAAGCTCCGAAATGCGAATTCGAAATGTAGAATCTTGAAGCAACCACTTGAGATGAATCCAAAAGTTAATATAGTTCCAGAAACTCAAGTATAATAGCAAGATGATGAATATAATCGAAGAAAACTAGAATAATCTTCAAGCATGGCCGAATCGTATCGAAACCGTACAAATTGCGACGAAAACTCCTAAATAAGAATTATCACCGTAGAAGCTTGAAGTGATTACTTGAGATGAATCTAAAAGCTACTGAAGCTCCACAAAATCCAGTAGAATGCAATGATGATGAAGGTTAAGCTCAAGAAAAAGCACTTTCAAGGTGAAAGTAGCTTTTCTTCAATGGTGAATTAAGA
This sequence comes from Lathyrus tuberosus, assembly GCA_022829125.1. Taxonomy (NCBI): domain Eukaryota; kingdom Viridiplantae; phylum Streptophyta; class Magnoliopsida; order Fabales; family Fabaceae; genus Lathyrus; species Lathyrus tuberosus. The sequence goes on along the minus strand of JALAZF010000327.1, from coordinate 7,053,614 downwards.
GCTTTAGTGAGGTTTGGTGAAGAAGATGAAGAGGAATGTGTAGGAGTTGCAGAAAAATGTAGAGAGGAATGATAGAATTGATTGTGAAGAAAGTGTGAATTTGTGTGAATGATTATGGAGGATTTGTGAAATGAGGGAAGCTTGGTTTATATAGACTTTAGGTATGGAGTGTGAGAGCTTTGGAGCTAGCTTTGGACTTTTGTTTGGACCTAGCTTTGGGTTTGGAACTAGGCTAGGAGTTAGTTACACTTGACTCGCCGAGTCAAGGTAGTTAACTCGGTTAGTTAGGATCAACTCGGTAACAATCCCAATGTGAACTTCAACATTCAAAGGTGGAGATGCTTGGAAAACAAGGAATATGGTGCACTTATTTGAAAATAATGCATTGGAACAAATGTAGGTGAATTCTTGAAGGTTCCAGAATATTCCACATGTTACTAGACCAATGTAGAATCTCAAAATGTGGAGGGAAAGTTGCTGTCTTGAAAAAACAGCAAATTATGCAAAATTTACACGTGTTAATCGATTAACATAATTGCACTGCAAAGTGTTAATCGATTAACACATAAAAAAACAACAAATTTACAGTGGTTAATCTATTAACATAATTGCACTGCAAAATGGTTAATCTATTAACCAGGCCAAAAATGCCCAATTTTGCCTGAAAATGGTGATGTGGCCACGGTTCCGATTTTCAACCTCTTGCTTTGATAAATAGGCATAGAAACCCTTGTTTTGTGCTTATTTTGATAATGTGATGACCTTGTGATGATGCGATTAATCGAATTTGAAAACCTGAACATTCCTGTAATCAAAACACCAAGGAAAAATGCAAATGCGTATGCTAGCGATGCGAATGTACATGCTTATGCAAAATTCAAAAAAGGAGGTCAAATTTTGGGTTACGACAATGGAGTATGCAGCTGGAGGAGAACTCTTGGAGAGGATATGTAATTCTTGACGGTTTAGCGAAGATGAGGTTAATAACTTTCATTTTAATTCTGTAGCATATTATATTTTTTTTTCTGTAGCATATCAAAAGAAATGGGATCTTAACAAAAGTTTTGAATGTAAGTCCTTCAATCCTAATTCCTACATTCAATGCGATTATTTATTAATCGAGCTCAAATCATTAGTCATTAACGATGCGACAATATATATTTTCTCTAATTCTTTGTTTCTCACATTATTAATTAATTTGTTGAATTTCTGTTTCTTCTTATTTAATAGATAGATTTTAGTCATTACTCAATTGTTTTGTTTTCTACTTTTGTTTTTCTGTTAGTTTATGAAATATTGATGTTAGTTCTTAGATCAGACCTTATGGTTTTGTGATCTTAACAGTAGTTAACTTGCTTTTTGTGTTTTTTCTTCAGTGAAGAATGACCCTTCTCTTTTCGCGTGTCCCATCAGCCTCTCCAATCTTCCACCACCACTAATACATCAGTGTAATCTGCATAGAAAATAAGAAGTATTATTGAAGTTAAGCTCTGGAATGACAAGCACGAGAGAGTAATGTACAACAACATTGCTGACATTTATGCGATTATCAAGGCTACTGAGAGACTTGAGAAAACCTATGTTAGAGATTTAATCACCCCACAAGAATATGAGATAGAGTAAAAATTACTAATTTAAATAGGAAGTTGTCGTCGCAGCTACCATCTTACAGGTATTTATCTTTTCCTTCACACATATATCTTGGATATTTTAAAGTGAGACTAAATCTGGCCTTTTTGTATAGCTTGAAATACTTTTTTTTTTGTGTTATTTACCATTTGATGCTTTTTAAAAGGCTTCCTTTAATTTTTCCATAAATCAAGTTGGCTATCAAAGCATCCTACATTTCCAAGATATTTTCAGTATGCAATCACTTGTATTCTCATCAACAGCTGGTACATTCTATCTGTGCTGATTATTCTCAGGATTACTTTATGGTTCCACTTTATCTATCTGTGGCATCAATTTTATAACCAAGTAAATCCCCCATTTTGGTCCCCAAATATAAACGGGATATCAAAATGATCACATTACTCCTCCATTTATAAACACTGCAAAATTACGAAAGACTAACGTGATGTCGCAAATATCTTGAGAGGCTTAACATAATATTGATATATAGACCAACATGAAGTACGTGTAACAGTTCATTTTTGTTGCATTTATTTTTTTGGTGGCAATGATGGACTATCTTCATCACAACATAGTGGATTGCAATGGTGGGTCAGAATGGTTCTTAGTTGCTATGTGTTTTCTGCATTTCCATGTTGATTTATTTATTTCTTTTTAGCGTAAAATGATTAATTTATATTAGATGTGATACTCAAACCATCAAACAACATGTCATTTTCAAATAGACTGTATACTTAAGCATGTTAAGTATCATGTATGTTTTACTTAAGCACATGCCTATCTATAGTTTGGTATTTATATTGTTTCTATTTAAAGAATGGTGTTTAATATCTACAATAACAAGCATTGAGGTTGCAGGTGTTACAAGCATCATGGTTACATCATTACATTTTTTATTGCTTCTGTTGCGGTGTTACAATTGTGGTTGCGGTGTTACAATTTTGATTGATGTTGCTGTAGTTGTGGCATTACAAGCACTGCGATTGCAAAGTTGCAAGCATTGTGGTAGCGGCGTTACAAGCATTGTGGTTACAATATTGCAATTGTGATTGCTTCTATTGTGGTTGCGGTGTTACAATTGTGGTTGCGGCGTTATAATTGTGATTGATGTCGTTGCAGTTGAGGCGTTACAAGTATTGCGATTGCGAAGTTATACAAGCATTGTGGTTGTGGCGTTACAAGCATTGTAGTTGCGGCATTTAAAAATCTGTCATTAATTTCTTTACATAGTAATCAAGCTCAAACAATGAGTTGATAATCAAGAAAAATATTTAGAAATAGTTCTGAACTGATTACATAACTTTGATTTAAATAGGTTTGTTTATGTTAAACTATCAGAAATAAGTTTCCTAAGTAAATAACCTATTATTTTAGTTGCGTAAATAATTCTATATGAATTGGCCAATTTATTTTGTCAAACAATTATTCTGTAATTAAATGATAGTGTCATTGCTAAATCTCCTATCTCATTATTCCTTTTGTCTCAAGAAACCACTTATTTGGAAGCACATCAAGTATTGATCATGAATTACCTACTGAGGTTTGCCTATCTGTTTATTGTTTAGTGTATATGTTGTTTGATCTGTTTTTTTTCTGGTTTATTAAAGAGTTTGATAAAGAAGTCAAAGCTTTGGAGTCTAAGCGAAGAAATCAACGAAGGTAGTCGGAGTAAGGAGAGTTATTATTTGCTACTGTTATTCTGCTGCATAGTTTCTACATTTAAGATATGCATCCATTATGCTTATCTTAGACAATAATAGACTGATATAAAATAATAACCCATTAAATGACTTTGATTTTGAATTCTAATTCTATTATAGATGTAGGTGTGATAAGTGGTGCATTTATATTTATAAAAGAGGATCTAAAGACATCTGAGGTACAGGTAGAATTTTTTATTGGTATTCTAACTGCATTGTTTCTCTATTGGGTAGTTTGGGTGGTGGGAGAACATAAGATAATATTGGTAGAAAATGGACAGTGACATTGGTTGTGGTTATATTGCAAATTGGTGGAATTACTATGACTTTTACCCCTTCCTATCAAGTACTCTTGATTGGAAGATTGTTAGCTGGAATTGGAATATGGTTTATAGTTATGATCTCACCTATTTTGTTGAGATATCACCAAATCTCACTTGAGGCTCTGTTACTGCTTTTCCAAAGATTTTTACTAATGTAGGAACTATGCTTAGTTATGTGTTCAATTATGCATTGTCTGATCTTTCTGTACACATAAGTTGGAGAGTAATGCTTGCGGTTAGTATTTTGCCTTCAGTATTCATTGGCTTTGCTCTTTTCGTTATTCCCGAGTCGCCGAGGCGGTTGGTAATGCAGAACCGAATTGATGAAGCGAGATCGGTAGGCTGCTGTTTTTGCCAATTATGGTATTTTTTGGCTAATTTCAATACATTATGTCTGTAATGTATTATTACTAGCCAAGTTTTGTAATGTATTATTACTAGCCAAGCAATTATGAAGTAATTAAAATATCTGTAATGTATTATTACTAGCCAAGTTTTGTCTGTAATAAACCAATACATTATTATACTTGGTTTTTTTTTTCATAATTTCCCTTAATTAATTTAGATTTAAGTTTTCAACAATCTTTTCATCGACAAAACACTCTCGAGACATTGTCTTGGCATAAATGTATTTATGATTTGCCATTATTAATACAAAAGGCCAAAGCTTTCATCTTTAAAAATAATATCAAACAACAAAAAATACATTTAAAGATAATATTTCGGAAAGGAAAATATCTAAATAAATGCTGCTAATTAAAATTTATACAATTAAAGTAATAATTGCATAATTAAATACAAGAAAAAATAAAACCGTATTTAATTTAAGTTTATGATTTAATACACATGAAAATAATAAATTACTAAAATATTTTTAATCAACTATTAAATTATTATTTTTTATTTTAGTTTATAATTTAATAACATTAAATGGTAGAATTAAATGTGTTTTTTTAATCATCTATATACACAACACCCATTCTTAATTTGACCAAATATTTCTTAAAAACATTCAGACTATAAATATTTTATTACCAAGTTTATTATTATTTTTTTCAAAAATTCAAGTTGCATGTTATAAATGATTATTTATATAGTGTTTTCGATAAAACATTGAAATATTAGTAACTTAATTATTTAAATAATAAATATTTAATTAATTTATCTATAATTTCAAAAATGTATTTAAATAATAAATGAATTGTTTACTATGTATTTCCTTTTTTTATTTAAATTTTTTATTTTGTTATTGCTTATTATTTATTTAAAATATGTTGAATGTATTTAGGCATGACAACGGGGTGGGTCGGGGACGGTTTTTACCTCCCCCAAACCCAAACCCGAATTCCCAAACAATCCCCGTTCCCCGCCCTAAACCCAATCGGGGATGGAGAATTAAAACCCAAACCCGTCCCAAACGGGTTCGGGTATCCCCGCCCCACCACCATCCATTTAGTAAAATCAATTTTTTAATAGAAATATTTATCTTTTCCAAAATCAAATTACATTACAAATAATAAAATAAAACAAAATCTAAAAAAAAATCTTACATACATTTGAAATATGTTAAATAAATAAAACAAATCAAAATATCAAAACATTGACCACATTTTTAATATTCTAAATTAACAAAATTAAATAATAATGTACATAACGGGGCGGGTTCGGGGACGGGTTCGGGGTGGGTACTAGTGTCCCCATTACCCGACCCGTCCCCATATTTTTTAATCGGGGAAAACCCAAACCCAAACCCAAACCCAGTCAAAGCGGGTTTTCCCCGTCAACTTCGGGGCGAGTTCGGGTGGGTACCCGCGGGTATGGGTTTTGTTGCCATGTATAAATGTATTTTATTTTATTTGGTAAGAAGTTAACCATGAACATTCATATCAAAACGCATAATGTTTGAAATTAAATGTGATGAGTAAAATAATATTCTTAATAATAAATATTACTCTAATTTTTTAGTGTATGTCTCTAAATATATATTTATTTAATGATCTTTAAATTATATAAATGTTATATTAACAGTCATAAATAACTATTTATTTAATGCTTTTTAAGTATGTTTTTAATAATATAGAATATTATTTTATTTAAATAAAGAAGAAAAATATTTTCACAGTTATTATGTGTTTTTTAAGTTTCTAATATTTAAAATTTTATAACAATTTTAGTAGTCCTTAAAGTAAGTGTTATTCTATTTTTCAAATCCACAGTCTTTAATATTTATACAGGAGTAAAAAGTATTAAGCCTTTTTGTAATTTAACACAAATTATAAACGGTGGAAAAATATAAATAATTAAAATATTTTAAAAATGGAAAAATAAGTCAGGTAAAAAACAAATTTAATATTTATATACGGGGTCAAATTCGTTGTTGATTATAACCACTAAATTATTATATGTTTTAAAAATAATAACTTTTTTGTTTGAATATTAAAAATTTTTTATTTTTAATTTTATTTTAATTTGGAAAAAATACGCGTACCATACCAGTACTCCTGCGAATGCACGGGTCTCCCACTAGTTTATTATATGCACAAACAAAAACATTTAAGCCACTGAATAACCTTAAAAGACCGGTTTCTATTAAGAGAACAAGAAACTTAATTTTTTGTAAGGTGTACATAGGTCGATTTAGATGCCAAAATCAAAATCTTAAATATAAAGAGTATATTAGTTTGGGTGAGGTAAAATAATTATCCACAACATCATTGAGCCAATTTGAGTAAACTCGTAAATTTATGGGTTGAATTGGGTTGCCTAATGGGTCTCCCAATTTTTTTCTCTTTTTTTTTTAATAATTATAAATGATGTGTCAAATTATTTTTCAAAAAATACCCCGGCTATTTGTTCTTCAAAAATAATTTAGTTGTATTAGTATTATTCTTTTAACATCAAATATCTAAATATTTTATAAATTTATAATACAAATATTTGTAAAAATCAAAGTTGTATTAATGCAATATCTAGAGCTAGAATTAAATAAATTACTCAAAACTTACTAATATTAGCAATAAAATAATCAAAGTATAATATCCTAAATAATTCAAAAATCATGACTCACAAAATAAGAACCTAAAATTGAAGCAACTAAATATAAATACATCAAAGTCATCATTCATCAAATTACAAAAAACAACAATTAAAAACATTGTTCAAATATCCTCTACCATTTAAAAATAAGTCTTCTCTTCAACATTAATATCTTCAACGAAATTCTAATGATAAAAAATATAAATAATAATTCATATACAAATTCATTTAGAGATAAAAAAACAAAAATATATAGTAGTTAATAGTAAAATTTATGTGTTAAGTAGAAATGAGTTTTATGAGTTTGGTCTCCAAAACCAAATTATTTTGAACATTTTTTTTCATTTTTGAAAACGTTATTAACCCACTTACCCGTTCAAAGCTATTGGCTTGAATGAGTGAGACCAAATTCAGTGGATTTACTCAATCCATATACACCTCTAATTCTCTATACTACTTTTATCTAAAAAAAATAAACACGTTTCATAATAACAATTAAATTAGCATAAAAGGCTTAGGACGCTATATAAAATAGCAAAGACAAACACTTTAGCATACCAATTGATGTTTCCATTTGTACAATTTCATTTAAGTTCTACCAGGAATAAGAAAATAATAAAATTCTATTTATTTGAGAATAAAAAAAATATTCAAAATTTAAATATAAATTAATTGAAGAATAGAAAATAGTAACATTCAATATGATATAAATAAATAATTTTTACTCGTATTTAAGGCAAATAAATATAATTTTTTGTATTGTTTATTATCAATGTTGCAGTAACAAGGAAGCAACTTGGAGAAGAAGGTGAAGATGATCATGATATCCATTGAAGAAGAAGAAAAGGAAAACGAAAGTTTGTTACAAGCAGTTACAAGTAGTAACTGAATTCTCATTCATTCACATAATCCAAAAATAGATATATGTATCAAATAACATACAAAGTAATGTGTGGTTATCATAAAGCTAAAATACATACAAGTGGCATAAGGCTATAGGCTAAAAATAACATATACAATGTAAGCTAGATAATATATATATACTGATATCCCTCCTCAAGTTGGGCATTGGATGTTACAAAGATCCAACTTGCCTAAATTGGTCTTCAAAGATGGAGAATGTAAAGGCTTGGTGAACATGTTAGCAAGCTGGTCATGAGTTGAGACAGGTAGCAAGTGGATGAGCTTTGAATTGATCTTTTCTCGCACAACATGACAATCCAATTCTATGTGCTTGTTACGCTAATGAAAAGTAGGATTGTGAGCCAAGTAAATAGTAGATTTACTGTCACAAAACACATATGTAAGCTGGTTAAAATGAACCACCAGATTATGAAACAAGTATTGAAGCCACTGAATTTCACAAGTGATAGAGGCCAAAGCACGATATTCAACCTCAGTGGAGGATCTTGAAATCGTGTGTTGTTTCTTGGACTTCCAACATAAAAGAAAGGAACCCAACATTACACAATAATCAGTGACAAACTTTCTGGTATCAGGACACTTAGCCCAATCCGAGTCAACAAATCCAAAAAGTTGTAATTTGCTAGAAGAGGAGAAAAGGATGTTTGTAGTAGGGACATATTTTAGGTACCTGAGAACATGTATTGCAGCTTGGTAATGATGCATATGTGGCTGAGAAACATATTGACTCAAGTGTTGTACTACAAAGGATATATCTGGTCTTGAATTAGTGAGGTAGATCAATCTACCAATTAGTCTTCTATATAAAGAAGGGTCTTCCAAATGAGGACCTTCATCAATGGACAACTTGGTAGTGGGATTAAAGGGCACTGCAGATGGTTTTGCTGCAAGGAGACCAACATCCTCTAATAGTTCAAGTGTGTATTTTCTTTAATTAAGAAAGTTACCAGACAGTGATCTAGCAATTTCAAAACCTAAGAAGAATCTCAACTGACCAAGGTCTTTGATTTTGAACTGTTGATCCAGAAGATGTTTAACTTTATGAATCTCAGATATGGAATTACCTGCCAAAACAACATCATCTACATATACCAATAATGCAGTAAATTCATGATTGGCATGTTTAACATATAAAGAGTGGTCAGCTTGAGATTGCTTATAGCCAAGAGAAATAAGGAATGAGGATAACTTGGAATACCATTGCATGCTGGCTTATTTGAAGCCATATAGAGACTTTTGTAACCTACACATCTTGGATTCACTAAAGCCAAATAAACCTGGAGGAAGAGTCATGTATACCTCTTCATGTAAGTCACCATGGAGAAATGCATTGTTAACATCTAACTGCTCTAAGTACCACCCTTTAATGGCTACTAGAGATAAAAGAACATGATCTGTGGTAATTTTGGCAATAGGGGAAAAGGTGTCAAAATAGTAAATACCCTCCATTTTTGTATAACCCTTTGCCACCAACCTAGCTTTGTATCTCTCTATAGATCTATCTGCCTTATGTTTAATTTTATAGACCCATCTGCATCCAATAGGGGTTTTTCCATGAGGTAGATCAACCACATCCCAAGTATGGTTTTTTGCAAGAGCAAGTAGTTCAACATCCATGGCCTTTTTCCATCAGTCATGTTTAATGGCTTTGTTAAAGGTTTTTGGTTCAATATGGGATGAAATAACATAACAGTAGTGTTTGTAAGATGGTGAACAATTGTCATAAGAAATGACAGATGAGAGAGGGTAAACAACATTAGGATTTGTGGTTTTGGTTGATGAAGGATTGTGTGTGATATTGAAGTAGTGATTATCTGCTAAATAACTGGAAGGGTGTGTAACACAGGTAGACTGTCTTAAAGGAGGAGCAGATAAAGTGTTATCAAGTAAAGGAGGATTAGGATGAGCAGATCCATCTGTAATGGCCTGTGATTGTCCATTCGATAAAGATAAAGGTGTATGATGGTGACTGGAGGGAGTTTTGATTGGAACAGGACTGACATTTATGGGAGGTACAGGACTAGACATAAAGATGTCTAATGTAGGTGTAGGACTGGTCTGAGAGTTGTGAGGTGAAGTGATTTGGCTAGTAGGAGGGGGTAACAACACCAGCTGTAAAGCAGGGCTAGTATTATCAGTGAGAAACTGAATATCAGTAGAAGGAGAAGTAGCAACACCAGGTTGTAAAGGGGAATGTGATTCATTAGGGTCACCATATAAGACAGAATTATGAGGGTCAGACTGTGTATTAGAGGATGATACATCAGGCTTGGTATTTGAGGGTGATAAACGAGGTTTAAAGGGAAATTGTGTTTCATATAATATCACATGTCTAGAAATAAAAAGCTTATGTTTTTGTAAGTCATATAGTATGTACCCTTTAGTTCCTTCCTTAAATCCAAGGAAAGTAGCTTTTCTAGCCCTAGGTTCAAATTTTGTTCTATGAGCCTGTAAAGTAGATGCAAAACTTAAACAGCCAAAGACTTTCAAGTGAATTAAGATGGGAGGTTTTTGATGTAAAAGCTCATATGGACATTTAAGATTCAGTAAAGGTGTGGGAAACCTGTTGATAAGGTGTATAACATGTTGAATACAAAAATTCCACATATTTAAGGGAATAGAAGAATGAAAGAGAAGAGTCCTAGCTACATTTAATATGTGTTGATGTTTCCTCTCTACCACCCCATTTTGTTGGGGTGTTTCAACACAAGATTTTTTATGAATAATCCCTTTAGATGGAAAAAATTCAGTAAGCGCAATAAACTCAGTCCCATTATAAGATCTTAGGCATTTTAGGGATGTTTTGAATTGATTTTCAATGTGAGCTACAAACTGGATAAGAGTATTTTTAGTTTGAGCTTTGGATTTAAGGAATATGATCCAAGTGTACCTAGAATAGTCATCAACCAAATTCAAAAAATATCTATGACCTAGTATAGATGTAGTAGAAAAGGGCCCCTACACATCAACATGTAATATCTCAAAAGGAGCAGTAGTAATAGTTGTGCTATTAGGAAATGGCAATTTCTTTTGTTTACCAAAATGATAAAAATCACAAGGAAATGTATTATGTTCATAAGGAATAAAAGGAAAAGCTTTGGAAATATGTCTTAAACCATCCTTAGAGATATGACCTAATCTCATATGCCAGATATTACAAGAGGAATGAGAACTAGAATGATGAACTTGAGAGTGAGTTGTAGCATCAAGCACATACAGTCCTCTTTGTAGGCTAGCTATACCAATCATTTCCTTGGAATGGTTCTACAGAATTTTGCAAGAATTAGCAGTGAAAGTAACTTGACAGTCATTGTTAGTAAGTAGTTTGGCAATAGAGAGCAAGTTAACATGAAAAGTGGGAATGTAAAACACATTGTGTAAGGTTAGGACAGGTGATATGGCAATGCTACTAGACATAGAAGCAACAGCTTGAGAGCCATCAGGCAAACTAACATAGACATGTACAATAGTTTTACAAGAATTAAAGGAAGCTAAATCATAAGATATATGGTCAGTTGCTCCTGTATCAAGAATCCAAAGTTCAAGATTCCTACCATTGTCATGAGAGGAATGAGAGTTCAATACAAAAGGAGATGTAGTTATGGAATTGGCTTTGGGTGTGGGTTTTGACTATTGAAGTAATTCCATAATGTTATTGTATTGCTCTTGAGTAAGACAAAAACTTGGTTGAAATTCATCATAACCTGCATTAATAGAAGCAACAGATTGATGTGAGGAATTGGTATTTTGAGATTTACCTTTGCCCTTGAAGCCAGGCGGATAACCGTGTTTGAGGAAGCAAGTCTCAATTGTATGATTAGTTTTGTTGCAGTGAGTGCAAACATGATTGTGCCCTCGAGTTCCGCCATGACCTTGTGGCTTGGTTTTGAAGAAATTTTGGCCAGTCTTACCAGTAGAGTCTCCTAAAGCTAGTTGAGTCTGAAAAGCTATCACTTCTTCACTTGGAGATGCAGGTGGAGCCACAACAGAATCTGCATAATTCAGTTCTCTTTCTTGTTGGATAACTAAAGAAAAAGCTTTGTCAACATGTCATACCCCAAATTTTGACCACTAAGATTTCCCATCATTGTGCAAATCATCAGCACAGTATGGATGGACCATCATACCTCATTAGTCTCCCCAAAGGTGGGTGAGCATTCACTACAAACAGGATTTAGGGTTTCAAGCCCTCGCAGAGCTCTTAGACAAAGGACCAATCAAGGAATGCCATGATCTTCAACTTGTCCAGCCTCTCAAATATCCACAATGGATCAAGAGGACTCCCACTTCAAGGATTAAGCACAGGCTGCTCCCTTCTAGGTGGATCAAGCCTCAGGATCGCCAGTGTCACCAAATTAGGGTTTGGTCGACTAGGGCCTCCAGATGGAAATTTTCCTCTGGGCATGAGCCAATGCTTCAAAGCATAACCTAAAATGCTCCATGGAACATCATAAACCCATCATCAAGTCAATTTAGCCTCAGGGGATGCATACATCAAAAATCAGGAATTAGGGTTTCTTGACCTAATTCACCCCTAAGTTGACTTTTGGGATAAATCATGAGCCAAGACCTCAAGACATGATTTGAGGGTCTCCAACATACCACGTTGATCCATTTGCAACAATGGATTGACCCAAGAAGCTTGAGCAACAAGTTACAATTTCATCTGAACCACAGTTAGGGTTTCGCGAGAAAAGTCAACTGTAGCTTTGACTTTTGACCGGGACATGCTCCCAAGCCGTGGGACACGATTAAATACACCCTATAACACCCATGGAACATGTCCATCAAGTTTTATTTAGGTCAAGGACATGATTTCCTAAAGGATCGCACAGTTTGGAATTCATCTGATAAAAAGTCAACTGTGCACAAAAGTCAAACTTTGACTTTTTGAGATTTTTCATAAAAATGGTTTTTTAACCCTAAAATGATGTTAATGTGTGATTGGAATCATTATTCATCAAGAAAAATCAAAGAAAGTGGGATAACTTGTAAAAGGGGTAACCATAAAAACTTAGAAATTTTTCTAAGTTATGGAATAAAGTGGCAAGGGTACCAACTTTGGAGGATCATAACTCCTAAACCACAAAGCCATTTTTCCCCATCCAAAGATGGATTTGTAGCCCTCATGGCCCTCTACAAAAGTGTCAACTACACTTCATCCCAATTCATCATGGATTTTGAGTTATGGTTGGATCAAAATGGCTAAAAACCTAAAATTGACATTTTTCAGCACTTAGCCAAAATCTGCCTTGTAATTTCAGCACAATGTCCCAACTTCAAGGCTGTTTTTCTCCATGATCCAAGTTGAACCAGGTCTAGTGTCAAACATCAAAGTTGAAGTACGTCATCTAAGCTTTCCGGAAAGTCCTAGAACGTCCATGTAGCATACTCGAGCAGGGAGTTATGGATCTTACAAAAAGGGTTGCTGCAGCTAAATTTTTCAGGGCAGATTTGCACATTTTTTCTGCCACACGAATTTTCAAGCCTTATCATCATTTTGGACACATCTAAGGATCAAATCCAAGTGGGATGATCTGATCCATGAACCTCCCAAGTCCAAGGAACCAAAAAAAGCATGCCAAAACCTAGAAATCCCTAAAAGAGGGACAAAACTCCAATTTTGGTTTGGAGCATTTAATGGATGCTTAGAGGTGGCATGAACTGAGCTTCCTCCAACTGAATTCAGTCAAGATTCCTCCAACAACTAGGGAACCAGCAGCCTGTGCTCTAACCTCTAGTCAATGGCTGGAGGAGACTTGGATTTTCATTGGCCAACATTGGCCAAACCTCTGCTGCAGCCACCATTCACTATTGCTTGCAAAACAAACTTGCTCTACTATAAATAGAGCTCATTTGTGCTCAGTTTGAGTACACCAAAGCCATCAAACAGATGCTTTCCTCAAATTCTCTCTTTCACTCCAAAATGCCTTCTTTAGTAAGGAAATTATGAGTTTTTGAGTTAGAGAGCATTTCCATCGCAGCTCATGATCCTAACACCTCATAAACATCATATGTAGGTGATCTAAACTCTCACAAGTGACCTATAACACCAACATCACAAAGTCACATCTCAAAACCTCAAAATGGCACTTTTTTGCATTTTTCAAGCCATGTCTTGATTCAGTCACTTTCCAAACCAGATAAAACCTCAAACACACTCTAAATATCATCCTTGAACTGTCCCAAATGGTGCCACACATCTGGAACACCATTTGAGAGAGTTGGCATTTTGGCCACTTTTGACCATTTTGCGAGAAAGTGCTCAAACTTGCTCCAGAGGTTTCCAGCTGATTCCAACCATCCTAAAAGCTTCTAAGAGGTCATTTGAGGTTGTCCAAAGCATTAAATCATTTATGGAACAAAGCACTTGGTAGGTTGCCCAAAATCTCCAAAAAAGAGGTAAAATTCACAACTTGAATTCTTTGAATCATGCTTACCTTTGTTGTCCACATACATGCATCATATTGAACAATTCTTGAGGAAAAAATGTAGTCCTTAATGTGTATGTTGTGATCCTCCCACTGTTTGCATTTTAACATGTTTTTATGTGGAATTTTGGTTGTTTCAAAATCATGTCCAGTTCTGGTTTTTTTTATTGATGTGTTATGTACATTAAGTTTTAGTGTGCATGATTAACACCATTGGATTCCTTGCGAAAAATTGGTCAAGATAGGTTTTTACGGATTTCAATTCCGATGAAAATTGAGAGAGTTACGCGCGTTGGAAATTTGACGCGAAACGACGTCGAATTAACGATAGCAGTTTTGGTTTTTTAATTGCTGCGTTTTGTGTGTTGATTTTACATGTGCGTGAGTAATACAATTGGATTTCTTACGAAAAATCGGTCAAGATAGGTTTTTACGGATTTCAATTCGGATAAAAATCGAGAGAGTTACGCGTGTTGGAAATTCAACGCGGAACGATGTTTTCAATCGATAACAGTTCTGGTTTTTTAATTTCTGCGTTTTGTGTGTTGATTTTCCGTGTGCGTGAGTAATACCATTGGATTCCTTGCGAAAAATCGGTCAAGATAGGATTTTACGGATTTCAATTCGGATAAAAATTGAGAGAGTTACGCGCGTTGGAAATTCGACGCGGAACGATGTTTTCAAAACAGTGCAGTTCTGGTTTTTTTATTTCTGCATTTTGTGTATTGATTTTCCATGTACGTGAGTAATACCATTGGATTCCTTGCGAAAAATCGGTCAAGATAGGTTCTTCCGGATTTCAACTCGGATAAAAATCGAGAGAGTTACGCGCGTTGGAAATTCGACGCGGAACGACGTTTTCAATTAGTAGCAGTTCTGGTTTTTTAATTGCTGTGTTTTGCACATTGAGTTTCAGCATGCATGTGCGATACCATTGGATTCCTCGTGAAAAATCGGTCAAGATAGGCTCTTCCGGATCTTAATTCGGTTAAAAATCGAGAGAGTTACGCGTGTTGGAAATTCGACGCGGAACAATATTTCGAATTAATAGCAGTTCTGGTTTTTCAATTTACGTGTTTCGTACGTCGAGTTTCAGTGTGTATGTGTGGTACCATTGGATTCCTTGCGAAAAATCGGTCAAGATAGGTACTTCTGGATTTTGATTCCGATAAAAATTGAGAGCGTTATGAGTGTTTGAAATTTGATATAAAACGTGTTGAAAATTAAAGTTTCGGTACTAGTTTTTACCCCATAAGAGATGTCGGAGATGATGTTGTGACATCTTTCCTCTTTTTCTTATTTTTATTTTCAAAACTCAACCAATTTTTTTACATAGCAAAAAATCATCATTTTCCAATTCATACCCCATAATATTTTAATCCACAAAAAATCACAAAAAAAGTATTATTTTTAATATATTTAAAAATAGTGTTTTAAATTGTTTTAAATGCTTTTAAAATGATTTCTTTTTTCTTGATTTTTAAAACCAAAATGATTTTAAATATTTATGTGGATAAAATATTTTTTTCATAAACTTTAATCATTATTTAATGATTTTATTTGATATTTTTATCATTTTTTACTTAATTTTTCTTGGAAAAATGCCTTAAAAAATGAAATTGGGGTTTTCTTTGATTTTCACCCTAACAAATCTTTTTCAAACACTTTGGGCCTCTATTAGAGTGTAAGAACCAATCCCCTTTTAACCAAAACAATTTTGGGCCTCACTTATTGTATAAGTCCCTCTGCGTTAAAAGAAAACCTCGGCGCGATCGCCATTTTCAAACGAAAATCAACTAGGCTTCTCTTTGAGCTGTAAGTCCCATTTCTTTTCATTTTTAAACACTTGGGCCTCTATTAGAGTGTAAGACCCAACTCTTTTTTTAACAAAACAATTTTGGGCCTCAGTTATTGTATAAGTCCCGATACGTTAAAAATCTCGGCACAATCGCCATTTTCAAACTGAAAATATTTTGGGCCTCTCCCTGAGTTGTAAGCCCCATCTTTTGTACAAAAATACATTTTGGGCCTCTAATAGAGTGTAAGACCTAACCCCTCTTTTTTATATTTTTCTCATTTTTCATATTATTTTTTAATGATTTGGAAAATTAATAACTCCCTCAATTTTGATTATTTTTTATTGGTTCTTTTTCTGAAAAATCACAAAAATAGTAAAATATTTTATTCTACAAAAAAATCAAATTTATATTATTTATTTAATATAGTTGGTATTTTTGTGAATAAATTCATTTTTAATTGTTTTTAAACATTTTAAAAGTGAATATTCATCTTGAAAATCAAAACTAAATAAGTTTTAAATCATCTTGTGATTAAAACCTCATTTTTCAAACCTTAACCAAAAATCACAAGTGGTTTATTTAAACTTATTTGATTTTTTTTATTTTTTTTTATTAATTTTCTTTGAAAAATTACTTTTAAAAAGTGAAAATTAGGGTTTCTTTGATTTTTAATCATACTCAAATGT
Source organism: Lathyrus tuberosus (assembly GCA_022829125.1). NCBI lineage: Eukaryota > Viridiplantae > Streptophyta > Magnoliopsida > Fabales > Fabaceae > Lathyrus > Lathyrus tuberosus. Next base: position 7,037,083 of record JALAZF010000327.1, on the reverse strand, counting down.
TTCAAGACTCTTTGGGCCTCTAATAGAGTGTAAGACCCAATCCCTTTGTAAACACCAAAATTTTGGGCCTCAGTCACTTGTATAAGTCCCACAGTGTTTCCAAAACCTCGGCGCGATCGTCGCCCTTTTCAAAATTAACCATTGGGCCTACCCTCGAGTAGTAAGACCCATTTATTTTCTTAAAACTCACTTGGGCCTCTATTAGAGTGTAAGACCCAATCCCTTTGTACAGAAAACCTTTTTTGGGCCTCAGTATAAGTCCCTCTGTACAAATTCAAACAGTGCGCTCACTGATAAAACCCTGGGCCTCTCCTTGAGCTGTAAGCCCCAAATCTTTTTATTTCAAAGCACTTTCTCCTTTGATTTTGAATATACTTTTGTTTTCAATCTTTCTTTGTTGAACAACTAACCAAACAGCATGGAAGCTCTACAACCGAGTAAGTGTTTACCCGCTTTCATTTACCGCTTTCATATGTATATGCCTGTATTGTGGGGCTGTTTCACTGTAAGTCTCCTTTCATAAACTCATATATATATATATATAACTGTATTATGGGGCTGTTTCGCTGTAAGTCTTCTTTCATAAACTCATATCAACTGTGTAATAATAGTATAGATATTTAGAGTTTCCCCGGCAACTACGTCTAGCACTAGGTAAAGCCGTTTCAATCACTCTTAGAAATAGTCTAAACTAAATCCCCATAGGATTACCAGACACAGTCTTCCCTCCTCTTGGGGTTAAACAATATGGAGATATGAAAGGAAGCATTCTCTGTGAACCCTTTCATAGACTGTCACTCGTAGAAGTTGTCAAAGAAACTCTATTCCCCAGAGATGATCTCTTCTCCTTGAATTGCATCTCTTGAGTTTCTTCCAAATTCTTGGACTTTCCTGACTTTGATCTATTCTCGGTGAATAGCATTGCCTTGAATTTCTCGGGGTTTGGGGACCCACAAGCTTCTTAAAAGCACTTGTCAAGAGACTCTACTCCCCAGAGATGATCTTTTCTCCGTGAATGGCATCTCTTGAGTTTCTTCCAAATTCTCGAACTTTCCTGACTTGATCTATTCCTTGTGAATAGCTTGCCTTGAATTTCTCAGGGTTTGGGGACCCATCGGCTTCTTAAAAGCAATCGGCCTTCTCTTGGGCATTGTACAAGGACCTACAGGCTTCCTAAAAGCAACCCCGCCTCCTCTTGGGCTTAGTACAAGGACCCTACGGCTTCTTAGAAGTATTCACAGCCTCCTCTTAGGCTTCGTATAATGATCTCTTCCTCCGAGAATGATAGCCTCCTCTTGGGCTTAGTACAAGGACCCTACGGCTTCTTAGAAGTATTCACAGCCTCCTCTTAGGCTTCGTATAATGATCTCTTCCTCCGGGAATGATAGCCTTCTCTTGGGCTTAGTACAAGGACCCGTCGGCTTCTTAAAAGTTTTCAGCCTCCTCTTGGGCTTCGTACAAATTGTCCCGACGACCTCCTAGAGGTATAGGAACAGAACCTAGTCATCTTCATAGAACAGTCTTTTCATAGAGTCTACTACTGTTTCTCAAGGCATAGTACAAAAGATAAAACTCTAGACTTGGACAGTCTAACTTCCTTGAGTCTCAAAGACATTCTCAAGTGACCCCTTCGTTAAATAGGAAGGAAACCCGCAGACTCGGACAGTCTCAATACCCTTCGGATTTCCCGTTTCCTCAAAGAAAAGGAAATATCCCGGATCCTCGAATCAAATCCCTGAGTACAGTGTTGCTCATATAAGAACTGATTTTCTCTTTCAAAATCAGTATACTGGACCTGTCACTTAACTGAAACAGTAACCATAGCCTCCTCTTAGGCTTTGTATAATGATCCTTCTTCAGTGAAGTTAGCCTCTCTCTTGGGTTTTGTACAATGATTCTCCCCAGCGGAGTCAAACAACGTTTAGCCTCTCTCTTGGGCTTTGTACGAGACACATAAGAGACTCCCTCGTTGAGTCAATCACCCCTTTCGCCTCCATCTCGGGCTTTATACGAGATACAAAAAGGTTCTTATTGAGCCAAACAAATTTTAGCCTTTATCTCGGGCTTCATACGAGATACAAAAACTCTCTTGTTGAGTCAAATAGCCTCCATCTCGGGCTTCTTACGAGATACAAAGACTCTCTTGTTGAGTCAAACCTTGTAGCCTCCATCTCAGGCTTCGTACGAGATACAAAGAGTCTCTTGTTGAGTCAAACCTTGTTGCCTCCATCTCAGGCTTCGTACGAGATACAAAGACTCTCTTGTTGAGTCAAACCTTTAGCCTCCATCTCGGGCTTCGTACGAGATAAAAAAACACTCTCTTGTTGAGTATAAAAGACTCTCTTGTTGAGTCAAACCCTTTCAGACTCCATCTCGGGCTTCGTACGAGATACAAAATCACTCTCTTGCTGAGTATAAAAAATTCTCCTGTTGAGTCAACCCTTTTAGCCTCTCTCTCGGGATTCGTACGAGACACATAAAAACTCCCTCTTGTTGGGCCAATAGCCTCCTCTTAGGCTTTGTATAAGAAAACCACTGGTTGATCCAATCAACCTTTTAGCATCAAAAAATGTGCCTCGTTCACAGTACACAAACATCAACAACTCCTTCCCCTTCATCTAATCGCTGTAAGCGGCAAGCCTCTGGATTATTTACATCCACGCCACTGTCCCTCTTTAAGCATGAGAAATTCCTAAGGAAAGATGGCATTGCTCTACACTGAGTTAAAGTCTTCTCCTTCAGGTTGGAACTCCCCTATAAAGGAAATTATGGCATTGCCGGATTCACATATCCCGGTTAAAGTAATTCCCCTTTATAAACAGTTGTGAGAACCCCCCCCCCCCCTTTAGAGATGACAAATTCCCTCTAAAGTCAAAACCTTTTAGCTTCACATCTTGGGCTTTGAACAAGATACAAACTACCTTTCGCTTCACGTCTTGGGATTTGAACAAGACACCAAAAACAACCATTTCCTCCCATTCTATAGGAGGAACTACGAACGCTCTGATTTCCTTGTTTCGGTAAACGGGAATACGTAGGCATAAGATTGAAAGAAAAATCTTAGCGAGCACAATCAACAAAAAAACCAAATCCCATACTCTCACATTCAAAAGCATCAGTCCTAACATCCTAATCCTTGTTCCCCGCCAGAAACCTTCTGTCAAAATGAAAAGAAAGAAAACAGTATTGACGAAAATACAAATAACCAGTACAAAGGCCCCCCTACATTGATAGCATCCGTAACCTAACAGACCGCTGTTTAAACTCAGTATGCAAAGCAGGGTTAATTGGAGACATCTATTTCCATTCCTTCATCAGCTTTAATAGGATAAAAAATGAATCGACCTGTAGTAAGCTCAAACCGTAGAGAGCGACCAGCGCTTAAGAACCACGTCCAAAATCGCTCGCTACAGAAAAATGGCGCCCACCGTGGGGCCGGTTCTTTCTTTCTTACAATTTAAACCTTGGGTAAGTCATTTTCACGGCGGTGGCCGCCAACGGAAAAATGGCGCCCACCGTGGGGCCTTTCAAAGTTAGATCTAGGCACAGTCTTGCTTTTCTTCACTTGTGTGAAAACCACAGATTGGGGCTTCCACCGGGGAACCCATTTTCTGTCAGGAACTTAGGATTCATAGCTTTAAAGGTCTAGGATGTTTAGGACAAATATATATACTGCTTTTCCTAATTCCTATACATGTTTATTTTTCTGCTAATGGGAATGCGGGTGATGCCGTATGTGGAAAGATTGAGTATACACTTAAGATAAGTGATGGCGACGAGGTCGACCATCAACCTCAGTGGAGGCTAACTAATGTAACCATTCTCTCACCTAGACAATGGGTCGGTTGTGATGCCTGAGAAGCTGAGGAGCCAAACCCTTTCGTAGTGCGAAAACTATCAGAAATAGTTGTTACGCGATACTACCCTCATTTGAGGCTGGTGATCTATTCTCGTTGAATGGAACTTATTCTAAGATTGCTCTACAACTCGCTGGCGATCCGCTTGTTGTTTTGCTTTCCTGGGAGGAGCTGATGATAATGAGTACAGGTACAAAAATCACCCTAGTATAAACCTTTGGGGATGGGTAGAGCCTTGACTTCATGACAACGACCCTTTGACCCCATGTTTTTTCTATGTTTTTGTGTGCTGATTCATGCATTCATTTAATAAAACATTAAAACATTCAAAAAACTTCTCTTCTAGCCTCTCTGTTTTTCAAATTAAACTAAGACTGTGATTGCAAATATCAGAGAAGAGGATTACGCTAATGGATTTCGGTAGAAGGAGAACTCATACGTACACCTTCAAGGTTCCAAAACTAGGGGATTTGAGAAGGTTAGCAAGGATGATCACTAGCCCTGAGGCTTTCAGAGCCAAGTACGGAGGTTTTCTACCACTGTTAAGAGTCCATGTGATTGAGGGAATCATGGATGCGCTCATTCAATTCTACGATCCGGTTTATCACTGTTTCACATTCCCGGATTACCAACTAGCACTAACGCTGGAGGAGTATTCTCATCTGACTGATCTACATATCATCGACCGAGCTCTATTTTCTGGACTGGAAGAAATTCCAAAGAATCAGACCATTGCAAGAGCAATTCATTTGGACGAGTCTGAGGTCAGGACTCACATGACTGCTAAGGGTGGCATACAAGGTTTGCCAGTCCAGTTCTTGACAAAGAAGGCCCTGTATTTTGCCAGTATAGGAAACGTGACTGCTTTTGAAAGTATCTTTGTCTTGCTCACCTACGGGTTATTTTTGTTTCCCAACATCAATAACTTTGTAGATATCAACTCCATTAAGGTTTTTCTCATTGTAAACCCTGTGCCGACTTCGCTCGCAGATGCGTATCATTCTGTACACTGGGGAAATTTGTACATCGGAGGGGAGATCACATGTTGTGTATCTCTGCTTTACAAATGGTTTATCTCTCACTTGCCCAAGTCTGCTGCTTTTTGGGATTGCAAGAGTGCCTTACGTTGGTCGCAGAAGATCATGTCTCTTATCAACTCTGATATAGATTGGTGCAATAGGATCTTTGATGGAATCAGGATCATTGATCGTTGTGGAAACTTCCCCAACGTACCCCTTATAGGAACTAAGGGAGGAATCAATTACCATCCAGTTCTCGTTCGTCGTCAATTTGGATACCCGATGAGACACATCCCACGGGGTGTTCATCTGGAAGGTCTTTTCTTTAAGGAAGGAGAAAGTGACAGAGCACTAAAGACGGAAATAGTGCACGCTTGGAAACAGGTTCATAAGAAAGGACGAGAGTCTCTGGGAAAACCAGACTGTGTCTCGGTGGAGCCTTATCTCCACTGGGTACAAACTAGAGCTCTCAAGCTAAAAATGCCTTATCCTCGTTACGGAATTCTTCCGCCAAAGGAATCTGTCATGTACTTCATGACGGAAACTGAAAAGCTTCAGGTTACTCTCAACAAAGTTCAAAAGGAGAGAAGGTCTTGGAAGAACAAGTACCGCACCCTCAACGTAGAGTGCATCAAAATACAGCAACTACTGAAAGAGAAAGATGCTCTAATTGAAATTTTAGAGCAACATGCTGTAGAGAATCAAGATAACCAAAGGAATTTGCTCACTCCTTTCACCTGGCAAAGGAATGACAACCCGACAACGGCCCAAGAGCCCCGGTCAAAGAAAAGGAAGATACCAGAATCAGCACCCGATTTCTCTTCAGAGAGGACTCGGGACCCATTAGCTTAGGCTTTTGTTTCTGCACTTTGTAATCTACTGTATTTCCGTTTCTATAATCCTTCGAATTCAATAAAAAGGGGTTTCCCCACCGTTTGATATTTGCAATCTAATTGTCGAAGTTTATTTTGATTAAACCAAAAAAACAATTAATATAATAATTGCATTCATCATTCTCACATCGCGTATTCTTCTTACCTACGAATCTCACGTTTGTGTCTCGATTCTAGAGTCAAACTATCTCATTCGTACAATACTCGGGCTAATCGTCAGAAAAAGATGGATGATCTTGAGGAAGAAAACAGAGAGTTGAAAGAAGAGATCGACGCTCTGAGAGAGGATATGAGAAAGCTTCGTAACGACATGCAAGCCATGGCGGAAGCTCAGCTACAAAGAACTGTGATCTCAGAGATCACCTCAACGCCCATAGTGGAGAAGAATGATCCTAGGTATCAGATGCCGAAAGATCGTCCCTGGGGCATGCCTGTCAACTATATCCCGAGAGGATATGTTTCGCCGATCACTGAGGATCAGGGAATCACAACAGAAGCCGCTGGGCCTGAAGGTTACAAACTTCGGGAAAGCGAAGATGCCAGGGGCATATTGAAGACTCCTGAAGGTTACAAACTTCGGGAAACGCCAAGATTCACTGCCGTAGTCAAGGTACCACCCCCTGTGGTGCACACTGTCCCGGAAGGACAGATTCCACCAATACCTGCTGATAAAAAGGAAACTATGTTTGACCGAATAGATGAATTCCAGGAGCAGTTCCTAGAAATGCAGAAGGAGCTGCAAGCCATTCGCGGTCAGTATTTATTTGGAAAGGACGCCACAGACCTCTGCTTGGTCCCCAATGTGAAAGTCCCGCACAACTTCCAAGTGCCCGACTTTGAAAAATACAAGGGTAACTCTTGCCCTCAGAGCCATCTGGTGATGTACGCTCGGCGAATATCAACTCAGACTGAGAATCAGGACCTACTGATTCACTACTTTCAGGATAGTTTAACCGGTGCCACACTCAAATGGTACATGGGTTTAAACCGTGCCACGATCAACATATTCAGAGATCTTGGTACTGCCTTTGTCCAACAATACAAATACAATTTGGACATGGCACCCGACAGAGATCAACTCAGATCAATGTCGCAAAAGGACAGGGAAACCTTTAAGGAGTATGCTCAAAGGTGGCGTGAAATTGCCGCTCAAATTTGTCCGCCTCTTGAGGAAAAAGAGATGACAAAGATCTTCTTAAAAACCTTAAGCTCATTTTACTATGACCGAATGGTTGCCAGTGCGCCTAGTGATTTCACCAAGATGGTCGGCATGGGCGTACGTCTTGAGGAAGCCGTCCGAGAAGGACGTTTGGCAAAAGACACTGGATCGAAGAGCGGTACTAAAAAATACGGTAGTGCTCTCCCTAAGAAAAAAGAGTAAGATATTGGGAATATCTCTCTCGGAAAGCAAAGGCGATGTTATCAACCAGTAGCAGCTGTAATTCCTGCTATCAGCCCTGCGCCTATTCCTACGTATCAACCTCAGGTTACGCAGAGCCAACCTGATCAGCAAAGGACACAACAACCTCTTCAGCAGGCTCGTCCTCCATATAACAACAACCGTACAACACGACCACCAGGATTTGATCCTATACCCATGTACGCAGAACTGTTTCCGTTACTACCGGCTAAGGGGCACATCCAGACTAAGTCTCCTCTTACAGTACCAGAAAATCCACCTTTTTGGTTTAAGGTGGATCAGACATGCCCATATCATCAAGGAGGACCAGGGCATAACATTGAGACTTGTCTCAATTTCAAGTCCGACGTGCAAAAGCTTGTTAGGAGCGGGCTCTTATCTTTCAAAGATACGAATCCTAATGTTCTCACGAACCCGCTGCCTCAACATGAAAAAGCTGCAGTCAACCTGATTGAGAAAGAATTTAACAATGTCTATCAAATTCACGATGTACTCTTATTGAGGACCAATCTGGTCAAGATGCATTGTAGACAGAGTGGATATGGCCATGCGCCACCTCATAATTATCACCAGTGTGATATCTACTCTAAAGATAACCAAGGATGTTCGGTAATGCAATAAGCTCTACAGGAACAAATGGATCTCGGATGGATCCAAGAGCACCGAGTTCGTGGAGTTAACATGGTCTACACAAATTCTAATGTCATTCAAAACCACGACATCCGTGCGATGAATGCCAACTTGGTGGCGATGCACTCAAGGCAAAGCCAGTATCATAATCTGCCACCACACAATTACGACCGTTGTAGCGTCTGTTCGGAAAGTAACCAAGGGTGTTACCTTGTGAGAGTAGCTCTTCAGGGTCAGGTGGATCGTGGAGAAATTCGTCCATATCCGGGTTCTGGACCCATCAACTGGATGTCGAATTACCTTGCTGATCAAGTTGAGGATGTTGTCACCATCTCTGGTCGTCACCAGACCAGGGATGTTTTTGCCATCATCCCTCTATTTGACGAATCTAAAGTTCCCAACCGGGAACGGATCGAGATTACTTACGATGGTCAGAAAAATCAGAGGGCTCCCATAGTCATCTATCTACCGGGACCACTACCGTATGAATCAACTAAGGCTATCCCTTACAAATACAGTGCAACGACAGTTGAAAATGGAAAGTAAATTCCATTACCCTCCGTTGTGAACATTGCATACATCAATTGAGTAACACGGAGTGGTAGAATCTTCAACCGAGGGGTTGGGGAAGTTAACAAAGAAAAGGAACTTCAGACAGAAGCTCCCGATCCACCAATCGGTCAATCCAGTAATCCTGACCTTTTGAAAAATAATGATGAGATGCTGAAGCTCATCCAAAGGAGTGAATACAACATTGTCGATCAACTGTTACAGACTCCTTCAAAGATCTCGGTATTATCACTGTTACTCAGTTCAGAAGCCCACAGAGAGGCTCTACAGAAAGTCTTGGAACAAGCCTTTGTGGAATAGGATGTAACAATCAGACAGTTCGATAGTATTGTCTCTAACATCACTTCCTGCAATAATTTGGGATTTAGTGATGGGGAATTACCCAAAGAGGGTCACCGTCATAACATGGCGCTCAATATCACAGTTAACTGCCAGGACGATGCTTTAGCCAGCGTACTGGTAGACACAGGGTCAGCCCTGAATGTTATGCCGAAGTCCACTTTGATGCAATTATCATTCAAAGGCCCTCCGATGAGAATCAGCGAGGTTGTCGTCAAAGCATTCGACGGATCCAGAAAAACAGTTATCGGCGAAGTTGATCTTCCCATAACTATCGGTCCTCACACTTTCCAAGTCATTTTCCAGGTCATGGACATCCGGGCAACATACAATTGTTTATTAGGAAGACCTTGGATACACTAGGCTGGAGCGGTTACTTCAACCCTCCACCAAAAGCTAAAGTTCGTTCAGAATGATCAACTTGTCACAGTATGTGGAGAACAAGCCTTGCTTGTAAGTAACTTATCATCATCTACTGGTATAGAACCCGAGGAGGTTATTGGAACGCAGTTCCAAGCACTGTCATTGAGCAAGGACAATCATTTCAAAGGAGGAACCTCGATTTCCTCATACAAAGATGCTATCAAAGCGGTCGAGAGTACCTATACAACCGGATGGGGACAGCTTGTCATTCCCATTGACAATAAAATAAAGAAGGGTCTTGGTTTTTCTGCAACCTGTACCCAGACAGCTGCCAACGATGAAAGTCTTCATCCCCTTCAAAACTTCTTCCACAGTGGAGGTTTCCTTCACCCAGTGTCTTAGACAGTTCATGCTATCAATGAGGAAGATCCCTCTAACACAGATGAAGAATGGAAGTCCTACCTTAACAAGGACAGTTATATGTCTCAGGAAGAGGTGCCTATGCCTTTTTGCTATCCCGCACAGAGTCCGAGATTTATACCAAGGTCAGATGTCGAAATGATATACAGAGATTGTGATCCGGAAGGATGCCGTGCTCTGCCGAATTCATTAGAGGAAGACACTCTGATGAAAGACAACTTTGACCACAACTACTATGGCCCAATGGATGGCCTGCCAATGTGGCAGCCTTATCCAGGAGATTTGGGGCAAGAGAGTCAGCCGAACAATGAAAATCAGCTGACCGTCATTGAACAGAATACCTGTGTCCCCACCATGTCATGGGATCAACACTCAGGTCATCCTGAAACTGCTCAACATGAAGATGAATTCGCAACGTTTGCAGGACTTGAATTCATCAACTATGCTTTTCCCGAGGTCAACATCATCGAGAGGGATGACTCCTCCAGTTCCAAAGAAGTTTGGGACACTCTGGGAGAACCAAGTGGAAAATACGACTATATGGTCAAGTACACCGCTGCCGAAAGGTCTCGTATCCGACTCGAAGATATCTAGCCAACTGGATGGGGAGATACAGCTGAGAGCGCAAATACTATGCAAAATACAACTGAGGAGTTCTCCTACGACAACTCTGCCTGGGAGACAGATTCCAATGATCCTGCTCCACCAGAAATCAGCGTTATTTCTGAAGACAAATCAAGGAAGGTGCCAGAATTTGTGATTCACCGAGGAGTTCGACGCCAATGGGTTGTTGTCGATGTTCCGAAGGTCGTTCATCAGTCAAAGTAATTGCCGTCCTTTAACCTTTCACCCTGCCCAGGTGAAACGGATGTTTTGATAGGGCTCGCTTTCTGTAAATTTCCCTCTTCGCTTCGCCCAAAGTGATAGAGTTTTGTTTTATAGGGTTGTAGTTTCAAGGATCGACTTGTTCATTAATAAAATAACGTCGTTCTGTAATTTCCGCATTAATTGTTGTTTTCTCTTTTCGCTTTTTTCAGAAAATGGTAATCCTAAAAAACAATTTAAAAATAAAAACAAGCAGTAAAATAAAACACTGCACACACTTGCATTTTCTCTGTCTCTTCTAAACACGAATCATCACGTCATGCAGATTGCTTGTTTTAAACCCCGTTGAAACATACGATCCAATGCCTTCTCCCAACTTTGAGTTCCCGGTATTCGAGGCTGAAGAAGAAAATGACAACAAAATTCCAGAAGAGATCTCCCGACTACTCAGACAAGAGGAAAGGTCCATTGAACCTCATAAAGAGCCGTTGGAAACGGTAAACTTGGGTTCAGAAAAAGAGAGAAAAGAAATCAGGATTGGGGCACTGCTCAGTTCAACTGCCAAAGAGAGTTTGATAAAGCTTCACAAAGAATTCCCCGATGTATTCGCTTGGTCCTATCAGGATATGCCAGGGTTGGATACCAACATCGTGGAACATCACTTACCGTTAAGATCGGAATGTCCGCCAGTAAAGCAGAGGTTGAGACGGACTCACCCGGACATGGCCATCAAAATTAAAGAGGAGGTACAGAAACAGATTGACGCGGGTTTCCTCGCTACGTCTGAATATCCTCAATGGTTAGCCAACATCGTACCCGTTCCCAAAAAGGACGGAAAGGTCAGAATATGTGTCGATTACAGAGATCTGAACAAGGCAAGTCCAAAGGACGACTTTCCTTTACCACACATTGACATGCTGGTTGACAGTACATCAAAGTTCAAAGTTTTCTCCTTCATGGATGGATTCTCGGGCTATAATCAAATCAAAATGGCGCCAGAAGACATGGAGAAAATTTCATTTATCACCCCGTGGGGTACCTTTTGTTACAAGGTAATGTCGTTCGGTTTGAAGAACGCCGGGGCAACCTATCAAAGGGCCATGACTACTTTGTTTCATGACATGATACACAAAGAAATCGAGGTATATGTCGATGATATGATTGCAAAATAAAAAACAGAGAGTGAGCACGTTGAACATCTGTCAAAATTGTTCGAACGTTTAAGAAAGTTCAAGCTCCGCTTGAATCCCAACAAGTGCACCTTCGGTGTCCGTTCAGGGAAACTATTAGGGTTCATCGTCAGCCAGAAAGGGATTGAAGTTGATCCTGACAAGGTCAAGGCCATTCAAGAAATGCCTTCTCCGAAAACTAAAAAACAAGTCAGAGGATTCTTGGGACGTTTGAACTACATCTCCAGATTTATATTCCTTATGACTGCCACTTGTGCGCCGATCTTCAAATTACTGAAAAAGAACCAGGATTGCGTTTGGTCAGAGGACTGCCAAACCGCCTTCAACAGTATTAAGGAATACCTGTTGAATCCGCCGATTCTATCACCTCCAGTGGAAGGAAGACCACTGATCATTTACCTCACAGTCCTAGAGGACTCAATGGGATATGTACTTGGCCAACAAGACGAAACCAAACAGAAAGAGTCTGCCATTTACTATCTGAGCAAGAAATTCACCGACTGCGAAACTCGGTACACGATGCTTGAAAAAACTTGTTGCGCTTTGGCTTGGGCAGCCAAACGTCTTCGCCAATACATGATTCGTCATACTACTTGGTTGGTCTCCAAAATGGATCCAATCAAGTACGTTTTCGAAAAACCTGCTCTTACGGGGAGAATTGCCCGTTGGCAGATGCTGTTATCAGAATATGACATAGAGTACCATGCTCAGAAAGCCGTTAAGGGAAGTATTTTAGCCGATCATTTGGCTCATCAACCGATTGACGATCAAGAATCAGTCGGGTTTGACTTCCCAGACGAAGATGTCGTGTATCTAAAAATGAAAGATTGCGATGAACCGCTACCCAGTGAAGGGCCAGGACCAGGTTCCCAGTGGGGACTTATCTTTGACGGAGCAGTCAATCATTACGGAAACGAAATTGGGGCAATCATTGTTACCCCTCAGGGTACCCACATTCCTTTCACTGCTCGACTTACGTTCAAATGTACGAACAACGAGGCCGAATACGAAGCTTGTATTATGGGTCTCGAAGAAGCAATTGATTTAAGGATCAAAAACTTAGACGTATACGGCGACTCAGCCTTGGTTATCAATCAGATCATAGGAGATTGGAACACATACCAATCAGGATTGATTTCTTACAAAGACTACGCAAGAAGGTTGCTACCTTTCTTCAACAGAGTTGAGTTTCATTACATCCCTCGTGATGAGAATCACATGGCTGACGCTTTAGCCACTATCTCTTCCATGATTAGTGTAGGTCAGAGGAATGACCTACCTAAGATCGACATAATGCGCCTTGAGCGGCCCGCTTACATCTTCACGATTGAAGCAGTCATAGACGACAAACCTTGGTATCATGATATCAAATGCTTCCTTCAGAAACAAGAGTACCCACCTGGGGCCTCCAGGAAAGATAGAAAGACCCTCAGAAGATTGGCTGGAAACTTCTTCCTGAGTGGTGACACTCTCTATAAGAGAAATTTTGACATGGTCTTGCTCTGATGCGTAGACAGGCCAGAAGCAGACATGCTTATGAAAGAAATTCATGAAGGATCCTTTGGCACTCATGCCAATGGACACACAATGGCGAGAAAAATTCTGAGAGCAAGGTATTACTGGTTGACCATGGAATCTGACTGCTACAAGTACATGAGGAGGTGTCACAAGTGTCAGATATACTCCGACAAAATTCATGTACCGCCATCACATCTCAAAGTTCTTTCTTCCCCGTGGCCTTTTTCCATATGGGGAATCGACATGATTGGCTTGATCGAACCTAAGGCTTCAAATGGACATCGGTTCATCCTGGTAGCCATTGACTATTTCACCAAGTGGGTCGAAGCAGCGTCGTACGCTAGTGTAACCCGACAAGTGGTGGTCCGATTTATCAAAAATAATATCATCTGCCATTATGGTGTTCCAAGCCAGATCATTACTGATAATGGATCTAACTTGAACAATAAGATGATGAAAGAGTTGTGATTTGAGTTCAAGATCGAACACCATAACTCATCTCCCTACCGACCCAAGATGAACGGAGCGGTAGAAGCGGCTAACAAGAACATCAAGAGGATCGTTCAGAAGATGGTTGTAACCTACAAATACTGGCATGAGATGCTACCCTTTGCTCTTCACGGTTATCGCACATCTGTCTGCACTTCAACAGGGGCAACCCCCTTCTCTCTAGTATATGGCATGGAGGTAGTTTTCCCCATAGAAGTAGAGATCCCATCAATCCGGGTATTGATGGAAGCGAAGCCCACCGAAGCTGAATGGTGTCAAAACCGACACGATGAACTGAATCTGATCGAAGAAAAGAGAATAACGGCACTATGCCATGGTCAGTTGTATCAACAGAGAATGAAGAGGGCGTTCGACAAAAAGGTCCGACCTCGTGTCTTCAGAAAAGGAGACCTCGTGCTCAAGAAGATACAATCATTTCTCACTGATTCGCGAGGCAAGTGGACTCCGAATTATGATGGCCCCTATGTGGTCACGAAAGCTTTCTCATGCGGTGCCTTGAGACTTGCAACCATGGACGGAGAGGAATTTGCCTACACCACGAATGTTGATGTAGTCAAGAAATACTTCGCCTAAAAAAAAACGTCTCGGTGGATTGAAAACCCGAAAGGGCGGTCCAGGCAAAAGTTAGAGACATATAAAAAAATCATCCCGATGGATTGGAAATCTCATAGTACAATCCAGGCAAAAATTAGGGATAATGGAAAGTAACTATGTTCAACAGTGGCAAGTCCCTCAGCAGCAGCAGTTACATCGTCCGTCAGGAAAACTCCAGTCAAGGTCATCTTCGACAGAAGCTCAGAATGTCCCGAATTCAAAGTTGGTAGAAGGATAGTGGTCGTTATGTTTCAACGTAGCCCTTTTCCCTATAAATTACCATTTTCAAACTTTGTATATACTCTTTGGAATCACGCGTTTGGCTGATCTCCATCTTATCAATAAAATTTGAGCCCTTGTGCTTTTGTTTGTAATTCTTATTTGTTTTAGCTTTACAGAACGACGTTGTTAACATGATTAACGATTCTTGAAATAAAACAAATATGAATTTACTTGTTAAAATTTTTTCTGCTTTTTTAAAATAAGAGATGGCAATTTCTTTTGACTGTTAAACATCAAAAGAACATCAATCGCATCTCCAAAGGTGTTCGAACCTCAAAGTGCAGAATCAAAGTACTCCTTCTAGACCAGTATGCCTGAATGAAGGATCAACAATGTCAGAGACCATGTTTCGTCTGACATCCTAGGCCGAGTTCTCATCTCCTAAGCCCGACCAGCGTCGCCCCTAACAGGGACCGTTTCTCCTAAGCAAGGCAGAATTGCTATCTTGAACCAGCGATATTTCTTCCACGCCCCGCGATGGCCGAGTATCCAGTCGTGTTCATCCTTTAGTCTGTATGTTGCGTCAGTTTTGTCCGCATATACATACATACATCATGCATTATTGATTTGCATTCACATTCATATTGCATCACTATCACTCTAGTCGGTCTTATCCCCTAATGATAAAAGTCCTCTCAATCGAGTTGTCAGACCTTTCCTCGTTAGGAAGTGAATCATCTAAGCAATCTCTCTCCCGTTTATCTCTGGATTAGAGACGGTCCTTGACCACTTTGATAACTTGAACCTCTGAAAAACCAGAGAAAACTTTAAATAAATATCACTCTTTGCCATTGAAGATGATATCCTTGCTTTCCCGGATTAAGGAAAATCCCCAGAGAAAGCCTCTTAATCAGAGATTCGGTGGCACGCCAGTTTCGTTCTGAAAAGATTACTGATGAAAAGGTCATCGGCACCTCAAAATTGGATCCCATCATATGGCATTTCTCCGGAAAGATCCCGAGAAAAGTATGGTGTAAGCCCCCAAACAAAAACAGTCTCTCAAGAGACTCGCTTTCCCCAGTAGAATCGACAAATGACGTCTCCAAAACAGAGAAGTTTGTGTACCTCTACAATTCAGACGAATGGGTTCCCCAGCAAGTCTGACATCAAAACTTTTTTCACTCAAATGGCATCTCCCCAGGAAAATTCGGCGAGAAGTTTGAAGGAAAACCGCTACTAACAGCGTTCCTTGTCAATAAAGTTTATTGACAAAAGAAACTAAGACCAGTTCCTTGGTAGGAAACCAGGATCGAAGGGAAGTTTAAATCAGAAACTAAGACCAGTTCCTTGGTAGGAAACCAGGATCGAGGGGAAGTTTACTTCAGAAACTGAGACCAGTTCCTTGGTAAGAAACCAGGATCGAGGGGAAGTTTAAATCAGAAACTGAAACCAGTTCCTTGGTAGGAAACCAGGATCGAGGGGAAGTTGACAAAAGAAACTAAGACCAGTTCCTTGGTAGGAAACCAGGATCGAGGGGAAGTTTAAATCAGAAACTAAGACCAGTTCCTTGGTAGGAAACCAGGATCGAGGGGAAGTTTACTTCAGAAACTGAGACCAGTTCCTTGGTAAGAAACCAGGATCAAGGGGAAGTTTAAATCAGAAACTGAAACCAGTTCCTTGGTAGGAAACCAGGATCGAGGGGAAGTTGACAAAAGAAACTAAGACCAGTTCCTTGGTAGGAAACCAGGATCGAGGGGAGGTTTATTTCAAAAGAAAACTGAGACCAGCTCCTTGGCTGAAGACCAGGATCGAGGGGAAGTTTACCTTTTCTAAGCATCATCGCTTAGCTAAAGAAGATGAATGTGTAAGCTACCATTCATAACCACCATCAAAATTTCGGGTATTCCGATATTTAATCCTCTTGTACCCCGAATGCCCGAATACCTTCGTCATTCACACCTTCGGGTCCAAGAAGATTAAATAGGGGCATCTGTCATACCCCAAATTTTGACCACTAAGATTTCCCATCATTGTGCAAATCATCAGCACAATATGGATGGACCATCATACCTCATTAGTCTCCCCAAAGGTGGGTGAGCATTCACTACAAACAGGATTTAGGGTTTCAAGCCCTCGAAGAGCTCTTAGACAAAGGTTTAATCAAGGAATGACATGATCTTCAACTTGTTTAGCCTCTCAAATATCCACAATGGATCAAGTGGACTCCTACTTCAAGGATTAAGCACAAGGCTGCTCCCTTCTAGGTGAATCAAGCCTCAGGATCCCAGTGTCACCAAATTAGGGTTTGGTCGACTAGGGCCTCCAGATGGAAATTTTCCTCTGGGCATGAGCCAATGCTTCAAAGCATAACCTAAAATGCTCCATGGAACATCATAAACCCCATCATCAAGTCAATTTAGCCTCAGGGGATGCATACATCAAAAATCAGGAATTAGGGTTTCTTGACCTAATTCACCCCTAAGTTGACTTTTGGGATAAATCATGAGCCAAGACCTCAAGACATGATTTGAGGGTCTCCAACATACCACGTTGATCCATTTCCAACAATGGATTGACCCAAGAAGCTTGAGCAACAAGTTTCAATTTCATCTGAACCACAGTTAGGGTTTCGCGAGAAAAGTCAACTGTAGCTTTGACTTTTGACCAGGACATGCTCCCAAGCCGTGGGACACGATTAAATACACCCTATAACACCCATGGAACATGTCTATCAAGTTTGATTTAGTTCAAGGAGATGATTTCCTAAAGGATCGCACAGTTTGGAATTCATCTGATAAAAAGTCAACTGTGCACAAAAGTCAAACTTTGACTTTTTGAGATTTTTCATAAAAATGATTTTTTAACCCTAAAATGATGTTAATGTGTGATTTGAATCATCATTCATCAAGAAAAATCAAAGAAAGTGGGATAACTTGTAAAAGGGGTAACCATAAAAACTTAGAAATTTTTCTAAGTTATGGAATAAAGTGGCAAGGGTACCAACTTTCGAGGATCATAACTCCTAAACCACAAAGCCATTTTTCCCCATCCAAAGATGGATTTGTAGCCCTCATGGCCCTCTACAAAAGTGTCAACTACACTTCATCCCAATTCATCATGGATTTTGAGTTATGGTTGGATCAAAATGGCTAAAAACCTAAAATTGACATTTTTCAGCACTTAGCCAAAATCTGCCTTGTAATTTCAGCACAATGTCCCAAATTCAAGGCTATTTTTCTCCATGATCCAAGTTGAACCAGGTCTAGTGTCAAACATCAAAGTTGAAGTACGTCATCTAAGCTTTCCGGAAAGTCCTAGAACGTCCATGTAGCATACTCGAGCAGGGAGTTATGGATCTTACAAAAAGGGTTGCTGCAGCTGAATTTTTCAGGGCAGATTTGCACATTTTTTGTGCCACACAAATTTTCAAGCCTTGTCATCATTTTGGACACATCTAAGGATCAAATCCAAGTGGGATGATCTGATCCATGAACCTCCCAAGTCCAAGGAACCAAAAAAAGCATGCCAAAACCTAGAAATCCCTAAAAGAGGGACAAAACTCCAATTTTGGTTTGGAGCATTTAATGGATGCTTAGAGGTGGCATGAACTGAGCTTCCTCCAACTGAATTCAGTCAATATTCCTCCAACAACTAGGGAACCAGCAGCCTGTGCTCTAACCTCTAGTCAATGGCTAGAGGAGACTTGGATTTTCATTGGCCAACATTGGCCAAACCTCTGCTGCAGCCACCATTCACTATTGCTTGCAAAACAAACTTGCTCTACTATAAATAGAGCTCATTTGTGCTCAGTTTGAGTACACCAAAGCCATCAAACAAATGCTTTCCTCAAATTCTCTCTTTCACTCCAAAATGCCTTCTTTAGTAAGGAAATTCTGAGTTTTTGAGTTAGAGAGCATTTCCATCACAGCTCATGATCCTAACACCTCATAAACATCATATGTAGGTGATCTAAACTCTCACAAGTGACCTATAACACCAACATCACAAAGTCACCTTTCAAAACCTCAAAATGGCACTTTTTTGCATTTTTCAAGCCATGTCTTGATTCAGTCACTTTCCAAACCAGATAAAACCTCAAACACACTCTAAATATCATCCTTGAACTGTCCCAAATGGTGCCACACATCTGGAACACCATTTGAGAGAGTTGGCATTTTGGCCACTTTTGACCATTTTGCGAGAAAGTGCTCAAACTTGTTCCAGAGGTTTCCAGCTGATTCCAACCATCCTAAAAGCTTCTAAGAGGTCATTTGAGGTTGTCCAAAGCATCAAATCATTTCTGGAACAAAGCACTTGGTAGGTTGCCCAAAATCTCCAAAAAAGAGGTAAAATTCACAACTTGAATTTTTTGAATCATGCTTACCTTTGTTGTCCACATACATGCATCATATTGAACAACTCTTGAGGCAAAAATGTAGTCCTTAATGTGTATGTTGTGATCCTCCCACTGTTTGCATTTTAACATGTTTTTATGTGGAATTTTAGTTGTTTCAAAATCATGTCCAGTTCTGGTTTTTTGATTGATGTTTTCTGTACATTAAGTTTTAGTGTGCATGAGTAACACCATTGGATTCCTTGCGAAAAATCGGTCAAGATAGGTTTTTACGGATTTCAATTCCGATGAAAATTGAGAGAGTTACGCGCGTTGGAAATTTGACGCGAAACGACGTCGAATTAACGATAGCAGTTCTGGTTTTTTAATTGCTGCATTTTGTGTGTTTATTTTCCATATACGTGAGTAATACCATTGGATTCCTTGCGAAAAATCGATCAAGATAGGTTTTCACGGATTTCAATTCGGATAAAAATCGAGAGAGTTACGCGTGTTGGAAATTCGACGCGGAACAATGTTTTCAATCGAAAACAGTTCTGGTTTTTTAATTTCTGCGTTTTGTGTGTTGATTTTCCATGTGCATGAGTAATACTATTGGATTCCTTGCGAAAAATCGGTCAAGATAGGTTTTTACGGATTTCAATTCGGATAAAAATCGAGAGAGTTACGCGCGTTGGAAATTCGACGCGGAACGATGTTTTCAAAACAGTGCAGTTCTAGTTTTTTCATTTCTGCATTTTGTGTGTTGATTTTCCATGTGCGTGAGTAATACCATTGGATTCCTTGGGAAAAATTGGTCAAGATAGGTTCTTCTGGATTTCAATTCGGATAAAAATCGAGAGAGTTATGCGCGTTGGAAATTCGACGTGGAACGACGTTTTCAATTAGTAGCAGTTCTGGTTTTTTAATTGCTGAGTTTTATACGTTGAGTTTCAGCATGCATGTGCGATACCATTGGATTCCCCACGAAAAATCGGTCAAGATAGGCTCTTCCGGATCTTAATTCGGTTAAAAATCGAGAGAGTTACGCGTGTTGGAAATTCGACGCGGAACGATATTTCGAATTAATAGCAGTTCTGGTTTTTCGATTTGCGTGTTTCGTACTTCGAGTTTCAATGTGTATGTGTGGTACCATTGGATTCCTTGTGAAAAATCGGTAAAGATAGGTACTTCCGGATTTTGATTCCGATAAAAATTGAGAGAGTTATGAGTGTTTGAAATTTGATAAAAAACGTGTTGAAAATTAAAGTTTCGGTACTAGTTTTTACCCCATAAGAGATGTCGGAGATGATATTGTGACATCTTTCCTCTTTTTCTTATTTTTATTTTCAAAACTCAACCAATTTTTTTTACATAGCAAAAAATCATCATTTTCCAATTCATACCCCATAATATTTTAATCCACAAAAAATCACAAAAAAAAGTATTATTTTTAATATATTTAAAAATAGTGTTTTAAATTGTTTTAAATGCTTTTAAAATGATTTCTTTTTTCTTGATTTTTAAAACCAAAATGATTTTAAATATTTATGTGGATAAAATATTTTTTTCATAAACTTTAATCATTATTTAATGATTTTATTTGATATTTTTATCATTTTTTACTTAATTTTTCTTGGAAAAATGCCTTAAAAAATGAAATTGGGGTTTTCTTTGATTTTCACCCTAACAAATCTTTTTCAAACACTTTGGGCCTCTATTAGAATGTAAGACCCAATCCCCTTTTAACCAAAACAATTTTGGGCCTCACTTATTGTATAAGTCCCTCTGCGTTAAAAGAAAACCTCGGCGCGATCGCCATTTTCAAACGAAAATCAACTGGGCTTCTCTTTGAGCTGTAAGTCCCATTTCTTTTCATTTTTAAACACTTGGGCCTCTATTAGAGTGTAAGACCCAACTCTTTTTTTAACAAAACAATTTTGGGTCTCAGTTATTATATAAGTCCTGATACGTTAAAAATCTCGGCGCAATCGCCATTTTCAAACTGAAAATATTTTGGGCCTCTCCCTGAGTTGTAAGCCCCATCTTTTGTACAAAAATACATTTTGGGCCTCTAATAGAGTGTAAGACCCAACCCCTCTTTTTTATATTTTTCTCATTTTTCATATTAGTTTTTAATGATTTGGAAAATTAATAACTCCCTCAATTTTGATTATTTTTTATTGGTTCTTTTTCTGAAAAATTACAAAAATAGTAAAATATTTTATTCTACAAAAAAATCAAATTTATATTATTTATTTAATATAGTTGGTATTTTTGTGAATAAATTCATTTTTAATTGTTTTTAAACATTTTAAAAGTGAATATTCATCTTGAAAATCAAAACTAAATAAGTTTTAAATCATCTTGTGAGTAAAACCTCATTTTTCAAACCTTAACCCAAAATCACAAGTGGTTTATTTAAACTTATTTGATTTTTTTTATTTTTTATTTATTAATTTTCTTTGAAAAATTACTTTTAAAAAGTGAAAATTAGGGTTTCTTTGATTTTTAATCATACTCAAATGTTTCAAGACTCTTTGGACCTCTAATAGAGTGTAAGACCCAATCCCTTTGTAAACACCAAAATTTTGGGCCTCAGTCACTTGTATAAGTCCCACGGTGTTTCCAAAACCTCTGCGCGATCGTCGCCCTTTTCAAAATTAACCATTGGGCCTACCCTTGAGTAGTAAGACCCATTTCTTTTCTTAAAACTCACTTGGGCCTCTATTAGAGTGTAAGACCCAATCCCTTTGTACAGAAAACCTTTTTTGGGCCTCAGTATAAGTCCCTCTGTACAAATTCAAACAGTGCGCTCACTAATAAAACCCTGGGCCTCTCCTTGAGCTGAAAGCCCCAAATCTTTTTATTTCAAAGCACTTTCTCCTTTGATTTTGAATATACTGTTGTTTTCAATCTTTCTTTGTTGAACAACTAACCAAACAACATGGAAGCTCTACGACCAAGTAAGTGCTTACCCGCTTTCATTTACCGCTTTCATATGTATATGACTGTATTGTGGGGCCGTTTCACTGTAAGTCTCCTTTCATAAACTCATATATATATATAACTGTATTATAGGGCGGTTTCGCTGTAAGTCTTCTTTCATAAACTCATATCAACTGTGTAATAATAGTATAGATATTTAGAGTTTCCCCGGCAACTACGTCTAGCACTAGGTAAAGCCGTTTCAATCACTCTTAGAAATAGTCTAAACTAGATCCCCATAGGATTACCAGACACAGTTTTCCCTCCTCTTGGGGTTAAACAATATGGAGATATGAAAGGCAGCATTCTCTGTGAACCCTTTCATAGACTGTCACTCGTAGAAGTTGTCAAAGAAACTCTATTCCCCAGAGATGATCTCTTCTCCGTGAATGGCATCTCTTGAGTTTCTTCCAAATTCTCGGACTTTCCTGACTTTGATCTATTCTCGGTGAATAGCATTGCCTTGAATTTCTCGGGGTTTGGGAACCCACAGGCTTCTTAAAAGCACTTGTCAAGAGACTCTACTCCCCAGAGATGATCTTTTCTCCGTGAATGGCATCTCTTGAGTTTCTTCCAAATTCTCGAACTTTCCTGACTTGATCTATTCCTTGTGAATAGTCTGCCTTGAATTTCTCGGGGTTTGGGGACCCATCGGCTTCTTAAAAGCAATCGGCCTCCTCTTGGGCATTGTACAAGGACCTACAGGCTTCCTAAAAGCAACCCCGCCTCCTCTTGGGCTTAGTACAAGGACCCTACGACTTCTTAGAAGTATTCACAGCCTCCTCTTAGGCTTCGTATAATGATCTCTTCCTCCGGGAATGATAGCCTCCTCTTGGGCTTAGTACAAGGACCCTACGGCTTCTTAGAAGTATTCACAGCCTCCTCTTAGGCTTCGTATAATGATCTCTTCCTCCGGGAATGATAGCCTTCTCTTGGGCTTAGTACAAGGACCCGTCGGCTTCTTAAAAGTTTTCAGCCTCCTCTTGGGCTTCGTACAAATTGTCTCGACGACCTCCTAGAGGTATAGGAACAGAACCTAGTCATCTTCATAGAACAGTCCTTTCATAGAGTCTACTACTGTTTCTCAAGGCATAGTACAAAAGATAAAACTTTAGACTTGGACAGTCTAACTTCCTTGAGTCTCAAAGACATTCTCAAGTGACCCCTTCGTTAAATAGGAAGGAAACCCGCAAACTCGGACAGTCTCAATACCCTTCGGATTTCCCGTTTCCTCAAAGAAAAGGAAATATCCCGGATCCTCGAATCAAATCCCTGAGTACAGTGTTGCTCATATAAGAACTGATTTTCTCTTTCAAAATCAGTATACTGGACCTGTCACTTAACTGAAACAGTAACCATAGCCTCCTCTTAGGCTTTGTATAATGATCCTTCTTCAGTGAAGTTAGCCTCTCTCTTGGGCTTTGTCCAATGATTCTCCCCAGCGGAGTCAAACAACGTTTAGCCTCTCTCTCGGGCTTTGTACGAGACACATAAGAGACTCCCTCGTTGAGTCAATCACCCTTTTCGCCTCCATCTCGGGCTTTATACGAGATACAAAAAGGTTCTTATTGAGCCAAACAAATTTTAGCCTTCATCTCGAGCTTCATACGAGATACAAAAACTCTCTTGTTGAGTCAAATAGCCTCCATCTCGGGCTTCTTACGAGATACAAAGACTCTCTTGTTGAGTCAAACCTTGTAGCCTCCATCTCAGGCTTCGTACGAGATACAAAGACTTTCTTGTTGAGTCAAACCTTGTAGCCTCAATCTCAGGCTTCGTACGAGATACAAAGACTCTCTTGTTGAGTCAAACCTTTAGCCTCCATCTCGGGCTTCGTACGAGATACATAAACACTCTTTTGTTGAGTATAAAAGACTCTCTTGTTGAGTCAAACCCTTTCAGCCTCCATCTCGGGCTTCGTACGAGATACAAAATCACTCTCTTGCTGAGTATAAAAAATTCTCCTGTTGAGTCAACCCTTTTAGCCTCTCTCTCGGGATTCGTACGAGACACATAAAAACTCCCTCTTGTTGGGCCAATAGCCTCCTCTTAGGCTTTGTATAAGAAAACCACTGGTTGATCCAATCAACCTTTTAGCATCAAAAACTGTGCCTCGTTCACAGTACACAAACATCAACAACTCTTTCCCCTTCATCTAATCGCTGTAAGCGGCAAGCCTCTGGATTATTTACATCCACGCCACTGTCCCTCTTTTAGCATGAGAAATTCCTAAGGAAATATGGCATTGCTCTACACTGAGTTAAAGTCTTCTCCTTCAGGTTGGAACTACCTTATAAAGGAAATTATGGCATTGCCGGATTCACATATCCCGGTTAAAGTAATTCCCCTTTATAAACAGTTGTGACAAACCCCCCCCCCCCCCCCCTTTAGAGATGACAAATTCCCTCTAAAGTCAAAACCTTTTAGCTTCACATCTTGGGCTTTGAACAAGATACAAACTACCTTTCGCTTCACGTCTTAGGCTTTGAACTTGACACCAAAACAACCATTTCCTCCCATAGAATAGGAGGAACTACGAACGCTCTGATTTCCTTGTTTCGGTAAACGGGAATACGTAGGCATAAGATTGAAAGAAAAATCTTAGCGAGCACAATCAACAAAAAAACCAAATCCCATACTCTCACATTCAAAAGCATCAGTCCTAACATCCTAATCCTTGTTCCCCGCCAGAAACCTTCTGTCAAAATGAAAAGAAAGAAAACAGTATTGGCGAAAATACAAATAACCAGTACAAAGGCCCCCCCACATTGATAGCATCCGTAACCTAACAGACCGCTGTTTAAACTCAGTATGTAAAGCAGGGTTAATTGGAGACATCTATTTCCCTTCCTTCATCAGCTTTAATAGGATAAAAAATGAATCGACCTGTAGTAAGCTCAAACCGCAGAGGGCGACCAGCGCTTAAGAACCGCGTCCAAAATCGCTCGCTACACAACATCTGGTAGAGGATGCATCATCATGATTTGAGACTTGGAATGGGCAAATTTCTCATTCAGCCCCTTGAGAAACCTGATAACATAATCCTGCTCACGATACTTTCGAACTAAAGCTATGGCACCACACACACAAGGGATAACACAAGAGCACGCAGGAACCGGTCTATAATTATCTAATTCATCCCACATGACTTTCAATTGTGTAAATTAATTGGAGACGTCAAGAGTACCTTGACGAAATTTATACAAGTCTTCTTGGATATCGGAAATGCGAAAAATATCACCTTGAGAAAAACAGAGCTGCAAATTCTTTCATACACTAACTGCGCTTTCAATCCACAAAACTGATTTGGCAATCGATTCTGAAATTGATATGTGAATCCACGCCAAAACCATAGTGTTACAACGAATCCACGGAGCATACAACAAATCAGATACGGGAGGCTTCGTGAAGGTTCCATCAATGAATTTATCTTTGTTCTTGGAAATCAATGCAATGTGCATTAATCTTGCCCAAGTATGATAATTCTTGTCATCAAGTAATGGTGAAACAAGAATAAGAGAGGGATTTTTCATTCTGGTGCAAATAGTAAGGATTCGATGAATTTGTGGAAAAATCGGTGAAGCTCTGGTTAGACATTGGTAAAGATAAAGAAGAATGAAAGAAAAAACAGTTTCGATCAACAAAGAAGAAGGAAGAAACGATTGAACAAAGCAATCGAAATGTGAGATCAAGAACAACCGAAGAATGAAACACGATGGCTACCAGAGCTTATTTAGCTCTGATACCATATCAATGTGCAGTAACAAGGAAGTAACTTGGAGAAGAATATGAAGGTGATCATGATATCCATTGAAGAAGAAGAAAAGGAAAAAGAAAGTTCTTTACAAGTAGTAACTGAATTCTCATTCATTCACATAATCCAAAAATGGATATATGTATCAGATAGCATACAAAGTAATGTGTGGCTATCATAAAGCTAAAATACATACACGTGGCATAAGGCTATAGGCTAAAAATAACATATACAATGTAAGTTAGATAATATATATACTGATATTTATATTTGAGATATGAGAGAGTATATTTAATATTTAGAAATATATTAAATTTTAATTTTAACATTTGTAACATTCATTCTTAAAAAAAACATTTATAATTTTTTATTTCTTTGTTATCTTTACAAAACATAAATAAAATTAGGTGATTTGCAAATATTGTCATTATCTAAAATTTTTAACCAAAGATAATGTTAAAACTCAAAAATTTAAAATTAAACTTTAAAGTTTGATTAGTAGCTCACAAATGAGTGAAAATACATGAAACAATATGTTCAAATTAGGAATAGTTTTGATCGACTATGATTAAGGTATGTTCGACAATTTGAATTATAGGGGGGTATGTTGTGATATAATCTAAATTGTATAGCCCAAGCGCAAAATTAATTAGGGTTTAGGGTTTGTTACTTAGTATACAAGTTAGTTTTATATAAATAGACATATTTTGTAATTCAGTTTGTATAATCATAATTCGATAATATCAATCCTTATTTTCATTCTTTCTCATTCTTTCTCTCCTCACTTAAAGTGTCTCACACACTAACAAATTGGTATCTAGAACTCCGGTTAGATTCTTGATCGCGTTTTCAAGAATGACACGTCGGTGATTGTGTTTCTGAGATCGTGGGTTGTTAATAAATCGCTGCAAAGATGAATGATACTAATGCCATTTTGAATTCTCTTCCAATTCTTGACGGAAAAAATTAGAACCGATGGAGCAAGCAGATGAACTCCTTGTCCGACTTTCATGAAACCCTAGAAGTGGTTACTAATGGTGTCTTTGAGCTTGTTGAGAATGCAACTGATGCTCAAAGATTCGCAAACAAGGAGGCGAAGAAGAACGACTGCAAGGTCGCGTATTGCATTCAATCAATGGTAGATTCGTCAAATTTTGACAAGATCTCTCATGTTGAGTCGACGAATGAGGCATGGGATATTCTTGTCAAGTAATATGAAAGAGGTGAGAAAGTCAAAGTCGTCAAATTACAGACTTTGTGATGACAATATGAATTGCTGCGGATGGGAGAAGATGAAAAGATTGCAAGCTATGTGTCGAAGGTGCAGAATCGCGTCTTCTCATGAAGGTTTGTGGTGAAACCCTAACTGATAAGATGATAGTTAAGAAGGTAATGCGTATGTTAACCTCTCACTTTGATCATGTTATCGTAGCTATCAAGAATCCAACAATCTTAAAACCCTGAAACTGGAAGATTTGGTTGGTTCATTCGAGGCGCATGAGATTAGGATTGTCGAAAGGAATGGGGTTCAAGATTTGATACTAGCACTGAGACTCAGGCTTGGAAGAAGCATGTTGGTTCTGACAAGTTCAAAGGCAAAGGAGACAAAACTCAAAGCAAGAAGTCTTGGTTGAACCCTAAAAAGCATAAGGTTGATAATAGGGCTTTTAAATCCTCAAAAAGAGGAAAAGGAAACTTCTATCAGAAAGATAAATAGAAAAAAGATGTGCAGTGTTATAAATGTGAAAAGTGGGGTCATTTGGGTAAGAATTATTGGTACAATAAAGACAAGGAAGCGAAAAAAGGCAAGGAGGAAGGAATGAACCTTGCACGCCAAGATTCAGATAATTTTGAAGATATGATGGTTATGGTTGCAGTTTCAGGTGACCATGTCGACTCCAAGATCTGGTTCCTTGACTCAGGCTGCTCAAATCACATGACTGGTCGAAAAGTGTGGTTAGCAGATTTCGACTCGTCGAAGAAGAGCAAGGTCAAACTTGCTGATAATAGCTCGTTGCAAGCAGAAGTTGCTGGCGACATAGTTTTTTAAAGGAGCAATGGAGGAAAAACTTAGATCAAAGATGTACTCTATGTACCTGGAATGAAGTGCAATCTGCTAAGTGCTGGACAACTGGTCGAGAAAGGTATCTCAGTGATCATGAAAGATGGAGCCTTGGAACTGTTCGACACTCAGAATAATTTGGTCTTGAAATCTCCTTTGTAGAAGAATAGGACATTCAAGACCATGATCATGTTAGATGATAAGCTTCGATCTAGAGGAGGTGAATAGATCACAAATTTAAAACTCAAACTTTTGGAATAAATGGTTTTCAAAAGTTTTATGGCACAACAGAAATAACCCAAATTGAATCGTGTAATTGAACCTCTAACGAAAAGCCTGGATATGCGTAAAGGTATACAATTAAATGATAATGAACACAAATTATTCAACAACGATTAATCACAAACAAGTAAATGCTAAGCTATATGTAAAGCTTATTTCCAATGATAAAAAAACACACAAAAAACAAAAATAGACGATTTATCGAACACTTTGTGTGCAATCGATATCTTTTGGAAATTTGATTTGTTTTTATAATCCAAAAACAATCACAATCAACTGGATTATGATTCTATCAACAAAACCTAATTAAAAAATGTGATAAAAAATAATTTCCAATCTAATTGATTAAAAAACAATGGATTCATTAATTTGCTAACATAAAAATTAAAAGAGAAAGAGATAGAGAGAGACATAAGGATTTGTTTATGCAGTTCCCCAATCAGCCTCTCTATGGGTACGTCTGCTTTCAATTCGAAATCAAATTGAGATACTTGCAATTAACATTACTTTGCAAAAAGTGTATATATAAGAGATGATGAACTCTAACCTTACAAACCCTATGGTTTGTTGTTGATTCTACCACCTCTAAAATCCTTGATCAAAGATTGATCAAGTCACCAACAATGCCGCTTTAATTCACCAATTCTTGCTACTTCATTGCAAGACGCCTCCTTGTCCCAAGGCTTTCACACGGTTGAAATAATCATAAACGCACACTTGTAGAAACCCAATATTTACCAACACGATCCATCATCTCACACTACTCCTTTGCAAGGCACCCCTTGTACCAAGGCTTTCACTCGATCGGATCTGAATTGCGTAATCTTGTCCAAAACCTTCAAATCGTCAATGATCTTGAAGGAAAACTCCAGCTCGATTTTCTTATTTGAAACACTCAAAGAACTCAACCCAATATTCTCGATACAACAACCTAATTGGACGTTATCAACCCTAATCTAGATGGTCACCCAATCAAAAAAATGATTATGTGTAGTTTGATTGTGTGTATGCATAGAAGGGAGGTTGAAGATGATGAGTATGCTTTGAAATTCTGATTTCATATCGGTTTCACTCTAGAACCTTACTAGAAAATGATTAATGTATCAATATATATATATATATATATATATATATATGTGTGTGTGTGTGTGTGTGTGTGTGTGTGTGTGTGTGTGTGTGTGTGTGTGTGTGTGTGTGTGTGTGTGTGTGTGTGCAAGATATGAAGCAAAGGGCATGCATGAGAAATTGAAAAGAAAACAAAAAATAAAAACTTTAAGTCTATATGTTGACCTATGGAAGCATATGTGCCGACCTATAAAGGTCTTAGGTTAACCTATTTGAGGCGACACATAGGCATTGGCTACAGGCTTTATTATTGAGGCATATATGTCGACCTAAGTGAGTTATGTGTCGACCTATGCTGAAGCAAAATCTTCTATAGGTCAACCTAAACACGTATGTGCCGACCTATGCTGTAGTTTTCACACTAGAAACTTGATTTTTGATGCATGAACCCTTCCTAAGTCATTTCCCATCATTTTAAAAAATGTTTATATGCAACCTAATGCTAAGATGAATAATGCACACCTAGAATTGGTTGATACCGCCTAATGTACAAAAACACTAACGTTTCTCATAGTTTTGACATCATTCAAAATATAACTAAATGGAAAGATGCACTCACATACTCCCCCTTTTTGATGATGACAAAACTTGAGATTTGAGACGATGCATTTCTTGATACATGAAAAGCTCCTCTTGAATGTGTGCATCATATCCTTCATATTCTTCTCCCCCTTTGACAACATCAAAAAGAGACAAGCAATCTATTACTAGTAGTATCACATAGATACACAATACACATTTACTATATACTATACAGAGCAAATTTGCAAAGATAAGTGATGCACTCACATACAATATATATGTAAACACACAAGCTTAATAAACACAACAACATTCATAATTGTTATCTTAGTCAAACACATAGTACAACCATTCAAACGTATTAGAAATATTGTTCATACATAACCAAAAGCCAACAACAAACCAAACTAAATGAAAATGCACAAAGACTCCAAACAAAACTCAAGAGACCAAGCACGCCAAGACTCAAGAATCAATGACACACATCATAACAACATAATTATTCAGCGTCTTCCATGTCCCATAGGCATTGGTCTTTCTCCCCTATACCATCCCTGTCCTTCATTACGATAATGGGAGTCCAAGAAATCACACATTTCACAGTAAAACCAATCATAAAATGCCAGAATCCTCTTCTTGAGCTGCACTCATGTGATTAATCCTACACATAATAGTAACATGATTTTCATTCATATTAGTTCGGAACGACACCAGACTCTTTGTCACAAATGAGGCAAACGCTGTTAGAACAAGATTTTGGTTCTGCATATAATCTCTAGTTTTGATGATAACAATGCATATATTTTAAATGTAAAAATTTTGTACTCTAATATTTTTCTGAAGTGTGCAGATATAAAGTTTAATTTGATTCTGGATAACTCTCTAGAAATCTCATCAGAATCAATTCCGGCATGCCTAAAGAAACTACTTCGATCGCATCGGAAGAAACATCAACAATTTTGATGAATGCTGAATGTCTCTAAAAAAGAAAGTTGTGTGCTTCTCAAATAAGCATCACTTTCAGATTTGGAGTCAAGGTTCTGGGTTCTAAAGACCTGTCCATTTTCTGATGAAAATCAAGCTTCTGGATCTGACAGAATCACTCTAAGAGGACTCAAGTGAAAACAGCTTCTGACTCTGAAGAATCTGATACTTCTTCGCATATTTATCCAAAACGCAATATCTTTTGAACTCATCACCATTTCACAATAGAAAAATTCCATCAGAAGATAAGATCAAAACAAAACTTGTGCTAAAAGAATTCGTACAACAGTATAATCCCAAATTGGAAATAATTGATTGTGCACCAAAATTGTTAAGGAATGTTTGTGAGACTTTACTACTCCTGTCTTCCACAATCTTTGGATTACCGTTATGACAGCTGGCACTGATAGTGATATTTGTACCCTCCAACGTTTTACCATTGAGCCTATATAAAGGAGTCACTACTTCATTGCAAAAAGAACTAACAACGAACAACATTACAAGAGTGAAAATGCATAGTATCAAAAATTCTATCAAGAGAGTATTCTTAAACACAAAGAGTTGTTGCTCATATTTGTGCATTGTTCTAAATTTGTTTCATTCGCTTATTAGAAGCATTATTGTAAACACTTTCTTTGTAATCTCTTTGAAATTATTTTTCCTCAAGTGACTAAGTGTTAGTCTGTATACTTGAGAGAGATAAGGTGTTTTCTAACACTTAGATGAACTTTTGTAATCTTTCAAGATTAGTGGATTAAGTCCTTATTGAAGGAGAAATCACCTTGGCGGGTGGACAAGACGTAGCCTCATTATAGACAAACTTGTATAAACCAAACGTGACACTCTCTTTCTTAGTTGGTATATCTTGTTTGTATATGTAAAGTTTTTCTATCGAAAAAGTTTTGAAAACCCAATTCAAACCCCTTTTCTTGTGTTTTTCTCTACCTTTAATTGGTATGAGAGCTTCGACTCTGTTATTTATTTGTCAATCAAACACTTAATCGTGTAGAGAGATCCAGTGTGAGAAAAATACTCTATGACTACTGCTAACACAAACGAGAGAGATAGTTATAAAGCTAAGCCTCCTGTCTTTGATGGAGAAAAATTCGACTACTAGAAAGATAGAATATAAAGTTTCTTTCTAGGCTATGATGCTGATCTTTGGGAAATTGTCACAAATGGATATGAAATACCTATATCTGTGATTGGTATCCCCATTCCTAGAAATAGAATGAACGATGAACAAAAGCGTAAGTTCACGAATCACCACAAAGCTTGAACTATTCTTCTTAACATTATCTCTTATAATGAATATGAAACGATTACTAACAGAGATACAACAAAGGATATTTTTGACTCGTTGAGAATGACACATGAAGGCAATACTCAAGTCAAAGAAACTAAGGCTCTGGCCTTAATCCATAAATATGAGGCCTTCAAGATGAAAGATGACGAAACTGTTGAGACTAAGTTCTCAAGATTTCAAACCTTAGTAGCAGGACTTAAAGTTCTGGACAAAGGTTACTCTACAGCAGACCATGTCAAATAGATCATAAGAAGCCTCCCCAAGAAATGGAGACCAATGGTTA
This sequence comes from Lathyrus tuberosus, assembly GCA_022829125.1. Classification (NCBI taxonomy): domain Eukaryota; kingdom Viridiplantae; phylum Streptophyta; class Magnoliopsida; order Fabales; family Fabaceae; genus Lathyrus; species Lathyrus tuberosus. The sequence goes on along the minus strand of JALAZF010000327.1, from coordinate 7,005,074 downwards.
TTGCACTAAAGTTATCCAAGGATCTAAATAAGATAAGCCTTGAAGAGTTGGTTAGGTCACTCAGAAGTCATGAAATAGAGTTAGAGTAAGATAAGCCTCAGAAAAAGGGAAAATCCGTCGCTCTAAGATCTAGATCAGAAAGAAATAAGTCAGAAAAGAACAAAGCATTCCAAGATGAGGAAGAATAAGTAGAAGATTCTGACATAGATGAATTGTCCTTTCTCTCCAGAAGAATTAAGCAACTCTGGAAGAAAAGACAAAACAACTTCCGAAGGTCCAGAAACAAAGAATGTTATCCAGATTCATCTTCGAGAGGGAGAACAAGTAAGGAAGTAACATGCTATGAATGTAAGGGGCCCAGAAACTACATAAATGTATGTCCAAAGCTTAAGAAAGAAAGCTCTAGAAAAGAAAGTTTCAAGAAGGACGTGTTTAAAGGCAAGAAGAAAGGTTTCATGGCAACATGGGATGACTCTGACTCTGAAGTATCAAAATCCAATTCTGAAGAGGAGCATGCCAACGTAGCATTCATGGCTACCACATCTAAAGGAAACACAACTGAAATAGAGTCTGACTCAAAAGAGATATCCTGTGCAGCAGATTTAAAACACTAGTCATGGTACCTGGACTCTGGATGCTCGTGACACATGACCGGAAGAAAGCATATGTTCCAAAACCTGGAACTTAAAGATTCTGGGTACGTAGGTTCCAGAGGAAACCAGAAAGGAAGAATCAAAGGATCTGGAATAGTTGGTAATGGATCTCTTCTTTCTATATCTAATGTACTTTATGTTGAGGGTCTAATGCATAATTTGTTATCCATAAGTCAATTAAGTGATAACGGTTATGACATTATTTTTAATCAAACAACGTGCAAGACTGTTAGTCAGAAAGATGGCACAGTTCTCTTCACTGGAAAGAGGAAAAACAACATTTATAAAATAAAGCTTTCTGATCTTAAAAAATAAGATGTTAAATGCTTAATGTCCATTAACAAAGAGCAGTGGGCGTGGCATAGACACTTGGGGTCATATTAGCATGAGGAGGACTTCTCAGCTAAATAAACTTGAGTTAGTCAGAGGCCTTCCTAAGATGAAATTTACTTCAGATGTTCTCTGTAAAGCATGTCAGAAAGGCAACTTTTCCAAAACATCTTTCAAAACTAAAAATGTTGTTTCCACCTCTAGACCTTTGGAGCTTCTACATATTGACTTGTTTGGTCCTGTAAAAACATTGTCAGTCAATGGTAAGAAGTATGGACTTGTCATCATAGATGACTACAGTCGTTGGAGATGGGTAAAATTTCTAAGGCACAAGAATGAGTCGCATTTTGTGTTTACTAGTTTTTGTTCTAAAGTGCAAAATGAGTTTGACTCTAAGATCGTTAGAGTCAGAAGTGATCATGGTGGCGAGTTTGAGAATAAATGGTTTGAAGAGTTATTTGACTCTAATGGCATATTGTAAAGACCATATACAATACATGCCTCAAATCATATATTATACATGAGTTTCACTTTTTGGTACTGAAACATAATAAGTTCCTAGTTAACACATTATATATATAAATGCCTCTAAAACAAAAGAACTAAAAGTCTAAGGCATTACATATACAAGATGTTCCAAAATGATAAAAACTAAGAACTAGATCAAAACAATGATCTCAAAACATAACGCCATAGCGGAAGCCATGCCATCACAAAACCACGATCCGTAAGGAAAGTCAAATAACCTTGTCCTTACCCTTCGCTAAACCTGCAGAACCTGTGATGTAAACAACAACAGTGGGGTGAGATACATCAAATCTCAGTGAGTTCCCTATCTTAAAGTCCTCTCGGCTTTACAAGGTTCTAACAAAGTCCTAACTCACGTCCAAGGGGAAAGGGGAAAGACCATGAGTACACACACACTATATGGAAACATGTTATGAGTTCATCAACTCACAATATCACTAATCGATAACCATGCCAAGGTATCCCCTATTCCCGTCCTCTTCTACGTCTAGAAGTCGACCCGGGTCATGGATCCTTGCAACCTACTTGACATACGAATGGATTCGGGTTCTACGGGCCATTAACCGTTATGAACCGTCACTTCTCACGGGCCTTATACCGTCACAAGCCTACGCTCCATGGGCGCCATTCGTACTAAAATGAAATGCGGGAATCAAACCTGCCAAGTAGTGGTGCATATGTTTCAGAGGAGCTCGAGACCCATGAAACGCACTCGCAAAAACAATAATAACCGGTTACGATTACGTGATCTCACAAAGACTTGATTGTATTCGACAATCTCAAGGCCATTACGCCTTATCACAACCAAACGGTTAACACACATGTTCCATACTAGTGTTTATCCATTCTATATTCTTCCGACACTGTTTGGGTTAATTGTCCTCACTCTACTTATTTTATGTTTTATCATACATACATTTTCAACAATAATTACACAACATTAAACACTAAAATCAACCAAGCGACACGATTTCATAAATCCCAATATAATTAAATCGGCCGACAGTCTTAAAACCCATGGATTAAGAAAGTACATTTTATTACCTTTCCAACGATACCAAAAGTGTTCCATTCCGAGTTACGGATAAAAAGTTACGGCATTGGAAACAAACGATCGGAAATAAAATATCACAACAGCAGAATTCTGCAAGTCCCCTGGCCATACGCGTATTGGTACTCCCCGTACGCGTATTGCCCAAATGCTCGCCCGGCCATACGCGTATTGCCCAAGGCCATACGCGTATGGGCAAGGCTATTTTCCTTCAAAATTCCCTTGTAAAAGTCCAATACGCGTACCACCATGTCTCATACGCGCATTGCCTTGTCCATACGCGTAACGCCCAATTTTCTTCACATCCATACGCGTATTGCCCAAGTCAATACGCGTATAGCCCTGCGTGATACGCGTATGGGCAGTTTGAACCCAGAAATTTTCCTGCAGAATCTGTCTGCTACGGGTTGATTCAATTCAACCCCAAAATCCCATTTTTCCAATCTAAAATTCATCAAAACATGTTATAACATAACAATCGGTATAAACATACAATCACACATTGCATTTAGCAGCTAGATTCATGAATTTCATGCAAAATTAAATCAATTTCCATAATACCAATCTAACTCTAACTCAATAAAACTCTACCCTAAAGAGTCTAACTAGAACCCACCTGGATTACTAGACGAGGAGGTTGAAATTGAGACGAATTGATGAAGAACAGATGATTGTTGATGATCTTGAGCTTTTGGGAAATTTTCCTCTCTTTTTCCTCCTCCTTCCTTTCCTTCTCTTCCTTTTCCCTTTCTCTTTACTATCTTTAGCTTTTGTTTGTTTTCTTCCAAGGAAAATGAAAAGAAAATAGATAGTATAGAAACTATCACTTTTAGTAATACTACTAAATGTCCAAGATTAGCTCAAATACATCAAATTATAAAAACTCAACGTTAAATACTATTAATTTAATCAACTCTGAGTTCGTCAGTTTACTCTAATTATTTTATCAAATAATTACTCAGAGTACTCCGGAACCCAGTTGATCATAATAATATTAACCAGAGCGTTTATAAATTTACGGGGTATTACATCCTCCCCCCCTTAAATAGAAATTCGTCCTCGAATTTAGAAGATTACCTGAACAGATGTGGATAAGATTCTCGCATTTCCGATTCTAGTTCCCAAGTAGCATCGCCCGGATGCGTCATATCCCATTGCACCTTAACAAGTGGAATATCTTGGTTCCTTAACACTTTTGTTTCCCTTCCCACAATACAACTCGGTTGTGGTCTAAAAGTCAAATCCGCTTCAATTTCCACTGATTCGGGTAGAATTGGCTGAAGAGGATCAGGAATAAACTTACGGAGCTGAGATACGTGAAAAACGTCATGCATCTCGGATAGAGAGGGTGGTAAGGCTAATCTATAAGCAACTTCACCAATCCTTTCTAAAATCTGATACGGTCCCACGTATCTCGGACTTAACTTACGCGACTTAAACGGTCCTTTCAATCTCAATCTCGGAGTAACCTTCAGAAATACATGGTCACCTTCCTCAAATTCCAAAGGTCTCCTACGATTATCCGCATAACTCTTTTGGCGATCTTGTGCTTGTTTAACCTTCTCGCGGATCATTCGAATCTTTTCCGTAGTCTCTTGAATAATCTCGGGTCCCAAAATTCTATCTTCGCCAATTTCAGCCCAACACAAAGGTGTCCTACACTTTCTCCCATACAACGCTTCATAAGGAGCCATACCGATGCTCGCATGGTAACTATTGTTATATGAAAACTCAATTAACGGCAAAAGTTCCTTCCAATTCCCTCTACTCTCTAACACACAAGCTCTTAACATATCCTCCATCGTTTGTATTGTTCGTTCAGTCTGACCATCCGTTTGAGGATGATTCGACGTGCTCAAACACAAATTCGTACCCATCGCTTGTTGGAACACTTTCCAAAATCTCGAAGTAAACTTCGGATCTCGATCGGACACAATACTAGAAGGAATACCATGCAATCTCACAATCTCAGCAATAAACAACCTTGCAAGATGACTTGCCTTATAAGTAGTCTTTACGGCTAAGAAATGTGCAGATTTCGTTAGTCGATCCACAATTACTCAATTAGAATCATAACCTCCTAGTGCACGAGGTAAACCTACTGCAAAATCCATAGAGATACTACTCCACTTCCAAACTGGAATATCCAAAGGTCGTAATAGACCGCCCGGTCTTTGGTGTTCAATCTTCACCTGTTGACATACTGCACATTCTGACACATATTCCGCTATATCCTTTTTCATTCCAGACCACCAATAATCCTTCTTTAAATCCTGATACACCTTCGAAGAACCAGGATGTATCGTAACAGTACCTTTATGAGCTTCGTCTAGAATCTTCCTTTTTAACGCTTCATCTTTCGGAACACAATTCCTTTGATTAAACAGAACAATCCCATCTTGTAACTCCTCCTCTAACATTTGTGTCTGTTGAATCTCAACTCTCAAAGTAGAATTGACATTCAAATTTCCCAGGATCACACCATTCGGAGTCCACACAAATTGGAGATTAAGATCTCTAAACTTCTCCAACAATGAATACTCCAAAATTATCAATTCCGCACTATGAACCATTTTTCGACTTAAGGCATCCGCTACTTTATTCGCCTTTCCTGGATGATACTTCAATTCTAAGTCATAATCTTTTAAGTACTCCATCCACCTTCTTTGTCGCATGTTCAACTCCTCCTGGTCAAACAAATACTTCAAACTTTTGTGGTCACTGAACATTTCAAAACGTACACCATATAAATAATGACGCCACACCTTCAGTGCAAAAACCACTGCAGCTAGTTCCAAATCATGAGTCGGATAATTCTTCTCATGAACTTTTAACTGTCGAGAAGCATAAGCTACCACTTGACCACCTTGCATCAGAACACCCCCTAATCCCCTCTTAGAAGCATCACAAAATACTTCATAAGAGTTGTTAGGATTAGGAATAATTAATACTGGAGCACTCGTCAAACTTTCCTTCAATTTCATAAAACTTTGTTCACAACCTGAATCCCATTCAAAAGTAACATCCTTCCGAGTAAGTTTCGTCATTGGTAAGGCCAATTGAGAAAAGCCCTTGATAAACCTTCTATAGTAACCGGCCAATCCCAAGAAACTTCTGACTTCTGAAACATTTCTCGGTCTCTCCCAATTAATCACTGCTTCTACTTTCGATGGATCCACTGCCACACCACCTCGAGATATCACATGTCCAAGAAAATTAACTTCCGACATCCAAAACTCACACTTGCTCAACTTAGCAAACAATTGCTTCTCTTGCAAGACCGATAAGACAATCCTCAGATGTTCTTCGCACTTTTGTGGAGTACGAGAATAAATAAGAATGTCATCAATAAAGATTACCACAAACTGGTCCAAGTAAGCCTGAAATATACGGTTCATGTAATCCATAAAAACAGCTGGAGCATTAGTCACACCGAAAGGCATCACTAAGAATTCGTAATGACCGTAACGGGTTCTAAATGCAGTTTTTGGCACATCGGACTCTTCACTCGAATCTGATGATAACCCGACCGTAAATCAATCTTCGAGAACACACAGGCTCCTTTCAATTGATCTAACAAGTCGTCTATCCTTGGTAAGGGATACTTATTCTTAATGGTAACTTTATTCAACTTACGATAATCAATGCATAAACGCATTCCCCCATCTTTCCTTCTTTACCAATAACACTGGAGCTCCCCAAGGTGAAACACTAGATCTAACAAGGTGCTTAGACATCAAGTCTTCCAACTGGTCCTCTAATTCTCTTAACCCAAGCGGCGCCATCTGATACGGAGAAACGGATACAGGAGCCGTTCCTGGTATCAGGTCAATAGAGAACTCGACTCCTCTCTCCGGAGGAAAGAGTAGTAACATTCTCTGGAAACACTTCGGAAAACTCACCCACTATAGGAATACTCAGAACTTGCTGGTCACTACCTCCTTCCTTAGGAAGAACCATTAAAACAGATTTCTCCTTCTCGAATAAGAAGTCTACCATTCTTACCGTACTTCCTAAAATCGTTGATAAAACATCTTTCAGAGTAGTCTCAGCAGATGGAATAATAATTAACTTCTCTTCACAACCGATAAAAACCGAATTAACTGAAAGCCAAACCATTCCCAGAACAACATCCACTTTCTTAAGCGGTATACTAATAAGGTCGATCTGGAAAACTCTATTATTCATAGACAAAACAAAATTTTCACACACACCTGGACACAAAAGAATATGTTGCACCGCAATCCAATAAAACAAAACAAAGATATCCGTTAACGAAGCACGTACCCGAAATTCCAAAGTCATCGCCTTTTGCTTCCTCCCTTTGCGTCTGATTCCTATTCTGAGGACAATCCCTCGCAATGTGGCCCACCTTCTGACATTGATAACACTTCACCCCTTTGAAGCTACATATACCAAAATGCATCTTACCACATGTGCAACACACAGGAGATGCACCCGTCCGAGATTTCTGGATCTGTTTCCTTTTGAAAGCCTGCTGCTTAGACCGAAACTGTTGGCCTGACCTTCCACACTCGTTCTGATTCGGCCTACGCGAATCCCCTTCTGTCTGAACTTCCCTCAAGCTATCCTCTATCATATCATATTGCCTCAACTGCTGGGCTTCAGGCTCTCTTCGAATCCTCAAAGAACTAGGAAGATACTTTTCAATAAAAATCGGCCTGAATTGCTCCCACACTTTAGGTACACCTTGCATAGTCATGAAAGCTGAAGCAACATCCCACCACCTCTCAGCAGGACCCTTCAGTGAGTGAGAAGCAAACACTACCTTGTTCTCCTCACTACAGCAAATTACTAGAAAAATTCTCTCCATGCCAGCAATCCAGTCATGAGCTCTCACAGGATCCATTCCGCCATGAAATTCTGGAGGATTCATGCGGAGGAAATCCCGAAAACTCCCACCTACAATCTCTGGGACAACCACTCGAGGATGAAGACCTACATTCATCCGTTGCACCATATGTTGCATGAACTGGTTCTGCTGCTGCTGCATCTGTCGTACAAACTGATACAAAGAAGCATTTGCATCGCCGCCTGGCGGATTCATCCCAGCTGGAGTATTTGTGGGTCTACCACGATTGTTTCTGCGTCCGCCAACCATGTTCCTAAATGTCATATAGATAGAATTAAGTTGATCAGGCTCAATACCATAAATATAACACCTAAGACCCAAGGCGACAACACGCATCTGAAACAGAAAGAAACACTTATTCTATTTCATGGCTAGGTCGAGGATACGACCTGCTCTGATACCAACTGTAAAGACCATATACAATACATGCCTCAAATCATATATTATACATGAGTTTCACTTTTTGGTACTGAAACATAATAAGTTCCTAGTTAACACATTATATATATAAATGCCTCTAAAACAAAAGAACTAAAAGTCTAAGGCATTACATATACAAGATGTTCCAAAATGATAAAAACTAAGAACTAGATCAAAACAATGATCTCAAAACATAACGCCATAGCGGAAGCCATGCCATCACAAAACCACGATCCGTAAGGAAAGTCAAATAACCTTGTCCTTACCCTTCGCTAAACCTGCAGAACCTGTGATGTAAACAACAACAGTGGGGTGAGATACATCAAATCTCAGTGAGTTCCCTATCTTAAAGTCCTCTCGGCTTTACAAGGTTCTAACAAAGTCCTAACTCACGTCCAAGGGGAAAGGGGAAAGACCATGAGTACACACACACTATATGGAAACATGTTATGAGTTCATCAACTCACAATATCACTAATCGATAACCATGCCAAGGTATCCCCTATTCCCGTCCTCTTCTACGTCTAGAAGTCGACCCGGGTCATGGATCCTTGCAACCTACTTGACATACGAATGGATTCGGGTTCTACGGGCCATTAACCGTTATGAACCGTCACTTCTCACGGGCCTTATACCGTCACAAGCCTACGCTCCATGGGCGCCATTCGTACTAAAATGAAATGCGGGAATCAAACCTGCCAAGTAGTGGTGCATATGTTTCAGAGGAGCTCGAGACCCATGAAACGCACTCGCAAAAACAATAATAACCGGTTACGATTACGTGATCTCACAAAGACTTGATTGTATTCGACAATCTCAAGGCCATTACGCCTTATCACAACCAAACGGTTAACACACATGTTCCATACTAGTGTTTATCCATTCTATATTCTTCCGACACTGTTTGGGTTAATTGTCCTCACTCTACTTATTTTATGTTTTATCATACATACATTTTCAACAATAATTACACAACATTAAACACTAAAATCAACCAAGCGACACGATTTCATAAATCCCAATATAATTAAATCGGCCGACAGTCTTAAAACCCATGGATTAAGAAAGTACATTTTATTACCTTTCCAACGATACCAAAAGTGTTCCATTCCGAGTTACGGATAAAAAGTTACGGCATTGGAAACAAACGATCGGAAATAAAATATCACAACAGCAGAATTCTGCAAGTCCCCTGGCCATACGCGTATTGGTACTCCCCGTACGCGTATTGCCCAAATGCTCGCCCGGCCATACGCGTATTGCCCAAGGCCATACGCGTATGGGCAAGGCTATTTTCCTTCAAAATTCCCTTGTAAAAGTCCAATACGCGTACCACCATGTCTCATACGCGCATTGCCTTGTCCATACGCGTAACGCCCAATTTTCTTCACATCCATACGCGTATTGCCCAAGTCAATACGCGTATAGCCCTGCGTGATACGCGTATGGGCAGTTTGAACCCAGAAATTTTCCTGCAGAATCTGTCTGCTACGGGTTGATTCAATTCAACCCCAAAATCCCATTTTTCCAATCTAAAATTCATCAAAACATGTTATAACATAACAATCGGTATAAACATACAATCACACATTGCATTTAGCAGCTAGATTCATGAATTTCATGCAAAATTAAATCAATTTCCATAATACCAATCTAACTCTAACTCAATAAAACTCTACCCTAAAGAGTCTAACTAGAACCCACCTGGATTACTAGACGAGGAGGTTGAAATTGAGACGAATTGATGAAGAACAGATGATTGTTGATGATCTTGAGCTTTTGGGAAATTTTCCTCTCTTTTTCCTCCTCCTTCCTTTCCTTCTCTTCCTTTTCCCTTTCTCTTTACTATCTTTAGCTTTTGTTTGTTTTCTTCCAAGGAAAATGAAAAGAAAATAGATAGTATAGAAACTATCACTTTTAGTAATACTACTAAATGTCCAAGATTAGCTCAAATACATCAAATTATAAAAACTCAACGTTAAATACTATTAATTTAATCAACTCTGAGTTCGTCAGTTTACTCTAATTATTTTATCAAATAATTACTCAGAGTACTCCGGAACCCAGTTGATCATAATAATATTAACCAGAGCGTTTATAAATTTACGGGGTATTACACATATCCCATGCTTTCTCCTGTCCTAGAACTCCACAACAAAATGGAGTTATAGAAAGAAAGTATAGGATATTGCAAGAGATGGCCAGAACCATGATCAACGAAACTAATGTGGCTAAACACTTTAAGGCAGAAGCTGTGAATACAACATGTTACATTTAGAATAGGATCTCTATCAGACCTATTTTGGAGAAGACTCCTTATGAATTGTGTAAAGGAAGAAAACCCAACATCTCTTATTTCCATTCGTTTGGATGCTCTTGTTTTATTCTGAATACTAAAGAGAATCTTAATAAGTTTGACTCTAAAGCACAGAAGTGTATTATGTTGGGATACTCAAAATGCTCTAAGGGCTACAGAGTATACAATACAAAAACATGTATTGTGGAAGAGTCAATCCACGTTAGATTCAATGATAAGCTTGACTCAGAAAAGTCAAAGCTAGTTGAAAATTTTGCAGATCTAGAAATAACCCTTGCAAGCTCTGGAGAAAAGGCAAAATACTATGAGGATAAAGACTCAAAGGACGCTGATAAAGATACATCAGAAGTAACTGAATGTCCACCAATCCAGAAAAAGCAAAGGCATAGACAAACCGTTTATGAAGAATTAATTCTAGAAGACAAAGTTGAACCTGTCAGAACAAGATACACATTCAAACAAACTAAGGAAATGCTCTTGGGATTGGTGTCTCTGATAGAACCAACCTCTTGTGAAGAAGCACTTCGGGACAATGAATGGATTCTGGTAATGCAAGAAGAGCTAAATCAGTTCTCCAAAAATGATGTTTGGGATCTGGTGCTCAAACCTAAGGGGACTCGTGTTATTCGAACCAAGTGGGTGTTCAGAAATAAATTGAATGAGAAAGAAGAACTTATCAGAAACAAAGCATGACCGGTTGCACAAGGTTACAGTCAACAAGAAGGTATTGACTACAATGAAACCTTTATCCTAGTCGCCAGGTTAGAATCTATTTGTATTCTAATTTCTTTTGTTGTTAATAATGGTATGACCTTGTATCAAATGGATGTCAAAAGTGCATTTTTGAATGGATACATTTCTGAAGAAGTATATGTTCATCAACCTCCAGGTTTTGAAAACATCAAGTTTCCAGAACATGTTTTTAAACTTAAAAAATTAATCTATGGTCTGAAACGAGATCCCAGAGCTTGGTATGATAAACTAAGTTCTTTTCTTTTAGAAAATGACTTTACTAGAGGAAAAATGGACACTACTCTCTTCTGCAAAAACATTGGAAACGATATAATGATATTCAAAATCTATGTAGATGACATAATTTTTTGTTCTGCTAATCCGTCTATTTGTCAAGAGCTTTCTAAGCTAATGCAGACAAAGTTTGAAATGAGCCTGATGCAAGAGCTAAAATACTTTCTAGGAATACAAATAAATCAAAATCCAGAAGCCACTTATATTCATCAAAGCAAATACACAAAAGAGCTCATAAAGAAATTTGGCATGACAGATAGTAAACCAGTAAAGACTCATATGCATCCTACATGCATTATAGAGAAAGGTGAGGTAAGTAAAAAGGTTTGTCAGAAGCTCTGTCGTGGTATGATAGGCTCTCTTCTATATCTGACTGCTTCTCGTCCATATATTTTATTCAGTGTGTGTCTTTGTGCTCGCTTTCAATCAGATCCAAGGGAAACTCACTTAACAGCTGTTAAGAGAATCCTAAGTTATCTGAAAGGAACATCTAACCTTGGCTTGATGTATAAGAAAACATCAGAATACAAGCTATCAGGTTTTTGTGATGCAGATTACGCCGGAGATAGATTAGAACGAAAAAGTACTTCTGGAAACTGCCAGTTTCTGGGTGATAATCTCGTCTCGTGGGCAAGCAAAAGACTATTAACCCTTGCTTTATCAACTGCTGAAGCAGAATATATCTCAGCATCACTTTGCAGCACCCATATGCTCTGGATGAAAAATCAACTTGAAGACTTCTAGATATATGAAAGTAACATCCTTATCTTCTGTGATAACACAACTGCTATTTGCCTAAGTAAGAATCCTATTTTACACTCTAGAGCTAAACACATAGAAATCAAACACCATTTCATTAGAGACTATGTTCAAAAAGGGATTATTATTTTAAAATTCATATATACAAACAGCCAATGGGATATCTTCACAAAACCCTTAGCTGAAGATAGATTTCTGTTCATTCTGAAACATTTAAAAATGGAACCCTGTCCAAAATGAATAATCCTTCTAATGTGTTCAACTCTTTCTGTAAAAATATGATTCTGAGTTTGTGCAAATTTTTTTAATCATTCTTTTCAATGATACTTCTATAAGTAAGAAGATGTCTTGGTCAGAAATATCTCAAGTCATAAATCTTTTGGTATTCTTGACTCTGAGAACATCAAACTGTGTCTTTTCAAATGTATGACTATGATTTGCTTAGACACATGTCTATTTCAAATCTTAACTTATCGGTTGTAGTGACACCTCGAACGATGGGATATCTTGAGGTTAGGTTTTAAAGTCATCATTACTATTTATTACTCTCCCGATTGTTCATTTTCAATGCATAGTAATCATTTCATTTCAAATATTTGTTATATATTCACTCTTCTCACTCGCACACACTACGCTAATTCACTCCCCACACTTAATCCACTTTACCTAAATCGTTGTTCTCTATAATTATCTGCTCCATGGATGCTTAACAAGAAGAAGTTTACAAATTCTCTCAACAAATGCAACAACAAGATGAATCATCTCAACATATGGTTGCCAGCACCATGCCACCAGAATCTTCAACCTTACATCAATCCTTATCTACTTTTCAACAACCTCATGTTCAACACATTCTTGATCGTCCCACTCATATTAACTTGGCAACAATTGCTGATCAACTAGAAGTATTATGTGAACTTCTAGTGGACTTTGATAATCTGAGGGATAATGGTATGGATCTGACAGAGGAACTAAACATACAAGGCTGGGGTAACTACTTTGATCGTCTCTACGACCCTATCTACTCAAATCTGGTAAAGGAATTCTGGAGATTTGCAGATGCTGATGACAAATACATTGTATCCTATGTTCTGGATGTTAAATGTATCATCACGGAGAAATATATTGCTACATTGCTCGGAATGAAGGACGCAAGAGGAAAACAGATTTACAATAAGAACCCTAGGTCAAAAGCTCTGACTCAGGAAGTAAAGCCTACAATCTTTACACAAGTATCTGAAGGAAAATCGTCTTCTAAGAATCAGGAATTACATAAGAACCTCCGTGTGTGGCTCAAGAACATTCCGGGATTTATTCACCACAGACCACCATCCAGCTCATCTAACTATGTCAACACTGATCATAAATTCATGTTGTACTATCTGATGAAGGGAGAAAAGATGCACCTTCCATCCATTCTCTTCAAATATATCAGAGATTCTGTCAAAGAAACTACAAACCATGGAAAGCCTAGAAACTGCATCCCAATGGGTAGGCTTATCTCAGATATTCTAATTGAAAATGGTCTTGTGGATCATTTAATTAGTCTAAATCTAATGGATGACGTTGTTGTGGATACTAGAAAACCCCTGAATGGTAAGAATCTTAAAAGCATGGGAATTATTGAGAAAGTTCTGATTAAACTAAGCATTTTTACAGACTGGGACAATTTAAAGTATCGAAGAATGATTGTTGATGGATATCCTCTATTCACAAAAATTGATCCACCAGAAGTTATAGAGGAGTATCTCAGAATCCTTGAAGCTGAAGGCTACGACATGTCTGGATTTTCTTATGAGTCTCTTCCGGATGCTCCTCTTGTTCTACAAAAAAGGAAGCATGAATCATCTCAGAAGAAGAAGACTGAGAAGAAGAAGAAGACAAAACTTTAGCATCTGGGAGAATCTGGAAAATCTCAGAAGTCTTATGCACTTTCCTCCTATCCAACTCTATCAAGTAAATCTTCTGGCTCTCAATCTGCTGCCTCTGGTTTTGATACTAGACCATTACTTCAATAATTCCTCCACCTCCTCCACTAAATTCAACCAGAGTTACAACTATCTTCATCCCACCTTCTTCATCTACTATTTCAGCTCCTTCTGAAAAATCCAAAGTGCCACCCACACCACCTCAATCAACCATCCCCCAAAAAACACCAATTTCTGAAACCATCCCCCAAACAAAAATTTCGGAAACCTTCATCCCCACAACCACTTTCACCACAGTAGCCTTTACATCGCTACTTTCCTTCACCTTCTCATATGCCACTAAAACTACCTCCACACCTTTCCCAGATACCTTGTCTATCATCACCTCTCTACTAATCTCTAAAAACATAACTTCAGAACCTATACCTACTTCAAACAACCCTCTCAACAACCAACATCAATCCAGCATTCAAAGATCTCACCAACATCTCTGAACATTCTGACCCTAACTCACTTAATCTGAACTTAAACCAAAACTTGTCCAATGCTTCCTCAGACTCTGACAAAACCCTTTTCTGAGAAACCTGACTCTGATGAAGAAACCCATCCTGATCATCAGACTTCAGACCTTCAAACTCCTAGCCCATACCTTGATGAAGTAATTTCTAGTTTCAAGGACAATGCAGAAAGGAGAGTGATGAAGCTCTACGAAGAGTCTAGCTTTAGCAATAATCCTTCTCATCTAGGTGCTAGCTGGAATCGGTTTCACAGATGGATGTCTGTTGAGTTTCTTAAAATCAAAAACCTCTCTGTGCAAGTCAAAGATAATTTTGTCAAGGAAACATAAGAAAGATTAGAAGCTCAGTAGGCTGCTGAGAGAGAAGATGCTGAGAGAGAAGCTGTTGAGAGAGAAGTTGCTGAAAGAGAAGCCGTTGAGAAAGAAGCTGCAGAAAGAAAAGCTGTTAGAAAGGCAGCAGCTGAGAAAGACGCTACAGAAGGTTTTGATAAGTCACTTACTTCTGAATCTGGTCTTTTTCCTCTTATGCTGAGAACTCTAGAAGATATGCAACAAAAACAACAGTTGGTCAGAACCAGACTCGACAAGCAAGATGAAATCAACAACAACATTCAGAACTTGCTTACCCAACTTGTTCAGAGGATCCCTCATCCTTCTCAACCTTAGGCACTTAGGTTTCCTTTTAGTTGTCTTTTATGTTTTATTCTAAGTTTTTCTCACCTGTAGCGTTTTTACTTCATTTATAATATAAGTTCAACATTTTGATTATGACAAAAAGAAGGAGTAAAATAAGTGATGATTTTGATATATATCTAATTCTGTAAATCTCATTGCTTACATTCTAACATATATATGCAAAAGTATGTGAATTCCTTTCAGGAACACTATGGAAGTAACTCATGTATCAAGCTCTGATAAAGTGTTGCAAAAGGTTATGATAATCCAAGCTATACCAGTTGCTCCGACAAGTCAACCAGGTTATGATATTCCTTATATGTTAAGATCTTTATAAGTCATAGACTCAGGGGGAGCTTGCTTATCTCAGGGAGAGTTCTCTAACTTAACTCTGATGATTTTTGCATATAATCTTGTACACACTGTTCCATCAAAATACATGATTTTGTCATTGTTACACCCCAAAATTTGCCCACTTTTTTTCTAACATTAACTGGCTTTCGCTTCGCGATCATCTGCATCGCTCATTAGGTCATAACTTGCATTCATCATACTTTGTTCTTGAATTGCATCATCTGCATAGCATATCATGCCTCTCATCTTGCATACTGCCTAAAATGTCAGCTGTAGTAGAATTCTCAGATTTACAGACGAATCAGCTAAACTAAAAGCCGGTCCTGATTAATTTCAAAATTTGACAAAATGTTGTATTTTCCCGACCTTTTTATTCGCATTTATTCATTTTATTTGTAGTTTCTGGTTAATTAATCTTTTAATTAATTTAGAATCAATTTAGTTAACTTTATTTTATTTTATCACTTTCATTTTTTAAATTTTATTTCTTAGTTAGATATTTTTTTAATTAAATTAATTTTAATTTGTTTAGATAATTAGGATTTTATTTAGTTTTAATTAAATTTTTTTATAAATAATCTTTTAGTTATTTAAAATTAATTAGATAATTAGTTTGATTTTATTTTGAGTATTTTGATTTTATTTTTAATTTGGTTAGCAACTCATATCCTTTTTGAGAAAATAACTAAATATATTTGTTTTTTTTATTATTTTATTCTCTTTTATTTTTTAGCATTCTTGCTCACTAAATTATTTTGAAAGGTATTCTTGTCATTACAAATTCCCCAAACCCTACTTGATACATTGTATATATTGCCCTAGTAGCCAAAGGATACAAGAAAAAAAACCCTACCACGACGCCACTTGTCTTGATCTCCCTCTAAATTAAAAAAAAAAGGTGAATTCTTATCTACCCACTTTAAAAAGTTGGGTAGAATTACCATAGAGTAAATTAGGCTATATTATATTAGAAATCTACAAAATTTAAATTATTAAATAAATAATTAAGTATAATAAAATGATATGGCATTAGTGGATTGGTTGAAGGTAGACTACCTAACTTTTTGTGATGGGTAACGAAGTTGTCCCAAAAATAAAAATATTGAAAAAGAGAAAAGGCTGAAGATTGTATCTAGGAATGGCAATGGGCAGGGTATGGGTAGGGTACTATAGTACCCGTCCCCATACCCGCAGTTGAAAAAAGTCCCCGTACCCGAGCCCATATCCGTTTGGGTATCAAAATTGGCACCCGTCCCCATACCCTATGGGTATATAAGTGTCCGTACCCGTACCCGTTACCCTTATTTTTAATAAAATTAAATATATCAAGTATAAAATATCATAATATTTTAAGTTTTTAAAAATAATAAAAAGTTTTTAAAAATTTTTATTGTTGAATTATGAAATAAATGATCACTTATATTAAATATGTAGTAGTTTAAAATTGATTTTTTTTTTTAATAAATTTTATAAACATTTATTTTTATATATTAATATAAATTAAAATATATAAATATATATTGTGCGGGTATGGGGCGAGCTGGGTACTAAGGTGCCCATACCCGCACTCATTCCCGCTTATTTAAGTGGGTAATTATCCGAGTCCGTACCCGTACCTATTTTTGCAGATTTTTACCCCTATCCGTTGTGGGTAATTTTGTAGATACCCACTGGAAATGGACCAAATTGCCATCCCTAATTGTATCTCATTCCTCTTGATCTCGCGTGCCAACCTCCGCATCACACAGCCTTCGATTCTCTACATAACGCTCCAACTTTTCCTTTCTCTTCTATCCACCCTCATCTTCATCTCCGTTCTTTTCCACCTTTAAACCATCAGCTCACCTTTCCACCACCTTATAAACCGTTCGCTGACGAGAAACAAAACCATCCGAACACGACACAACACCACTGACCTCATCATACGACTGTGTCGTTTTCACCATTCTCGTTCCAAGAGCGCAATTTCGCGGCAACACCGACGACGATCTGCTTTTGGCTTTTCACTTTCCGTTACACGGCGAGACAACCTTTCAGCAAGCAGAACCGACAACAACACCACATCGAAATCGGTTGCTCCATAACAACAAAAACACAGCGCAGCTCGCAGATTGGTTATACGATTTCAGTTCGAAACGACGACAACATTTCATCGAGTCAACTGTTTGTACAACTCGGTTTTTAGGAATGCAACGCTTCCACGATTCCAATTTCGGTGACATTTCGCGATCGTGTATACTCTTGGTTTGATATTGTGGGTGTGTGTTCGAATTGTCATGTTGATTGTGCTCAACTTTCATTGTTTTCGTTTCGTATCTGAACATTATCAATTTCTGCATATTTTTGTAAGAAGAGGATGAACAATGTTTTGAAACACATATTGCAGCTGAAATCTGGATTTAATTTATGTGAATGTATCACTGCTGCTGCTGTTCTGTTGATCTCACCGCGCTAATTTGTGGTTTCGACATCCGTAATATGTCGTTATACCTTCGATTTCTAGTTTAATGTGTTATCCAAACATGATAGTTATACCTGTATGTTATTTTGGAAGTGTGAAATCCTGCTTCATCTTCATTAAGTGTTAATGTTTCATGCTACATTTTAATACTGTATATCGAACGGTTTCGGTTTAAGCTCGTAATGTTATGTTTGTTTCACGTTTCCGTTTGTTTTGACTTGCTTTGGCTTAAACTCAACCATGTCCATCTTCTACATTACAACCTATTTCCTTTCATTTTGTTAGAGGTAGTGTGTGTGTGGCACTTATGTTTACGCATCTTCGATTTCGTTGGCTCGTTTTGTTACTATTTTTCATGTATTGTGTTTTAGCTTATGCAAGGAACTCTTGTTTTGGTGAGATTTTTCATGTTGGCAGCTTGATTTTGCGAGTTAATTGAAACTGGTCTTTGTATCTAGAATATTTTAGATTCAATTCAGTTCCGTTACGTTTTCGATTTTGATTAACTTTCGACATTCATAACAGTACTTATAGTAAATTGTTAATTATTGTGTTGCTCTGAAATTTGTGGTTGGTTTCACTTGTTTTCTTTGTATCCTTAATGTCGTTTGGTTTGTTTCCGCTTTGATTCACTGCGGCTTGCATCTCGTTTTAAAGACTTGAGTTTTAATTCGAAGACTTTCGTAACACCGTTACGTTTTGTAAATGATGCTGAAAAGAAAAGTTGTTATGGCTGTTGTGGTTTATCTTTGTTTTTTTGTCAAGCGTGGTTCAATTTTGAATTGTGTCGTATCCGTTATTGATTTATTTACAGTTTGTGTATCGATGTTAGGTTGTTATGTATTTTTTGCGTTTCGATTCCTTCTTGCTAGATCCTCGTTTCCACTTCGGTTCTGCTGCCTGCGGGTATTTTTGTTCACATGATGATTTATTTGTTAGGACGTATGTATTGGGATTTTTGTTTGTGATCCATGATTATGTTCTGCTTGCCTTGAATGATGGATACAATGTTGAAGATAATTAATGGAGAGTGTTTGTTCATCTTTGTTTTGATATGTACTAACAGCAGTGTGCTTGATTTCATGTTACTATTATTGTAGTATATCATATTTCATTCCATGATGAGCTTGGTTAAGCTATAGCATTGACATGATTTATTTTTCTATCAAATACAATCATAGCTGCACCAGAATGTTACTAGATCTTGTGTGGGGTTTAGTACAAGTAGTATGTATGTTTTAGATAATGATAATAATAATTTAGGTGGCATCTATTGCATTCCTTGCATTGAGAATTTATGGGTTGCAGTAGAGAAAATAATAATAATTTTGTTTTAGATAATGATAATTTTGTTTTAGAAAATAATCTTAATTTTGTTTTAGATAATGATAATTTTGTTTTAGAAAATAATCATAATTTTGTTTTAGAAATTAATCTTAATTTTGTTTTAGATAATAATAATTTTGTTTTAGAAAATAATCTTTAATTTTGTTTTAGAAAATAATCTTAATTTTGTTTTAGAAAATAATATTTAATTTTGTTTTAGAAAATAATTGTTTCTTTTAGAAAATAATCTTTTTCATTTTATTTTCATAATTTAATCTTTGACCACTTAGATTTCGTTTAATTTCCATCAATTTCTTTGACTTTTAAACTTGTGAGTTTTGCAACTTAAATTCCTATTGGTTTGATCTTATGTTTCCGATTCTTTTCTTGGCTCGATCTCGTGACCACATTCTTGTATTCATCAATTCATTCCATTTTTTTCATCACCTCCTCTTTCTAAAGCAAGCAAAAACCTTGGTCTTGTACCAAGTGCCCTTTCAAAACTTCTTTTCTCAATAAAACTTGGATGGTTGTGGAGTGGTTAGGCGAAGTCCTTGTCCTATCCCGAGTGCTTGACACTACCTTTAGGGTTCACTGTCATAAAGCACTTACCATCCAAAAATAAAACACTTCTTAAACAAGAGAATAAGGTTCTCTTTGTATTGAACTAAAGAGAGAGGATTGAGTGAAGACTTCTTCCTCTCCGAGTATTTGGATACTCATTTTAGAGTGTGTGGTCTCAATACTCGTCTTTCAATACGAAGACGTGACTATATTCACCACATAGTTTTCATAATAAATCTTTTGAGATAAAGTATTAGGTACTACCCGCAGGGTTTCCTATCCGATGACTTATTTCACCCCTAAAATCAACCCTCACAAATCAAATGTGACATCTTGCCTTGATGGAGAAAACCATCCTTTTCAAAAGGGCATGTTACGTCCGTTCTACCGCAAACAGGTAACGCATAAGACTCCATGAGCGAGCTGTAATACACCTAACTGCTATAATGCGCACGATAACATCGTCCATATAAAACACCAACAAACTATAGACCCACGAACTACGGATGCTCTGATTCTTCACTTCTTTGAAGTGAAGATACGTAAGCACAAGATTGCGATGATCTTGGCGAGCACCCTTCCATTTTTCTTCACCCGTAGTCTTCCGAACTACGTGGACTCTGAATTTCCCATTGCACGAGGGAATACGTAGGCATAGGACTGCGAAGTCCTATCGAGTCTCCTTCTTGTTTCCACCATTTTCTTTTCCTTTTCCACTTATTCTTTTCTCAATCTTTGTTCCTTTCCCTTATCTATCTCTTTTAGAACACCTTTAGAAAGCAATATCCTTACACTACTACAAAATGCGCAAACAACAATGCCAGGCTTACAACGGCTTGCCTATACACCGTTGTAATAGATTCACACATTTTTTTAATGACGGTTAATATTCAAACCGTGGTGAAATGTGAGGCCTTTCACCACGGGTATTTAAAGAACCGTCATTATAGGTAGCGCCTGGTCATGAGTTCAAGTCCCAGCACCAGCATTTATGGTTTTTTTACATATTTTTTCAAAATGCTGACAACCTTTCACCACTGGTATGTTTTCAACCGTCATTATAGCCTATAGTTTAGTTTTAGGTCTTGCACTACAAAAAAATCGGTTTTAGGAAAAATCGTCTCCTTTTTGAGATCTGTTTCGTGCATCTGAAGCAGAAAAATCGTGCAGAAAAATCTGTTTCGTTCACCCTCAAAACCCCAAATTCATCTTTTTTCTATTTTTAATGAATTTTTTACTGTTTTCATAGTCTCAAAAAATTGTAAAAAAATTCCCAAAATTCTTATTTTACCTAATTAGATTAAATTTCGTGTTTTTAGATTTTTCTGAATTTATTTTAATCATGTTACTTCTTTCCTATTTTTTCAAAATGCTGACAGACCTTTCACCACAGGTATTTAAACCAACCGTTGTAATAGGTAGCTTTTTTTACTTATTTTTTCAAAATGTTGACAGACCTTTCACCACGGGTAATTTAAACCAACCGTCATTATAGGTAGCATCTTGTCATGGGTTCAAGTCCCAACACCAACATTTTTTGTTTTTTACTTATTTTTTCAATTCTCATTACCAACATTATAGGTGGCGCACATATTGAGTTTATTCACTATCCTTAAACAAATCTTGGCCGTCCATTTAGTGATTATCAACGGCCAAGACACTACTATTAGTGATCCGCGTGAAACCTAAAACTTAGACGAACTACATCTTCTACCTCCAAACATCATCTTTCAGTTACGATACTCTATTTCTCCACTAAACCAAATTTCAGAACTCGAGTTAGTAATGTTAGTTGTTGGTGTTCTTTTTTAATTATTGTTGTTCTTTTTTATTATTTTTGTTCTTGTTGTTATTATTATTGTTGTTGTTGTTGTTCTTGTTCTTATTCTTGTTCTTCTTCTTGTTGTTGTTGTTGTTGTTGTTGTTGTTGTTGTTGTTGTTGTTGTTGTTGCTGTTGTTGTTGTTGTTGTTGTTATTCTTATTGTTGTTCTTGATGTTCTTGTTGTTCTTGTTGTTGTTATTATTGTTGTTCTTGATGTTCTTGTTGTTCTTGCTGCTGTTCTTGTTCTAATGCTGTAATTTTTTTAAAAAAGACATACAACAACGGGTTTTTATAATAACCATTATTATATGCTGCATTTTTTTTATTTTATTAAAAGGCATACTACAACGGTTGTGTAATCTAACCGTTGTGAAATGGTGCGCGCTTTCTGGAATATAACAACGGTCCCATGACCGTCATTGTACGTACCGCATATACAACAACACTCTACATAACAACGCCTTCGCCCGTGTCATTATATGTCATTTCCAACCGTTGTTAAATGGGTTTTTCGTAGTAGTGTTAGCAAACATCCTTACACATAAGACAAGCGAATGGTTCCCATCGAGTACGATGGATGTGGAGGATACTAATACCTTCCCTTCGAATAACCGGCTTCCAAACCCATAATTTGGTTGCGACACCATCTTATCCTTTTCTCTTGGGGTTTTATCGATGTTTTCTCTTCCCCTTTTTGGGATAAATAAAGTTTGATGGCTCTCTGTTTCTCCCTCTTTCGCCTCCACGTCGTCTATTTTTCGAGTAGCGACAACTGGTGACTCTTCTGGGGACTGGTTCACTCTAAGCAAGCCAAACCTAGTTTTGTTTGTCGCATGTGTGGATTGTTTACTTTTATTATTGCTTTATTGCTTTATGCTTTGTTATTTGTGTTCCTCTTATATGTTGGGTTTATTGGGGATGGTTTGTGAGGAGAAGGGCTTTCTACCCGAGCTTTTTGAGTATACACTAAGCTAGGAGGTGGTTACTTTCTGATTTGCGAGACTTAGGACTCGTTGAGTTGGTTTGACTTCCACCGCTCAGATGAGGCCCCTTTGGGAATGATTATGTCTTACGAGTAGTCGTAATGGCGTCTTTGTTTCCGATCTGGAAGTCTGTGATTCTGAGGACCTTTTTAGAACCCTACTCCAAAGGTTACTAAGACTTAACTCTGTGCTCATCCTTTCAAGAGATTACCGTCTTACGAATCGTCGTTATGATGGAAAACTTTTGAGGGCTAGTGCATGGGACCTTGTTTGAAAACCCTTGGAATGCCCTGTTTGTAAACTAATAGATTGCCTAACCGTGGTGAGAGGTATCTTGTGGTGTGGCTTGCAGAATCTGTGACCTTGATACCTGTTGTGCGAACCTCTGATTCAGTGATCTTTGATCCTTTATTTGTTGAATTCATAACATTGCATTAACATAAGCATCTTTGCATCATTTTGCATATCATTCTCTAACCAAATAAGAGAGAGCTCATCCATCCTCTGTCCTTAACCCGCAGTTGACTTCCCAACGCTCGTATTGGACTCAATGTAGCCAAAAGTTGATCATGGAGCAGATGCAAACATAATTGATGGAGGTCAGAAGCCAAATAGGGAAGTTCATGATGGACATACAAGTTTTGTCTCAGGATCAGAAAATGCTAAGGGAGGAAGTCCATCAACTAAAGACTCAGATGGGTCTGATCATGGAAGTCATGAGAACTGTGCTAAGAAAAGAAGGCAATCATATGCCCGAGGATGCAACAGAGATTGCTATTCCTCCCTTGCCCGTGGGATCTCTCCCAGATCGTGATTTACCTCGCGAATCTTCTTCACACCCTGGGGTTCCAGAATTTTCTCGTCAACAACCATCTCCTGCTCCCCAAGATAATCCCAAGGGTAAAGGGTACGCACAGAGGCCAAAGCAACCTGAAAGAGCTTTTGATCCGTTTCCTATGCCTCGTGCTCAGCTGTTGCAGCATCTAATTCAGCTTCAATTGGTCGAACTTTAGACGCTGGATCCACTTGTTGGCAAGCCTCCACCAGGCTACGATGCAAATACCCATTGTGATTTTCATTCTGGGGCGCCGGGGCATAGTATTGAAAAATGCAAGGCCTTTCAGCATAAGGTCCAGGATCTGATTGAAACAAAGGCAGTTGAGTTCAAGTCGGGCGGCGTGAGCATACAAGGTGGTCTTATTCCGGTTGCTGCAAAAGAAGTGGATATCCCTGTCTTCTATCTTGAAGTTGCATCAAGTCAGGGGCATATTTGATTTTAAAATCTCCACGTCCGCAACTGTTGTCTGTTCCTAGGTCAAGTCTGAGGATGAAAGTGCCTGGACGAGAGTGAAATTCTGGCATAGCAGATAGTAGATGTCCTAACACATGTCAAGACTTTGTTCTGCATAATTATTAATCAAGGAACATAACAACAAACTGATATCCAGAATATCACTAACTGCAGAAAGACAAATGTTTCGACATTTGTTCCAACATATTAATCAAAATTGAACTGTAAATTGCAGAATGACAAACAACACAGAATATGATAACCCAGTTCGGTACAAATAACCTACATCTGGGGGCATACCAAACCAGGAAGAAGAATCCACTATTAGTAGTATAGTTTTATGTAAACAACCGTTGGTTTACAGTAAACAACCGCTGGTTTACAGTAAACACCCAGGTTTACCTATCACTGTCCAATGAAGACTTTATCTAAGAACTCCATCCTAGATAAGAGAAACCCATCTCACTCCTTAAATCACAACCTGTGATTATCTAACAGTTACAACAACTGTATCATCCTATTGAAAGACACCCCTTTCAATACAAAGTTCAGTCAAGCATCCTTGACTAACAAGTTAACTTGGATTTTCTTAAAAGCTTCATCCAAGAACAATACACGATTCATTACCTACGGGTTTCTGAATATGTACAAGTACCTATATCTTATCTACCACAATGTATCAAATCGATACAGAGGGAGACTTACAAGAGAACCCTACGACTCTCAAAACCTAAACCCTACTTTACAAAATAGGATTCCTAAGTATATGTCGTTCTCTCTCTCTTTTCTGGCTAGGTCTTGATCTTCTTTTATAGTCTTCTGTTGTATTGGGCTTCAAATCTTCTGTTTATCGATCCACTGCTATAATCATTCCTTGATTCTTACACCAGATTTAGAACCTGCTATATTTGTCAAATCAGGATGTTAGGACATTGTATTCGACATCTTTGCCTGCAACATTCTTCATTAAGTTTTAACCAAAATTTAGTCAAACCTCAGGAGCTTTCAATCTCCCCCTTTTGACAAATTTTGGCTAAAACTTCTTTTGAACAATAAACCCAGGGTGCTCCTTACGTCTCTTTACCCTAGTGGCGGTTATGATTGGAATACTGATGTGACTCCAATCATGTTGGTGTACATGAAGAAAAGGATGACATACAATCCCCCTTTCCCATGAATTTATGCTTCCTCACTTGGAGGGGAAGAATTTTGCGACTGAAGCAACCAAACACCAACATGGGTAACTCAGAACACATGGCACAACTGAATGATGATCATGTTTGTTTGAATGATGATCTTGATGCAATGAGTATGTTTTTCTTGAGGTATTCCATTCGTGTTCACTCATATAATTTTTCTGTGCATTCCGATACCAGTTTTCTTGCTTGACTCTTTGAGGGAAGATGCTGATATTGAAAGACGTAAAACCTTCGATTGTATGCTTTTGAATAAAACCTTGCTGATGATGTACAAGCATTGTTTCAAATCCCCTAAACACTGGAGAGATAAGGAGTTAGTCCCTAGTTAACCACTTCGAGCCTAAAAGTAGGAGTTTCCTTCGGATTTTTAAATCCTTAAGATTAACCTAGGGCAGGGTAGGGTTTAGTTAATCTGATTATGCAGTTATGGCGCTTGTTCTTCAATGACCAATGACTTGGCAGTCACAAGCCTTTCCAAAAATAAAAAAAAAGCCTGCTAAGTCGAACTCCTCAAAAGGAGACTTAGGAAAAATCAAGGCAATCCCGATGGACTTAAAAATTAAAATCAGTCCAGGAAAAATTGGGGATTAAAAGAAAATCGAAATAGGTCCTCAGAACCTCAAAGCAAAATAAGATTCGGTGACTACCATGTCAAAATCAAAAGGTCACCGACATCCATAGTAAAAGACGAAATAAGGCGACTGCCATTTCAAAAAACCTTGAATCGTAATTTTCGCTTTTACACCGTCAAACTCTAGATGCATGTCAAATTAGCTGAACTTAGGACTGGAGAATACTAAGAAGAATGGGTGGGTGCAAAACTTTGAGCCTTATATCATTTCATTCTCAAACCGTGAACCAGGCCACGTTACAATCCTTGAAGACCTAATTGAAGTAGGTTGTTTCGAAAGCATACTTCGGTAAAATCACGTCAAAGCTGACTCCTAAAAGGATTTGCTTATCATTCATGTGACATTCGGATCAGTGATTCATTCACTATATATCGCAACTTAATTCCAGTGAACAAATTTGGATTTCAAAACTGTCATATGCATTGCATTAAAATGATCATTTTTAAAACGATAAGTTTTACTTGCGAGTAAGCACTTAATCTCAAGAGATGTTTCTGCAATGGAATGATTGACCAAGCTAATATGCCAAACGCATGAGTACTCTATTGAGCAGGAAGGTAAGCTACTCCAGGATTCAGATAATCTGGTGCAGTTAGGTCGAGATTCGACAAATCTCTCGAAGACCAATTAATCAGAGGCAATCAGGTCGAGATTCGACTAATCTCTCGAAGGTCAAATCATTCAGTCAGAGCCAAAATCACTTCAAGGCCAGGGCAAGTCACCCCAAGAGCACAAAAGTTAATCTTGTTTAGAAGGCGATTAATCCGAAGTACCCCTTCAAGGTTTGGAATACTGGGGCAGTCCATCTCAAATCATCAGGGCACAAAAGTCCCAGGTTTCTTTTCAAGGCAAATTCTTATAAAGATTCCGCAGGCTGGGGCAAGACTAGCAACAGAGGAACGTTTCCTATCCATATCTCCAGAGCTACTTAAGCAAGTTCTGTCAACCTCCAAGTTCAAGACGAATGTCGGGAAGTCACGCTAAACACATTCCCTAACCTTTCAACCATAAATCTTGTAATCAAACAAGACACATTCTAGCTTCAACCATACCTGACCTACTTCAGAGTCATCGGTCAAGCCTTCATAATCATTGCATTAATCATTACCATGCATCAGTCATGTCGCTTCGCTCATACATATTATTCGTCTAGCATAGCATAACGTGAAGCCTTGTAAAACTGAACAAGAAAGCCAAAAGCCCAATCCCTATTGGTAACCACCAAAAGACCCTTTATTGGTATCCCAAGAAATTCAAAGTCCAATCCCTATTGGCAACCACCAAAAGCCCACTTTGTTGGCATTTTCATGAACTCAAAACCCAATCCGCATTGGTACCCAGAAAATCTCTCACCTTCCAAAAAAGACCAATCTAAAACCAATCACCATCAGGTTTCACTTGTCTTTCCCAGCAAAGTCCAGCCATACTTGGCACATCCTTCTTTCCCTAGTAGCCCGAGCATACATCGATATTTTGCATATAGTAATCATCATTACATTACATCCTCAAATGCATAGCATTTCCATTTTGAAATAGATCATTACGCCATAGAAAAATCAAACATGCATGTAAAGCATAAGCTAGTTTTGGTACCCTGCGAAAGCCCGAATCAACCTTCAGGCAAGACAGTGATAAATCCCCAACAGACGCTTCTTTGGTCAGGTTTCTCTTTCCGTCAAATCCATTTAACGATGTGATGTCAGTTTTTTCTTTCCGTCAAATCTCTTTGACGATGTGTTCCTTCGGTTAGTTTCTCTTTCCGTCAAATCCCTTTAACGATGTGATGTCAGTTTTTTCTTTCTGTCAAATCCCTTTGACGATGTGTTCCTTCAGTTAGTTTCTCTTTCCATCAAATCCCTTTGACAATGTGATGTCAATTTTTTTCTTTCCGTCAAATCCCTTTGACGATGTGTTCCTTCGGTTAGTTTCTCTTTCCATCAGATCCCTTTGACGATGTGATGTTAGTTTTTCTTTCCGTCAAATCCCTTTGACTATGTGTTTCTTCGGTTCGGTTTTCTTTCTGTCAAATCCCTTTGACGATGTGTTTCTTCAGTGCAGTTTTCTTTTCGTCAAATCCTTTTGACGATGTGTTTCTTCGGTTCAGTTTTCTTTCCGTCAAATACCTTTGACGATGTGTTTCTTTGGTTCAGTTTTCTTTCCGTCAAATCCCTTTGACAATGTGTTTCTTTGGTTCAATTTTCTTTCCGTGAAATTCCTTTGACGATGTGTTTCTTCGGTTCAGTTTTCTTTCCGTCAAATCCCTTTGACGAGGTGTTTATTCAGTTCAGTTTTCTTTCCGTCAAATCTCTTTGACGATGTGTTTCTTTGGTTCAATTTTCTTTCCGTCAAATCCCTTTGACGATGTGTTTCTTCGGTTCGGTTTCCTTTTCGTCAAATCCCTTTGACGATGTGTTTCTTCGGTACACTTTTCTTTCCGTCAAATCCCTTTGACGATATGTCTCTCTAGTGGAGTTTTCTTCCAAATATCTAGTGTTTGCCCCTGCAGAGTGGTTTGCCTAAGATTTCTCCCTCCCCAGTGGAGTCATCTTCTCTTCGCCT
The DNA here is from genome assembly GCA_022829125.1 of Lathyrus tuberosus. Classification (NCBI taxonomy): domain Eukaryota; kingdom Viridiplantae; phylum Streptophyta; class Magnoliopsida; order Fabales; family Fabaceae; genus Lathyrus; species Lathyrus tuberosus. Next base: position 6,976,806 of record JALAZF010000327.1, on the reverse strand, counting down.
TTGGTTGTAAATCCATTTCTGGACTAATGTCCACTTGACCTTTTCTTTTTCCCCACAGAGTGCAAATTTCTGGGTTCTTTTGTATTCAATCCACTTCTACCTAGAATGTCTGAAAGGTGCTACTCTTCATACCTCCAGGTTTAAGTCGATTGAATAAGGGCAGTTGTTACACCCCAAAATTTGCCCACTCTTTTTCTAACATTAACTGGCTTTCGCTTCGCGATCATCTGCATCACTCATTAGGTCATAACTTGCATTCATCATACTTTGTTCTTGCATTACATCATCTGCATAGCATAACATGCCTCTCATCTTGTATTCTGCCTAAAATGTCAACCGGAGTTGAATTCTCAGATTTACAGACGAATCAGCCAAACTAAAAGCCGGTCCCGATTAATTTCAAAATTTGACAAAATGCTGTATTTTTCTGAGTGATTTATTCCACGCTGTTAATTTTAGTGCAATCGTTTTTATTTTCGGGAATTTCGATATCCGACCTTTTTATTCGCATTTATTCATTTTATTTGTAGTTTTTGGTTAACTAATCTTTTAATTAATTTAGAATCAATTTAGTTAACTTTATTTTATTTTATCACTTTCATTTTTTTAATTTTATTTCTTAGTTACATATTCTTTTAATTAAATTAATTTTAATTTGTTTAGATAATTAGGATTTTATTTAATTTTAATTAATTTTATCTTTTTTTTATAAATAATCTTTTAGTTATTTAGAATTAATTAGATAATTAGTTTGATTTTATTTTGAGTATTTTGATTTTATTTTTAATTTGGTTAGCAACTCATATCCTTTTTAAGAAAATTACAAAATATATTTGTCTTTTTTTATTATTTTATTCTCTTCTATTTTTGAGTATTCCTCCTCACTAAGATGTTTTGAAAGGGTATTCTTGTCATTAAAAATTCCACAAACCCTATTTGATACATTGTATATATTGCACTAGTAGCCAAAGGATACAAGGAAAAAACCTACCACGGCGCCACTTGTCTTGATCTATCTCTAAATTCAAAAAAAAAAAAAAAAAAAGAACAAAAAAAAAAAAAAAGAGAAAAGGCTGAAGAATTGGAATTTTTTTAATATAACTTATTTTTTCAAAAAGATTATTAAAAAAAATCAATATTTTAAAATATTTATCAAAGTGGCAGGGTTTCCAAAAATCCTCTAAGGGTGGCGCCATATGGGATGACGCCTCAGTTAGAAGCCACATGCCAAACCATATGGCGCCTCAGTGTAATAAGAACCCTAATTTTTTTTGCTGAGGAGTCGCCATCCCAGATGGTGTCTCAGTGTGTTATTTTTTTTATTTTTTTTATTTATTTTTAATTGGGAATTAAAAAAAAAACATTTTTAAATTTTTTTTTTATGTTTTGTTAAATTTGTGAATTGAAAATTGTATTGGAAATAAAATTATGATAGCCATAAATGCATCAAATTGTTAAGGATAATAATTAGTACAATATTTGGATACAAAAAAATTCAATGATTGTGCCTATCTAAACGACCACCGGTTCCACATTCAGGGGCTCTTGCACGATGTCTCTGTCTAGCACCACGAGTTTGTTGAGGTGTGACTGGTCTTTGTGTTTGTTGAGATGGCCCCGGCGCATTAGACGATGGCCCTGGCGCATGAGACAAATTCTGAAGCAACTGTCCCGAATAGCCGGGGGGTTGCCGCCGACGGCGCTTCCGTAATCCAGCTGCATGCCCATGTTTGTGTAATTTGTATGGGGGGTTTGGGTTGGTTCCATACATCAAAGTTTAGGAATGTAAAACAATAGAAGGTCTAAACACTTACGAAGACTTTGTGATGGATGAGAAGTTTTTGTGGGTTGAAGAGAAGAGAAGATTTTGGGATGAGATCAATTTGTGGAATGCTGAGATGGTATTTATATTGGTGTAGAGGGGAGTAATGCATAGGATTCCTTGCATGTCTCTTGGTTTGTGTAGTCTAACATGTGCAGTAAGACATGAGATTCCTTGCTTTTTTTCTTGGTCTTTGTAGTCTGACATGTGCAGTAAGACATGAGATTCCAAGACATGCTTGTATTGTCATGTCAATAGTGGTTTTGAATAGAGGTCTGAAGAAAAAACAATAGTGCAGAGGCATGCTAAAGAACAGTGGAAGTAGCGTATAGACTTGCAGAGTGTAGGGCATCTCTTTTCATCAGTCTAGGGCATCACAAAACAATTTATTTATTTTATTTCCAATTAAATATAAATTAACAAAAAAAAAGACCGGCGCCATTCCAGATGGCGACTCTCAGGTAAGGTGAGAAAAAATTAGGACATACGAGATGTACTGAGGCGCCATATGATTTGGCACGTGACCTCCAACTGAGACGTCATCCCATATGGCGCCACCCTTAGAGGATTTTTGGAAATCTAGCCACTTTTTAAATTAAAACATTGATTTTTTTAGTAATTTAAAAAAAAAAGTTATATTAAAAAAAATTCAAAGAATTGAATCTCATTCCCTCTTGATCTCGCGTGCCAACCTCCGCATCACACAGCCTTCGATTCTCTACATAACGCTCCAAATTTTCCTCTCTCTTCTATCCACCGTCATCTTCATCTCCGTTCTTCTCCACCTTTAAACCATCAGCTCACCTTTCCACCACCTCATAAACCGTTCACCGACGAGAAACAAAACCATTCGAACATGACACAATACCACTGACCTCATCATACGACTGTGATGTTTCCACCATTCTCCTTCCAAGAGCGCAGTTTCGCGGCAATACCGACGACGATCTGCTTTCGGCTTTTCGCTTTCGGTTGCACGGCGAGACAACCTTTCAGCAAGCAGAACTTGCAGCAACACCACATCGAAATTGGTTGCTCCATAACAACAAGAACACAGCGCAGCTCGCAGATTGGTTATACGATTTCAGTTCGAAACAACGACAACATTTCACTCAATTTTTGGGAACGCGACGCTTCCACGATTCCAATTTCGGTAACATTTCGCGATCGTGTATACTCTTGGTTTGATATTGTGGGTGTGTGTTGGAATTGTGACGTTGATTGTGCTACACTTTCATTGTTTTCGTTTCATATCTGAACATTATCAATTTTTGCATATTTTTGTAAGAAGAGGATGAACAATGTTTTGAAACACATTGCAGCTGAAATCTGGATTTAATTTGTGTGAATGTATCACTGCTGCTGCTATTCTGTTGATCTCACCGCGCTAATTTATGGTTTCGACATCCGTAATAAGTGTTAATGTTTCATGCTACATTTTAATACTGTATATCGAACGGTTTCAGCTTAAGCTCGTAATGTTATTTTTGTTTCACGTTTTCGTTTGTTTTGACTTGCTTTGGCTTAAACTCAACCATGTCCATCTGCTATATTACAACCTATTTCCTTTCATTTTGTTAGAGGTAGTGTGTGTGTCGCACTTATGTTTTCGCATCTTCGATTTTGTCGGCTCGTTTTGTTACTATTTTTCATGTATTCTGTTTTAGCTTATGCAAGGAACTCTTGTTTTTGTGAGATTTTTCATGTTGGCAGCTTGATTTTGCGAGTTAATTGAAACTAGTCTTTGTAGCTAGAATATTTTAGATTCAATTCACTTCCGTTACATTTTCGATTTTGATTAACTTTTGACATTCATAACAGTACTTATAGTTAATTGTTAATTATTGTGTTGCTCTGAAATTTGTGGTTGATTTCACTTGTTTTCTTTGTATCCTTAATGTCGTTTGGTTTGTTTCCTCTTCGATTCATTGCGGCTTGCATCTCGTCTTAAAGACTTTAGTTTTTATTCGAAGACTTTCGTAACGCCGTTACGTTTTGTAAATGATGCTGAAAAGAAATGTTGTTATGGCTGTTGTGGTTTATCTTCGTTTTTTTGTCAAGCGTGGTTCGATTTTGAATTGTGTTGTATCCGTTATTGATTTATTTACAGTTTGTGTATCGATGTTAGGTTGTTATGTAATTTTTGCGTTTCGATTCCGTCTTGCTAGATTCTCGTTTTCACTTCGGTTCTGCTGTCCGCGGGTATTTTTGTTCACATGATGATTTATTTGTTAGGACGTATGTACTGGGATTTTTGTTTGTGATCCGATGATTATGTTCTGCTTGCATTGAATGATGGATACAATGTTGAAGATAATTAATGGAGAGTGTTTGTTCATCTTTGTTTTGATATGTACTAACAACAGTGTGCTTGATTTCATGTTACTATTATTGTAGTATATCATATTTCATTCCATGATGAGCTTGGTTAACCTATAGCATTGACATGATTTATTTTTCTGTCAAATACAATCTTATCTGCACCAGAATGTTACTAGATCTTGTGTGGGGTTTGGTACAAGTAGTATGTATGTTTTAGATAATGATAATAATAATTTAGGTGGCTTCTATTGCATTCCTTGCATTGAGAATTTATGGGCTGCATAGAGAAAATAATAATAATTTCGTTTTAGATAATGATAATTTTGTTTTAGAAAATAATCTTAATTTTGTTTTAGATAATTATAATTTTGTTTTAGAAAATAATCATAATTTTGTTTTAGATAATAATAATTTTGTTTTAGAAAATAATCTTTAATTTTGTTTTAGAAAATAATCCATAATTTTGTTTCTTTTAGAAAATAATCTTTTTCATTTTAATTTGTGTTTAGATTTTATTTTAATAATTTAATCTTTGACCACTTAGATTTCGTTTAATTTCTATCAATTTCTTTGACTTTTAAACTTGTGAGTTTTGCAACTTAAATTCCTATTGGTTTGATCTTATGTTTTCGATTCTTTTCTTGGCTCGATCTCGTGACCACATTCTTGTATTCATCAATTCATTCCATTTCTTTCATCACCTTCTCTTTCTAAAGCAAGCAAAAACCTTGGTCTTGTACCAAGTGCCATTTCAAAACTTCTTTTCTCAATAAAACTTGGATTATTGTGGAGTGGTTAGGCGAAGTCCTTGTCCTATCCCGAGTGCTTGACACTACCTTTAGGGTTCACTGTCATAAAACACTTACCATCCAAAAATAAAACACTTCTTAAACAAGAGAATAAGGTTCTCTTTGTATTGAACTAAAGCGAGTGGATTAAGTGAAGATTTTTTCTTCTCCGAGTATTTGGATACTCATTTTAGAGTGTGTGGTCTCAATACTCGTCTTTCAATATGAAGACGTGACTATATTCACCACATAGTTTTCATAATAAATCTTTTGAGATAAAGTATTGGGTACTACCTGCAGGGGTTCCTATCCGAGAACTTATTTCACCCCTAAAATCAACTCTCACAAATCAAATGTGACATCTTGCCTTGATCGCGAAAACCATCCTTTTCAAAAGGGCATGTTATGCCCGTTCTATCGCAAACAGGTAAGGCATAAGACTCCATGAACGTGCTGCAATACACCTAACTGCTAGAATGCGCACGATAACATCGTCCATAAAAAACACCAACAAACCGTAGACCCACGAACTATGAACGCTATGATTCTTCACTTCTTTGAAGTGAAGATACGTAGGCACAAGATTGCGATGATCTTGGCGAGCATCCTTCCATTTTTCTTCACCCGTAGTCCTCTGAACTACGTGGACTCTGACTTTCGCATTGCACGAGGGAATACGTAGGCCTAGGACTGCGAAGTTCTATCGAGTCTCCTTCTTGTTTCCACCATTTTCTTTTCCTTTTCCCCTTATTCTTTTCTCAATCGTTGTTCCTTTCCCTTATCTCTCACTTTTAGAACACCTTTAGAAAGCAATATCCTTAGCAAACATCCTTACACATAAGACAAGCGAATGGTTCACATCGAGTACGATGGATGTTGGGGGGGTGCTAATACCTTCCCTTCACATAACCAGCTTCCGAACCCATAATTTGGTTGCGAGGCCATCTTATCGTTTTCTCTTGGGGTTTTCTCGATGTTTTCCCTTCTCCTTTTGGGATAAATAAAGTTCGATGGCGACCCTATTTCTTTTTTCGCCTCACGTCGTCTATTTTTCGAGTAGCGAAAATCATCATAAAAAAGGGGGAGATTGTTAGAACAAGATTTTGGTTCTGCATATAATCTCTAGTTTTGATGATAACAATGCATATATTTTATATGTAACAATTTTGTACTCTAATATTTGTCTGAAGTGTGCAGATATAAAGTATAATTTGATTCTGGATAACTCTCTAGAAATCTCATCAGAATCAATTTTGGCACGCCTCAAGAAACTACTTCGACCGCATCTGAAGAAACATCAGCAGTTCTGACGAGTGCTGAATGTCTCTGAAAAAGAAAGTTGTGTGCTTCTCAGATAAGCTTCGCTTCCAGCTCTGGAGTCAAGGTTTTGGGTTCTAAAGACATGTCCATTTTCTAAAGAAAATCAAGCTTCTAGCTCTAACAAAATCACTCTAAGAAGACTCAAGTGAAGACAGCTTCTGACTCAGAAGACTCTGATACTTCTTGGAATCTTTATCTAAAACGCAATATCTTTTGAACTCATCATCATTTCACATAAGAAGAACTCCATCAGAATATAAGATCAAGACAAAACTTGCGGTGAAAGAATTCGTACAATAGTACAATCCCAAATTGGAAATAATTGATTGTGTACCAAAATTGTTAAGGAATGTTTGTGTGACTTTACTACTCCTATCTCCCACAATCTTTGGATTACCGTTATGGCAGCTGACACTGATAGTGACATTTGTACCCTCTAACATTCTACCATTGAGCCTATATAAAGGAGTCACTACTTCATTGCAAAAAGAACTAACAACGAACAACATTACAAGAGTGAAAATGCACACTATCAAAAATTCTATCAAGAAAGTATTCTTAAACACAAAGAGTTGTTGCTCATATTTGTGCATTGTTCTAAATTTGTTTCATTCGCTTATTAGAAGCATTATTGTAAACACTTTCTTTGTAATCTCTTTAAAATTATTTTTCCTCAAGTGACTAAGTGTTAGTCTGTATACTTGAGAGGGCTAAGGTGTTTTCTAACACTTAGACGAACTTTTGTAATCTTTCAAGATTAGTGGATTTAGTCCTTATTGAAGGCGAAATCACCTTGGCGGGTGGACAAGACGTAGCCTTGTTATAGGCGAACTTGTATAAACCAAACATGTCCCTCTCTTTCTTAGTTGGTATCTTATTTGTATGTGTAAAGCATTTCTATCGAAAAAGTTTTGAAAACCCAATTCAAACCCCCTTTCTTGTGTTTTTCTCTACCTTCAAAGGCCTTAAAGTTGGAATCTTGAGTAGACATATGATGTTGCATAAGACAGAACTGCTCCATTTGTGCAGCTTTAAAAGTTTCCCTCCATTTACACTCCTCCGCATACCTATCGTCTTGCTTCATTTGCATATTCTGATGCATTGTCATGATAGATGAGGTATCAATAAAACTAATACCAAATCCAGCACTAAGATCAACTCCATGATGAGCATCTTGCATAGTAGCATCTCCCTCATCAACATCATGAGCACCATAAGCTGCTCATCATCCAAGTGGTCTTCCTCAGCATCATCACCAAATTTAGCAGGATCATCAAACTTACAAATCTTTCTGCCATGCTTTCTTAAACAGATAATATGCTCAACGCTTGATATACCAAAAGTAGTTCATGTTTGTTAAAGTATGTTGAGAAGATTCTTGAGATGAGCCAGGAGATTTGTAGATAAGATTCGACATACCAATGTCGAAGTTGTTCAAAATCTTAGCAATCATAGATGGATAACATAAGGATGTTCCTCGGTTGCATGTTTTGACGGAGAATATGTGAGATACGAAGTAATGAGGCCAATTAATTTTGACCTTGTGTAGCAGAGTGTACACCAAATTAATCTCCGCAAATTCAATTCTCGAAAATCCACCATTGTTTGGGTGCAGGATATGAGATACAATCCACAACATAATTCTTGGTACCATCTTCAATTGGCATGTCGAAATGGGATCATAACATTCTTTGGCACGGGGAGCTTTGAGTAGCTCATTCACATGAAGATCCTTATCAAAATTAACATAAGTGTGACCATCAGTTACCAACAGATCAGCCTCTTCATCCTCATCAACATCACCCATATCAATACCAAATAAGGTTTTTCATAACTCATTAGTAAACTGATAAGTTTTATTACCTATCAAAAACTTGAAGCAAGAGACTTGAATGTCATGTAGCCATGAGTAGAAAACACGAATAAGATCCTCATTGTAATCCTGAGCAAGCTGTAGGAAGTAGTCAATATTTTGACGCTACACAAGCTTAACAACATCAGGTAACTACAAGCACCCAACCGTAACCGGCTTCCACATAAATTGTTTCACAACAAGACGGGTTTGATGCTATAACCCAAAATCTTTGGCATACTTCTTGGAAACCAAGGTGAATGGATTCTCAACAGCAATTGTAGAGGTATTAGCCTTGTTCTTACCTTTAATATTACTCTTGGACTTTGAAGCCATGGAAAATGTTGAAATAATGTGCGCACACCATGTGTTTGACAAAAGGTTTGAATGAAGAATGAGTGAGTATGAGCAAGGATTTAAAGAATATGAAGTGGAAGTATGCTATAGTCAAAGAGTTACAAGTAATTGAAAGAAACTACACATGGGAGTTAGTCAAATTATCAGCACATACAAAAGCTATCGAAGGGAAGTGAGTGTTCAACCTGAAGCACAATGTTGATGGGTCGATAACAAGACAAAAGGAAAGATTGGTAGCTCGAGGATTTCTTCAGAGAGCAGGACTCGACTACTATGAAGTATATGCGTCTTTCGCAAGATTGGAGACTGTTAGATTGATTAAACTTGGCATGCAAGAAAGACTGGTCGACATTTGACTTAGATGTAAAATCATCATTTTTGAATAGTCTCTTAGACGAAGAAGTCTATGTCATACAACCTATTGGGTTTGTGATACATGAGGAATCAAGGAAAGTGTATAAGTTGCACATAACGCTCTATGGCCTTGAGTACGCACCTAGGGCATGGAACAAGAAGATCGACTCATACTTAGTCGAATTAAGATTCGTCAAATGCAGGTCTGAGTATGGTGTCTATGCACAGGTTGTGGCACAAGATATAATAATCATCTGCTTATATGTCAATGACTTGCTGGTAACTAGAAATAGCTTGGAGAAATTGTCGAATTTCAAAGAGCTAATGATGAGGGAATTTGAAATGTCATATCTGGGAAACTTATCTTATTTCCTAGGAATGGAATTTCAAATGTCGAAGCAATGTGTGGTGCTACATCAAAGAAAATATGTCAAAGAGTTACGCAAGATATTCAGGATGGATGATTCACTCCTGCATCTTCGTCTGTCGAACCAAATTTGAAGTTAGAGAAGGATGGACAGGAAGACAAAGTCGATGCAACTTTGTTCAAATAAATTGTCGGATTTATGAGATATGTGGGTAACAGTCGACCTGATATAGGTTTCTCAGTCATATTAGTGAGCAGATACATAAGTGAACCAAGGGTGTCACACATGAAGGCTACAAGAAGAATCCTGAGATACTTAAAAGGATCGATAAACTATGGAATTCTATTTCGATGAGACTCTGAAATAAAAAAAGTTATGGTTACTTGCTATTTAGATGCTGATTAATGTGGAGATAAGGAAGATCGAAAAAATCACAACTAGTTATTTCTTTCAAGTATTTGGTGCCCCAATCTCATGGTGCTCGAGAAAGAAACACATGGTGGAATTATCATCATGTGAGGCTGAATATATAGCAGGATCCTATGCTACTTTTCAAGCAATTTGGATCAGATTTACGTTGGAAGATATGGAGGTCGAAGTGAAGAAACCTCTGGTGCTGCAGATCGACAACAAGTCACTCATTAACCTTGCAAAGAATCCAGTTCTGCATGGAAGGAATAAGCACATTGAAGCTATATTTCACTTCTTAAGAGAGAAGGTAAATCGAGGTGATCTTGAAGTAGGGCAATTCTCAAGTGAAGCACAATTGGCCGACATTTTCACCAAATGATTGAAGATCGACAGATTCTTGATTTTGAGAAAGAAATTAGGAATAGTTTAGATCGACAATGATTAGTGTATGTTCGACAACTTGGATTATAGGGGGTATGTTATGATATGATCCAAGTTGTGTATCCCAAGCCCAAAGCTAATTAGGGTTTAGGGTTTGTTAATTAGTATACAAGTTAGTTATATATAAATAGACATATTTTGTAATTCAGTTTGTATAATCATAATTCAATAATATCAATCTTTATTTTCATTTTCTCTCATTCTTCCTCTCCATACTAAAAATGTCTCACACACTAACAGAAAACACATGAAGGGTATGACCCTTCATTCAACAATATGCACACATCAATCTTTGACTATAATATTTACTATGTATTGGGCCAGTCTATAAAGAGATTTTCTCTGATTTTAAATGGCCACTATTGATCTGATCCTCTCAAATTAGTCAATTATAAGTCTGCGAGTTAAAAAAACTTACCCTTTATCTACATCTTGAAAAAGAAAAACTTATATCTTAGTTCCTACACGTGTACAATTTTAGCAATAATGACTTTATGTTACATGTTTTTAATGGTATAGACCCAAATGTCTACATTCAAATATGCTATTGATTATCCACCAAGAAAATTTATCTTAAAAGGAAGAAACCAGTATAACTATGAGATCACAAACCAGTTGCAAAGTCATTTTAGAAAACTAACACATATATTGATAAGGAATCTAGAAATATTGATGTGCATTTGTCGTAGTGAGCATCATGAAGAATATTAAATCTAGATAGACGCCGCCACAAATATTGACATTCAATTTTGTCAACACATTATATTTATCTAAAAACGATCCTAACGATCAGTGTAGTAGAAATAGAAAATAACTAAAGTGTATAGAGAATCTATCCACGCTATAAATATGTGGTTCACCCTCATATAGGATCACTAGGTCATCAACTCTATTATCCGCTATCTGCATGCACTTTTCCTTAATTTGTCATCACAATGTCTTTGTTGGAACATCCATCCCTTTTGAGAATGAGTGTAGTACCAAAGGTGTGGATCCTAGAACTAGAAATACATAATACTAACATCGGAGACACAAAGTTCACAGAGACAGCTTCGAAGATCAACCTCATGTTTCATACATGAAGATTGCCATCCTCCGTGAGGCCCGATAATATTTACCTAGGCCTTAAGATCTCATCATCAAGCAGATAATAATTTATGCATCTGATAAAGGCCGGGTAGGTGAGGGAAAGCTATCATTTACCCTCCGGGGGGAAGAGACAACACTATTTGTTTGACCACCACCAATGCATTTTCCAACTCTCTCATGATGGAATCACGAGATGACTCATTAGAAGGGGTTTCGTTGAAATAGGATTCACTAGAAATACCATTGGATTTAGAATTTTCATAAATAACTACAAGGTATAGGTTAGGGAAATTATGCACTAAAGAAGTAGTAATCGAGTTATTTAGGGTTTCTGCCTCCACAGATGACGAAGAATCACCAACATCAGATATATTCTCTAAACTCGCAGGTTGATTGTCTCTATTAGTCATGGCAAAACTTAAACAATTAAAATGGTGAAAGGAAATTAAAGGATAAGAATGATACCTTGAAGTAAGTTGAGAGAAAGAAATAGTGCCAAACAAATGAAGTGAAAGGTTGATGATAAATCATAAGACACGCTACTCTGATAGAGAAAAGGGACACCACAGTCAAAAGTCACTTGAGGCTTAAAAAAGAAAGGTTAGTTTTACAAAGATGAATCGTATTCCAATTTTTAATGGGAGCAAAAGTTAATCCATAAAGCCAAGCGTCCTTATATAAAAGAGAGTGAACCAAGTGATCAATAATCCAAATTAGAGGAGAATGAAGAGATGGAAAACAACAATCAAATTTTACCTCGGGAACACAAACGTATTTGTGTGCACTCAAGCTTCCTAGAGGTAAGTGCCACGCCCTAATCTGCAAACCCAGGGTTGTGTGCTAAAAAGTCCTATGAAACACCCCAATTCATGTTACAACATCAATAAACAACAACAAATAGCAGCAACTCATCAAACATGACTTCATAGGCATTCATTCATGTTACTTCACCAAAACTACAACACATCATCATATATACATAACGATTCACTAACCGATCATACAAGTCATCACCAACATTCCTACAGTAGGTAATTGACTACAATTAAAACATTTCACCAAACACTACCTTGAGGTAGCTCTGTGTGTTAGCTTTCTTACACTTCAAACGACGCATCATTTAAACCTACAGATTAAAAGATATGACCAAAATCGTCGGACAACCCAACAAAAACAAAAGCAGAACTTTTCACTATTTAGCCTATGACAATCGATTGTAATCTGGTGCAATCGATTGTCACAGAAACACGTTTCGCTATTAATTTCGTAAAAATCACACTTCCAGGAATTACAATCGATTGTAATCCCCCTGCAGTCGATTGCACTGCTTATTTTTTTCACTTTTTGAAGGCATGCAATCGATTGTAATCCCCCTTCAATCGATTTCACTGCTTATTTTTCTAAAAATTTCCATTTTTCATCATACGATCTCCACCCCTCTTACCTCTAAGCCTTCAGACATGTTTCCAACTAATTTTTCTCAAAATCCATTGATTCAAAAATGAATTTGATAGAGATTCGTGTTAGCATAATCGTTAATATAAACAACACTTATCTCACTACAATCCATAACAATCTCCTCATTAATTTCAACATCAAATTCATCATCAATCATGAATAAAATCAAGCTTTCACATCTTCATCAATGACATAACCTCATACATACATACTCATGATCATTCAAACATGGATTCAAGTATAAAAACACATATAAACACAAATCAACCAACCAATTTTCAGAATTTTATCATATATCACATTATCAAACGAAAACCTAGAACCCTAATGAGATTAAGGACTTCTCATTTCTACCCTATCATGCGATACACCTAGATTGAATGCCATTTCTCCCCTTACCTTAGATTTCCAGCAATAGATGATGAATCAAGCAATCTCTATGGTTCCTTCTTCAAAATTCTAGCTTTTGCTCTTTCTCCCCTTTGCCTCTTTTCTACGTATGTCAGATCTTTCCTCTAAAACCTAGCTTTCTCCCTATTTTTAAAATATATAGTCCCTCGCCACTTTATTTAATAACGAGTTTTTCCTAACACAATACTAGCTTCTCTATTCCCACCACCTATTTCTTTCAATTCGCACAAAAGGCCCAATTCTATCATTTTATTATTTATTTAATTAATTAAAATAAAATACTACTTATTCTAATAATTAATTAAAATTCCAATTAATTCTAAACAAGTATGCCAAGCTCTTACTCTCTCTATACCTCTACTTCAAGGATACTTACCCCCACAACCGCACAACAAATAATTTAAAACACCAATTAATTAAATAAAATTCTTAATAATTTAATTAATTTAATTACTTGAACTTGGGGTGTTACAACTCTCCCCCACTTAGAAAAAGTTTTTCCCTCGAAAATTACCCGAAGGAAACAAAGTCGGACATGACTCTCTCATTTGACTCTCCAGCTCCCAAGTTATGCTTCCACCAGTTGGTCCTCCCCACACTACCTTCACCAAGGCAATCTCCTTACCGTGCAACAACTTCACTTCCCGATCCTCTATCCGCATGGGCAATGTCTCAACAGTCAAGTTCTCTCTCACCTGTATATTGTCCACGTGGATCACATGAGACGGATCCGAAATCTTTCTCCTCAACTAAGACACATGAAACTTATCATGAAGATTAGAAAGCGACGGTGGTATGGCAATCTGATAGGCCATCTCTCCTATCTTTTACAAGATCTGGTATAGACCAACAAAACATGGTGTGAGCTTTTGAGACTTCAAGGCTCGACCAACACCGATTACCGGGGTAACTCTCAAAAAGCACATAGTCATCCTCTTGGAACTCGAATGCCTTCCTCCTCTTATCATGGTAACTCTTCTTCCGCTCTACAAAGCTTTCATTTTCCCTTGAATCATCTTGATCTTTTCAGAAGTTTGTTACACAATCTTAGGTCCAATTACTGCACTCACACTAGATTTGTACCAACACAGAGGTGTCCTACACTTCTTACCATACCGCGCCTCAAACAGAGCCATCTCAATACTCGAATGGAAACTTTTATTGTAAGTGAACTCAATAAGCGGTAAGTAGCTATCCCAAGCACCTCATTGTTCTAGAACCCCAACAGATCCTCCAAGGATTGAATAGTCTTCTCCATTTTCCCATCAGTCTGCGGGTGATAAGCGGAACTCAAATTTAGCTTAGTACCCAAAGCTTCTTGCAAACTCTGCCAAAACCTCGACTTGAACCTCAGATCTTTATCTGATACAATGCTCAACAAAATACCATTCAAACTAACAATCTTTTCAATATACATCTCAACTAACTTCTGCAAAGTATAATTGATATTGATTGGTATGAAATAAGCTGATTAGTCATCCTATCAACAATCACTTAAATAGAATCACATCCCTTCGTTGTCTTCGACAAACTTGTTACAAAATCCATGGAAATGTTATCCCACTTCCACTCAGGAATACTCAACGGTTTCATCAGACCCAACAACTTCTGATGTTTAATATTCGACTTCTGACAAGTTAAACAAGCATAAACAAACTCAGCTACTTCCTTTTTCATTCTTGGCCACCAAAATAATTTCTTCAATTCTTGATACATCTTAGTAGCATTGAGATGAGTATTCAACACACTTCTGTGACCCTCCTCAAGAATACCCTTCTAAAGCTCGGGTACATCTGGTACACAAACCCTGTCTCTGAACCTCATCATGCCATTCTCATCAATTTTGAAGTCACCACCCATTTTCTTATTTATTAACACAAGTTAGTAAACCAATCCCACGTCGGTCTTCTGACCCTCTCTGATCTCTTCAAGAATACCACTCGTCAATTTCAACATACTTAGCTTCACACTATTAGGAGTCTCTTCACATACCAAACTCATGTCTCTGAATTTCTCGATTAACTCTAACTCTCAAACCATCAACATTGACATATGCAAATACTTCCTGCTGAATGCGTCAGCTACAACATTAGCCTTACCTAGATGGTAACTCAAGACAAAATCATAATCTTTAAGAAACTCGAGCCATATCCTCTACCTCATATTCAATTCCTTCTGATCAAATAAATATTTCAAACTCTTGTGATCACTGAACACCTCAAATCTGGAGCCAAACAGGTAGTGCCTCCAAATCTTCAACACGAATACCACTGTTGCCAACTTAAGATCATGTGTAGGATAATTCCTCTCATGAACTCTCAATTGTCTAGAAGCATAAGCTACCACCTGACCCTTCTACATCAACGCACCTCCCAGACCCATCTTTAAAGTATCACAATATACAACAAAGGACTCACTTGGATTCGCAAAAATCAAAACTAGAGCAGACATCACTTCTTCTTGAGTTATTGGAAACTCTATTCACAATGCACATCCCAAACATAGGCTTCCTTTCTAGTCAACTGAGTCAACGATAATGCTAACTTCGAAAAACCTTCAATGAACTTCCTATAGTAACCAGCCAATCCAAGAAAACTTCTAATCTTAGTGACAGACTTCAGAGTCTCCCATTGTAACACAACGTATATCTTTAATGGATCTATAACTATACCACTACTAGAAATCACATGACCAAGGAAACTCACTTCTCTTAACCAGATCTCGCACTTGGAAAACATTGCATACAACTTGTTCTCTTTCAATATCTACAATACAATTCTCAGATGTCCCACATGCTCTTCATGGAACTTCGAGTATATCAGGATATCATCTATAAACACAACCGTGAAGTGGTCTAAATACATATGAAAGATTCTATTCATGTATTCCATGAACACTCCAGTCACATTAGACACACCAAACGACACTACCGAATACTCGTAGTGACCATACCTTATTCTAAAAGCAATCTTCAGAATATCTTCTGGCTTCACATGAATCTGATGATAACCCGAATGCAAATCTATCTTTCTAAATGCACAATCACCTACCAACTGATCCATCGAATCATCAATCCTCAGAAGTGGATACTTGTTCTTGATAGTCACCTTATTCAACTGCCGGTAGTCCACACAGAGCCTCAAACTACAATCCTTCTTCTTCACTTACAACATCGGCGCGCCCCATATGAAACAATCGGATGAACAAACATTTTCTTAAGTAGATCTTCCATTTTCTTCTTCAATTCACTCAAATCTGAAGCAAACATCCTATAAGGAGCCATCGACACCGGACTAGTACTAGGTGCTAAGTCTATAGAAAACTCCACTTCGTGCTCTGGCGGCAAATAACTGATATCATTTGGAAACACCTCTTGGAAATCACTCACCATAGGTAGCTCGCCCAACACAACTTTACTTTCCGCCTTCATAGAAGTTAATATCATAAACATTGCAGCATCTTCCTTCACGAACCATTCACTTGCTTAGCCGATACGAACAACACATCACTAGCAGCAAACTCTGGAAATGACACTGTCTTGGCAAAATAGTTGATATGAACATGATTGAACTCTAACTAGTTAATTCAAAGGATAACATCAAGATTCCTCAAAGGTAGACACACTAAATCCATACCAAAACTCTTACCATAGATAATAACAGGACAATTCAAACAAACTCATGAAGTGATTACAGGACCTAGAGTCGGGGTATCGATAATCATGTTCCTATCCATAGAAGACAATTTCAAACCCAACTTCTCGACAAAATTAAGTGAAACAAACGATTGCGTTACACCCATGTCAATAATAGCAATCAAAGGAATACTATTTATAAAACATGTACCTCGAATCAAACGGTAAGCACTAGTAGTCTTTATCCCAGTCAAAGTAAAGACTTTCCCTCAAAACTGTGCTTTCTTAGGCTTCTAACAATTGGTACTGATATGACCCTATTTGCCGTAGTTATAAAAAATTGGCCCATCACTCCTACAATCTACAACACAGTGACCTATATTACCATACTTAAAGCACCTCAGAACATTATTCTTGCACTCATTAGCATGGTGGCCCGACTTGCCACACTTGAAACACTTGACAGAAGAGGGAGCCCCTCCCCCTATTTGGCTTTTTCTCATCTATAGCCCTCTGCTTTCCCTTATCAGCTGGATCCCAGTACGGTTTTTTCCTAAACTAATTCTTTCCCTTCCTCTCACTAACACTCTTGTAGTGAGCAGAATAAGCCCTGCAGTCCTCATCATAAATCTTAGACTTGTTTACTAGAGTAAGAAACCTGCAAATCTCCTGGTAGCCAATACCCTGATTAATCTCAAGTTGCATTCTGTTCTCACACTTAATGCACTTTGATCCTTCCATAGCTCCATCATTGTAATGAGTGCAGAACTTCACTAGTTCCTCAAACTTGGCGGCATGCTCAACAACTGTCATGTTTCCTTGCTTAAGCACAAGAAATTTAATCTCTTTCTTGCTACACACATCTTCAGGAAAATATTTCTCAAGGAATTGGACCCTGAACACAGACCAAGTGATCTCAGCACCAATAACTTCTAGTCTCTGGCAAGCGTTATCCCACCAGTCCTGAGCTTCATCAGACAACCTGTGAGTACCAAACAATACCTTTTGTTCTTAAGTACATGCCATTACTCAGAAGATTTTCTCAATCTCTCAGAGCCACACCTGAGCACCCTCCGCATCATACTTTCCCTTGAACACCGACAGATTATTCCTTTAAAATTTCCCCAAACCACAAAACTCATCACCTGTTTGATTCTTGTTTATGTGTAGTACCTGAGCCATTGACTCCAAAGCATTAGCAATAGTGTGATCGTTTCTTCCAACTATTCTACACATCATCAAATAAACATTAGAAGAAACAACGCATCGACAGTGTATACACACATTTCGCATATTAAGGATTCGACACATTACAAAACCTGTCCAGATGGGCCGACATGAATTGATACTGTTGATCAGTCACCATTTGTGCTAGATTTTTCATCATTTATGTGTCAAGAAACCATGTGAACTATAGAATTTTGAGCTAAATTCTTGGTAATTCGAGTCAGTTTGTGTCATGACAGTATTTTTCTTAGTTTGAGTTTCTTTTGGCTATTTTTACACTTTTTTATGTGTGGTATGTTAAATGCAGGAACAAAGGGCCATGGAATCAAGGAACGAATGAAGGACCGAGCCAGAACAAGGAAGTAGAGAAAAAAAAGAGAAAAACATTATGTTTCTGCCCATACGTATAAGAACAAAGGTCTTACGCGTATGGCCCTGCCACCTTACTCGTACCATACGAGTTCCACCAGAAAGAAGAAAAAAAACAAAATTCTGCCCTTACGCGGACCATATGCGTAATGATTGGACTGGCAGCTCACCATGTGGGCTTACGTGTAGCATCCTGCTGCATTGCCAAGGTAATACACGTATGAGGCAAGACAATACGCGTAAGGAAGCCCAAAAACACAGCAAGCCCAAAACGTGTCTATTTAACCGGGAAACACGATTTTTTGAGGGTTGGACTATTTTACACTGAAAAAATACGTTCTAAAGGGTGGAGAACTTATATTTTCAAGGTGGATTCAGAGTTTTCAGGAGCTTTCCGAGATTGAAGATCAATTCATCTAAAATTTCTGTAATGGCAACAATCTTTACTATGTTTTGTTTCCTTTTTAGGGGTAGCTAAACCCCCCATTGCTAGAGGTGTCCCTAATTCAGATTTGTAATGAATTCGATTTTCTTTGTGCATTAACAATTTCATTTTCTCATATTTGATTTATTCTCTTGACTATAGTTAATGCTTTCTCTGTCGAAAATATGGAGTTTGATGTATTTTAATATTTAAGTTGGACCACCATTGTTTATGATCTGCTTGAGAATATATTATAGTAGATGTTACCTAGGACTAGGGATGCTCTATAATAACCAAACTATTCTTGATATAATAATGCTTGATTTCATCCGTAATTTTTTATTGACATAGGAATTAGGTTGAATGATTAAAGGTTTTCTCACTAAGGACTTAGGAGGAAACACCCTTAAGAACCGGTAATCAATTATTTAAAATGCGTTGTTGCACTGTGATTCAGAATCATTACCTAATTGAATCATACACTTTCCCTAGCATACTACTCATATCTGTCTTAACCGTTTAATTCCTTTATTTATTTTATTCGTAATTGCTTTTATATTTTCACCAAACAATCCCAAAACCCCTAAGCTTTTGTGTAATTGAAATTAATCCAGAACTCTGTATCATCAAGCAATCCTTGAGATTGATACTGGGGATTTACCTCTTTTATTACTACATTGGCAGATTAATACACTTGCTAATTTACCGATCAAGTTTTAGGCGTTGTTGCCAGGGACTGCCAAAGATAATAGAGTTCATAGATTTATTTCAGTTAACTAAAATTTTTATTTTCAATTTTTATTTTTATTTTTTATTTTCGTGACTAGTTTTGGTTATTACTAATCTTTGTCTAATCTTTGTATGCGAGGAAAGCCCTCAGCTGATTTTACTTTTGACGAAGAACCAGAAAGAACTTTGCACGCTATGCTCAGACAAGCTAGGCAAGCAAGACTGGCAGCCTCAGAAGCAGAAACTTTGGACTCCAAACAAGAAAAAGAGATAGAGGTTTCTAAACACTCAGATACATAGTCAGACAAAGAGTTAGAAGATCCAACTATGACTAAACCACAAGAAAGACTTCTTGGGGATAATGGAGGAGCAAACACTACTTTGGGTCATTTGACTATTATGAATCAACAAGTGAATGTCACAAACTTTCAGTTGCACCCGACCACCATCTGCTAGCTTGAGAAGAGGCCTTTTACAGGGAAAATAAATGAAGATGCAAACAAACATTTGTAAAGGTTTCTTACTATGAGCACTACTTTGAAGATTGATGGGCACATTGAAGAAGCAAAAAAACTGAGAATGTTTCCGTTCACTCTAGCTGAAGATGCAGAAAAATGGTTTTATTCATTACCAGCTAGAAGTATTACTACACGGGAACATATGGAAACAACTTTTCTAAATGAGTACTTTCTTGCCTCTGTTTATATTTGAAAAAGATATGATATTTTGAATTTTCAGCAGAAGGAGGGGGAATCACTAGGTAATGCATACAAGAGATTTAAAAGGTTACTGTTGCTTGTCCTACACATAATTTGGATCAGATTGAACATATGCAAATATTTGTAAATGGCCTCAGATTTAAAACAAAACAACTTATTAATACTGCTACTGGTGGCTCGTCCAACTTTACAACAGTCACTGGTATAAAGAAGATCATAGAAGTCATTGCTACAAATGAACATCTAGAGTTATATGACCGAAGTGTGAGTAAACCAGATGGCGTGATTGACTTGAAACTTGTAAATCAAGTTGTGAAGATGGAAGACCAAGTTATTGTTGAAGTTGAGAGAATACTCAAGGCAATGAATATAGGTGCTCAACAAGTAGCCCAAGTTCAACCTATTCAAACTGTTAATTGTGAGATTTGTGGGGGACCCCATTTTACCATGCACTGTGTTGCAACTACGTAACAAATTGAAGAGATCAATTTTCAGAAGCAGAACAACCCATTTTCTAACACTTATAATCCAGGCTGGAAGAACCATCCAAATTTCTCCTAGAAAGATCAGCAATGGAATGTTAAAAAAAAGGGTCCTATATAATATCAGAACCAACCATAGCAATATCAGAATCAACAACAGCAATAAAAATATTATCCATAACTATACTACGACAATATCAATTCCAGTACCGACAATAACAATAGCAGTATCAGCAACCCAGTGCCTACGTATCCTAGAGGGAATCAGAACTCCGTATTTCTTGTTGAAAAAGTTTGCTCTGTTTAGCATTTTTTATAGACGATGTTAACGTTCGCATTCCAACCGTTAGGTTTTGCCGCTCGCATGTGAGGAGACTTATGCTTTAGCCTGTATTTACGATAGAACGGAAATAACACGTCCTTTTTGAAATGTTTGAAAAGAAAATCCCGAAGGAAAAATGATTTGCATTTGTTGAAGTGTTTTGTTAAGCTTGAAAAGAATTTGAGACGCGTATTATACTAAAGTCTATGACAATAGGAGCAAGTACTTTGTACAATCGATCCAAACGTCTCGCGTACAAAATACTCTAAGAAGAGGTAAGGAAAGACTCCCGCTCATCTTTTCCCATGTACTTAAGGCTCGTAACGTACCGCACACATCGTATTTATTAAGTATTTTGATTTTGATGCAAGAAAAGATTTTTCTTTTAAGAGATGTAAAAAGGATGGAAAATCTAGGGGAAAAATCTATCCTAGATGTTGTCATATAAAGTGGTCCTAAACTTGGGATGAAAGGGAATTTCTACCCTAATGTGATCATACAAGATGGACCTATGGTTGAGGATAAAGGGAAAATCTACCCTAGTGTTGTCATGCTTAGATTAACATCCCAATGTCTATCCTACTCCAAGCTTAATCAAAAATTAAGTTGGACTAGGAAGCCCTAAGGGAACATGCAATTACACCACAAGCAAAAGGCAAGAAAAAGCCAAAACAACAACATACGACAATGCATTAGGTTCAAAACAACAATGTATCTTACGAAATAACATAACAACGTTTAACAACGTATCTCAGGAAGAGCAGGGGTGTATGCAGCAGCAACATAATGGCAACATATAACAGCAAGTATTATGCACAACAGCAGTGTATGCACCAACATCATTGTATGCACTAACAACGTTGAATGCATTTAATAAGATAAAGCATGAATCAACATGTAATCAATCATCCAACAATGTACATGAATCAACACTCCAAGTACGTCATGAACATGTAATCAATCAAACAAGTATAACGAACATGCATCGAGAATTCAAGCAATATGAACACACAATGAACAATGTTGAGCAAGCAAGCCTTAACATGTAGGTAGCAATTAGCGATGCCTATGAACATGCATCAAGAACAATCAAGCATCATAGACATGCACCAACAATTAAATGATGAATTATGGTAAACAACGCAAGTTAATCACAAATTCAAATACGTGTTGTAGATGAATGCTAAACAGCTCAAGAAATAACCACACATATAAATCATATCAAGCAATGAAGATTAGAAGTGGAAAGGAATAAAAACAAGCCATAAAAAAAGTAAAATCACAAACTGCTCCAAGTGTAACCAGTTAGTTGAAATGGTGTAACCAGTTACACCATGTACAAAGTGACTTCTTGGGCGCAGGCAAAGGGGTTTTACCGATTACACCATATGCAGTAATAGGTTACACTTGCAAAAACAGCAGAAACAAAATTTTGAAAAGCACTTTTCAGAATCACTCATTTGATCTAAACACCAGGAGTCAGGGCATGCGTTTGTACACAAAAATAGCAGCAATTATGAGCAAACAAACGCCAACTGAACCAATCAAACATCAACATCATCAAGCATGCAAATGGATGAATCAATTAACACTTAAATCACAAGAGACTACATTGTGAAAACTGCAAATTAAGCTAGAACAAGTTTAGATCTAAGAATTACCAACTTATAAAGTTGAGATTTGCTTTGGTAATTGTTGCAAACAGAATTTGATAGATGTAGCCAAGAAAACCAGAGATCTAAGCAGCTCTTCACAAGAAAATTAAAGAACAATGTAATGAACCGATCAACTCTAGATTTGCTTCAAAAATCAATTCAAGAATCGACTTCCAAGTTTAGATCTGAAGTAAAACCTATTGTAGCTGCATAATATGATGTAAAGGAAGTGACGAAATGAAGGTTAAGCTTAAAGATTAACAAGCTTCATTAAAAAGCTTTACTAACTTTGAAGGTGGAGCTTTGGTGAGGTTAGGGAAGATGATGAAAATGAAAATTGAGAGTGATATTGATAAAATTCTGTAGAAAGTGAGAGAGAATTGAGACTGAATTTAGAAAAAGGAGTGAATAAAATGGCTCCTCATCTCAAGGTTTGGGGCAAACTTATTTAAATAGGACCTAGTCTTGGAGCTCAAAGAGGCTTGGAATTGGGTTTGGAAATGTGACTTGGAGTTAAGTATGGAATTAGGTTTCGGATATGGTTTGGAGTTTGTTATAACTTTGCATGTTCTAGATCCTTCTATATGATGTAATGGTGTTGTATAGCAACAATGAAATTGAATGAATTCTGCTACAGTGCTGAAAAACTATTATTCTTGGCAAAATCCACCTGATGTAACCGGTTAAATGAAACAGGGTAACCAGTTACATGCTTGAAAATTTGAATTCTAGTGCCACTTGTGAAGGGTGTAACCGGTTACAGGCTTTTGGGTAACCAATTACATCAAGGCAAAAATGAGAAATTTGTCCTGTTGCAACATGTTTTGAGCACGACTTCGCATCTGAACCCTATCTTTTGATAATGCCCTTGAATAATACCCGAAATACGATGAGTGACCTGACTCAAACCTTGAATAACCTCTAACTGGCCTGAATCCCAAGTAATATTATATGATCTCTGAGCAAAATAAATGCTAGAGACTTTTGATGCCGTTGATTTGACTTTGAACACCTGAACCTAAAGGATTGAGACTCTGATTTCTATACTTTTGGTTGCACACTTTGGGGTAGAGAACTTTGTACCACAAGGAATAACTCTGATCCCGTGTCTTAAAAGCTCATGCAAATGAATAATTGTGATGTCACGACCTAATGGAAAATGCATATGAATGAAAAGCAAAAGCCAACAAGGATTAGAAATAAGAGGGCAAATTTTGGGGTACAACAGCTGCCCCTATCCGATCAACTTAAACCTGAAGGTATGAAGAGCAACGAAATTCATACATTCAAGGTAGAAGGGGACTGAATACAAAAAGAACCATAAAATTTGTACTCCGTGGGGAAAAGAAAGGTACGGGGTAAAGTGAATCCTTCTTGTGAGATGATGACGTCCGAAGGTGGGCTTAAAGTGAAAAGGTACCATCTGAAGGTGGACTCAAACAAACAGGTGTCGGCCGAGGGCAGACTTTAAAAGAAAAGATGTCGGTCGAAGGCGGACTCGAAAAGAAAGAAGACCAGCCAAAGGTGGACTAGAAAGGAAATGAGACTGGCCGGAGACGGACTGGGGGAATAAAATGTAAGATCAACGGGTACACTACCCAAGGGATGATTCTACTGGGGAATGAAAGGGTAAGCAATAGGTAAGATCGGCGTATGATCTATGACCCAAAGGAAGGCCAACAGAGGGATTAATGAAATATCTGCTGGGGAGCATGAATGAACACAGACGAGTGTTGGAAAACAAGTCAGCCTGGAATGAACCAGTTGTAAGATAAGGAAGAAATTCTAGATGAATCAAGGTTTTGACACACTTCACCAGGAGAAGACGGGGCATTGAAAGAGTTAATCAGACGGGAACTAACTACCAGTCGGGAATTGGATGTTGAAGACGGGTCAATCAAAAACTGAATACCAGTCGGGAACTGGATTTTGAGAACAACAGTCGGGAATTGAATACTAGCCAAGAACTGGATTTTGAAAACAATAGTCGGGAACTGAATACCAGCCAGGAACTAGATTTTGAAAATAACTGTTGGGAATTGAATACCAGTCAGGAACTGGATTTGGAAACAACAGTCGGGAACTGAATACCAGTCGGGAACTGGATTTTGAAAACAACAGTTGGGAACTGAATACGAGTCGGGAACTAGATTTTGAAAACAACAGTCGGGAACTGAATACAAGTTGGGAACTGGATTTTGAAAGGTCAGTCGGGAACTGGATTTTGACAGGTCAGTCGGGAACTGAATACCAGTCAGGAACTGGATTTTGATAGGTCAGTCGGGAAATGGATTTTGGAAGGTCAGTCGGGAACTGAATACCAGTCGGGAACTGGATTTTGACAGGTCAGTCGGGAACTGAATACCAGTCGGGAATTGGATTTTGAAAACAATAGTAAAACATTAACTCTGAAGCTGGAGATCAATTCTGAGGTTGGAGAAAACAAAGAGACATCAACTCAGAAGTTGGAGTTTGTGGAATTCGCCGGGGAATACCATCTGGGATTTTTCATGGGTAATATTCTCTTCGAATGGAATCATTGTTTTGATTGAGGATTGATTTGGCCTTTTGTGCAGAGTACCAAAATCGGCTTATGCTTCCAATGCATGTTTGAATTTTTTTCTATGGCTAATGCTCCATATAGAATGGAAATGCCACGCATTTGGTATATGCAATGTAATGATGATTACTATATGCAAGAAAGAATGATAAGACACTCCTCTAGGGAATGTGCAACAAATATTAGGTAACTTTGTTGAGGAAAGGATCAAAATGATCTGATCTTCTGACTCTAAGGGGAGATAACAAACTGACGTGCCAATAACCCTTGGGCTGCAAACTCTGTTGGGGAATTGCAAACTGAATCGCAAACTTTGATGGGGAGATGCCTATGAAAATTGGACTTTGAACTTTCGAGAATGCCAATGAGCGTTGAACTTTTAACTGCTGAGAATGCCAATAACCATTAGACTTTAATTGCAGGGAATTATTAGAGCTTGACCTTTGAGGAGGATAAACTCTAACTGTGCACCATCTTCGAACTGCTTGGGAATATTCCATCATCCTACACTACCGGGGATAAGCAAATTCTCCTACACCGCTGGGAATAAGCAAATTCTCATGGAGCAATCTTCTCTGCTAGGGGAATGGTTCTTTTCTTGGGGAGACTGATAACCTCCAACTATGGCAGGGGAAACATAAACTCCTTAGAAACTTGCATAAATGAACAACGGTTCTGCTGAGTCTCAACTTGAGCCCCATACTGCATGGTCTATGAAGGAATCTTCCTCAAGAGGATTCATAAAGAACCTAGTACCATGGCGTCTTGAGATATTTTTCCCTAGTATTCTGAATCTTGGAGAAGTGCTTTTGATTAACTGTCTTTTGGATAAGATAACTTCTCGTGCTCTTGAGATAGCATGCCTCAGTACGAACCTTGAAGTGACTTTTCCCCTGACTGATTGATCTTTAAGTGAATGCCCTGGGCTAACTGCTCCTGGAGAGCTTTGTTGAATCTTGACATGATTGTCCCAGTTTGGCTGAACTTTGAAGAGATTTCTCGACGTGACTGCCCCAGACTGGCGACTTCTTAACACAACTTACTGGGAAAGCCGATACTCAACAGAGTCTCTTGGCAACATGCCCCTTGATATAACTATCCTGGAATTTCCTCTTGGCAAGATTAAACTTCTAGACTGATACTCATTATGTAAGCTTCCTTGACGTCAAATAAATGTATGCAAGCAGAAAAATGTTTATTCTGAGAATGATAATTCTAATGCAACACACATATTAATCTTGAAGTTTTTTACTGAAAAGACATCGTCAACCCTGTGAACGAATCACTAGTTATAATGCGACATTGATTTTCGAATCGAAGATGGTATGCACATACAATACCGACAAAGATCTTTTAGCACAACTCATGAGAGTCAGAAATGCTATCTCGTTGAAGCATGCCTTCAGAATAGAACCTTCTTCAATTAGGACTTTTGAGGGTTGTAACATGGCCTGGTTCAACTTTTTTTAGAAAAAAAGATTTAAGGCTCAAAGTTTATTTCTACCTACCCCTTCTTCGTGATGTTTTCCAATCCTACGTTCAGTTAATTTGGCACAAGCTCTCATCTCTCAAAAGGATTTTGTGATGGTCGGAGTGACAGTTAAGGACCCCACAAAGTTTTCAGAGTGGCAATCACCGCTTTTGTCATTGTGTCTGTGGTCACACGAATTTGTTCTTGCTTGAGGAATTTTGTCTTGTAATCCTTTTCGCTCTTTGCCTTTTTTTATTCGGCTTTTTGCTCCCTAATTTTTTCCTGGACTAATTTTTCTTGTTGATTTTGAAGTCCAGCGGGATGCCATAATTTTTGCCTAAGTCACTTGTTTTCAAGTTATTGACTTAGTAGACTTTCTTTTTCCTTTTTCTTTTGATTCCCCCTCTTTTTGTTGAACAAATCGTGCGACAATGGTTCGCCTTGATTTTTTTTGAAAGGGTGGTGACTGCCTCATTCCTTGGTTGGTGAGGGATAACCATTATGGGTTTGCGAGTTATAGCCTCTTGTTGTGTGAGGAATAAAAGGTTATCGATCCTTAGGTGCACACTCCTTTTGAAATTTGAACGCTCAGTCAAATTAACTGACGAATACCCTGCCCCTGGGTTAGATGTGAGGGTTTTTTCATATGAAAAGAAACTCCTACTTCAAAACTCAAAGGGGTTGACGAGGGTCTATCTCCTTTATATCTCCAGTGTTTGGGGATTTGAAGCAATGGTTGTACATCATCAACAGGGACTTTATTTAAAAGCACACAACCAGAGATTTGTGTGTTTTCACTTCAACATCCTCCCCCTAAGAGTTTAAACAAGAAGTTAGTATTGCAATGCAGGGAAACATTTTTATGAGTGAACACGAATGGATTACTTCAAGATAAGCATGCTTATTGTATTATGATTAATATTCAAAAATAAACAAGTTCTACATGCAAACAGCGTTTCAACAAACAAGGGAAATTGAAAATGAAAATGTAGTAAAGAAGCTATTGATTGCCATTGTCGAGGAGGCTTGACTCCGTCTGAACTTATTGCTTATGAAGACGTTTTTGCAGTCTTGGTGCTCACTTGGGCAAGGAGGCTTTAATTTATGTGCATAACGTCTGCAGTGAACCTGATGACCTTGGAGTCAATCAGATATTGCACTTGGTGCTTCAGAGCTTTGCAATTCTCAACTAAATGACCAGGTACTCTTGAGTGGAACTCACACCTTGCAGTTGCATCGTAATCTGGTGGCAGCTTTGCTAGCGGTAGTGCGAGAGTCCTTAACTGAACCCATTGACACTTGAGGAGATCAGGCAATAGCTGTGCGTATAGCATGGGAATGGTATCAAATTGTCTTTCACGCTTCTTCTGCCTTTGTATTCTCTTCTGAGGGCAGTTATGTTGTTGATACTGATTTAGGCACCCAATCTGTCCATGCGTTTTCCTCTCCAGGTTTGGCTGAGGATTAGGCAAAGGTTGCTGATATGGAGGTTTTGGAACCCAAGGCTGTGGAATATGCCCATGTCCTGAGGTGGATCCTGGAGAAAGGAAAGGAATATCCATTTCTTTTGTAGCAGCTGGAGTGGGATCACCTCGTATGTCTGTACTGATTGGCATGAACACGATTGCCTTCGAATCAATGAGCTCTTGGACCTTGTACTTGAGCCTCGTATAATTTTCAACATTGTGACCGGGTGCTCCAGAATGGAAATCACACCTAGCATTGACATTATATCCTGGAGGAAGCTTTGTGGACGGAGGTCCCAAAGTACACTTCTCAATCAGCTGAAGCTTAAGCAAGTGTTGAAGTAACTGCGCATATGGCATTGGGATCAGATCAAACTTCTTCTCAAGCTTCCTTGGCCTAGGATTCTCTTTGGGAATCGGAAGTGGTTGCTGACAATGAGGCTTTGGAGCCTAAGGTTGTGGAGGAGATCCACGAGGTAGTTCATGATCTGGGAGAGATCCTAAAGAAAGGGGAGGAGTAATAACTTCCATTGCACCAACGGACATATGATTGCCTTTCTTTCTCAACACTGTCCTCAAGATTTCCCTGACTAGGGTCACCTGAGTTTTCAGTTGATGAACTTCTTCCCTTAGTAGTTTCTGACCATGGAACAAGGCCTGCATGTCTACCATAAACTGTCCCATATGGCTTCTAACTTCCATCAACTCTGCTTGTACTTATTCCATGATCAACCTCTGACTGCGATGAAAAGTCACATTGCAATTCTACAAAGCTGACCAAACCAAAATAAGAATCCTCCTCCTCGAATACCTGTTATGAATGCATGTATGCAAATGACATGTATATTACAATGCGGGCATGGTATGATGATGTGAATGCAAAGACACGAGATCAAGGCTCTCATGACTTCTGGATATCAGTTGTACTGATACGGAACAGGTTGAACATAACAGGTTCAAAAGTCCCCCTCTATAAGAAAACCAGGTAGGAGGAAGGCCAAGGTTTCCTGCAAAAACACATCCCCTCTCACATGTGGGTTCTAGTCTTTGACAGATGCTCCTAACAGTCCTCAGCTTCTCGGGCTCTCAGGTCTAGAAATAATAATATGTTCACGATTTATCGTTTGGCATTATTACCCCTCAAGGAGGCCTCCACTGATTTCCAAAGAAACGTCTCCAGAGTCATGAGTTCTCTCTATGGGAATACCCAGTCGTCTGCATAAGGCATGCAGGACAGAATATCTCCCAAGAAAACCTCGTCTGAATGTGAGTCTCGTGTCAACTACACGTATCAAACGTACGCAAGTCGAACATGAGCATCCACTCTAATCCTATGTGTAAGCTCAAGCCTGGGCAGTGTTCTTATCTCTCAGTAACACCCATCCCCGCAACACAACAATATCTAGAATAGTGTGGTGAGCAAAATAAAATGCAATACATGCAAATAACTAAGCAAGGAAAGCATATAGATAAACACCCAGAGCAGAGAAACAAACAAGAGCTAGGACTTACTCATATAGGGAACCATAGATTCTGGGTTCGATCCCCAACAAACTCGCCAGTTGTCGCTACGCGAAAAGCACCCAGCAAAGACACAAAATCTCCATCTAACTTTATTTGTCCCAATGGGGAAAGGAAAACATCGAGAAAACCTCAAGAGGGAAAGAACATGGTCTTGCAACCTAATTCTGGGTTCGGGAGTCGATTACGCAAGAGGAAGGTGTTAGCACCCCTAGCATCCGTTGTACTCAACGGGATCCACTCTTGTTGTTCTAATCAAAGGGTGTGTATATCTAAAGCTTACTTGCTAAGGGAATGCATGAATGAACTATTTGGGGAAAAACAAAAGGTTTTTATTATTGAGTTCGTCCAAATTTTGCAACCCAGTGCCTACGTATCCCAGGGGAATCAGAACTCCGTAGTTCTTATTGAAAAAGTTTGCTCTGCTTAGCTTTTTTTATAGACAATGTTAATGTTCGCATTCCAACCGTTAGGTTTTTCCCTCACACGTGAGAAGGCTTATGCTTTAGCATGTATTTATGGTAGAACAGAAATAACACGTCTTTTCTGAAAATGTTTGAAAAGAAAATCCCGAAAGAAAAATGATATGCATTTGTTGAAGTGTTTTGTTAAGCTTTGAAAAGAATTTGAGATGTGTATTGTACAAAAGTCTATGACAATAGGAGCAAGTACTTTGTACAATCGATCCAAACGTATCGCGTACAAAATACTCTTAGAAGAGGTAAGGAAAGACTCCCGCTCATCTTTTCCCATGTACTTAAGGCTCGTAACATACCGTACACATTGTATTTATTAAGTATTTTGATTTTGAGGCAAGAAAAGATTTTTGTTTTAAGATATGCAAAAAGGAAGGAAAATCTAGTGGAAAACTCCATCCTAGATGTTATCATGCAAAGTGGTCCTGAAGTTGGGATGAAAGGGAATTTCTACCCTAATGTGATTATGCAAGATGGACCTATGGTTGAGGATAAAGGGAAAATCTACCCTAGTGTTGTCTTGCTTTTATTAGCATCCTAATGTCTATCTTACTCCAAGCTTAATAAAAAATTAAGTTGGACTAGGAAGCCCTAAGGGAACATGCAATAGCACCACAAGCAAAAGGCAAGAAAAAGGCAAAACAACAGCATACGAAAATGTATTTTGTTCAAAACAACAATGTATCTTACACAACAGCATCACAACATTTAACAGCGTATCTTAGGCAGAGCAGGGGTATATACAGTAGCAATAGAATGGCAACATATAACAGCATGTATTATGCACAACAACAGTGTATGCACCAATAACATTGAATGCATTTAATAAGATCAATCATGAATCAACATGTAATCAATCATCCAACAATGTACATGAATCAACACTCCAAGTATGTCATGAACATGTAATCAACCAAACAAGTATCATGAACATGCATCGAGAATTCAAGCAATATGAACACGCAATGAACAACGTTGAGCAAGCAAGCCTTAACATGTAGGTAACAATTAGCGACGCCTATGAACATTCATCAAGAACAATCAAGCATCATGGACACGCGTCAACAATTAAACAATGCATTATGGTAAAGAACGCAAGCTAATCACAAATTCAAATACACGCTTAGATGAATGCCAAACAGCTCAAGAAATAACCACACATATTAATCATATCAAGCCATGAAGATTAGAAGTGGAAAGGAATCAAGACAAGCTAAAAAAGAGTAAAAACACAAACTGCTCCAGGTGTAACCGGTTACCTGAAATGGTGTAATTGGTTACACCATGTACAAAGTGACTTCCTGGGCGCAGTCAAAGGGGTGTAACCAGTTACACCATATGCAGTAACAGGTTACACTTGCAAAAATAGCAGAAACAGAATTTTGAAAAGCACTTTTCAGAATCACTCATTTGATCTAAACACCAGGAGTTAGGGCATGCAATTGTACACAAAAATCACAGCAATTATGAGCAAACAAACGCCAATTGAATCAACCAAACATTAACATCATCAAGCATGCAAATCAATGGATCAATTAACACTTAAATCACAAGAGACTACATTGTGAAAAATGCAAATTAAGCTAGAACAAGTTTAGATCCAAGAATTACCAACCTACAAAGCTGAGGTTTGCTTTGGTAATTGTTGCAAACAGAATTTGATAGATGTAGCCAAGAAAATCAGAGATCTAAGCAGCTCTTCACAAGAAAATTGAAGAACAATGCAATGAACCGATCAACTCCAGATTTGCTTTGAAAATCAATTCAAGAATCAACTTCTAAGTTTAGATCTGAAGTAAAACCTACTGTAGTTAGAGAATTTGATGTAGAGGAAGTGATGAAATGAAGATTAAGCTCAAAGATTAACAAGCTTCAATGAAAAGCTTTGCTAACTTTAATGGTGGAGCTTTGGCAAGGTTAGGAAAGATGATGAAAATGGAAATTGAGAGTGAGATTGAGAAAATTCTGCCGAAAGTGAGAGAGAATTGAGAGTGAATTCAAAAAAATGAGTGGAAAAAAATGGCTCCTCTCAAGGTTTGGGGCAAACTTGTTTAAATAGGGCCTAGGCTGGAGCTAAAAGAGGCTTGGAATTGGGTTTGGAAATGTGACTTGGAGTTAAGTATGGAATTAGGTTTCATAATTGGTTTTGAGTTTGTTATAACTTTGCATGTTCTAGATCCTACCATCCGATGTAATGGTGATGCATAACAACAATGAAATTGAATGAATTCTGCTACAGTGCAGAAAGACTGTTGTTCTTGGCAAAATCCACTTGACGTAATCGATTACATGAAATAGGGTAACTGGTTACATGCTTGAAAATTTGAATTCTGGCGCCTCTTGTGAAGGGTGTAACCGGTTACAGACTTTTGGGTAATCGGTTACATCAAGGCAAAAATGAGAAATTTGTCTAGTTGCAACCTGTTCTGACAACAGCTTCGCATCTGAACCCTATCTTTTGATAATGCCCTTGAATAATACCTGAAATACGATGAGTGACCTGACTCGAACCATGGATAACCTCTGACCGGCCTGGATAACCTTCTTGGATTATCCTTTTTATGTCATCCTCATCTGATGCCTTCTCAGATATTATGAGCTTACCTTTCATTCAAAGCCATTATTGGATGATTGGTTTCTTTGTATCCAATGCTTTCTTGGATCCCTACTTTGTTCACGTTTATCTGATGCCTTCTCGGATATTGTGATTTGTACCTTTTATTCAAAGCCATTATTGGATGACCGGTTTCTTTTCATCCAATGCCTTCTTGGATTACCATTGTTTGCTCACTTTCATCTGATGCCATTCCCAGATATTGTGATTGTACCTTTCATTCAAAGCTATTATTGGATGATCGATTTCTTTGCATCCAATGCTGTCTTGGACCCCGGTTTGTTCACTTTTATCTAAAGCCATTATTAGATATTGTGATTTGTACCCTTCATTCAAAGCCATTATTGAATGTCTGGTGTCCTTTTATCCAATGCTTTCTTAAATCTCTACCTTTCTCATGTTTATCTGATGCTTTCTCAGATATTGTGATTTATACCTTTCATTCAAAGCCATTATTGGATGTCTGGTTTCTTTACCATCTGATGCTTTTCCGGATGTGTCCCTCTTTCTGATGTTCTTCCAGATCGAGTCTTTGTTCACTTTCATCTGATGCCTTCTCAGATATTGTGATTTGTACCTTTCATTCAAAGCCATTATTGGATGATTGTTTTCTTTGCATTCAATGCCTTCTTGGATTACCCTTGTTTGCTCACTTTCATCTGATGCCTTCTCAGATTTAACATTTTATCTCATTCTTATCTGATGCTTTCTCAGATATTATGATTTGTACCCTTCATTCAAAGCCATTATTGGATGACTGGTTTCTTTGCATCCAATGCTTTCTTAGATCCCTGTTTTGTTCACTTTTATCTAAAGCCATTATTAGATATTGTGATTTGTACCTTTCATTCAAAGCCATTATTGGATGTCTGGTTTCTTTTGACCATCTGATATTTTTTCGGATGTGCCTTTCTCTGTCTTTTCTGGCTTTTCTTGAAGATTTCTTTTGAACTTTTCAGTATTAGAAAATCCTAGAAAATCTTTTGTTGATGTCTATCCTTTTATTTCAAATTGATCCCCAGAGGAGATCATGTCTTCTTTCTGGTTCCATGCCCAGTAAAGAGTGTGCTTTTATTTTCCCCAGTGTTTCGTCAGAGTCTCCCCATTGAGTCTCTTATGTTGGTTAGTCTGTATCCCCAATAAGTTTTCCTCGTGGATACAAACCTTCATCCTTTCCCAATAAGCTCTCTGTGGTGGTTTGCTCTTTATCTTTTGTGTTTTGCTTGCCCGTATCTTTGCAATATCATCATATCATCATACTAGAAGTTCATGGCATGTCAGCATTTGCATGTCTGCTGCTTGTCCTTAGCATCTGCATTTCATCTAAGTGCAAAATTATTGGTTTGCTATATTTAAATACCTTTCACCTTGATGTCCCGAGGATTTCTATTCCTCGTGCCCTCTGGTAAAGCTATTTAAATAGGGGCAACTGTTGTACCCCAAATTTTACCCCTTAGATGTCATAACATCTTGCATTGACATTTAGGTTCAATCATCTATGCATTGTTAACTAACCATTTCATTTTGCAAGTTTGTTTCTTCTGTGAAAAGCTGGGACTTATACAAAGAGGAGGGAAAAGTCTCCTAAGCCAAGCTCACACATGAATCAAGGAAGTTACCTGTTCAAAAAGATAGTTAAGGCTCCAAATGCAACCATGTGAGCTTACCTACATCCTAGAGGTCTTACTCAACAAGAATTCAAGTGTGATTGGCTTTCATCCCCAAGTAACTTGAACCACAAGTTCACCCTGCCTCCAATTAGGGTTTTATTATGACAAGACAATCATGGCCTTTGATTTTAATCAAGAGTTATTCTCAAACCCTAGAACATGACTCCACATGATAGAAGACATCCCTAGAGACCATCTATGAGCCTTATATGTGATTGAAGAAGCAAGATCATCAGAGATCATTCAAGTGCATTCACAGGTGAAATTAGGGTTTTGACTGAGGCTCTAATCCCGGAGATTTTGATCCAAAATGAAGCATACAAGTCCTCATTCCATCATGACATGTCTCATTGATCTTTTCAAATGTGGAAATTTCACTACTTGTGCAAAAATTGAAACAGTCATAACTTGCAAACCACACATCCAAATTGAGTGATTCAAAGCTCAAATAGAAACTCTTTCCATTATCTTCAAAACATATTAGAGGACCCTCTTTCAAAAAATGCATGGTTTTTAAGTTATGAGACTTGGAAGATAATTTGCCTTTAAGACTTGGTGAAATTTTCAGCATTTTGCCCCAATTTTGAACACGACTTCATGGCTGTTTTTCACCTACTTCCAAGCTTCAAATAAAAAATCTTTATACATTAAAGTTGTTCCTTGTTCTTCAAGCTTTCCAAGCATGTGTAGAACTCCTCATTTGGATAAACCAATCTCAAGTTATGATGTGTTAAAGTTAGGTGTTTCAAGTTGTAAAGTTTCCATAACTTAGAAAATTTTCTAAGTCTTTTTGGCAGCTTGGTGTGCATGACTTCATGGTTGATTTTCACACTATTCCAAACCTCATTTCAAAAATCTTCCCACCTGAAACTTGTTCTATCAAATGTCTATTTTGCAAAGGATAAAAAATCTCACAATTTGGATGCATGGTTATTAAGTTGTGATGCACTAAAGTGGGTATGTTGGCATTTTGTCTTGAATTTAGAAAAGTCTGAAAATCACCAAATCCCTCACAAATCTGAATGCTAAAGGCAAGGATAGATTGATTAGGACCTCTGCCACGACTCACTCAAGTGGTAACATTATAATAACTTAGTTTTATTCAACTTGGTGCAAGGGGGCATGATGAACGAGAAACTTTTCAACACAAAAGTATGGCTATTTCTTCTCCTATTTTCCTTGAGCCTTGGACCAATCCCATCAGTCCACCAAATCAAAACCAAACCCTGTCATATACCAGAGATCTTGGAGACTTTTTGGGCAAAAAACCAGCTCACACGAGAAACCCCTCCAAAAGGGCAAAGTTTCATTTTTCTGCCCATACCTACACTCTTCCATTTTCCCTATAAAAGGAGGAGCATCCTCACTTGTTTTGACACCAACAATTCACTAAAGAACTCAGAAAAAATCTCTAAGTCCTAACTTGGCAAGTGAAGAAGCTTTGAGGAAGTTGGAGCAAGGCTGCTGCGAGGAAAAGCAAGTCTGGTCCTGTTGGAACTTTAAGAGTGCATTTGCTTCACCAAGTATTCCTCTTTATTTTCCTTTCACTCCATATTCAAAGATCATGTTCATGTACATTGCCATTATCATCATGTTTTTATTCTGACTGTTTATGTAGCATGCTTTAGCACCTTTTTTATCTGTTCATAATATAGAACATATTGTGTTCATACTTGTGCGCTTGAAACTGTCCTTGAACCGTTTGTCCATGTCTTCATGATGTATTGAAAATATTCAGACTGTCCATATAGGCTAGTGTAGATGGGATAGCTTGAAGGCTGTGGCTAAAGTCATGTTAGTGATCAATTCATGTTATGATCCTTGCTTTCATAATGTCATTACAATGGCCTGAACATGACTGCTTGTTTTTTTATGCATTTGAATCAAGAGGTCATGTGAAGCGATATTATAGAATTTATATGGTTGTTTCTTTTGGAATATTAATCCTTGATGCTATGATGTTCATATCTTGGCATTTAGTTTGAATAAATGAGATTAGTATTCTTAAACAACATGAAAGGTTTGGTTTGAGGTTATACTGACGTGATAAGTGTAATGTTGCTTTTGCCTTAGTGTTCTTGACCATATGCATAGGCTGATACCATGCATGTTTGGGTGTGTTTTGCCACGATTTGGAAGTGTCCTTGTTTCATGTTTTAGTTTGTATGCCTGGGCTGCTCTTATATTGTCCATTTCATGCTGGTCTAAAATTACAATATGTGGAGTGTTTAGATTTCTGATTGGAATGACAAATATTTGCTCACACTCTCTCTTAACTCATGACTCCATAAGTTTTAAATGATTCTTTACTACTGTTGTGTTATATGATTGTATCTTCACTAGGCTTAGTTGACAAGGTGAAATGATCTTTGGCATGATAACACTTTGTGAGTTTTGTTCCTCATTCTGAACACATCAGCTCCACCTGGTTTTTACCTTTGCTAAGTTTATCATAGTGAGCTGTTTAGATTCTACCATGTCACCATGCTTTCATTATACAACCTTTTCTGAAGTATACCATGTGTCCATATTGTGAATCTAAGTTAGCTTTAAATGATAATACGTTTGGTTATTTGAGTTTACCTTGTGTATCATTGTTCTGTTAGCTCACATCAATTTGAACACATGACTCTCATGTCCATTTTCTCCATGTTTAAGCTGTTGTTTTGAGCCGTTTAGGGTTCAGTGCTATATACTCTGTGAGCACTACAGATTGATGTTTTACTTCGTGGATTTCAGTTGAGATTTGATGATGAAAATGATTGACCAAGTAGAGACATCAGCATGTTGTTTTTTTTATTCACGATTGGTTTTTTAAGTTTGTTTACGTTGCATGAGAAAGATAGAGGTGTGGCGAGAGGGGATTGGTTGGGTTCTATTTTTGTCTGCCTGCTACTTAAAAAATGTGATGACCGATTAATATTGTTGTTCACGTTACCGTTTCCTTGCCTGGGTTTTTAAGCTAGCATTTTATTCCATTTACTTGGTTTATAACTTAATGGGGATATACAATGGATGTATAGCCACCCCAGTGGTAAGTCACGCGCCTTTGTAATCTTGGGGTCTGGGG
Organism: Lathyrus tuberosus; assembly: GCA_022829125.1. Lineage (NCBI taxonomy): Eukaryota > Viridiplantae > Streptophyta > Magnoliopsida > Fabales > Fabaceae > Lathyrus > Lathyrus tuberosus. Next base: position 6,939,404 of record JALAZF010000327.1, on the reverse strand, counting down.
TTCGAATCCCCCTCGCCCCAGATTCCCTTTTTAGCCTTTTATATTTTCTGTTTTTCGTACCTTTTGACATTGGGCTTAGTATATTCATTAATCACACCCCACCAGAAGGCCCAAATGTGAGATAACACATAACCCAATTCAGTTTCTTTTTACCAATACACCCCCCTGTTTATCCTTTTTTCAAATATTTTTATTTTGTTCCCATTTCAATTTTATCTTACTAAAAATAATTTCTTATCCATAAAAATTCCCAAAAAATTCCCAAATACATTTTAATACTTAATTTAATTTTCTACAATTTTTATTTCCATTTTTATTTTATTTTCATATTTATTTCTAAAATTCCAAAAAATATGCATAACCTTATATTTAGTTTTGTTTTTCTTTTAAAAACCAACCTTATTTCTTGAGATCTTTGTGAGATTTTTCTTTGGTTTGAGAGAGATGTCTTTGAGAGAGTTCATTAACCTTGGTTAGGTTCACCATACTAGGATTTTGTGTGGCTTTGTTACTAAGTTTCTTGCTTTGATTGCATTGCCTTTAATTTCAAGATTGATAATGATATGTATGTGTTCTCATGTGCTTAATTGTTGTGAGTTATATAACTATCACTTGCCATACATTGAGGTTGGAATCATGCTTGTGATAAGTCATACCTAACTGTTGTACTTTCTCTTTGAATTTTTAAACTTATGTTGTTCATTCCAAACTCAATTCCCTTGTAACATCCTTGCTCATAAGAAGTTGTTACCTCCTCTTCCTTCCAAAGGAAAGTCTTTCTATTGACCTCAAAGTCATAGATAGCCACTTACCTCTTGACCTCATAGTCATAGGTTTCCATTCTCCCTCGAGTCTTTGTTCACTTTCCTCTGATGCCTTCTCAGATATTGTGATTTGTACCTTTCATTCAAAGCCATTATTGGATGATTATTTTCTTTGCATTCAATGCCTTCTTGGATTACCCTTGTTTGCTCACTTTCATCTGATGCCTTCTCAGATTTAACATTTTATCTCATTCTTATCTGATGCTTTCTCAGATATTATGAATTGTACCCTTCATTCAAAGCCATTATTGGATGACTGGTTTCTTTGCATCCAATGCTTTCTTAGATCCCTGCTTTGTTCACTTTTATCTAAAGCCATTATTAGATATTGTGATTTGTACCTTTCATTCAAAGCCATTATTGGATGTCTGGTTCCTTTTGACCATCTAATGTTTTTCCGGATGCGCCTTTCTCTGTCTTTTTTGGCTTTTCCTGAATATCCCGTTTGAACACTTCAGTATTAGAAAATCCCAGAAAATCTTTTGTTGATGTCTATCCTTTTATTTCAAATTGATCCCCAGAGGAGATCATGTCTTCTTTCTGGTTCCATGCCCAGTAAAGAGTGTGCTTTTATTTTCCCCAGTGTTTCCTCAGAGTCTCCCCATTGAGTCTCTTATGTTGGTCAGTCTGTATCCCCAGTAAGTTTTCCTCATGGATACAAACCTTCATCCTTTCCCAGTAAGCTCTCTGTGGTGGTTTGCTCTTTATCTTTGGTGTTTTGCTTACCCGCGTCTTTGCAATATCATCATATCATCATACTAGAAGTTCATGACATGTCAGCATTTGCATGTCTGCTGCTTGTCCTTAGCATATGCATTCCATCTAAGGGCAAAATTTTCGGTTTGCTATATTTAAATACCTTTCACCTTGATGTCCCGAGGATTTCTATTCCTCGTGCCCTCTGGTAAAGCTATTTAAATAGGGGAAACTGTTGTACCCCAAATTTTATCCCTTAGATGTCATAACATCTTGCATTGACATTTAGGTTCAATCATCTATGCATTATTAACTAACCATTTCATTTTGCAAGTTTGTTTCTTCTGTGAAAAGCCAGGACTTATACAAAGAGGAGGGCAAAGTCTCCTAAGCCAAGCTCACACATGAATCAAGGAAGTTACCTGTTCAAAAAGACAGTTAAGGCTCCAAATGCAACCATGTGAGCTTACCTACATCCTAAAGGTCTTACTCAACAAGAATTCAAGTGTGACTGGCTCTCAACACCAAGTAACTTGAGCCACAAGTTCACCCTGCCTCCAATTAGGGTTTTATTATGACAAGACAATCATGGCCTTTGATTTTGATCAAGAGTTGTTCTCAAACCCTAGAACATGACTCCACATGATAGAAGACATCCCTAGAGACCATCTATGAGCCTTATATGTGATTAAAGAAGCAAGATCATCAGAGATCATTCAAGTGCATTCACAGGTGAAATTAGGGTGTTGACTGAGGCTCTAACCCCTGAGATTTTGATCCAAAATGAAGCATCCAAGTCCTCATTCCATCATGACATGTCTCATTGATGATTTAAGACATGAGAGATCAAGTTTTGAGAAGTTTCTTGCAAACGAAGCAATGTTTGGTCCAAGAAACTTTTCAAATGTGGAAATTTCACTACTTGTGCAAAAATTGAAACAATCATAACTTGCAAACCATACATCCAAATTGAGTGACTCAAAGCACAAATGGAAACTCTTTCCATGATCTTCAAAACATATTAGAGGAACCTCTTTCAAAAAATGCATGGTTTTTAAGTTGTGAGACTTGGAAGATAATTTGCCTTCAAGACTTGGTGAAATTTTCAGCATTTTGTCCCAATTTTGAACACTACTTCATGGCTATTTTTCACCTACTTCCAAGCTTCAAATCAAAAATCTTTGGACATGAAAGTTGTTCCTTGTTCTTCATGCTTTCCAAGCATGTGTATAACTCCTCATTTGGATAAACCAATCCAAAGTTATGATGTGTTAAAGTTAGGTGTTTCAAGTTGTAAAGTTTCCATAACTTAAGAAAATTTTTCTAAGTCTTTTTGGAAGCTTGGTGTGCATGACTTCATGGTTGATTTTCACACTATTCCAAACCTCATTTCAAAAATCTTCCCACATGAAACTTGTTCTATCAAATGTCTATTTTGCAAAGGATAAAAAATCTCACAATTTGGATGCATGGTTATTAAGTTGTGATGCACTAAAGTGGGTATGTTGGAATTTTGTCTTGCACTTAGAAAAGCCAGAAAATCATCAAATCCCTCACAAATCTGAATGCTAAAGGCAAGGATAGATTGATTAGGACCTCTGCCATGACTCACTCAAGTGGTAACATTATAATAACTTAGTTTTATTCAACTTGGTGCAAGGGGGCATGATGAAAGAGAAACTTTTCAACACAAAAGCATGGCTATTTCTTCTCCTATTTTCCTTGAGCCTTGGACCAATCCCATCAGTCCACCAAATCAAAACCAAACCCTGTCATATACCAGAGATCCTGTAGACTTTTAGGGCCAAAAACCAGCTCACACGAGAAACCCCTCCACAAGGGCAAAGTTTCATTTTTCTGCCCATACCTCCACTCTTCCATTTTCCCTATAAAAGGAGGAGCATCCTCACTTGTTTTGACACCAACAATTCACTAAAGAACTCAGAAAAAATCTCTAAGTCCTAACTTGGCAAGTGAAGAAGCTTTGAGGAAGTTGGAGCAAGGCTGCTGCGAGGAAAAGCAAGTCTGGTCCTGTTGGAACTTTAAGAGTGCATTTGCTTCACCAGGTATTCCTCTTTCTTTTTCTTTCACTCCATATTCAAAGATCATGTTCATGTACATTTCCATTATCATCATGTTTTTATTCTGACTGTTTATGTAGCATGCTTTAGCACCTTTTTTATCTGTTCATAATATAGAACATATTGTGTTCATACTTGTGTGCTTGAAACTGTCTTTGAACCGTTTGTCCATGTCTTCATGATGTATTGAAAATATTCAGACTGTCCATATAGGCTAGTGTAGATGGGATAGCTTGAAGGTTGTGGCTAAACTCATGTTAGTGATCAATTCATGTTATGATCCTTTCTTTCATAATGTCATTACAATGGCCTGAACATGACTGCTTTTTTTTTTATGCATTTGAATCAAGAGATCATGTGAAGTGATATTATTGAATTTATATGGTTGTTTCTTTTGCAATATTAATCCTTGATGCTATGATGTTTATATCTTGGCATTGAGTTTGAATAAATGAGATTAGTATTCTTAAACAACATGAAAGGTCTGGTTTGAGGTTATACTGACGTGATAAGTGTAATGTTGCTTTTGCCTTGGTGTTCTTGGCCATATGCATAGGCTGATACCATGCATGTTTAAGTGTGTTTTGCCACGATTTGGAAGTGTCCTTGTTTCATGTTTCAGTTTGTATGCATGAGTTGCTCTTATATTGTCCATTTCATGCTGTCTAAAATAACAATATGTGGAGTGTTTGGATTTCTGATTGGCATGACAAATATTTGCTCACACTCTCTCTTAACTCATGACTCCATAAGTTTTAAATGATTCTTTACTACTGTTGTGTTGTATGATTGTATCTTCACTAGGCTTAGTTGACAAGGTGAAATGATCTTTGGCATGATAACACTTTGTGAGTTTTGTTCCTCATTCTGAACACATCAGCTCCACCTGGTTTTTACCTTTGCTAAGTTTATCATAGTGAGCTGTTTAGATTCTACCATGTCACCATGCTTTCAATACAACCTTTTCTAAAGTATACCATGTCTCCATAATGTGCATCTAAGTTAGCTTTAAATGATAATACGTTTGGTTATTTGGGTTTACCTTGTGTATCATTGTTCTGTTAGCTCAGATCAGTTTAAACACATGACTCTCATGTCCATTTACTCCACATTTAAGCTGTTGTTTTGAGACGTTTAGGGTTTAGTGCTATTCAACTCTGTGAGCACAACAGATTGATGTTTTACTTCATGGATTTCGGTTGAGATTTGATGATTAAAATGATTGAGCAAGTAGAGACATCAGCATGTTGTTTTTTTTATTCACGATTGGTTTTTTAAGTTTGTTTACGTTGCATGAGAAAGATAGAGGTGTGGCGAGAGGGGATTGGTTGGGTTCTATTTTTGTCTGCCTGCTACTTAAAAAATGTGATGACCGATTGATATTGTTGTTCACGTTACCGTTTCCTTGCCTGGGTATTTAAGCTAGCATTTTATTCCATTTACTTGGTTTATAACTTAATGGAGTGGGCATATACAATGGATGTATAGCCACCCCAGTGGTAAGTCATGTGCCTTTGTAATCTTGGGGTCTGGGGTTTGAATCCCCCTCGCCCCAGACTCCCTTTTTAGCCTTTTATATTTTTTGTTTTTCGTACCTTTTGACCTTGGGCTTAGTATATTCATTAATCACACCCCCACTAGAAGGCCCAAACGTGAGATAACACATAACCCAGTTCAGTTTCTTTTTACTAATACACCCCCCTGTTTATCCTTTTTTCAAATATTTTTATTTTGTTCCCATTTCAATTTTATCTTACTAAAAATAATTTCTTATCCATAAAAATTCACAAATACATCTTAATACTTAATTTAATTTTCTACAATTTTTATGTCCATTTTTATTTTATTTTCATATTTATATCTAAAATTCCAAAAAATATGCATAACCTTATATTTAGTTTTGTTTTTCTTTTAAAAATCAACCTTATTTCTTTAGATCTTTGTGAGATTTTTTTTTTGTTTGAGAGAGATGTCTTTGAGAGAGTTCATTAACCTTGGATAGGTTCACCATACTAGGATTTTGTGTGGCTTTGTTACTAAGTTTCTTGCTTTGAATGCTTTTCCTTTAATTTCAAGATTGATAATGATATGTATGTGTTCTCATGTGCTTAATTGTTGTGAGTTATATAACTATCACTTGTCATACATTGAGGTTGGAATCATGCTTGTGATAAGTCATACCTAACTGTTGTACTTTCTCTTTGAATTTTTAAACTTATGTTGTTCATTCCAAACTCAATTCCCTTGTAACATCCTTGCTCATAAGAAGTTGTTACCTCCTCTTCCTTCCAAAGGAAAGTCTTTCTATTGACCTCAAAGTCATAGATAGCCACTTACCTCTTGACCTCATAGTCATAGGTTTCCATTCTCCCTTGGCCTCATAGCTGTTTGATCTTATAACTTACATTAAGTTAGAGTTCTTGGACTCTATGTGAGACTCATCACTTTGAGTATTCACTTTCCCCATTACAACTTAGCTTAAACTCTACATGAGCTCATACTCATGTCCCCTTGGAACTTTGGCCACAGTCAATGGTTCCTCCTTCACCCTTAGTTAGGTGAGCTACGGTTGCTCTGATTCTTTAGTAAGATACATAGGCACGAGATGCGATGTCTTGGCGAGCATACTTAGTGTATATACCCCTAGGTATTTCTTTACCTTAGCACATTTCCCTTAGCAAGCAAACATTAGCATAACACAAATACTAACAAGAGGTTTCTGTAGAGTACTATAGATACTTAGGATGCTAACACCTTCCCTAGGTATAACCAACCCGAACCCTAGATTCTCTTAACTTAGGGGTTTTTCGATCTTTATCCTTTCCTTTGGATAAATCAAAGTTCGGTGGTGAATTTTGTGATTCAAGTTAATTAATAGCTTGATATCCAATTCTCACCGCAACAATCATACAAATGAATGATTGTGATGTCATGACCTAATGGAAAATGCATATGAATGAGAAGCAAAATCCAACCAGGATTAGAAACAAGAGGGCAAAATTTGGGGTACAACACGTATGAATATGCTGACAAAACCAACAAAGAAAAACTGGTGACGACCAATCACCACAGTACAACCGGATACTCGGCTAATCTCAGTAAGATGGAGATGTCAATGGAGATATCGCCAAGGATTCAACTGAAGAAATCCTGCAGGGGATAAACAAAAGCCATCAAAGGAAAATAAATCCTACTACAAGGCTTAAAATATCTTCGGGGAGAGGAAAGATACTGCTTGGGGAAATAAATCCAAATATCAATCTTCTATCATCAATAATCCACAAAAGGGGATAACAACATGAACTCCATTTCAAGGGAATGAAAAATTCGCTGGGGAAGCATATCCGCTTAAACTCTTCCAAACTCTTCTTGGGGATGAGAAAATTCAAATGAACTCTACCGCAGAAGGATGAAGACCTGTTGGGAAAACATGCAGAGTCAAAACTCTTTTGGGGATGAGAAAACATCCATTGGGGAGTCATCAATCTTGTGGATTTAGAGAAAATTCTCTAGGGATTAACCACCTTCGAGGATAAACATCCTAGAGTTGTGGGGGATATACAAGAAGTTAACATCATAGCAAAAGGTCAAACCACATGGGATTTTAAATTAATACCTAACACAAAGTGGGAGAAACCCCAATAGTTGACTACTATCTCAATACTTCTTAGAAGGAAATAACATTGCTCTACGCTTGGGGAGCAGTTGAAGCCATAACATCATAACATAAGGGTAAAAAAACCCTGTCGGAGATTCCATATCAAGGAGAGACAGTTTTTAACAATTACAATTGCTTGATCACAACCTTACTGGAGAGGTAAACCAATACTTAGCTGGAGAAAAATCTGAATAAAGACTTGACTGGGTAATTCTCAATTTTAGTGCTCAGCAAGGGATCATCTAAACTGGCACTCACTTGGGGAACATTGGATTTCATGAGTCCAACACATTATAACAACCTGGAGGGAACAAACTAACAACTGTAGGAGATGGAAAGATGATTCTTCTAATAATCAACCTTCTAGATACAAAATTTTGTTTGGCAACTTCACCGGGGAAGAAAATAGATCTGATGAGGATCATATCCCATCTTTCATAACTAGTAGTAATAATTGCACAACCTACGCCGAGGATCAGTAGAGATAATTCTCTATGTACTAACAACCATGAGAGAAACATCTCGGATTTGCGGGAATCATCAAGAAGTTAATATCATAGCAGAAAGTCAACATGCGGGGAATTTTAAATCTCGACACAGGGTGAGAGAAAACCCAACAGTTGACTGCTATGTTCAACACTTCTTGGGAGACAAATATGGTTCAGATTAGCCATAAGAGCATCAAACTATAATAGGAGAGGTAGAAACCTGCTGGGGATCCTTCATCAAGTTTTATCACAAAACGAGATAGGATCCAACAATTACATTCGCACTTATATATGCTTGATCACAAATAGGCTAGGGAAGAAGAACCATGCTCGGAAGGGGAAATCTGAATCAAGACTTAGCTGGAGAGTCCAAGTTTGGGATGCTTGAACTAGCGCTCAATTGAGGAATGCATCAATAAGATCAAACTCTGCTTAGGAAATTATCAACAGACTCTACCAGGGAGAACATTGAAATCTGCGCTTCAGGATTTTACCGTTATTGGAATAACTGTTGACATTCCTTTTAATGAACATAAATCAAAGGAAAATGTTTTTATAGTTTTCAAAAACATGATTGTTTATTTGTTTCAAAAATTATTATAAAAAATAAATGAAATTTTGTAAACAGAAACAAAATAAAAATTGCAAACAAAGGGACAAAGGCCCAAATTTTATTAATAGAATGGTAGTTCGCAAATGGCGTAACCCCATGGATCATTACAAAGTTGAAAAATGGAAAATACATGGAAATAGTTACATTGAAATACAATGATCATTATTCTCCCTAACAACTCTGAATTCCACTATGCTCAAAACTTCCGTTTAGAATGGTTGTATGAGAATTGTTGACGGGTAATGTTGCTTCGAGTGATCAACGACTAGCCTAATGCAGTTACTTGCCATAATCCCTAACTTTTGCCTAGATTTCCCTTTCGGGTTTTCAATTTACTAGGATGATTATTTTCTGTTTATGTCTCTAACTTTTGCCTGGACCACCCTTTCAGGTTTTTCAGCCCACCGAGGCGCTGCCTAAGTCGCCCTTTCGAGTTTTCAACTTAGCGAGTTGTTCTTTTATTTTTTAGGTGAAGTATTTCTTTACTGCATCGACATTCACAAGACGAGTGAACTCTTCACCATCCATAATTGTAAGAATTAATTCACTGCAAGAGAAGGCTTTCTTAACAACATATGGGCCTTCATAATTAGGAGTCCACTTGCCCCTAGAATCAATGGTAAAAGTTAAGATCTTTTTGAGCACGAGGTCGCCTTTTCTGAACACACGTGGTCGAACCTTCTTGTCAAAATATTTCTTCATTCTTTATTGATATAGCTGGCCATGACACAAGGCCATCATTTTCTTTTCTTCAATCAAATTCAACTGATCGTATCTGCTCTGACACCATTCAGCCTCAGTCAACTTAACTTTCATCAAGACTCTCATTGGCGGGATCTCAACCTCTACAGGGAGCACTGCTTCCATACCATATACAAGAGAAAAAGGGGTTGCCCCTGTTGAAGTGCAGATGGATGTAGGATACCCATGTAAAGAAAAATGAAGCATCTCATGCCAGTCCTTATACGTTACAACCATTTTCTGAATAATCTTATTTATGTTCTTATTAGCAGCTTCAACAACCCCATTCATCTTTGGTTTGTAGGGAGATGAATTATGATGCTCAATCTTGAACTCATCACACAACTCTTTCATCATCTTGTTATTCAGATTTGAACCGTTATCAGTGATAATCTTACTTGGAATGCCATATCGACAGATGATTTGGTTCTTGATAAACTGGATCACAACTTGCTTGGTCACATTGGCATATGATGTCGCTTCAACCCACTTGGTAAAATAGTCAATAGCCACCAATATGAAATGGTGTTTGTTTGATGCTTTAGGCTCAATCATTCCAATCATGTCAATTCCCCATATAGAGAAAGGCCATGGAGATGAGATAACATTGAGAAGAGTTGGAGCACATGAATTTTGTAAGCATAAATCTGGCATTTATAGCACTTCTTCGCATATTTGTAATAGTCAGATTCCATTATCAGCCAATAGTAACCCGCTCTTAACAACTTTTTTGCCATTGCATGTCCATTGGCATGTGTACCAAAGGATCATTCATGAACATATCTGCTTCGTGTCTATCTATGCCTATGAGCAAGACCATGTCATAATTTATTTTGTATAGCACATCTTCATTCAGAAAGAAATTGACTGCCAACCTTCTCAAGGTTTTTCTCTCCTTCTTGGATGCCCCAAGTGGATACTCATGACTCTGGAGGAAACATTTGATATCATAATACCATGACTTATCATCTTTGACCTCTTCTGCTGCAAACACATGAGCATGTCTATCAAGACGCATAACATCAATCCTCGACACGTCATTCCAACGAATTACTTCAATCATAGAAGTCAAAGTTGCCATTGCATCTGCCATCTGATTTTCATCACGAGGTATGTGGTGAAACTCAACTTTATTAAAGAAAGTTGACAACCTCGTTGCATAACTTCTATAAGGGATCAAACCAGGTTGACAGGTTTCCCACTCTCCTTTAATCTGATTAATGACCAAAGCAGAATCACCATACACATCAAGAATCTTGATCCTCAAATGAATGACTTCTTCAGGACCCATTATACATGCTTCATGCTCTTCCATATTATTTGTACAATTTAACATCAACCTTGCGGTGGAAGGAATATGAGCTCCTTGAGGAGTAATAATGAATGCCCCAATACCATTGCCATAATCATTAACAGTTCCATTTGAAAACCAAACCCCAACGGGATCCAGGCTCTGACCCTTCTTCAGGTAATGGCTCATCACAATCTTTAGCTTTCAAATACATCACATCCTCATTAGGGAAGTGTAGGCTCCTAATTTCGACGCCTGGATTTTGTTCAGGAGATTAAAAGTTTGAGATTGGCCAGGACACTTCGACAGAAGTTCAGTATTTGGTGAAAAAAGGTTAGTCGAAAACAAGTGTTCAGTTGGATTGGAATAGTTGAAGATTTTTTCTAAGTATTGAAGATGTTTCGACATAATGTTATGAAGACCTGTTTTCGACGGATATTTTGAAATTTAAATCCAGGAGGGAATTTGTTTGGAAGCAGGACGTGTGGAATGCATCTAAGAGTCGAAGTCATGCAAAATTACATTTGTCGCCATTAGGAGAAATAGCTATTGATTGACAGTTATTTTGATTGTATATAAATAGGAGTCATAGTGTTAGATTTCTGGGGTGTGTTCAAAATTTGTACAAGTTACTCAAGAATACTCAAAGTAACCGTGAGAGAGAAAAGAGTAGTTACTGAGAAAATGTACGTTTGAAAAACACCAGTCTTTTTATTTACATTTCAATGAAGTTTTAAATTATTTACTCGCCATTTCTTTTACATTTCTTGCAATTTCCATCTTGCATTTGTATTACATTTTTCGCCATTTCATCTTTAAGAACAAAACTTTATTATTTCGTCTGAATCATAATGATTTATGAAAACAATGACGAATGTGACGTACAAAAAGTCTAATTTTTATACGAATTGTCAAAACTCTTAAAACACATTGTCCTAGGATTTGTATGGTCGATCCTGTAAGTAAACTAATTTTTACAAAATTAGGAGACCAGCGGCTGTTTACTAATTTTCCAGGCAAACAAATTGGCACGCCCAGTGGGATGAATGTAGGTTTGCAGAGGCCCAGTTATACTTCCCCTTTATCTGAATACATTTTGCAGCAAGATTTACCCCATAGATGGAAGGTTCCCAAGTTTACAAAATTTCCAGGGGATACTAGTGAATCGACGGTCGAACATGTGGCGCGGTATTTGATTGAAGCAGGCGAAATAGCGCACAATGAGAATTTGAAAATAAAATATTTCCCTAGTTCACTAACGAAAAACGCTTTTACTTGGTTTACCACATTACCTGCAAATTCGATACATACTTGGACCCAATTGGTGAGATTGTTCCATGACCAATTCTACATGGGACAAACAAAGATAAGTTTGAAAGAATTGACTAGCGTCAAGAGAAAATTCTCAGAGCCAATTGATGATTACCTGAACAGGTTTAGGTTGCTCAAGGCAAGGTGCTTTACACAAGTGCCTGAACACGAGTTAGTCGAAATGGCCGCTGGTGGCCTCGACTATTTAATTAGATACCCAGTACTTAAGAGACATGGCCCAATTGGCTGATAGGGTTAGACAGGTCGAACGACTAAAAGCCGAAAAAGCTAGGGCTAATAAAAATAAAAAAGAAAGGGTAGTGTATGTTGGAGTTTGTGAGGATGATGACGAAGACGAATCATCAAATTTCGACGAACAAGAAGTCGATTTGGCAGAAGTAAAATAGAGGCCGCCATATGCTTGCAAAGTCTTGGCTCCGTCGAATGGGAAAAACCCAATCGAATCGGAAAAAAACGACAAGTTCCCCAAAAGAACTTATACGTTTGACGTCACAAAGTGTGACGAAATATTTGATTTGTTAGTCAAGGATGGCCAAATAATAGTGCCACCTGGTACTAAAGTGCCTCCTTTAGAACAACAAAAAAAGAGAGGTTTTTGCAAATACCATAATTTTTTGGGTCATAAAACGTCTCAATGTTTCCTTTTCAGGGATCTAGTGCAAAATGCAATCAGAGATGGAAGGCTCAAATTCGGCGACTAGTCGAAGTCCCAGGTGAAGGTGGATTCAAACCCTTTGCAAGTGGCAGAGGCCCACTACACTGAGCCATTCATGGTGAACATGGTCGAGGTTGCTGAAGGCTTCGACGACAATGTGGATATGATCGAGGCTACTGATGGCTTCAACAACAATGTGAATATGGTGGAGGTTGCTGAGGATCCCGCCAAAAAATATGACATGGTCGAAGTTACCAATGACTTCGTGAACCAGGCTGTGATGGTTAAGGTTACTAAAGACCTTGAAGAAAAGATCATAGAGAACTACATTGCTGAGGCCACTGATGGCATCAACAACGAAGCTACTGAAGGTTTCGCTAGAGTCTACAACGAAACTACTGATGGTTTTGTCCAAATCAACAACGAAACTACTGATGGTTTCGTCCAAATCAATAATGAGACCACTGATGGTTTCACCCAGGTTAACAAAGGGACTACTGAGGGTTCCTACAAACAGGCTGCTGTTGGCCTCCTCTAGAGAACCATGGAGGATCCAAAGGAGAAGACTGTCGGATTCGTCAGCCAACAAGTTACCAAGGGTTTGTCTCTAAAGGTACCACCAAAGGAAGCCACTGAGGGTTTCAACCGTATCAAGAAGGAACACGAGGTCAATGAAGGCCTTAATTTGAAGTTGAACAAAATGAGCATTGCCACAGAGACAGCTGCCAATGTGAATATCGTGGAGGTGTCTCAGAATGTTTCGATGCAAGTCGATGAAGAGCGTCGACGTGAGGAATACCACAAACTAGCATACCCCAAACAAGAGGAAAATTTGGCAGATTTCATTCACAGATGCCAAAGAAAGAGGTCTGAAGTAATGCTCTGTCCTCGTTGTAGTGCCATCTTCGACAAAAAGGCAGCACAAAACTTAGAGGGAGTAGAGAGAGCAAAAAGAAGGGGAAATTGGAAGCCTTCCCAACCAACAGGAGAAAGGTTCGACCCCAGGAGAGGAGACCAAAGTAGGAAGAGGTTAGGAGGAAGGTACCTTAACACATTCAAACCTACCAATAAGGCTCCAGATGATAAATGGGTTAATCCAATCCAACAAGCCCAAGGACAAGGAAAGTGGAAGGATTTCTAAGTGCAACGGGGATCTTCCATATCATACAGGAAAGAATTCCAAAAGTCTAAGAAGATGACTTACCCCTCTGAAAATTACAAGGGCAAGAACCCTATGACGAAGTCACAATGGAGGAGGTATCAACGTCGAAAGAAAGCAGAGAAGGAGGATGCGGGAAAAGCCAAGCCAGAAACCAGCAGTAATGTTCAAACTTTGAATCAGAAAGAAGATTCAAAGGTCGAAAAGCCACCCGTTGCTCCAGAACAAGTGTCGTCGATGGGGGACGTAACTAGGGATGATGAAATGACGGACGATTTTAACTTAGAGTCAGAGGCATCTTTTGACGTGATGTGTAACGTTGTTTCCGTGCTCCCCAGGGAGTATGACCAGATAATGGAAGTCGAAGATGAGGAAGAGGCTATGGAAGTCGAAACGGCCAAACACAGGCCTGTTTGTTATTATATCATGAACAATGAATGCGTGGAAGAACAAAACGCATTCTTTGAAAGACCAGATGATTCAATGAGGAGTCACATGAAACCCCTGTTCATTAAAGGAAAGATGGGTAATGTAGGGGTAAACAAGATTCTGGTTGATGGAGGAGCGACAGTCAATTTGATGCCGCATTACATGCTTAAGAAGATTGGAAAAGATGATTCCGACACCAAACCTCATAACATGGTGTTGTCGAATTACGAGGGTAAAGTGGGAACTACCATGGGTGTGATACAAGTAGATCTGACAGTCGGAACCATCACAAGGCCGACAATGTTTATGGTAATTGCTTCAAAGGCGAATTATAACTTGTTGCTAGGCAGGGAATGGATACATGGCATAGGTGCAGTCCCTTCGTCGATGCACCAAAGGATAACGATATGGCGTGCTGACGGGATTGTCGAGAATATAGAAGCTGATCAAAGTTACTTTCTGGCGGAAGTAAACCAGGTTGACAGACAAAGCTTTGACAAAAACTTAGCTCATATTGCGCCTTGTAGTCCTGCAACCTTCGACATGACTCCAACCAACAACGCCTTCTGCTCATTATACCTTCATCCCACCCATGGGTTTCAGTGGGATAGGGAGGTAGTTGGCGAAGAAGATTATATTTTTGGAACCTCACACATCCAGCCAACTGGCTGGGGCAACGAATTTAGTGACAATGAGTGAGTCACTAGTTCTTGAAAAGATCGCGACTTATATAGCCGAGAATAAACTCAAAGCGGCCTTAGAGGCCGAAGTAAAGTACATGGCTGTCGAAGCCAGCGAGATCGAAGCAGATCAACAAGGTCTTAGAAAGGATTTTGATATGGATCCACCTGACAAAGATCTAGGAGATTTGCAAAACCAGAGGCTCGACGCGATTTATGACGATGAGCCTTTGGGCTTTGAGAAGGATCCATTAGCAGCAAACATCAAGATGATGGCACGGGATCCACTCGAAGAAATCGACTTGGGGTCGGGGGCAGAAAAAAGACCAACCTAGATCAGTGCAAAAGTTAGCCCCCAACTCAAGGTCGAAATAGTCCAATTGCTGAAGGAATTCAAGGATTGTTTCGCATGGGACTATGATGAAATGCCCGGTCTGGATAGGAATCTGGTCGAACTAAGGCTACCAATAAATCCTAGAAGAAAACCTGTTAAGCAAACTCCAAGGCGATTCGCACCAGAGATCCTCTCAAAGATTAAAGAAGAAGTCAAAAGGCTCCTCAGATGCAAGTTCATCCGCCCGACCAGGTATGTCGAATGGATTGCCAATATAGTTCCTGTAATAAAGAAAAATGGAAAACTAAGGGTATGCATTGATTTTCGAGATTTGAAAACTGCTACCCCAAAGGATGAATATCCTATGCCAGTGGCGGAAATGCTTGTCGATCTTGCCGCAGGCCATGAGTACCTTAGTATGCTCGATGGGTACTCTGGTTATAATCAAATTTTTATTGCTGAGGAAGATGTTCCTAAAACAGCATTTCGATGCCCTGAAGCCTTAGGCACCTACGAATGGGTGGTGATGCCTTTTGGCTTAAAGAATGATGGGGCAACATATCAGCGAGCAACGAATTCAATTTTTCACGATTTCATTGAGGCTTTTATGCAGATTTATATTGACGACATTGTTGTTAAGTCTGTTTCAGGAAAGAACCATATTGACCATCTTCGACAGTCCTTTGAAAGGATAAGGAAGTTTGGTTTGAAGATGAATCCTCTCAAATGTGCATTTTATGTGCAGGCGAGAGACTTCCTAGGCTTTGTGGTCCACAAGAAAGGGATCGAAATTAATCAGAATAAGGCCAAGGCAATAATGGAGCCGAAAGTGCCATCTACAAAGAAGGAATTGCAGTCTCTACTTGGCAAGATCAACTTTCTCAAAAGGTTCATCTCCAACCTTAGTGGGAAGACGCAAGCCTTTTCCCCTCTACTTCGACTGAAGAAAGAAGACTTTGAATGGGGGAAAGAGCAGCAGGGTGCCTTCGACAAGATCAAGGAGTACCTGACGCATCCTCTAATTTTAATGTCACCTTGTAGAAGTAGGAGTATGAGGTTGTACATATTCGTGTCGGACAAGATATTAGGGAGCATGTTGGCTCAAGAGGATGAGAATGGTGTCGAAAGCGCTGTTTATTACCTCAGTAGGGTCTTGAACGATGCGGAAACTAGATATAGTGTAATCAAAAAGTTGTGTTTATGTTTATACTTTTCATGTATGAAATTGAAGCACTATATAAAACCAGTGGATGTTTTTGTATCTTCTCATTTCGATATTATAAAATACATGTTATCTAAACCAATTTTTTACAGTCGAATTGGAAAGTGGGCATTAGCATTAACTGAGTATTCTTTGACATATTTACCTTTAAAGGCTGTCAAAGGACAAGTAGTGGCTGATTTCATAGTCGACCATGCTATAAATGAAAAGTCTTTGGACTACATCGAACTAGAACCATGGAAGTTATACTTTGACGGCTCTAGTCATAAAAATGGGACTGGAATAGGAGTTCTTATTATTTCTCCTAACAAAATTCCAACAAAATTCAAGTACAAAGTCGAAGGCCTATGTTCAAATAATGAGGCAGAATATGAGGGTTTGATAGCCGGACTTGAAATTTTATTGGAATTGAGGGCAACTCGGGTCAAAATAATGGGCGACTCTGAGTTAGTCATAAAGCAAATAACAAAGGAGTACAAGTGTGTCAAAGAAAATTTGATTATGTACTTTGTAATAGCCAATCGACTCTTGAAAAGATTCGATATGGTAACGATTCGACATATCCCTCGAATAGAAAACCAGGAGGCAAATGACTTAGCACAAATTGCTTCTGGTTACAAAGTATCAAAAGAAAAGTTGCAAAAAGCCATTGAGGTTAGAGGAAGAGTCGTGTCAGCCAGATTATCCCCATCAGATTTGGAGACGATAAAGCTAGGATACGCTGACGAAGAGAATTTTGAAATTTTTAACATAGATAGTTCAACGATTGGAGACTGGAGGAAGCCCATAATAGAGTATCTACAAAATCCAACAGGACCAGTCGAACGGAAAATCAGGTATCGAGCTTTAAGTTATGTTATTTTGGGTAACGAATTATTTAAGAAAACTCCTTAAGGGATATTACTTAAGTGCCTAAGTGAATCTGAAGCATACATAGCCCTGTCGAATGTACATAGTGGGGCATGCGGTGCGCATCAAGTAGGCCATAAGATGAAGTGGTTGTTATTCCGACAAGGAATGTATTGGCCAACCATGTTAAAAGATTGCGTCGAATTCGCAAAAGGATGTCAAGAATGCCAGGTGCATGCAGGGATACCACACATTCCTGCGAGTGAGTTGCATTCTATAGTAAAGCCTTGGCCCTTTAGGGGTTGGGCTTTAGATTTGATTGGAGAAATTTGACTAGCATCATCAAAAAGCCAGAATATTATTTTGGTGGATGTTGATTATTTTACAAAATGGACCGAAGATATACCTTTAGTAAATGTGGATCAAGAAGCCGTGATCGAGTTTATTCAAAAACACATCATCTATAGGTTTGGGATCCCAGAGACTATAACAACAGATCAAGGATCTGTTTTTACTTGTAAAAATATGCAAGCTTTTGCGAAAGAAACGGAGTTCAAACTTCTCACATCAATGCCTTATTATGCTCAAGCCAATGGACAAGTCGAAGCGGCAAATAAAGTTATAATTGGTTTGATAAAGAAGCATGTGGGAAGAAAGCCAAAGAATTGGCACAAAATTTTGGACCAAATTATGTGGGCTTGTCGAACCTCCCCCAAGGAAGCTACAAATGCCACGCCATTTCGACTAACATACGGTCATGACGCAGTCCTGCCAGTCGAAATATATCTACAATCAACAAGAGTCCGAAGACATCATGAAATTCCATCAGACTCATATTGGAATATGATGGTAGATGAGTTGGTGGATTTAGACGAAGAAAGATTAAATGCGCTAGAATTGCTAAAAAGGCAAAAAGAAAGGGTGGAAAAATCTTACAATAAAAGAGTAAAGGGTAAGGTGTTTTCGATTGGTGACCTTGTTTGGAAAGTTATTCTTCCCATGGATCGGAAAGATAGATTTATGGGAAAATGGTCTCCTAAATGGGAAGGACCCTTTCAAATTACTAAAGTGTTTTCGAACAGCGCATATGAAGTTGAAGAATTAGACAAAGATAAGCGAGTACTGAAAATAAACGGGAAATATTTGAAAAAATATAAACCCATATTGCAAGAAGTAAAGATAGCAGTCGAATAATCATGCATAAGAAACAATTAACTTGGTGAAGTAAAATTCTTTTCGCCAAGAAACATGGCTAAAAGTCATTACAAAATTAGGCCTTAAAAGGCCAAATAAAATTACAAATTTTAAACAGGGAAAGACTCTTTCAGTTTTTCAAATTTAGACTTCTGAATCTGAAGACGACGCTCGCAAAGGGTTTTGCTAGTCGAAAGTTCCTCGATTTCTTTGCCAAGTTTTTGAGCCTTTTCAACATGGTGCACCCCAACTTCAAGCTCTTTAGCTATTTCCTCTTGGTTGATTTGTTGTAGTTCTTTTTTGCGCTTTTTAGCCTGAGAGATTTTTTTTTGAAGAACAACAATTTGTTTCTCCCATTTGAGAATGTTTTCGTCACAGCTTGCTGCCTCTTTCTTATTTTGTTCAGAGGTCTTCTCCAATTCAGTTACTTTGTTAGTAGAATTTGAGGCGGCGTCCCACTTAGCAAGTTGAGTTTCCGACTTATTTTCAAGCTTTTTTGAGTAATCTCGAAGCCGGTTAAAGTCTGCCACGACAAGGTCAGTTAGAGTGGTCAGATCCACAACAACATCAGTCACTTCAGGAGGAGCCTCCAGAACATTGATTTTTTTTAAGATCTTTTTCAAGTCGAATTGAGCAGACGAATCCTTCTCTAGGAGTTGGAACAAATCAATGTTGAGGATTTTCTCTCGAATCTGGGTCAGCACTTCGTCCGTGGATTTTGCGCCAGAAATAGTCCCTGAGGTGGTCGAACTGCTGGTGGTGGTGTCACCAAAGTCGTAACGTGTACTGAGCATGGCCTTCAGATATTCCAATGGTCTTTGCACTTTCAAATTTTCAAGTTCTTCATGAGAGAGACGGGTCGAAGTTGTGTTTGTTGAAGCAGTTTTGAGATGATCATCAAGGTTTTTCTTGTCGCTTCTTCCTTCTTCGTCAGTAGCAGCCTTTGGAGTGGTTTGCCTTTTGCCTTCTTTCTCTTCCTCCCTTTCGTCATCAGTTTCAACCTCCCCATCTTTATCTTCGTCATCCTCTTTTAAATTGATGGGGGAGTTGTCTTCAGGATCACCTTCTGTGGCGAGTGCTGCATTGGGCATCACAGTGTCCCCACCAACGTCAACTAAGATGTCATCCTCAGGACCAGTTTCTACTTCGATCACATCCTGAGTAGGGGTCGTGGTAGTGATCTTGGGAAGTTTTTTAGAAACAGTGGTGGGCTGGTTCACTTCAGTGGCAGATTCTTTGGTCGAATCCTTTGGGGAAGGCTTGGAGAAGCTTGTTGATTTGTAAGTTGGGTCGCTGCTTGTCTTAGGAAGAACTTGGACAATGAGATGTCCATGAGTATTGACAAGAACCTGGAGGATAAATAAGTCAAAAAACTTTATCATAAGGAAAAGAGGCTTTAACTCTCGAAGTACTAAAAGAACATACCTTGGGAATTTAAGTCTTGAGGCTAGAATTCTCACTTTCTGTTGGAGCTGGGGTGACTTGATCGACAGGGTTTTTTTGAGGGGTCTTCTCCAATATTCTGGAGGCAGAAGGTTTGGGTTGTTGAGGCTTCGACGGTTTCTTCTTCTTTTTTGAGGGTTTAGTTTGGTCGAGTGATTCGTCACCATCATCCGATTCAACAACTGAAGCGTCAGGTTCTTTTTCTTTTCTTTACTTTGGCGTCGAAGGAGGTCTCCGACTTCCCTGTAAAACAAAAAGAGATTTCGTTAGTATGTCTCAGAAAAATAATAATATATAAGGATTGTGATCAAGGAAAACGGCAAACCATACCCTCGCCACAGGTTTCTTGGTAGTGTCTTTTTGGTCTTCCACATCCTCTGCAGTGGACCCTTCGATGGTAGTCGACTTAGCAGGAATTTTTATGGCTAAGAAGAAAGGAAGAAGTTAAACATAAGTTAAAAGAATATATATATATATATAAATGAAAAGAAGTGTGTCGAATATCTTCCTATTCCACACCTTCATATATAGGAGTTTCCACGCGAACGTGTTCTATGCCAATATGAAGGTGGCCTTTGAAATTATCCAAGGTGTACTTAGTCGGACCCACTTGCTTAGCCCGTTTTTGATAGTCTTGACGAAGAAGTTTCATGGAATCCCCATAAGTGAACCAATCTGGAAATGAAGGGCTAAAAGCCACACCAAATTCAACAGATGGTAGAGGGGGGAATTTTGGTGGATAGAGGTTAAAAGCTAACTTATAACGTTGATCTGGTCGAATGTATAAAGGTAGTTTTAACTCATCCAGTTTTCTTATAAATTTCTCTTTCAAAGTAACGGCTGCTTCGCTTATGGTTCGACTAAGTTCATTGGGCCTATAGGCAGTTTTAAAGTACTTCTGGAATGCTTGGATCTCTTTGATGTGTCTTGAAGTACCTTTCTTTGATTTGTCTTGTACAAGGGCGAAAGCTTTGGTCAGTTGAATAGTAAAGGAAGGCACGTCGAAAAATTGTGAATTATAGTACTCTCTCCACCAGTCATAAAAATCTTTGGTGCAGAGGAAGCTGGGTTTGAAGGGCACTGGTTGAATTTCGACCAAGTTTGAGTATTTCTCCAGCAGTTTGGCACACTCAGCTTCATTATGGGTCATGTTATAATGGATTAAAGAACCTTTCTTTGAAAAGAGGGGTTTGGGTTTTATTTGAATTAATCCAAACTGTCGAGAGACCAGATTGGGTTGGTAGTTGACAAGTGAGATTTTCAGCTTTGCGGGGTTGATCCTGGAGGCTAAGAGTCTAGGGGTTAGGAAAGATTCCCAGACAATGAGAAATTCTATTTCTTGGGCTTTCAACTCTAAGGGGAACTTCCTGGTAAACCATTCTGGTCCAATTTTTCTGTTGGCGAAAGGAGCCATATTAGAAGTAAAGTTATGACGTTTAGCAAACATCATAACATAGCCAGTAAAGGTTTGTTGGAGGCTCAGACCTTCGTCATTAGGCGTTAGTAGTGCCAGTCTAGTTCCTTCGACTCTTCTATCCTTCAGGGCAGCTTCGTCCACAGGGTTTTTGTTGGATAAAGAAGCTTCGAATGTGGCATTGAGCCACAATTGTAGGAGTCAAAATGGTCCTGACAACAGAAGATTACCCATATCTTTGATGTTCTTCAGTAAAGTAACTCCTTCGCCAAGGGACTCATACAGATTGGTTAGGATGATTTCGCTGAGACATAGTTGGTGTCCAACATGGAGTTGGTTCGCCATGGTGATATATCTTTTCGCCACTTGGAGAGACCGAGAGCAGAAGACACATCTTGACAGTCAGAGTGCTAGGAAGGTCACATGTTCTTGGTCAGAGACTTCTTCAGTTTCCTTATCATGATAATTCGCGATGTAGGAGGTAAAGGTAGCCTTATTAGTGTCGAAGCCTATGGAATCGTCAGACAAGAGGTTGGGATCATAATCCACCCCAAGTGGGCTAAGGCCAGTAATGGAAGCTACGTCGAAAAAGGTAGGAGTGATCATTCCACAAGGGAGATGAAAATTGTTGTAGGTACTGTCCCAAAAATAAAGGGAAGCCAAAAGCATAGATGAACAATATCCAGGTCCTACTTTCGACAGCTGGATAAGATCAAAAATACCCATGGTTTTCCAAGCCTCAGATTTGGCTGCCTCTATTTTTGCTAACCAGGCTAAGTAGTCGGACGAATCTTTCGACAGAGGGCAAGACCTAAAAATCCTAAAGTTGTTCATGTACTCTAAATTTATGGCTTCCCCGGAGGGTGATCCTTGACCATCTACTTTGGATTTCTCATCTATGGCCTTTTCTTGTTCTGTCCTAGGCCTAACCCCATTGGCTATTGGCTTATAACGATGATAAGCTGGAAAAAATTCCTTTACTTTTAAGGGATCTAACGTTAAATCAGGCAAAGGTCCTAACATTGCATGGGATTTACCAGAAATTAGAATGGGAATCAATACCTGTGACTGGTAAATGCGTCTTTTCTCCTCTTCATTTGGGGGTTCTGGTACGTACTGTTGATTTCCCACAACACTTGGGCCAAGAATCCTATGAACAGGTGGCAAGCCTTTGGATTTTTGGGAGTCTTTGCTCTTTCCTTGAGGAGTTGTGGAAGAAGCCATGGCTGATCGTAGAAAGCTCAGAGAGAGAGTGAAGAAGATGAAGATTGCGTGAAGTGAGTTCTTGTTTAAGAGAAAGAGGAGTGGGAAAAGTGAATAGAGAAAAATTTCCACTTATTTATAGATGGTAAAAAAGAAGACGGAAGAGGTTGAAATTCAAGAAAGTTTCCATTTAATGAAAAGAGTCGGGGGATACGTGGCAGCTATGAATGGATGGAGTAGACGGTGGCAGTTATTTTTGATCCACGATCTACTAGGGAATAGGATCGTGATGATTAAAAGATCTTAAGAACATGGGCTGAAGAGACGTTTCAGAAAAAGTGTAATAATGACTTTGACGTCACAAATGTCAAGTCATGTGAACAGTTATTCGTCGAATTATTGAAGGCGTCGAATTATGTTGTCAAAAAAATGCTTTTCCTCCTTTGTCGAAAATGCATTTTTTGGGGGGCAATTTGTAGGCTCCTAATTTCGACGCCTGAATTTTGTTCAGGAGATTAAAAGTTTGAGATTGGCCAGGACATTTCGACAGAAGTTCAGTATTTGGTGAAAGAAGGTTAGTCGAAAACAAGTGTTCACTTGGATTGGAATAGTTGAAGATTTTTTCTAAGTATTGGAGATGTTTCGACATAATGTTATGAAGACCTGTTTTCGACATATATTTTGAAATTTAAATCCAGGAGGGAAATTTGTTTGGAAGCAGGACGCGTGGAATGCATCTAAGAGTCGAAGTCATGCAGAATGACATTTGTCGCCATTAGGAAAAATAGCTGGTGATTAACAGTTATTTTGATTGTATATAAATAGGGAGTCATAGTATTAGATTTCCGGGGTGTGTTCAAAATTTGTACAAGTTACTCAAGAATACTCAAAGTAACCGTGAGAGAGAAAAGAGTAGTTACAGAGAAAATGTACGTTTGAAAAACACCAGTCTTTTTATTTATATTTCAATGAAGTTTTAAATTATTTACTCGCCATTTCTTTTACATTTCTTGCAATTTCCTTCTTGCATTTGTATTACGTTTTTCGCCATTTCATCTTTAAGAACAAAACTTTATTATTTCGTCTGAATCATATTGATTTATGAAAACAATGACGAATGTGACGTACAAAAAGTCTAATTTTCATACGAATTGTAAAAACTCTTAAAGCACATTGTCCTAGGATTTGTATGGTCGATCCTGTAAGTAAACTAATTTTTACAAAATTAGGAGACCAGCGGTTGTTTGCTAATTTTCCAGGCAAACAGGAAGTCAAACCTGATGGATTGGTAATCATCAATTGGCTAATGAGCCAAATGGTCAGCCAAAATACTTCTTTTTACAGCTTTCTGAGTTCGGTACTCGATATCATATTCTGATAATAACATATGCCAACTAGCGATCCGACCAGTTAAAACAGGCTTTTCAAAGATATACTTGATTGGATCCATTTTGGATATCAACCAAGTGGCATGACTCAACATATACTACCAGAGGCGCTTAGCAGCCCAAGCTAAAGCACAACAAGTCTTTTCAAGCATGGAGTACCGAGACTCGCAATTAGTGAACTTTTTACTCAAATAATAAATGGCAAATTCCTTTCCACCAGATTCATCTTATTGACCAAGAACACATCCCATAGACTCTTCTAGCACAGTCAAATACATAATCAAAGGTCTTCTTTCCATCGGAGGAGACAAAATAGGAGGTTCAAGTAGATATTCCTTGATACAATCAAAAGCCTTCTGACAATCATTTGTCCAGACACAATCTTGATCTTTACGAAGCAGCTTGAATATTGGCGCACATGTGGCAGTCATGTTGGATATAAATCTGTAGATATAATTCAAACGTTCCAAGAATCCTCTTACTTGTTTTTCTGTCTTGGGTGAAGGCATTTCTCGAATAGCTTTAACTTTATCAGGATCAACTTCAATGCCCTTCTGGCAAACAATGAAACCCAACATTTTTTCAGAATGGACACTGAAAGCACATTTATTTGGATTCAAACGGAGCTTGAACTTTCTCAGACGTTAAAACAGCTTCAGCAAATGCTTAACATGATCTTCCCTAGTCTTCGACTTAGCGATCATATCATCAACATATACCTTAATTTCCTTGTGCATCATGTCATGGAAAAGAGTAGTCATAGCACTCTGGTACCAGCATGTTCCCCAGGGTGTAATAAATTTTGTCTTCTCCATATCCTCGGGTGCCATCTTTATTTGATTATAGCCAGAAAATCCATCCATAAAGGAGAAGATATTGAATTTAGCAGTTGCAGTAGGAAAATTTGAGATTACGATATTGATTAACTTAACTCTCAAAACAAGAGTCGCCACCACATTTTTATTTTCCCAAAGGAAAGGGAAAAGAGCGAACAAAACCTAAAGAAGTTTTAAAACAAAAACTAATAAAAATAGAGACAGGGTAAGGGGGCTGGTTACGCAAAGGGAATGTGTTAGCACCAAAAACGTCAATAGTACTCTATAGGAACCTCTTTAAAAATCTAGCGTTTGTATTAAAAGGTGTTGTTTTCAAAAGATTGTTGAGGTGAGAAGAGAAGTATCTTTTATAATTTTGTGTTTGACAAGCCTTGTTGAGCCTCGTGCCTACGTACCCACAAAGTGCAATGGAGGATCAAAACCTCGTAGTTCGTGATAAAAATAAAAAAAGGGATTTGTTTAATTGATTTTAAATGGGAAGGCATGTTGTCATTTTAAGGAGAATACTCAACTAGTCACCCACAAGTGTATGAAAATGGACCTTCACATCACTATTGAGAAGGACTCCAACTTGAATTCAAATCAACAAGTATGCCACTAGCTCTCTCAAGTAGAAAAGAATCAACACTTAATCATAACTACGAAGATAGGAGAATTACATCGAAACTATGAAAATGACTCATGTCTAAACCTTATAAAAAGTTTTAAAAGCAAAAAGGGCACAAAAGGCACAAAATGGTTTGAATGAGTTAAGTGTTTTTTATGCCTTATGAAAACGGTCTAAGTATGCTTAAGATTGATTAGCACTTATTAAGAAAATGAGTTTGAAAATGCACTTGACAAAGTCAAGGTTTATTTAGAAAGTGGTTCTAGTTTGAAAGAAGAAGGTTTTGAAAAAGGGAGAAGATTTTGAAAATTTAAGAAGGGGAGTGTCATGCCCTAATTTTTCACCCCTAATATGCCACCACATTTGCATCATTGGCATAACATTAATAATTACATTTATACATGTCTTTATACTTCACTAATGTGTGCTTACTTGCTTCACAGGTTTGGTGATCCCCCTAAAGCTCAAGCAGATGAATTATCAAGGGATAAGCATCATATTCAACACCACAAGTCCCTTTGTCATACATAAAGATCAAGAACTTTCATTCATCAATAATCAAGTGCAAGATGGCATCACAAGCTCATCAAGCCTCAATATCCTCAGTACATCCAAATTAGGGTTTGACCTAATTCAGTCCCTGAGTTGACTTTTGAAGCAAGACAATGATTCCAAACCTCCAAATATGTTTCAAGGACCTCAAATGTCTCATATTAATCCTTTCATATGATTGGATTAACCCAAAGGATTTGATTCATAAGCAATGCAAGAAGTTAAAATCATCTGGTCTACAAACTAGGGTTTTTGATGAAAAGTCAACTGTACCTTTGACTTTTGACCAAGACATGATCTCAAACCTTGGGACATGACTCAAGACAATTAAAAACACCTTTGGAGTTCATCAATGGTGTCCAAAAAGGCCAAGGGTTTGATTTCATAAAGGATTACAAAGTTCAAAGTTGATCCAAGGGCATAACTTCCAAACCAAGTAACCATTTTCTTTGATCCAAAGATCAAATTAAAGAGCTTGTTACATACTAATACTTTGTACTTGAGGGTGGATTCCCAAAAAATGCATAGATTTTAAGATATAAGGCCATGAAGTTGGAGGTTCCATACTTTTGAACCTAAACACTTAGTGAAATTTTGGACAAAATCTGTCTTGTGTTTAAGCCAACTTTAGGGCTATTTTTCACTATGATCCACAATGATTCAAGACCCACTTTGAACATCAAAGTTGAAGTATGATATACCAACTTTCCGAAATGATCAAGAACATCAAAATACTTTACTTGAGCAAGAAGTTATGGATGTTGCAATAAGGCTTGATCAAGCTGAATTTCCAAGATAGATTTGCAACATGTTTGTGCCACACAATTTGGATAAGTCTTGCAAACCTGAAGTCTTCACAAGATCAACTCCAAAATGATCATACAAGCATGTGCTCTGCAAAGCAGAACTAAATTTTCAAAGTTTTATCACTTGGCATGTGAAAGAAATCATTCAAAAGGTAGGAAGTGAGGTTTTGTCCCCTAGCATTAAAGTGCTATAGTGAATTTGAGCAAAAATCATCCAATCTGTTAGAACCTTATCAGAACATCAAGGGATATGATGAAACCTTGATGAACAAAGCTCAAAAGATCATAATGTGAGCCATGTGAAGAATAGCCCATGTGTGCCTTGGCTTTCAAGTTATAGGTACATGACATCACTTGTTGGATAATAGCCTACATCCAAATCCTTTCAAACTCAAAATATCATACACATTTCTCCTATAAATCGAGCTCATTTCTAACATTCAAAACACACCAAAACATTGCAAGAAGCTTGTTTTCTCCAAATCATTTCCTTTCCATATTTCATAGCTTCTAAGAGAGTCAAGACTTAGAACTTCAGTTCCAAGCAACCCCTGTCTAAACCAGTGATCCAAACACTTCACATACATCATATAGAAGTGATCCAAATAGCATCTAACTTTTGAAACACCAGAATCACCAAGTCACATCCCTTTTGCTCCATTTTGCTTCAAAGCTGCAGATTGGATATGCCAAAGAGTTCCAAAAGGTTTCCAACCAATTTCAGCATTGCAACACAATCCTTGGAGGTCAAGGAAGCTGTTAGCATCAAGAGTTTGCATCTGTAACACCTCCAAGCCATAATTCGATTCTCACTTGCAAGGTAAGTTTCCTCGACTACTGAACTCTATGATTCGTGCATCAACTTTAATAATTTGAGTTACAAACATGTTTATCATGATGTAAGGATCATTTTCCCTCAATCAATTGCTTCATATCTTGTACATATGGAATTTCATTTTAAATTTTCATTTTAGGGTTCACACAGTTTTCAAATCAACTTCTTTGGATACACTGGATTTAAATTAAATTGAATAGAACCATTCAATTCCTTGTCAAATTTCCATCAAGTTTCATTTTTACTTTGTGCCATCTGGATGCATATTCTGAGAGATAGCATTTGGAGAAGATGAAGATGATGAAGCTGATGAAGGTGATAGCCATGGCACCATATTTCAAAATAAAATGAATTTTTATAATATATTTATTTTGATGAAAATAAATAAACGGATGTATTACCACCCCAGTGGTTGAAGGCACGTGTTTAAGGCTTTGTGTTACCCTTAGGTCTGGGGTTCGAATCCCCCTCGCCCCAGACCTTTTGATTTTATTTTTTAAAACCATTTTCAAAAGGAAGTTTCCTATATTATTTTCCTTTGCCATTCTCAATCAGCCAACACACATGGCTTAGCTGGTAAAGTTTTAAACTCTCCCCCCCAAGGGCGCGAGTTCAAACCTTGGGAGGGCCATCCTTATTTTTTTTATCACTCATTTTCTTCATTTTTTTCACAAATTCATTCAATTCTTTCAATGGTCAAATTTAATCTTTCTGAACCAATGTTTTGCACATTCTTCATTTACCTTCCCTATTTTGGGAATCCATGAAAAAATGTTGAAAATAATTTTTATTTAATAATTTTTATTAGGTTGAAAAGTGGTACATTTTAAGTGATTTATACCTTAAAAAATGACTTTTCTTTTATTCTCTCCCTAACCTAATTGATCATGATTATTTATGTGGATAATATGCTTTGTTTAAGTCTTTATTTAAATGTACATAACATGCTTGTATTAACTTAAACACCATTTATACCATGTTTAATTGATTTTCCTTTTGAAAATACTTTTGATTAAATGTTTAATTAGGGTTTTCACTTTGATTAAACTTTTAAAACTCTTTGTACATAGTTAGGGCTTCCACATGAGTTTGGATTCCCCCAAAGCCTTTGATTCAACCATGTTTGAATGCTTTGTCCATATGTTTATCTCCATTAGAGTTTTGTTTACCCTTTAATATATTCACTTGAATACTTTGTCAAATGTACAAACAATGAGGCCGAATATGAAGCTTGCATCATGGGTCTCGAAGAAGCTATCGACTTAAGGATAAAGAGCTTGGACGTGTACGGAGACTCAACTTTGGTTATAAATCAGATCAAAGGGGAGTGGGACACATGCCAGACTGGATTAATTCCTTACAAAGACTACGTAAGAAGGTTGTTACCTTTCTTCAACAAGATTGATTTTCATCACATTCCTCGTGAAGAGAACAACATGGATAACGCACTAGCTACTCTATCCTCCATGATTAGTGTGAATCGATGGAATGACGTACCCAAGATTGACATAATGCGCCTTGATAGGCCCACTTACATATTTGCGGTTGAATCAGTCATCGATGACAAACTATGGTATCATGATATCAAATGCTTCCTTCAAAGACAAGAATACCCAGCTGGGGCATCAAGAAAAGATAGGAAGACTCTCAGAAGACTGGCTGGTAACTTTTTCCTAAACAATGATGTACTCTACAAAAGAAACTTCGACATGGTTTTACTCAGATGTGTGGACAGACACGAAGCAAACACGCTAATGAAAGAGATTCATGAAGGATCCTTTGGCACTCATGCCAATGGACATACAATGTCAAGGAAATTTCTAAAAACAGGATATTATTGGCTGGCAATGGAATCCAATTGCTACAAGTACATGAGGAAGTGTCACAAATGTCAAATTTACGCCGACATAATTCATGTATCTCCGACTCTTCTCAAAATTCTCTCTTCCCATGGCCTTTTTCCATATGGGGAATCAACATGATTGGCATGATTGAACCCAAAGCCTCAAATGGACATCGCTTCATCTTGGTGGCTATTGATTATTTCATCAAGTGGGTCAAATGTAACCAGACAAGTGGTGGTCCGATTTATCAAAAACAACCTCATCTACCGTTATGGTGTTCCCAGCCAGATCATTACTGATAATGGATCAAACTTGAACAACAAGATGATGAAAGAATTATGTGCTAAATTCAAGGTCGAACACCGTAACTCGTCTCCCTGTCGGCCTAAGAAGAATGGAGCGGTGGAAGCAGCTAACAAAAATATTAAGAAAATCATTTAGAAGATGGTCGTGACTTACAAGGATTGGCACGAAATACTCCCATTTACTCTTCACGGTTATCGCACATCTGTCTGCACTTCAACAGGGGCAACCCCTTTCTCTCTAGTACATGGCATGGAAGCAGTGCTCCCCATAGAGGTTGAGATCCCGTCAATAAGAGTATTGATGGAAGCCAAGCTAACAGAAGCTGAATGGTGTCAAAGCAGATACGACGAACTGAATGTAATCGAAGAAAAATGAATAACAGCTTTATGCCATGGTCAGTTATATCAACAAATGATGAAGAAAGCTTTTGACAAAAAGGTTCAACCTCGGGTATTCAGAGAAGACGACTCGTGCTCAAAGAGATCCAATCTTTCCTCACCGACTCCAAGGGCAAATGGACTCCAAATTATGATGGGCCATATGTTGTTAAGAAAACCTTCTTAGGTGGTGCTTTAAAACTCACAACTATGGATGGTGGGGAGTTCAATCTACCTACAAATGTTGATGCAGTCAAGAAATACTTTGCCTAAAAAACAAAAAAAAAAGTAGCTCGCTAAGTTGAAAACCCGAGAGAGTGACTTAGGCAAAAAAAAGAGCATCTCGGTGGATTGAAGATCCGAAAGGGCAGTCCAGGAAAAAATTAGAGACATAAATAGAAAATAATCATCCTGATAGATTGAAAACCTGAAAAGGAAATCTAGGCAAAAGTTAGGGATTAATGGTAAGTAACTGCATCTAAAAAGATAGATCATCTCAGGCAACACCATCTATCAAAGAATTTTCAAGCAATTCACTTTCAACATAAGTTCAAGAATACTGGGAATTCAAAGTTGTTAGAAGGATAGTGGTCATTATATTTCAATGTAGCCCTTTCCCTTTAAATTACTATTTTTTTAACTTTGTAATGCTCTATGGAATTACGCATTTGGCTGATTACCATCCTATTAATGAAAATTTGAGCCTCGGTGCCTTTTGGTTGCAATTCTCACTTTTTATTCTGCCTTACAAAATGACATTTTATTTCATTTTTCATTTTTTTTGGAACAAAAAATGAATTTACCTTTTTTCTTTTAAAATAAAGATGACAGTTTCCTTTGATTTATGAGCATAATAAGGAATAACAACCGCTTCTCCAAGAGTGATTAAAACCTCGAAATGCAAAATCAAATGCTCTTGCGATCGATCTCGCAAATATCCCCGAGTGGCAGATCATTACCTCAGTTAGATAAGGTCTGGTTCTTTTTCCCCGACAGGGTTTTACCATTAAAAACATCAGTGATGCCTCTACTCCCCAGAACGGCCGAGTATCTGGTTTTGCTCATCACCAGTTTGCGTGTTGTGTCTGTTTTGTTAGCATAAGCATAACATTCATTCATACACCATGCATAATCAATTCATATTCATGTTCATAATGCATAAGTTGCGTCACTCACTTTGGTTGTGGTTAATCCCAAGTGATTTTCCTCTCTCCAATAGAGTTGTCAACTTTAAGCGGAAAATGTACATTCTTTCTAAATCCCCACTGAGTTTAATTCTCGTGGAAGTTTCACTTCAGTTCTCCTTTCCGCTCTTGGATAGGATAAAATTCCCAATTTGAGTTAATTCCTCGTCTAGAAGTATCTTCTTTTAAAAAGACTCTTTCCAATTTATTCCTGGATTGAAATCGGTCCTTGACCATTTTGATAACTTGAACCTCTTAGAGAAAAGGACATCCAATGGAACCTTACTCTTCCTCAGAGAAGACACAATTTTCTTTCCCGGATAAAGGAAAATCCCTAGTGAAAGCTTTTCAGCAAAATCTCTTTGTAGCAAGGACATCACATATCCCAAGTATCTACCAATCGACAAATGACAGTCTCTTTCAGAACAGTATATGTATCATCATCAAAGACAAGTTTATTCCTCATTGGAATCTACGCCTGACAAAATAAGTGGAAATCTCTTAAGAAGCTTGTTTTTGTCCCAAAAATTCCCAGTGGGTCGACAAATGGCAATCTTTTCCCGAGAAGTTTGTCCCTTTTTCAATGAAGTCATCAGCACCTCAAAATTGCCCTACATCACATGGCATCCCTTCCGAAGAAGTCTCGAAGGGAAGTATGATAAAATCTCTCCAAGCAAATGGCATCTCAACATAGAAGTTTGCGAACCTCTACATTACAGGCTGTGGCATTCCCCAATAAGTCTACTACCAGGTTTTTGCTCATCCTATGGCATCTCTTCGAAAGAGTCTCGAAGAAAAGTATGATGAAACTTACCTCCATAGAATGGAATCTCCTCAAATGATTTATGGAGAGAAGTTTGATGAAGACCCTTACAGTTCGCCTGCCTAAACCTTGTCAAGAGAAAGACTTGATAAGAAGAAACTGAGACCAGTTCCGTGGCTGAGGACCAGGATCGAGGGGAAGTTTATTTCAAGAAACTGAGACCAGTTCCGTGGTTGAAAACCAGGATCAAGGGGAATTTTATCTCAAGAAACTGAGACCAGTTCCATGGCTGAAGACCAGGATCGAGGGGAAGTTTTACCCTTTTCTAAGTAAAATTACTTAGTAAAAAAAGATAGATAAACATGTTCCTGCATTGGGAATTTGTCACTATTCAAGTTATCATGTCATCTACGTTCATGGTCAAAATTCTGGGTATTATGATATTTAATCCTCTTTTACCTTGAATGTTTGAATATTTTCATCATTCATCATTCAGGTCCAAGAAGATTATATAGGGGCATTTGTCATACCCTGAATTTTGACCCTAAGATTCCACATCAATTGCATATCATATGAACATACTTTCATGCATCACTAACCCATCACAAGTACAAAATATGTGTGCTTACTTGCTTCACAGGTTAGGTGATCCTCATAAGGCTCAAGCTGATGAATTATCAAGGGATAAGTATCATATTCCACACTACAAGTCTCTATATCATCCATGAAGATCAAGAACTTCCACTCATCAATAATCAAGTGCAAAATTGCATCATAACAAGCTCATCAAGACTTAAGACCCTCAGTGCACCAAAGTTAGGGTTTTGACCTAATTCAATCCTTAGGATGACTTGTGGAGTAAGGCATGATCCAAGACCTCAAGATATGTTTCAATAACCTCAAATACATCATATTAGTCCATTCATATGATGGGATTGATTCAAAGAACTTGGTTCACAAGCAATGAAAGAATTCAAATCCATCTGGGCCACAAACTAGGGTTTTGATGAAAAGTCAACCATACCTTTGACTTTTGGCCAAGACATGATCTCTAACCTTGGGATATGATTCAAGACACTCAAATATACCCTTGAAGTCCATTCATAAGTTTAAAATCACCTTGGGATATTCATTCTTTGAAAATAAAAAATTTGGGTTTCTCTGCACAAAATTCATCTGATACACAAAGTCAAAGTTTGACTTTTTGGGCAAAATTGAACATCAAAGGCTATTATTCAAGGATATATGATCCATAGTTGCATTTAATCAAGGATGGATCAAGAAATCAAAGTTACTTGCAAAAGAAGCAAAATTGGAAGAATTGAAAATTTCACTAAGTCATGAAAAAACATGATTTTTACCTAACTTTACAAGGCCATAACTTGTGATCCAAGCAACCATTTTTTGCACTCCAAAGCTCAAAAGAAAGATCTTCTTCCATACAACAAGATTGCTGGGCTGAACCATCCCCAAAAAATGCATATATTTTGAGATATAAGGCCATGAATTTAGGGTTTCATGATATTATGAACTTTGATACTTAGAATTTTTTTAGGCAGAATCTGTTTCATGTTTTGGCCAACTTTAAAGACATTTTTCACCATGATCCAAGAAGATTCAAGACCAAATGCAAACATCAAAGTTAAAATAGGATATCTCAGCTTTCCAAAGAGTACAAGAACATCCATTAATTCCATTTGAGCAAGGAGATATGATCCTCACAACATGCCATGATCAAACTGATTTTTCAAGACAGTTTTCATGATTAGTTGCATCACACGATTTTCATCTTCAAATTTGGTGACTTTGCAAGCCTTGTCATTCTCCAAGATCAGAAGGAATCTTGTTGAATTACATAATATCTTCAACTTTGGACCATAAGTCAAGGATCTCATCTCTTGGCATGTGAAAAAACATCATTACATGGCCTTGAATTCAAATTTGTCATTTGGCATTTAAGTGAAGCATTGAATTGGCATGAAATGAGCCACACCATTTCAGATCAGTTAAAAAACAATGAGTGTTCAAACCTGCAAAATGCCAATTAAGTCAAGATTCTAGTCATGCTATGGAATACTTTGGTACCTTAGCCTTTAAGTAAGAGCTGCATTACAATATCTATTAGATAATAGCATGCTCCCTCATCCAACACTATTCATCCAAAACAAATCAGTTCTCCTATAAATAGTGGTTATTTTGCATCAGTTCAATTACACCAAAAACAATACCAAAGACTTATTTTCTCATTCTCCCTCTTTTACTTCAAGTTTCAAAGTTCCAAAGAGAAAACTTGGAATTTTCAAAACCAGAGCCTAAACCACTCAAACAACCATCCAAACACATCACAAATCATTCATTGGAGGTGTCCAAACCCTCATCTTCATCTAAAACCACCAAAATCAGAAAGCCAACCATCAAAACCTCATATTTTGACTTTTCTTCATTTTTAAACCATGTCTTGATCCTATCCATTTCAAAACCAAACAACACTCCAAACACACTCTAAATAACATCCGTAAACTATTCCAACCATAGTTTCTCAACTGTAACTCCATTTGGTTGAAGTTGCATTTTGTCACTTTTGCCATTTTTGCAAGAAGGGTACCATATTCTGTTCCAGCTGGTTTTCTTTGGTTCCAAGCATTCAAAAGGATCATTTACGGTATATTGAAGGTGTCCAAAGCATCAAGACATTTCTGTAACAACTATCTTGAAAGATCCAAGTTTGCTTCAAGAGGTAAGTTTCCTCAAAACTTGAACTTGCCAAAATATGCTTTGCTTTAATGTACATTAATCATGAACATGTCATATATGTCATATTTGTTGTGTTTAAGCTATAATTAAGTGTTATTGTTGGCTGTATAAATATGTAGCATAAAAATTGCAAAATCATGGCCTATTTGAAACCACTATCGGGTTTTAAAATGCAGGCACTTTTAGAAAAATCTAAGACCACCACTAGATTCCTCATGAAATTCTAAGAAAGTTTCATTTTTATTTCATCCAATTTCATGGAGAAATAAGTGAGATATGGTCCTTTTTGCAAATGACACAAAACTTGAATTTTTACCCAACCAACCAGCCATGGCGCCTTAGGTTTTGGCCAGGCCTGGGTCATGTATAGGTTTATCAATTAATGGATGGGGGTGATACAACGGATGTATCACTACCCCAGTGGTTAAACCTGCGCGCCCTTGAGTACTTATGCCTACCAGAACTGGGGTTCGAATCCCCCTCGCCCCAGTTCTTTTTAATTTTTCTGAATTTCAAATATAATTCAATGCTTCCCCCATAAACTCAATCTGCGCGCGTTGGCTGGTTGGTCTAGGTTTTGTGCTGCAAGCGAATGGTCATGGGTTCAACACCCACGGGAACCATTTCTCCATTTTTTTTAACACTTAATTTTCTTACTTTTCTTCACAGTTTCAAATTACTATAACTTTCTCATTTTTAATCATTTTGAACCCATTCTTTTTGCAAATTGTTATTAATAATGTCTATTTTCTATTTGTAAAAAAAATACCACAAATAATTATATTTAATACATTTGTGAGTGTTCAAAGTAAGTGATGTTTTTAGGGTTTCTTAAAGAACTTCTTGATTCTTTTGAATAATTCCTTGCCTTTCCTTGCTTACAATGATTTGTGTGAACCATATACATATTGTATAAACCTTAAATGATGTTGTGAATCTGTACATCTTTGTCCTCACTTGAGCGCGCAAGAATATGAATTAAAATGCACTAAAATGATTTTTAAAATGAAAGTAAAGATGAAAATGCAAATGATGCATCAAATCATATCACAAATGATCAAGAAAATTCATGCAAGTCAGAAACAAGTCAAGAATTATATATAAAATTTATGATAATTTTTTAATGCATAAAACTATTTTAAAACTATTTAAAATGCTTCAAAAAATAGAAAAATCATGAAAAATAGAAAATGATGAAAATAAAATATGAAAAGTATAAAATCAGAAAGAGAAAAATAAAAGACAATTTTAGAAGTTATTTTGGGATTTTTTGGATTAAAAATGAAATTACTATGAATTTTTGAAAAAAATGCAATTAAAACAAATAAAAATAGAAAATAAGAAAAAACAGGGAGCATTGGATCTATCTCTCTAATCCACGCTGGCAAATCAAATGATTGAGACATGAGCGCGCATGGTGAAATTTAGTTCAAAAAACATAGGATCTCATTTGAAATCAGCCAATGAAAACATTTCAAAGTGCCAACGTGTCTCATCTCTGAGTGTCATCATCCCCCTCTCCGATCATCTTCTCTAGTAAACCACTCACTAGAGATTGCTAAATGGTAACATGAGAGCATGAGACCACCATCATTGCAACCGTCTCATCAAGGCAAACTCAACATCACTCTCCATTTTCATTTATTCAAAGGGAGTAGAGAGAATTGCAGAGAAAACAAAGTGAAACAAAAATCATGAAAAAAAATTAAATGATGAACATGAACAATAAACACCAGCTAGGTTAGGGGAAACATTCAGCAAGCAAAGGACTACATTGTGGTAACTTGTTTGATTGAAAATGGAGCTTCAAACTACCTTGTCCAAAAATGATCTGAGGAGTTCTGAAAATGGATTTGGTTGGAGCAGTTCAGGGACTCTTAGAGCTTGATTCTTGTTGCAGAAGCTTTAGAGGAACACGATGGAGCTAACTGAATCAAGAAATTGGATTGAAATAGGCTGGAAATCAAAACACGATAGCTCACTTTTTTGCAGAAAATTTGAAGGTGAAGCAGGGATTTTCTGGCTCTCAAAAGCTTGAGAATGAAGCAAGCGAGGTCCTCTATTTATAGGAGAGGATGATGGAATGTTGTGAGAGGTGAAATGATCAGAATTTGAGTGAATTCGTCTGCACCCTCGTCATGAAGAAAGTGTGACTTGAAATGCCTCAAAACACATCCAAACCATGCGTTTTATGAGTTATTTAACTTCTGGGAACTTCAATAGTCATGTTTAGATGCATAACACATGATAAATTGACTTGTAATTGAATTTTGGTTGAGATGAAAATCTGATCATGGTGCAAATCCTCAGTTTCAAGTAACTATGTTTGCAACAATGGGGCATCTTGTACAATAGGCTTTTTGATCCCATTCTTTTTTCACTTTGTTAACATCATGGCAAATATCACAATACGCCAAGAAAGGTTTCATTTGGATGCTTGAGAAAGAATTTATGTCAAGTTGAAGTTGGTAAAAAAATCTGGCAAACCAAACTTTAAAAATTCTAAGTCCAAATGGCTGAAAATGGCCTATAATATATCAATGAATTCCATGGCCTTCCAAGCACAATTTGACTTTGACCTTTGAAGCAATCTTGTAGAAGGTATCACAAATGATATTTTACAAAAATAATGAGCTCCATATCTTGAAAATTTAAGAAGTTATAATTCTTGAAAGTTAAGAAAAAGTCACTTGAAAATAGGTCAAAATTTCACTAAGTCCACAAATGACCTATAATGTCTTCAAACTTTTGATGATCCTCCAAACATAATTGGCTCTTGTCATGTAAAGAGAAGTTGAAGAGGATGTTGAGAAGAGTCATATGAAAAAATAAGCATTAAAAAATAACGAGAATTAAAAGAGTTGTGATCTTTGGAACTTTGACTTGAAATGTTGACTTTTTAGGTCAAACTTTCTTGAATCAACTTGTAAACTTGGACTTTCCTTGCTTTTCAAAGAACATGGATGATCATATGAGCTACAAATAATTTGTCCTTGAATGTCCTTTGATTTAATTGACCAAAGCTTGAGGTAACTTGTTGATGAAGGCATGAAAATGAACACATGAACCTTTGGCTTTTCTTGAGAGACAAGCTACTAACTCTTGAGATATATTTGATAAAAAATGAGATTGAATGATGTTTGAAACCTTGTACTTTGATATTAGAAGCTATGGTTTGATGAGATGGACCTTGTGAACCAATGTTTGATCACACTTTAACCTTGAGGGAGCAAAACCCTAGTTGATGAATCATTCTTGGTGTTCTTGATATAACACCCTACCTTGCAATGAAACAAAATGACACAAGACATATTTTTGGATATTTTGATTAGTGGTTAGTAAAACATAAAGCATATAATCATAAAGGAAAAAGATACACAAAGAGGATGCTTGGTGATCTCTGCAAAGCCATACCTAAAGATGAGGGTGCAAGAGGAGAACCAAGTTTGTGATCTTGATGCATTATGAAGATGCAAATGAGGTAGGATCTTAGGGGTAAAAATTAAGGTATGACAGATGCCCCTATTTAAGTTTCTTCTATTCGGAGATATAAAGATTGACATCTTTGTCTCGACAGGATAGAAGAGACTTAAATATAAAAGACCCAATTTTTGGCCCTAAGATACCGCAAAAATGATTATGATATGATATGAATGAAAGCGAACACAGAATTATGTGGGAAAAATATGCCATAGGAGATAGACAACCGCTAGAGAAGTTTTGCAAAAGAATCTCTGCAGGGGATAAACAAAAAAAGAGATCCAGCTGGGGAATGTAAAATTACACAAGAGATGGAAAAGTGCATAGATGAAACTACGACTTAAAATGCTAGAGATAAAGAGGAAAGAGGGTTTGGACTCCACTAGGGAATCTCAAAGTCATTGCTATACTAGGGAAGAAATCCTTGGTAGACAATGAATAACAGTATAACAGACAAGCTTTACAAAGGGTAATCACTTGCTGGAGATAAACAAAAACTCTTCTGGGAATACTCAAAAGAGATACAGGCAGGTCAAATCACACAACAAGCTTCTCAAATAAAGAGACAACCATTTGTTGGGGATGAAATATTCACTAGATTGTAACAAGATTCTCATATGAGGAGATAAACATATCTTCAAATAACAAACCTAGTTGAAAGATAACAAGCTTCCACTATAAGGATAGGGCTCAACTTCTTCTTTAATCAAGTTTTAGACTTGAAAAAGGACCAAATACAAATTGTCTCCGCTAAAGGGACTGCCATTTTCTAGGAATTTTGAATCAATAACTCCACCCGGGACCTTTAAAAGAGATACAGGCAGGTTAGATAGATTTCACAACAAACTTCTCTGCGGAACTTTTCCGGAGAGATGCCATTTGATGGAAAATAAAGCTTCACCAAACTTCCCTTCGAGACTTTTTCAAAGATATGCCATTTGATGGAAAATAAATTCACCAAACTTCCCTTCGATACTTTTTCGGAGAGATGCCATTTGATGGAAAAGGGGTTTCACAACAAACTTCTCTGCTGAGGATGAACTAGAGAGATGCCATTTATTGGAAAAATGGACTTCATCAAACTTCCCTACGGGACCTTTCCGAAGAGATGCCATTTGATGGGAGATTTGATTGGATTGGGATCCAACATTTCCCAATAAACTTCTCTGCTGAGGATGAACTAGAGAGATGCCATTTATTGCAAAGATACAAATTGATTCATGGGGACATACAAGCTGTTCAAATAAATAGACTGCCACTTGTTAACAGGTGAGGTTTACCTTGCTGTGGACATACAAGCTGCTAAAATAAAGAGACCGCGACTTGAAGTCGCATAAAAGGTTGAGATATCAAAGAAGCTTCTCAAAGAGACTACCACGTGTCAATATGCTGAGGATATGCAAACTTCTCAAATAAAGAAAAACCACTTGTTGTTAGGCAAATATTCCAAGAGAGTGTTATCACAACACTGTTGGGGAAACCAAATCTTCATCTTCTAATGAGGAATCACAAACAGATTTCTACCAAGGAAAGTAAATCCTCAAGAGGGGCAAAGTAAATTCCTTTTCGTCATCCAGGTTTCACAGCCCAGAGAGATTCAAACTAATTACTGTAGGAGACCAAAGTTTAATCCAGGAACAAACTGGAGAGAAACGGTCAAACAAGACTCTACCCAACGAGGAAATAACTCACCTGGGGAGTAATTCCATCCAGATAAATGACTGGGAAGGAAAACTAAAGTAAAACGTTCCCACGGGGAATAAACTCAGTGGGGAATCATAAAGGATATACACTTTCTGCTTAAAGATAACACTCTATTGGAGAGAATACACACTCTGTGGAGATAACAACACCAAAGAGTGCACCAAAACACCAAGAAATGCAAAATGAACATGAATTTGCATGATTCATGTATGAATGAATGAATGTATGGATGTATATGCTGATAAAACAAACACAAAGATAAAATGGGGATGACCAATCACCACAGTACAACCAGATACTCGGCTAAATCTCAACAATGCTGAAAGATAATCTACTAGGAATTTCAGTTGGAGATAAACAGGATCCATCAAAAGATCAAAATCTTGCTACGAGGCTGATATCTCTAAGGAGAGAGGGATAATGCTTAGGGTGAAACCCAATGCTGAATATTCTATTACCAATAATCCACTGAAGGGAAAACAGTATGAACTCTGCTGGAGAATGGAAATGTCTGTTAGGGAAACATAATAACCCAAATCTTCCTGACTCTCCCTAGGGAGAAGAAAAATCTATATAAACTCCGCTGGGGGGAATCATGTAACACAAATTTTCCAAAACTCTGATTGGGGAAGAAGGGAAGTCTTCATAAAATCCATCAGGGAAGGATGAAGACTTGCTGAGAAAAATGTAAAGCGGAACTCTTCTGGGGATATCAACCTCTGAAAGGGATATCACTTGCATTAAATCTGCTAAGGGATGGAAGGATGAATCTTCCAAAAGACAAACTTTAGAACAAACTGCTATGAGATAAAATGAAAGCTATTGATGATTACCAAGGAGAAATCTCTGGGGATCAACAATTTCAAGAGAAATAAGAAGTTAACATTGTAGCAATAAATCAACCTACGGGGGATTTTAAAACTCAACACAGAGAAAACCCAAAAGTTGACTGCTCTCTCAATACTTCTTAATAGGGAATATTTTTGAAAACACCACAAGGGGATAAAACCTGCTGGGGATGCTTCAATATATATACTTGCTTGATCATAACCTGGCTAGAGAAGAAAATCACACTCGGTTGGGGAAAAATATGAATCAAGACTTAACTGAAGGAACCCAAATCTATGATTCAAATGGGGTGCTAAACTCACTACTCAACGGGTGAACAATTGAATTAGCGCTTTGCTGGGAATATCACCAACAAGAACAAACTCTGCTTGGAGAACATCGAGTTTCACACTTCGAGATCATACCATTTCTTGAAGTAACTGTGGACATTCCATTTAACGTTCACCAATTAAAGGAAAACATTTTTGTAGTTTTCAAAAGTATCATTATTAATTACTTTTTGTTTCAAAAATTATCATAAAAAAATTAATGAAATTTTGCAAACAGAAACAAATATAAGAATTGCAAACAATGGGTCAAAGGCCCAAATTTTATTGATAGAATGGTAGTCTGCAAATGGCGTGACTCCATAGATCATTACAAAGTTGGAAAACGATAAATACATGGAAAATGTTACACTGATATACAATGTCAACTATTCTCCCTAACAACTTTGAATTCCACCATGCTTTACACTTCTGTTGAGAATGACGAGGATGAGAATCTTTGATGAACAATGTTGCTTCAAGTGATCAAGTCTGGCCTGATGCAGTTACTTGACATATTCCCTAACTTTTGCCTAGATTTCTCACTCGGATTTTCAATCTACCGAGATAATTATTTATGTTCATGTCTCTAACTTTTGCCTGGACCGCCCTTTCGGGTTTTCAGCCCACCGAGACGTTCATTTTTGCCTAAGCCTCCCTTTTGGGTTTTGTACTTAGCGAGCTGTTCTTTTATTTTTTTAGGCGAAGTATTTCTTGACTGTATCGACATTCACAGGACGAGTAAACTCTTCATCATACATAGTTGTAAGAATTAATGCACCTCCAGAAAAGGCTTTCTTAACAACATATGGGCCTTCATAATTAGGATTCAACATGCCCTTAGAACCAGTGGTAGAAGATGAGATCTTTTTGAGCACGAGGTCGCCTTCTCTGAACGCACGAGGTCTGACCTTTTTATCAAAAGCTTTCTTCATTCTTTGTTGATACAACTGGCCATGACACAAGGCTGTCATTCTTTTTTCCTCAATCAGATTCAGTTGATCATACCTACTCTAGAACCATTCAGCCTCAGTCAATTTATCTTCCATCAAGATTCTCATTGACGGGATCTCAACCTCTAAGGGAAACACTACTTTCATACCATATACAAGCGAGAAAGGGGTTGCCGTTGTTGAAGTGCGTACGAATGTACGATACCCATGTAAAGCAAAAGGGAGAATCTCATGTTAGTCCTTGTATGTGACAACCATCTTTTAAATGATCTTCTTAATGTTCTTGTTAGCAACTTCAACATCCCCATTCATCTTTGGTGTGTAGGGAGAAGAATTATGATGCTTAATCTTGAACTCATCAAACAATTCTTTCATTATCTTGTTATTCAGGTTCGACCCGTTATCAGTGATAATCATGCTTGGAATACCATACCGACAAATAATTTGGTTCTTGATAAAACGGATCACCACTTGCTTGGTCACATTGGCATACGACACGCTTCAACCCACTTGGTAAAATAGTCAATAGCCACCAATATGAAACAGTGTCCATTCGACGCTTTAGGCTCAATCATTCCAATCATGTCAATTCCCCACATAGAGAAAGACCATGGAGATAAGATAACATTGAGAAGAGTTGGAGGCACATGAGTTTTGTCAACATAAATCTGGAACTTATGGCACTTTTTCGCATATTTACAACAATTAGATTCCATCGTCAGCCAATAGTAACCTGCTCTCAATATTTTTTTTAGCCATAACATGTCCATTGGCATGGGTACCAAAGGATCCTTCATGAATTTCTTTGATACTATCAAAAGCCTTCTGACAATCTTTTGTCCATACACAAATTTGATCTTTGCGGAGAAGTTTGAAGATCAGCCCGCAACTGGCACTCATATTAGATATAAATCGGGAGATATAATTCAAACGTCTGAGAAATCCTCTAACTTATTTTTTTGTTTTGGGCGCAGGCATTTCTTGAATAGATCTGAATTTATCATGATCAACTTCAATACCTTTTTAACAAATAATAAAGCCCAACAATTTTCCAGAATTGACACCCAAAGTGCACTTATTAGGATTTAGGCGGAGTTTAAACTTCCTCAACCGCTGAAACAGCTTCAACAAATACTCAATATGATCTTCTTCAGTCTTCGACTTACAAATCATATCATCCACATAGACCTCTATTTATTTATTCATCATATCATGGAACAAAGTAGTCATAGCTCTCTGGTACGTTACACCAACATTTTTCAAACCGAAGGACATCACTCTATAATAGAATGTTCCCCAGGGTGTAATAAATGTTGTTTTTTTTTCAAATCCTCAGGTGCCATTTTAATTTGGTTATAGCCGAAAAATCTATCCATAAAGGAGAAGATGTTGAATTTAGCAGTATTATCTACCAACATATCAATGTGTGGTAGTGGAAAATCATCTTTTGGATTGGCCTTATTCAAATCTCTGTAGTCAACGCACATCCGGACTTTTCTGTCTTTCTTAGGAACAGGCACAATATTTTCCACCCATTGAGGATACTCATTTGTCACAAGAAAACCAGCATTAATATGCTTCTGAACCTCCTTTTTAATCTTAACGGCCATTTCGGGGTGAGTTTTTCTCATTTTATTTTAAACTGGTGGACATTCTGGCTTTACCAGCAATCTGTGCTCCACAATATCAGTTTCAAGACCTGGCATATCTTGATAAGACCAAGCAAAGAAATCCACGTTCTCTCTAAGAAGCTCTACCATCCTCTTCTTAACATCTGACTGAAGCAGTGCCCCAATCTTGACTTCTTTTCTATCCTCTTCTGAACCCAAATTAACTACTTCCACTGGCTTTTCGTGAGGCTGAATGGTCTTTTCCTCGTGCTCAAGAAACCGAGAAATTTCATCTGGAATTTCCTCAACATCCTCTTCTTTAACTTCAAACACAGGGCATTCAAAGTTGGGAGAGGGAATAAGAACATTTTTTTCAATGGGTTTAACAATCAATCTACACAATGATATATGCTTGAATTTAGGAAACAAATATATGTGCAAAAATCATGTAGATATTGAAATTATGATTATATTTTTGGTTTTTTAGGTTACCATTCTCCAAAAAAAAGCAAAAAGATAAAAACACACATGGATAAGCAAAATAACATTTTATTTATGATAATAAAGTTTGAAATAATTCCTCACAAATTCACTTTCACCTTGGGCAGAGTGAAAGGATATTTGAAAAACACAAAAAAATTACTTTGAAGAGTGAACAATAGTAGGAACGTCGACAACTGTCCAATTGTGGTAGACCACTCCATGAGTCACGAAGTTTAGCATGTCGTTGTCTGAGTCATCTTCAATGATTGCAGCAACAGTTTGGTCTCTAGAGTGGATGAACCCAACAATATGAAAAATATCTTGGTAGCGCTTCAATTGCCTTCTAGTTGTTTCAGCAGAGAAACCCATACCGAATCTATTCTTGTTTTTAGCAAGTTCAATAACTCTGCCCCAACCCACAGACTGCCCGTTCTCAACAACCTATTGTGAATCTTTTAGAGAAGAGATGGATGCCCCACTCTTTTTTTCAACATTGTCAATAATGGAAAAGGCTTGGAACGAAGTTTTCACAGCCTCTTCAGCGTCAATATATGAGAAAGATGACAAATGGCTTACCAGCATAGCCTGTTCTCCACCTACCACAACAAGTTTCCCATTCTTTACAAATTTCAGCTTTTGGTGGAGTGTCGAAGTGACCGCTTTGACCTCATGGATCCATGGTCTGGCTAGCAAACAACTGTAGGCGGGACAAATATCCATAACCTGAAAGGTAATCATGAAATCTTTTGGACCTATTTTTATAGGGAGATCAACTTCCCCTATCACCGTTTTCCTCGAACCATCGAAAGCTTTAACAACCACACCACTAAATCTCATAAGATTACCCTGACATGAAAGTCTCGACAAGGTAGATTTCAGCATCACATTAAGAGACGAACCAGTGTCGACCAGCACATTAGACAAGTCGTCCTCTTGACAATTCATAGAAATATGTAAAGCCAGGTTATGATTCCTCC
The DNA here is from genome assembly GCA_022829125.1 of Lathyrus tuberosus. Lineage (NCBI taxonomy): Eukaryota > Viridiplantae > Streptophyta > Magnoliopsida > Fabales > Fabaceae > Lathyrus > Lathyrus tuberosus. The sequence continues at coordinate 6,894,485 of JALAZF010000327.1, read as the reverse complement.
CTTCTTTGGGAAATTCCTCATCATTGAAGCTTAGGTTATTACAGGCAGTAATATTACTAACAATACCGTGGAATTGATCAACGGTCTCGTCATAGTCCACATGTTCATGTCCCAGTACTTTCCTCAGAGCTTCCCTATGAACCTAAGAGTTCATTAACAAGGACAATACAGAAATATTAGAGGGAGTTTGCATCATCATCATCATCTTGACTAGTACCACTAGATTGGCCAGTAACAAACCCAGATTCGGATTGCACCATGGGCGTCTCAAACACAATAAACTTGTTAACATGGATATTATCATCCTTCTTAGGAGGTGGTGTAGCAAACACAGGACCGCTTCGGTTCACCCTGCTAACGTCAACAATATTCACAATAAATGAAAGGGAGGGAATAAGCACCTCTTTGGGAATAGTTGGTGGATCTCTAGGCTATACAACGTTCTTTTGTATCTAGGCAGGGTATAACTCAACATAAGACATCAGAATAGTATCAAACTGATTATTCCTTTGTGGGAAATTCTGTTGATTATTTTGATGTGTTCTTTGTTGGAATTATGGTTGATAGTTTGAAGTAGCTTGAGTGGCTGGAACAACGTTGATGACGGGTGTAATAGAAGCTACTTGTTGTTAACGATGATGATTATTACTATTTCTTCCCCTATGTCTTCGGGACCTTTCTTGAGGGATGGAATTGGTTTCTCCATCTTTTTTCTTAGAAAAACTAGCACCATACTTCTTTACACTTCCAACAGAATTTCCTTCCTTGGTCAAACGTCCTTCACGGACTCCCTCTTCTAAGCGCATACCCATATTCACCATTTCGGTAAAATCGTTGGGCGTACTGGCTACCATTTTCTCATAATAAAACAAACTCAACATCTTCAAAAAAATCTTAGTCATCTCCATTTCTTCAAGCGGAGGACTGATCTGCGCGGCAATCTCACACTACCTTTGGGTGTATTCTTTAAAGGTTTCCTTCTCTTTCTGTGACATAGCGCGGAGCTAGTAACGGTCTGGCGCCATATCTAAGTTGTACTTATATTGACGAATGAAAGCTTCTCCCAGATCACGGAAAGTACGGATTTGAATGCTATCTAGACCCATATACCATTTCAGTGCAACACTAGTGAGACTGTCTTGGAAGTAATAAATTAACAACTGATGGTTGTCAGTGTGGGTGGACATCTTTCTAGCATACATGACCAGATGACTTTGTGGGCGAGTGTTACCTTTATACTTTTCGAAATCGGGAACTTTGAACTTGGCGGGAATTTTCACATTCAGGATAAGACATAGCTCATGAGCGTTCTTTCCGAACAACTCCTTCCCCCTTAAAGCCTTGATTTCCTTTTTCATTTCTTCAAACTGATCTTGAAATTCATCCATATGCTCGTAAACACCCTAGCTTTCACTTGGCTCAGCATGGAAAATAGGTTCATCAGTCTGTGGGACAGTGTGCACCACAGAAGGAGGAATTGATATCATAGGTTGAGCATTGGTAATTTCAGTAGTAGGCTTGTATCCCTCAAGAATGAAGTTCATAGGCATGCCCCAAGGAAAACCAAGAGGCATAGAGTGTGAATGAGCACTAATAGGAGCCACGAAAACGAGCACAGAAACCACTTCAGAGATCATAGTGGGCTGAGGCTGAGTTGCCTGAGGAGTAGGAGGACGAGGAGATTAATTTTGTAGAGCAACTAGAGACTTTACCAGAGCCTTCAGCTTATCCATACCAGCACAGAGAGATGTAACCTCTTCACGAAGTTCACAGTTTTCTTGTTCCAAATGATCCACCATCCTCCTTTGAGAATTAGCACGGGTGTTGTATTGGTGCGACAAGTTGACTTCTGAGAATATCAAGAGAGAAGCAATAAGACACTTGTGAAACCCTCAAAAGCAAGACCAGATACAGAATGATGCATGATATGCGATGTAAATGTTTTTCATTCAGTTTTCAAGGAACTTAAAGATAAAGAAAACATCATAAAAAATAACAACACTTGGAATACTCAAAAATATCATTTTATTAATAATTGGAGAGAGTTACACTTAAAAGTACAAGCTACAAATGATCAAAATACAATAAGAGAAAAGTAGATCCTAGGAGTCACGTATGAGGAAGCTCTAACTCCAAGCTGATACTTCCTTCTGAGTCTCTTGATCTCTCTCTCATATGTGTCCTTCATGGTGGTCTTCTCCAACACAATCTGGTCTATAATACCCTTCCAGGCACCTGAAGTGGGAGGATGATATGATGACGTAGAAGAGGAAAATAAATCCTATCCATGTCTTTTCACGGCACGTTGCTCAAGTAACTCTATCAAGTCATCTTTCTCCTTCTTCTGATTCTGCAACTCTAACTTCTCAAGGTTTGAAGTGTGGAATCTGGCTTCCCACATATCCTTCTCTTGCTTCATCTTGGCTAAAGCATCTTGAAGCTCCTTCACATCATCAGTAGGAATGGTGAGTGGTGTGGCAACCATTATAGACATGGGCTTCTCAAAAGCATAAGGCATTTTAAGTTTCCTAGCTCTCTCCTTCACCTAAAAAGTATATGGTTCCAAAGCTACACAATTTGGTTTGCCAGGCTCTCCTTTTCCTTTCGTATGAATATTATGCCAAGCATGAGCCATTCTCTCTTTCAAACCATGAGTATCTTTTCCCTCTTGGAAAAACATACCCTCTAATAAAACATTATTAGGTTTATCCTTCAAAGCATATCCAAGCTGACACCTTGCTAAACTTGGGTTGTAGTTGATTCCATCTTGTGTACCAAGAAGAGGCACATTGGAGAATTCCCCACAACTATCAATGATCTTGACACCATCATACATAGAAAAATACCAAGCAATATCAGCATGAGTAAGTGACATGATCCTCTGAGACCACCTTAAACAGCTCTTGTTCTCCTTGAAAGTAGATTATTGTGGCAAGTGCAAAATAAACACTTGTACATCAAAGGTGCACAGCAGACAATAATACCATTTCCCTTAGAATTCCTATGGTGGATGGAGAAATAAGCATCGCCAAATAAAGTGGGAACTGGATTTCCAATCAAGAAGATCCTAATAGCGTTAACATCAACAAAGTTGTCAACATTAGGTAACAAGACAAGTCCATAGATTAGTAAAGCCAGAATAGCCTCAAAAGCCATCATACTACCAGCACTAGCAAAAGTAGAAGCTCTCCCAATCATAAACTTAGAAGTCAACACTTGAATGCCTCCCTTGACAGTAAGATTGGCGTCTATGTCAGATTTCTTCAACTGTGGATCAAGACAAGTCAAAACAAGGTGGATCAAGACCTAAGTTATGGAAAGATGGATCCATTACATCAATCAACCTCTCATAGCACTTTGGACAAACTTATGCATCAACCCAAAGTACCTCAATTGATCAAATGATCATTTAAATGATATATTTGAAATAATGAAAGATCATCAAGTACCATTCAAAATCTCATGAACAAGATGGCCTACATATCCTTCAATTTATCAAAAGAAAGGTGAAAAAGAAAAAAAGGAAGGGATGAAGAAGAGAGGATCAAGCAAGAAGGCAAAACCAAACTGGATCTAAGTGATGATCAAGTCATCATCAAAGTCAATCAACATCTCATAGCACTTTGGACAAACTTATGCATCAATCCAAAGTACCTCAATTAATCAATTGATCAATCAAATGGTAGATTTGAAATGATGAAAGTTCATCAAGTACCATTCAAGATCTCATGAACAAGATGGCCTACACATCCTCCGATTGATCAAAAGAAAGGTGAAAAAGAAAAAAGGAAGGGATGAAGAAGAGAGGATCAAGCAAGAAGGCAAAACCAAATATCCAAGTGGTGATCAAGTCATCATCAAAATCAATCATCCATTTTGGTGGATTAGGGTTTTCATCCCATAAACACCCAAGATTCATTGAGTTTAATGAGACTTGTGACTAAATCAACCAAGATTCAAGGCCAACAACAGTCAACAAAGGTCAAATAAATTTAAAATGCAAGAATGCGAATTAAAATACACTAAAATGATTTTTAAAATTAATTTTAAAATGAAAATAAAGATGAAAATGCAAACGATGCATCAAATCAAATCGCAAATGATCAAGAAAATTCATGCAAGCCAGAAACAAGTCAAGAATGATATATAATTTTTTTTAGAATTTTTGACTACATAAAACTATTTTTAAACTATTTAAAATGCTTCAAAAAAGATAAAAATCATGAAAAATGGAAAATTATGAAAATAAAATATGAAAAATATAAAATCAGAAAGAGAAAAATAAACGAGAATTTTATAAATTATTTTAGGATATTTTGGATTAAAAATGAAATTACTATGAATTTTTGAAGAAAATGCAATTAAAACAAATAAAAACAGAAAAATAAGAAAAAACACTGAGCATTGGATCTATCTCACTAATTCACGCTGGCAGATCTGAAGATTGAGATATGAGCTTGCATGGTGGAATTTAGTTAAAAAAAACATAGGATCTCATTTGAAATCAGTCAATGAAAACATTTCATAGTGCCAACGTGTTTGATCTCTGAGTGTCATCGTACCACTCTCGGGTCATCTTCTTCGGTGAACCAATCACAGAAGATTGCTTAATGGTAACCGTCTCATCAAGGTGAACTCAACCTCGCTCTCCATTTTCATTTATTGTAAGGGAGTATAGAGAATTGCATAGAAAACAAAGTGAAACAAAAATCACGAAAACAAAAATTAAATTATGAACATGAACAATCAACACCAGCTAGGTTAGGGGAAACATTCAGCAAGCAAAGGACTACATTGTGGTAACTTGTTTGATTGAAAATGGAGCTTGAAATTACCTTGTCCAAAAACGATCCGAGGAGTTCTGAAACTGGATTTGGTTGGAGCAATTCAAGGACTCTTAGAGCTTGATTCTTGTTGAAAAAGCTTCAGAGGAACACATTGGAGCTAATTGAATTAAGAAATTGGATTGAAAGAGGCTGGAAATCAAAACACGATAGTACACTCTTTTGCAGAAAATTTGAAGGTGGAGTAGGGGTTTTCTGGCTCTCAAAAGCTTGAGAATGAAGCAAGTGAGGTCCTCTATTTATAGGAGAGGATGATGGAATGTTGTAAGGGGTGAAATGATCAGAATTTGATTGAATTCGTGTGCACCCTCATCATGAAGAAAGTGTGACTTGAAATGCCTCAAAACTCAGTCAAACCATGCGTTTTATGAGTCATCTAACTTCTGGGAATTTCACTAATCATGTTTAGATACATAACACATGATAATTTGGATTGTAATTGAATAATCGTTGTGATAAAAATCTGATCATGGTTCAAATCTTCAGTTCCAATTAACCATGTTTGCATCAAAGGGGCATCTTGTACAAGAGGCTTTTTGATCCCATTCTTTTTGCAATTTGTTAACATCATGGCAAAGATCACAATGTTCCAAGAAAGGTTTCATTTGGATGCTTGAGCAAAAATTTATATCATTTTGAAGTTAGGGCAAAAATCTGGCAAACCAAACTTGAAAAACTCTAAGTCCAAATGGCTGAAAATGACCTATAATGTATCAATGAATTCCATGGCCTTCCAAGCACTATTTGACTTTACCTTTGAAGCAATCTTGTAGAAGGTATCATAAATGATATTGTACAAAAAGAATGAGCTCCATATGTTGAAAATTGAAGAAGTTATTATTCTTGAAAGTTGAGAAAAAGTCACTTGAAAATATGTCAAAATTTCACTAAGTCCACAAATGACCTATAATGTCTCCAAACTTTTGATGATCCTGAAAACATAATTGGATCTTGTCATGTAAAGAGAATTTGAAGAGGATGTTGAGAAGATTCATATGCAAAAAGAAGCATTCAAAAATAATGAGAATTGAAGGAGTTGTGATCTTTGGAACTTTGACTTGAAATTTTGACTTTTTAGGTCAAACTTCCTTGAATCAACTTGTAAACTTGGACTTTCCTTGATTTTCAAAGCACATGAATGATCATATGAGCTCCAAATAATGTGTCCTTGAATTTACTTTGATTGAATTGACCAAAGCTTGAGGTAAATTGTTGATGAAGGCATGGAAATGCACACATGAACCTTTGACTTTTGTTGAAAGACAAGCTACTAAACCTTGAGATATCTTTGATAAAAAATGAGATTGAATGATGTTTGAAACCTTGTACTTTCATATAAGAAGCCATGGTTTGATGATATATCCCTTGTGAACCAATGGTTGATCACACTTTAACCTTGAGGGAGCAAAACCCTATCTGATGAATCATGCTTGGTGTTCTTGATATTGCACCCTACCTTGCAAAGAAACGAAAAGACACAAGACATATTTTTGGATATTTTGATTAGTGGTTAGTAAAACATAAAGCATATAAACATAAATGAAAAATATACACAAAGAGGATGCTTGGTGATCTCTGCAAAGCCAAACCCAAAGATGAGGGGGCTTCAGGAGAACCAAGTTTGTGATCTTGATGCATTGTGAAGATGCAAATGAGGTGGGACCTTAGGGGTAAAAATTAGGGTATGATAGCAGTATTATCTACTAGCATATCAATATGTGGTAGTGGGAAATCATCTTTCAGACTTTCTTTATTCAAATCTCTATAGTCAATGCACATCTGGACTTTTCCGTCTTTCTTAGGTATAGACATAATATTGGCCACCCATTGAGGATACTCAGCAGTCACAAGGAAACCATCATTTTAATAGCCCTGTCGGGATGAGTTCTTCTCAACTTCTGTTTAACTAGCAGGCATTAAGGCTTCAACGACTATCGAGACTCCACAATATCGGTATCAAGACCTGACATATCTTAATAGGACCAAGAAAATACATCCACATATTCTCTGGGAAGCTCTACCAACCTCTTCTTAACATTTGAATTGAGCAGTGCCCCAATCTTGACTTCCTTCTTATCATCTTCGAACCCAAGTTGATCATTTCAATTAACTCTTCATGAGGCTGAATGGCTTTTTCCTCGTGCTCAAGCAACCGAGAAATCTCATCAGGAATCTCTTCGACATCATCTTCTTCCGCTTCAAACACAGGGAATTCAAAGTTGGGAGAGGGCATAAGGTCATTGTTTTCAATGGGTTTAACAATCAATCTGCACAATGATTTTATGTTTGAATTTATAAAGACAAATAAAATGCAAGTACTACGCAGATATAAAAATGATTATTATCTTAGGTTTTTTATGTTACCATTTTTCAGAAAAAGCAAAAAAGAGAAAACACAAATAGATAACAAAATAACATTTTATTAATGATGATAAAGTTTGAAACAAAGCCCACATAGATTCTCTTTCACCTTGGACAGAGTGAAAGGATTTTTGAAAATAACAAAAACAAATTACTTTGAGGCATGAACAATAGTAGGAACGTTTGCGGCAGTCCAATTCTGGGAGACCATTCCACGCATCACAAAGTTCGACAAATCCTTATCTGAGTCATCTTCAAAGATAGCAGCAACAGACTAATCTTTGGCATGTATAAATTCGGCGCAGTGAAACACCTCCTGGATACACTTCAAATCTCTTCGGGTTAAACCAGGCGAGAAACCCAAACCAACCGTATTCTTATTTTCAGCAATCTCAATGATTTGTCCCCAACCAACAAATGGGTCGTTCTCCATAATATGTTGAGCATCCTTTAGAGAAGACATAGAGGCTTCATTCTTCTTAACAACGTCATCAACGATAGAAAGAGCTTGGAACGGAGTTCCCACAGCTTCGTCGACATCAATATATGAAAAATATGAAAGATTGATGACCAACATAGATTGTTCACCACCAACCACAACTAACTTCCCATTCTTCACAAATTTCAGCTTTTGGTGGAGTGTCGAAGTGACAGCTCCAGCTTCATGAATCCATGGACATCCCAGAAGGTAGCTATAGGCGGACGAATGTCCATTACTTGAAAGGTAATCTAGAATGAGCATGGACCTATATGAATTGGGAGATTAACTTCCCCAATCACCGTCTTCCCCGAACTGTCAAAGGCTTTAACAACCACTCCACTATATCTCATGGGGGCACCATGATAGGAGAGTCTGGACATAGTAGATTTCAGAATAACATTCAAAGATGAACCAGTGTCAACCAACACATTAGACAGAGCATTTTGTTGGCAATTCATGGATATGTCCAATGCTAAGTTATGATTTCTCCCCTCTTCGGGCAATTCCTCATCACAAAAATGCAAGTTGTTGCATGCGGTAATATTGGCCACAATGCCATCAAACTGATCAACCGTCACGTTGTGATCAATATAGGTTTGCTCCAAAACTTTTCCAAGGCCTCTCTATAAGCCTTAGAGCTCATTAACAAGGTTAAAACATATATCTTGGATGATGTATGCAACAATTGATCAACCACATTGCAATCACTCATCTTGATCAAATTTAACACCTCATCAACATCAGACTTTTGATTCACACCATTGGATTCACCATATTGCACAACAGTATTATCAACTTGAACCTGCTTTCTCATAGAGACATCTTCTACTCTTTTATGAGGTTCTAAGGCTAATACTCGATCACTTCTAGTCACCCTGCTAATATCAGTAATGCTCACCACAAAAGAAAGAAAAGATATAGGGACTTCCTTACCATCTTCTACCATTGTAGCATTATACTTGTACGGAACTGCTTTGTCAAAAACATAAGGCGTACGACCCGCCAAACGAATAACCAAAGGAGAAGTAGCATACTTTTGACTATTATAAGAAATAACCACGGGTTCTGGAATATTGAAGTGTAGAACAATAGCATTCACATAATCATCTTTATTTCTATCCGCAGTAATCTAAATCAAATTCTTATCAAGCATTTCTTGCAAATCTCTTTTCATAACTGCACATCCACAAGGGTTTCTTAAACATATAGGACAAGCAGCATGATTGTGTTCATAATAGCTCAACTCACACAAAGTAGTATGTATTTCAACTAGAGATCTTCTACACAGATTGATATCAAAGATTCGGTACTTTCTGGGACACCTTTCTACCATATTCACAGTAGCATTGCTATGCTTAGGCAGCGAGTTTGATTATACATTTGGCTTAGAGTCTTCAAATGATAGAATACCACTACGGACTAGATTTTGTACTTCATACTTCAAAGGATACCAATTTTCAATGTCATGTCCAGAGGCTCCTTGATGAAAGGAACAATGAGCTTCTGGCTTATACCACCATGGTATATCCTTAGGAACAGCTGAAGAAGTCCGGGTTTGAACAAGATTCTTATAGATTAAAGCTGGAAATAATTTTGTATAGGACATAGGAATAGGATCAAATTGCACTTTCTTTTGAACACAATTTTGTTGATTACTTTGTTTGTGAGTACGTTGTTGGGTGTGAGCTGCCTAAACAACAGAAGTGGAATTGATAGCAGTAGTAATTGATGCAACATGTTGGTGATGCTGAACATTCCTACCATGATTACTTCTACGTGTGTCTCGAGAAATGGCATTGGCTTCGCCATCTTTCTTCTTAGAAAGTCCCCCTCCATACTTTTTAGAACTTCTAGCAGAATTTCCTTTTTTAGTCAACCGTCCTTCACGGACACCTTCTTCTAATCTCATCCCCATGTTTACCATTCTGTAAAATCACCGGGAGCGCTTGCAATCATCTTCTCAAAATATAAAGGACTTAGAGTCTTCAAAAAGATCTTTGTCATTTCCTTATCTTCAAGTGGAGAACTGATTTATGCGGAAATCTCGCGCCATCTTTGCGCATACTCATTTAAAGTTTCTTTATCCTTCTGGGACATAACACAAAGCTGATCTCTGTTTGGTGCCATGTCAACATTATACTTGTATTGGAAAACGAAAGCTTCTCCCTAATCATTAAAGGTGAGGATCTGAGTACTGCCCAGACCCATATACCATTTCAAAGCAACGCCAGTCAAACTATCTAGAAAATAGTGAATCAACAGCTGATGATTGTCCGTCTGAGTAGACATCTTACGAGCATACATCACCAAATGACTTAAAGGACATGAATTGCTTTTATACTTCTTGAAGTCGGGAACATTTAACTTGTGAGGAATCTTCACATTAGGAACCAAATAAAGCTTGTGAGAATTCTTTCCAAAGAGTTCATTTCCTCTTAAGGCCTTAATCTCTTTTTGCATTTCTTCAAACTGATCTTAGACTTCGTCCATCCGAACATACATACCTTGACTTTCACTAGCTTCAATGTGGAAAACAGGTTCATCAGTTTGTGGGACAACATGTACCACAGGTGGAGGGATTGTCATAACAGGCTAAATAGTGGAGACTTCAGCAGCAGGTCTGTATCCTTCAGGCATAAAGTTCAAAGGCATACCCCAAGGAAATCCAGGACGCATCTGATGAGAAGGAACACTGACAGGAGCCACGAAAACGGGCACAAAAAGCACTTCAAATATAATAGTTGGTTGAGGCAGAGAAGCCTGAGGAGTAGGAGGACGAGGAGACTAATTCTGCATGGCAACCAGAGACTCGATCAGTGCATTAAGCTTCTCCATACCAGCATGGAGACTTGTAACCTCTTCACGAAGTTCACGACTCTTTTGTTCCAAGTGATCCACAATCTTTCCCTGAGAATTAGCACGAGTGTTGTAGTGGTGCGACAACTTGACTTCTGAGAAAACCAGGAAGAAAGCAATAAGACACCTGTCAAAGCAAGACCCAATGCAAAATGATGCGAATGCAATGCAAATGTTTCATTCAATTTTCAAGGATCTTTAATATATAAAGTAATTACAAACATCGTAAAGAAATAACACTTTTGAAATACTGAAAAAAAATATCATTTTATTGAATATTGGAAAGACTTACACTTGGAAGTACAAGTTACAAAGGATCAAAATACAAATAGGAAAAAGCTAGATCCTAAGGATCCTAAGGAATCACATCTGAGGATGATCCAAGCTGATACTTTCTTCGGAGTCACTTTATCGCTCTCTCATAGTTGTCCTTCATGGTGGTCTTCTCTAATAAGAGCTGATCTACAATACCTTTTCAAGCACCAAAAGTAGGAAGATAAGATGACGAAGTAGTAGAGGAAAATAAATCCTCTCCATGTCTCTTCACAGCACGTTGCTCAAGCAACTCCGTCAAGTCATCTTTCTCCTTCATCTGTTTTTGTAACTCTAGCTTCTGGAGGTTTGAAGCATGAAATCTGGATTCCCAAAGATCCTTTTCTTGCTTCATCTAGGCTAAGGCATCTTGAAGTGTTTTCATATCTTCAATAGGAATGGGGAGTGGTATAGTAACCACTATAGACATGGGTTTCTCGGAAGCACGAGACATTTTGAGCTCCTTAGCTCTCTCTTCCACCCAAAGTGTATAAGGTTCCAAAGCAATGCAAATCTGCTTTCCAAACTCTTCTTTACCCTTCCTATGAATATTGCTCCAAGCATGAACCATTCTTCACTTCAAACCAAGAGAGTCCTTCCCTTCTTGAAAAAGCAAACCCTCTAACAGAACATGATTAGGCTTATCCTTCAACATATAACCATGCTGACGTCTCGCTAAACTCGGGTTGTAGTTAATTCCACCTTGTGTAATAAGAAGAGGCACATAAGAGAATTCCCCACAACTACCAATGATCTTGACATTCTCATACACAGAAGAATACCAAGTAATATCAGCATGAGTAAGGAACATGATCCTTTGAGACCACCTTAACAGCTCTTGTTCTCCTTGAAAGTAGATGACTGTGGTACCATTTCCCTTAGAAGTCCTGTGATGGATAGAGAAGTAGGTATCACCAAGTAAAGTCAGAACAGGGTTCCCTATCAAGAATATCCGAATAGCGTTAACATCCACAAAGTTGTCAATGTTAGGGAACAAGACTAGTCTGTAGATAAGAAAAACAAAAATAGCCTCAAACGCCAACGTGCTACCAGCATTAGCAAATGAAGTAGCTTTCTCAACCAAGAACTTAGAAGTCAACCCTCTAATGCCTCCCTTAACCACAAGGTTGGCATCTATATCAGATTTCTTCAAATGGACGGTCGTGGCAATAACTTGGGACTTGGGAACTTCCTCCAAACTAGTATAAGAAAACTCGTCAGAAACTAGTATACCCAAGAGATAAGCATACTCCTCCAAATTTGGGAAGAGTTAATAATCAGAAAATGTAAAGCATCGGTAGACAGGATCATAGAATTGCACAAGAGTATTCAGAATTCCTTCTTCAATATTAGTAGAAAGAAAAGACAAGAGTCTTCTATGACGAGATCTGAAATCCACTAGATCAACTACAAAGGATGCTAGCTTTTTCAAATCTTTAAGATCAGGAGCTCGAAAACTGTACTTCTAAGTATTTCTCCTTCCAATGTCCATAATCACAAAATATGCGATATTTGCAAAGGAAAACCTCTGAGATCCTTGAAAACTGATTGAAACAAAATGTTCATAAATGCAAGAGTGCGTGATGCAACAAGCACAAATAAGACCACAAACAAGGTCAAGGGTTCTGAGTCACAAGCACGGAGCCAAGTGTAAGAACCACCCACAATGGTATGCACTAAGGTTAATATCCACCTGTACAATAAGGTTCTAAAAGGTTCCCAGAGTCGTGATTCAATCTTTTGGATATTAGCGGCTTAAACGACTACTCGTCAGCCAACGATATTCTCAAGAGAAACTCATCTGAGTGTAGTATCACGTAACAACTAATTTAAATCTACACCTAAATAGTCACCGCACTACATCCTAAAATGGCCAAGATGGGTTAAAGGGTTCTAAGGTCCTTAACTTCTCGGACTCCCAGGTCGAAAAAAGTAATGCCATATACGACTTCTCGTATGACATCAGTAATCATAAAGGGGTCTCCACTGAGTGGGGGATCTCAAGTCAGCTTAGTAAGGACTACTCCATGTAAGCTGAACAAGGCTATACCACCCTCCTATCTTAAGTGCTCTCAAGTCAGGGTATAGGACTTATCTCACCACTCAGAGATCACCAAGCACCAAAATAAAATAAACAATAGCAAACAACATAAAAATAATACAAACATAAATAAACAAAGATAGGCTAAACCCACTAGGGACTGATCCCCACCAGAATCGCCACCTTTCTATAAAGGGAAAATTTGAGATTAACCTATTGATTAACTTAACTCGTAAAACAAGAGTCGCCACCACACTTTTATTTTATCCCAAGGAAAGGGAAAAGAGCGAACAAAACCTAAAGAAGTTTTAAAACAAAACTAATAAAAACAAAGAAAGGGAATGGGGTTGGTTACGTAAAGGGAAGGTGTTAGCACCCAAGACGTCTATAGTACTCTATAGGAACCTCTTGAAAATCTAGCGTTTGGCTTAAATCGATGTTGTTTGCAAAAATATTGGTGAGGTGAGAAGAGAAGTATTTTTTTATAATTTTGTGTTTGACAAGACTTCCTGAGTTTCGTGCATACGTACCCACAAAATACAATGGAGGATCAAAACCTCATAGTTCGTGGTAAAAATAACCAAAATGGTTTGTTATGATTCATTTTAAATGAAAAGACAACTTGTCATTTTAAGGAGAAAACTTCAACTAATCCCCCAGAAGTATGTGAAAATGAACCTTTGCATCACCATGAGAAGGGGTCCAACTTGGATAAATTCAACAAGTATGCCACTAACTCTCTAAGGCAGAAAAGAATCAACTTATTTCAAACATTACTATAGGGATAGGAGGATAAAATCTCAACTATGGAAATGACTCATGTCTAAACTTTATGAAATGTTTTAAAAGCAAAAAGTGCAGAAAAGGCACAAAATGGTTTAAATGAGTTAAGTATTTTTTAAAGTCTTTTTGGAAATGGTCTAAGTATGATTTTAATAAGAAAATGAGTTTGAAAATGCACTTGACAAAGCCCAGGTTTATTATGAAAGTGGTTATAGTTTGAAAACAAGAAGGTTTTGAAATAAAAGGGAGAACATTTTGAAAATTTAAGAAAGGGGAGTTGAAGAGACTATCCTAAAGCATAAAATAAAAGCCAGGGAAGGAAAGATCTAACCAAGATACAAGCCTTTGACATAACAAGCCAAAAATCACATCCTTTGGACTCAAGCAACAAGATAAGCAATAAGATAGGCGGAGAAATAACCAAGCATTAGATGAAAGCTAAGTATCCAAGCCAATTCTTCAAGGAGGTTAACTCAAGGTCAAAGTGCCAAATAAGATCCAAGGTCTCAAGATATAACTTAAAAGCATAGGGCAAGGAACCTAATTCTAAGTCAATCATCCATGAGCAAAGGATAGTCACCAAATAGTCCAAGGAACATTAAGAGTCTTTTAATGGTTTAAACCTTTATTAATGTCTTAAAAAGAAAAAGAAAGTCCAAGTGGACAAAGAGAAAAAGGCATAAACGTAAACAAGATGATAATATGATATGAAATGATAAGCATAAAATAAATAGCTTAAAAAAAGGATAAAGATAAAAGTGCATAAAAATAAATGGCATAAAGTAAAAGTTAGTACAATTAAAGTTAGTGTTACTTTTAATGAAGACATTTTGTCATTCTAAGTAGATTACTCAACTAATCAACCCAACAAGTGTGAGAACTTTGCATCATCCTTTGAGAAGGGCTCCAACTTGGATAAAATCAACAAGTATGCCACTAGCTCTCTTAGGTGGAAAAGAATCTACACATTGTGGAGATAGGACATTTACATCTAAACTAAAAATGACTCATATCTAAAATTGTACCAAATGATCACTTTCTGATTAGGGACATTTTTAGCGCTATGTTAAGCAATCGTAGCACAATCTATAAGGAAGATCATACTATGGGAGGCCGGTCAATAACAATTTGTGTACCATACATGTTAGAGATATGATATAAAAATCATACTTCTAAAACATGTAGCACAAGTCAAAACAAGGTTGATCAAGACCTAAGTCAAGGAAAGATGGATCCATTACATCAATCAAACTCTCATAGTACTTTGGATAACTTATGAATCAATCGAAAGTACCTTAATTGATTAATTGATCAATCAAATGGTAGATTTGAAATGATGAAAGTTCATCAAGTACCACTCAATATCTCATGAACAAGATGGCCTACACACCTTCAAATTGATTCGGAGAAAGTGAAAAAAAAGAAAGGGATGAAGAAGAGAGGATCAAATAAGAAGGCATAACCCAATTGGATCCAAGTGATCATTAAGTCATCATCAAAATCAATCATTTTGGTGGATTAGGGTTTTCACCCTATCAACACCCAAGATCCATTGAGTTTGATGAGACTTGTGACTAAATCAACTAAGTTCCAAGGCCAACAGTAGTCAACGCAAGTCAAACAAATATAAAATGCAAGAATATGAATTAAAATGCACTAAAATGATTTTTAAAATTAATTTTAAAACGAAAATAAAGATAAAAATGCAAATGATGCATCAAATCAAATCATAAATGATCAAGAAAAATCACACAAGTCAGAAACAAGTCAAGAATGCTATATAAAAGTTTTGAGAAGTTTTGAATGCATAAAACTTTTTTTAAACTAATTAAAATGCTTCAAAAATGAGAAAAATCATGAAAAATATCAAATGATGAAAATAAAATCTGAAAAATATAAAACCAGAAAGAGAAAAATAAAAGAGAATTTGAGAAATTATTTTGATATTTTTTGGAATTAAAATGAAATTTCATTGAAATTTTGAATGAAAATGCAATTTAAAACTAAAATCAGAAAATAAAATAAATGAGAAAAAACCACGCACGTTAGATCTAGTTTATTAATCCTACATGGCAGATCTCAGGATCTATAAACGCGCACTCATGGTGGAAATTAGTTTAGAAATAAACAAGAACACATTTAAATCCATCCAATGAAAACATTTCAAATTGCCAACGTGTATGACACCTCATGTCATCGTCTAACCTCTCTGGTCATCTTCTCCAGTGAGATGCTGACCAAAGACTACTAAATGGTAACATTAAAGCATGAGACCACCATCATTGCAATCGTCTCATCAAGTCGAACTCAACCTCACACTCATTTTTCATTGATTGAAAGATAGCAGAGAGAATTTCAGAGAAAACACAAAACAATGAAAAACACGAAAAAAATTAAATGATGAACATGAACAATCAACACCAGCTAGGTTAGGGGAAACACTCAGTAAGCAAAGGACTACATTATGGTAACTTGTTTGATTGAAAATGGAGCTTCAAACTACCTTGTCCAAAAACGGTCGGAGGAGCTCTGAAACTTGATTTGGTTGGAGCAATTCAGGGACTCTTAGAGCTTGATTCTTGTTGCAGAAGCTTCATAAGAACACAATGAAGCTAACTGGATCAAGAAATTGAGTTGAAAGTGGCTAGAAATCAAAACACGATAGCTCACTTTTTTGCAAAAAATTTGAAAGTGGAGCAGGGGTTTTTTATAACACCCAAATACACTGCGTATTTGACTCGGATTGCACATAGTTATTATAGTTTATTTGCTACTTTTCTTATATTATGCTTATGCTTTGTGTTGTTTTCAAGTACAATGCCTTAATAGAGCCTTCCGTGAAGAAATGAAGCAAAAAGAGCGAGAATCGGAAGAATTCAGTGGAAAATACACGCATGGCGTTCCACATGGCGTTGGCCAAGGAGGACACCATGACGTGTAGGGTTTCACCCACGTCTCAACGGTTACAAGACCACATCTTCCACCCTTTGCACACATGGCGGGCGCCGTGGAGAGATGGCGGGCGCCATCTTCCCAAAACTCGCCTTGGTCAAAGGCAGTTGAAGGAAGTGGCCATGACCAAAAAAAATACCTCCACATGTTTTCTGAACGGCTCGTGTAACTTCCAAGGCATTTAACACTATATATAGGCCATAGTTTTCATTGTTTAGGCATCCTTTCTTAGTTGCAGTATAGGCCTAAATTCAGTTTGTTAAAAGCGATAATCTGTCACATCGAGGGGTTATCGTATTATTGTTGTAATCTAGATTGGAGCATTGTAGAGTAGATTAATCTAGCCGCCATTTTACTTTTCAAGTCAGATTTACTTTCCAGCATTGTATCAGATTCAAGTCTCCGATTTAGAGCAGGTTTATTATTCAATTCGTAATTTATTTTCATTCGCACCATCTTTACTTTGTTTACTTTCTCGCACTGCTTTACTTTGTTTATTTCCTGCCTTGCCTTAAATTTGTTTACTTTATTGCTTTGCTTTACATTCTTTACTTTATCGCATTACCTGTTTTAATTTCTTTATCATAAAAAGATTTGTTTTCAAATCGAACTTAAGCGTGACACTTTTGTTCTTACTTTTGATAATCAATCGCACACTTAACACGTTTTTATTCCCTAAATGTCTTATTCCGCAAATCAATTTTATGCCATGTTTACCATAGTCATGTCCAGCTAAATCCTTAGTGCTGGGATGTGAGGACCGTTGTTTTGACGGTACTCCGTATGTTGTGTTTGTAGAAATGCTTTAGGGGCTATTTTGGTTTTAATACAACTTTTCTGAATTTAACTTGATCGGCCATTACGTAAATGGGGCCGTGTTTCTATTTATGTAATAACCGTGACAATGTCGGGTAAGATCGAAAGTCGTCCGATACTTAAGATAAAAGTTGGTTAGTTTTTATTTGATAAAAATAGCGAAAGCGCTTTGTTAATTAATTAGGGAAATTTAATATTATTAGAAAGTGATTTTAAAACTATTTTCGGACGCGTTTATAGATTTAGGATCCGGTTGGCCGAGCATATGCCAGAAACCCTTTGATGTTAAAAATTTCCAATCAAAAGTACTTTTTAACTGAGTCTTAGAGGTAATTATATAAAAAGGACTTTTTCACTTTAACGCAATATGCGACCGGTGCAGTGTGAGCGACTGGTATAGATTAGAGGTTAGGTCCGGTTCTGATTATGCTAACGCGACGATTCCTTTTTAATTAACTCTTTTTCAAGGAAGAAAATATTGCCCCACAAGTGTCTCTACTTAAACAATAGGAGTATCATTTGATCGATGCGAATTACATACCAGTACCATTTATCTAAATTCATTTTTATTCGTTATTCTTTGCTGCCTGAGCACATTTCACACTGTTTCTATTAGCCTTAGATAAACACCATAACAATAGTAATTGATAGATTGACATTGGTCTCTGTGGGATCGATAATCTTTTATATTACTCTGACGTACTCCGTATACTTGCGAAAAGCACGCAACCAGTTTTCTGGCTCTCAAAAGTTTTGTTTTCACTGTGGAATGATCCTCTATTTATAGGAGATGATGATGAAATGCTGAGAGGGGTGGAATGATCTAGAATTGAGTGAATTCATGTGCACCCTAAGAGTGAGAAAAGTTTGACTCCATGTGCTTCAAAACTCAGCCAAATGATGTGTTTTAGGAGTCAATTAACTTCTGGAAACATGATTAAACATGTTTAGGTCCAAAACATGTGGTAATTTGGCTTGTAATTGAAGATTAGTTTAGGTCAAAATCTGATCATGGTGCAAATCTCCAGTTCTAAGTAACCATGTTTGCATCAATGGGGCATCTTATACAAGAGGCTTTTTGATCCCATTCTTTTTGCAATTGATCAACATCATGGTAAAGATCACATTGTGGCAATAAAGGTTTCATTTGGATGCTTGAGAAAAAATTTATGTCATGTTGAAGTTGGCAAAAAAATCTGGCAAACCAAACTTGAAATATTCTAAGTCCAAATGGCTGAAAATGACCTATAACGTATCAATGAATTCCATGGCCTTCCAAGCACAATTTGACTTTGATCATTGAAGCAGTCTTGTAGAGAGTATTAAAAATTATATTGTGCAAAAATAATGAGCTCCAAATGTTGAAATTGAGGTAGTTATGATTCTTGAAAGTTGAGAAAAAGTCACTTGAGAATAGGAAAATTTCCACTAAGTCCACAAATGACCTATAATGTCTTCAAACTTTTGATGATCCTCTAAGCATAATTGGCTCTTGTCATGTAAATAGAAGTTGAAGAGGATGTTGAGAAGAGTCATATGCAAAAATAAGCATTCAAAAATATTGAGAATTGAAAGATTTGTGAACTTTTGAACTTTGACTTGAAACGTTGACTTTTTGGTCAAACTTCCTTAAACCAACTTGTAAACTTGGACTTTCCTTGCATTTCAAGGCACATGGATAATCATATGAACTCAAAATAATGTGTCCATGAATGTCCTTTGATTAAATTGCCCAAAGCTTGAGGTAACTTATTGATGAAGGCATGGAAATAAACACATGAACCTTTGACTTTTCTTGAGAGACAAGCTACTAAACCTTGAGATATCTTTGATCAAAATGAGATTGAATGATGCTTGAAACCTTGCAATTTGATATTAGAAGCCATGGTTTGATGAAATATCCCTTGGGAATCAATGGTTGACCACACTTTAACCTTGAGAGAGCAAAACCCTAGTTGATGAATCATGCTTGGTGTTCTTGATATAACACCCTACATTGCAAAGAAATAAAAGGATACAAGACATATTTTTGGTATTTTGATTAGTGGTTAGTGAAACATAAAACATATAAACATAAAGGAAAAAGACACACAAAGAGGTGCTTGACGATCTCTGCAAAGGCAAACCCAAAGATGAGGGGGCTAGGAGTCAACCAAGCTTGTATTCTTGTTTGTATGGAAATATGCAAAAAGAGTATGGGATCATAGAGTTAAAAATTAGGGTACAACTCCATGACCCAAACACTTCCCTACCTTGTTCAAAGTGTTTTATTTTATTTTGATATATGCGTCATTATAAGTTTGGGGTTGCTGTTGAAATAGCAACCTTTAAGTTTGGGGTAGCTATGCAGTAGTACTAAAGGTGAGTGCACCTGAAAAAATAAAATAAAATAAAAAGTAATAATAAGATGAAAAAGAGCTTAAATGAAAAAGTTTTGAAAAAAAAAGGAATAATACTCAAGAGCACTCACCAAAAGGAAAACTCAGTTGAATGATTGAGGAATCCAATGTGGTATGTAGAGGGAACTGAAGGTAGCAGCAAGAGCGAATCGCGAAAGATGTCAGAGGTATTGTGGTATAGTTGAATTTTCAGTTATTTGGGGTTGACAGGATCTTCTTTGTCCCAAATTATGCTTGAGGACAAGCAACAAGCTAAGTTTGGGGTTGTGATCAGTCGCCATTTATGATAGAGTTTTCATCATTTATGCGTCAAGAAACCAGGTGAACTGTAGAATTTTGAGCTAAATTCTTGGTAATTCGAGTTAGTTTGTGTCATGACAATATTTTTCTTGGTTTGAGTTTCTTTTGGCTATTTTTACACTTTTGGTATATGTGGCATGTCAAATGCAGGAACAAAGGGCTAGGGAATCAAGGAACGGACGGAGGATCCGGCAAGAACAAAGAAGCGGAGAAAAAAAAAGAGAAAAACATGTTGTTTCTACCCATACGAGTTAGGACCAAGGTCTTACGCATATGGCCCTGCCACCTTACTTGTACTATACGAGTTCCACCACAAAAGAAAAAAAAACAACATTCTGCCCTTACGCAGACCATACGCGTAATAACTGGCCTGACAGCTCACCATGTGGGCTTTCACGTAGCATCCAGCTGCATTGCCAAGGCATTATGCGTATGAGGGAAGACAATACGCGTAAGGAAGCCCAAAAACACAGCAAGCCCAAAGCGTGTCTATTTAACTGGGAAACACGATTTTTTGAGGGTCGAACGATTTTACACTACAAAAACACGTTCTAAAGGCTGGAGAACTCATATTTTCAAGGTGGATTCAAATTTCTTAGGAGCTTTCCACGATTGAAGATCAATTCATCTAAGATTTATGTAATGACAACAACATTTACTATGTTTAGTTTTATTTTTATGAGTAGCTAAACCCCCAATTGCTAGGGGGTGTCCCTGATTCAGATTTGTAATGAATTCGATTTTCTTTGTGCAATAACAATTTCATTTTCTCATATTTGATTTATTCTCTTTACTATGGTTAAAGCTTTCTCTTTCGAAAAAATGGATTTTGATGTATTTTAACAATTAAGTTGGACCGCCATTGTTTATGATCTTCTTGAGAATATATTATAGTAGGTTGAACGATTCTTGATATAATAATGCTTGATTTCATATGTAATTTTCTATGGACATTGGAATTAGGTTGAACGATTAAAGGTTTTCTCATTAAGGACTTAGGAGGAAGCACCCTTAAGAACCGATAATCAATTATTTTAAATGTGTTGTTGCACTGTGATTCGGAATCGTTACATAATTGAAGCATACACTTTCCATAGCATACTACTCATATCTGTCTTAACCTTTTAATTCCTTTATTTATTTTGTTCGTAATTGCTTTTATACTTTCACCAAACAATCCCAAAACCCCATAAGCTTTTGTTTAATTAAAATTAATCAGAACTTTGTATCGTCAAACAATTCTTGAGATCGATACTGGGGATTTCCCCTTTTTATTACTACATTGGAAGATTAGTACACTTTCTAATTTACCGATCAACTGTCATATCCTAATTTTTACCCCTAAGATTCCACCTATCATATCATTTGCATCTCACCAAAATCACAAGCATGGTATTCTCCTAGCCCTCACTTCTTTAGGGTTTTCCTTTGTGGGAGATCACCAAACACCCTTTGTGTTTAATTTTGCTTTTATGTTTGTATACCTTATAACTTTGCTAACCTTATTCAAATACAAAAATATGTGTTGTTTCCTTTTCTTATTGTACAAGGTATGGACTTGCCATCAGTGGATCAAGCTTGGTTTCTAAATTAGGGTGTGGATTCTCAAAGTCAAAGTTTGGTCAACAAGTGGTCCACATGAGCTTTCACTTCAAGGAATGACTTATAATCTTAGGTCATATTCATGTCAAGCTTCATTTAATATCATTGGATCAATAGAAGTTCAAGTTTGGTGCATGATTTCAAAGATGATTCAAGTATGGTTCATGCGTTTATTTCCATGCCATCTCCATCCAATTTTCAAGAAATCATCAAATATTATTCAAATAACAATCAAGATTTCTTAATTTAGTATTCAAGTGTTCATTATTGGGTCTTTGGATGCAAGAAAATAGCAAGAAATCTCAAGTTGGCACATGTTTGATTGGCCTAAAGTCAAGTATGGCATATCCCTTGGTCCAAACACCATAACCTCTTAATTTCTCAACATTTTTGGAATCTACTTTGAGCCAAATGTCACATTTAAACTCGTCTACAACTTTTCTTCAAGGGTCAAACATCAATTCAACCTCTAAGTCCATCAATTTTTAGATTTGCTCAGCTGCCCATGTGTTCAAAAAGTAGGCCCAAGACCTGGTCGACCTAATGCCTAACCTAAAATTTCAGGCCATGACCCCAACTTTGAATCAATGCCATTTCCAATCCAAGCATCCTTTTTATGTGATTCTTTTTGTATCTGATTCTTTATAATGAGAAGATCATTTGGCAAAAATAAAATCTCAAAACACACGAGTGAATTTCATTTGGCCTAGCTTCAAACATGGTACCTTGAGCTCTGTATCTTGTTCAGTTTTAGGTCATAATTTCCATGTCAATTCTCATTTTATGACCACCTGCACATGTGTGAACCTTTTGTACAACCAAAACGCGTGCAAACAAGTGCTAAACAACCACTTTCCATGATTGAATCACACATTTCACCGTTGCCCTCATGCGGATTGCAAATCAACAAATTTCAAATTTGTTCACACGTATTTCAGATCCATTTCACATGCGTGAGCTCGGCAACACTTTCCGTATAAATAGATGGTTGATTTGCCTTCATTTGCAAGCTTTAGAGAGCTAAAAAACCTCTGCTACACTTGAGCACAAAACCACCAAGAACCAGTTAACTGTTTCATCAAACCAAGCTCGTTTTGCTTCAAATCTTTGCCAAGAATCACTCATCGGCCTCCTCTGAAACTAACCGAAACAGTGTCGTGGCTTGAAACTTGTTACAACCTTCAACTCGATTCCACCATTGTTGACCTTTGAATCTTCAGCTGAAAAGGTAGCTATGAGTAAAATTTCTGAGCAAACAAGTTACCATTGTGGTCGTCTTGATTCACAGATCAAAAGCCCTCACTTACCTGAAATTTATATTTTGTATTAATCATTTAATTTTACTTTGAGGAACTAGGGTTCTTCATGTTCTTGAGAAATTCTCTCTGCTCATAGTCAATCAATGGCTCTGATGTAGAGAGACATGAACGATGAAATGTTTAGATAAATTCATGGTTGATTCTTGCTAAAAACACGAGTACCTGGATCTACAAAAATCAACTCAAGGTTGAAGATGAAGGCATGCACACGTTTTTTCAAATCCTGAAACTAGCTGTTGGCGCCCTAATCCAAATAATTTTATTTTCTTTTTCTCATTTTATTTTCTTATTTATTTTTAATTGCTTCTTTATTATTTTTTACTCCTAATTTTTTCATATATCATAAAAAATATTTTCTATCATATATTTTTTGCATAATTTTTAAAAATCATTTTGAATTTAATTGATATTTTCCATTTAATTTTCATTTTGCATTTTATTTTTAATCATTTTGAACATTATTCACTCTAACTTTTGAGATCTCTTTATTTGCAATATTCTTGACTTCTCATAATTTTTTCAACCATTTATTTGATGTTTTGATGCTTTGTTTGTTTTTTCTTTTAATTCATTTTAAATCTCTTTTTATTTTGATTTTGTTAAAAACTTTGGAATGTCTTGATATGGCCTCTTGATGATTGTTTGGTTGAACATATTTTCAACATCTCAAGTCCTTTATTGATGATCCTTTGGTTGATTCAACCTTCTTTGGTTCAAGCCTATTAATGAATGATCATCTGATCATCTTTAGCACTTTGCATCAGAGATATGTTACCCCTTGTTTGATCATACTTTGAGCCATTTGACTTGTTGATAGATGATTATTGTGTAATTTCTTGGGCCTTCATTGCATTCTTTCTACCAACTCTTCTTCTTTTTCTTTTGTTTGACTATTATGTCACTTTATTTTAGGAGACTAACTTTGTGTTAGTTCTCTAACATGTTTGATACATAAATTTTTATTGACCGGCCTCGGATAGGTGTGACTTCTACATAAGTCTACTTACGATTTCGTAATATAGCGCTAAATTGTCCCGACTCGGTTGAATTCTCATTAACACTAACATTGACATATTAATTGTGCTAACTTCTAACATTTACTTTTGTGCTCTTTAAATTTATGTCATTTACCTTTATGTCATTTACATTCATGCCATTTTTACATTCTTGCCTTTTAGTTTTGCTCTTTACTTTATGCTTTATTGCTTTTATATATCAAAAGAACAAAAAACACTATAAAATGGCCAAAACCCTAAAAAACTTTAATTTTATCTTATGGACTTTGTGTTACTACCCCTTGCTTGAGGAGTATTTTGGACCTTGAACCTTAGGACTTAGTATTTCCCTTTTCTTGGAGTGGTATCTGTGTTTTTATGATTCATATGAGATTTAGTGCTTTCTATGGACCATTGCGATCTTCATCTCAAGACTTGGATACAAGAGTTATTATCTGGTACTTACACCATCATAAGTGCCTATTGGCATAATTTACATACTTGACCATTTTACAAAAAAAACGTAAAAAAACAACAATGGTACAAGATATGGAAAATACCAAACATAAAATCTGAGATCTAAGTACAATATCCTTCATTGTACATAACTCAATACACACCGAAATAAACACAATCTAGGCTTCCCGTGAAACATCATGCATAGCTCCGCTTGTAAACTAAACCTGAAAAACAATAATAATGGGGCGAGATAATAATCTTAGTGAGTTCCCCTATTGTAGCGAGCAATTTTGGACGTGGTTCTTAAGCACTGCCGCTCTGGGGTACTACAGGTCGATTCATTTTTTATCCTATTGAAGCTGGTGAAGGAAGGGAAATAGATGTCTTCAACTAACCCTGTTGCATACTGAGTTTAAACAGCGGTCTGTTAGGTTACGGATGCTATATGGAAGTGGGGCCTCTTTCTGCTTATTTTGTTAAGACTGAAATGACGGGACTATGCTATTGGTAGGATGTTAGGACTGATGCTTTTCGATTGATGTATGAAGGTACGGGATTTTGGGTTTTTGATTAGTGTGCTCGCTAAGATTTTTCTTTCAATCTTATGCCTACGTATTCCCGTTTACCGAAACAGGGAAATCAGAGCGATCGTAGTTCCTCCTATTCTATGGGAGGAAATGGTGTTTTAATGTCTTGTTCAAAGCCCAAGACGTAAAGCTAAATGGTTTGTATCTTGTTCAAAGCCCAAGATGTGAAGCTGAAGGGTCTATTTGTATCTTGTTTGAAGCCCAAGATGTAAAGATGAAGGGTCTTAACTTTAGAGAGAATTTGTCATCTCTAAAGAGGGGATGTTTGGTCTGTTCGTCATAACTGTTGGGTGACTGATTATAAAGAAGAATTACTTTAACTGGGATATGTGAATCCAGCAATGTCATAATTTCCTTTATAGGGGTTTTTTAACCTGAAGGAGAAGACTTTAACTCAGTGTAGAGCAATGCCATCTTTCCTTAGGAATTTCTCATGCTAAAAGAGGGACAGTGGCGTGGATGTAAATAATCCAGAGGCTTGCCGCTTACAGCAATTAGATGGGGAAAAAGGAGTTGTTGATGTTTGTATACTGTGAGCAAGGCACAAATTTTGATGCTAAAAGGTTGATTGTCTCAACCGGGGTTTCCTTATACAAAGCCTAAGAGGAGGCTATTGACCCAACAAGAGGGTGTTTTTATGTGTCTCGTACGAAGCCTGAGAGAGAGGCTAAAAGGGTCGACTCAACAAGAGAGTGCTTTTGTATGTGTCTTGTACAAAGCCCAAGATGGAAGCTAAATGTTGTTTGACTCAACAAGAGAGTCTTTTATACTCAACAAGAGAGTGTTTTTGTATCTCGTATGAAGCCCGAGATGGAGGCTGAAAAGTTGGTTGACTCAACAAGAGAGTCTTTTATACTCAACAAGAGAGTGTTTTTTGTATCTCGTACGAAGCCCGAGATGGAGGCTAAAAGGAGATTGACTCAACAAGAGAGTCTTTTATACTAAACAAGAGAGTGTTTTGTATCTCGTATGAAGCCCGAGATGGAGGCTAAAAAGTTTGCTCCGCTGGGGAGAATCATTGTACAAAGCCCAAGAGAAGGCTAGGGTAACTGTTTCAATTGAGTGACAGGTCCAGCATGTTGGTTAAAAGAGAAAATCAGTTCTTATATGGGTAATGTTGTACTCATGGAGGCGGGGATGCTTTTAGGAAGCCTGTGGGTCCTTGCACTAAGCCCAAGAGGAGGCTGATGAACAGTTCCAGAAGGGGTTTCACTTGGAACATTGGCCTTCTGTATATGAACTGTTCAAGGGGGAAATTTCTTAGATCTAGTTATCTAAAATTGTTGTAAAAGAAAATTCTCGTGGTTTAGGTTATGTTGAAATATCCGGGATAACGTCGGGAGACGAGGTTCTGTCTAGTTCTAGACGTAGTTGCCGGGGAAACTCTAAATATCTATACTATTATTACACAGTCGATATGAGTTTATGAAAGAAGACTTACAATGAAACAGTCCCACAGTACAGTTATATACATATGAAAGCAGTAAATGAAAGCGGGTAAACACTTACTCGGTTGTAGAGCTTCCATGCTCTTTGGTTAGTTGTTCAACAAAGAAATTGAAAATAACATTATGTTACAAAATCAAAGGAGAATGTGCCCTTTGAAAATTGGGGCTTACAGCTCAAGGAGAGGCCCAAGGTTTAATCAGTGATCGCACTGTCGTTTTGTACAGGGACTTATACAAGTGACTGAGGCCCAAGAAAGGTTTTTTGTACAAAGGGGATGGGTCTTACACTCTCTCAAGAGGCCCAAAAATGGTTGAAAGTGAACAAAGATGGGTCTTATAGCTCAAGGAGAGGCCCAAATGATTTGATTTTTGAATTGGCGATTGCGCCGAGATTTCTTTTAACGCAGAGGGACTTATATAATATCTGAGGCCCAAAAATAGTTTTGGTTAAAAGGGGGTTGGGTCTTACACTCTATTAGAGGCCCAAAAATGATTTTGAATGGGTCTTATAGCTCAAAGAGAGGCCAAGGGTTTGTTTTATACGGGCGATAATCGCGCCGAACTTTTAAAATACAACGGGACTTATACAACATTTGAGGCCCAAAATAGGTTTGTATTTACAAAGGATTGGGTCTTACACTCTATTAGAGGCCCAAAATGATATGAAAATGATTGATGAGGTTTGAAATCAAAGAAAACCCTAATTTTCCCTTTAAAAGTAAATATTTAAAGAAAATCAATAAAAAATACCAAATAAGTTTGAATAAACCACTTGTGATTTTTGTTTAAGGTTTGAAAAATGAGGTTTTAATTACAAGATGAATTAAAACTCATTTGGTTTTGACTTTCAAGGTAAATATTCACTTTTAAAATGTTAAAAAACAATTAAAAAGGACTTTATTCACAAAAATAATAATTATATTAAATAAATAATATAAACTTGATTTTTTTTTTGTGGAATAAAATATTTCAACATTTTTGTCAAGAAACGGGAAGGTCCATAACTTTCTCATTTCTCCATGGTTGGGGACAAAATTTATATACATCTGGCCTAGAATTTCACAAGGAATCCATTGGTGGTGGTATTTTTTTCAGATCATGCTCCCTCCTCAAAATCCGATGGTGGTTTTGAAATAGGCCTATAATTGCATTTTCTATGCTACACTTTGGTATAGGCATGAATTACATGGTGAATTGGTTCAAACACAACATATATAACATGTATGAGATGTGCATGATCAGTGGACTTCAAAGCAATGCATATTTTGGAAAGTTCAAGTCATGATGCTTACCTCTCTTTTGAGCTTTTGGAGTTTTTTGTGCAATCTGCCAAGTTTCTTGTTCCAGAAATGGTTTGATGCTTTGGAAACTCTCAAATGATCCCTTATAAGCTTTTAGGATGAGTGGAATCAGCTGGAACCTGCAAAAACACAAACTGGCCCTTTCTTGCAAAAGGGGTTAAAATGGCCAAAATAACAACTCCCTCAAATGGTGTTCCAGATGGGGGAACCATTTGGGATAGTTCAAGGATGACATTTGGAGTGTGTTTGAGGTTTTATCTGGTTTGGAAAGTGACTGAATCAAGGCACGGCTTGAAAAATGCACAAAAGTACTATTTTGAGGTTTTGAGAGGTGACTTTGTGATTTAAGGATTACAAGTCACTTGTGAGAGTTTGGACAGCTTAGATATGATATATTGGAGGTGTTAGGATCACGAGATGTGATGGATATGCTCTCTAACTCAAAAACTCAGAGTTACCTTGCTAAAGAAGGCATTTTGGCCTAAAGAGAGGGATTTTGAGGAAAGCATCTGTTTGATGGCTTTGGTGTACTCAAACTGAGCACAAATGAGCTCTATTTATAGTAGAGCAAGTTTGTTTTGGGATTAATAGTGAATGGCAACCACAACAGAGGTTTGGCCAATGTTGATTAATGGGAAGCCAAGTCTCCTCTAGCCATTGACTAGAGGTTAGAGCACAGGCCTTTGGTTCCCTAGTTGTTAGATCATTCTTGACTGAATTCAGTTGCAAATGTGTCAGTCCATGCCACCTCTAAGCATCCATTAAATGCTCCAATCCAAAATTGGAGTCTTGTCCCTCTTTTAGGGATTTCTAGGTTTGGCATGCTACTTCTTGTTCCAAAGACTTTGGAGGCTTGGATCAGTGTTTGTTCCCTTTAGATTTGATCCTCAGATGTGTCCAAAGTGATGACAAGGCTTGGAATTATCTGATTTTGCCAAATCGAGCAAAAGTGCAAAATTCTGCCTAGCCTTGGCAGTTTTCAGCAAGGCATATTGTCATTGTCATATCTCATGACTCAAGTTGATTTTGGTGATGTTCTTGGCCATTTTGGAAAGCCCTCATATGATACAACAACTGTTTGATCATAATTGGTTTTGATACTTTTTGGATCCAAGTGAAAAATGCCCCTACATTTGGAAAAAAGTAAGGCAGATTCTGACATAGTGAAAATTTCACTTAGTGTTAGAAAAAGTGACATTTCATGTTTTCAGCCATTTTGATCATTCCATAACTCAAAATCCATGATGAATTGGAATAAGGTGTAGTTGAAGCTTTTGTAGAGGGCGGCCATGAGGGCTACAAATCCAGCTTTGGATGGGAAAAAATGGCCTTGTAGTTTAGGAGTTATGATCCTCCAAAGTTGGTACCCTAGCCACTTTGTTCCATAACTTAGAAAATTTCTAAGTTTTTTTATGGTTACCCCTTTTACAAGTTATCCCACTTATCTTGATTTTTCTTGATGAATGATGATTCCAATCACACATTAACATCATTTTAGGGTTAAAAACCATAATTGTGAAAAATCTCAAAAAGTCAAAGTTGACTTTTGTGCACAGTTGACTTTTTATCAGATGAATTCCAAACTGTGCAATCCTCTATGAAATTAAGTCCTTGACCTAAATCAAACTTGACGGATTGATTTCATAGGTGTTATAGGGTGTATTGAATTATGTCCCAAGGTTTGGGAGCATGTCCTGGTCAAAAGTCAAAGGTACAGTTGACTTTTCCCGCAAAACCCTAATTGTGGTTCAGATGAAATTGAAACTTGTTGCTCAAGCTTCTTGGATCAATCCATTGTTGCAAATGGATCAATGTGGTGTATTAGAGACCCTCAAATCATGTCTTGAGGTCTTGGCTACTATTTTGCCCCAAAAGTCAACTTAGGGGTAAATTAGGTCAAGAAACCCTAATTCCTGATTTTTTGTGAATGCATCCCCTGAGGTTAAATTGACTTGGTGATTGGGTTTATGATGTCCCTTGGAGCATCATAGGTTATGCTTTGAAGCATTGGCTCATGCCCAGAGGAAAATTCCCATCTGGAGGCCCTGGTCGACCAAAACCCTAATTTGGTGACACTGGCGATCGTGAGACTTGATCCACCTGGAATGCTGCAACATTATGCTTGATTCTTGATGTGGGAGTCCTTTTGATCCATTGTAGATGTTTGAGAGGTTAGACAAGTTGAAGATCATGTCATTCCTTGATTGATCCTTTGTCTAAGAGCTCTGAGAGGGCTTGAAACCCTAAGTTTGATTGTAGTGGATGCTCACCCATCTTTGGGGAGACTAATGAGGCATGATGGTACATCCATATTGTGATGATGATTTGCATAATGATGGGAAATCTTAGTGGTCAAAATTTGGGGTATGACAGATGCCCCTATTTAATCTTCTTGGACACGAAGGCGTGAATGGCAAAGGTATTCGGGCATTCGGGGTGCAAGAGGATTAAATATCGGAATACTCAAAATTTTGATGGTGGTTAAGAATGGTAGTTCACGCATCCTTCTTCTTTTGCTAAGCGATGATGCTCAGAAAAGGTAAAAACTTCCCCTCGATCCTGGATTTCAGCCAAGGAACCGGTCTCAGTTTTCTGAAATAAACTTCCCCTCGGTCCTGGTTTCTTACCAAGGAACTGGTCTCAGTTTCTGAAATAAACTTCCCGTCGATCCTGGTTTCTTACCAAGGAACTGGTCTCAGTTTCTGAAATAAACTTCCCCTCGATCCTGGTTTCCTACCAAGGAACTGGTCTAAGTTTCTTTTGTCAATAAACTTTCTTGACAAGGGACGCTATTCGTAGCGGTTTTCCTCAAACTTCTCGCCGAATTTTCCTGGAGAGAGATGCCATTTGATAGAAAAACTTTTGATGCCAAACTTGTTGGGGAACCCATCTGTCTGAATTGTAGAGGGGTACAAACTTCTCTGTTGGAGATGCCATTTGTTGACTCTACTGGGGAAAGCAGGTCTCTTGAGAGACTGCTTCTAGCTTGGGGATATTACATCATACTTTCCTCGGAGATCTTCTCGGAGAAATGCCATATGATATGATCCAATTTTTGAGGTACCGATGACCTTTTTGTCAGCGGATTTTTCGGAGAAAAACTGTCGTATTGTTAAATCTCTGATTAGGAGGCTTTCTCTGGGGATTTTCCTTAATTCGGGAAAGCGAAGGTATCATCTTCAATGGCGAAGAGTGATGTTTGCTGAAGGTTCTCGGGCCTTTCAGAGGTTCAAGTTATCAAAGTGGTCAAGGGCCGACTTCATCCCAGAAATAAACTGGAGGACAGATGTAGGGCAGGCGCACCATTTCCTGATGAGGAAAGAACCGACAACTCGATTGTGAAGACTTTTATCACTAGGGGATAAGACCGACTAGAGTGATAGTGATGCAATATGAATGCGAATGTAAATCAATAATGCATGGTGTACGTATGTTTATGCGGACAAAACTGACACGACATACAAAGTAATGGATGAACACGACGGGATACTAGGCCACTGCGAGGGACGAAGAAGTACCGCTGGTTCAAGATAGCAATTCTGACTTGCTTAGGAGAAATAGTCCCTGCGGGGAACAACCGTTGGCCGGGCTTAGGAGGTACGAACTCTGCCGGAGATGTCAGACGGAGTATTCGCATCTGACATAATTGTTCCTTCGTTCAGGCGCACTGGTTTAGAATGAGTGCTTTGATTCTGCACTTTGAGGCTCGAACACCTTCAGAGACGCAATTGATGTTCTTTCGATGTTCAACAGTCAAAAGAAATTGCCATCTTTATTTTAAAAGCAGAAAATTTTTATCAAGTAAATTCATTTTTGTTTTATTTCAAGAATCGTTGATCATGTTAAAAACGTCGTTCTATAAAGCTAAAACAAATAAGAATTGCAAACAAAAGCACAAGGGCTCAAATTTTATTGATAGGATGGAAATCAGCCAAACACGTGATTCCATAGAGTATTTACAAAGTTAGAAAATGGTAATTTAAGGGAAAAGGGCTACGTTGAAACATAACGACCACTATCCTTCTACCAACTTTGAATTCGGGGCATCCTGAGCTTCTGTCGAAGATGACCGTGACTGGAGTTTTTCTTCTGATGGATGGCATTACCGCTGAGGAGTTGAACTTATCAGACGTAGTTACTTGCCATGAATCCCTAATTTTTGCCTGGATCATACTTTGAGATTTCCAATCCACCGGGATGATTTTTTTCTTTTTTTTATGTCTCTAACTTTTGCCTGGACCGCCCTTTCGGGTTTTTAATCCACCGAGACATTTTTTTTATTTAGGAAAAGTATTTCTTGACTACATCAACATTTGTGGGGTAGGCAAATTCTTCTCCGTCCATGGTTGCAAGTCTCAAGGCGCCGCCTGAGAAAGCTTTCTTGACCACATAGGGGCCGTCATAATTCGGAGTCCATTTGCCCCGGGAATCAGTGAGAAATGATTGTATCTTCTTGAGCACGAGGTTTCCTTTCCTGAAGATGCGAGGTTGAACCTTTTTGTCAAACGCCTTCTTCATTCTCTGTTGATACAACTGACCGTGGCATAGTGCTGTGACTCGCTTCTCTTCGATCAGGTTTAATTCGTCATGTCAACTTTGACACCATTCAGCTTCTGTAAGCTTAGCTTCCATCAATACCCGAATTGATGGGATCTCTACTTCGGTGGAGAGCAATGCTTCCATGCCATAAACTAGAGAGAAAGGGGTTGCCCCTGTTGAAGTGCGGACAGATGTTTGATAACCGTGAAGAGCAAATGGTAGCATCTCGTGCCAATCTTTGTAGGTTACAACCATCTTTTGAACAATCTTCTTGATGTTCTTGTTAGCCGCTTCTACCGCTCCGTTTATCTTGGGTCGGTAGGGAGATGAGTTATAGTGTTCGATCTTGAATTCAGCACACAACTCCTTCATCATCTTGTTGTTCAAGTTAGATCCATTATCCGTAATGATCTGGCTCGGAACACCATAACGGCAGATGATATTATTTTTGATAAATTGGACCACCACTTGTCGGGTTACATTAGCGTACGACGCTGCTTCGACCCACTTAGTGAAGTAGCCAATGGCGACCAGAATGAACCGATGTCCGTTCGAAGCCTTGGGCTCAATCACGCCGATCATGTCGATTCCCCATATGGAAAAAGGCCATGGAGAAGAATGAACTTTGAGATGTGTTGGCGGTACATGGATTTTGTCTGAGTATATCTGACACTTGTGACACTTCCTCATGTACTTGTAGCAGTCGGATTCCATGGTCAACCAGTAGTACCCTGCTCTCGGAATTTTTCTCGTCATTGTATGTCCGTTGGCATGAGTGCCAAAGGATCCTTCGTGAATTTCTTTTATCAGCATGTCTGCTTCTGGTCTGTCGACGCATCGAAGCAAGACCATGTCAAAGTTCCTCTTATAGAGTGTATCACCGCTCAGGAAGAAACTGCCTGCTAGCCTTCTGAGGGTTTTTTCTGTCCTTTCTGGATGTCCCAGGTGGGTACTCTTATTTCTGAAGGAAGCATTTGATATCGTGATACCAAGGTTTGTCGTCTATGACTGCTTCAATCGTGAAGATGTAAGCGGGCCGTTCAAGGCGCATTATGACGATCTTAGGTATGTCATTCCATTGACTTACACTAATCATGGAAGAGAGAGTGGCTAATGCATCAGCCATGTGATTCTCTTCACGAGGGATATGATGAAACTCGATTCTGTTGAAGAAGGGTAACAACCTTCTCACATAGTCTTTGTAAGAGATCAGTCCTGATTGGTAAGTGTTCCAATCTCCTATGATCTGATTGATGACCAAGGCTGAGTCGCCATATACGTCCAAGTTTTTGATCCTCAAATCAATCGCTTCCTCGAGACCCATGATACAAGCTTCGTATTCGGCCTCGTTGTTTGTACACTTGAACATAAGTCTGGCGGTGAAAGGAATGCGGGTACCCTGAGGTGTTATGATAATTGCCCCAATTCCATTTTCGTAATGATTAACTGCTCCATCAAAGATTAGTCCCCATTGGGAACCTGGTTCTGGCCCTTCACTGGGTAGCGGTTCATCGCAGTCTTTCATTTTCAAATACATGACATCTTCGTCTGGGAAGTCAAACCCGATTAATTCTTGATCGTCAATTGGTTGATGAGCCAAATGATCGGCTAAAATACTTCCTTTAACGGCTTTCTGAGCGTGGTATTCTATGTCATATTCTGATAGCAACATCTGCCAACGGGCAATCCTTCCCGTGAGAGCAGGTTTTTCAAAGACTTACTTGATTGGATCCATTTTGGAGATTAACTAAGTAGTGTGACGAATCATATACTGGCGAAGACGTTTGGCTGCCCAAGCCAAAGCGCAGTAAGTTTTCTCAAGCACAGTGTATCGAGTCTTGCAGTCGGTGAATTTCATGCTCAGATAGTAAATGGAAAACTCTTTCCTTTTGGTTTTGTTTTGTTGGCCAAGTACACATCCCATTGAGTCCTCTAGGACTGTGAGGTAGATGATCAGCGGTCTTCCTTCCACTGGAGGTGATAGGATCGGCGGATTTGACAGGTATTCCTTGATACTGTCGAAGGCGGTTTGACAGTCCTCTGTCTAAACGTAGTCCTGACTCTTTTTGAGTAATTTGAAAATCAGTGCACATGTCGCGGTCATGAGGAATATGAATCTGGAGATGTAGTTCAAACGTCCCAGGAATCCTCTGACTTGTTTTTCAATTTTCGGAGAAGGCATTTCTTGAATGGCCTTGACCTTGTCAGGATCAACCTCAATTCCTTTCTGGCTGACGATGAACCCTAAAAGTTTCCCTGAACGGACACCGAAGGTGCATTTATTGGGATTCAAGTGGAGTTTGTACTTTCTCAACCACTCGAATAGTTTTGACAGGTGGGTCACATGCTCCTCTTCTGTCTTAGATTTTGCAATCATGTCATCGACATATACCTCAATTTCCTTGTGTATCATGTCATGAAACAGAGTAGTCATGGACCTTTGATAGGTTGCCCCGACGTTCTTTAAACCGAACGACATTACCTTGTAACTAAAGGTACCCCATAGGGTAATGAATGAAGTTTTCTCCATGTCTTTCGGCGCCATTTTAATCTGATTATAGCCTGAGAACCCATCCATGAAAGAGAAAACTTTGAACTTTGCTGTAATGTCTACCAGCATGTCAATGTGTGGTAAAGGAAAGTCGTCCTTTGGACTAGCCTTGTTTAGATCTCTGTAGTCTACACACATTCTGACCTTTCCGTCCTTTTTCGAAACTGGTACGATGTTGGCTAACCATTGAGGATATTCTGATGTGGCGAGGAAACCTGCGTCAATTTGTTTTTGTACCTCCTCTTTGATTTTGATGGCCATGTCCGGGTGAGTGCGTCTCAACCTCTGTTTTACTGGCGGACATTCCGATCTTAACGGTAAATGATGTTCCACGATGCTGGTCTAACCCTGGCATATCCTGATAGGACCAAGCGAATACATCGGGAAACTCTCTAAGAAGTTTCGTCAGACTTTCTTTGGCAGTTGGACTGAGCAGTGCCCCAATCCTGATTTCTTTTCTCTCTTTTTCTGAACCCAAGTTTACCGTTTCCAACGGCTCTTTGTAAGGTTCAATGGACCTTTCCTCTTGTCTGAGTAGTCGGGAGATCTCTTCTGGAATTTCGTCGTCATTTTCTTCTTCAGCCTCAAATACCGGGAATTCAAAGTCGGGAGAAGGCATTGGATCGTATGTTTTGACGGGGTTTAAAATAAGCAATCTGCATGACGTGATGATTTATGTTTAGAAGAGATTGAGAGAATTCAATAGTGTGTACAGTGTTTTATATTTTTTGAAAAACTGCTCGTTTATTTTGAATTGTTTTTTAGGATTACCATTTTCTGAGAAAAGCAAAAAGAGAAAACAACAATAAATGCAGAAATTACATAACGACATTATTTTATTTATGAACAAGTCGAATCTTGAAACTACAGCCCTATAAAACAGAACTCTGTCGCTTTGGGCGAAGCGAAGAGGGAAATTTATAGAAAGTGAGCCCTATCAAAACATCCGTTTCACCTGGGCAAGGTGAAAGGTTAAAGTAGAGATGGCAATTATTTAGACTTATGAACAATCTTTGGGACATTGACAGCAACCCATTGGCGGCGAACTCCTCGGTGAATCACAAAGTCTGGTACCTTCCTTGATTTGTCTTCAGAAATAACATTGATTTCTGGCGGAGCAGGATCATTGGAATCTGTCTCCCAGGCAGAGTTGGCATAGGAGGATTCCTCAGTTGTATTTTGCATAGTATTTGTACTCTCAGCTGTATCTCCCCATCTAGTCGGCTGGATGTCTTCGAGCCTGATACGAGAGCTTTCAGGAGCGGTGTATTTGACCATGAAGTCGAATTTTCCACTCGGTTGTCCCAAGGTGTCCCACACTTCTTTGGAACTGGAGGAGTCGTCTCTCTCGATGACGTTGACCTCGGGAAAAGCATAGTTAATGAATTCTAGTCCTGTAAACGTTGCGAATTCATCGTCGTGCTGAGTATTTTCAGGATGACCCGGGTGTTGATCCCATGACATGGTGGGGACGCAGGTATTCTTTTCAATGATGCTCAGCTGATTTTCATTGTTCGGCTGACTTTCTTGCCCCAAGTCTTCTGGGTAAGGCTGCCATATTGGCAGGCCATCCATCGGGCCATAATAGCTGTGGTCAAAGTTGTCTTTCATCAGAGTGTCCTCCTCTAATGAGTTTGGCGGAGCACTACATCCTTCCGGATCACAATCTCCATATATCATTTCGACATCTGACCGGGGTATAAATCTCGGGCTCTGTGTAGGAAAGCACAAGGGAGTCTGCGTTTCGTCCTGAGACATATAACCGTCCTCGTTGAGATAGGACTTCCATTCTTCCTCCGTATCGGATGAATCATCTTTATTGATGGTATGCACCTTTTGAGTCACTGGTTGAAGGAAGCCTCCGCTGTGGAAGAAGTTCTGAATGGGATGAAGACTTTCATCGTTAGCGGCTGTCTGGGTACAGGTCGCAGAAAAACCAAGACCCTTCTTTGTTTTATTGTCAGTAGGAATGACAAGCTACCCCCATCCTGTTGTATTGGCACTCTCGACCGCTTTGATAGCATCTTTGTACGAGGAAATCGAAGTTCCCCTTCGGATTGATTGTCCTTGTGTAGCGAAAGCGTTTGGAACTGGGTTCCGATTGCCCCCTCCGGTTCTACATAAGTGGATGATGATACGTTGCTTACGAGCAAGGCCTATTCTCCACAGACTATGACGAGTTGGTCGTTCTGGACGAACTTTAGCTTTTGGTGGAGGGTTGAAGTGACCGCCCCAGCCTGATGTATCCAAGGTCTTCCTAATAAACAAGTGTATGTTGCCCGGATGTCCATGACCTGGAAAGTGACTTGGAAAGTGTGAGGACCGATAGTTATGGGAAGGTCAACTTCGCCAATAACCATTTTTCTGGATCCGTCAAATGCTTTGACGACGACCTCGCTGGTTCTCATTGGAGGGCCTTTGAATGATAATTGCATCAAAGTGGACTTCAACATAACATTCAGGGCTGACCCTGTGTCTACCAGTACGCTGGCTAAAGCATCGTCCTGGCAGTTGACTGTAATATTGAGTGCCATGTTATGACGGTGACCTTCTTCAGGTAATTCCTCATCACTAAATCCCAAGTTATTATAGGAAGTGATGTTAGAGACAATGCTATCGAACTGTCTGATTGTTACATCCTGTTCCAAAAAGGCTTGCTCCAAGACTTTCTGTAGAGCCTCCCTGTGCGCTTCTGAACTAAGTAACAGTGATAATACCGAGATCTTTGAAGGAGTTTGCAAAAGTTGATCAACAATGTTGTATTCACTCTTCTGGATGAGCTTTAGCATCTCATCATCGTTTTTTGAAAGGTCGGGATTACTGGATTGACCGACCAGTGGATTGGGAACTTCTGTCTGAGGTTCCTTCTCTTTGCTGGGTTCTCCAACTCCTCTATTGAAGATTCTACCACTCCGTGTTACTCGACTGATGTCTACAATGTTCACGACGGAGGGTAATGGAATTTCCTTTCCATTCTCGATTGTTGTTGCACCGTATTTGTAAGGGATAGCCTTAGTTGATTTATACGGTAGTGGTCCCGGTAGATAGATGACTATGGGAACCTTCTGATTTTTCTGACCATCGTAAGTAATTTTGATCCATTCCTGGTTGGGAACTCTCGATTCGTCAAGTAGAGGGATGATGGCACAAACATCCCTAGTCCTCTGGTGATCCGAGATTACGACAACGTCCTCGATTTGATCAGCGAAATAGTTGACTGATCCAGAACTTGACCATGGTTGAATCTCTTTGCGGTCCAAATGACTTTGAAGGGTTGCTCGCACGAAGTAGCATCCTTGATTATCCACTGAGCAAACTCCACAGCGCTCATAGTTGTGTAGTGGCACCTGGCCACGTCCGCTTTGAATACAGTGTAACCTTACGAGGTCTGTTTCCATCGACCGAACATCCTGACTTTGATATCTAGTAGGATTCCCGTTAGTGATACTAATTTGCTGGGTGTCTTCATCCATATAGATTGGAAGCCACCAATGGTTCAACAAGTGCTGAAGTGTTTCTTGGACAAGGGCACAACCTTGATCATTTTCGCAACCCGCTTTACAGCTCTGATAATCATGTGATACCAGGAACCCGAGCCGGACCTGTTTAGCATGCAACTCCACCAGGCTGGTATTCATCAAGCGAATATCGAAGATTTGAATCATGTTGATTTGATAATGATTCTTATCATGGTAGTCCTGGATCCATCCCAGATCCATCTGACGCTGGAGGGCCTCTTGTACAAAAGAGCATCCCTATTTATTTACCGAGCAAGTCAGACAGGAATTGTACTCATGCCGTGGCAGATTATGATACTGGCTTTGCCGTGAGTGCATTGCCACCAAGTTGACATTCATCGCACGGATGTCGCGGTTTTGAATGATGTTGGAATTCGTATAAACCATGTTAACTCCACGAACTCGGTGCTCCTGGATCCATCCGAGATCCATCTGTTCCTGTAGAGCTGATTGTACCACAGAACATCCTTGATTGTTTTTAGAGCAGATATCACACTGGTGATAATTATGAGGTGGCGCATGGCCATATCCACTCTGTCTACAATGCATCTTGACCAGATTGGTCCTCAACAAGAGTACATCGTGAATTTGATAGACGTTGTTAGACTCTTCCTCTATCAGATTGACTGCAGCTTTCTCGTATCATTGAAAGATAAGACCCCGCTCCTAACAAGCTTTTGCACGTCGGATTTGAAACTAAGACAGTTCTCTATGTTATGCCCTGGTCCTCCTTGATGGTAAGGGCAAGTCTGATCTGCTTTGAACCAAAAAGGCGGATTTCCCGGTACTGTAAGAGGAGACTTAGTCTGGACATGCCCCTTGGCCAGTAGTAACGGAAATAGTTCTGCGTATGATACGGGTATAGGATCAAATCCTGGTGGCCGCATTGTACGGTTGTTGTTGTATTGAGGACGAGCCTATTGAAGAGGCTGTTGTGTCCTTTGCTGAAATTGCTGTTGATTAGGTTGGCTCTGTGCAACCTGAGGTTGATACATAGGTGCGGGGTTGATAGCAGGAGTTACAGCTGTTACTGGTTGATATCGATGCCTTTGCTTTTTGAGAGAGATATTCCCAATATCCTGCTTTTTTTCTTAGGGAGAGCACTACCGTATTTTTTAGTACCGCTTGTCGACCCAGTGTCTTTGACTAGACATCCTTCTCGAACGGCTTCCTCGAGACGCACTCCTATACCGACCATTTCGGTGAAGTCGCTGGGCGCACTGGCAACCATTCTGTCATAGTAAAATGAGCTCAAGGACTTTAAGAAAATCTTTGTCATCTTTTTTTCCTCAAGAGGTGGACAAATTTGAGCGGCAATTTCACGCTATCTCTAAGCGTATTCCTTGAAGGTTTCCTTGTCCTTTTGCGACATTGATCTGAGTTGATCTCTGTCTGGTGCCATGTCCAAATTGTATTTATATTGTTGGACAAAGGCAGTGCCAAGATCTCTGAACGTGCTGATCGTAGCGCGGTTTAAACCCATGTACCATTTTAATACGGCACCGGTTAAGCTATCCTGAAAGTAGTGAATCAGTAGATCCTGATTCTCTGTCTGAGCTGACATTCGCCGAGCGTACATCACTAAATGGCTTTGAGGGCAAGAGTTACCCTTGTACTTTTCAAAATCGGGTACTTGGAATTTGTGCGGGACTTTTACATTGGGGACCAAACAAAGGTCTGTGGCGTCCTTTCCAAATAAATCCTGACTGCGAATAGCTTGCAGTTCCTTCTGCATTTCCAGGAATTGCTCCTGGAATTCATCCATTCTATCAAACATACTTTCCTTTCTACCAGAAGGTATCTGCAGAATCTGTCCCTCCGGGACAGTGTGCACCACAGGGGGTGGTACCGTTACTACGGCAGTGAATCTTGGCGTTTCCCGAAGTTTGTAACCTTCAGGAGTCCTCAATATGCCTCTGGCATCCTCGCTTTCCCGAAGTTTGTAACCTTCAGGCCTAACGGCTTCTGCTATAATTCCCTGATCTTCAGTGGTCGGTGGAACATATCCTTTCGGGATATAGTTAACAGGCATTCCCCAGGGATGATCTTTCGGCATTTGATACCT
This sequence comes from Lathyrus tuberosus, assembly GCA_022829125.1. NCBI lineage: Eukaryota > Viridiplantae > Streptophyta > Magnoliopsida > Fabales > Fabaceae > Lathyrus > Lathyrus tuberosus. The sequence goes on along the minus strand of JALAZF010000327.1, from coordinate 6,853,956 downwards.
AGGATCATACTTCTCCACTATGGGCGTTGAGGTGATCTCTGAGATCACAGTTCTTTGTAACTGAGCTTCTGCCATGGCTTGCATGTCGTTACAAAGCTTTCTCATATCCTCTCTCAGAGCGTCGATCTCTTCTTTCAACTCTCTGTTCTCTTCCTCGAGAGCATCCATCTTTTTCTGACGATTGACCCGAGTATTGTACGAATAAGATAGTTTGACTCTAGAACCGAGACACAAACGTGAAATTCGTAGGTAAGAAGAATACGTGACGTGAGAATGATGAATGCAATGATTATTTTTTTTTTGTTTAATCAAAATAAACTCCGACAATTAGATTGCAAATATCAAACAGTGGGGAAATCCCCGTTTTATTGAATTCAAAGGATTGCAGAAATGGAAATACAGTAAATTACAAGGTGCGGAAACAGAAACCTAAGCTAATGGACCCTGAGTCCTCTCTGAGGAGAACTCGGGTGCTGATTCTGGTACTTTCCTTTTCTTGGACCGGGGCTCTTGGGCCGTTTTCGGGTTGTCATTCCTTTTCCAAGTGAAAGGAGCGAGCAAATTCCTTTGGTCATCCTGATTTTCTATAGCATGTTGCTCTAAAATCTCAATCAGAGCATCCTTATCTTTCAGCAGTTGTTGTATTTGGTACACTTCACATTGAGAATGCGGTACCTATTCTTCCAAGACCTCCTCTCCTGTTGAACTTTGTTGAGAGTAACCTGAAGTTTTTCCGTTTCAGTCATGAAGTACATGACAGATTCCCTTGGCAGAAGAACTCTGCGACGAGGATAAGGCATCTTTAGCTTGAGAGCTCTAGGTTGTACCCAGTGGGGATAAGGCTCCACCGAGACACAGTCCGGTTTTCCTAGAGACTCTCTTCCTTTCTTATGAACATGTTTCCAAGCTTGCACTATTTCCATCTTTAGTGCCCTGTCATTTTCTCCTTCCTTGAAGAAAAGACCCTCTAGATGAGCATTACGTGAGACATGCCTCATCGGGTATCCAAATTGAGGACAAACTAAAACTGGATGGTAATTGATTCCTCCCTTAGTTCATATGAGGGGTACGTTGGGGAAGTTTCCACAACGGTCAATGATTATGATCCCGTCATAAATCCTATTGTACCAATCTATGTCAGAGTTGGTAAGAGGCATGATTTTCTGCGACTAACGTAAGGCACTCTTATGATCCCAAAAAGTGGCAGACTTAGGCAAATGGGAGATAAACCATTTATATAGCAGGGGTACACAACACGTGATCATTCCTCCGCTGTATAAATTCCTTAAGTGTACAGAATGATATGCATCTGCGAGCAAGTTGGTACAGGGTTTCCAATGAGAAAAACCTTAATGGCATTGATATCTACAAAGTTATCGATGCTGGGAAACAAAAATAACCCGTAGGTGAACAAAACAAAGATGCTCTCGAAAGTGGCCACGTTCCCTATACTAGCAAAGTATAGAGCCTTCTTTACCAGAAACTTGGCTGGTAAACCCGGGATTCCTCCTTTGGTGGTCATGTGAGTCTTGACTTCTGACTCATCCAAATAAATTGCTCTTGCAATGGTCTGATCCTTTGGAATTTCTTCCAGTCCAGAAAAGGGAGCTTGATCAGTAATGGGTAGATCAATCAGATGGGAATACTCCTCCAGCGTTGGTGCGAGCTGGTAATCCAGGAATATGAAACAGTGATAAACTGGATCGTAAAACTGAACGAGTGCCTCCATGATTCTTTCAATTACATAGACCCTTAACAGAGGTAGTAGACCTCTGTACTTGGCTCTGAAAGCGTCAGGGTTAGTGATCATCCTTGCTAATCCTCTTAAATCCTCTAGTTTTGGAACCTTGAAGGTATACTTGTGAGTTTTTCGTCTACCGAAATCCATTAGTGCAATCCTTTTCTCTCTGATATTTGCAATCATTGTTTTAGTTTAGTTTGAAAAAGAGAGACTAGAAGAGAAAAATTTTCTTTGCTTAATTTTTTTAAATGAATGCATGAATGCAGCACACAAAAACATAAAAAAAACATGGAGTCAAAGGGTCGGTGTCATGAAGTCAAGGCTCTACCCATCCCAAAGGTTTATACTAGTGATTTTTGTACCTGTCTCTCAAAATCATTGATTCTTGTCGAGATAACATCAGCGGGCTGGGAACCGTGTTAGGTGATGTATTTCAAAGAATCTCAGAAGAGGGTAGTATCGCGTGACAACTATTTTCGATAGCTTCCGCACTACTAAAAGAGGTTTTTCCTAGGTGTATACTCAATCTTTCCACATGCGGCATCACACGCATTCCCATTAGCAGAAAGATAAACACAGATATCAATTAGGAAAAGCAGTATATATATTTGTCCTAATGTCCTAGATTTTTTTTTTAAAGCTATGAATCCTATGATCCTAACAGGAAATGGCTCCCCGACGGAGTCGCCATTTTGTGGTACCTTCCCAATTTAAAGGTTTTGACCTAAGATCCTAGTGAGGGCCGATCCTAGCAATAATGACATTCCCCGATGGAACCGTCATGAAAATGACTTGTCCAAGGTTTTCACCTTAAATTGTAAGAAAGAAAGAAGGGCCCCACGGTGGGCGCCACTTTTCTGTAGCGAGCGATTTTGGACATGGTTCTTAAGCACTGCCGCTCTGGGGTACTACAGGTCGATTCATTTTTTATCCTATTGAAGCTGATGAAGGAAGGGAAATAGATGTCTCCAACTAACCCTGTTTGCATACTGAGTTTAAACAGCGGTCTGTTAGGTTACGGATGCTATATGGAAGTGGGGCCTCTTTCTGCTTATTTTGTTAAGACTGAAATGACGGGACTATGCTATTGGTAGGATGTTAGGACTGATGATTTTCGATTGATGTATGAACGTACGGGATTTTGGGTTTTTGATTAGTGTGCTCGCTAAGATTTTTCTTTCAATCTTATGCCTACGTATTCCCTTTTACCGAAACAGGGAAATCAGAACGATCGTAGTTCCTCCTATTCTATGGGAGGAAATGGTGTTTTGGTGTCTTGTTCAAAGCCCAAGACGTGAAGCTAAATGGTTTGTATCTTGTTCAAAGCCCAAGATGTGAAGCTGAAGGGTCTATTTGTATCTTATTTGAAGCCCAAGATGTGAAGCTGAAGGGTCTTGACTTTAGAGAGAATTTGTCATCTCTAAAGAGGGGATGTTTGGTCTGTTCGTCACAAATGTTGGGTGAATGATTATAAAGGAGAATTACCTTAACTGGGATATGTGAATCCAACAATGCCATAATTTCCTTTATAGGGGTTTTTTTAACCTGAAGGAGAAGACTTTAACTCAGTGTAGAGTAATGCCATCTTTCCTTAGGAATTTCTCATGCTAAAAGTGGGACAATGGCGTGGATGTAAATAATCCAGAGGCTTGCTGCTTAAAGCAATTAGATAGGGAAAAAAGAGTTATTGATGTTTGTATACTGTGAGCAAGGCACAGATTTTGATGCTAATAGGTTTATTGTCTCAACCGGGGTTTCCTTATACAAAGCCTAAGAGGAGGCTATTGACCCAACAAGAGGGTGTTTTTATGTGTCTCGTACGAAGCCTGAGAGAGAGGCTAAAAGGGTTGACTCAACAAGAGAGTGCTTTTGTATGTGTCTTGTACGAAGCCCAAGACGGAAGCTAAAGGTTGTTTGACTCAACAAGAGAGTCTTTTATACTCAACAATAGAGTGTTTTTATATCTTGTACGAAGCCTGAGATGGAGGCTGAAAAGTTGGTTGACTCAACAAGAGAGTCTTTTATACTCAACAAGAGAGTGTTTTTTGTATCTCGTACGAAGCCCGAGATGGAGGCTAAAAGGAGATTGACTCAATAAGAGAGTCTTTTATACTCAACAAGAGAGTGTTTTGTATCTCTTACGAAGCCCGAGATGGAGGCTAAAAGGTTTGCTCCGCTGGGGAGAATCATTGCACAAAGCCCAAGAGAAGGCTAGGGTAACTGTTTTAGTTGAGTGACAAGTCCAGCATGTTTGTTAAAAGAGAAAATCAGTTCTTATATGGGTATGTTGTACTCATGGATTTGATCTAAGGATCAGGATTATTTCATGTTATCTAAGGAAACGGGGAATCCAAAGGAGCTTTAGACTGTCCGAGTCTACGGGTTTTATCATTTGTACTATGCTTAAGAAACAGTAGTAGTGAGATCTAGACTCTTTGAAAGATTGTTCTATTAAGATGACTAATTTCTGTTCCTATACCTCTAGGAGGTCGTCGGGACAATTTGTACGAAGCCCAAGAGGAGGCGAGAAAAACTTTTAAGAAGCCGAGGGACAATTTGTACTAAGCCCAAGAGGAGGCTATCTTCCCGGAGAAAGAATCATTATACAAAGCCTAAGAGGAGGTTGTGAAAACTTCTAAGAAGCCGACGGGTCCTTGTACAACGCCCAAGTGGAGGCGGGGATGCTTTTAGGAAGCCTGTGGGTCCTTGCACTAAGCCCAAGAGGAGGCTGATGAATAGTTCCAGAAGGGGTTTCACTTGGAACATTGGCCTTCTGTATATGAACTGTTCAAGGGGGAAATTTCTTAGATCTACTTATCTAAAATTGTTGTAAAAGAAAATTCTCGTGGTTTAGGTTATGTTGAAATATCCGGGATAACGTCGGGAGACGAGGTTTTTTCTAGTTCTAGACGTAGTTGCCGGGGAAACTCTAAATATCTATACTATTATTACACAGTCGATATGAGTTTATGAAAGAAGACTTACAGTGAAATAGCTCCATAGTACAGTTATATACATATGAAAGCAGTAAATGAAAGCGGGTAAACACTTACTCGGTTGTAGAGCTTCCATGCTGTTTGGTTAGTTGTTCAACAAAGAAATTGAAAATAACAGTATGTTACAAAATCAAAGGAAAGTGCCCTTTGAAAATTGGGGCTTACAGCTCAAGGAGAGGCCCAAGGTTTAATCAATGATCGCACTGTCGTTTTGTACAGGGACTTATACAAGTGACTGAGGCCTAAGAAAGGTTTTTTGTACAAAGGGGATGGGTTTTACACTCTCTCAAGAGGCCCATAAATGGTTGAAAGTGAACAAAGATGGGTCTTATAACTCAAGGAGAGGCCCAAATGATTTGATTTTTGAACTGGCGATTGCGTCGAGATTTCTTTTAACGCAGAGGGACTTATACAATATCTGAGGCCCAAAAATAGTTTTGGTTAAAAGGGGGTTGGGTCTTACACTCTATTAGAGGCCCAAAAATGATTTTGAATGGGTCTTATAGCTCGAAGAGAGGCCTAGGGTTTGTTTTATACGGGCGATAATCGTGTCGAACTTTTGAAATACAACGGGACTTATACAACATTTGAGGCCCAAAATAGGTTTGTATTTACAAAGGATTGGGTCTTACACTCTATTAGAGGCCCAAAATGATATGAAAATGATTGATGAGGTTTGAAATCAAAGAAAACCCTAATTTTTCCCTTTAAAAGTAAATATTTAAAGAAAATCAATAAAAAATACCAAATAAGTTTGAATAAACCACTTGTGATTTTTGTTTAAGGTTTTAAAAATGAGGTTTTAATTACAAGATGAATTAAAACTCATTTCGTTTTGACTTTCAAGGTAAATATTCACTTTTAAAATGTTAAAAAACAATTAAAAAAGGACTTTATTCACAAAAATAATAATTATATTAAATAAATAATATAAACTTTATTTTTTGTGGAATAAAATATTTCAACATTTTTGTGATTTTTTGCAAAAAGAACCAATAAAAAATAATTAAAATTGAAGGAGTTATTAATTTTCCAATTAATTAATAAAACATGAAAATATTGGAAAAATAGCAAAAAAAATGAGAAAACACAAAATGGTCTGGGTGGGGTTTGAACCCACGACCTCAAGTTTATAGGGCACGCGCCTTACCACTGGGGTGGTGATACATCCGTTGATTGAAACAAACCAACAAATACACAAGGCTTGCCTTGTTTTCTAGGCCTGGCCAAGGCAAGGCAAGGCAAGTTTTGGCAAGAAACGGGAAGGTCCATAACTTTCTCATTTCTCCATGGTTGGGGACAAAATTTATATGCATCTGGCCTAGAATTTCACAAGGAATCCATTGGTGGTGGTACTTTTTTCAGATCATGCTCCTTCCTCAAAATCCGATGGTGGTTCTGAAATAGGCCTATAATTGCATTTTCTATGCTACACTTTGGTACAGGCATGAATTACATGATGAATTGGTTCAAACACAACATATATAACATGTATGAGATGTGCATGATCAGTGGACTTCAAAGCAATGCATATTTTGGAAAGTTCAAGTCATGATGCTTACCTCTCTTTTGAGCTTTTGGAGTTTTTTGTGCAATCTGCCAAGTTTCTTGTTCCAGAAATGGTTTGATGCTTTAGACACTCTCAAATGATCCCTTAGAAGCTTTTAGGTGAGTGGAATCAGTTGGAACCTGCAAAAACACAAACTGGCCCTTTCTTGCAAAAGGGGTTAAAATGGCCAAATTAACAACTCCCTCAAATGGTGTTCCAGATGGGGGAACCATTTGGGACAATTCAAGGATGATATTTGGAGTGTGTTTGAGGTTTTATCTGGTTTGGAAAGTGATTGAATCAAGGCATGGCTTGAAAAATGCACAAAAGTACTATTTTGAGGTTTTGAGAGATGACTTTGTGATTTAAGGATTACAGGTCACTTGTGAGAGTTTAGACAGCTTAGATATGATATATTGGAGGTGTTAGGATCATGAGCTATGATGGAAATGCTCTCTAACTCAAAAACTCAGAGTTACCTAGCAAAAGAAGGCATTTTGGCCTAAAGAGAGGGATTTTGAGGAAAGCATATGTTTGATGGCTTTGGTGTACTCAAACTGAGCACAAATGAGCTCTATTTATAATAGAGCAAGTTTGTTTTGGGATCAATAGTGAATGGCAACCACAGCAGAGGTTTGGCCAATGTTGATCAATGGGAAGCCAAGTCTCCTCTAGCCATTGACTAGAGGTTAGAGCACAGGCCTTTGGTTCCCTAATTGTTGGATCATTCTTGACTGAATTCAGTTGCAAATGTGTCAGTCCATGCCACCTCTAAGCATCCATTAAATGCTCCAATCCAAAATTGGAGTCTTGTCCCTCTTTTAGGGATTTCTAGGTTTGGCATGCTACTTCTTGTTCCAAAGACTTTGGAGGCTTGGATCAGTGTTTGTTCCCTTTAGATTTGATCCTCAGATGTGTCCAAAGTGATGAAAAGGCTTGGAATTATCTGATTTTGCCAAATCGAGCAAAAGTACAAAATTCTGCCTAGCCTTGGCAGTTTTCAGCAAGGCATATTGCCATTGTCATATCTCATGACTCAAGTTGAGTTGGGTGATGTTCTTGGCCATTTTGGAAAGCCCTCATATGATACAACAACTGTTTGATCATAATTGGTTTTGATACTTTTTGGATCCAAGTGAAAAATGCGCCTACATTTGGAAAAAAGTAAGGCAGATTCTGACTTAGTGAAAATTTCACTAAGTGTTAGAAAAAGTGACATTTCATGTTTTCAGCCATTTTGATCATTCCATAACTCAAAATCCATGATGAATTGGAATGAGGTGTAGTTGAAGCTTTTGTAGAGGGCCATGAAGGCTACAAATCCAGCTTTGGATGGGAAAAAATGGCCTTGTGGTTTAGGAGTTATGATCCTGCAAAGTTGGTACCCTAGCCACTTTGTTCCATAACTTAGAAAATTTCTAAGTTTTTTTTATGGTTACCCCTTTTACAAGTTATCCCACTTTTCTTGTTTTTTCTTGATGAATGATGATTCCAATCACACATTAACATCATTTTAGGGTTAAAAACCATAATTGTGAAAAATCTCAAAAAGTCAAAGTTGACTTTTGTGCACAGTTGACTTTTTATCAGATGAATTCTAAACTGTAAAATCCTCTATGAAATCAAGTCCTTGACCTAAATCAAACTTGATGGATTGATGTCTTAGGTGTTAAAGGGTGTATTGAATTATGTCCCAAGGTTTGGGAGCATGTCCTGGTCAAAAGTCAAAGGTACAATTGACTTTTCCCACAAAACCCTAATTGTGGTTCAGATGAAATTGAAACTTGTTGCTCAAGCTTCTTGGATCAATCCATTGTTGCAAATGGATCAATATGGTGTATTAGAGACCCTCAAATCATGTCTTGAGGTATTGGCTCCTGTTTTGCCCCAAAAGTCAACTTAGGGGTGAATTAGGTCAAGAAACCCTAATTTCTGATTTTTTGTGAATGCATCCCCTGAGGTTAAATTGACTTGGTGATTGGGTTTATGATGTCCCTTGGAGCATCATAGGTTATGCTTTGAAGCATTGGCTCATGCCCAGAGGAAAATTCCCATCTGGAGGCCCTGGTCGACCAAAACCCTAATTTGGTGACATTGGCGATCGTGAGGCTTGATCCACCTGGAATGCTGCAACATTGTGCTTGATTCTTGATGTGGGAGTCCTTTTGATCCATTGTAGATGTTTGAGAGGTTAGACAAGTTGAAGATCATGTCATTCCTTGATTGATCCTTTGTCTAAGAGCTCTGAGAGGGCTTGAAACCCTAAGTTTGATTGTAGTAGATGCTCACCCATCTTTGGGGAGACTAATGAGGCATGATAGTACATCCATATTATGATGATGATTTGCACAATGATGGGAAATCTTAGTGGTCAAAATTTGGGGTATGACACCTATCTTATGGGTCACTCGGCTCTAAAGGTTTCTAATAAAAATCTAAGTCAAGTCAAAAGGGAAATGGATAAAACTTGAGTTCACAGAACTCACAATGTATGGAAATATGTCTCTTGAGTTCACCAACTCAAACAATCACTAATCGGAAACCATACCAAGGTAAACTTCCATGTTGCCTCATCTATGCCTAGGACTTTTAGTGTGGGTCACGGATCCTTGTATCTTACTTTGGCATACAAAATGGATTCGAATTCAAGGTGCTTCCCAAAAGGTTGATCATGTATCAGCAAGTAAGAAAGAGCATGGTAAAGATCCTATCATAGTTAATCAAGAACTTGTGGTTATTAGCTCATCTAATGAACCTAATAAGGATGATGATGCTGAAGAATTGTTAAGATTAATCAGAAAAAGTGATTAGAAGGTGGTAGATCAACTCCTTCAGACTCCGTAAAAAAAATATCAGTGTTATCTCTGTTGTTGAATTTCGAGGCTCACCAAAAATCTCTGACGAAAGTGTTAGAACAAGCCTATATAGATCATGATGTGACAGTGGATCAATTTGATGGCATAGTAGGAAACATTACGGCCTGTAATGTATTAAGCTTCAGTGATGAAGAATTGATGTCGGAGGGTAAAAAAACACAATTATGCTTTGTATATATCTATAAGGTGCCTAGAGGACTCCCTGTTCAATGTCCTAGTTGATACAGGTTCTTTGCTCAATGTTATGCCAAAAACAACTTTGTCTAAGTTGGATTATCAAGGTGCTCTTATGAGGCACAATGGGGTGGTAGTTAAAGCTTTTGATGGTTCCAAGAGGACAGTAATTGGTGGAGTAGATCTCCCGATGATGATAGGTCCACAAATTTTCTAAGTCACTTTTAAGGTGATGGACATTTACCCTATGTACAATTGTTTATTGGAAAGACCGTGGATACATGATGTTGGGGCAGTAACGTCAACTCTTCATCAGAGACTCAAGTTTGTTAAGAATGGTAAGTTGGTAGTTGTTTACGGTGAGCAAGGTTGTCCAGTCACCTTTCTTCTTTCCAATATATAGACGCAGATGAGGAAGCTATTGGGACTCTATTCCAAGCCCTTGATATAGTCAATGATATTCAGAAGAATGGGGCATCTATTGCTTCGTTGAAAGATGTGCAGCAAGTTGTGAAAAGCGATGAATCAGATGGTAAGGGACATATTATTGAGCTCCCAAAAATAAGAACAAAGTTGGTTTAGGGTTCTCACCATATGCAACTAGAAGAGCATTAAAGCATGGACCTGTTATCAGACCTATCCAAGAGGTGTTCCACAGTGCTAGTTTTACTCACCCTGGAAATCAATTTGTTGCTGCCATTGGTGAAGGTGATTCAGATTCTGGATGGCCTTGCTTTGTGACGCATGGAGAGACTAGTCAAAATTAGACTATTATGGATGTTCCTAGTGTCGTTCAATTGTCAAAGTAATTTGTTTTGTTTTTTCAAATGTTTCCTTTCACTTTGCCCAAGGTGAAAGTGACATTGTTCGGGCACCTTTGTTTCAAATTTTAAGATCATTAATAAAAGACATTTTGTTACCCAATGTGTTTTTATTTTTTGTATTTTCTTAAAAATGGTAACTAAAGAACCTATTAAAAATAATTTCATTTATTGCATATCACTTTCATATTTATTTGTTTTCTAAAACAAAGCATAAATCCTGTGCAGATTAATAAGCAATAACCCCATTGAAAACAATGACCCTGCGCCATGTCCCAACTTTGAATTCCCTGTATTTGAAGCAGAAGAAGAGAGTGAGGAAGACAATGATATTCAAGAAGAAATTACTCGGTTGCTTGAGCATAAGGAGAAGACTATTCAGCAATATAAAGAGCCTGCCGAACTCATTAACTTGGGTTCTGAAGAAAACAAAAGAGAAGTCAAGATTGGGGCACTGCTTGGTGAAGATGTCAAGAAGAGGTTTGTAGAGCTGTTGAAATAATATGTTGATGTGTTTGCTTGGTCGTATCAAGATATGCCTGGATTAGAAATTGATATTGTAGAGCACCGAATGCTGCTTAAACCATAATGACTTCCAGTGAAGCAAAAGTTAAGAAGAACTCATCCTGAGATGGTGTAGCGAGCGATTTTTGTCGGTGACGCGACCACCTTATCGCTGAAGTTTTTCTCACTGCATTGGTAGAAGGGGGTGCTACTTTCTGATTTCTTATTTATCCCATGAAGCTGAAAGGGAAAGGAAAGCTATCTAAAACTAACCTTGCACGCGAATGTTTAACGGAAGAAACGCTTAAAAGAGATTCGGGGAGTTCGAGGTCAGGTTATACAACGGGGAGTTGTCAATTACCCATCCTATATGTGGTTATCCACATGATATTAGCTTTAGGTTTCGCTTTATAATTGATGGTGTTTATCTGTTAATGGGTTGAGAAAGTTTTTTAGGAAGTATGAGCGAGTGAGTGAGTTTTTATTGATGTTCGAGTTTTCCCGATGTTTTTGGTAAGGTACTGGACCTAAGTTTTGATGTGAAGATACTGGACCTAGAGTTTTTGATTGGTATGCTCGCTAAGATTTCGCAATCTTATGCCTACGTATTCCCGTTTAAACGAAACAGGGAAATCAGAGCAATCGTAGTTCCTCCTATTCTAAGGGAGGAGAAAGATGTTTGGTGTCTTATTCAAAGCCCAAGATTGAAGCTAAAAGGTTTTGACTGAGAGAGAATTTGTCATCTCTAAAGAAGGATTGTTGATTTTTGTGTGCCTTGATCAAAGCACAAGGTTGATGCTAAAAGGTTAATTGACTCGGCTAGGGGATTTCTTTATACAAAGCCTAAGAGGAGGCTGGAAGTTTGAATTTTCTGGGGGAAAATGTTCTATCTGTCTTGCACAAAGCCCAAGATTGAGGCTAAAATGAGAAGTTTAATTGGTGAGGATATTTTTATATGTCTTGTATAAAGCCCAAGATTGAGGTTGACCTTACTGGGAAAATCATTATACAAAGCCTAAGAGGAGGCTGAAATGAGTTTGACTCTTGGGGAAAATCATTCCCCAAAGCCTAAAGGAAGGCTGGGAGGAAATGACTATGTTGGAGAAGATATCTATCCTAAGCTTAAGAGAGGGAGATTTATGTCTTGTACAAAGCCCAAGATTAAGGCTAAAGGGGTTTGACTCAACAAGAGAGGGTTCTTATCTGTCATGTACCAAGCCCATGATTGAGGCTAGACAAGCTGGAGAAATTATTCTACACAACTTGAGAAGAGGCTAGCTCCTGCTAGGGGAAATCTTTATACCAAGTTTGGACAAAGATCGACTCAACGAGAGAGTATTTTTATATGTCTTGTACAAAGCCCAAGATTTAGGCTAAAAAAGGTTGACTCAACAAGAGAGTCTGAAAAAGTGATTGACTCAACGAGAGAGTCTGAAAGGGTGAGTGACTCAACAAGAGAGTCTGAAAGGTAATTAACTCAACAAGAGAGTCTGAAAAGTAATTGACTCAACAAGAGAGTCTAAAAAGTAATTGACTCAACAAGAGAGTCTGAAAAGGTTAGCTCAGCTGGGGAGAATCATTGTACAAATCCCAAGAGGAGGCTAGTTATGCTGAGGAAAGATCATTATACAAAGCCTAAGAGGAGGCTATCTTTTGCCGGGGATTATTGAGATCCCGAGGCAGGTCCAAATGGGGAATCAACTCTTGCTGAGGATTACAGAAGAGTTGAGATGTCAGATACCTTGAGGTTCTGATTTAAGGTAGTGTTGACCCTGGTCGGGGAACTCTCATGAGAGAGACTGGGCTTCTGTTGGTGATCGATCCAGAATGCCCGGGGTTTTTCCTATAGTTGTAAGGGACTTGAGAATGTCTTTGAGACTCAAGGGGATTGGACTGTCCAAGTCTACTGGTGTGGAAGAGTTTTATCTTTTGTATGATGCCCAAGAGGAGGCAAGGGCATTAAGGGATGAGAATCAACCCTAAAGTGGCTTGAGGTCTGACACTGGAAAGACTGCTCTAGCAAAGGATGACTAAGTTCTGTCTTATACCTTTAAGAGGTCGTCAGGGTCCTTGTATTAAGCCCAAGAGAAGGCATGAGAACTTCTAAGAAGCCGGAGGGTCCTTGTACAAAGCCCAAGAGGAGGCGGGGATGCTTTTAGGAAGCCTATGGGTCTCAAACCAAGAAAAGTTCAAGAAATGCTATTCACCGAGAATAGATCATTTAGTGAAAGTTCTGTGATTTGAAGAAATTCAAGAGATGCTATTCACCGAGAATAGATCAACTTTGGGAAGTAGAATTTCTTTGACAATTTCTAAAGTGACAGCCTGAGAAAAGGTTCACGAAGAATACTGCCTTTCTATTTGTTCCATATTATTTTAGCCCATGAGAAGGCAAGACTGTATCTGGAGATCCTATGGGTATTTAGTTTTGTTTGTATTTTAAGAGTGACCAACAGGGCTTTACCTAGTTCCAGACCTAGTTGCCGGGGAAAACTCTAAATAACTATACTAGTATATATACAGTTGATATATGACAAGTATTTAAAAAAGGTATGAAAGAAGACTAACCATGCACAGCTTCCCACAATACAGTTATTTATATGTGAAAGCGAGTAAAAGAAAGCCGATAAAACTTACAGGTGAGCAAGCTTCCATGTTGTATTGTTAGTTGTTCAAAGAAATTAAAGAGAGTTTTGATAGCAATACATATATTTGAATCTAAATCAAAAGGGAATTGTTTTGAAAATATTGGTGGGGCTTATACTCAAGGAGAGCCCCAAGGTTTAACAGTGATCGCACCGTTGTTTTGAATATTATATCGGGCCTTATACAACGACTAAGGCCCAAAAAGGTTTATCTACAACAAGGGTTGGGTCTTACAACTCAAGGAGAAGCCCTAAAGATTATTTAAAGAAAATAAATGAGACTTACAACACAAGGGTAGACCCTGATGATTTTCTTATTTGAAAATGGTGATCGCGCCTAGATTTTTTAACGCAGAGGGACTTATACAATGTCTGAGGCCCAAAAAGGTTTTGGTTAAAAAAGGGATTGGGTATTACACTCTATTAGAGGCCCATGAGTGATTTTAAGAAAAAGAATGGGGCTTACAGCTCAAGGAGAGGCCCAAGTATTTTTATTTTAAACTGCGCGCCGAGATTTTTGAAAACACTGTGGGTCTTATACAATGACTGAGGCCCAAAATTTTTTGGTTTCAAAGAGGGATTGAGTCTTACACTCTATTAGAGGCCCATGAGTGTTTGAAAAAGATTGATGAGGGTGGAATTAATCAAAACCCTAATTTTGTCTAAAATGGAATTAATTTTGTTTAAAAATTAATAAAAATTATTGAAAACATGTGAAAAATGAGTGGTGATCTTGGATCAATGTTTCAAAAATCATGTTTTTATCCACAAAATGATTGAAAACCATTTAAGTTTGGAAAATCAAGAAGGAAAAAAATATTTTAAATGTTAAAAAACAAATAAAAATTAATTCTTTGCAAAAATATCAAGTATATGAAATAAATAATATTTTTGGGAATTTTTTGTAAAATAAAATATTTTAACATTTTTGTGAATTATTAAAAAAAGAATTAACTCAAAATCATTAAAATTCAGAGAGAAATTAATTTTTGAATCAATTAAATAAAATCACAAAATTCAAATATTTGAATTTTTGAAAAAGGGCGCCAAGAACACCCAAGAACACGCGCGTGTTCTGAGTTTTGCCCAGATTTGCATTTTCTCATCAATCTCACTGAATACTTGATGAAATCACACAATCCACATATCAATCTACTCGTTTTCACCTCACGATCATGTCTATGGCCTTTAATTTCATTTATTTTAAGCATGGAATAAGAAATCAAAGAGAAACCTCAAGAACCCTGAATTATGCATGAAGGCTCAGAAATCCCACACACGGTTTATACAAAGCAATTAATTAAGGGGAAACATTCCATACATGATTATGAACATATGGCAAAATTATTGTGCGAGGAAATATGCATGAATCATGAGATGACCAAGTTGTGGCTTACCTCTTGCAGCTGGTGATCGTGTTTTGAGTTAGAGGTTTACATCTTGGTTCCAATGATGTGGACAGCTTCCTTAGGTGCTATGGAGTGTGTCTGAATGCTTGGAGTGGATTGAATTGAGCTGGAACTTGATTTGGTACCTCAACTGCAAATCTGTCAAAGGCTTGTGCAGATGGCTGGTGATTTTAAGAATCTGGTGTTCCAGATGTTGTTTAAGTGTTTGGATCACTTCTATATGATGTTTATGAGGTGTGTGTATGATTGGTTTAGTTAGAATTTCTCTCAAACTCAAAACCCGATAGTGACTTGAGTTAGAAGGCAAAATTGGAGTGAAAGAGGTGATTTTGAGGAAAGCATCAGTTTGGGTGCTTTGGTGTACTCAAACTGGTCACAAATGAGGTCTATTTATAGTGCAACAAGTTTGTTTTGGCTGCAATAGTGTATGGCAACTGGTACAGGTATGTGGCCAATTGTGATCAAATGGAATCTCAAGTATCCTCTAGCCATTGACTTGAGATTAGAGCACATGCCTATGGTTCTTTGATTCAAGGATAAGGCTTGACTGAAGTGTTCCTCTTTGCTCTGATACATGCCACCTCTAAGCATCCATTAAATGTTCTAAAACAAAATAGGAGTCTTGGCCTTCTTTAGGCTTTTTAGGTTTGGCATGGCTATTGTAGATTTTGGGACTTTGGAGGCTGATAGATCAGTGCTTGTCCCTTGTGTTTTCAACCATTTTGATCACTCCATAACTTAAAATCCATGAGGAACTGGAATGAGGTGTAGTTGACACTTTTAAAGTATGCCATGAGAGCTATAAATCCATCTTTGGACCATCCAAAATGGTTGCTTGGATCTCAAGTTATGATCCTTGGGAGTTGGTACCCTAGCCACTTTGTTCCATAACTTAGAAAAATTCTGAGTGTTTTATTGTTACCCCTTTTATAAGTTACCTCACTTTCTTTGATTTTTCTGGATTAATGATGATTCAAATCACATATTAACATTTTTTTAGGGTTGGGGAACCATAATTGTGAAAATTCTCAAAAAGTCAAACTTGACTTTTGTGCACAGTTGACTTTTCATCAGATGAATTCCAAACCGTGCGACCCTTTGTGAAATCAAGTCCTTGATCTAAATAAAACTTGATGGATATGTTCCATAGGTGTTACAGGGTGTATTGAATCATGTCCCAGGGTTTGGGAGCATGTCCAAGTCAAAACTCAAAGGTTCAGTTGACTTTTTCCCCGAAACCCTAATTGTGGTCCTGAGGAAATTGAAACTTGTGGATCAAGCTTCTTGGATCAATCCATTGTTGCAAATGGATCAATGTGGTTTATTAGAGACCCTCAAATCATGTCTTGAGGTCTTGGCTCATGTTTTATCCCAAAAGTCAACTTAGGGGTGAATTAGGTCAAGAAACCCTAATTCCTGATTTTTTGGTAAATGGATCCCCTAAGGCTAAATTGACTTGATGATTGGGTCCATGAGGTCCCTTGGAGTATCTTGGGTTGTGCTTTAAAGCATTGGCTCATGCCTAGAAGAAAATTTCCATCTGGAGGCCTCAGTCGACCAAAACACTAATTTGGTGAGACTGATGATCTTGAGGCTCGATCCACTTGGAAGGTTGCAACCTTGTGCTTGATTCTTGATGTGGGAGTCCTCTAGATTCCTTTAAGTGTGTTTGAGAGGTTAGACAAGTTGAAGATCATGTCATTTCTTGATTGATCCTTTGTCTAAGGCTCTGAGAGGGCTTAAAACCCTAATCTTTGATAGTAGTGAATGCTCAAACATCTCTGAGGAGATTGATGAGGCATGAAGGTACATCTATATTGTGATGATGATTTGCACAATTATGGGAAATCTTAGTGGTCAAATTTTGGGGTATGACAGATGGGTGTCAAGATTAGAGAAGAAGTGTAGAAACAGATTGATGACGATTTTCTTGTCACATCTATTTATCCTCAATGGGTGGTGTAGCGTGCGATTTTTGTCGGTGATGTGACCACCTTACCGCAATGGTTGGAATTGGGTGCTACTTTCTGATTTCTTATTTATCCTATGAAGCTGGAAAGGAAAGGGAAGCTATCTAAAACTAACCTTGCACGCAAATGTTTTCTTTAACAAATGCTAAGAGATTGGGGGGTCGGGGTCAGGTTATACAAAGGGAAGTTGTCAATTACCCAGTGTATATATGGTTATCCATAGATCTTCTTTGGCATGTTTAAATACTTTCTGGTGTTTATATGTTATGGGTTGGGAAAGTTTCTCCTTTGGGAGTATTGAGAGAGTGTTTTTGTTGTTTTCGGGTTTTATGTTGTTTTTGGTAAGGTACTGAACCTAAAGTTTTTGATATGTATGCTCGCTAAGATTTTGCAATCTTATGCCTACGTATTCCCGTAAAGGCACTCGAGAAATCCGAGCAATCGTAGTTCCTCCTATTCTATGGGAGGAAAAAGATGTTTGGTGTCTTGTTTAAAGCCCAAGATTGAAGTTAAAGGGTTTGAGAGAGAATTTGTCATCTCTAAAGGGAGGTATCTCACCTGTTTATCACAGTTGTTAGGTAACTGATTACAAAGGAGAATTACTTTAACTGGAATGTATGGAATCCAGCAATGCCATAATTTCCTTTATAAGGTAAATGTCCTGAAGGAGGAAACTTTAACTCAGTATAGAGCAATGCCATTTTTCCTTAGGAATCTTCCATGCTAAGAGAAGTACATTGGCTTGGCTGTAAATAATCCAGAGGCTTGCCACTTACAGTAATTAGACAAAAGAGGAAGTTTACTAGGATAAAAGAGGGATCACAGTTTAGATTTTTGAATCAACAAGTGTGCCACTTACAGCAGTTATCTGGAATTAGGGTTTGTTTGATTATTTGTTTTGATATGTGATATACAGTGAAATGTCTTCCTACAGAGAGAACTCTTGATTTCCTCTGAGGGGATGTTGATTTTTATGTGCCTTGATCAAAGCCCAAGGTTGAAGCTTAAAGGTTAACTCTATTGGGGAGTTTTATATCTGTCCTGTATAAAGCCCAAGATTAAGGCTAAAAGAAGATGGACTCAGCTGGAGAGTATGATCTGTCTTGTACAAAGCCCAAGATTGAGGCTGAAAAGGGATTGAACTCTTCTGGGGAGTATTTTGTCTGTTCTTGTACAAAGCCCAAGATTGAGGCTGAAAAGAAATTGACTCCACTGGGGAGGTTTTATCTGTCTTGTACAAAGCCCAAGATTGAGGCTAAATCTACTGATGAAAAATCATTATACAAAGCCTAAGAGAAGGCTAACTGGGGAAATTCTTATATGAAGCCTAAGAGGAGGCTGGCTTCTGCTGACAATTATTGAGATCCAGAGACAGGTCCAAATTAGGGAATTAACTCTTGCTGAGGATTTAAGAAGAGTTGAAAAATCACATGCCCTGAGGTTCTGATTCTGTTAAGGTTTTATTGATGGTAAAGGTTTAAGCTTTGAGTATGAAAACCTATGGAGGTTTCAAACTCTACTGGAGATTGATGAAGTGATCAGGGTCTTTCCTGTGCTTTTAGGAAACTTGAGGGTTTCTTTGAGATCCAAGAGGAGGTTGACTCTTAGCTGGAGGATGATCTTTGTATGATGCCCAAGAGGAGGCTGAAGTTTTAAGGGATAAGAATCAACCCTAGAATGGATGTTCCAAAATTCTGACTCTCTGGAGGATTGAACTAGTAGAGATGACCAAGTTCTGTCCTATACCTGTAGGAGGTCTTCGGGTCATTGTACTAAGCCCAAGAGGAGGCTGAGAACTTCTAAGAAGCCTGTGAGTCCTTGTACAAATCCCAAGATGAGGCTGGGGATGCTTTTAGGAAGCCTGTGGGTCCAAACCTAAGAAAAGTTCAAGAAAGGTTTCACCGGGAATCAATCCTTTCCTTGCAGAACAATTTTAGGGTTTGAAGAAATTCAGAAGAGGTTTCACCGGGAATTAATCCTCTTTGGGGAGGTGAATTTCTTGTATAAATATTTCTAAGTTGTGACAGTCTTGAGAAAATTTTCACCGGGAATAATGCCTTTCTCTGTTCCATATTGTATTAGCCCAAGAGGAGGCAAGACTGTATCTAGAATTTCCTATGAGGAACTAGTTTTGACTGTGTTAAAAGAGTAACCACTGGTTTGATCTGGACCTAGACCTAATTGCTGGGGAAAACTCTAAGCAAATATGTACAAGCATATATATATATATATATATATATATATATATATATATATACAGATGAAATATATAAACAAGTATGTGTTGAAAAGATAGTGGAACTTACAGTTGTGCAAGCCCAAGCATAGCAACTACAACTCTATGGTTAGTTATTCAAGAAATTGAAGAAAGTTTTGATAAAACTTAGAATTTTGAATCTAAATCAAAAGGAAAGTTTTTGTAAAAGTAAGTTTGGGGCTTATACTCAAAGAGAGGCCCAGATGAATTCTTTTGAAAAGACAATAACTGCGTCGCAGTTTTGAAAACCACAGAGGGACTTATACGATGACTGAGGTCCAAATTATTGTGTTTACAAAAAGGATGGGTCTTACACTCTATTAGAGGCCCAAGTGTTTATTTTTATACAAAATATCGGGCTTACAACTGAAGGAGAGGCCCAGATGAAAAACAATGATCGCACCGTTATTTTGAAAATTGTACCGGGACTTATACAAATGACTGAGGCCCAAATTATTTATGTACAAAGGGGGTTGGGTCTTGCACTCTATTAGAGGCCCAAAAGTGTTTGAAAAAAGGAGAAAAATGGGACTTACGACTCAAGGGGAGGCCCAGATAAAAATTGTTTTGAAAATGGCGATCGCGCCGAGATTTTTAAAAACGTATCGGGACTTATACAATGACTGATGCCCAAAATGCTTTATTTATAAAGGGATGGGACTTACACTCTCTCAAGAGGCCCAAAAGTGTTTCAAATGAAGTTTGAAAAATTAAAATTGAGGGAAACCCTAATTTTAATTAATATAATATTATTTTCAAAGGAAATTAAATATAAAATATCAAATATATTTAAAAACAAGTGGTAAGCTTTGAAAAATATTTTGGAAAGTCATGTTTAATCACATGAAGGCTTGCAATTCAATTTATTTTGAAAGATCAAGGTGGAAATCTCATTTTTAAAATGTTTGAAAACAAATACAATGAAATTAATTACAAAAAATCAAATTATATTCAATAAATAATATAAATTCAATTTTTTGTGGAATAAAATATTTCAACATTTTTATGAATTTTTAAAAAAAGAACCAATAAAAAATAATTAAAATTGAGAGAGAAATTAATTTTGAGATTAATTAACAAAATCATGAAAAATATGAAAAAATAGCAAAATGAGAGGGAAATAAAAATGGTCTAGGTGGGAGTTAAACACACGCCCTCAACCCAAACACATACGCGCTACTACCACTGGGGTGGTGATACATCCGTGTATCAAAACCACCCCATAAACATATATGGGTAGCCTAAATTCAGGTCAGGCTAAGTCAAAAACCAAGTTTTGTGTGATTTGCAAGAAGGATCATATCTCCCTCATTTCTCCATCAATTGAATGAAATTTAGATGGATCTTGCCTAGAATTTCATGAGGAATCCAAGGGTGGTCTCAGAATTTTCTAAAGATGCTTCTATTTTAAAACCCGATAGTGGTTTCAAAATAGGCCAAGATTTGCAAGTTCTATGCTACCACATCACACATGCAATAATAGCATGGTAAATTGGCTCAAACACAACACATATGATATGTATGATATGTTCACGATCAATGGACATCAAAGCAATGCATATTTTAAGGAATTCAAGTTGTTATGCACTTACCTCTTGAAGCTCCTTGTGCTAACATTCAAGATGCTTGTGCCAGAAGTAATCCAATGCTTTAGACACTCTTGATTAATCCCTTAGAAGCTATTAGGATGATCAAAACCAGCTGGAAACCTCAGGAACAAGAATTGGCTCTTTCTTGCAAAAGTGGCAAATGTGACCAAAATGGTAACTCACTCAAATGGTGTTACAGTTGAGGGAAACCTGTTGGGACAATTTGAGGATGATATTTGGAGAGTATTTGAAAGATTAATTAGTTTTGAAAGTGATTGGATCAAGACATGGCTTGAAAAATGCAGAAAAGTCAAAATTTGAGGTTTTGGAGGTTGACTTTCTGATTTTGATGTTGTACAATGAGGATGAAGGTTTAAACATCTCCAATGGATGATTTATGATGTGTTTGGATAGTTATTTGAGTGGTTTTTGCTCTGGTTTCAAGAATTCCCAAATTGCTCCAATGTGACTTGAAATTGAAGTAAGAGAGGGAGAGTGAGAAAACAAGGCTTTGGTATTGTTTTGGTGTGGTTTGAAACACCAGAAATGACCTCTATGTATAGTAGAGGAAGTTTGTTTTTGAAGGAATAGTGAATGGCAACTGGTTCACTCTATTATCCAATGGATATGCCCATGTATCACTTTCTTAAATGCCAAGGTACCAAGTCTTCTCTTAGCCATTGACTTGAGCTGGTCTTGTAGCTTTAGGTCTTCTAATTTTTTGCAACAACCTTGACTTAATTGGACTGATATGTGCTAGTTCATGCCACCTAAATTCACCACATCAATGCCAAATGACAACGCTTGGTTTTGGATTTGCAACATCGATGATCACATGCCAAAGGGATTGGATTCTTGCCTTAGGTCCAAGCTTACAGGTTCTTCATGACTGACTGAGATTCTTGTTGAATTTGGATGAGGATCAGTCTTGCATAGTCACCAAAATTGGACTCAAGAATCGTGTGCCACAAGTAATGCACACAATCTATCTTGAAAACCAGTTTGAGCAAGGCATGTTGTGAGGTCCATAACTCCTTGCTCAAGTTGAATTAATGGGAGTTCTTGTACTCTTTGGAGAGCTTGTATGACATACTTTAACTTTGATGTCCACCAATGGACCTGGTTCAACTTGGATCGAGGTGAAAAATGGTCCAAAAGTTGGTGAAAAACTTAGACAGATTCTGTCTAAAAAAATTTCTAAGTGTTGGAAAAAGTGGTCATTTTCATGTTTTTGTGATTTTGATCACTCTATAACTCAAAATCCATGAGCATTTGGAATCTTTTGTAGTTGACACTTTTGAAGTATGCCATGTGAACCTTCATTTGAGATTCGGATGGAAGAAAAAGGCCTTAGGATTTGGGAGTTATGATCTTGCAAAGTTGGTACCAAATCCATTTTGTTCATAACTGAGAAAAATTTAAGTTTCTTATGGTTGCCCCTTTTGCAAGTAATCTCACTTTTCTTGATTTTTCTTGATGGATGATGATCAAAACCATGCATTAACATTGTTTTTGACTTAGGGGAGTCACATTTGTGAAAAAATTCAAAACGTAAAACTTGATTTTGGGCACAATTGACTTTTTGTCAGATGAATTCCAAATTGTGTGATCCTCTATGCAATCAAGTTATTGACCTAATTCAAACCTAATGGATGGATTCCATAGGTGTTTTAGGGTGTCTTGAATCATGTCCCAAGGTTTGGGAACATGTCTTGGTCCAAAGTCAAAGGTACAGTTGACTTTTTCTTCAAAACCCTAATTGTGGTCCAGATGAATTTGAAACTTGTGAATCAAGCTTATTAGATCAATCCATTGTTGCAAATGGATCAATGTGGTGTATTTGAGGCCCTCAAATCATGTATTGAGGTCTTGTCTCATGTCTTGCCTCAAAAGTCAACTCAGGGGTGAATTAGGTCAAGAAACCCTAATTCTTGACTTTTGATGAATGCCTCCTCTGAGGCTATTTTGACTTGATGATTGGATCCATGAGGTCCCTTAGAGCATTTTGGATAATGTTTTGAGGTATTGGCTTATGCCCAGATGAAAATTTTCATCTGGAGGCCTTGGTCGACCAAAACCCTAATTTGTTGACACTGTCGATCTTGAGGCTTGATCAGCTTGAGATGTTGCACTCTTGTGCTTGATTTTTGATATGGGAGACCTCTTGATCCTTCATGGATGTTTGAGAGGTTAGACAAGTTGAAGATCATGTCATTTCTTGATTGATCTTTTGTCTAAGTGTTCTAAGAGGGTTCAGAACCCTAATTCTTGATTGTAGTGAAGGCTCAACAATCCTTGAGGAGATTGATAAGGTATGATGGAACATCCATATTGTGGTAATGATCCTCATAATGATGGAAAATCTTGTGGTCAAAATTTGGGGTATGACAGATGCCCCTATTTAATCTTCTTGGGCTCGAAGGTGTGAATGGCGAAGATATTCGGACATTCAGGGTACAAGAGGATTAAATATCGGAATACTCGAAATTTTGACTGTGGTTATGAATAGCAGTTTGCTCATCCATCTTCTTTTGCTAAGCAATGTTACTTAGAAAAGGGTAAAACTTCCCCTCGATCCTGGTCTTCAGCCACAAAACTGGTCTCAGTTTCTTTTGAAATAAACTTCCCCTCGATCCTGGTCTTCAGCCAAGGAACTGGTCTTAGTTTCTTTTTGAAATAAACCTCCCCTCGATCCTGGTCTTCAGCCACGGAACTGGTCTCAGTTTCTTTTGAAATAAACTTCCCCAAAATAAACTTCCCCTCGATCCTGGTCTTCAGCCACGAAACTGGTCTCAATTTCCTTTTGAAATAAACTTCCCCTCGATCCTGGTCATCAGCCACGGAACTGGTCTCAGTTTCCTTTTGAATTAACCTCCCCTCGATCCTGGTCTTCAGCCATGGAACTGGTCTCAGTTTCTTCTTGTCGAGTTCCTTCCTCGACAAGGAACGCTATTTGTAGCGGTCTTCATCAAACTTTTGCCGAGTTTTTACTGGGGAGACGCCATTTAATGGAGAAAGATTTAATGTCAGACTTGCTAGAGAAACCCATTTTTCTGAATTGCAGAGGTGTACAAACTTCTCTGTTGGAGATGCCATTTGTCGACCTACTGGGGAAAAACGAGTCTCTTGAGAGACCACTTTTTGTTTGGTGAGGTTACATCATACTTTTCTTCGAGACCTTTTCGGAGAAATGCCATGTGATGTAATCCAATTTTGAGGTGTTGATGACTTTATTAACATCGAATTTCTTGGGAGAAAAACAGATGTATTGCCAAGAGTCTTTGGTTAAGAGGCTTTCTCTAGGGATTTTCCTTAATCCGGGAAAGCAAAAATATCATCTTCAATGGTGAAGAGTGATGTTCCAAAAGTGTCTGTCGAATGTCTTCTTGCCTTTCAGAGATTCAAGTTATCAAAGTGGTCGAGGACACTCCCCAATCCAGAAATAAACTGGGGAGAGATTGTTTAGATGAAACATTTCCTGGAGAGGAAAGAACTTAAACCGGGATTTTGTCCTATCTGACGTGGAAAGGAAAACTGACAACTTTATTGGCGAGAGGACGTTTATCACTTGGGGATGAATATGACCAAAGTGATAGTAATGTAATATGAATATGAATATGAATCAATTATGCATGATGTATATATGTTTATGCTAACAAGACAGACGTGACATACAGACTAGTGAATGAACACGACTAGATACTCGGCCACTGCGGGGGGATAAAAAGTATCATTGGCTCAAGACAGCAATCCTTTCTTGCTTTAGGAGGGGTAAACCCTACTGGAAAGAGAAAATCATCAATTGGTCTTCAGACGAAAGAACTCTGTCGGGGATATCAGACGGGGTATTATATCTGAAACGGTTGATTCTTTATTTAGGTGTACTAGTTTAGAAGGAGTACTTTGATTCTGCATTTTGAGGTTTGATCACTCTCGGAGAAGCCATCGATGTTCCTTTTTGTGTTTAGTTAGTAAAAAAGAATTGCCATCTTTATTTTAAAAGCAGAATAAAATTTGAAAGTTAAATTCATTTTTTTTCAAGAATCTTTTATCATGTTAAAAATGTCATTTTGTAAAGCAATACAAATGAGAATTGCAAACAAAAGCATTAGGGCTCAAATTTTATTGATAGAATGGTAATCAGCCAAGCGCGTGATCCCACAGAGCATTACAAAGTTTAAAAAATGGTAATTTAACAGAAAAGGGCTACATTGAAACATAACCGCTACCCTTCTACCAACTTTGAATTCTGGACATTCTGAGCCTCTATCGAAGGTGACCTTGACTGAAGTCTTTCGACGGATGGTGTTACCACTGGGGATTTAACCTTGTCAGATGTAGTTACTTGCCATGAATCCCTAATTTTTGCCTAGATTTCCTTTTAAGGTTTTCAATCTATCAGGATGATTTTCGCTTATGTCTCTAATTTTTGCTTGGATCGCCCTTTTGGGTTTTCAATCCACCGAGACGTTTTTTTATTTAGGCGAAGTATTTCTTGACTACATCAACATTCGTGGGGTAGGTAAACTCCTCTTCATCCATGGTTGCAAGTCTCAAGGCACAACCTGAGAAGGCTTTCTTAACAACGTAAGGGCCATCATAATTCGGAGTCCATTTGCCCCTGGAATCAGTGAGAAATGATTGTATCTTCTTGAGCACGAGGTCTCCTTTTCTGAAGACACGAGGTCAGACCTTTTTGTCGAACGCTTTCTTCATTCTTTGCTGATACAACTGACCGTGGCATAAAGCTGTCATTCTCTTTTCTTCGATTAGGTTCAGTTCATCGTGTCGACTTTGACACCATTCAACCTCTGTTATCTTAGATTCCATTAATACCCGGATTGATGGGATCTCTACTTCTATGGGGAGCACTGCTTCCATGCCATATACTAGAGAGAAAAGGGTTGCCCCTGTTGAGGTACGAACAGATGTGCGATAACCGTGAAGAGCATAGGGTAACATCTCGTGCTAATCTTTGTAGGTTACAACCATCTTCTGAATGATTTTCTTGATATTCTTGTTAACCGCTTCTACCGCTCCGTTCATCTTAGGCCAGTAGGGAGATGAGTTATGATGTTCGATCTTGAACTCAGCACACTACTGTTTCATTATCTTGTTGTTCAAGTTAGATCCATTATTAGTAATGATCTGGCTTGGAACACCATAACGATAGATGAGATTGTTCTTGATAAATCGGACCACCACTTTTCGGGTTACATTGGTGTATGATACTGCTTCGACCCACTTGGTGAAGTAGTCAATGGATACCAGGATGAACCGATGTTCGTTCGAAGCCTTGGGTTCGATCATGCCAATCACGTCGATTCCCCATATGGAAAAAGGCCATGGAGAAGAGAGAACTTTGAGATGCGTTGGCAGTACATGGATTTTGTCAGCATATATCTGAGACTTGTGACACCTTCTCATGTACTTGTAGCAATCAGATTCCATTGCCAACCAATAATATCCTGCTCTCAAATTTTTTCTCGCCATCGTGTGTCCATCGGCATGAGTACCAAAGGATCCTTCGTGAATTTCTTTCATCATCATGTTTGCTTCTTGTCTGTCTACACATTTGAGCAAAACCATGTCAAAGTTTCTTTTGTAGAGTGTATCACCGTTCAGGAAGAAGTTTCCAGCCAGTCTTCTGAGAGTCTTCCTATCTTTTCTCGATGCCCCAGGTGGGTACTCTTGTTTTTGAAGGAAGCGCTTGATATCATGATACCAGGGTTTGTCATCGATGACTGCTTCCATTGCGAAGATGTAAGTGGGCCTTTCAAGGCGCATTATGTCAATCTTAGGTACGTCGTTCCATTGACTTAGACTAATCATGGAGGATAGAGTGGCTAATGCATCAGCCATGTGATTTTCTTCACGAGGGATATGATGAAACTCGATTATGTTGAAGAATGGTAACAACCTTCTCGCATAGTCTTTGTAAGGAATCAATCTTGATTGGTATGTGTTCCAATCTCCTTTGATCTGATTGATAACCAGGGCTGAGTCTCCATACACATCCAAATTCTTAATCGTTAAGTCAATAGCTTCTTCGAGACCCATGATACAAGCTTTGTATCTGGCCTCGTTGTTTGTTCATTTGAATGTCAGTCTGGTAGTGAAAGGAATATGAGTACCCTGAGGTGTTACGATGATTGCTCCAATTCCGTTTCCATAAGTGTTGACGGCTCCGTCGAATATTAGTCCCCATTGGGAACCTGGTTCTGGCCCTTTGTTGGGTAGCGGTTCATCGCAATCTTTCATTTTTAAGTACATGACATCTTCGTCTGGGAAGTCAAATCCGACTATTTCCTGATCGTCAATCGGTTGATGAGCCAAATGATCGGCTAAAATACTTCTTTTGACGACTTTCTGAGCATGGTACTTAATGTCGTATTCTGATAACAACATCTGCCACCGGGCAATCCTCCCGTGAGAGCAGGCTTTTGAAAGACTTACTTGATCGAATCCATTTCGGAGATTAACCAAGTAGTGTGACAAATCATGTATTGGCGAAGACGTTTGATTGCCCAAGCCAGAGCACATCAAGTTTTCTCGAGCATAGTGTACCGAGTTTCACATTCCGTGAACTTCTTGCTTTAATAGTAAATGCCAGTCTCTCTTCTTTTTGTTTCGTCTTGTTGGCCAAGCACACAACCCATGGAGTCTTCCAAGACTGTTAAGTAGATGATCAATGGTCTTTCCTCCACTGGAGGAGACAAAATAGGTGGATTCAACAGATATTTTTTGATACTGTCGAAAGTTTTTTGGCAGTCTTTTGTCCATACACAGCTTTGATTCTTTCTGAGTAGTTTGAAGATCGGCGCGCATGTCGCGGTCATGAGGGATATGAACCTTGAGATGTAATTCAGACGTCCCAAAAATCCTATAACCTGCTTTTGAGTCTTTGGAGAAGGCATTTCTTGAATGGCCTTGACTTTGTCGGGGTCAACCTCGATTCCCTTTTGGCTGACAATGAATCCTAAGAGCTTTCTCGAGTGAACACCGAATGTGCACTTATTAGGATTCAGGCGGAGTTTGTATTTTCTCAAACGCTCGAATAACTTTGACAGGTGTGTCACATGCTCTTCTTCTATTTTATATTTGGCAATCATATCATCGACATACACTTCAATTTCTTTGTGCATCATGTCGTGAAACAGAGTTGTCATGGCCCTTTGATAGGTTGCCCTCACCTTCTTCAGATCGAACGACATTACCTTGTAACAAAAGGTGCCCCATGGGTTGATGAATGAAGTTTTCTCCATATCTTTCGGCGCCATTTTGATTTGATTATAGCCCGAGAATCCATCCATGAAGGAGAAGACTTTGAATTTTGTTGTGTTGTCTACCAGCATCTCTATGTGTGGTAGGGGAAAGTCATCCTTTGGACTTGCTTTGTTCAGATCTCTGTCGTCTACACACATTCTGACTTTTCCGTCCATTTTCGGAACTGGCACTATGTTGGCTAACCATTGAGGATATTTTGAGGTGCAAGGAAACCTAGGTCGATCTGCTTCTGTACTTCCTCCTTAATCTTGATGGTCATATCTGGATGAGTCCTTCTCAGTCTTTGTTTTACTGGCAGACATTCCGTTTTCAGTGGTAAGTGATGTTCCACGATGCGGGTATCCAACCCTGGAATGTCCTGATAGGACCAAGCAAATACATCTAGAAACTCTTTGAGAAGTTTTATCAAGTCTTCTCTAACAGTTGTACTGAGCAGTGCCCCAATCTTAACTTTTTTCTTTTCTTCCTCTGAACCTAAATTGACCGTTTCAAATGACTCTTTGTGAGGCTCAATAGACCTTTCCTCTTGTCTGAGTAGTCGGGAGATCTCTTCTAGAATTTCTTCATCCTCTTCTTCTTCAGCTTCAAATACCGGGAATTCAAAGTTGGGAGAAGGCATTAGATCGTATGTTTCAATGGGGTTTAAAACAAGCAATTTGCATGATGTGTTGATTCGTTTTTTAGCAAAGACAGAGAGAATGCAAGAGTATGTGCAGTGTATTTTCTGAAAAATGCTTGTTTTTATTTTGGGCTGTTTTTAGGATTACCATTTTCTGAAAAACGAAAAGTGAAAACAGCAATAAATGCGGGAATTTAGAATGACATTATTTATTCATGATTTGTCGATTCTCGAAATACAACCCTATAAAACAAAACTCTATCGCTTTGGGCGAAGTGAAGAGGGATATTTACAGAAAAGTGAGCCCTATAAAAACATCTGTTTCGCCTGGGCAAGGTGAAAGGTTAAAACAAAGATGGAAATTACTTAGACTTATGGACAACTTTCGGGACATCGACAGCAACCCAGTGGCGACGAACTCCTCTGTGAATCACAAAGTCTGGTATCTTCCTTCTTGGTTTGTCTTCAGAAACAACGCTGATTTTTGGCAGAGTAGGATCATTGGAGTCTTCTTCCCACGCAGAGTTGTCATAGGATAATTCTTCTGTCGTATCTTCCATAGTGTTTTCACTCTCAAGGGGATCTCCCCGACCAGTTAGCTGGATGTTCTCGTATCTGATACGAGAGCTTTCAGGAGCAGTGTATTTGACTAGGAAATCATATTTGCCGCTTGGTTGTCCCAAGGTGTCCCATGTTTCTGTGGGAATGGATGAGTCATCTTCCTCAATGACGTTGATTTCAAGAAATGCATAGTTAATGAATTCTTGTCCTGCAAACTTTGCAAATTCATCACCATGGTGTCAGACATTTTTGAAATGTCTTGAGTAATGATTCCATGACTCTGTGGGGACATGGGTATTCTTTTCAATATTGCTCAGCTGCCAGGCATCATCCGGCTGACTCTTCTGTCCCAAGTCTTCTATGTACGGTTTCTAGATAGGCAAGTCATCCAGGGGATCATAATAGTCGTAGTCAAAGTTATCCTTCATTAGATTGTCTTTCTCTAATAAATTAGGTGGAGCACGACATCCTTCAGGATCACAATCTCCATAGATCATCCTGACGTCTGACCTTGGTATATATCTTGGACTTTGCTTGGGAAAACAGAATGGTGTGAGCGCCTCTCCTTGAGACATATAACTGTCATCGTTGAGATAAGACTTCTACTCCTCATTCGTATCGGAGGAGTCGCTCCCATTGATGGTGTGTACTTCTTGAGACACTGGGTGGAGGAAACCTCCGCTGCGGAAGGAATCCTGAATGGGACGAAAATTTTCGTCTTTCTTAGTAGTCTGGGTATAGGTTGGAGAGAAACCAAGACCTTTCTTTGTCTTGTTATCAGTAGGAATTACAATCTGTCCCCATCCTTTTGTGTCATTACTCTTGATTACTTCGAGAGCATCCTTGTATGAGGAAATTGATGTCCCTCTTTTTGGTCAATTCTCATTGCTCACTGAGAGTGCTTGGAACTGGGTTCCAACAACCTCCTCTAGTTCTACACAGGAGAATGATGATAAGTGGCTCACGATTAAGGCCTGCTCTCTGCATACTGTGACTAATTTGTCATTCTTGACGAACTTCAGTTTTTGGTGAAGTGTCGAAGTGACTGCACCAGCTTCGTGTATACAAGGTCTTCCTAATAAAAAGCTGCATGCTGCCCGAATGTCCATGACCTGGAAAGTGACTTGGAAAGTGTGAGGATCGATGGTTATGGGAAGATCGACTTCACCGATAACTGTTTTTCTAGATCCGTCAAAGGCTTTGACAATGATCTCACTGCCTCTCATCGGGGCTCCTTGAAATGATAGTCGTATTAGAGTTGATTTTGGCATAACATTCAAAGATGATCTTGTGTCCACCAGTACGCTGGCTAAAGCATCGTCTTGGCAGTTGAGTGTAATGTTAAGCGCCATATTATGATTCTTGCCTTCTTCCGGCAGTTTTTCATCACTGAATCCTAAGTTGTTGCAGGAAGTGATGTTGGAGATGATGCTGTCAAATTATTCTACCGTCACGTCTTGTTCCACAAAGGCTTGCTCTAAGACTTTCTGTAGAGCTTCCCTGTGAGCTCCTGAACTAAGCAAGAGAGATAGTACAGAGATTCGAGATGGAGTTTGCAACAATTGGTCCACAATGTTTTACTTGTTTTTCTGGATGAGCTTCAGCATTTTATCATTGTTCTTTACAAGTTCTGGATTACTGGATTGACTGACTTATTGGTTAGGAACTTCCGTTTTAGGTTCCTTTTCTTTGGCAGGTTCTCTGACTCCTCTATTGAAGATCCGACCGCTCCGGGTAACTCGACTGATGTCAGCAATGTTCACGACGGAGGGTAATGGAGTTTCTTTTCCGTTCTCGATGGTCGTTGCACCATACTTGTAAGGGACAACCTTATCTGACTTGTACGGTATTAGACCTGGCAGGTAGATAACCACATGAGCTTTTTGATTTTTCTGACCATCGTAGGTAGCCTCGATTGGTTCCTGGTTGGGAACTTTTCTACTATCAAAAGGGATCTTTGATTCATTGAGTAGAGGGATTATGGCGCAAACGTCCTTGGTTATTCCATGATCGGAGATTATGACAGCACTTTTGTTCTGACCAGGGAGGTAGTCTTGTATCATGTTAATCGACCCAGAACTCGAACATGGTCGAATCTCCTTGCGGTCCAAATGATTTTGGAGGGCTACTCATAAGAGATAACATCCTTGGTTATTTTGCGAGCATACTCTACAGCTCTCATAATTATGCGGTGGTACCCAACCATACCCGCTTTGGATGCAGTGCATCTTTCTAGATCTGTTTCCATTGAGCGGATATCACGGCTTTGATGTCTATCAGGATTCCCATCAGTCATGCTAATCCGTTGTATAGCTTCATCCAGGTAAAATGGAAGCCACCAGTGCTTCAGCAGATGTTGAAGTGTTCTTTGTACAATCGCACACCCTTGGTCGTCTTTACAGCATTCTTTACAGTCTTGATAATCATGTGAAGCCAGAAAACATAGCCTGACCTGTTTAGCATGCAATTCCACTAGACTGGTATTCATCAAGCGTATGTCAAAGATCTGAACCATATTGACTTGATGGTCATTTCTTTCACGGTAGTCTTGGATCCATCCGAGATCCATCTGACGTTGGAGGGCCTCTTGTACAAAAGAGCATCCCTGATTGTCTTTTGAGCAGATTGGACAAGTGTTGTAATCGTGTCGTGGCAGATTGTAATACTGACTTTGTCTTGAATCCATTGCCACTAAATTGACGTTCATTGCACGGATGTCATGGTTCTGAACAATGTTGGGATGTGCATGGGCCATGTTTACTTCACGAATCCTGTGATCCTGAATCCAGCCCAGATCTATTTATTCATGCAGAGTTGCTTGTACTACGGTACACCCTTGATTGTCCTTGGAGCAGATATCACACTGATGATAGTTGTGAGATGGCATGTGGCCATACCCGCTCTGTTTGCAATGCATCTTAACCAGATTGGTCCCAATAGGAGTACATTGTGAATTTGATAACTGTTGACAGGTTCTCCTTCTATCAAATTCACTGTAGTCTTCTCATGTTGAGGTAATGGGTTCTTCTGAACATTCGAGTTAGTATCTTTGAAAGATAAGATCCTGTTCCTGACAAGCTTCTGTACATCAGACTTGAAGCTGGGACAATTCTCAATGTTGTGTCTCGTTCCTCCTTGATGGTAAGGGAAAATTTTATCTGCTTTTAACCAAAAAGGTGGATTTTATGGTACTACAAGAGGAGTCCTGGTTTGGACGTGCCCCTTGGCCAGTAAAAGTGGAAATAGTTATGCGTACAACATCGGTATAGGGTTAAACCCTAATGGTCGTGTAGTATGATTGTTGTTATACTGTGGACGAGCCTGTTGAAAAGGCTGTTGCGGCCTTTGCTGATATTGTTGCTGACTTGGTTGGCTCTGAGCAACCCGAGGTTGATAAGTCGGAGATGGCGCTGGGTTGATAGCGGGAGTTACCACCGCTACTGGTTGATACCTTCTCCTTTGCTTTCCCAAAGAGATATTATCAATATCCTGCTCTTTCTTCTTTTGGAAAGCACTATCGTATCTTTTGGTACTGCTAGATGGCTCTACATCCTTGACCAATCATCTTTCTCAGACTGCTTCTTCAAGGCGTACTCCCATGTTCACCATTTCAGTGAAGTCACCGGGCGCACTGGCGACCATTCGGTCGTAATAGAACGAGCTCAACGTTTTCAGGAAAATCTTTGTCATTTACTTTTCCTCAAGAGGGGGACAGATCTGAGCGGCAATTTCATGCCATCTCTAAGCATATTCTTTAAAAGTTTCTTTGTCATTTTGTGACATTGCTCTGAGCTGATCCCTATCCGGTGCCATGTCCAAATTGTATCTATACTGCTGAACGAAGGATGTCCTGAGATCTCTGAAAGTACTGATCTTAATGCAGTTTAAACTCATGTACCATTTGAGCGCGGCACCGGTTAAACTGTCTTAGAGGTAATGGATCAGTAACTATTAATTTTCTGTCTGAGTAGACATTTTTCGAGTGTACATCACCAAATGACTTTGAGGGCAAGAGTTGCCTTTGTATTTTTCAATGCCAGGCACCTTGAATTTGTGCGGTATCTTTACATTAGGGACCAGACATAGGTCTGCGGCGTCCTTTCCGAATAAGTCTTGACCGCGAATGGCATGCAGTTCCTTCTGCATTTCCAAGAATTATTCCTAGAACTCATTCATTCTTTCGTATATGTCTTCGTTTCCACTAGAAATCACTTGCGGAATCTGTCCTTCCGGGACAGTGTGTACCACTGGTTGTGGTATAGACATTATAGCGGTGACCCTTGGCACTTCAGTACCCTGAAGTTTGTAACCTTCAAGAGTTGCTGTTGTAACCCTTGCATCTTCACTTTCCCAAAGTTTGTAACCTTCAGGTCCAGCGGTTCCTGCTACGACTTCTGGGTCTTCAGTGACAGGTGGGATACATCCTTTAGGTATAAAGTTGAAAGGCATGCCCCAGGGGCGCCCTTTAGGCATGTTGTACCGAGGATGATTCTCATGTGTCTCCATTATGGGCGTAGATGTAATCTCTGAGGTCACGGTTCTTTGATGTTGCTGCTCCTGAGCTGCGGCCAGGGTTTGCATGTTGCTGTAAAGTTTCTCCAAACTTTCCTTTAGAGCGTCGATTTCTTCTCTCAGCTCTTTATTCTCTTCCTCGAGATCGTCCATTTTCTTTTGTCGATTAGCCCGAGTATTGTATGAGTGAGACAGTTTGACTCTAGAATTGTGATACATACGTGAGACTCAAGGAGAAGAAAACTACATTATATGAGAATGATGAATGATATGCAAAGACATATTTTTTTAGTTTTTGTTTTATTCAAAAAGAAACTTCAACAAATAGATTGCAAATATCACATAGTGGGGGAGACCCCTTTTTATTGAATTCGAAAGATTGCAATATTTTACAAGGAAAAAGTACAGTATTTTACAAAGTGTTGTAAGGAAAATGTCTAAGTTCATGGATCCTGAGTTCTCTCTGAAGAGAGCTCAAATGTTGGTTCCTGTATTTTCCTTTTTTTTTTTACCGGAGCTCTTCAGCTGTTGTCGGGTCGACGACCCTTTGCCAAGTGAAAAGAGCGAGCAAATTTCTTCGGTCTTCCTGACTTTCTATAACATGTTGTTCTAATATTTCAATCAGAGCATCCTTCTCTTTTAATAGTTCCTAAATCTTGAAACATTCCAAATTAAGGATTTGGTATTTGTTCTTCCAAGAGCTCTTTCACGTTGAACTTTATTGAGAGCGACCTGGAGTTTTTCCGCATCAGATGTGAAATAAAGGACAAACTCCTTTAAGGGAAAAACTTCTTGACGAGGGTAAGGCATCATCAGCTTGAGGGCTCTAGTTTACACCCAGTGGAGATAAGGTTCCATGGAGGTACAGTTTGGTCTTCCCAAAGACTCTCTGCCTTTCCTGTGAATATGTTGTTAGGCATGCACTATTTCCTTCTTTAGTGCCTTGTCATTTTCCCTTTCCTTGAAGAAAAGACCTTCCAGATGAACGTTATGTGGGCTATTCTTCATCGGGTATCCGAGTTGACGGCGAGCTAAAATTGGATGATAGTTGATTCCTCCTTTAGTTCCAATGAGGGGTATGTTAGGGAAATTTCCACATCTGTGTATGATCTCTATCCATTCGTAAATCTGATTATACCAATCTATGTCAGAATTGGTAAGAGACATAATCCTTTGTGACCAACTTAGAGTACTCTTGTGATCCCAAAAAGCAGCAGACTTGGCCAAATGGGAAATGAACCATTTGTAGAGTAAGGGTACACAGCATGTGATCATTCCTCTGTTGTACAAATTCCTTAAGTGTACAGAATGATAAGCATCTGCGAGCAGGTTGGTACGAGGTTTCCTATTAAGAATATCTTAACATCATTGGTATCGACGAAGTTGTTGGGAAAGAGGAATAACCCATATATGAGTAGGACAAAGATGTCTTCGAAGGCAGTTATGTTTCCTATACTAGCAAAGTATAAAGCTTTCTCCATAAGGAATTTAGCCGGTAAACCCTGGATTCCTCCTTTAGTGGTTATGTGACTCCTAACTTCTGACTCATCCAAAGAGATTGCTCATGCAATGGCCTGATTCTTTGGAATTTCTTCCAGTCTAGAAAATGGAGCTTGATCAATGATAGGTAAATCGATCAGGTGGGAGTACTCTTCCAGTGTTGGTGCAAGTTGGTAATCCGTGAAAGTGAAGTAGTGGTAAACCGGATCGTAGAACTGTACCAGTGTAGATAGGATTCCTTCAACCACATTGACACTTAACAGAGACAACAATCCTCCTTGCTTAGCTCTGAAAGCCTCGGGATTGGTAATCATCCTTCCCAATTTCCTTAGTCTTCTAGTTTTGGAGCCTTGAAGGTGTACATGTGCGTTTTTCTTCTACCGAAATCCATAACGCAACCTCTGATATTTGCAATTATTGTTTTAGTTCTTTTGAAAAGGATTTTTTTCTTGTTTGAAAAGAGTTTTTTTAATGAATGCATGAATGTAGCACACAAAAACATTTGAAAACATGGGTTTAAGGGTCCAACGTCACGAGCATGGAGTCATGGCTCTACCCCTCCTAGGGATACCAATAGCAAGCTGATTCACTCGAGCGAGCTGTAATATCCTAGGATAGAAAATGGCCATATGGTTAATGTCTACTAAATCCTCAGGGTCATGGGTACCGCACTGGGATAGACAATGCTTTCACGACAATCGGTCGTTCAACTTCGATATTTCCGCACGGGTACCTCGACTGATTCGGTGGATTTCCAAGTTAGCTTGGTTGAGATTCACTCCTTATAAGCGTTTCCTGGATATGCCACCACTTATCTTAATGTTCTCTCAAACTTTCCACATGCGTATTAATCGCATTCCCAGTTGACAGAAAATTAAACACGGGTATCAAGTAGTATAACAGTAAATGATATATATATATATATATAGTAGAAAGTATGCAAAATGCCAAACAAAACCTAGACTTCTTAGGAACTCTAATCCTAAAGACTCCCCAGCAGAGTCACCATTTTTCTGTAGTGTACGATTTTTGTCTGTGACGTGACCACCTTACCGCAATGGTTGGAATTGGGTGCTACTTTCTGATTTCTTATTTATCCTATGAAGCTGGAAAGGAAAGGGAAGTTATCTAAAACTAACCTTGCACGCAAATGTTTTCTTTAACAAATGCTAAGAGATTGGGGGGTCGGGGTCAGGTTATACAAAGGGAAGTTGTCAATTACCCAGTGTATATATGGTTATCCATAGATCTTCTTTGGCATGTTTAACTACTTTCTGGTGTTTATCTGTTATGGATTGGGAAAGTTTCTCCTTTGGGAGTGTTGAGAGAGTGTTTTTGATGTTTTCGGGTTTTCTGTTGTTTTTGGTAAGGTACTGAACCTAAAGTTTTTGATATGTGTGCTCGCTAAGATTTCGAAATCTTATGCCTACGTATTCCCGTAAAGGTACTCGGGAAATCAGAGCAATCATAGTTCCTCCTATTTTATGGGAGGAAAAAGATGTTTGGTGTCTTGTTTAAAGCCCAAGATTGAAGCTAAAGGGTTTGAGAGAGAATTTGTCATCTCTAAAGGGAGGTATCTCACCTGTTTATCACAGTTGTTGGGTAAGTGATTATAAAGGAGAATTACTTTAACTGGAATGTATGGAATCCAGCAATGCCATAATTTCCTTTATAAGGGAAATGTCTTGAAGGAGGAAACTTTAACTCAGTATAGAGCAATGCCATTTTTCCTTAGGAATCTTCCATACTAAGAGAAGGACATTGGCTTGGATGTAAATAATCCAGAGGCTTGCCACTGACAACAATTAGATGAAAGAGGAAGTTTACTAGGATAAAAGAGGGATCACATCTTGGATTTTTGAATCAACAAGTGTGCCACTTACAGCAGTTATCTGGAATTAGGGTTTGTTTGATTATTTGTTTTGATATGTGATATACAGTGAAAAGTCTTCCTACAGAGAGAACTCTTGATTTCCTCTGAGGGGATGTTGATTTTTGTGTACCTTGATCAAAGCCCGAGGTTGAAGCTTAAAGGTTGACTCTACTAGGGAGTTTTATATCTATCTTGTATAAAGCCCAAGATTGAGGCTAAAAGAAGATTGACTCAGCTGGAGAGTATGATCTGTCTTGTACAAAGCCCAAGATTGAGGCTGAAAAGGGAATGAACTCTTCTGGGGAGTATTTTGTCTGTCTTGTACAAAGCCCAAGATTGAGGCTGAAAAGAAATTGACCCCACTGGGGAGGTTTTACCTGTCTTTTACAAAGCCCAAGATTGAGGCTAAATCTGCTGAGGAAAAATTATTATGCAAAGCCTAAGAGGAGGCTGACTGGGGAAATTCTTATATGAAGCCTAAGAGGAGGCTGGCTTCTGCTGACGATTATTGAGATCCAGAGACAGGTCCAAATTGGGGAATTAACTCTTGCTGAGGATTGAAGAAGAGTTGAAAAATCAGATGCCCTGAGGTTATGATTCTGTTAAGGTTTTATTGATGGTAAAGGTTTAAACTTTGAGTATGAAAACCTATGGAGGTTTCAAACTCTGCTGGAGATTGATGATGTGATTATGGTCTTTCCTATGCTTTTAGGAAACTTGAGGGTTTCTTTGAGATCCAAGAGGAGATGAGACTTTCCAAGTCTACTGGTATGAAGAGGTTGACTCTTAGCAGGAGGATGATCTTTGTATAATGCCCAAGAGGAGGCTGATGTTTTAAGGGATGGGAATCAACCCTAAAATGGATGTTCTGAAATTATGACTCTTTGGAGGATTGAACTAGTAGAGATGACTAAGTTCTGTCCAATACCTGTAGGAGGTCTTCGGGTCCTTGTACTAAGCCCAAGAGGGGGCTGCGAACTTCTAAGAAGCCTGTGAGTCCTTGTACAAAGCCCAAGAGGAGGTTGGGGATGCTTTGAGGAAGCCTGTGGGTCCAAACCTAAGAAAAATTCAAGAAAGGTTTCATCGGGAATCAATCATTTCCTTGCAGAACAATTCTAGGGTTTGAAGAAATTCAGAAGAGGTTTCACCGGGAATTAATCCTCTTTGGGGAAGTGAATTTCTTGTACAAATATTTCTAATTTGTGACAGTCTTGAGAAAAGTTTCACCAGGAATAATGTCTTTCTCTGTTCCATATTGTATAAGCCCAAGAGGAGGCAAGACTGTATCTGGAATTTCCTAATGGGAACTAGTCTTGACTGTGTTAAAAGAGTAACCACTGGTTTAATCTAGACCTAGACCTAATTGCTGGGGAAAACTCTAAATAAATATGTACAAGCATATATATATATATACACACACAGATGAAATATATAAACAAGTATGTGTTGAAAAGATAGTGGAACTTACAGTTGTGCAAGCCCAAGCATAACAACTACAACTGTATGGTTAGTTATTCAAGAAATTGAAGAAATTTTTGATAAAACTTAGAATTTTGAATCTAAATCAAAAGGAAAGTTGATGTAAAAGGAAGTTTGGGGCTTATACTCAAAGAGAGGCCCAGATGAATTCTTTTGAAAAGACGATAATCGCGTCGCAGTTTTGAAAACCACAGAGGGACTTATACGATGACTGAGGTCCAAATTATTGTGTTTACAAAAAGGATGGGTCTTACACTCTATTAGAGCCCCAAGTGTTTATTTTTATACAATAGATGGGGCTTACAACTCAAGGAGAGGCCCAGATGAAAAACAACGATCGCACCGTTATTTTGAAAATTGTACCGGG
Organism: Lathyrus tuberosus; assembly: GCA_022829125.1. Classification (NCBI taxonomy): domain Eukaryota; kingdom Viridiplantae; phylum Streptophyta; class Magnoliopsida; order Fabales; family Fabaceae; genus Lathyrus; species Lathyrus tuberosus. Next base: position 6,815,227 of record JALAZF010000327.1, on the reverse strand, counting down.
ACTTATACAAATGACTGAGGCCCAAATTATTTATGTACAAAGGGGGTTGGGTCTTACACTCTATTAGAGTCCCAAAAGTGTTTTAAAAAAGGAGAAAAATGGGACTTACAACTCAAGGGGAGGCCCAGATGAAAATTATTTTGAAAACGGCGATCGCGCCGAGATTTTTAAAAACGTATCGGGACTTATACAATAACTGAGGCCCAAAATGGTTTATTTACAAAGGGATGGGACTTACACTCTATCAAGAGGCCAAAAAGTGTTTCAAATGAAGTTTGAAAAATTAAAATTGAGGGAAACCTTAATTTTAATTAATATAATATTATTTTCAAAGGAAATTAAATATCAAATATCAAATATATTTAAAAACAAGTGGTAAGCTTTGAAAAATATTTTGGAAAATCATGTTTAATCACATTAAGGCTTGAAATTCAATTGATTTTGAAAGATCAAGGTGGAAATCTCATTTTTAAAATGTTTGAAAACAAATAAAATGAAATTAATTACAAAAATTCAAAACTATATTGAATAAATAATATAAATTCAATTTTTTGTGGAATAAAATATTTCAACATTTTTTTGAATTTTCAAAAAAAGAACCAATAAAAAATAATTAAAATTGAGAGAGAAATTAGTTTTGAGATTAATTAAGAAAATCATGAAAAATATGAAAAAATAGCAAAATGAGAGGGAAATAAAAATGGTCTGGGTGGGTGTTGAACCCACGCCCTCCAACCAAACACATGTGCGCTGCTACCACTGGGGTGGTGATACATCTGTGTATCAAAACCACCCCATAAACATATATGGGTAGCCTAAATTCAGGCCAGACCAAGGCAAAAACCAAGTTTTGTGTGATTTGCAAGAAGGATCATATCTCCCTCATTTCTCCATGAAATTGGATGAAATTTAGATGGATCCTGCCTAGAATTTCATGAGGAATCCAATGGTGGTCTCAGAATTTTCTAAAGATGCTTATATTTTAAAACCCGCTAGTGGTTTCAAAATAGGCCAAGATTTGCAAGTTCTATGCTACCTGTAGCGAGCGATTTTGGACGCGGTTCTTATGCGCTGGTCGCTCTCTGCGGTTTGAGCTTTGACTACAGGTCGATTCATTTTTTATCCTATTGTGAGCTGAATAAGGAAGGGAAATAGATGTCTCCAATTAACCCTGCTTTGCATACTGAGTTTAAACAGCGGTCTGTTAGGTTACGAATGCTAATGTGGGGGGGCCTTTGTACTGGTTATTTGTATTTTCGCCAATACTGTTTTCTTTCTCTTTTTACCTGGGTAGAAGGTTTCTGGCGGGGAACAAGGATTAGGACGTTAGGAATAATGCTTTTGAATTTGAATGATGGAGATATGGGATTTGGGTTTTTTGTTGATTGCGCTCGCTAAGATCTTTTCTTTCGATCTTATGCCTACGTATTCCCGTTTACCGAAACAGGGAAATCAGAGCGTTCGTAGTTCCTCCTATTCTATGGGAGGAAATGGGTGTTTTTGGTGTCTTGTTCAAAGCCCAAGACGTGAAGCGAAAGGTGATTTGTATCTTGTTCAAAGCCCAAGATGTGAAGCTGAAAGGTCTATTTGTGTCTTGTTCAAAGCCCAAGACGTGAAGCTGAAAGACCTCGGCTTTGGAGATAATTTGTCATCTCTAAAGAGGGGAGAAGGAGAATTACTTTAACTGGGATACGCGGATCCGAGCAATGCCATAATTTCCGAAGAAAGGGTTTTAACCTGAAGGAGAAGACTTTAACTTAGTGTAGAGCAATGCCATCTTTCCTTAGGAATTTCTCATGCTAAAAGAGGGACAGTGGCGTGGATATAGATGCTCCAGAGGCTTGCCGCTTACAGCGATTAGATGAAAGGGAAGGAGTTGTTGATGTTTGTGTACTGTGAACGAGGCACAGCTTTGATGCTAAAAGGTTAATTGGATCAACCAGTGGTTTTCTTATACAAAGCCTAAGAGGAGGCTAATTTCCGTTAGGAAAATCATTATACAAAGCTTAAGAGGAGGCTATTTTGTGTCCCTTACAAAGCCCGAGAGAGAGGCTAATAGATTTTGACCCGACGATGGAGTCTTTGTGTCTCGTACGAAGCCCGAGATGGAGGCTATGGTTTGTTTGACTCAACGAGGGAGTCTTTATGTGTCTCGTACGAAGCCCGAGATGAAGGTTATGGTTTGTTTGACTCAACGAGGGAGTCTTTATGTGTCTCGTACGAAGCTCGAGATGGAGGCTAAAAGGGGTTGATCCTACAAGAGGATCTTTTATACTCAATAAGAGAGTGATTTTGTATCTCGTATGAAGCCCGAGATGGAGGCGAAAAGGGTAATTGACTCAACGAGGGAGTCTCTTATGTGTCTCGTACAAAGCCCGAGAGAGAGGCTAAACGTTGTTTGACTCCGCTGGGGAGAATCATTGTACAAAGCCCAAGAGAAGGCTAAGGTTACTGTGTCAGTTAAGTGACAGGTCCAGTATACTGATTTTAAAGAGAAAATCAGTTCTTATATGAGCATCACTGTACTCATGGGTTAGATCTGAGGATCGGGGTTGTTTCCCCTTCTTTGAGGAAACTGGAAATCCAAAGGGTATTGAGACTATCCGAGTCTGCGGGTTTCCTTCCTATTTAACGAAGGGGTCACTTGAGAATGTCTTTTAGACTCAAGGAAGTTAGACTGTCCGTGTCTAGAGTTTCATCTTTTGTACTATACTGTGAGAAACAGTAGTAGACTCTATGAAAGGACTGTTCTATGAAGATGACTAGGTTGTGTTCCTATACCTCTAGGAGGTCGTCGGGACAATTTGTACGAAGCCCAAGAGGAGGCTGGAAACTTTTAAGAAGCCGACGGGTCCTTGTACGAAGCCCAAGAGGAGGCTATCATTCCCGGAGGAAGAGATCATTATACGAAGCCTAAGAGGAGGCTGTGAATACTTCTAAGAAGCCGATGGGTCCTTGAATAATGCCCAAGAGGAGGCCGATGCTTTTAAGAAGCCCGTGGGTATATCATCTCCTTTCCATTAGGAGAGATAACTCTTTTAAAGATAAAAACCACTGGTAAACGTGCGAGGTTTACTATCCAGTGACTTTTAGCTTTTAAAGAGGGTTCCTTAGTTAAGGTCCAAGATTATGACCGTAGTGGGTACCCAAACCCCGAAACATTCAAGGCAAGCTATCCACAAGGAATAGATAAAGTCAGGAAAGTTCGAAAATTTGGAAGAAACTCAAAGATGCCATTCACGGAGAATACATTCATCTTGGGGAGTAGAGCTTCTTGACGATTCCTAAGGAGGACAGCCGAAGAGAAGATTGTATCTGGTGCTCCTATTGGGGATCTAGGCATCTATTTCTACGAATAAACGAAACGGCTTTACCTAGTGCTAGACGTAGTTGCCGGGGAAACTCGAAATATCTATACTATTATTACACAGTAGATATGAGTTTATGAAAGGAGACTTACAGTGAGCAGCCCCACAATACAGTTTATAATATGAAAGCAGTAAACGAAAGCGATAACCACTTACTCGGTTGGAGTGCTTCCATGCTGTTTGGTTAGTTGTTCAACAAAGAAAGATTGAAAACAACAGTATATTCAAAATCAAAGGAGAAAGTGCTTTGAAAGAGAAAGATTTGGGGCTTACAGCTCAAGGAGAGGCCCAGGGTTTTATCAGTGAGCGTACTGTTTGACTTTGTACAGAGGGACTTATACAAGTGACTGGGGCCCAAAATGGTTTTCTGTACAAAGGGATGGGTCTTACACTCTCTCAAGAGGCCCAAAAAGTTTTAAAGGAAAAGAGTGGGGCTTATAACACGAGGGTAGGCCCAAATGATTTTTCGTTTAAAAATGGCGATCGCGCCGAGGTTTTCTTTTAACGCAGAGGGACTTATATAATAAGTGAGGCCCAAATGATTTTGGTTAAAAGGGGGTTGGGTCTTACACTCTATTAGAGGCCCAAAGTGTTTTGAATGGGTCTTATAGCTTAAGGAGAGGCCCAGATGATTTTTTATTTTTAAACGGGTGACGATCGCGCCATTTACTTGTACAGAGGGACTTATACAATGAGTGAGGCCCAAAAAGTTTTTGTACAAGGGGGGATGGGTCTTACACTCTCTCAAGAGGCCCAAAAAGTTTTGAAAATGATTTGTGAGGGTTGAATTAATCCAAAACCCTAATTTGTTTTCAAAATGTATTTAATTGAATAAAAATTCAATTAAAATGATCAAAAATTGCTTAACACATGGAAAACAAATTGTGATCTTGGATTAATGCTTCAAAAATTAAGTATTGACCTACAAAATAATTAGAAAGCATTAAAAGTTGCAAAATCAAAATGGAAAAAATATTTTAAATGTCAAAAACAATTAAAACATTAATTCTTTGCAAAAATATCAATTATATGAAATAAATAATATTTTTGGGATTTTTTGGGAAAATAAAATATTTTAACATTTTTGTGAATTATTAAAAAAAAATCAACTCAAAATCATTAAAACCCAGAGAGAAATTAATTTTTGAATCAATTAAACAAAATCACAAAATTCAAATATTTGAATTTCTAAAAATGGCGCCAAGAACAAGCTGAAGAACACGCGCGTGTTCTTGGTTTCTCAGATTTGCATTTTCTATCCAATCTCCATGAATACGTAATCATATCATGCAATCCACATATCATTATGCTCGTCTCAACCTCACGATCATGTCTATGTACTTTAATTTCATTTAAATTAAACATACAACAAGAAATCACGAAGAGACCTCAAGAACCCTAATTTCTGCATGAAGGCTAGGATTTTTGATACACGATTCAAACAATGCAATTAATTGAGGGAAAACATTCCATGCATGATTATGAACATATGGCCAAATTATTGTGCGAGGAAATATGCATAGATTGAGAGATGACCAAGCATGTGCTTACCTCCAAGCCGTGACAGCAAGTGCAATGTGATTTTTGATTTTGAGGTGTTACAGATGAGTGGTGATGATCTGAACAGCTTCCCTACACCCTATGGATTGTGTTTGGATGGTTGGACTTGATTGAAATTGGCTGGATCATTTTGTGGTACCTCAGCTGCACTTTGTTTAAAACCTTGAGCAACCAGCTGGTGATTTTGTGAAATTGATGTTTCAGAAGTAATCTAAGTGTTTGATCAGCTCATATGTGATGTATGTGAGGTGTGTGAGTGATTGGTTTGATTGGAATTGCTCTTAAACTCAAAACCCGATAGTGACTTGCCTTAGAAGGCAAAATTGGAGTGAAAGAAGAGATTTTGAGGAAAGCATCTGTTAGATGGATTTGGTGTACTCAAACTGACCACAATTGAGCTCTATTTATAGTAGAGCAAGTTTGTTTTGGGATCCACAGTGAATGGCAACTGCAGCAGGTGTTTCCTCAATGTTGGCCAATGGAAATGCAAGTCTCCTCTAGCCATTGACTAGAGGTTAGGGCACAGAGCTATGGTCCCCTTGGTCTTGGATAAGTATTGACTGATTTCAAATGAGAATGGCTCAGTCCATGCCACCTTAATGGTTCCATTGAATGCCTCATTCCAAATTTGAAGTCTTGTCCCTATTTTGGCAATTCTAGGTTCAACATGCTATTTCTTGTTCCATGGACTTTGGAGGCTTGGCTCAGTAATTATCCCCTTTAGATTCAATCCTCTGAGGTGTCCAAGTGGATAAGAGCAATTGAATTTGGCTGATTTTGGCAAATCGACCAAAGTTGCAAATTCTGCCTTGCCTTGACAGATTTCAGCAAGGCAACTTGGCAATGTTGTATCTCATGGTGTAGGTTGAATTTGGCAATGTTCTTGGCCATTTTGGAAAGCTCTTACATGATACAACAACTGTTTGAACAAGTTTGGTTTTGATCTCTTTTGATTCCAAGTGAAAAATCCCCCTACATTTGGCAAAAAGTGAGGCAGAATCTGACTTAGTGAAAATTTCACTAAGTGTTGGAAAAAGTGACATTTTCACTTTTCAGCCACTTTGATCACTCCATAACTCAAAATCCTTAATGAATTGGAATGACTTGTAGTTGAAGTTTTTGTAGGTGATAATGAGGGCTACAAATCCATCTTTGGATGAGAAAAAATGGCCTTGTGGTTTAGGAGTTATGGTCCTCCAAAGTTGGTACCTTTGCCACTTTATTTTTAACTTAGAAAAATTTCTAAGTTTTATGGTTACCCCTTTTACAAGTTACTTCACTTTTCTTGATTTTTCTTGATGAATGATGATTCAAATCATACATTAACATCATTTTAGGGTTAAAAATCCATTTTGGTGAAAAATCTCAAAAAGTCAAAGTTGACTTTTGTGCACAGTTGACTTTTTATCAGATGAATTCCAAACTGTGCAATTCTTCAGGAAATCATGTCCTTGACCTAAATCAAACTTGATGGACATGTTCCATGGGTGTCATAGGGTATATTCAATCATGTATTAGGGTTTGGGAGCATGTCTTGGTCAAAAGTCAAAGTTACAGTTGACTTTTCCCTTAAAACCCTAATTGTGGTGCAGATGAAATTGAGACTTGTTGCTCAAGCTTCTTGGATTAATCCATTGTTCCAAATGGATTAATATGGTATATTAGAGACCCTCAAATCATGTCTTGAGGTCTTGGCTCATGGTTTGTCCCAAAAGTCAACTTAGGGGTGAATTAGGTCAAGAAACCCTAATTCCTGATTTTTGATGAATGCATCCCCTAAGGTAAAATTGACTTGATGCATGGGTTCATGAGGTTCCATGAAGTATATTAGGTTATGTTTTGGATCATTGCCTTGTGCCCAGATGAAACTTTTCATCTGGAGGCCTTGGGTGATCAAAACCCTAATTTGGTGACACTGGCAATCTTGAGGCTTGATCCACCTAGAAGGGAGCAACCTTGTGCTTAATCCTTGAAGTGGGAGTCCTTTTGATCCTTTGAGGATGTTTGAGAGATTAGACAAGTTGAAAATCAAGTCATTTCTTGATTGATCCTTTGTCTAAGCACTCAGAGAGGGCTTGAAACCCTAACTTTGATTGTATTGGATGCTCACCCATCTTTGGGGAGACTGATGAAGCATGATGGTTCATCCATATTGTGATGATGATTTTCACAATGATGGGAAATTTAAGTGGTCAAAATTTGGGGTATTACAGATGCCCCTATTTAATCTTCTTGGACCCGAAGGTGTGAATGACGAAGGGATTCGGGCATTCGGGGTGCAAGAGGATTAAATATCGGAATACCCAAAATTTTGATGGTGGTTATGAATGGTAGCTTACGTATTCATCTTCTTTAGCTAAGCAATGATGCTTAGAAAAGGTAAACTTCCCCTCGATCCTGGTCTCCTACCAAGACCTGGTCTCAGTCTCTTTTGAAATAAACTTCCCCTCGATCCTGGTTTCCTACCAAGGAACTGGTCTTAGTTTCTGATATAAACTTCCCCTCGATCCTGGTTTCCTACCAAGGAACTGGTCTTAGTTTCTGATATAAACTTCCCCTCGATCTTGGTTTTCTACCAAGGAACTGGTCTAAGTTTCAGAAATAAACTTCCCCTCGATCCTGGTTTCCTACCAAGGAACTGGTCTTAGTTTCTTTTGTCAATAAACTTTATTGACAAGGGACGCTATGTGTAGCGGTTTTCCCTCAAACTTCTCGCCGAATTTTCCTGGGGAGACGCCATTTGAGTGGGAAAAGATTTGATGTCAGACTTGCTGGGGAACCCATTCGTCTGAATTGTAGAGGTACACAAACTTCTCTGTTTTGGAGACGCCATTTGTCGATTCTACTGGGGAAAGCGAGTCTCTTGAGAGACTGTTTTCGTTTGGGGTTACATCATACTTTTCTCGGGATTTTCCCGGAGAAATGCCATATGATGGGATCCAATTTTGAGGTGCCAATGACCTTCTCATCAGTGGTTTTTCGGAGCAAAACTGGCGTGCTGCCGAATCTCTGATTACGAGGCTTTCTCTCAGGATTTTCTTTAATCCGGGAAAACAAGGATATCATCTTCAATGGTAAAGAGTGATATTTATTGAAAGTTTTCTCTGGCTTTTCAGAGGTTCAAGTTATCAAAGTGGTCAAGGACCAACTTCTTTCCAGAATTAAACTGGAAGCGAGGTTGTTCAGACACAGTATTTCCTGACGAGGCAAGAACTGACAACTCGATTGAGAGGACTTCTACCACTAGGGGACAAGACCAACTAGAGTGATAGTGATGCAATATGAAATGTGAATGCAAATAAAAAATGCATGATGTATGTATGTATATGCTGACAAAACAGACGCGACATACAGACTAATGGATGAACACAATTGGATACTCGGCCATCGCGGGGCGAAGAAGTACCGTTGATTCAAAATAGCAATTCCACCTTGCTTAGGAGAGATAGTCCCGTTGGGAGCTATGTTGATCGGGCTTAGGAGATGAGAACTCGGCCGAGGTGTGTCAGACGAAACATGGTCTCTGACATTGTTGGTCCTTCATTCAGGCGTACTGGTCTAGAAGGAGTACTTTGATTCCGCACTTTGAAGTTCGCTTACTTCGGGAGAAGCGATCGATGCTCTTCTGATGTTCAACAGTCAAAAGAAATGCCATCTTTAATTTAAAAGCAGAAAAAGTTTAACAAGTAAATTTATTTTTGTTTTATTTCAAGAATCGCTGATTAAGTTTAAACAACGTCGTTCTGTAAAGCTAAAACAAGTAAAGAATTACAAACAAAAGCACAAGGGCTCAAATTTTATTGATAAGATGGAGATCAGCCAAACGCGTGATTCCAAAGAGTATATACAAAGTTAGAAAATGGTAATTTACAGGGAAAAGGGCTACGTTGAAACATAACGACCACTACCCTTCTACCAACTTTGAGTTCGGGACATCCTGAGCTTCTGTCGAAGATGACCTTTGACTGGAGATTTCCTCCGATGGATGGTGTAACTGCTGCTGTTGTTGAGGGACTCGCCTCGGTTGAACATAGTTACTTGCCATTATCCCTAACTTTTGCCTGGATTGTACTATGAGATTTCCAATCCATCGGGATGATTTTTTTCATGTCTCTAACTTTTGCCTGGACCGCCCTTTCGGGTTTTCAATCCACCGAGACGTTTTTTTTAGTTTTAGGCGAAGTATTTCTTGACTACATCAACATTCGTGGGGTAGGCAAATTCCTCTCCGTCCATGGTTGCAAGTCTCAAGGCGCCGCCTGAGAAAGCTTTCGTGACCACATAGGGGCCATCATAATTTGGGGTCCATTTGCCCCGAGAATCAGTGAGAAATGATTGTATCTTCTTGAGCACAAGGTCTCCTTTTCTGAAGATACACGGTCGGACCTTTTTGTCGAACGCCCTTTTCATTCTCTGTTGATACAACTGACCGTGGCATAGTGCCGTGATTCGCTTCTCTTCGATCAGGTTCAGTTCGTCGTGTCGACTTTGACACCATTCAGCTTCGGTGAGCTTAGCTTCCATCAATACCCGGATTGATGGGATCTCTACTTCTACGGGGAGCACTGCTTCCATGCCATATACTAGAGAGAAAGGGGTTGCCCCTGTTGAAGTGCGGACAGATGTTCGATAACCGTGAAGAGCAAAGGGTAGCATTTCGTGCCAATCTTTATAGGTTACAACCATCTTTTGAACGATCTTCTTAATGTTCTTGTTAGCCGCTTCTACCGCTCCGTTCATCTTGGGTCGGTAGGGAGATGAGTTAAGGTGTTCGATCTTGAACTCTGCACACAACTCTTTCATCATCTTGTTGTTCAAGTTAGATCCATTATCAGTAATGATCTCGCTTGGAACACCATAACGGCAGATGATATTGTTTTTGATAAATCGGACCACCACTTGTCGGGTTACATTGGCGAATGACGCTGCTTCGACCCACTTGGTGAAATAGTCAATGGCTACCAGGATGAACCGATGTCCGTTTGAAGCCTTGGGCTCAATCATACCAATCATATCGATTCCCCATATGGAAAATGGCCACGGGGAAGAAAGAACTTTGAGATGTGATGGCGGTACATGAATTTTGTCGGAGTATATCTGACACTTGTGACACCTCCTCATGTACTTGTAGCAGTCGGATTCCATTGTCAACCAATAGTACCCGGCCCTGAGAATTTTTCTCGCCATTGTGTGTCCGTTGGCATGAGTGCCAAAGGATCCTTCATGAATTTCTTTCATAAGCATGTCTGCTTCTGGTCTGTCAACGCATCGGAGCAAGACCATGTCAAAAATTCTCTTATAAAGAGTGTCACCGCTCAGGAAGAAGTTTCCAGCCAATCTTCTGAGGGTCTTTCTATCTTTCCTGGATGCCCCAGGTGGGTACTCTTGTTTCTGAAGGAAGCATTTGATATCGTGATACCAAGGTCTGTCGTCTATGACTGCTTCAATTGTGAAGATGTAAGCGGGCCGTTCAAGGCGCATGATGTCGATCTTAGGTATGTCATTCCATCGACCTACACTAATCATGGAAGAGAGAGTGGCTAATGCATCAGCCATGTGATTCTCATCACGAGGGATGTGATGAAAGTCGACTCTGTTGAAGAAGGGTAACAACCTCCTTGCATAGTCTTTGTAAGGAATCAATCCTGATTGGTATGTGTTCCAATCTCCTTTTATCTGGTTAATAACCAAGGCTGAATCGCCATATACGTCCAAGTTTTTGATCCTTAAATCAATTGCTTCCTCAAGACCCATGATACATGCTTCGTATTCGGCCTCGTTGTTCGTACATTTGAACGTAAGTCTGGCAGTGAAAGGAATGTGGGAACCCTGAGGGGTAACAATGATTGCCCCAATTCCGTTTCCATAATGATTGACTGCTCCGTCAAAGATAAGTCCCCACTGGGAACGTTGTTCTGGCCCTTCACTGGGTAGCGGTTCATCGCAATCTTTCATCTTTAGATACATGACATCTTCGTCTGGGAAGTCAAACCCGATTGATTCTTGATTGTCAATCGGTTGATGAGCCAAATGTTGGGTAAAAAACTTCCTTTAACGGCTTTCTGAGCGTGGTATTCTATGTCATATTCTGATAGTAACATCTGCCAACGGGCAATCCTTCCCGTGAGAGCAGGTTTTTCGAAAACATACTTGATTGGATCCATTTTGGAGACCAACCAAGTAGTATGACGAATCATGTACTGGCGGAGACGTTTGGCTGCCCAAGCCAAAGCGCAACAAGTTTTCTCAAGCATTGTGTACCGAGTCTCGCAGTCGGTGAATTTCTTGCTTAGATAGTAAATGGCAGACTCTTTCCTTTTAGTTTCGTCTTGTTGGCCAAGTACACATCCCATTGAGTCCTCTAGGACTGTGAGGTAAATGATCAGTGGTCTCCCTTCCACTTGAGGTGATAGAATCGGAGGATTCAACAGATATTCCTTGATACTGTCAAAGGCGGTTTGGCAATCTTCTGACCAAACGCAATCCTGGTTCTTTTTTAGTAATTTGAAAATCGGCGCGCATGTCGCGGTCATAAGGAATATGAATCTGGAGATGTAGTTCAAACGTCCCAGGAATCCTCTGACTTGTATTTCAGTTTTCGGAGAAGGCATTTCTTGAATGGCCTTGACCTTGTCAGGATCAACCTCAATCCCTTTCTGGCTGACGATGAACCCTAGTAATTTCCCCGAACAGACGCCGAAGGTGCACTTGTTAGGATTCAAGCGGAGTTTGAATTTTCTTAGACGTTCGAACAATTTTGACAGATGTTCAACGTGATCATCCTCTGTTCTTGATTTTGCAATCAAATCATCGACATATACCTCGATTTCTTTGTGTATCATGTCATGAAATAGAGTAGTCATGGCCCTTTGATAGGTTGCCCCGGCATTCTTCAAACCGAACGGCATTACCTTGTAACAAAAGGTACCCCATGGGGTAATGAATGAAGTTTTCTCCATGTCTTTCGGCGCCATTTTGATCTGGTTATAGCCCGAGAATCCATCCATGAAGGAGAAAACTTTGAACTTTGTTGTGCTGTCAACCAGCATGTCAATGTGTGGTAGAGGAAAGTCGTCCTTTGGACTTGCCTTGTTTAGATCTCTGTAATCAACACACATTCTGACCCTTCCATCTTTTTTGGGAACGGGTACGATGTTGGCTAACCATTGAGGATATTCAGATGTAGCGAGGAAACCCGCGTCGATCTGTTTTTGTACCTCCTCTTTGATTTTGATGGCCATGTCCGGGTGAGTGCGTCTCAACCTTTGCTTTACTGGCGGATATTCCGATCTTAACGGTAAGTGATGTTCCACGATGCTGGTATCCAACCCTGGCATATCCTGATAGGACCAAGCGAACACATCGGGGAATTCTTTGAGAAGCTTTATCAGATGTTCTTTGGCAGTTGGACTGAGCAGTGCCCCAATCCTGATTTCTTTTCTCTCTTTTTCTGAACCCAAGTTTACCATTTCCAACGGCTCTTTGTGAGGTTCAATGGACCTTTCCTCTTGTCTGAGTAGTCGAGAGATCTCTTCTGGAATTTCGTTGTCATTTTCTTCTTCAGCCTCGAATAACGGGAACTCAAAGTTGGGAGAAGGCATCGGATCGTATGTTTCAACTAGGTTTAAAACAAGCAATCTGCATGACGTGATGATTCGTGTTTAGAAGAGATAGAGAAAATGCAAGTGTGTGCAGTGTATTTGTTTTACTGCTTGTTTTTATTTTTGAATTGTTTTTTAGGATTACCATTTTCTGAAAAAGCAAAAAGAGAAAACAGCAATTAATGCGGAAATTACAGAACGACGTTATTTTATTAATGAACAAGTCGACTCTTGAAACTACAGCCCTATAAAACAAAACTCTGTCGCTTCGGGCAAAGCGAAGAGGGAAATTTACAGAAAGCGAGCCCTATCAAAACATCCATTTCACCTGGGCAGGGTGAAAGGTTAAAGATGGCAATTACTTTGACTGATGAACGACCTTCGGAACCTCGACAGCAACCCATTGGCGGCGAACTCCTCGGTGAATCACAAAGTCTGGCACCTTCCTTGATTTGTCTTCAGAAATGACGCTGATTTCTGGTGGAGCAGGATCATTGGAATCTGTTTCCCAGGCAGAATTGTCGTAGGAGGATTCCTCTGTTGCATTTTGCATAACATTGGTGCTCTCAGCTGTATCTCCCCATCCAGTTGACTGGATATCTTCGAGCCTGATACGAGAGCTTTCGGGAGCAGTGTACTTGACCATAAAGTCGTATTTTCCACTTGGTTGTCCCAGAGTGTCCCAAACTTCTTTGGAACTGGAGAAGTCATCCCTCTCGATGACGTTGACCTCGGGAAAAGCATAGTTGATGAATTCAAGTCCTGCAAACGTTGCGAATTCATCGTCATGTTGAGTAATTTCCGAATGACCTGAGTGTTGATCCCATGACATGGTGGGGACATAGGTATTCTGTTCAATGACGCTCAGCTGAGTTTCATTGTTCGGCTGACTCTCTTGCCCCAAGTTTCCTGGGTAAGGCTGCCACATTGGCAGGCCATCCATCGGGCCATAGTAATTGTGGTCAAAGTTGTCTTTCATCAGAGTGTCCTCCTCTAATGAATTTGGCGGAGCACGGCATCCTTCCGGATCACAATCTCCGTAGATCATTTCGACATCTGATCTTGGTATAAATCTCGGACTTTCTGTAGGAAAGCAAAAAGGCATAGGCACCTCTTCCTGAGACATATAACCGTCCTTGTTAAGATAGGACTTCCATTCTTCATCCGTGTTAGAGGGATCTTCCTCATTGATAGCATGAACTGTCTGAGACACTGGGTGAAGAAAACCTCCACTGTGGAAGAAGTTTTGGAGGGGATGAAGACTTTCATCGTTGGCAGCTGTCTGGGTACAGGTCACAGAAAAACCAAGACCCTTCTTTGTTTTATTGTCAATAGGAATGACAAGCCGTCCCCATCCTGTCGTATCGGTACTCTCGACCGCTTTGATAGCATCTTTGTATGAAGAAATTGAAGTTCCTTCTTTGAACTGATTGTCCTTGCTCACCGATAGTGCTTGGAACTGAGTTCCAATAACCTCCTCGGGTTCCACACAAGTAGATGATGATAGGTTACTCACAAGCAAGGCTTGTTCCCCACAAACCGTGACAAGTTGATCGTTCTTGACGAACTTTAGCTTTTGGTGGAGGGTTGAAGTAACCGCTCCAGCCTGATGTATCCAAGGTCTTCCTAATAAACAATTGTATGTTGCCCGGATGTCCATGACCTGGAAAGTGATTTGGAAAGTGTGAGGACCGATAGTTATGGGAAGATCAACTTCGCCGATAACCGTTTTTCTGGATCCGTCGAATGCTTTGACGACGACCTCGCTGACTCTCATCGGAGGGCCCTTAAATGATAATTGCATCAAAGTGGACTTCGGCATAACATTCAGGGCTGACCCTGTGTCTACCAGTACGTTGGCTAAAGCATCGCCCTGGCAGTTAACTGTAATGTTGAGTGCCATGTTATGACGGCGACCTTCTTCAGGTAATTCCTCATCACTAAATCCCAAATTATTGCAGGAAGTGATGTTAGAGACAATGCTATCGAATTGTCTGATTGTTACATCCTGTTCCACAAAGGCTTGCTCCAAGACCTTCTGTAGAGCCTCTCTGTGTGCTTCTGAACTGAGTAACAGTGATAATACTGAGATCTTTGAAGGAGTCTGTAACAGCTGATCAACAATGTTGTATTCACTCCTTTGGATGAGCTTTAGCATTTCATCTTTGTCTTTTAAAAAGTCAGGATTACTAGATTGACCGACTGGTGGATCAGGAATTTCTGCCTGAAGTTCCTTTTCTTTGTTGGATTCTCCAACCCCTTGGTTGAAGATTCGACGGCTCCGTGTTACACGACTGATGTCTGCAATATTCACGACGGAGGGTAATGGAATTTCCTTTCCATTCTCGATTATTGTTGCACCGTATTTGTAAGGGATAGCCTTAGTTGATTCATACGGTAGTGGTCCCGGTAGATAGATGACTATGGGAACCTTCTGATTTTTCTGACCATCATAAGTAATCTCAATCCGTTCTTGGTTGAGAACTCTAGATTCGTCAAGTAGAGGGATGATGACAAAAACATCCCTGGTCCTGTGATGACTAGAGATCGTGACAACATCCTCAACTTGCTCGGCAAGGTAGTTCGGCGACCAAATGATGGGTCCAGAACCTGGATATGGACGAATTTCGACCTGATCGATCTGACCCTGAAGAGCTGTTCTCACAAGGTAACACCCTTGGTTACTTTCCGAACAGACGCTACAACGGTCATAATTGTGTGGTGGCACCTGGCCACGCCCACTTTGAATACAATGTAACCTCACTAGGTTACCTTCTATTGATCGGACATCCTGACTTTGACGACGAGTAGGATTCCTGTTATTGACACTAATCTGCTGAGTATCTTCATCCATGTAGATTGGCATCCACCAGTGATTTAACAAGTGCTAAAGTGCCTCCTGGACAAGGGTACAACCTCGATTGTTTTCGCAACCCGCTTTACAATTTTGATAGTCATGTGATATTAAGAATCCAAGTCGGACCTGCTCAGCATGTAACTCTACCAGGTTGGTATTCATTACGCGGATATCGAAGATCTGAACCATGTTGATTTGATAGGAGTTCCTATCATGATAGTCTTGGATCCATCCAAGATCCATCTGACGCTGGAGGGCATCTTGTATGAAAGAGCATCCCTGTTTGTTTACCGAGCAAATCAGACAGGAACTGTAATTGTGCCGCGGCAGATTATGATACTGGCTTTGCCTTGAGTGCATCGCCACCAAGCTGACATTCATCGCACGGATGTCGTGGTTTTGAATGACGTTAGAATTCATAGAGACCATGTTAACTCCACGAACTCGGTGCTCTTGGATTCATCCGAGATCCATCTGTTCCTGTAGAGCTGATTGCACTACCGAACATCCTTGGTTATCTTTAGAGCAGATATCACACTGGTGATAGTTATGAGGTGGCACATGGCCATATCCACTCTGTCTACAATGCATCTTGACCAGATTGGTCCCCAATAAGAGTACATCGTGAATTTGATAGACATTGTTAGTCTCTTTCTCAATCAGATTGACTGCAGTTTTCTCATGTTGAGGCAGCGGATTCGTGAACGTTGGGATTCGTATCTTTGAAAGATAAGAGCCCGCTCCTAACAAGCTTTTGCACGTCGGATTTGAAATTGAGACAAGTCTTAATGTTATGCCCTGAACCTCCTTGATGATAAGGGCATGTTTGATCCGCTTTAAACCAAAAAGGCAGATTTTCGGGAACTGAAAGGGGAGACTTAGTCTGAATGTGCCCCTTAGCCAGCAGTAACGGAAACAGCTCTGTGTACGTTACGGGTATAGGATCAAATCCTGGTGGCCGTGTTGTACGGTTGTTGTTATATGGAGGACGAGCCTGCTGAAGAGGCTGTTGTGTCCTTTGTTGGTCAGGTTGGCTCTACGCAACCTGAGGTTGATACATAGGAACAGACGCGGGGCCGATAGCAGGAGTAACAGCTGCTATTGGCTGATAACGTCGCCTTTGCTTTCCGAGAGAGATATTCCCAATATCTTGCTCTTTTTTCTTAGGGAGAGCACTACCGTATTTTTTAGTACCGCTCGTCGATCCAGTGTCTTTTACCAAACGTCCTTCTCGGACGGCTTCCTCAAGACGTACACCCATGGTGACCATTTCGGTGAAATCACTGGGCGCACTGGCAACCATTCGGTCATAGTAAAATGAGCTTAAGGTCTTTA
Source organism: Lathyrus tuberosus (assembly GCA_022829125.1). Taxonomy (NCBI): domain Eukaryota; kingdom Viridiplantae; phylum Streptophyta; class Magnoliopsida; order Fabales; family Fabaceae; genus Lathyrus; species Lathyrus tuberosus. The sequence continues at coordinate 6,798,506 of JALAZF010000327.1, read as the reverse complement.
AGAAGATCTTTGTCATCTCTTTTTCCTCAAGAGGTGGACAAATTTGAGCGGCAATTTCACGCCATCTCTGAGCATACTCCTTAAAGGTTTCCTTGTCCTTTTGTGACATTGATCTGAGTTGATCTCTGTCGGGTGCCATGTCCAAATTGTACTTGTATTGTTGGACGAAGGCAGTACCAAGATCTCTGAATGTACTGATCGTAGTACGGTTTAAACCCATGTACCATTTGAGTGCGGCACCGGTTAAACTATCCTGGAAGTAGTGAATCAGCAGGTCCTGATTCTCCGTCTGAGCTGACATCCGTCGAGCGTACATCACCAGATGGCTCTGAGGGCAAGAGTTACCCTTGTATTTTTCAAAGTCGGGCACTTGGAACTTGTGCGGGACTTTCACATTTGGGACCAAGCAGAGGTCTGCGGCATCCTTTCCAAATAGATCCTGACCGCGAATGGCTTGCAGCTCCTTCTGCATTTCCAAGAATTGCTCCTGGAATTCATCCATTCTGTCAAACATAGTTTCCCTTTTACCCGCAGGTGTTGGTGGAATCTGTCCTTCCGGGACAGTGTGCACCACAGGGGGTGGTACCGTGACTACGGCTGTAAGTCTTGGCGCTTCCCGAAGTTTGTAACCTTCTGGAGTCTTCAGTATGCCCCTGGCATCTTCGCTTTCCCGAAGTTTGTAACCTTCAGGCCCAGCGGCTTCTGTTACGATTCCCAGATCTTCAGTGATCGGCGGAACATATCCTTCCGGGATATAGTTAACAGGCATGCCCCAAGGACGATCTTTCGGCATCTGATACCTAGGATCATACTTTTCTATGATGGGCATTGAGGTGATCTCTGAGATCACAGTTCTTTGTAGCTGAGCTTCTGCCATGGCTTGCATGTCGTTACAAAGCTTTCTCGTATCCTCTCTCAGAGCGTCGATCTCTTCTTTCAACTCTCTGTTTTCTTCCTCAAGATCATCCATCTTTTTCTGACGATTGGCCCGAGTATTATACGAATGAGACAGTTTAACTCTAGAATTGAGACACAAACGTGAGATTCGTAGGTAAGAAGAATGCGTTACGTGAGAATGATGAATGCAATGATTATATTAATTGTCTTTTGGTTTAATCAAAATAAACTTCGACAATTAGATTGCAAATATCAAACGGTGGGGAAACCCCTTTTTATTGAATTCCAAAGGATTACAGAAATGGAAATGCAGTAGATTACAAAGTGCAGAAACAGAAACCTAAACTAATGGGTCCTGGTACTTCCTCTTTGACCGGGGCGCTTGGGCCGTTGTCGGGTTGTCATTCCTTTGCCAGGTGAAAGGAGCGAGCAAATTCCTTTGGTCATCTTGATTCTCTACAGCGTGCTGCTCCAAAATTTCAATCAGAGCATCTTTCTCTTTTAGTAGTTGCTGTATTTGGATACACTCTACGTCGAGGGTGCGGTACTTGTTCTTTCAAGATCTTCTTTCCTTTTGAACTTTGTTGAGAGTAACCTGAAGCTTTTCAGTTTCTGTCATGAAGTACATGACAGATTCCCTCGGCGGAAGAATTCCGTAACGAGGATAAGGCATCTTTAGCTTGAGAGCTCTAGTTTGTACCCAATGGAGGTAAGGCTCCACCGAGACACATTTTGGTTTTCCCAGAGACTCTCGTCCTTTCTTATGAACCTGTTTCCAAGCTTGCACTATTTTCATCTTTAGTGCTCTGTCATTTTCTCCTTCTTTGAAGAAAAGACCTTCCAGATGAACACCCAGTGGGATGTGTCTCATCGGGTATCCAAATTGACGAAGAACCAATGTCGGATGATAGTTGATTCCTCCTTTAGTTCCTATGAGGGGTACGCTGGGGAAGTTTCCACAACGGTCAATGATTCTGATTCCCTCATAAATCCTATTACACCAATCTATATCGGAATTGGTGAGAGACATGATCTTCTGCGACCAACGTAAGACACTCTTGCAATCCAAAAAAGCAGCAGACTTGGGCAAGTGAGAGATAAACCATTTGTAGAGAAAAGGTACACAGCATGTGATCTCCCCTCCGCTGTACAAATTTCCCAAGTGTACAGAATGATACGCATCTGCGAGCAAAGTCGGCACAGGGTTTCCAATGAGAAAAACCTTAATAGCGTTGATATCGATGAAGTTATTGATGTTAGGAAACAAAAATAACCCGTAGGTGAGCAAGACAAAGATGCTTTCAAAAGCAGTCATGTTCCCTATACTAGCGAAGTACAGGGCTTTCTTTGTCAAGAACTGGGCTGGCAAACCTTGGATGCCACCCTTAGTGGTCATGTGAGTCCTGACCTCAGACTCGTCCAAATGAATTGCTATTGCAATAGTCTGATTCTTTGGAATCTCTTCCAGTCTAGAAAATGGAGCTTGATCAGTGATATGTAAATCAGTCAGATGAGAATACTCCTCCAGCATTGGTGATAGCTGGTAATCCGGGAATGTGAAACAGTGATAAACTGGATCGTAGAACTGAATGAGCGCGTCCATGATCCCCTTAATCACATGGACTCTTAACAGTGGTAGCAAACCACCGTGCTTGGCTCTGAAAGCCTCTGGGTTAACGATCATCCTTGCTAACTTTCTCAAATCCCCTAGCTTTGGAACCTTGAAGGTATACTGGTGAGTTCTCCTTCTACCGAAATCCATTAATGCAATCTTTTTCTCTGATATTTGCAATCACAGTCTTAGTTTAATTTGAAAAACAGAGAGACTAGAAGAGAATTTTTTTGAATGTTTTAATGTTTTATTAAATGGATGCATGAATGCAGCACACAAAAACATAGAAAAAACATGGGGTCAAAGGGTCGTTGTCATGAAGTCAAGGCTCTACCCATCCCCAAAGGTTTATACTAGGGTAATTTTTGTACCTATACTCATTATCATCAGCTCCTCCCAGGAAAGCAAGACAACAAGCGGATCGCCAGCGAGTTGTAGAGCAATCTTAGAGTAAGTGCTATTCACCGAGAATAGATCACCAGCCTCAAAGGAGGGTAGTATCGCGTAACAACTATTTCCGATAGTTTTCGCACTACGAAAGGGTTTGGCTCCTCAGCTTCTCAGACTTAACAACCGGCCCATTGGCTAGAAGAGTGAATGGGTTGCATTGGTCAGCCTCCACTGAGGTTGATGGTCGACCCCGTCGCCATCACTTATCTTAAGTGTATACTCATTCTCACCACATGCGGCATCACACGCATTCCCAGTAGCAGAAAAATAAACACGTATAGCAATTAGGAAAAGCAGTATATATATTTGTCCTAACCATCCTAGAATTATAAAGCTATGATTCCTAAGTTCCTGACAGAAAATGGGTTCCCCGGCGGAGGCCCCAATCTGTGGTTTTCACACAAGAGGTAAAAAGGAAGAAAAAGTTTGACAAAGACCGGCCCCACGGTGGGCGCCACTTTTCTGTAGCGAGCGATTTTGGACGCGGTTCTTAAGCGCTGGTCGCTCTCTGCGGTTTGAGCTTTGACTACAGGTCGATTCATTTTTTATCCTATTGTGAGCTGAATAAGGAAGGGAAATAGATGTCTCCAATTAACCCTGCTTTGCATACTGAGTTTAAACAGCGGTCTGTTAGGTTACGAATGCTATCAATGTGGGGGGGCCTTTGTACTGGTCATTTGTATTTTCGCCAATACTGTTTTCTTTCTTTTTTACCTGGGCAGAAGGTTTCTGGCGGGGAACAAGGATTAGGACGTTAGGAATGATGCTTTTGAATTTGAATGATGGAGATATGGGATTTGGGTTTTTTGTTGATTGCGCTCGCTAAGATCTTTTCTTTCGATCTTATGCCTACGTATTCCCGTTTACCGAAACAGGGAAATCAGAGCGTTCGTAGTTCCTCTTATTCTATGGGAGGAAATGGGTGTTTTTGGTGTCTTGTTCAAAGCCCAAGACGTGAAGCGAAAGGTGATTTGTATCTTGTTCAAAGCCCAAGATGTGAAGCTGAAAGGTCTATTTGTGTCTTGTTCAAAGCCCAAGACGTGAAGCTGAAAGACCTCGGCTTTGGAGAGAATTTGTCATCTCTAAAGAGGGGAGAAGGAGAATTACTTTAACTGGGATACGCGGATCCGAGCAATGCCATAATTTCCGAAGAAAGGGTTTTAACCTGAAGGAGAAGACTTTAATCAGTGTAGAGCAATGCCATCTTTCCTTAGGAATTTCTCATGCTAAAAGAGGGACAGTGGCGTGGATATAGATGCTCCAGAGGCTTGCCGCTTACAGCGATTAGATGAAAGGGAAGGAGTTGTTGATGTTTGTGTACTGTGAACGAGGCACAGCTTTGATGCTAAAAGGTTAATTGGATCAACCAGTGGTTTTCTTATACAAAGCCTAAGAGGAGGCTAATTTCCGCTAGGAAAATCATTATACAAAGCCTAAGAGGAGGCTATTTTGTGTCCCGTACAAAGCCCGAGAGAGAGGCTAAAAGATTTTGACCCGACGATGGAGTCTTTGTGTCTCGTACGAAGCCCGAGATGGAGGCTATGGTTTGTTTGACTCAACGAGGGAGTCTTTATGTGTCTCGTACGAAGCCCGAGATGGAGGCTATGGTTTGTTTGACTCAACGAGGGAGTCTTTATGTGTCTCGTACGAAGCCCGAGATGGAGGCTAAAAGGGGTTGATCCTACAAGAGGATCTTTTATACTCAATAAGAGAGTGATTTTGTATCTCGTATGAAGCCCGAAATGGAGGCGAAAGGGGTAATTGACTCAACGAGGGAGTCTCTTATGTGTCTCGTACAAAGCCCGAGAGAGAGGCTAAACGTTGTTTGACTCCGCTGGGGAGAATCATTGTACAAAGCCCAAGAGAAGGCTAAGGTTACTGTGTCAGTTAAGTGACAGGTCCAGTATACTGATTTTAAAGAGAAAATCAGTTCTTATATGAGCATCACTGTACTCATGGGTTAGATCTGAGGATCGGGGTTGTTTCCCCTTCTTTGAGGAAACTGGAAATCCAAAGGGTATTGAGACTGTCCGAGTCTGCGGGTTTCCTTCCTATTTAACGAAGGGGTCACTTGAGAATGTCTTTTAGACTCAAGGAAGTTAGACTGTCCGTGTCTAGAGTTTCATCTTTTGTATTATGCTGTGAGAAACAGTAGTAGACTCTATGAAAGGACTGTTCTATGAGGATGACTAGGTTATGTTCCTATACCTCTAGGAGGTCGTCGGGACAATTTGTACGAAGCCCAAGAGGAGGCTGGAAACTTTTAAGAAGCCGACGGGTCCTTGTACGAAGCCCAAGAGGAGGCTATCATTCCCAGAGGAAGAGATCATTATACGAAGCCTAAGAGGAGGCTGTGAATACTTCTAAGAAGCCGATGGGTCCTTGAATAATGCCCAAGAGGAGGCCGATGCTTTTAAGAAGCCCGTGGGTCTATCATCTCCTTTCCATTAGGAGAGATAACTCTTTTAAAGATAAAAACCACTGGTAAACGTGCGAGGTTTACTATCCAGCGAATTTTAGCTTTTAAAGAGGGTTCCTTAGTTAAGGTCCAAGATTATGACCGTAGTGGGTACCCAAACCCCGAAACATTCAAGGCAAGCTATCCACAAGGAATAGATCAAGTCAGGAAAGTTCGAAAATTTAGAAGAAACTCAAAGATGCCATTCACGGAGAATACATTCATCTTGGGGAGTAGAGCTTCTTGACGATTCCTAAGGAGGACAGCCGAAGAGAAGACTGTATCTGGTGCTCCTATTGGGGATCTAGGCGTCTATTTCTACGAATAAACGAAACGGCTTTACCTAGTGCTAGACGTAGTTGCCGGGGAAACTCGAAATATCTATACTATTATTACACAGTAGATATGAGTTTATGAAAGGAGACTTACAGTGAGCAGCCCCACAATACAGTTTATAATATGAAAGCAGTAAACGAAAGCGATAACCACTTACTCGGTTGGAGTGCTTCCATGCTGTTTGGTTAGTTGTTCAACAAAGAAAGATTGAAAACAACAGTATATTCAAAATCAAAGAAGAAAGTGCTTTGAAAGAGAAAGATTTGGGGCTTACAGCTCAAGGAGAGGCCCAGGGTTTTATCAGTGAGCGCACTGTTTGACTTTGTACAGAGGGACTTATACAAGTGACTGGGGCCCAAAATGGTTTTCTGTACAAAGGGATGGGTCTTACACTCTCTCAAGAGGCCCAAAAAGTTTTAAAGGAAAAGAGTGGGGCTTATAACACGAGGGTAGGCCCAAATGATTTTTCGTTTAAAAATGGCGATCGCGCCGAGGTTTTCTTTTAACGCAGAGGGACTTATACAATAAGTGAGACCCAAATGATTTTTGTTAAAAGGGGGTTGGGTCTTACACTCTATTAGAGGCCCAAAGTGTTTTGAATGGGTCTTATAGCTCAAGGAGAGGCCCAGATGATTTTTTATTTTTAAACGGGCGACGATCGCGCCGTTTACTTGTACAGAGGGACTTATACAATGAGTGAGGCCCAAAAAGTTTTTGTACAAGGGGGGATGGGTCTTACACTCTCTCAAGAGGCCCAAAAAGTTTTGAAAATGATTTGTGAGGGTTGAATTAATCCAAAACCCTAATTTGTTTTCAAAATGTATTTAATTGAATAAAAATTCAATTAAAATGATCAAAAATTGCTTAACACATGGAAAACAAATTGTGATCTTGGATTAATGCTTCAAAAATTAAGTATTGACCTACAAAATAATTAGAAAGCATTAAAAGTTGCAAAATCAAAATGGAAAAAATATTTTAAATGTCAAAAACAATTAAAACATTAATTCTTTGCAAAAATATCAATTATATGAAATAAATAATATTTTTGGGATTTTTTTGGGAAAATAAAATATTTTAACATTTTTGTGAATTATTAAAAAAAAGAATCAACTCAAAATCATTAAAACCCAGAGAGAAATTAATTTTTGAATCAATTAAACAAAATCACAAAATTCAAATATTTGAATTTCTAAAAATGGCGCCAAGAACAAGCTGAAGAACACGCGCGTGTTCTTGGTTTCTCAAATTTGCATTTTCTATCCAATCTCCATGAATACGTAATCATATCATGCAATCCACATATCATTATGCTCGTCTCAACCTCACGATCATGTCTATGTACTTTAATTTCATTTAAATTAAACATACAACAAGAAATCACGAAGAGACCTCAAGAACCCTAATTTCTGCATGAAGGCTAGGATTTTTGATACACGATTCAAACAATGCAATTAATTGAGGGAAAACATTCCATGCATGATTATGAACATATGGCCAAATTATTGTGCGAGGAAATATGCATAGATTGAGAGATGACCAAGCATGTGCTTACCTCCAAGCCGTGACAGCAAGTGCAATGTGATTTTTGATTTGGAGGTGTTACAGATGAGTGGTGATGATCTGAACAGCTTCCCTACACCCTATGGATTGTGTTTGGATGGTTGGACTTGATTGAAATTGGCTGGATCATTTTGTGGTACCTCAGCTGCACTTTGGTTAAAACCTTGAGCAACCAGCTGGTGATTTTGTGAAATTGTTGTTTCAGAAGTAATCTAAGTGTTTGATCAGCTCATATGTGATGTATGTGAGGTGTGTGAGTGATTGGTTTGATTGGAATTGGAGTGAAATAAGAGATTTTGAGGAAAGCATCTGTTAGATGGCTTTGGTGTACTCAAACTGACCACAATTGAGCTCTATTTATAGTAGAGCAAGTTTGTTTTGGGATCCACAGTGAATGGCAACTGCAGCAGGTGTTTCCTCAATGTTGGCCAATGGAAATGCAAGTCTCCTCTAGCCATTGACTAGAGGTTAGGGCACAGAGCTATGGTCCCCTTGGTCTTGGATAAGTCTTGACTGATTTCAGATGAGAATGGCTCAGTCCATGCCACCTTGATGGTTCCATTGAATGCCTCATTCCAAATTTGAAGTCTTGTCCCTATTTTGGCCATTCTAGGTTCAACATGCTATTTCTTGTTCCATGGACTTTGGAGGCTTGGCTCAGTGATTGTCCCCTTTAGATTCAATCCTCTGAGGTGTCCAAGTGGATAGGAGCAATTAAATTTGACTGATTTTGGAAAATCGACCAAAGTTGCAAATTCTGCCTTGCCTTGACAGATTTCAGCAAGGCAACTTGGCAATGTTGTATCTCATGGTGTAGGTTGAATTTGGCAATGTTCTTGGCCATTTTGGAAAGCTCTTACATGATACAACAACTGTTTGAACAAGTTTGGTTTTGATCTCTTTTGATTCCAAGTGAAAAATCCCCCTACATTTGGCAAAAAGTGAGGCAGAATCTGACTTAGTGAAAATTTCACTAAGTGTTGGAAAAAGTGACATTTTCACTTTTCAGCCACTTTGATCACTCCGTAACTCAAAATCCTTAATGAATTGGAATGACTTGTAGTTGAAGTTTTTGTAGGTGATAATGAGGGCTACAAATCCATCTTTGGATGAGAAAAAATGGCCTTGTGGTTTAGGAGTTATGGTCCTCCAAAGTTGGTACCTTTGCCACTTTATTTTTAACTTAGAAAAATTTCTAAGTTTTATGGTTACCCCTTTTACAAGTTACTTCACTTTTCTTGATTTTTCTTGATGAATGATGATTCAAATCATACATTAACATCATTTTAGGGTTAAAAATCCATTTTGGTGAAAAATCTCAAAAAGTCAAAGTTGACTTTTGTGCACAGTTGACTTTTATCAGATGAATTCCAAACTGTGCAATTCTTCAGGAAATCATGTCCTTGACCTAAATCAAACTTGATGGACATGTTCCATGGGTGTCATAGGGTATATTCAATCATGTATTAGGGTTTGGGAGCATGTCTTGGTCAAAAGTCAAAGTTACAGTTGACTTTTCCCTTAAAACCCTAATTGTGGTGCAGATGAAATTGAGACTTGTTGCTCAAGCTTCTTGGATTAATCCATTGTTCCAAATGGATCAATATGGTATATTAGAGACCCTCAAATCATTTCTTGAGGTCTTGGCTCATGGTTTGTCCCAAAAGTCAACTTAGGGGTGAATTAGGTCAAGAAACCCTAATTCCTGATTTTTTATGAATGCATCCCCTGAGGAAAAATTGACTTGATGCATGGGTTCATGAGGTTCCATGAAGTATATTAGGTTATGTTTTGGATCATTTCCTTGTGCCCAGATGAAACTTTTCATCTGGAGGCCCTGGGTGATCAAAACCCTAATTTGGTGACACTGGCGATCTTGAGGCTTGATCCACCTAGAAGGGAGCAACCTTGTGCTTAATCTTTGAAGTGGGAGTCCTTTTGATCCTTTGAGGATGTTTGAGAGATTAGACAAGTTGAAAATCAAGTCATTTCTTGATTGATCCTTTGTCTAAGCACTCAGGGAGGGCTTGAAACCCTAATTTTGATTGTATTGGATGCTCACCCATCTTTGGGGAGACTGATGAAGCATGATGGTTCATCCATATTGTGATGATGATTTTCAAAATGATGGGAAATCTAAGTGGTCAAAATTTGGGGTATTACACTACCACATCACACAAGCAATAATAGCATGGTAAATTGGCTTAAACACAACACATATGATATGTATGATATGTTCATGATCAATGGACATCAAAGCAATGCATATTTTAAAGAGTTCAAGTTGTTATGCACTTACCTCTTGAAGCTCCTTGTGCTAACTTTCAAGTTGCTTGTGCCAGAAGTAATCCAATGCTTTAGACACTTTTGATTTATCCCTTAGAAGCTTTTAGGATGATTAAAACCAGCTGGAAACCTCAGGAACAAGAATTGGCTCTTTCTTGCAAAAGTGGCAAAAGTGACCAAAATGGTAGCTCACTCAAATGGTGTTACAGTTGAGGGAAACCTATTGGGACAGTTTAAGGATGATATTTGGAGATTATTTGAAAGGTTAATTGGTTTTGAAAGTGATTGGATCAAGACATGGCTTAAAAAATGCAGAAAAGTCAAAATTTGAGGTTTTGGAGGTTGACTTTCTGATTTTGATGTTGTACAATGAGGATGAAGGTTTGAACACCTACAATGGATGATTTATGATGTGTTTGAATAGTTATTTGAGTGGTTTTTGCTCTGGTTTCAAGAATTCCCAAATTGCTCCAATGTGACTTGAAATTGAAGTAAGAGAGGGAGAGTGAGAAAACAAGGCTTTGGTATTGTTTTGGTGTGGTTTGAAACATCAGAAATGACCTCTATTTATAGTAGAGGAAATTTGTTTTTGAAGGAATAGTGAATGGAAACTGGTTCACTCTATTATCCAATGGATATGCCCATGTATCACTTTCTTAAATGCCAAGGTACCAAGTTTTCTCTTAGCCATTGACTTGAGCTGGTCTTGTAGCTTTAGGTCTTCTGATTTTTTGCAACAACCTTGACTTAATTGGACTGATATGTGCTGGTTCATGCCACCTCAATGCACCACATCAATGCCAAATGACAAAGCGTGGTTTTGGATTCGCAACATTGATGATCACATGCCAAAGGGATTGGATTCTAGCCTTAGGGTCCAAGCTTGCAGGTTCTTCATGACTGACTGAGATTCTTGTTAAATTTGGATGAGGATCAGTCTTGCATAGTCACCAAAATTGGACTCAAGAATCGTGTGCCACAAGTAATGCACACAATCTGTCTTAAAAACCAGTTTGAGCAAGGCATGTTGTGAGGTCTATAACTTCTTGCTCAAGTTGAATTAATGGGAGTTCTTGTACTCTTTGGAAAGCTTGTATGACATAGTTTAACTTTGATGTCCACTAATGGACCTGGTTCAACTTGGATCAAAGTGAAAAATGGTCCAAAAGTTGGTGAAAAACTTAGACAGAGTCTGTATAAAAAAATTTCTAATTGTTGAAAAAGTGGTCATTTTCATGTTTTTGTGATTTTGATCACTCCATAACTCCAAATCCATGAAGATTTGGAATATTTTGTAGTTGACACTTTTGAAGTATGTCATGTGAACTTTCATTTGAGATGTGGATGGAAGAAAAAGGCCTTAGGGTTTGGGAGTTATGATCTTGCAAAGTTGGTACCAAATCCATTTTGTTCATAACTTAGAAAAATTTAAGTTTCTTATGGTTGCCCCTTTTGCAAGTAACCTCACTTTTCTTGATTTTTCTTGATGGATGATGATCAAAACCATGCATTAACATTGTTTTTGACTTAGGGGAGTCACATTTGTGAAAAAATTCAAAAAGTCAAACTTGATTTTGGGCATAGTTGACTTTTTATCATATGAATTCCAAACTGTGTGATCCTCTATGCAATCAAGTTCTTGACCTAATTAAAACCTAATGGATGGATTCCATTGGTGTTTTAGGGTGTCCTGAATCATGTCCCAAGGTTTGGGAACATGTCTTGGTCCAAAGTCAAAGGTACAGTTGACTTTTTCTTCAAAACCCTAATTGTGGTCCAGATGAATTTGAAACTTGTGAATCAAGCTTCTTGGATCAATCCATTGTTGCAAATGGATAAATGTGGTGTATTTGAGGCCCTCAAATCATGTCTTCTGGTCTTGGCTCATGTCTTGCCTCAAAAGTCAACTCAGGGGTGAATTAGGTCAAGAAACCCTAATTCCTGACTTTTGATGAATGCCTCCTCTGAGGCTATTTTGACTTGATGATTGGATCCATGAGGTCCCTTGGAGCATTTTGGATCATGTTTTGAGGTATTCACTCATGCCCAGATGAAAGTTTTCATTTGGAAGCCTTGGTCGACCAAAACCCTAATTTGGTGACACTATCGATCTTGAGGCTTGTCAGCTTGAGATGTTGCACTCTTGTGCTTGATTCTTGATATAGGAGGCCTCTTGATCCTTCATGGATGTTTGAGAGGTTAGACAAGTTGAAGATCATGTCATTTCTTGATTGATCTTTTGTCTAAGTGTTCTGAGAGGGTTCAGAACCCTAATTCTTGATTGTAGTGAAGCCTCAACAATCCTTGAGGAGATTGATGAGGTATGATGGCACATCCATATTGTGGTAATGATCCTCATAATGATGGAAAATCTTGTGGTCAAAATTTGGGGTATGACAGGTGGGAAACACTGTGCTTTTCAAAGAGAGACAAAAAAGTCATAATGAGTGTAGATTACAGAGATATGAATAAAGCAAGTCCAAAAGATAATTTTCCTCTACCACATATTGACATGTTGGTAGACAATATAACTAAATTCAATGTTTTCTCCTTTATATATGGCTCTTTCAGATATATTCAAATTAAGATGGCGCCCGAGGACATGGAAAAAACAACGTTCATCACCCCAGGGGAACATTATGTTACAGAATGAATGCCCTTCGACTTGAAGAATGCTAGTGCTACATATCATAGGGTTATGACTACCCTATTCCATGATATGATGCACAAGGAAATTGAGGTATATGTTGATGATATGATTGCTAAGTCTAAGACTGAAGAGGATCATGTAAAATATTTGTTGAAATTGTTCCAGCATTTGAGAAAATACAGAGTCCACTTGAATCCAAATAAATGCACTTTTGTCGTTTGTTCCGCAAAGCTTTTAGGCTTCATTGTCATCCAGAAAGGTATAGAGGTGGATCCAAACAAAGTTAGGGCCATTCGATATATGCATGCACCTACAACAGAAAAATAAGTCAGAGGGTTCCTCGGAAATTTGAAGTGTATCTCTAGGTTCATCTCTCACATGACTGCCACTTGTGAGCCAATCTTCAAATTGTTTTGTAAAAATCAAAGTATTGTGTGGAATCAATATTTTCAGAAGGCCTTTGATAGTATTAAATATTACTTGCTTGAGCCTTCTATTTTGATCCCGCCTGTGGAAGAGAAGCCTCTGATTTTTTATTTAACAGTCTTGGAAGGATCGATGGGTTGTGTCCTCGGACAGCAGGACGAGACAAGGAGAAAAGAACATCCTATTTATTACCAGAGTAAGAAATTCACAGATTGTGAATCCTAGTATTTGTTGCTTGAAAAAACTCGTTGTGCTTTGGCATGGGCTGCCCGGTGTCTCCAGTAGTATATGTTGAACCATACTACTTGGTTGATATCCAAGATGGATCCTATCAAGTATGTTTTTGAGAAGCCTGTGCTGTCAGGAATAATTTCTCGTTGGAAGATGCTGTTATTAGAATATGACACTGAATATCGTACTCAGAAATCTATTAAGGAAATTGTATTGGCAAATCATTTGGCTCATTAGCCAGTTAAAGATTATTAGCGTATCCAGTTTGACTTTCCTAATGAAGATTTTATGGCCATTAGAGCTAAAGATTATGATGAACCAAGTCCTGAGGAAGGACCAGAGCCTAGATCCCGATAGGGTTTGGTGTTTGATGGAGCCTTTAATTCATATGGTCATGGAGTTAGAGCAATTATAATCACTCCTCGAGGTTCTCATATTTCTTTTACTGCAAGGATATGTTTTGATTGTATGAATAATATGGTAGAATATGAAGCATGTATCCTTGGCCTTGAAGAAGCCAGTGATATCAGAATCAAGAACCTCGATGTCTTTGGGGATTTAGCATTAGTTGTCAATAAGATCAATGGTGAATGGGAAACTCTTCATCCTAGTTTGATCCCATACAAAGATTATGCTAGGCGGTTCTTGCCTTTCTTTGATAAAGTTAATTTCCATCATACACCTCGAGAGGAGAATCAAAAGGCAAATGCTTTAGCTACTTTTTCCTCCATGTACTAGGTAAATTTCCACAACGAGGCACCTCAAATTATGATCAGACGTCTGGATATACCTGCTCATGTGTTTTCACTAGAGGAGGAAATAGACAATAAACCATGGTATCATGATATCAAGTGTTTCCTCCAGAGTTGAGAATACCCAGCTGGGGCATCCATTAAAGATAAGAAGACCTTGATAAGATTGGTGTACAATTTCTTTATCAATGGAGATGTGTTATACAAAAGAAATCACGACATGGTCTTGCTCAGATGCATGAATAGACACGAAGCAGACATGTTAATGCAAGAAGTTCATCAAGGGTCCTTCGGTACTCATACCAACAGACATTCTATGAATAAGAAGATTCTTAGAGCTGGTTACTATTGGTTGGCAATGGAATTTGATTGCTTTCAATTTGTCAAGAAATATCATAAATGTTAGATTTACGCGGACAAGGTGCATGTGCCCCCGACTCTACTCAATGTTATTTCGTCTCCATGGCCATTCTCTATGTGGGGAATTTATATGATTGGCATGATTGAGCCCAAAGCTTCAAATGGACATCGTTTCATTCTGTTAGCTATTGATTACTTAACCAAGTGGGTCGAAGCGGCTTCATACACCAATGTGACCAAATAAGTAGTGGTATGGTTTATCAAGAATCAAATCATCCACCGATACGATATTCCAAGCAAGATTAGTACTGACAGTGGTTCAAACTTGAACAATAAGATGATGAAAGAACTCTATGAAATCTTCAAGATTGAACATCACAACTCTTCACCTTACAGACCCAAGATGAACGAGGCTATTGAAGTGGAAAATAAGAATATAAAGAAAATCCTGTAGAAGATGGTTGTAACCTACAAGGACTGACATGAAATGTTTCCTTTTGCTTTGCATGGATACCAGACGTCTGTCCGCACTTCAACAGGGCCAACCCCTTTCTCCTTAGTCTATGGCATGGAAGTAGTGCTCCCTATAGAAGTTGAGATCTCATCAATGCGAGTCTTGATGGAAGTCAAGTTGACATAAGCTGAATGGTGTCATAACATATATGACTAGTTGAATCTAATTTAAGAGAAGAGAATGACAGCCTTGTGTCATGGTCGGTTGTATCAAAAGAAGATAAAGAAAGCATTTGTTAAGAAGGTTTGTCCTCGTGAATTCAGAGAAGGCGACCTCGTGCTAAAAAAGATCTTGCCTGTCCACAATGATTCTCGTGGGAAGTGGACTTCCAATTACGAATTCCCATATGTTGTCAAGAGAGCCTTCTCTGGAGGTGCATTGATTCTAACAACTATGGATGGTGAGGATCTCCCCAGTCCGGTGAACGCTGATGCAGTCAAGAAATACTTTGCCTAAATAATCAAAAGAACAGCTTGCTAAGTTGAAAATCTGAAATGGCGACTTAGGAAAAAATGAGCGTCTCGGTGGATTGAAAACCCAAAAGGGCGGTCCAGGAAAAAAATTAGAGACATAAACAGAAATAATTCATCTCGATAGATTAAAAACCCGAAAGGGCAATCTAGGAAAAAATTAGGGATTTTATGGCAAGTAACTGCATCAGGGAAGACTTGATCACTTGAAGCAGCAGCATCATCGATCAGGAAGTCTCAATTCATTCACTCTCAACAGAAGCTAGAGTACATGAATTCAAAGTTGTTAGGGAGAATAATGGTCATTGTATTTCAATGTAGCCTTTCCATTTACCATTTTCTAAAATTTGTAATGATCCATGGATTTACGTCTTTTGCGAACTACCATTCTATCAATAAAATCCTGATTTTTGCCAATTAATTTCAATTCTTATATATTTGTTTCTTTTGCAAAATGTCATTTATTTTCGATGATAATTTTTGAAACAAAGGTTTAATAATAAACATGCTTTTGAAAATTACAAAATGTTTTCCTTTGATTTTTGAACAAACTAAAAGAAATGTCAGCGGTTGTTTGGGATTGATCGAGTCTCAAAGTACTGAACTCAGTACAGTTGGTCGTTTTGGTAATCCTATTTTCTCCAATGGATTTGTTATCAGATAGTGGATTTTCCCCAACCCATTGTTGTTGCAATGTTGATTTGGGGTTCTCTTATGACAAGCCCAATAGAAGTTTCTACACCATCAGAGAGTTGTTGATTTCTGAAGATTCTTGTTTCAAGTCTCCCTAGTGAAGGATCCTTTGTTCTGGAAGATATTGTTGAAGACAAGCTTCGTTGCAGGGTCTCCATCTAGTTAAGATTTGACTGAGTATCCAGTTCATTTGTTTTGTGATTTCCCAGTTTGTTCATTGTGTAGTTTTGTCAGCATAAGCATAATATTGCATGCATTTTAGCATTAATACAACATCCGTGCATAGCTGAATGAAAATTCGTGCTCATTCGCATATCCTTGGTGTCTATAAACCCATTTTCCTATTAGTGTTTTCCCCAGAGAGAGTTTATCTTCTATTTCCTCACTGAGATTGCGCCTTGTGGAAGAATTATGTTTCAATTTTCCTCCCATCTCATTTATCTGGATAGAATAAATCCCCAGTCGAGTTTGTTCCTCGTCGGGTAGAGTCCTGTTTAACCATTTCTCTCCAGCTCGTTCCTAGATTGAAATTTGGTCCCTTGCAGCAATTTTTGACCTCTACAGGTTGGAAACATAAGATGGAGAAGAAGGCTTATTTTGCACCTTTTGGATCCTATTTCTTTCAGTAGAGAAGACTTATTTAATGGATAAAGAATCTAATTTCTCAACAGTTAACGCTTCGGTAATCTCTATAAGATTTTTTTTCAATAACAAGTGGCAGTCTCTTTATTTGAGAAGCTTGTTCATTCCTAGAAATAGCAATCCTTATTTCAATAGCAAGTGCTAATCTCTTCAGTCAATCCCCAACATAGAAGCTTGTTGTGACTCAACAAATCAAAGTTAACACTGGCTCATTTTTTAACAGGTGGTTGTCTCTTTATTTGAGAAGCCTGGTGCGATCCTCGAACAACGCTAAGATATCAATCTCCAGCGAGTGAAGACCTCTCCAGGTTGAAGACCAGAAGTCGAAGAAAGCTTGTTTGATACCCTTTCCAAGTGGAAGACTTGGTTAAAGAAGAATCTAAGACTCGTTCCAGGTTGAAGACTGGAAGTCATGGGAGGTTTGTTACACTTTCAAAGTGGAAGACTTTGTCAAAGAAGAAACTGAGACCCATTCCAGGTTGAAACAATGCATCGACAATGTATACACACATGTCACATACTAGGCACTCGACACATCACAAAACTTGTCTGGATAGGCCGACCTGCTATGATACTGTCATATCCTAATTTTTACCCCTAAGATCATAAGCATGGTATCCTCCTAGCCCTCACTTCTTTAGGGTTTGCCTTTGTAGGAGATCACCAAGCACCCTTTGTCTTTCATTTTGCTTCTATGTTTGTTTCCCTTATAACTTTGTTATCCTTATTCAAAATATAAAAATATGTGTTGTTTCCTGTCATACCCTAATTTTTAACCCTAAGATCCCACCTCATTTGCATCTTCATGATGCATCAAGATCACAAACTTGGTTCTTCCCTAGCCCCTCATCCTTGGATTTGACCTTGTGGAGATCACCAAACACCTTTCTTTGTATCTTTTAATTTGTGTTTATATACTTTGTATTTCACTAACCACTAATTAAAATATCAAAAATATGTCTTGTATACCTTTTTATTTCTTTGCAATGTAGGGTTTTGCATCAAGAACATCAAGCATGATTCATCATCTAGGGTTTTGCTCCCCAAGCCAAGTTTGGTCAACAATTGGTTCCTAAGGGAAATCCTATCAAGCCATGAACTCTAATCTCAAATTATTTGATCTCAAGCATCACTCAATTTCATGTTGCTCAAAGATATATCAAGGTTTAGTAGCTTGTTTCTCAAGAAAAGTCAAAGGTTCATGTGTTTATTTCCATGCCTTAATCGACAATTTACTTCAATATTTGGTCAATATAATCAAGGGACATTCAAAGGCACCTTATTTTGAGCTCATATGATGATCCATGTGCTTTGAAGTGTATGAAAAGCTCAAGATCACAAGTTGATTCAAGGAAGTTTGACCTAAAAGTCAACACTTTCAAGTCAAAGTTCCAAAGGGCACAACTACTTCAATTCTCAAGATTTTTGAATACTTATTTTTTGAATATAACTCTTCTTAACATCCTCTTCAACTTCTCTTTACATGACAAGAGCCAATTATGCTTGGAGGATCATCAAAAGTTTGGAGACATTATAGGCCATTTGTGGACTTAGTGAAATTTGACCTATTTTCAAGTGACTTTTACTCAACTTTCAAGGATCACAACTTCTTCAATTTTCAACATATGAAGATCATTCTTTTTCACAATATTCTTTGTGATACACTCTACAATATTGCTTCAATGATCAAAGTCAAATTATGCTTGGAAGGCCATGCAATTCATTGATACATTATAGGTCATTTTCAGCCATTTGGACTTAGAATTTTCAAGTTTGGTTTACCAGATTTTTGTGCCAACTTTGACATGCCATAAATTTTTGCTCAAGCATCCAAATGAAATCTTTCTTGGCAAATTGTGATCTTTTCCATGATGTTGACCAATTGCAAAAAGAATTGGATGAAAAATCTTCTTGTAAAAGTTGCCCCATTGATGCAAACATGGTGACTTGGAATTGGAGTTTCACACCATGATCATATTTTTGCTTAAACTAATCTTCAATTAAAAGTCAAATTAGCACGTGAAATGCATCTAAAGTTGATTAACCAAGTTGCCTGAAGTTAAATGCGTGGTAAAACGCATGGTTTGGCTGAGTTTTGAGTTGATTTCAAGTCACACTTTTGCCATGATGAGGTGCACACAATTACCATGAATCTCCACTCAATTCACCCCTCTCAGTATTCCATCATCTTCAGCTATAAATAGAGGTTCATTCTACCTTCATTTCCAAGCTTTTGAGAGCCAGAAAACCCATGCTCCACCTTCAAGTTTTCTGTAAAAAATGTGAGCTATCGTGTTTCAATTTCCAGCCACTCTCACTTTTACTTCTTGATTCCATAAGCTTCATCATGTTCTTCTGAAGCTTCTGCAACAAATTTCAAGCTCTAAGAGTCCCTTAATTGCTCTAACCAAATCTAGTTTCAGTGCTTCTCAGATCGTTTTTGGACAAGGTAGTTTGAAGCTCCATTTTCATTCAAACAAGTTACCACAATGTAGTCATTTGCTTTCTGATTGTTTCCCCTAACCCAGCTGGTGTTGATTCCGCTTGTGCATCATTTAATTTTTGTTTTCGTGTTTTTAGTTTCATTGTGTTTTCTCTGAAATCCTCTCTACTCCTTTTCAATAAATGAAAATGGAAAGCGAGGTTGAGTTCCCATTGATGAGACGGTCATAATCGTATAGGTCTTATGATCTATCTTTACCATTTATGGAACTCCTATGAGCAGCTCACCGAAGAAGATGACCGGAGAGGCTGAGAATGATGACTAGGTCAGATACACGTTGGCATTTTGAAATGTTTTGATAGGCTGCATTTGAATGTGATTCCATGTTATTTCTGAGCTAAGTTCCACCATAAGCGCGCATTTCTGGATCATGAAATCTGCCACATCAGATTAATGAAATGAATCCAATGCGTGTGGTTTTTCTATTTTATTTTCTGTTTTATTTTAAAATTGCATTTTCTTTTAGAAATTCATAGAAAAATCATTTTAACTCCAAAGAATCCCAAAATAATTTCTAAAATTTTATTTTATTTTTCTCTTTCTGATGATATATTTTTCGTATTTTATTTTTGTCATTATATATTTTTCATGTTTTTTCTCTTTATTTGAGCATTTTAATTAGTTTAAAAATATTTTTATGTATTAAAAAATTCTCAAAAATTTTATATAGCATTCTCAAAACTTAAGATATCACCACCGATCTTTAATTTATCCAAGGGAAGGGGAAAAGAAAGAATAACCCATAAATATGCAATTCAAAATAATGCAATAAAGAGATCTAAGGTACGGGGGTTGGTTATACTGAGGGAAGGTATTAGCACCCTAAGTATATGTAGTATCCTATAAGAACCTCTTGTTGTATTTGACTTAAGTTAAAATTTGTTTGCTAAAAAATTGATTGGGGAGATGAGAGGAGAAGTGTTTTTTTTATTTTTTTTTGTTTGGCAAGACACAAAGTCTTGTGCCTACGTACCAATGAAGGATCAAAACCTCGTAGTTCGGGGTACAAATTAAAAAGGGGGTTTGTTATGGTGGATTTTAATGAAGAAGAGACAAGTTGTCATCTTAAGGAGAATACTCAACTTATCCACCACTAACATGTGGAAGATGGATCTATGCTTCACATTGAGAGAAGGGCTCCAACTTGCATATAGAATCAATAAGTATGGCACATACCTCTCTCAAGTGGAAAAGAATCAACATCTTTCTCAACAATGTCATGGGGTAGCAGATTTATATCTCAACTAGGGATGACTAATGTCTAATCTATTTGAAAAGGTTTTAAATTGAAAAGCCAAGTGGCAAAAGGTTTGAATAAGGTTTGTGTCTTTTAGTCTTATGGAAAAGGTTTGAATAAGGTTTGTGTCTTTTAGTCTTATGGAAAATGTTTTAATATGCTTAAGATGTCTTGAAGCATTTTGTTAGGAAAAGAGTTTGAAAAGTCAATGACCTAAGGTCAAGGTTTCTATTAAAAAAGGTTTTGAATTTAGAAGAGGGGAACCTAATATTGAACCATCTAAGTGGTAATCAACCTAAGGGAAACTTCCTAAGAGGTAGAATTCTAAGGATAACAATGATTATGCAAATTGGAAAAGATGCAAAAGAAGATAAAGATGCATATGAAAATGACAAAGAGTCAACAAGAAGTCCCTTCCCTTGGATTAGGCAATAATAGAAAAAGATGAGCATGTATGTAACAACATTCAGCAAAAAGGTTAAGTATGAGAAACATCAACATAACTTTTGAATACATGACTAGGGGTGGGAATAGGCTGGGCCGAACTAGGCTTTACCAAGCCTGAGCCTGGCCTGCTAAAAAATTAAAAGCCTTAGTCTGGCTTGTAGCCTATCAAAGGCTTATTTTTTGGCCTGAGCCTGGCCTTTTCGAAGGCCTGATTGGCTTATTAGCCTACTTAAAAAGCCCATATCATTTGAACATATGTAAATAAGAAATTCAACTAATGTTTAAATAGACTAGAGAATCAAAAGTACAATGAGACTAAATGTATGTTTCCATTGACTTATCTGAGCTTACCTAGTAGCATAAATTTTGTGAGATGATTTGTTTGAGATAACTTATGAAAACACCTTATAACATTATTCATAGGATTTTTTTAAACTTATTTTCATAAGTTCTTAAACATAACTAAGTTTACTTTTGTATTTTAATATAAAATATAAAATACAATATAAACACAATGAATTCATTCATAAATAGGTCAGCCTGATAAACTTATAAGGCTTTTTGTATGGCCTGCGGCCTAACCTATTTAACTAAATAGCCTTATAAAAAAGCCTAGGTCTTTTCTATTTAAAAAAAGTCTGGCTTGGCCTTGGCCTATGTAGGCAAGGCCATAGGCCCTTGTTAGTTGGCCTGGCGTATTCCTACCCCTATACATGACTAAACAAAGAACAAATTTAAAGTCATGGGGCATGGTTCAAGTAAGCAAGATCAACATGAATTATCAAGCATAAACATGGCATACAAGCAATACATTTGATCAAGGCATACTCAAACCTAAGCTAACATTCTTATGTGAACAAAAGACATGAATACATCATTCATCAAGACATGTTTCAACAAGATAATATCAATACATAGACAAAGACATGACCTAGACCAAGACAAGATCACCATGGGTTATCAAGTACAAACATGGTTCATATTATCAACACATCATCATCACTTACAACATGTTTCATACAAGACAATATTAATACATGAATAAGGGAACAAGACATGGATTCATCAAAGATTTTAGGTCAGGAACATAACCGACAAAACCCTAAATCTTAAGCAACTTGAAACAAGGATGCATAACACAATCAACCATATTTTTTTAAGTATTTAAGACAAAAATAAAATCATAGGAAAATATATGCATGAATATGAAACCTAATAAATAAATGAGGGAAAAATATATTTAGGTTAAAAAAGTGAGGAAAAAAAAATAAAATGTTTTTTTTGTTGTAATTTTTAAAGTTTAAATTAAAATAAAAGAAATAATTAAAGATAATTAATATTATTAAATTTTTTAATGTATAAAATAAATAAGTGAAACAAAATAATAAAAATATTTTTGGTATTTTAATGGTATTTAAAAAATAACAAAGTTTAAATAGATTTAAAGAAGAAAATAGAAAAGAATTAATTTAAATAAAAAAATAAAATAAAATAAAATAAAGAAAAAAGAGAGAAGGAAAGAAAGAGAGAAAGGAAAGAAGGAAAATGAAAAAAGGATCAAAAAGGGGCTGGGGAGGGGGGAATCGAACCCAGGCACCTTCGCTTGTAAACACACAGACCAACACTCTTACCACTATGCCACATGGGGCGCGTCTGATATGAAGATGCACCCATGTGGTAATATATAAAACATGATTTAAAAAACTGAAAAGGCGCCAAGGCTACCTTCTTCTTCCTCGTGCTATCATCAAGAACAACCATGGAGTTTGAAAATAAAACTCCCTCATTTTGGAACAAATGAAAAAAATGAATATACCATTTCACTTGAAATTCAATAAGGATTCCAAATATGCATCCATCTTAAATTTATATTGACTTTATCTCATGAATTTCAAACAAAACAAGAAAACCCTAGAAATTTCAAAATAAAATTAAATGTCATATATCAATGATCAATGAACAAATGCTTAGGAGTTTTACTCACTACATCATGACAAACACATTGGTATCAAGAAACAATAAAAAAGATGCTCAAAACATGGAGTTCCAGAAATGCCAACATACCTCAATGGAGTGAAATCGTGATCCTTGTTAGAGCCCTCCCATATGCCATGTAATGATCCCTACAGCAATACTGACCTCCCAAATTAATGTGCAAGTTGGAAAAGTGAGATTGTGATGAATGTGTTAGAGCTATTGCAGGTTGGTTTTGATGCTTTGGACAAGTTATGTGAGGTATATAGAAGGTGTTTAGATGGATAAATGGTGAGGAAAGTGGTTGGTTTGTGAAATTCGAATTTCACTTCAATGGTGGTTTGAAACTTGCAAGAACTTGTGATCTCTGGTTGTACTTATGTTCTTGGTGTGTTTGTTGTGTGTTTCAACAATGAAATGAAGCTCTATTTATAGTGAAATGATTCAGAAACAATGCAATGGTTAAAAACTGTTTAGGGGATCTTTGATCAAAACCATAAAGTTGGATAACAAGTACAAAAGTGTTTTTTTAGCTTTATAGCTCCTAAGTTGACATTGCCTCACAAAGTTTCTCAACATGTACAAGTTATTTCTGGTGTGCATACCAACTTCTTCACTTCATGGACAAGTTTCCTTTATTTGAGCAACATTTATGCAATGTCCAAAATAGTTCCAAGATAAAACATTGGATCAAGGTTTTCTCCTTTGTGTGGAGATCAAATCTGCAGAAGTTTGGTACCAAAGTGAAGATCCTACATGATACTACAAGTTTCATGTTGATCATGTGTCTTGGAAATGTTTGGAAAGTTGGCAAAAAGTGCCCTAAACTCGTGTGACCAAACTGACTAGGGACTTAGTAAAATTTTGGTTCTATTTGAACCAAACAGGTCATGAAGAAACCCCAACTTTGGACAACCATAACTTTCAATTGGTAAGGGCTTTTGGCCCCATTCTTTCACCAAAATAAAGTATGAAATATGGTCTTTAATTGAACCTATCAAGCATCAAAAAAGGTGGCTTGAATTGTTCACAATGAATTTAAAAAGTCATGCACTTGACCATCCTGAAAACTTAGAAAAAATTCTAAGTGTTTTGGATTTTCACACAACTTGAAACCCTAACTTTGGACATCAATATCTTCCAATCTAATAAAGCTTTTGGATTGCAATTTTCCCTCAATTTGTAGTATAAAATGCCATATTTTAAAGTAGCTCTTAAGTGTTTCCATTGGATGCTTGAGGAAGAAGTTACAATCTTGGAAAGTAGGTCACTTGACCATGAGAAATTGTACTTAGAAAAATTCAAGAAACCCTAATTTCATCAATTCTTGATCTTTGAATGATTTATTTGATTTAACTTGATCAAACTCAATCATCCTTCATATTTTCATGATCCTTGACTTGTGGAGTCCATGTTTGACCAAAAATCTCAAAAGTAAAACTTTGACTTTGGTCAGCAGTTGACTTTTCATCAAATGAATTCAAATCTTTCAATTGTTAACAAATCAAACTTCTTAAGCTAATCCAAACACATGAATGGACTAAAGTGATATACTTGAGGCCTTTGAATCATGTCTTGATGGATGAGATCATGTCCATATGAAAAAGTCAACTCTAAGTTGTCTTTGGTCAAAAACCCTAATTTGATGCATCAGATGAATTGAAGCTTGATGAAATTGCATTGATGTGATTTTGCACTTGATTGTGGATGAATGGAAAATTTTGATCATGTTGAGATGAATTGGGAATTCGGGATGTTGAGGACCACATAAATCCTTGATTGATCAACTTCTTGAGCTCTTTGGTGCCAAAACCCTAACTTGTAATCAAAGCAAAGCAAGACACATATTTTTGTATTTTCAATGGGGTTAGTAATGCATAAAAGACACACACATGAGGTGATTGGTGTCATGTAAATTGATGAAAATGAGACGGAATCTTAGGGTTAAAAATTAGGGTATGACAGATGCCCCTATTTTAGTTTCTTCTATCCGGAGATATGGAGATTGAAATCTTCGTTAACGACGTGATAGGAGAGACTTAAATACAAACATGCACAATTTTGGGCCCTAAGTTACCACAAAGATGTTCATGATATGATATAATATGATATGATATGATATAAATGCAAGACGAGGATTCTGTGGGGGGTTGATGCCACAGGAGATGAATACATTGGGGGAAAAGGTTGTAACTCCACTAGGGAAAGATTGACTACTCTGACAATAAAAAAAAAAACAAATCCTTATATCTGGAATAGGGTTCAGCTTCAAACAATAAAATAATATGTTTGAAAAGATAATAAATCTCCCCACGCCTCGGGTCATAAGCCACAGACGAGTCTCAATTTCTTCTTTAATCAAGTATTTCGCTTGAAAAGGATAATAATAAACTTCCCCACACCTCGGGTCACAAGCCACAAACGGGTCTCAGTTTCTTCTTTAATCAAGTCTCCCACTTGAAAAGGATAACGATAAACCTCCCCACGCTTCAGGTCACAAGCCACAAACGGGTCTCAGTTTCTTCTTTAATCAAGTCTTTCACTTGAAAAGGGTAATAATAAACTTCCCCATGTCTTGGGTCACAAGCCACTCAGTTTCTTCTTTGATCAAGTCTTCCACTTGAAAAGGATAACGATAAACCTCCCCACGCTTCGGTTCACAAGCCACGAATGGGTATCAGTTTCTTCTTTAATCAAGTCTTCCACTTGAAAAGGATAACAATAAACCTCTCCACGCTTCAGGTCACAAGCCACGAACGGGTCTCAATTTCTTCTTTAATCAAGTCTTCCACTTGAAAAGGGTAATAATAAACTTCCCCACGCCTCGGGTCACAATCCATGATTGGGTCTCAGTTTCTTCTTTGATCAAGTCTTCTACTTGAAAAGGGTAATAATAAACTTCCTCACGCCTCGGATCACAAGCCACGTACGGGTCTCAGTTTCTTCTTTGGTCAAGTTTTCCACTTGAAAAGGGTAAGATAAACTTTTAAGAAAGTAATCACTTGTGGGAAAATATCTTCACAGGAGATTAGGAATTTCACTGGAGATTTATAACTTCACCGGGGATCTTCACAAAAAGATGCGGGCCAGTTGACTTTGCCAAATAGATTTCTTAAATAAAGAGAAAGATCAATTATAAGAATCTTTACCAAACTTCTCGGAGAGATGACATTCAATGGAAGCAAATTTTGATAATGAGCTCACTGGGGAGAGCCCTGTTAGCTTTAGTTTAAAAACAGTATTAGAACAAATGAAGTCCTTGTAATAGGATGTCTTAAATAAAGAGAGAACACTTGTAAAAGTCTTCAATAAGCTTCTTTGACGGGACTTCCAGAGAGATGGCATTTGATGAAAGCAAATATTGATAATCTGATAATTTCATTGGGGATAGACAAACTGTCTTGAAAAGAAACTATCATTTGTAGTCCAATAGAAATTCTGAGAACATAACAAGCTGCTTAAATAAAGAGCCCGCCACTTGTTCTCTGGTGTAAATTCTGAGAAAGTGTTACAACAACATTGCTGGAGAATAAAGGTTTGTCTTCAATGGAGATCCATAAACAAATTCTTCCTGGGGAGACAAAGTATTCAAAGGTGCAAAATAAATGCACTCTCGATCTAGGTTTAACGGCCTAGAGAGATTCGAAACCAAATAATCGTCAGAGACCAAAGTTCAATCCAGGAATAAACCGCAGAGAAACGGTCTAATAAAACTCTACCCAATGAGGAATGAACTTGACTGGGGATTTATCCTATCTAGAGATGGAAAGGAAGGCTAAAGCAAAAATCTTTCACGAGGAATAAACTCAGTGGGGAATTAGAAAGGATATACACTTTTTGCTTAAGGTTGACGACTCTACTAGAGAGAGGAAACAATATCACTTGGGGGAATAAACACAGCCAAAGTGATTGAAGTAAACAACATTACAAAAATGTGAAATGCACATGTATCATGTATATGCGTGTATGAATGAATGTATATCATGTATATGTTTAATGCTGACACAACAGATGAAAGAGATAAATTGAACCGCCCTTTTGGGTTTTCAATCTACCGGGATGTTTATTTTCTGTTTTGTCTCTAATTTTTACCTGGACCGCCTTTTTGGGTTTTCAACCCACCAAGACGCTCATTTTTGTCTAAGCCACCCTTCCGGGTTTTCAACTTAGCGAGCTGTTCTTTTTTTTCATTTTAGGCATAGTATTTCTTGACTGCATCAATATTCACAGGACAAGTGATCTCATCTCCATCCATAGTTACAAGAATTAATGCACCACCAGAGAAGGCTTTCTTTACAACGTATGGGTCATCAAAGTTAGGAGTCCACTTGCCCCTAGAATCGGTGATGAAAGACTAGATTTTCTTGAGCACGAGGTTGCCTTCTCTGAATTCACGAGGTCGAACCTTCTTGTCAAAAGCCTTTTTCATTCTTTGTTGGTACAACTGACCATGGCATAAAGTCGTCATTCTCTTTTCTTCGATTAAGTTCAGTTGGTCGTACCTATTCTGACACCATTCAGCCTCGGATAACTTAGCTTCCATCAGAACTCTCATTGAAGGAATCTCAACTTCCACGGGGAGCACTACTTCCATGACGTATACAAAAGAGAAAGGGGTTGCCCCTGTTGATGTACGAACTGAGGTACGATACCCATGCAAACGAATTGGAGCATCTCATGCCAGTCTTTGTAGGTTACTACCATCTTCTAGATTATCTTTTTGATGTTCTTGTTAGCAGCCTCGACAACACCATTCATCTTTGGTCTATAGGGAGAAGAGTTATGGTGTTCGAATTTAAATTCTTCACACATCTCCTTCATCATTTTATTGTTCAAGTTTGATCCATTGTCGATGATGATTTTACTGGGAACACCATAACGACAACTAAGCTGATTTTTGATAAACTTGACTACCACCTGTCTGGTGACGTTTGCATATGAAATAGCTACTACCCACTTGTTAAAGTAATCAATGGCCACCAAAATAAAGTGATGTATGTTTGAAGCTTTGTGCTCTATCATGCCAATCATATCAATTCCCCACATAGAGAAAGGCCATGGAGAAGATATGACATTAAGAAAAGTTGGCGGCACATGAATTTTGTCAGCATAGATTTGGAACTTGTGGCATCTCTTCGCATACTTGCAACAATTAAACTCCATCGTCATCCAATAGTAGCCTGCTCTCAATAGTTTATTCTCCATTGCATGTCCATTGGAATGAGTGCCAAAGGATCCTTCATGAATCTCTGTCATTAACATGTCTGCTTCTTGTTTTTCTACACATCTAAGCAAGACCATGTCAAAGTTTCTCTTGTATAGCACATCATTGATCAAAAAGAAGTTACCAGCCAATCTTTTCAATGTCTTCTTATCTTTGTTCGATGCCCCATGTGGGTACTATTGTCTTCGGTGAAATCACTCAATGTCGTGGTACCAAGGATTATCATCAATGACCTCTTCTACTGCAAATACATGTGTTGGTCTGTCGAGACGCATAACATCAATCTTGGGAATATCATTCCAACGATTCACAACAATCATGGAAGCCAATGTTGCCAAAGCATCTGCCATACAGTTTTCATCATGGGGAACATGACGAAATTCAACTTTGTTAAAGAAAGGGAGCAACCTCCTTGCGTAATCTCTGTAAAGAATCAAGCCGGTTTAGAGAGTTTCCCATTCTCCCTTTATTTAATTAATTACTAAAGCGGAATCCCCATACACATTCAAAATCTTAATTCACAAGTCGATATCTTCTTCAAGACCCATGATGCAAGCTTCGTATTCAGCCATATTGTTGGTTCATTCAGATGTTAACCTTGCGGTAAATGGAATATGGGAACCATGAGGAGTCATAATGATTGCCCTAATTCCATTTCCATAAGCATTAACAGCTCCATCGAATATTAAACCCTAACGAGATCCTGGCTCAGGCCCTTCATCAGGTAATGGCTCTTCACAATCTTTTGACTTCAGATACATCACGTCCTCATTTGGGAAATAAAACTTAACAAACTGATAATCTTTGATCGGCTGATGAGCCAAGTGATATGTAACACCCAAAATAATCTCCCACGTAAAATAAATAAAATCAGAGTAATTATCCACAAAATCATATTTAAAAATGTCACACTTTCAACAAACACCTGCTCATTCAATCAGATATGTAACACATGTTCTTTCAAAAATTATTTATAATAACATTATTAGCAAAACATAACTGAAGGTTAATTCATATAGAGTGGAAATAACATTTAATCATTCAAGTTAACTACTCAAGGCATAGCATAACTGAGAGTGTCATAAAGAAACAACTGTCATAGGAAATAAAACATGGTAATCAACCACCAACAAAAAAAAAGCACACAATGTTCCAAAACCCCATTGTTACATATCAGAGCAGATGCCAAACTAAAAGAATAAATGGAAGACTTCATCTTCCAGTCACATATGAGCTCCTACTGCAGATTATCTGCATGTTACCCGCGTGGAGGCAACATTCAAACAGAAGAGGTGAGATATAATAATTATATAAAAGAAGGCATGATAAAAAGTAGGCAACAAATTATATCATGCATATCACTCATTCCACAACAGACCACAACAACATCCAACATATAATACAACATTCACACAACAAGAGATGCAACAATTATGCAATGCAATGAGACTCACAACCAAACTCAATGCATGTGGTACCATACAATTAATATTTCAGAACCCAACCCCTCTTTCATGGTCAAATATCACTGATTCTATTCAATCTCGACAATCAGCTACCGACATATTATCCATTCATAGGATTGATGCTCCAATTCATTATCATCATCTACGATAACATCTCACTGATTCCATTCACTTTTGGCAATCAGCTACCGATATACTATTCATTCATAGGATTGATGCTCCAACAACAGAACGAAGTCCCAACACCATGAATGCATGCAACATATTACACTTGCAACAACAACATCAAGCACAATGACCAACACCATAGTCAAGGTACTCCTCCAATACTGGCCACCATGCACCAAACACATGTTATAACAGTTCAACAATAACAACATAATAATTTAGCAATCAATAACAACAACAATGCAACGTATAATGATATTCATCTTAATCATTATACCACACCAAAACTGGTCACCATGCAACAACAACGCTATTAAATCTCATCAACATCATCATCCAACATAGCAAACGACAACAATGCATTTATCGCGAAACAACATAATAATATAGTAATCAACAAAGAGCAACAACATCAAGCATAATGACCAACACCTCCATGGTCAAGGTACTCTGCCAATACTAGCCACCATACACAAATATACATACTGCAACAACTCAACAATAACAACTTATATCAAAGCAACCAACAACGATACGTTTCGGATTTTACCGCATCACAACATAACCACTACAATTGCATTTAAGCTGTCACACAACAAATAATAAACTTCTAGAATAGTAACCATTTTTATAAGGTAGTTTGTCACGTTATCTTTCCAATGCTTTGAACAGCGCTTCAATCGGACTTACGGATCAAAACTTAAGATTGAAACGATCTCGTAGTACAAAATCCAGAGAGCTATTACGGCCGCCCATAACACCTATTACAGCGCATAATACTCTCAACCTAGAATTTCATTTTTTGCACGTGTCTAGTAGCAGATTCCAGAGGGCTATTACGGCCACCCGTAATGGCTGTTACAGGCCGTAATAGGGCCCAGAAAATCACTTTTTCCATGCGATTTTGTGCGATCTCTCTCGATTTTCAGCATTGCAACAGACCCCAAACCCCAAGTTTTGACTTCCAACAATCCCAAAACATATCATATCATATGGCACATGAATCAAGGGAAATAAACACATCACAACATCAATTCATCATCTCTAAATCACCATTAACACACTTAAGTTCACAACCTTCAAACATCAATCAATGGCAAAATATCATCAACCACATCAAACTTGAATTTATGCATACATGAAAGGAATACGAATTTCATCACAATATCATCATCAATTTCATAAATTCACACAATCAATTATTCATGAAGAACATGGATAGAGAAGAAAAAAACATAATTCCTACATGTTATGATCTACCCACCATTCATCATAATTCCCCTTAGATAATCAGAACCCTAACCCTTACCTTAGAGTTCTTGCAACAAATCTTCTTTTACCTCAACAATGGTTCTTCTCTTCCCTTTTACCCTAGCTCTCCTCTTCTCAATTTTCTCTCCAAAACACGTACTAACACTTTTATTCCCAAATCCTTATTATTATTATCATCATTATTATTATTATTATTATTATTATTATTATTATTATTAGTATTGTTATTATTATTATTATTATTATTATTATTTATCAAATAATTAATAACAAATAATAGTAATAATACTAATTATCTAATTTAAATAATATCCACCTAATATTATTCAAATTAATAATTACTAACTAATATTACTAATTAGTTACTAACCACGCCACCCATCTCTAAGCAATTGGTCACACACCCCAACTATTCCCTCAAGGTCCAGTCTTAAGGTCGCTACCCCACACCAAGGGTATCCCAAATACAACAAACACACATAATCACATACATATACACAGCATCAGATAATTTCAATTTTTTAAAATAAAATGGGGCGTTACAACTCTCCCCCACTTAGAATATTTTCGTCCTCGAAAATTACCTGATACGAACAACTCAGGATATATGTCTCACGCATCCCGCTCTCCAACTCCCAAGCACCTTCTGGTTCAAGAACACGGGTCCCTAACAAATCCTCCAAAGACTGTATAGTCATTTCCATCTGACCATTTGTCTGTGGATGATAAGCTGAACTCAACCTCAGCTTTGAACCCAAAGCCTCTTGCAAACTCTCCCAAAATCTGGAAGTGAACCTCAGATCCCTATCTGACACAATACTCAACGGAACTCCATGCAGCTTCACAATCACGCGAATGTAGATCTCTGCCAACTTCGGCAAAGAAAAATTGATGTTAATCGAAATAAAATGAGTCGTCTTAGTCAGTCTATCAACAATCACCCAAATGGCATCATGCCCTCTTGGAGTATTTGGCAACTCAGTCACAAAATCCATAGAAATGGTATCACATTTCCACTCTGGAATATCCAATGGTTGCATCAAACCAGTAGGTTTCTGATGTTCCACCTTCGACTTCTGACAAGTCAAACAAGCATGCACAAACTGAGCCATATCACGCTTCAATCCAGGTCATCAAAATATTTTCTTCAAATCTTGATACATCTTTGTAGCTCCTGGATGAATACTCAAGCTACTTCCATAACCTTTTTCCAGAATCATCTTTTTTAATTCAGAATCATCAAGAATATAGATTCTATCATGGAATCTCAGCACACCTTGCTCATCCACTTTGAAGTCACTATCCTCAGTCTGATTACTTCCAATCATGAAGTCCACAAACTACATCCAACTTCTGACTCTCTCTAATATTATTAAGAAAATCATTGTTGATCTTCAGCATATCCAACATCACACTCGGCGGTGTCAGCTCACAGACCAAGCTCGAGTCTCTGAACTGCTCAATCAATTCCAACTCTCAAACCATCATAGTAGACAAATGTATCAGCCATGATATTAGCTTTACCGGGATGTTAATTCAAACCAAAGTCATAATCTTTCAAAAATTCTAACCATCTTATCTGCCTCATATTCAATTCTTTCTGATCGAACAGGTACCTCAAACTCTTGTGATCACTACACACTTCAAATCTGGAACCATAAAGATAATGCCTCCAAATCTTAACACAAACACTACTACAACCAACTCCAAATCATGAGTCAGATAATTTCTCTCATGAACTCTCAGTTGTCGCGAAGCATAAGCCACAACTTTACCATCTTGCATCAGTACACCACCTAAGCCCATCAACGACGCATCACAATACACCACAAACGGTCCATCCGGTTCAGGTAGAATCAAAATTGGAGTCGTAGTCAATCTCTTATTCAGCTCAATGAAACTCTTCTCACAGCGAATATCCCATACAAAAGCTTTACCTTTGCAAGTCAATAGAGTCAACGGAAATGACAACTTAGAAAATTCTTCAATAAACCTACGGTAATAACCAGCTAAGCCCAAAATACTTCTAATCTCAGTCACCGACTTCGGAGCCTCCCATTGTAAAACTCCATCTACCTTGGATGGATCCACAGCAATATAATCGCCTAAAATAACATGACCAAGAAAACTCACCTCTTTCAACCAGAATTCACACTTTGACAATTTAGCATAAGGCTTCTTCTCTTTCAACACTTGCAACACAATCCGCAAATGTTCAGCATGTTCCTCTTCTGACTTGGAATATATCAGAATGTCATCAATGAAGATCACCACAAATTTATCCAAGTAAGTATGAAAGATTCGATTCATATACTCCATGAACACACAAGGTGTATTATACACTCCGAACGACATCACCAAATACTCATAATGTCCATACCGAGTCCTGAACACCGCCTTATGAATATCTTCATCCTTCACTATAATCTGATGATAACCCGACCTCAAGTCAATTTTACTAAACACACGAGCACCCACCAATTGATCCATCAAGTCATCTATTCTTGGAAGTGGATACTTGTTCTTAATCGTCACTTTGTTCAATTGTCTGTAATTCACACACAATCTCATACTACCATCTTTTTTTCTTCACAAACAACACCGGAGCTTCCCAAGGCGACACCCTTGGTCTAACAAATTTTTTTCCCAGCAATTCTTCTAATTTCTTTTTCAACTCTGCTAACTCTGACACTGACACCCTGTATGGTGCCATAGAAACAGGTTTGGTACCAGGGATAAGATCAATAGCAAACTCTACCCCTCTCTCTGGCGGCACATCTGAAATATCATCTAGAAATACATCTAGAAATTCACGCACCACCTACAACTCATCAATCACAGCTTGAATCTCCACAACTAAGGATGCAAACAACTCAAGGACTTGAGCTTCCTCTT
This sequence comes from Lathyrus tuberosus, assembly GCA_022829125.1. Lineage (NCBI taxonomy): Eukaryota > Viridiplantae > Streptophyta > Magnoliopsida > Fabales > Fabaceae > Lathyrus > Lathyrus tuberosus. The sequence continues at coordinate 6,764,980 of JALAZF010000327.1, read as the reverse complement.
CCAAAAGCTCCTCCAACTCTCTAGCAGACAGAAAACCATATTCTTCCTCATCATCAGGAGCAAGAAACCGCACTGACTTGTTATAACAGTTGATATGAACATGATTGAATTCCAACCAGTTCATTCCCAAGATAACATTAAGATTTCCCAATGGCAAACAAATAAGATCAACACCAAAGTCTCTATCAAAGATTGACAGAGGAAAATTCAAACAAACCAGAGAAGTAGTCACTGATCCCTTAGCAGGAGTTTCGATAACCATTTCTCCCTTCATAGAAGAAACACCAAGGTTTAGCTTTTCCACACAAGTCTGACCCTCCAAGAATCCTTCTACCTGCGTAGCGGATAGAAAAAAACTCTTTACCTTCATCGAACTCGACTTCACGGTTTGAAGGCAAGTCGTAGATATCTTTCAAGAAAATATCAGGGATCACACACCACTGGCATAACAGTAGCCATCACATTGCTCTCTACTCTCAGAGAATCCAACATCAATGATACCTGGCCGTTCTCCCTAAAGACATCCCAACTTAGCCGGCAGACAGGAATATCAAATCCACAACATATTCAATGTCAGAAACAACATAGCTTTGGCATTTCTTGAGCTCCTGTAATCAGCAGCACACTACACCACTCATCCAAACGACTGGTAAACACATGGTTTAATTCCCACCAATCTGCTCCAAGAATAACATCAACTAGTTCCAACTAAAGACAAAATCTATCCATCCTTAGGAAGCACGTCTGGATACTCCTACATCACTGGCCTAACTCTAGCAAAAACATCACCTTCCCCGTCACTAGGAAGCGACCAACGAGAACAACTGACCGTCTTCACTCAAAGACCACACCATTCTCAAAACCGTTGAACTATCCAACACTACACTCTCACATGCAACAACATGATATCCAAGCTCTCAACAGTTAGAATATCCAAGAGAGGCAGACACTTCTCCCCTACTTGTTTCATTCCAAACCTACAAATGGAAAACAAAACAAGCATCGACAATGTTTTCACACATATGTCGCATACTAGGGAACAAACACAATTAAACAACCTGGTCGGATGAACCGACCTGCTCTGATACCACTATGTAACACCTTAAATAATCCCTCGTGTAATATAAATAAAATCAGAGTAATTATCCACAAAATCATATTTAGGAATGTCACACTTTCAACAAACACCTGCTCATTCAATCAGATATGTAACACATGTTCTTTTAAAAATTATTTATAATAACATTATCAGCAAAACATAACCGAAGGTTAATTCATATAGCAGCAGAAATAACATTTAGTCATTCAAGTTAACAACTCAAGGCATTGCATAACGGATAGTGTCATAAAGAAACAACAATCATAGAAAATAAAACATGGTAATCAACCACCAACAAAAAAAAGCATGCAATGTTCCATAACCCCAGTGTTACATATCAGAGCAGACGCCAAACTAAAAGAATAAACAAAAGACTTCTTCTTCCACTCACATTTGATCTCCTACTGAGGATTATATGCACGTTACCCGCGTGCAGGAAACATTCAAACAGAAGGAATGAGATATCATAATTATATAAAAGAAAGCATGATAAAAAGTAGGCAACAGATTATATCATGTATATCACTCATGCCACAACATACCACAACAACATACAATACAATATCCAGACTACAACAGATGCAACAATTATGCAATGCAATGAGACTCACAACTAGACACAATGCATGTGGTACCATATAATTCATATTTCAGAACCCGACCCCTCTTTCATGGTCAAATCTCACTGATTTCATTCAATCTCGACAATCTGCTACCAGCATATTATCCATTCATAGGATTGATGCTCCAATTTGTTATCATCATCTACAATAACATCTCACTGATTCCATTCACTCTTGGCAATCAGCTACCGACATACTATCCATTCATAGGATTGATGCTCCAACAACGGACCGAAGTCCCAACACCATGAATGCATGCAACATATTACACATGCAACAACAACATCAAGCACAATGACCAACTCCATAGTTAAGGAACTCCACCAATACTGGCCGCCATGCACCAGACACATGCTATAACAGCTCAGCAACAACAACATAATAATTTAGCAATCAACAACAACAACAACAATGCATTGTATAATGATATTCATCTTAATCATTATACCACACCAAAACTGGTCACCATGCAAAAACAACGCTATAAAAGCTTATCAACATCATCATCCAACATAGCATACGATAACAATGCATTTATCACGAAACAAGATAATAATATAGTAATCAAGTACAACAACAATGCAATATGCAAAGAACAACAACATCAAGCATATTAACCAACACCTCCATGGTCAAGTTACTCCGCCAATACTGGCCATCATACACCAACATACATACTCTAATAACTCAACAACAACAGTTTACATCATAGCAACCAACAATGATATGTTTCAGATTTTATCGCATCACAACATAATCGCTACAATTGTATTTAATCCATCACACAGCAAAACAATTAACTTCTAGAATAGAAACCATTTTTATAAGGTAGTTCGTCACATTAGATTTCCAACGCTTCGAACGATGCTTCAATCGGACTTACGGATCAAAAGTTATGATCAAAATGATTTCGTAGTACAAAATCCAGATAGCTATTACGGCCGCCCGTAATACTCTCAACCCAGAATTTCATTTTTTGCACGTTTTTGGTAGCGGATTCCAGAGGGCTATTACAGCCACCCGTAATGGCTGTTACGGGCCGTAATTAGGCCCAGAAAGTTACTTTTTCCACTTGATTTTGTTCGATCTCTCTCGATTTTTAGCATTGCGGCAGCCCCAAACCCTAAGTTTTGACCTTCAACAATCCCAAAACATATCATATCATATGGCACATGAATAAAGGGAAATAAACACATAACAACATCAATTCATCGTCTCTAAATCACCATTAACAGACTGCAAACATCAATCAATGGCATAATATCATCAACCACATCAAACCTGAATTTATGCATACATGAAAGGCACACGAATTTTATCAAAAAATCATCATCAATTTCACAATTCACACAATCAATCATTCATCAAAAACATGGATAGAGAAGAAAAAACATAATTCCTACATGTTATGATCTACCCACCATTCATCATAATTCCCCTTAGATAATCAGAACCACACCCTTACCTTAGAGTTCATGCAACAAAGCTTCTTCTACCTCAACAATGGTTCTTTTCTTTCCTTTTATCATAGCTCTACTATTCTCAACTTTCTCTCCAAAACACGTACTGACACTTTTATTCCCAAATCCTTATTATTATTATTATTATTATTATTATTATTATTATTATTATTATTATTATTATTATTTCCCAAATAATTAATAACAAATAATAGTAAGAATACTAATTATCTAATTTAAATAATATCCACCTAATATTATTTCAATTAATAATTACTAATTAATATTGCTAATTAGTTACTAACCACACCACCCATCTCTAAGCAATTGGTCACACACCCCCAACTATTTTCTCAAGGTCCATTCTTAAGGTCACTACCCCACACCAAGGGTATCCTAAACACAACAAAACACACATAATCACACACATATAAACAACATCAGACAATTTCAGTTAATTAAAATAAAACGGGGCGTTACATGATCAACTAAGACACTCCCTTGTATAGCCTTCTGAGTGTGATACTCGATATCGTACTCTGACAACAACATCTGCCATCGGGCAATCATTCCAGTCAAGGTAGGCTTCTCAAAAATATACTTGATTGGGTTCATCTTTTAGATCAACCAAGTAGTGTGATTCAGCATGTACTGATGAAAACGTCGAGTAGCGAAAGGTAAAGCACAACAGGTCTTCTCGAGCATAGAGTATCGAGACTCACAGTATGTGAATTTCTTAATCAGATAGTATATGGCATGCTCATTCCTTCCTGTTTCATCTTGCTGACCGAGTACACAACCCATCGAATCCTCCAATATGGTTAAGTACATAATCAATGGTCTCCCTTCAACTGGCGGAATCAAAAATTGAGACTCAAGCAGATATTCCTTGATACTATCCAATTCCTTATGGCAGTATTCTATCCAAAAATAGCCCTGATCTTTTTCTGAGGAGTTTGAAAATTGGCCCACAGGTGGCAGCCATATGTGAGATAAACCGGGAGATATAATTCAGGCGTTCAAGGAAACCCCTGACTTGCTTTTCAGTTGTTGGTGCCGACATCTCTTGAATGGCTTTAATATTATCTGGATCGACCTCAATTCCTCTTTGACTAACAATGAAACCCAAGAAATTCCCTGAACAGACACCAAAGGTACACTTGTTTGGGTTTAAGCGGAGTTGATATTTCCTCAACCGCTGAAACAAATTTAACAAATACTTCACATGGTCTTCTTAAGTTTTAGACTTAGCAATCATGTCATCCACGTAAACTTCTATTTCTTTGTGCATCATATCGTGGATGAGGGTAGGCATCACCCTATAGAAAAATGTGCCCCATGGTGTGATGAACTATATCTTCTCCATGTCTTCAGGTGCCATCTTAATTTGGCTGTAGTCGGAGAAACCATCCATGAAAGAGAATAATTTAAATTTGGAAGTATTATCGACCAACATATCAATATGTGGCAAAAGGAGATCATCTTTTGGCGGGCCTTGCTCAAATCCCAGTAGTCAACACACATGCGAACTTTACCATCCTTTTTGGGAACTGGCACTATGTTGGCCAACCACTGAGGATATTTGGATGTAACGAGGAACCCTGCATCAATCTGCTATTGCACTTCTTCCTTGATCTTGAAGGCCATGTCTAGGCGAGTTTTTCTTAGCTTCTGTTTAACCGGTGGACACTCTGGCTTCAACGGTAATTGATGCTCCACAATGTCAGTATCTAACCTGGCATGTCTTGGTAAGACCAAGAAAACACATCAACATATTCTCTAAGCAGTTCTATCATTCTCTCTATGACGGCTGGAACAAGCAGTGCCCCAATTTTCACTTCCTTTCTATCTTCTTCTGAGCCCAAGTTTATTACCTCTACTGGCTCTTTGTGAGGTTGAATGGCTTTTTCCTCGTGCTCATGCAATCTAGAGATCTCAACAGGAATCTCTTCTTCATCTTCCTCTTCTGCCTCAAACACAAGGAACTCAAAATTGGGAGATGGCATTGGGTCATTGTTTTCAATGGATTTTTTATGTATCAATATGCACATGTGATTTATGCTTTATCTTAGAATCAATGAAAGGTGAGTGTGTGCAAATATCAAAGTGATTATGTGATATATATATAGGTTTTTTTAGATTACCATTTTCTAGAAAAAGAAGAAAGTAAAAACAATGAGATGGAACACAAAATAGAAATTTTATTGATGATAGCAAATTCTTGAAACAAAGCCCTAACACAAACACACTTTTGCCTTGGGCAGAGCAAAAGGAAATTATTTAAATGAAGCCCAAACAACTACTCCTTCGCCTTGGACAGTGTAATATCCTAATTTTTGACCCTAAGATCCCACATCATTTGCATTTCATTAGCATCATATGTGTGTATACTTTTATGCATCACTAACCCATTTGGAGATACAAAGATTATTGTTTGTTTCATTTGATTACCAATTAGGGTTTTGAGCCTCAAAAGATACTCAGGCAAAGGATCAATCAAGAATGGGCATGATATTCAACATCTCAAGTCCCTCATCCATCAATAATAAAGTACAAGTCTACATCATTTCAAGTCAATCAAGCCCCAAGTTCATCTGGTGCACCAATTAGGGTTTTGGTTGATCAGGGCCTCCAAAGTGAATTTTTTTATCTAGGCATGATCCAAGACCTCAAGATATGTTTCAAGGACCACAAATACATCACATTAATCCATTCATATGATTGTATTGATCCAAAGAACTTTATTCATAAGCAATGCAAGGATTCAAATTCATCTCGACCACTAACTAGGGTTTTTGATGAAAAGTCAACCATACCTTTGATTGTTGAGCAAGGCATGATCTCAAATCTTGGGACATGATTCAAGACACTCAAAAACACGATTGGAATCCATCCATGATGTTTAATTTAGCCCAAGGATTTTATTTCATAAAGGATCACAAATACCAAAGTTCATCTGATACAAAAAGTCAACTATGGTCAAAATCAAGTTTGACTTTTGGAGTTTTTGGGGATAAATCCGAACTCCATTGTGGAGTGTGGTGGGGATAAATCATTACTCAGGAGGAGTTTATGTGATTTGTCCGAACTCCAATGTGGAGTTGTTGTGGAGATAGATCATTGCCAAGTAGAGGTGTATGTGATATATCCGGATTCTATTATGAATCGGGTTCAATTGAATGAACCATGTTGTGTGGTACCACTTGCATTGCATTGTGTCATTGAGTCACATTGCATTATTATGTCTTTGTTGAATTATAAGTGAAAGTGACAAGTGTGTCGTGAATGTGTGCACATTATGTGTGATTGCTTGATTATTACTCCGTAACATGTATTTTACACTGTTAATTATTGAATGTAGTTCTCACCCCTTTGTCGTTTCTATTGTCTGGGCTTCGTAGGGAGTACACACACACACACACACACACACACACACACACACACACACACATATATATATATATATATATGTCATAACTTGTGTATATGAATATATGATATCTTTGTATGCTATATGTGTTAGCATGTGGTGTGTGGGTGAGTTGAAGTATATATGTGAATTATATGTTTACATATTATTATGCAATCTTGATTTAGTTGTTATTTCTCACCCTTCTGCTGGAATATGCTTTTTATGGCATAATGCAGATTAGTCGCTGTATAGGCGTGGAGGCAAGTGGAAGAGTTAGATTTCATTTTGCTTAGATCTTTGGTGTCTGCTCTGATACGTAACATGGGAGTCGTGGAAACACTTGTGTTATTTATGTTTATATATGTGAACGTATATATTTTGATAACTTGTATGTACATTTTGATGTTATGAAACAACTTATTTTGTAAAACGAGTCTTTTATGGATAGTTCCGCTTTATTCCATAATTGAACTTCCTTTTGTTGGAAAAAGTTTCCTGTTATTATTTATTCCATTTTGTGTTATGTATCAATGTTATGAGCAGGTGGGCTATGTTTTCTCAAATGTGGCATCCTTATTTCTGTCGAGAAATTTTTTTTAAACTCTGATTTAATTATGTATTCTTTATGTGCTACACGGGAATTGGGGTGTTACAATTGGTATCAGAGTAGGTCGGTCCGGCCGGCCAAGTTGTTGAGTCGGTGTGGCATGACAGTTGAATACTGTCGATGTTGTTTGTTTCTTAGTATGTGATATGTGTGTGAAACACTGTCAGTGCTTTCTGGTTTCCTAGTCCTTTGTTTTCAGGAGTGAGAGTGAGATAAGTGGGGGAGAAGCTGGTGCTTCTCCAAGTTGCTTCAGTTGTGGAGCGTGGGCTAGTGTGTCGTTGTTTGCAAGATTATAAGTGTTGTTTGGACAGTGTTGTTCCCGATTCCAGAGGGAATGCGGAGGTAAGGTTTATGTCGACTAAGGATTTGTGCCTCAGGTAGTTTTGTGCACAAGAAGCAAGAAATGCTATTATGGTCTGGTAATGATGGTCTATGCCCCATCATGATTGTCGGCTGTCTATTGACAAATTGAGGAACTGATCACCCTTAATCTCTTGTTGATAGTAGACGGAACTATGTTGGATGGAATAGACGTGTCTTTTCGGCTTGGATGGTGTGTGATTTCCAAATGTGGTTCCGGATGTAATAACAAGCAAGATGTGTAATGGTATTAAGGCTATGGAAAGCAAAACTTAGAGCTTTGATGAGTTTTGAGACTTTTTTTTGGTTGATGGTTGATACATGTTGGGATTTGTGGAATTTGGATTGTCCATAGAATGAGATTGTGTATGGATTACTGATAGTTGAATAAGGTAACGATCGGGAATAAGTGTCCACTTTCAAGAATAAATGATTGGAATGGGTTGGTGGAGTTTAATTGGAATTACAATGGTTTGGAACGTTTGATAAGAGTGGTGAATTTGTGTGAGTTAAGGCTTGGATCAATTTCATGTGACTGGTTATGTTTGTTATCATCGGAATAAGTTGTTATTTACTCGATTAAGCTTGTATGTGAGTATGGACAAGTTTGAATGAGGGTTGGTTTGGTTGGGCATTACAATGTTCAGTGATGTTGATCGGTGTTAGTAATGCGTCTGGAATGGTTGTGGAGTATATGAATCGTATCTTCCATATTTAATTGGAATAGTTCGGAGTGGTGTTCATTGGGGATATTCTGATCTATTACAAAATTAGAAGGAGAGTATGTAGGGTGTTTGAGATCGAGTTGCAAGTGTTGAAAAGAAAGGAATTTTTATGCTAAGTTATTCAAGTGAGAATTTTGGTTGAAAAAGGTTAGTTTTCTTGGATATGTGATTTCTGATGATGGTATTGTGATGGATCCATCGGAAGTAGATGCAGTTCTACAATGAGAGGCTCCGAAGTCGGTTAAGGTGATTAGAGACTTTTGGACTTTAGTGGGTTATTACCGGAGGTTATGGAAGGCTTTTCCAAGTTAGCATTTTCGTTACTTCAGTTGACTTGCAAGAGGGTAAAGTCGTGGCTTATGCTTTACGACAATTGAGGATTCATGATTTCAAGATGGCGACGGTTACTTTTGTGTTGATAATTTGGAGGTATTATTTTTATGGTTTTGAGTTTGAGGTGTTTAGTAAATCAAAGAATATTGAGTACATGTTGGGTCGGGAATAATAGGGTATGAGACAACGAGGATGGTTGGAATTCCTGATGAGTTATGATCTTAGTGGGAATTATCCTATTGGTGAAGTTAATGTCGTGCCTGATGAGTTAAGTCGAAAGTTTTTATACATGCTTGTTTGATGGTCAGAGGATTAGAATTATTTGAGTAGTTCAGAGACTTGTGTCTGGTGTGTGAGATAACACAGTGGAGTGTGAGGTTGAGTATCTTAGAAATGAACTATGATTTTTTTCTAGGGGATATTAGAGAGAGTCAGAAGTTGGATATGAAATTGGTAGATTTGATTGTTGCGAGTAATCAGAGTGCGCATCAAAAGCGTGTTGTGGCACATTTCGTATATGCGTGTGTGACTTGTAAGAGTTCATAGTTTGAACATTGGAAACATGTAGGAATGATGAGACCATTGGACGTTTCAGAATGGAAGTGTTAGGTGAAAGGTTTAAATATTATTTGTGGGCTACTATGTAGATGAATGTTTTGGTTATGTAGGGGTTGTTGACACGATGTTGTGTCGTGGAACTTTATGTTCTTGTTTTTGTTGTTGCCTCGTTTCCATCGTGATGGTTCGAGTGCGAGTAGCTAATTCCTATGTGGGGAATTAGGGGAGGGTTACCTATGGTGAGTCTAACAATCTGGTTGTGTTCGGGTTCTAGAGTGAACCTATGTGTTCGTAACTTGAGTATTCTTTGAGTCGTGAGTTAATCGTCAAATGCAGTATATGAGCATTGCATCTTGTCATTGTTGTTGTTGCTGTTAGCAAGGTGGCTCGTCAGTTTGCGTTATTCATGGTGTGCCTAGTGTTGGCATGATAGTTGGCTAGTCGGATGCGAGAATCGTGTCCGGAGTTGTTCGTCCCAACTACATTTTCGAGGACGAAAATATTTTAAGTGGGGGAGAGTTGTAACACCCCATTTTAATTTATTTAATCGTCGTGTGTTATTTTATTTGTTTGGCCTGTTTAGGGATGTGTAGTTGAGCGCGGGGGTGTAGTGTCCTTAACGGATTGGGATTAATAGAGCAACTGGAGAACTCTGAAGAGATCTATTATTAAATGAAAGAGACAGATCATTAATTATTAGTCCAAGAGAGAATTTTATGGTAACGCTAATAATTGATCATTTGGTGTTAGACGACAAAATATCAATTGGAGGTATTTTACCCTGTTGGATTATATTATATAATAAGTATTATATATATATATATATATATATATATATATATATATATATATATATATATATATATATATATATATATTTGTCAGAAAAGAAAAAGAAAGAAGAAGGAAAAGAAGAGAAGGAAAAGAGAGAAGAGGAGGAAGAGGAAATTGAAGGAAATATCCGTCTCAATCGCGATTAATCGGGTAAGGGTGAGAAGTTCCAATTATATCATGCTTGTGTACGTATATGTATGTATTTGTTTGAATGTTTGGTTGAAAAATATATGTTTTCTATTTGGTTGAAATTGTGAACAATTGATAGAAATCGATGTTTTCACGGTTAGAATGCGGAATAGTTCGCGTAGAATAGTCGGGAAATGATAGGATTTAGCCGGGATTACTTGTCGGTATGATTGGGGGGTTTAAGGATGAGTTTGGGGGGTTTTGCATCATAAAAATCAGGTATTTTTGGGTTCTGTTACACAGTAACCGGTTAACGTGTGGTGAGTAACCGGTTACCACTGTTAGTTTCAGAAAAATATGATTTTCAAAAATTCATAACTTTCGAACCGTAAGTCCGTTTTGGCCACCGTTCGAAGCGTTGGAAAGCTAGTAAAATATTCTTTCTATTAAAAATGGTTTGAAGGACAGTAGATGATTTATTTAAGTCGTTGTTTTGTAAAAGTGTTGTGTTCTTGGATTTTTATCGCGTAAAATGCGTGCGATCGGTATTTTGTCGTATGTTATGCTATTGCCATATCAATGTGGAGCTTTTAGGCTATTTATATGATGTTATTCTTGGTATAGAATGTGGGTATTGAAAGATGGCCTTGTGGCATAAAGGTATTGAATAAATGAATTTCAACGTATGATATCGTATTGATGTTGCTGTGGGTAGCCTTTGTGGCGTGAATCCTAGAAAGTTGTATTTTTGTGCAGGTGATAATGTTTGTGGTTGTTTGAGGCCTTATGGTAAACTTCATTGTATAAATGAATATCAATGTATGATGCGAGTAGTTCATTGTGTGTATTATGATGAATTGATTGAATAAGTGTAGTAATACTAGTGTGTATTACGGTGAGTATGTATCTCACGTGTGATCAGGAGGATCGTGTAAATGTATAACTGATTGTTATACATGTGTTTGGTGCATAATTCTTGTTATGTATGTGTTATGATGAATTGATTGGACAGGTATGGTAACACTATTGTGTATTACGGTGAGTATGTATCTCACGTGTGATCGTGAGGATCGTGAAGAGGTATAATTATTATTATACCTATGTTTTTGTGCATCATTTATGTCGTGTATTTTACTTGATGATAGTCTCTTGTGCATAATTTGTGTGTGATGATGCTGTGTTACAGGTGAGGTAATTCCAGTGTGAATTACGGTAAGCGTATGGCTTACGTGTGATCAGGAGGATCGTGAAGATGTATGATTGTTGTCATACATGTGTGTTGTATGCATATTTGTTATCATGCATTTCATGGTGTCGGTGGTGATGAATCATTGCTCAGGAGGAGTGTATGTGATTCATCCGAACTCCATTGTGGAGTGTGGTGGGGATAAATCATTGCTCAGGAGGAGTGTATGTGATTTGTTCGGACTCTAATGTGGAGTTGTTGTGGAGATAGATCATTGCCAAGTAGAGGTGTATGTGATCTATCCAGATTCTATTATGAATCAGGTTCAATTGAATGAACCATGTTGTGTGGTACCACTTGCATTGCATTGTGTCATTGAGTCATATTGCATTATTATGTCTTTGTTGAATTATAAGTGAAAGTGACAAGTGTGTTGTGAATGTGTGCACATTATGTGTGATTGCTTGATTATTACTCCGTAACATGTATTTTACACCGTTAATTATTGAATGTAGTTCTCACCTCATTGTCGTTTCTATTGTCTGGGCTTCGTAGGGAGTACATATATATATATATATGTCATAACTTGTGTATATGAATATATGATATCTTTGTATGCTATATGTGTTAGCATGTGGTGTGTGGGTGAGTTGAAGTATATATGTGAATTATATGTTTACATATTATTATGCAATCTTGATTTAGTTGTTATTTCTCACCCTTATGCTGGAATATGCTTTTTATGGCATAATGCAGATTAGTCGCTGTAGAGGCGTGGAGGCAAGTTGAAGAGTTAGATTTCATTTTGCTTAGATCTTTGGTGTCTGCTCTGATACGTAACATGGGAGTCGGGGAAACGCTTGTGTTATTTATGTTTATATATGTGAACGTATATGTTTTGATAACTTGTATGTACATTTTGATGTTATGAAACAACTTATTTTGTAAAACGAGTCTTTTATGGATAGTTCCGCTTTATTCCATAATTGAACTTCCTTTTGTTGGAAAAAGTTTCCTGTTATTATTTATTCCATTTTGTGTTATGTATCAATGTTATGAGCAGGTGGGCTATGTTTTCTCAAATGTGGCATCCTTATTTCTGTCGAGAAATTTTTTTTATTCACTCTGATTTAATTATGTATTCTTTATGCGCTAGACGGGAATTGGGGTGTTACAACGTCTGCCCCCAAGAGAAGAACAATGAACATCCAAACCCTCGAACGTCTTCGCCGTTGATGCATAGTCTTCTCTCCCCTTGATTCAAGATGAATCAATTCCTTCGAATATGGTTGATCCAATTACCTTCCCACGCTACTAAACCGAAAGAACCCACCGTTCTTCAGTTACCTTCACTCGATCAATTGCGATCTACCAAAAATTCGAACCCAAACCTCTCTTCTATGATCCTCCGATTACAGCTACTAAACCGAACAATTGCTCCAATCTTCGGTTACCTTCGCCCGGCTGAATTCCTGTAGAACGAAACGGTTCGTGCAAAAGCCCCCAAAATCTACTCGATTCTTGGAGGACAAAACCAACTGGTTTTATTCAAGAAACACCTACCAAGCTCTCAACCCAGAAAATGAAGATCACACTTCCTAAATTCTGAACGTTATCACTTCGAACAATGGACGACACAAACAAAGATGATTATGTGTGATTGTTTGTTTACTCAATGAAGAAGATGAATATGAAGAGAAAAATGGTATCTATTTTCACGTTTCTTGTTTTTATTTTGTAATGAGATGACCAAAACTATTTATAGAGAATTAATTGACCCACTAAAAGTTACAACAGAAATAACAGAAAAAATTTAGGTGAAAAATGCAGCTCAGGAGTGTTTGGGCCAACACATGATTTAAAGAGGTTCAGCATGCGCTGACCCGTGGAAAATGCTATGCAAGTTTGGTCTTTATGCTTCGACCCACAAGCACCATGCATCGATGCAAAGTTGGTTTTTTTGGTGGGTTCCCATAATCATGCGCTTACCCGCATATTTCACTAGTTTTGTACCATTATTTATGCGTCGACTCATGTACTGGGAAGGTTAGCGCATGAACTGCGTTTTTACAGGAAATGCAATTTTTGCACATTTTCAACTGACCAAAGTCCAGACAAACATACTTGACACCAGTAAAATGATAATGAACATTTATTTATAGGAAAGACAAAGTCCAATACATCTAGACACATGAACAACAATGATTAGACACAATTTGCCCGACAAGTGAAGTGATACCGCTCAAATTACAATCTAATACTCAGTATATATGTTGACATCATTAAAACAAAATAGATGAAAGACCTTAGCCCTCACATACTCCCCCTTTTTGATGATGGCAACACTGTTTTAGCTTTCACGTTATTTGTAATTTGAGAACGAACAAGCGCCCCCTGTCTTTAACACTTGGTTAATTTCCTGCTATCCTTCTCCCCCTTTGTCAACATCAAAAAGAAGAGAAGAGGTGGTCAAAAGATTAACTCTACAACAAGTAAAGATGCATCCATTTATTTGCAGCACAACAATCATTAACACACATCCACATATGATACAGTTAATGTAAAGTTGGAAACAGATAAATACGGAACTACAAATGCAAAGACAATTAATTCCATAGTGAAAACATTCAAAACAAACTGATACAAATTGTCAAAGTTAAACAGCAGGACAAAAACATGCAAACAAAATAACAAAACATAAATGCAAAAACACAAATGATGTGATACCCTAATCTTTATGGCCTCCTCCCCCTATATGGATGACCTCTTCCCCCATAATGCTGGCCTGGTGGTGGCAAATCCTCTAAGTGCAGGTTGAGTTCGATCAGGGTGCGATTTAGAGTACCAAGGCTATTGGCAAGATTCAGATTCTGTTGAGTCAAGTTCTCGTCCATTTGGTTGAAGCGAGTCATAGATGCGTCAGCAAACCTGTTAAAGTTAGTGATGTGAGCCGAGACTTGATCGGATAAGTTTGTGAACCGTTCTTCCTGAGCATTGTAGCGACTCTCTTGCAATGCTTGGAATTCTTGCTATTGAAGATTCATCTCATTTAACCTTGCTAGAATCTCTTCAGATGCCTGGTAATCATACTGAGGCTGTGGAGTTGGAGGTGCCGAGTAATCAGGTTGCTTCCAACCATACTCTTCGCCATAGGTGGGAGGAACATAGGCGTTACCAAGAGTAGTCCAGCAGTTGTTTTGCCACTCTCCCCAGCCCTAATTTTCAGAATCGTCCTCATGTTGATCGCCCATCCATGCGTCGTTGTCGTTCTCTTGCATAACCACATCAGCATCATTAACCTCTTGATGATTACCATCATGCACGTCCTTATCAGTATTTCCTTCATAGTGAACAGGTTCTTCAGGTTCAGGTTGAAAAGGATGAGTCGATCTGTGTTGGTAATTGAATTTCTTATTAACCTTATCCCAATGGTAACCCATCATGGTGAGAGTTTTTGGTTGAAATTGTTGTTCAGATGAAATCTCAATGTAAGGAATATTTGGAACTGAAATCCCAGCCTTGTTCAGGACGTTTTGAATACAGGATGCATAACCTAGAGCCTGATATTTGTGAGAGTTGCGGGTAACGAACATCCGATATGCAAAATAGTATGGCCAGTTGATTTTGATCCGATTTTTCAAAATATACATGAGATGAACTTCAGCCTTCTCAACCCGTGAGTATCCATCTTTCTTAGGTCTCAAGATGCGAGCAACAATCCATTGCAAAATGCGGTCTTCAAATTTCAAATGACCGGTAGTGACATTTTTCGGAAAGATGTCACTTGCTACAACATTGTCAGGATATGGTTCCCGTAGCATAGAGTTTAGAGCAGTGTTGAAATTAAAGTTCTAACAAATGTTTTATCGATTACTCTGGGTAGATCTTCATATGTGTCCAAACTAAACAAAGTAGCCCATAAATCATTGTTCACATCATGAACAACATTATTCATAGAAAACTTAAACTCAGCCCCCTTAAATTTACCCTTGATTCCATAGTAGAACACTCGAATCAGATCACTATTGTATTTATCATCACATTCCAGGAACTCACCAAGATTCTGAACCTTGAGTATTTCAGTTATCCCAGGAATGTGATAATCTTCACCCATCAATACGTAGAAACCATGTTGTGGTATAACATCACGAGTACTAAACAATGCCTCATAAGGACTAGATAATGCATCAGAAACTAAAGAATTAACGGTTACCGGTTGTGAAGAGGTTCCGGAAGATGAAGCTCTGGTTGTTCTTTTACCGGTTGTGTGCCTTGAAGCCATTGTTGATGGAGGATTGAAGAAGATGAACAGTAGTTTGCAGTGGTTGTGGATGAATAGTGTTTCAAAATCCCTTGTTGAAGAGGAATGATGAGCAGCCGTTACTAACCCTTATTCTTATACCCTTGAGGATTCACTCTTGTGGGTTTTGATTTTTAGGGTTTTGATGAGATTTTTATGGAAATTAATGGGTATTGATGAGGTTTAATGGAAGAATTAGAGAGAGAGAGAGAGAGACCACAAAATATGATGAGATTACATGCAATGAACATATATTAATGTGTTATAAAGATATGTAGTGAAAAGAGGAACATTTGGTCGGCGCACACGTTCCAATTTAAAGCAGGAAGTCAGAACGCGCCAGTTTTGCGTCGACCCATGGACAGGATGCGCCGACGTCAGGCTGTTATGCGCTAACCCACCTGTTTCTCTTTAAATATGCAACAGTTTATGCGTCGACCCATGATATGGATCCGTCGACGCATGCAAGGCAAAAAAATGAAAAAAATTGAAATTTTGCAGACCTAAGTTCCAAAGGATAAATACACATGCACACACATAGAACAAACATCCACATGAACAATATGTGCTCAAAAAGCAATAAACATCAAGTTTAAGGTACTTAATATGGCAAAAGAAATATGTTAATCATCTATAAATTGAAACGATATTACCTTGATCACCATGACGATAAGAGTCCTCACATATAGCTAACTATCTCTTTACATTGTTAGTCAAAAGAATAAACAAGCATGTATATATATATATATATATATATGTGTGTGTGTGTGTGTGTGTGTGAAGATCACTATCTTAAAGGATTAACAAACACAATCCGAGATATCGAGAATGCCAAGTTCCCTACGGATGTGAAAGAAAGGCTCAGTGGCTAATGGTTTTGTAAAAATGTCAGCAAGTTGATTTTTAGTATCAACACGCTCAAAGATCACATCACCTTTCTCTACATGATCCCTAAGAAAATGATGACGTATTTCGATATGCTTGGTGCGTGAATGTAATACGGGGTTCTTAGTTAGGTTTATTGCACTAGTGTTATCGCACAAAATGGGAATACGCTCAAGTTTTAAATTGAAATCAAGTAATTGTTGTTTAAGCCATAATACTTGAACACAACAACTGCCTGCGGCAACGTATTCCGCCTCGGCTGTTTACAAAGCAACTGAAACCTGTTTCTTGCCATGCCAACTCACCAAGGAATTTGCAAAAAGGTGACACGTGCCACTAGTACTTTTCCTATCCAACTTGTACCCGGCAAAGTCGGAATCGGAATAACCAACTAAGGAATAAACACTACCTTTAGAATACCACAACCCATACTTTGGAGTACCGGAGAGGTATCGAAGTATGCGCTTAACTGCTTTTAAGTGGGATTTCTTTGGATGTGCTTGATACCTCGCACACATGCATACACTGAACATAATATCGGGATGTGATGCGGTAAGATAGAGAAGGGATCCTATCATACCTCTATATACCTTTTTACCTCTACGTCTTTAGCATTCTCGTCACGATCAAGGTTCGCACTAGTCGGCATTGGAGTATCTATTGCTTTGCAGTTTAGCATATCGAAACGTTTTAGAAGCTCAAGACAATATTTTGTTTGACTCACGAATGTGCCCTCTTCAAGTTGTTTGATTTGTAATCCGAGGAAATAGTTGAACTCCCCCATCATGCTCATTTCAAACTCCCCCTGCATCAAACTAGAAAACTCCTCGACCAAGGTCATGTTAGTAGACCCAAAAATAATATCGTCAACATAAATTTGTACCAAAATTAAATGTTTTCCTTGACGTTTAATGAAGAGAGTTGTCTCAACCTTCCCTCTTGAATACCCTTGATCAAGTAAAAATTTGCTTAGACGTTCATACCAAGCCCTAGGGGCTTGTTTAAGTTCATACAAAGCACGTTTAAGTTTGTAGACATGATCAGGATATTCATGAGATTCAAAACCCGGAGGTTGGGCAACGTAAACCTCTTCATTTATATATCCATTAAGGAAATCACTTTTAACGTCCATTTGGAATAATTTGAAGTTCTTAGTGCAAGCATAAGCAAGTAAAAGGCGTATAGCCTCGAGTCGGGCAACCGGCGCATAAGTTTCCTCATAGTCGATTCCTTCATCTTGGTTATAGCCTTGCGCTACAAGCCGCGCTTTGTTACGTGTTATTACTCCATTTTCATCAAGTTTATTCCTAAACACCCATCGGGTGCCGATTACTCGATGATCTCGCGGAGGGGGGACAAGATCCCAAACCTCATTTCTCCTGAATTGATTTAGTTCATCTTGCATTGATAGAAACCAATGCTCATCGAGTAACGCCTCCTTAGCATTTTTAGGTTCAACTTGTGACACAAAAGCAGAGTAATAGCAAAAATTACTAAGTTTAGAGCGAGTGGTTACTCCCTTAGAGATATCACCGAGAATGTTGTCAATTGGATGGTCTTTTGAAGACTTCCAAGCTGGAGGAAGTTCATCTTTATCAGCATGATGATCATCCTCACTTTTCACTGGTTGGTGATCCTTTTCCTCCTCAATACGCACTGCTTCAGGCTGATTAATTCCCTTATCAGTGTCCTTGAGTATGTCTTCAGTAGGTACACCTGCACCATGAAAAGAACTACCTTCTCCGACATTTCTCGGATAAGACTCATCAAAGGTAACATGAACTGACTCTTCAACTACACGTAACCTCTTATTATAAATTCTATACGCTTTATTTGACTGAGAGTATCCAAGAAAAATACCCTCGTCGGCCTTGGCATCAAACTTACCAAGAGTCTCTTTCCCATTGTTTAACACAAAGCATTTACAACCAAATACATGAAGGTGAGAGATATTTGGCTTACGCCCTTTTAAAAGCTCATACAGTGTCTTGTTTAGAATAGGCCGGATGAGCACCCTATTTAAAACATAACAAGTCGTACTTATGGCGTCGGCCCAAAAGTATTTTGGTAATCCACCATCATTGATCATAGTCCTTCCAAGTTCCTCCAAAACTCTATTTTTACGTTCCACTACCCCATTTTGTTGAGGGGTACGTGGTGCGGAAAAATTGTGATCAATTCTGTTGGAATCACAAAATGCTTCAAACAAATGATTTTCAAACTCACCCCCATGGTCACTTCTAATTGACCCAATGTTTATGTTTAACTTGTTCTGAGATAACTTAGCAAATCGTTCAAAGGCCGAAAAGGTATCACTCTTATTTGCTAAGAAAATAGTCCAGCAAAACCTAGAAAAATCATCGACTATTACAAAACCATAATAGTTACCACTTAGGCTTTTAACCCCTAGATGGTCCAAAGAGGTCCATATGGAGGAGCTCAAGGGGTCTCATAGTTGAAACAATGTTTTTAGATTTGAATGAAATCCTTGTTTGCTTCCCCATTTGACACGCATCACAAAGGTGATCCTTTGTGAATTTAATTTTGGGCAAACCGATGACTAGGTCTTTAGAGACTATTTGGTTAAGCAGATCAAAGTTGATGTGAGCCAACCGTCTATGCCACAACCATGAATCTTCATTCATAGCGACTAGACATTTGTCTCCATTCAACGATACCTCATTTAAGTCTAGCATATAGACGTTGTTCACCCTCAAGCCCTTAAACACATTCTTTTTGTCACTATCTTCAACTATGCAACAATCCTTTGAAAAAGATACTTTATAATTCTTGTCACATAGTTGACTAATGCTTAAAAGGTTGTGTCTAAGGCCTTCCACAAGAAGTACATCAGAGATAGTAGTAGATGAGGGGTTACCTACACTACCTTTACCAAGTATCTGTCCCTTGTTGTTATCTCCATAGGTGACAAACCCCTTTTTCTTCGCCACAAAGTCGATAAAAATAGATATGTCTCCGGTCATGTGTCTCGAGCAGCCACTATCCAGAACCCATCTTCTTTCGGTGGTCTCAAGACTTTTTACCTACAAAAAAAAATCAAGGGAGAGTAGGTACCCAATTCTCATTGGGTCCTTTAAGGTGAGTGAAACCAAGACTGCACTTGGGCAACCATTGGTAGATGCCTTTCGGAACAAGAAACCTTCTGAAGCGGCATTTTGCAATAGTATGACCAGGCTTACAACAGTAAAGACAAGTACGGTTCATTTGGAATTTACTTTTGGTATCACTATTTCGAATCACATAGGTATACTTTTGATATGGATTATTCATGCTCTCACGAAAATGTGATCGATCAATAGCAAACGTAACTTTTGGCTTAAGAGCCTTGTCCAATTTGGCCTTGAGGGTTCTCACCTCTCGTTGCCAAATATGACAAGTGTCACAGCCCCAATTGAACCAAGAGGTAGGGTCCTTTTCAACCTTGGCTTTTGATGTGTCCACTATAGAGTTTTTGAAGGCTGCCAATTCCTTTCCGGAATCGGAAACCTTCTTCTCCAAATACGAGAAAATCTTTTTATTTGAGGCTAAACGTTGAAATGCTTCCTTAGCCTCATAGTGTAACATGTCAAAAGCCTTTTGTAACTTTAAATGCGACATAGTATTAAAATGATCATATTTAGAATGCTTTACCTCTTTTACTTTGTTATGGCGTGCCATAAAACAAAAGTTAACGGATTCACTTTCGACGCTTGAGGAATCATCTTTCTCCGACTCACTATCGCTTTCCCAAACAATCCGACTTGTAGTGCCCGGATTTTCCACAGTTGTAGCACGTCCCTTTTACCTTGCCATTCTTATTTCCTTCGCTTCTAGATTGCTTCCTAAACTTGACTAGATTTCTATCCGAGTGTTGAATATCGTTCTTACGAACATATCTATTGTACCTTTTCACAAATAAGCACATATCATCACCGAATTCTTCATATTTGTCATTATTGGCTTCATCATCACTTAGCTCTTGATGTGTGGACTTTGAACAAGAAGCCTTAAGAGCTATCGACTTCTTCTCCGTATCTTTTGCCTTCTCTTTCTTGATACTCTTTTCATGTTTATCCAAGCTAATGAGCACTTGCTCATGCTCATCAAGTTTACCAAAGAGTGTTGTGAGGTCTAGTGTAGCAAGATCGTTGGCCTCCTTGATAGCGGTGACCTTCGGTTGCCATTCCCTGTTAAGACACCTCAGAATTTTGTTAGTAGCAACCTCATTTGGAATTGGTTTACCAAGAACATGCAATTTGTTAATAATGTGAGTAAATCGTTTTTGCATATCCGCAATGGTTTCCCCTTGCTTCATGTAAAACAAATCAAACTCTTGCATTAGTGTATTAATACGAGCCATCTTAACATCATTAGTGCCTTCGTGGGCTACTTGTAAAGCATCCCACATGGCTTTGGCCGTTTCACAATGGGAGACTCGATAATACTCGTCAACTCCCAAAGAGGAGATGATCATATTACGAGCCTTCCAATCATAGTTGTACTTTTTCTCGTCCTCCTTACTCCATTGGTCTTCGGGTTTAGGAACGACAATGCCTTTCGCATTTGTCATAGTAATTTGCATGGGACCGTTTAAAATAACGTTCCAAACCTTCCGATCTATAGAATTAATATGAACGCGCATACAATCCTTCCAGTAGCTGTAATTATCGCCTTTAAAAATTGGAGCTCTATTATAAGCCCCTTTAGGTTCGTTCGCCATGATCCAATAAGTTTTACCAAAGCACCAGAATAAACCGGAGCTCGTGATACCACTTGTTAGACGATGGCTATGGATCTAGAAGGGGGGGGGGGTTGAATAGATCCCTAGAGTTTTACACGCAAATGGTTACTAAAAATTTAGTTTTAAAAACGTAACGGAAGCAAACCACTGGATTGTATGTCTACCACAAACCTTCTACCAAAAGGATCGGATATGCACGAATATATTGAGAATGAGTACGGAAGAGAAAAATTCAGTTCAATTACTACACTTATAACGCAATCAATAAAATATCGCTTGCTTGATGTTTAATCCAAACTAATGAGGTAAAACGATAAACAATTAAAAGCAATGCATTCGATTTTGGCTTTGAGACAAATTATCAAACACCTGGTGTGCGTAAACACACTAAGTGCAGAATTTCTATGGAGGGTAATGTAAAGCTACTCCAAGATACAATTCAAGGAATTGTATCAATTTAACAAAACAGTTTATCAGCTTACAATTACACTACGACAGAAATTTCAATAACTTGCGACTTCACAAATTCGAACAAATTGAAATGAAAAAGAGTTAAAGGAAATAGAGAACAAACGAGATTTGATTAGGCAGTTCCCCAATCGTCCTCGCTTTGGGTACGTCTGCCCCCAACTCCATAATTGGAATTGATATATATATATATATATATGTAGCTGTTGTAAATTGTTTATTACAAGAGAAGAACAATGAACATCCAAACCCTCGAACGTTTTCGATCATTGATGCAGAGTCTTCTCTCCCCTTGATTCAAGATGAATCAAGTCCTTCGAATATGGTTGATCCAATTACCGTCCCACGCTACTAAACCGAAAGAACCCACCGTTCTTCGGTTACCTTCACTCGATCAATTTCGGTGTACCAAAAATTCAAACTCAAACCTCTCTTCTACGATCCTCCGATTACAGCTACTAAACCGAACAATTGCTCCAATCTTCGGTTACCTTCGCCCGGCTGAATTCCTGTAGAACGAAACAGTTTATGCAAAAACCCCCAAAATCTACTCTATTCTTGGAGAACTAAACCAACTGGTTTTATTCAAGAAACACCTACCAAGCTCTCAACCCAGAAAATGAAGATCACACTTCCTAAATTCTGAACGTTATCACTTCGAACAATGGGCGACACAAACAAAGATGATTATGCGTGATTATTTGTTTACTCAATGAAGAAGATGGAGATGAAGAGAAAAATGGTATCTATTTTCACGTTTCTTGTTTTTATTTTGTAATGAGATGACCAAAACTATTTATAGAGAATTAATTGACCCACTAAAAGTTACAACAGAAATAACAAAAAAAATTTAGGTGAAAAATGCAGCTCAGGAGTGTTTGGGTCGACACATGATTTAAAGAGGTTCCGCATGCGCTGACCCGTGAAAAATGCTATGCAAGTTTGGTCTTTAAGCGTCGACCCACAAGCACCATGCGTCGACGCAAAGTTGGTTTTTTTGTGGCTTCCCATAATCATGCACTTACCCGCATATTTCACTAGTTTAGTACCATTATTTATGCGCCGACTCATGTACTGGAAAGGTTAGCGCATGAACTGTGTTTTTACAGAAAATGCAATTTTTACACATTTTCAACTGACCAAAGTCCAGACAAACATACTAGACACCAGTAAAATGATAATGAACATTTATTTATAGGAAAGACAAAGTCCTATACATCTAGACACATGAACAACAATGATTAGACACAATTTGCCCGACAAGTGAAGTGATACCGCTCAAATTACAATCTAATACTCAGCATATATGTTGACATCATTACAATCTAATACTCAGCATATATGTTGACACCCATTGAGGATACCCAACGCTCACAAGAAAACCAACATTAATCTACTTCTGAACCTCCTCTTTAATCTTAACAGCCATGTCAGGAGGAGTTCTTCTATACTTCTGTTTCACTGGCAGACATTCTGGCTTCAACGGAAATCTGTGCTCCATAATATCAGTATCAAGACCTGGAATATCTTGATAAGAGCAAGCAAATACATCGATGTATTCTCTAAGAAGCTCTACCATCCTCTTCTTAACATCTGGAGCAAGCAGTGCCCCAATTTTGACTTATTTTCTATCTTCCTCTGACCCCAAATTAACAAATTCTACCGGCTCTTCATGAGGCTGAATAGTCTTTTCCTCGTACCCAAACAACCAAGAAATTTCATCTGGAATCTCTTCAACATCCTCTTTTTCTACTTCAAACACGGGGAATTCAAAGTTGGGAGAGGGCATAGGGACATTGTTTTTAAAGGGTTTAACAATCAGTCTGCACAATAATTTATGTTTGATTTTAGAATATGAACAAAAGTGCAAGTATCATGCAGATAAAAGTGATCATCACATTATTTTTTGGGTTTTTTATGTTACCATTTTTCAGAAATAAAGCAAGAAGGGAAAACATAATATGGATAAACAAAATAACATTTTATTAATGATGATAATAGTTGAAACAAAGCCCTCACAAATTCACTTTCACATTGGGCAGAGTGAAAGGATTTTTGAAAGAAAATAAGAACAGACTACTTTGAAACATGAATAACAGTATAAACGTCAACAACTATCCAGTTTTGGCATATCAGTCCACGCGTCACAAAAATGGGCATTTCTTCCTCTTGATCATCTTCAATGATTGCATTGACTTCATGTTCAGGTTCTTTAGGCCTCGGTCGAGGGGTATGAAAGGGTACATATACATCTTCTGTCTCAAAAAGTATCCAGGATCATCAAGGTATGGTTCCCATTCTTGAAACTCAACATCATCCACTCGATCTCTTCAATGATTGCATCCGTAGAGTGATCTTTAGCATGGATGAACCCAGCACTACGGAAAACCTCATGAATACTCTTCAGCTCTTTGTGGGCTGAACCAGGTGCGAAACCCAAACCAGCCCTAACTTTGTTCTCAACAACTTCAATGACTCGGCCCCAACCATCATCTTTGCCACTCTCCAACACATGTTGAGCATCTTTCAAAGAAGACATAGACACTTCATTCTTTTTAAAAGCATTATCAACGACAGAGAGAGCCTGGAACAGAGTTCCAATATCCTCTTCGGGATCCATATAAGATAAAGATGAAAGATTTCTTACCAACATGGCTTGCTCACCACCACCAACAACAAGTTTTCCATTCTGAATATCCATTACTTGGAAAGTAATCTGGAATAAGTGTCGCGGTGAGAATTGGATACCAAGCTATTGATTAACTAGAATCGCAAATTGTTATTCACCACCGGTCTTTAATTTATCCAAGGGAAGGGAGAAAGATCAAATGTCCCACAGTATGCAATGCAAATGCAAAGCTAAGAGTCTAAGGTTTGGGGGTTGGTTATACCTAGGGAAGGTGTTAGCATCCTAGATATCTGTAGTAATCTACAGGAACCTCCTGTTTTATTTATGTTATCTACTAACTGTTATCTAAGGGTAATGGGGTAGGAAGACCTAAAGTTCTATTCTTAAGTGTGCTCGACAAGATATCGCATCTTGTGCCTACATATCCTGTCGGGAGTGGAATCAGAGCACTTGTAGTTCCTCTCTGAGGGATACTAAAGTTTGTTTGAAAATGGTTTAGGAGAAAAGATGAGTCGTCATCTTAAGAACCACCATAGTTTTGAGAATGGACCTTTGCTTCATCTTAGGAGAAGGGCTCTAACTCGGATATAAAATAGACGAGTATGCCTCATATCTCTCCTAAGTGGAAAAGGAATCCACATCTTGTTTGTATTGTGGGGTATGAGATTGTATGTCTCTTCTTTGAGATGATTCACATCTAATTCTCTTGTGTGGAGAATCAGGTGATCTAGGATGTTTGATTGTCTAATCAAGATTAAGGGGGACTAACTTAGGAAAATCTATCCTAAAGTTGTCTAAGAAATAATTATTAAGGGAATACCTACAACCACTAAGGGGAGGATGAAATGCACCATGTACGACAAATGATTATCATACATGGGGTTTTCCCTTGGATATAATGCAAGCAATCGTAAAGTGTGTGGATGGAAGTGTCAATATTGAAATTATAAGCATGGATACTCAATCATACAAAGAGATCATGAACAGTTCATGCATTAAGTATCAATCCTGTTTGATAAACTAAGAAGGTGTAAGTGCATAAGGCAAGACATCATCGTAAAACGAATTGACTTTTAATCGTGTGCACTAGCAAAGTGGGTTAGCCTTGAATGTTGTGTATAGTGATCAAAAGGTTGATGGCGATGCTTAAAAAGCAATTGACTTACATGGGTGGAAAAATGGCTCGACGTTGGATCAAGAATTTATTTCTGTTGAAAAGGTTTAAAACATCAAAGAATAATCAAGACAAACAACTAAAGTGCGTACATTGTAATGGGGGCAGTGTACATGTAAATTACACGGGGTTACGAGAAATAAAATGGGGTCATTGTAAGGTAGCCCAAGAGGAAGTCGTGTGTGTGTGCGTGGTGTCCTAAACTAAACCAAGAATCAGACAAAATCTCCATGTTAGGATTTACGTACACTGTCCAAGTTCCATGTCTCAGGATAGCAACCAACAGTCCACCAATTGGGAGTTTCAATATTTTAGCATGTTTTTGAATAGTATGAACAAGGTATGAATAAGAATATCGTCAGAGAAAAATAAAGCAGGAGTAATGTTGACGAAAATTAAACTTAGTTGTTAGTGATTTAATTGTTAATTGTTAGAACAAATGATCCATGATGTTTAAGCAACCATCCTTGGGTCTTCAAACATAAGTTTGGGCTACGGAGAACCATTTTCCGATACGGGACATGTAGTGTTAAACCATCGTAGCACGATCTATGGCGAAGATCATACTATAAGAGGTTGCGTAATTCATCTGTGTGCTAAAACACGATAGAGACATGATATCGAGAATCATTCTCCAATGAAATCGTGCCACACAAAAAGAAAAGGAAACGGTCTCACGAATCTACATCGATAAAATACACAATCTTTGATTTGGGAATGTCATTGACCAAAATAACTAAACGGAAACGAAAATAGACAAATGGTCTCATCTTAATCATAAAGTTGAATCAATAAATCGATAATTATGATTCTAGATTTTCATTGACTAGGATTGAAAAATAAGAAAAACGAGGAAACAATGTAAAACAATGTCATGAGAAAAGAATGTAAAACAAGGCCAAGGAATTAGGTCAAAAACGACCTCCATTCAATAGATCGGTTACCATGGTGCATTTCAAGATAAAGCAAACTGTAAGAAGAAACAAGGTCACAAATCTAACAAAACCCTTCTATTGAGACAAAGGAAAAAACTCAGCTATCCTTGGTTTCTCAAAATCAAAACGAATATGAAGATTAATACGACGATGCACGTTCAACCCTATGAGATCCGACCATCTCAAATCGATCTTTCTCGGTCTGTTTCCGTCCCCGATTCAAGGTTTGATTTTGGATTCCTTCTGGTTCTTTTTTGTGAACTTTGTTCTTGATCTCACTTCATCTCTCTCTTCTACTCTCTGCTCTCTGCATATGGTTTTAATTTTGAGTGTGATATGTGTGTCTAAGTTTTTTATAATTTTCTTTTCTTCTCCCCTCCCGCTGCAAATCGTGGCGGTTTATATAAGCATAAGGGATTAATTATGAGTTGAATGCCAATATCATGATTTGAATGCAATGGTTTGTTTGCCTGTTTTGGTTTTGGAAAGTGTCGTAACCTGTGAAAATTTCTTACTATTTTCGGTCTGATATGTTTGCAGACAAGTTAAAGAGCCTTCTTTTTTTATTTGACTGTGTCGAGAATATGTTGGGAAGAAATCAAATTTGTCCTAAACATTTGGGATATTTTAATGGCTCTCTTAAATGCTTCTTGAAACATTACTATCACTTTTCTGACTTTGATTACACTCTGATTTATTGCCATGGTTTTCAATGATTCCTCAGGATTGTGGCTGATGAGGATAATTTCTATTTGACAAGGAAAGCTGATAGCACATATCTGCTGCGAGGAGGGGACCTTTTATGATTCTTTTTTTGGAATACTTTTCCTGTGCTTGGAACTGTGTACATGTAATTTTAATGAATACGTTACTGCACTGGCAACAATGTTCTTTTTAACAAAAATTGCTTTTATCAAGCTGCTGTAATTGCTTCCCATGCCAAGCAAAACTATTATAAAACTCACGCAAATCCCTTGATTGATAATTCAAATTGTAAAATGGCCTTGCAAACATACAATAATTTCTATTCCTCCGTTACTAAAAGCAAGTAGGAAAATAGGCTGCAATCCCAAGCAAAAGTGTGTGAGCAAGACACATCTTCATTGTGAACTAGATACATTAGAATCTTGTATTTGACTTGTAATCTAGAATTGCTTGAATGGTCTTGTACTCCTCACCAAGTGAAGTTGCAACGTTGCATGAATATATATAATTAGCATTTCAAGAAGTCCCTATGAATCCTCTTTTTAAAATAAGCTCAGTTTTCTTTCAATTGATTTGGACCATTAAGAATCGTACTATGATGCCGTAGGGGATTCATAAACCAAATTATGCCATTTTGCCACCTTAATCTAAATGAAGTCATAAACTCCTCTTTTTAACCCTGACTTGTAACTTGTGTTCAAATTTTCATGACAAAATTAGCTTCAGGACATACTTTAAGAATGTGAATTCTTGGTTTGCACTTTGTGAAGAACTTTGTAAAAAAAGGTTAAGTCTTGAAGTTACTTTATCCATCTTGAACTCTTGGAATTTTAATTCTTACACCTTGCACCCTTAAAACTTGGAGTTAAACTTGATAAAATTAAATCTCATGAAAATCTTCTTGCCCTTTGTAACTTGACCTTACAACCTTGGATGAACTTAAGCTTGGAGCTTTCCATTTGTAAATCATTTGAATAGCTTGGATTTGAACTTTAAACTTTGCAAAGGACAAGAATTCTGAACTCCACTTTAAGAACTTATAGCCTAAACTTAATTCACCTCTTTATCCAAACTACCAAAATCAAATTCCTTCATTCAAGATCAAAGGGGAATTGATGGTCTATCCTCAACAAGAACCATACTCAATACCAATGGGAAGATACACTAAAACCTCTGAGAAACTCTAAGGGAAATAAACAGTGTTTAACGAACCTTGATAGGAAGATGCTCAACACCTTAGCTCCATAATTCATGAAAGAACCAGTTAGGTTAATCTTGGAAGATTCAAACCAGTATAAAACCCTAGGATTCATTGAATCAGAATCCAACGGTCACGTCTTGAGGTACTCGACTTAGAGAATGAGTATTATCTTTATTTTGATTCCATGTGCCTGCACAAACTTGTTAGTCACAATAAACACGCACACAAGGCCATATGACTTAAAGATGATATGCGAAAAGAAAAGGGATCTTAGGGCCAAAAATTAGGGTGAGACAGATGCCCCTATTTAAGTTTCTTCTATCTAGAGATATGGAGATCGAAATCTCTATCTCGACGAGATATGAGGGACTTAAATACAAACATGCACAATTTTTGGCCCTAAGATACCACCAAATGCACATGCTATGGTATGAAAATGATATGAATGCAAGACAAAGGTCCAGTGAGGAATAATGTTACAGGGGATAACTGAACGGAAAAAGCTGAGATACAGTTAGAGAATGGAAGACTCGACGAGGAACAACTTGGAAAAGACTCCACGGGGAAAGATCCGACTCCACTGGGAAGATACTGCCAACTGACAATCACAAGGTAGCTTAAACACAATGTATCTCCCAATAGAACAAAAGGAGTACTACCTACTACCAAGAATATGGTAGCTTAAATAACGGGCAAGAAACTTGAAAGAGAAGGATAACCTACTACCCACAACTGGTAGCCTAAGTAAAGGTATCCGGTTGAAATAGAAGGACGTATATTACCTACTATCAAACATATGACAGCCTAAGCAGAGGTAATAGACTGAAAGATATGGTATATCACCTACTGTCAAACATGATAGCCTAAGTTGAGATGATAACCTGAAAGGAGAGATCACCTACTACCAAACACGGTAGCCTAAGCATAGGTGTCTGACCAGAAGAAAAGTGTGTCGAAAATGATTAAATAGAATCCACTTGAAGAACCTGCTGTCGTGGTAAACCATGGGAATTTCCAGAGATATCAATTGAAATTGGAGGAGTCTACTGTCGAGACTTAGAACCTCATTTGAGAAATCTTTGCCAAGATTTGATTGAAGGGGTCAACCTGTCGAAGTTACTAGAGAATCCACCGTCAAGATTAACCAGGAAACTACCTACTTCCGAGGTCTTATGGAAATCTTCTGCCGAGAATAACCAGGAAACATGAAAAGAAATACCTTCTACCGAGGTCCTCCACTTGAAAAGGGTAGAAAATAAATCATTTCCGCGAGGTTGTCTGCCTCGAACACAAGTCTTGAAATAAACTGCTACGAGGTTGTCTGCCTCGCATACATCTTGAAATAAACTGCTACGAGGTTGTCTGCCTCTAGCACAATCTTGAAATAAAAAATGCTATGAGGTTGTCTGCCTCGAGCAAAAGTCTTGAAATAAAAAATGCTACGAGGTTGTCTGCCTCGAACAAAAGTCTTGAAACCAAGCGCTATGAGGTTGTCTACCTCGAGCCAAAAATCTTGAAATAAACATGCTACGAGGTTGTCTGCCTCGAGCACAAAATCTTGAAATAAACATGCTACGAGGTTGTCTGCCTCGAGCACAAATTTGAATTCCTCTGGGAAAGGTGAATACTTATGAGAAACATCTTCAATTGGATGTAATTTTATTGGAGATACATGGCTTCAATGGCGATCCATAACTTATTGGGAACATTACCAGGGATCTTTCACAAGAGTTGTAAGCCAGTTAATTTGTAAACACGTCTTTTCAAATAAAGAGAAAAAATCATCTGAATCTTCACCAAACTTCTCGAAGAGATACCATTTGATGGAAGTAAATTTGATTAGTGGATTCACTGGAGAGAATACCACTGAGAAGTAATATTGATGTAGCTGAAAACTGCTTTGAAGCTAGTAAAATTCTTGTAATAGGGATTCTCAAATAAAGAGAATACTTGTAATGTCTTCAACAACTTTCTCTGGAGAATAAGCTGATAATCTTGACAACTTCACCGGGGATAGACAAATTGTCCTGAGGAGACTGCCATTTGTCATCTAGATAGAAAAACTGAGCTCAAATAAAGAACTACCACTTGTTGTCTGGGTTTAACTCCCATGAAATGTTGAAATAATACTGCTGGAGAACTAGATTCTGTCTTCCATAGAGATCCTTAAATATCCTTCCTAGGGAGATAGAGTGCAAAATAAATGCACGCTCAGTCCGGATTCAACATCCCAGAAATATCCAAAATTTGTGATTGTTAGGGACCAAAGTTCAATTTAGGAAATAACTGAAGAGAAACGGTCAAGCAAGACCCATCCATTGAGGAATGAACTCAATGGGGGTTTATCTTTATCCAAATATGGAAAAAAGAACTAAACCAACCATCTTCCACTAGGATCAATCTCAATGGGGAATTAGAAAGGACGCGCTTTTTCTGCTTAGGGCTAACTACTCTACTTGGAGGGAGAAGACTAACCCAGTCACTTGGGGATAAACACGGCCAAAGTGAAAGAACAAAACAAACAACACAAAATGCAAGAATGCACAAATACCATGTATCTATATGAATGAATGTATGCCATGCTTATGCTGACAAAATAAACGAAAAGAGAAAAAATTGGAGATGAAATAAACATCTCGATACAGATACTCAGCCAAACTTCACAAGATAAGAAGCATCACTGGGGATGAATGGAAAGCCGTATATGGAAACATGTCATACTTCAAAGCTTCAAATCTCTGGGGAAAAGAGAGCACTCCACTTGGGAATAAACATCATGACTTCACTGATGGGATTAGAGAAAGATCCACTGGGAACAGATCAAACTCATGATTAGAGAAACTTCATGGGGGATAAAATAAATATCCACGATGAACTGAAGTAATCTGAATGAAGGTTGTAACCGCCAAAGCAAAGATCTCATAGGGATAAAATAAATATCCACTTCATCGAGGAAGCTTGGAGATCAACATAGCAGTTGAAGATGTCGGAGATAAAACTTCATGGGGATGAGATAAACATCCACTTCGCTGAGAAGGATTGAAGTTGTGAGAAAATCTGTTGAGGAATGACATAAACGTTCACTTCGCTGGGGAAGGTTGAAACCAAAGAAATTCATTGGGGATTCTTAGGCTGCCAACTGGGGAAATCTTGCATCAAACATGCCATAACTGCTTAAAGTAGAGATTCACCGGGGAATAGTCGTGACTACCTGAAGTAGAACTTACTGGGGAGTCATCACATTACTTGGGACAGAAGCTCTTCGGGGCATGGGTTATGAATGTTGTGAGGACAATGCATTGCATGGTAGTCGTCGTTTTGAATAATAGTTGTTATGAATGGATAAAATAATCTCCAATTCTCAAATGTCCCAGGTCACATGGTTTATGAGAAGAAGTTATCTCAAGAGGATTTTACAGAAAACTTGGAAAAATGTTCCAATGTCTTCAAACTCTTGGAGAGATTTGTCGAATCTCGACGTAACTGGCCCAGATTGACTGTGTTCTGTATAACTGAGTCTTCAAATTTGGAGAGATTTATCAAAACTCGACATAACTGCCCCAGACTGACGGTGCTCCAAGTCTTCAAACTTGCCCCCTTGGGGATGGTCAAATGGTGGAATCAACAACTGAGAAACAACTTGCCCCTGCTCAGCAAAGTCTTCGAGTAATGTGCCCCCGTACATGATCATCCTTTCGAAATGATTCACCATCTTCATCAGAGTCTCAAGTCTCAAAAGATAGGGCTCACCGCTGACGCTCGCATGCAAGCTTCTATGATGTCAAGCAATGTTAGCAAGCAGAAAAATGTTAATTCTGAAACTGCTAATGCAACACCATGTTTGTATTGAAAATTTTAAAAGATATTTTGTGATCGAAATACCAATTTTATAAAGCCAACACGGATTTGAGCATAGCTCATAAGAGTCAGGAAACGATATCTCAATGAGTATGCCTTTGAAATAAACCCCTGCTTCAATCAGGTATTTTAAGGGCTGTATCGTGGCTTGGTTCACGGTTTAAGAAACAAAGGATATAAGGCTCAAAGTTATTTGTACCCACCCAATCTTCGTAATGTTCACTCCATTTTTTGCTTAACTAAAAATTACCCTGCCCTAGGTTAAGAATGAGGGTTTTTTTTTAATTTGGAGACGAAAAATCGTACTTCAAAGGCTCAAAAGGGTTAACGAGGGTTTATCTCCTTATGTCTCCGCTATTTAGGGATTTAAAGTAATGCCTTACATCACTAGCAGAGTTTTATTCAAAAGCATGCCACGAGAGATCTTGCGTTTGAATTCGTCATCCTCCCTCAAATTCTTTGCCTAGGCAAGTGACTGGGTGGCATTGGCATCATTAAAGCAAAAACATTTAAAAAATGAGTGAAACGAAAGGATTTATTCAAGACAAACATTATCATTGCATTAATTATTCAAAATAACAAGTTCTTACACGCAAAACATACTTATAATCAAAGAAATAAGTGTGAGCAAATAAATAAACAGTATGATGATCCTGGAAATGAGATCTCATCTTGATTTCACTGGCTTGGGAAGAACTCTCGTAAGTCTTCATATTCATCAGCATAAAGGTGTTCTATTCACAACTGGGCTTCCTCCCCTGAAGGCCAGCACTTCATCGTCGATCATTTCTTGGAATTTTTCTTGGTAAACTTATCTTCAATCGAATGCCCCAACACTCCACCATGAAATTCACAACTGGTATCTGGATTAAACCAAGGAGGGAGAGATTTCATGGCTCTGGTCTTTCTGGGTGCCATCACTGAGTTTCGGGCAAAATATGACCACAATTGACTGTAAGTTATTAGAATTAGGTCAAACCAACGAGTATTTCCTTCCGTACTATTCAGAGGTCTCTGTTGATCCTGACGCTGATTCTGGTGATTCATGTTCAGAATTCATGGATTTTGACGTTGATTCTGAGGGGTCAACCTTGCCATTTGTGCGAACGTCCATGAGGTAGCGATTGCTGGCACTGGACAGGCGCTGCATACTGACGTTTGTGATAAGGCATCGGAACTGGAGCTTGCAAGGTCTGAGAAGAATCCAAAATTGCATTAACTTCAACACTCCTTTCCCTTCGAGAATCACTGACAGATTTCTCTTCATCAGCTTGACTATTCGAGGCATCTTGGATTTTTCCACTTTTGAGTGCATTCTCGATTTTTACCCCGACTTCCACAATTTTAGAGAACTCTAATGGCACAACGCCTATCATTCTGACATAATAAGATTCTGACAGTGTTTTTAGAAACATCTTGGCCAACTCCTTCTCTTGAAGTGGTGGTTGAACTTGGGCTGCCAATTCATTCCATTGTTGTGCATATTCCTGGAAGGAATCGTTGTCTTTCTGACTCATGTTCAACAATTGGTCACTGAGACATGCCTACATTGTAATTGTATTGCTTCACAAAAACGTCAACTAGGTCTTCCCAAGATTGAATACAGTTCCTTTCTAGCTTCATATACCATATCGAGGATGCCCCACTTAGACTTTCTTGAAAGCAGTGAATCATCAGTTTGTCATTGTCGGCATAAGTAGTCATCTTTCGACAAAACATTGTTAAATGGTACCTTAGACAACTAACACCCTTGTATACTTAGAAGGCAGGCATTTTGAACTTCGGGGGAAAAAACACGCCTGGAACTAGACACAAGTCAGGAGCTTTAAGACCAGATGCGTTAGGTCCTTTCAACATCTTCAATTGTTCTTGGAGGTCACGAAATCCTTTTTCAATTTCTACCAATCTAGGACCATTCACAGTTGTCACAGGACGGATGTTCTGGGGATTTGGCACATACCTCAGAAAGCGGGAATCTCTTTCATTAACTTGACCAACCAGGTTATCTTGCACAGGCTGAGATCGAGTATGAACGTCCACTTGTGGAGCATCATTGTCAGGAGGAAAGCCAAATATCGGATTAGTCATCACTTTGAAGCCTGACATAGGATCCATATTCTCTGTTCTATCCATTATCCCCAGTAACCACTTCAAGTTCGGTACGAATGCCAGAAGATCAGCTGAGAATACACAAAGATAAGAGACCGAATGAGCTGAGGTAGAGAAAAGAACTATGCAAAATGATGCAATGCTAAAGATGCAATGCGAATGCAGCATGAACTTCAAGGAACTTGAAAAAATGTATATTTGCAGACATTGTAATCAGAAACTCGTTTTATTTTTATTTTTTTTATTTTTTTTATTTTTTTAAAAGGTTTTACATAATAGCCATTACACCTTCAAGGTTTATTATATCAAAAACAGAATACGAAAGGAACTAGGAATCTAATCCACCAGATGACGACCCTTCTCTTCCACGGAGTTGTTTTGTCAGTTTATCGATCTGTTCTTGCATCCTTTCTTTATCAAGGGTAAGCTTCTCTGTCTCCGCCTTCAACCTTGAAACTTCACTTGAGTCAGCTACAGGAGGCTTAGGACGAGGGTAGGGCATCCTCAAGGTAAGAGCCTTTTCACGTGCCCAGGCCAAGCAAGCTTCGGTGACTGAGCAATCAGGGTTCGTTGTTACGGTCCATCTTTGCCTATTGATGCGGCACCATGCATAAACAATTCTTGCTGTCAATCCAAGATATTCTCCTTTATAGAGGAATAGCCTTGTCAGATTGGCTGGATCAAGTATTCTTCCATTGGATGATCAAGTTGACGGTGAGGGAGCACAGGATTATAACTAATGCATCCCTTTGTGCCAAGAAGAGGCACATTGGAAAGTCTCCACAACTATGAATCATGATGATTCCTCCATACATTGGATCGTGCCACTCAATGTCCGAGTGTGTGAGAGCCATGAGCTTCACGAGCCATTCTGAACTATCTTTCACATCCCAAAAAGCTGTAGACCTTGGTAGGTGCGAAATAAACCACCTATAAAGGATAGCAGTGCAGCATGTAATCCGTCCTTCTCCTTTAAGAACCTTCGAGTGGATGGCATGGTAGGTGTCGGCTAACAGTGTAGGAACCAGATTCTTGAGCATGAAAATTTTGATTGCGTTGACGTCGACGAAATCTTCAATATTGGGAAATAAGAACAAACCATAGGCCAGCAGTGCGAAAATGTTCTCGAAGGCTTTGGTATTCCCCATGTTAGCGAAGTGTCGAGCTTTCTCAAACAAGAACTGGGCAGGCAAACCATCGATTCTCCCTTTGACCATCATGTGAGCTCGAATATCGAACAACTTTATGTGGGACGCTCTCGCAATATCTTCTTGATTGGGCCTTCCTTCTGCGTCGGAGAATGGGGGTGAGTCGTTGACAGGGATGCCCAACAGAGAGGAATAATCTTCCAACATAGGCATCAACTGGAAATCTGGGAAAATGAAACAGTGATAGATCGGGTCATACAGTTGAACAAGTGTCTCTAACAGATCAGCAACCACTCGAATCTGCAACAATGGGGGGATCCTTCCATACTTCTCGGTGAAAGCCTCAGGATTTGTGATCTGATCTCCTAGTTCCCTTAACTGTTCAACATCAGGAACCTTGAAGGTGTACGACAAAACTCCTTTCTTTCTGTAATCCATCTTACGATGCCTGCAAAATAACTTTTAAGTTCCTTGAAGGGGGAGAATGAAAATGCAAATGTGATGCAACAAGATTCATGGAACTCAGCTATTTATAATCATCAAGGAATATCAAAAGGCTCGTTTTATTAATCATAAAAAGTCGGTTACAACCATTATTATCGGAATACCAAAAGGTGGATTTATTACAAAACGCGTCTGTACGCCTTACAAAAGTCATGACATAAAAGCTAAATAAAAGCTAGTAATGATGGATCTAAGGAGACTCTTCTAACGGTCTTTCTTGAGTTTCTTCTTCAGAAAGATTTTGATGGCATTGAGGTCCCCAAAATATTTAAAACTTGGAAATAAGAAGAGGCCATAGATAAGCAGGGCGAAAACAGCTTCGGATGCGTCCATACTTAGGTGATCTGCGTAGTATTGAGCTTTCCCAACCAAAGACTTTGTAGTTAACCAAAAAAATCCTCCTTAAGTTGTCATATTAGCTCTAATATCAACCAAAGGTATGTGAGTATCCTTAGAAATATCTCTCTCTTCGGGATCCTTCTCGAAGATAGGAAATGGATACTTGTCTTGAATAGGTAACCCAATCAGCTGAGAATATTCCTCAAGGGTAGGTACCAACTAGTAATCGGGAAATGTGAAACAGTGGTAGACTGGGTCATAAAACTGCAGTAGAGTAGATAGAAGTCCCTTATCAAGCTTCCCATATCTGGTCTTGAACCTTTCTTTGTCTGTCACCAAGATCTCCAATCTCCTTAGATCGTCCAGGTTATGACTCTTGTAAGTGTACTTCAACGTTTTCTTTCTTCCGGTGTCTATGATATCCTTACGACGTTTACAAACAAAGTTAAGTTCCATGAAACTTTATGAAATGATGCTCATGAATGCATGGATGCAAACACACGGATAAACACAAAGCACATATAAGCAAGCAAACAGACACAGAGTCCTAGGTTTGAAAGGTCACGAGCGTGGAGCCAAGGTCTACCCATCCCAATAGGTGTGTACTATGGGTTCATTTGTACCTGTACAACGGGTTCTACAAAGTTCCTAGAATCAACAACCCATCTTTCGGATATTATCGATTTCCCAATTACTTGGTAGTCAATAATATTCTCAAGAGAGTCTCGTCTGAGTGTAGTATCGTGTGTCAACCATTTCAGGATTACTCCCTCATAGTCATCGCACTACATCCTAAAAGGCCAAGTGGGGTAACAGGGTAACTAAAGGTCATCAGCATCACGGGCTCCTAGGTCGAAAGTGGCAATGCATTCACGATGGCTCATTTAACATATACCACCCTCAAGAGGGCCTCAACTGAGTGTGGAATCTCAAGTCAACTCCTTTGGGATTACTCCCTCGAAGTCTCCTTGACTATATCCACTATCCTATCATATGTGTGCTCTCACGTCCGGGTTATGACTTATCTCACCACTCAAATGTAACAACCCTGCCAAACAGAAAAACCCAAGCAGGCAGATATATACAAATATACAAGTAGACAAACATATACAAGTACAAACAAAATAACATATAAGAAACAAGTTAGGGGTAACCCTCTTAAAGTTATCCCTAGTGAAGTCGCCATTTCTGTCGCGGTGAGAATTGGATACCAAGCTATTGATTAACTTGAATCACAAATCATTATTCACCACCGGTCTTTGATTTATAGAAGGGAAGGGAGAAAGATCGAATGTCCCAAAGTATACAATGCAAATGCAAAGCTAAGAGTCTAAGGTTCGGGGGTTGGTTATACCTAGGGAAGGTGTTAGCATCCTAGATATCTGTAGTACTCTACAGGAACCTCTTGTTTTATTTATGTTATCTACTAATTGTTATCTGTTTTCTAAGGGTAATAGGGTAGGAAGACCTAAAGTTCTATTCCTAAGTATGCTCGACAAGATATCATATCTTGTGCCTATATATCCTGTCGGGAGTGGAATCAGAGCACTTGTAGTTCCTCTCCGAGGGATACTAAAGTTTGTTTGAAAATGGTTTAGGAGAAAAGATGAGTCGTCATCTTAAGAACCACCACAGTTTTGAGAATGGGCCTTTGCTTCATCTTAGGAGAAGGGCTCTAACTCGGATATAAAATCGATGAGTATGCCTTATACCTCTCCTAAGTGGAAAAGGAATCCACATCATGTTTGTATTGTGGGGTATGAGATTGTATGTCTCTTCTTTGAGATTATTCACATCTAATTCTCTTGTGTAGAGAATCAGGTGATCTAGGATGTTTGATTGTCTAATCAAGATTATGGGGGACTAACTTAGGAAAATCTATCCTAAAGTTGTCTAAGAAATAATTCTTAAGGGAATACCTACAACCACTAAGGGGAGGATGAAATGCACCATGTACGACAAATGATTATTATACATAGGATTTTCCCTTGGATATAATGCAAGCAATCGTAAAGTGTGTTGATGGAAGTGTCAATATTGAAATTATAAGCATAGATACTCAATCATACAAAGAGATCATGAATAGTTCATGCATTAAGTATCAATCCTGTTTGATAAACTAAGAAGGTGTAAGTGCATAAGGCAAGACATCATCGTAAAACGAATTGACTTTTAATCGTGTGCACTAGCAAAGTGGGCTAGCCTTGAATGTTGTGTATAGTGACCAAAAGGTTGACGGCGATGCTTAAAAAGCAATCGACTTACATGGGTGGAAAAATGGCTCGACGTTGGATCGAGAATTTATTTCTTTTAAAAAGGTTTAAAACATCAAAGCACAATCAAGACAAACAACTAAAGTGCGTACATTGTAATGGGGGCGGGGTACATGTAAATTACACGGGATTACGAGAAATAAAATGGGGTCATTGTAAGGTAGCCCAAGAGGAAGCCGTGTGTGTGCATGGTGTCCTAAACTAAGCCAAGAATCAGACAAAATCTCCATGTTAGGATTTACGTACACAGTCCAAGTTCCATGTCTCAGGATAGCAACTAATAGTCCACCAATTGAGAGTTTCAATATTTTAGCGTGTTTTTGAATAGTATGAACAAGGTATGAATAAGAATATCGTCAGAAAAAAATAAAGCAGGAGTAATGTTGACGAAAATTAAACTTAGTTGTTAGTGATTTAATTGTTAATTGTTAGAACAAATGATCCATGATGTTTAAGCAACCATCCTTGGGCCTTCAAATATAAGTTTGGGCTACGGAGAACAATTTTCTGATACGGGACATGTAGCGCTAAACCATCGTAGCATGATCTATGACGAAGATCATATTATAAGAGGTTGCGTAATTCATCTAAGTGCTAAAACACGATAAAGACATGATATCGAGAATCATTCTCCAATGAAATCGTGCAACACGAAAAGAAAAGGAAACGATCTCACGAATCTGCATCGATAAAATAGACGATCTTTGATTCGAATGTCATTGACCAAAATAACTAAACGGAAACGAAAATAGACAAATGGTCTCATCTTAATCATAAGTTGAATCGATAAATCGATAACTTATGATTCTAGATTTTCATTGACCAGGATCGAAAAATAAGAAAAAGGCGGTCTCATATTGATCAAAGTTTTAAATCGATAAATTGAATTAACATACTATGATCTTTTGTTATATCATTGACCCTAAAATCGAAAATGAGATCGAAACCGAAAAAAAATGAAAAGAGAAGTGAAAATCAAAATGAGATAGAAAAGAAGATGGTCTAATCTTAGTCTTGGATTCTCATCGACAAATCGATAATCCACAGCTCTTAAATGTTCATCGACCAAAATAAAAAACAAAATTAAGTTAAAGCTGAAATGGAATAGATTCAGAAAATCAAATGAAATTCGAAGAAATTTATTTAAAACAAATCAAGATTTTTTTTTATATAAAAACAGAAAAATAACAAAAAAAAACAAAATAGATCGAGAAAAAAGAAAATAAATAATAAAAAGGTAGAGGGTAGGCGCAAGAACCAAAAACGGGTGCAAATATGATTTTAAATGGGTCCAGACCCAACAACCAACAACCAAATATATTGTTAGTAAAACAAAATATATAAAAACGGGTAGCTGAAAACAAATGGGCCGAAGCCCAATATCTCCATGGTCCAAATCATGAGAAAACAATGTAAAACAAGGCCAAGGAACTAGGTCAAAAATGACCTCCATTCAATAGCTCGGTTACCATGGTGCATTTCAAGATAAAGCAAACTGTAAGAAGAAACAAGGTCACAAATCTAACAAAACCCTTCTATCGAGATAGAGAAAAAAACTCAGCTATCCTTGGTTTCTCAAAATCAAAACAAAGATGACAATTAATACGACGATGCGCATTCAACCCTCTGAGATTCGACCATCTCAAATCGATCTTTCTCGGTTTGTTTACGTCCCTGATTTAAGGTTTGATTTTGGATTCCTTCTGGTTCTTTTTTGTGAACTTTGTTCTTGATCTCACTTCATCTCTCTCTTCTACTCCCTGCTCTCTGCATATGGTTTTAATTTTGAGTGTGATATGTGTGTCTGAGTTTTTTATGATTTTCTCTTCTTCTCCCCTCCCGCTGCAAATCGTGGCGGTTTATATAAACATAAGGGATTAATTATGTGTTGAATGCCAATATCATAATTTGAATGCAATGGTTTGTTTGTCTGTTTTGGTTTTAGAAAGTGTCGTAACCTGTGAAAATTTCTTACTGTTTTCGGTCTGATATGTTTGCAGACAAGTTAAAGAGCCTTCTTTTTTTATTTGACGGTGTCGGGAACATGTTGGGAAGAAATCAAATTTATCCTAAACAACTTGGATATTTTGATGGCTATCTTAAATGCTTCTTGAAATATTACTATCACTTGTCTGACTTTGATTACACTCTGATTTATTACCATTGTTTTCAATGATTCCTCAGGATTGTGGCTGATGAGGATAATTTCTATTTGACAAGGAAAGCTGATAGCACATATCTGCTGCGAGGAGGGGGGCTTTTTTATTCTTTTTTTGAAATACTTTTCCTGTGCTTGGAACTGTGTACATGTAATTTTAATGAATATGTTACTATACGGGCAACAATGTTCTTTTTAACAAAAAGTGCTTTTATCAAGCAGCTGTAATTGCTTCCCATGCCAAGCAAAACTATTATAAAACCCACACGAATCCCTTGATCGATAATTCAAATCGCAAAATGGCCTTGCAAACATACAATAATTTCTATTCCTCCTTTACTAAAAGCAAGTAGCAAAATAGGCTGCAATCCCAAGCAAAAGTGTGTGAGCAAGACACATCGTCATTGTGAACTAGATACATTAGAATCTTGTATTTGACTTGTAATCTAGAATTGCTTGAACGGTCTTGTACTCCTCACCAAGTGAAGTTGCAACGTTGCATGAATATGTATAATTAGCATTTCAAGAAGTCCCTATGAATCCTCTTTTTAAAATAAGCTCAGTTTTCTTTCAATTGATTCGGACCATTAAGAATCGTACTTTGATGTCGTAGGGGATTCATAAACCAAATTATGCCATTTTGCCACCTTAATCTAAATGAAGTCATAAACTCCTCTTTTTAACCATGACTTGTGTTCAAATTTTCATGACAAAATTAGCTTTAGGACATACTTTAAGAATGTGAATTCTTGGTTTGCACTTTGTGAAGAACTTTGTAAAAAAAGGTTAAGTCTTGAAGTTACTTTATCCATCTTGAACTCTTGGAATTTTAATTCTTGAACCTTGCACCCTTAAAACTTGGAGTTAAATTTGATAAAATTAAATCTCATGAAAATCTTCTTGCCCTTTGTAACTTGAACTTACAACCTTGGATGAACTTAAGCTTGGAGCTTTCCATTTGTAAATCATTTGAATAGCTTGGATTTGAACTTTAAACTTTGCAAAGGACAAGAATTCTGAACTCCACTTTAAGAACTTCTAGCCTAAACTTAATTCACATCTTTATCCAAACTACCAAAATCAAATTCCTTCATTCAAGATCAAAAGGGAATTGATGGTCTATCCTCAACAAGGACCATACTCAATACCAATGGGAAGATACTCTAAAACCTCTGAGAAACT
Source organism: Lathyrus tuberosus (assembly GCA_022829125.1). Taxonomy (NCBI): domain Eukaryota; kingdom Viridiplantae; phylum Streptophyta; class Magnoliopsida; order Fabales; family Fabaceae; genus Lathyrus; species Lathyrus tuberosus. Next base: position 6,723,045 of record JALAZF010000327.1, on the reverse strand, counting down.
CTAAGGGAAATAAACAGTGTTTAACGAACTTTGATAGGAAGATGCTCAACACCTTAGCTCTATAATTCATGAAAGAACCAGTTAGGTTAATCTTGGAAGATTCAAACCAGTATAAAACCCTAGGATTCTTTGAATCAGAATCCAACGGTCACGTCTTGAGGTACTCAGCTTAGAGAATGAGTATTATCTTTATTTTGATTCCATGTGCCTAGACAAACTTGTTAGTCGCAATAAACACGCATACAAGGCCCTATGACTTAAAGATGCTATGCGAAAAGAAAAGGGATCTTAGGGCCAAAAATTAGGGTGCGACAATAAGCACAGACCTATCTTGATAAAAAGATCAACCTCTCCAATCACAGTCTTTCTCGAGCCATCAAAGGCTTTCACAACGATCCCGCTGAACCTCATAGGAGTTTCCTGATATGATATTCTAGACAAAGTGGATTTCTGCATTACATTCAATGATGAGCCGGTGTCAATCAACACATTGGACATAACGTCCTCCTGGCAATTCACAGAAATATGGAGAGCCAAATTATGGTTCCTTCCATGTTCAGTCAATTCTTCATCACAATAACTCAGATTATTACACGCAATGATATTGGCAACAATGCTATCAAACTGATTAATCGTCACATCATGGTCCACATAAGCTTTCTCCAATACTTTATAGAGAGATTCTCTATGAACTTTGGAGCTCATCAACAGAGATAGCACCGAAATTTTATACAGTGTATGTAAAAGTTAATCCACCACATTATATTCACTCTTTTTGATCAATTTCAGCATCTCATCATTGTCTGATTTCTGGTTTACATCACTAGATTGACCAGCCTCAATAGAAGTCTTCAATTGAGCTTGCTTACCCACAGCATCGTCATTCGTCTTCAAGGGTACATTAGCAAATACTAGACCATTTCTGGTCACACGACCTATGTATGCAATAGTCACGACTGAAGGAAGAGAAGGAATGGTAACTTCTTTTTCGTCCTCCAACATGGTAGCATTGTATCTATAGGGAACAACTTTATTTGATTCATATGGTATCGGGCCAGGCAAATGAATAACCAAAGGTGTAACATCAGATTTCTGACTATCGTAAGAAATTACAACTCGCTATGGGATGTTGAAATATGGAACTATGACAGTCACCTCATTCTCATCTTCATTTCTGTTCGTAGTGACTTGAATCATATTCTGATCAATCATCTCTTGTAAAACCCTCTTCACAATTACACACCCACGGGGGTTCACATAACAAATACAACAAGCAGCATAATCATGTTCATAATGGTTGTATTCACTCAGAGTAGTATGCATCTCAACCAACGACCTCTAAATCCAGCGAATATAAAAAATACGGTATGTACCAGGACACCTATATACCATATTAACAAAAGCGTTACCACACTTAGGCAACGGATTCGAATGCACATTAGGATTGGTGTCTGCAAATGACAAGATACCACACTTGACCAACCTTTGTACTTCCATCTTCAATGGATAAAAATTCTCAGTGTCATGCCCAACTCCTCCTTGATGGAAGCACAATGAGCCTCGGGTTTATACCACCACGGTGAATCTTTTGGAACAGTAGGTGGTGCACGAGTTTGAACTAGGTTCTTTTGAATCAAAACAGGAAGCAATTTAGAGTAAGTCATCGGAATTGGGTCGAACTTCTTCTGAAAATAACTCTGTTGATTGTTCAGTTGGTGAGAGCATTGTTGAGGCTAATAATTTGGAGTATCTTGAATAGTAGGAGCAGTATTAATGACGGGTGTAACAGAAGCTACATGTTGCTGAAACTGATTATTCCTACCATAATTCCTTCTACGTCCTTCACGAGAAATGGCATTGGTCTCACCTTTTTCTTTTTAGAAAATCCAGCGCCATGTTTTTTTGCACTTCCAAAACTACCTTCTTTCGTCAGACGTCCTTCACCCACAACTTCCTCTAATCTCATTCCCATATTAACCATCTCCGTAAAATCACTAGGTGCACTTGTAACCATCTTTTCATAATAAAATAGACCCAAAGTCTTCAGGAAGATTTTGGTTATCTCTTTCTCTTCAAGCGGAGGGCTTATCTGAGCTGCAATCTCGCGCCATCTTCTGCGCGTACTCTTTAAAAGCTTCCTTCTCCTTCTGAGACATAGTGCGGAGCTGATTACGGTTCGGCACCATATCCAGATTGTACTTATACTGACGGATAAAAGCTTCTCCGAGGTCATTGAATGTCTTGATTTGGGAGTTATCAAGTCCCGTGTACCACTTCAGTGCAGCACCGATAAGACTATCTTGGAAATAATGAATTAGAAACTGATGATTATCAGTATGGGTAGACATCTTTCTAGCATACATGACCAAGTGGCTCTGAGGACAAGTATTCCCTTTATATTTCTTAAAATTCGGAACCTTAAACTTCAGAGGAATCTTCACATTTGGGATAAGACAAAGCTCGTGAGCGTTCTTTCCAAATAACTTTTTCCCTCTTAAGGCCCTAATTTCTTTCTGCATCTTAGCAAACTGATCTTGAAAATCATCCATACGATCAAGGACATCCAAACTCTCACTCGGAGCAGTGTGGAAATTTTTTTCTTCAGCATAAGGTACAATGTGACCCATGGGTGGTGGCACAGATACAGCAACAGGAATAACCGAGATCTCAGCATGAGGAACAACATTAACCACAGGAGGTGGCATAACCATAACAACAGGAACTATTAGACCTTTAGAAGCAGGAGGTTGATATCCCTCTGGCACATAGTTGAGAGGCATGCCCCAAGGGAAACCAGGAGGCATCTGATGTTGAGAAGCATTAACTGGGGCCATAGAAATGGGCATTGATACAATCTCTAAAATCTATATTCTCTGTACAGGAGAAGGAGGAGGCGGTGGTGACTGATTTTGAGCAGCCACCAGAGCTTCCACCATTGCGGAGAGTTACTCTATCTTGTCCTTCAGAGTGTTTACCTCTTCACGAAGCTCACGGTTTTCTTGTTGCAATCGATCCATCTTCTTTCTCTGATTAGCCCGAGTATTATATTGATGCGACAACTTGTCTGAACGAAGACCAAGGGAAACAAATAAGACACCTAGAACAGGCAAAACACAATGCACAATGATGCCTGATATGCAAGTGCAAATGCAAAGATTTCAAGGAACCTTAAAGTGGATTGCAAATATTATTGAAATAACACAAATTTTGGAATACTGAAAATCTCATTTCATTAATATTGTAAAAAGGATTACAAAGTCTAAATACAATCTCAAAGAGTCTCAATACTAAGAGGAACAAAATTGGATCTATGGAATCATGTCAGAAGATGACCCAATCCTAGGCTGAGACTTCTCGTGGAGCCTCTTGATCTCTCTCTCATAATGAGCTTTCATGGTGTCCTTCTCCATCACGAGCCGGTCCACAATACCCTTACATGCTCCAGAAGTAGGAAGATAATCATATGATGAGTGCTAGAGGAAAATAAATCCTCTAGCTCCCTATATCTCTTTGTAACACGTCGCTCAGGTAGCTCAATCAAGTCATCCTTCTCCTTTAGCTGTTTCTGCAACTTCGTCTTCTCTTTGTCGGAAGCATGAAACTTGCTCTCCCATATCTCTTTCTCTTGCTTCATGTTAGCTAGGTCTTCTTGAAGCTTCACCCTATCATCAACGGGAACAAGAGAAGATGATGGTGTAGCAATAGGAAATAATAGCTTCTCAAGAGGATAAGGCATTTTGAGTTGACAAGCTCTATCATGGACCTAATGAATGTAACACTCAGAAACAATACAATGTTACTTTCCTTGCTGACCTTTATCTTTCCTATCGACCTTGCGCCAAGAATGAACAATCATATTCTCCAACTCCAAGCTCTCCACTCCATCAAGGAAAAAGAAACATGATAATGCAATACCATTAGGTTTATCCTTCAAGCAATATCCAAACTGACGCCTAGCAAGAATGGGGTTGTAACTAATTCCTCCCTGTGTACTAAGAAGAGGTACATTAGGGAACTATCCACAACCATCAATAATCATTCCAGTATCATAAGCTGAATAATACCAAGTCATGTCTGCATGAGTGAGGGATATAAGTCTTTGAGACCATCTGAGCCCATCCTTATTATCCTTGAAGAGTTGCGACAGCGGCAGGTGCGAAATAAACCACCTGTACAGTAGAGGTGCACAACAAGTAATCTCTCATCCACCCTTGGAAGTCCTATAATGAATGGAATGATAAGTGTTTCCTAATAAAGTAGGCACGGGGTTCCCAATCAAAAAGATCTGAATAGCATGAACATCGATAACACCATCCATGTTAGGAAACAACACAAGACCATAGATCAACAAAGCAAGAATAGCCTTAAATGCGTCCTTACTCCCTAGAGTAGCAAAGGTAGAAGCTTTCCGCATCAAAAACTTGGCACTAATCCCAAGAATTCATCATTTGGTGACAAACTTCCCTTTAAGATCAGACTCTGTGAGATGAATAACTTTGGCAATGACCTTAAGCGTAGGAACTTCCTCCAAACTACTGAAAGGGATCTTGTCTGGTATAGGCAAACCCATCCAATAAGAGTATTCTTCTAAGGTTGGAACAAGCTGATAGTCATGAAAAGTGGAGCGATGATGCAACGGATCGTAGAACTGAATCAGAGTGTTAAGAACCCCATCTTCAATATCAGTCTTCAGGATGGACAAAAGTCTCCCATAACGGTCTCTGAAATCCACAAGACTAGACACCAAAGATCCGAGCTTTCTCAACTCTCAGAGATCGGGACTCTTGAAACTATACTTATGAGTATTCCTTCTTCCAAGATCCATAATCACTGACATCTAAAATATTTGCAAAATGCACCTCTAAGTTCCTTGAAATCTTGAGAAAAATGCTCATGAATGCAGCAACCACAAACAAGATCATACAAGGCACGCGGGTTCAAGGTGTCGAGTCACGAGCATGGAGCCAAGGGTGAGAACCAACCCGTAGAACAAGGTTCTAAAAGGTTCCCAGAGTCATAGTTCCATCTTTCAGATATTACCGGTATGAACGACTACTCGCCTAACAGTAATATTCTTAAGAGAAACTCGTCCGAGTGTAGTATCACGTGACAATCACCTCAGGTATACACTTGAATAATCTTCGCACTACGTCCTAATAGGCCAAGATGGGTTAAAGGTTCTACGGTCCTCAGCTTCTCGAGATCCCAGGTCGGAAAAAGTAATGTCATTCACGACTACTCGTATGACATCAGTAATCCCAAAGGGGCCTCCACTAAGCGGTGGATCTCAACTTGACATGCAAAGGACTACTCCACGCACATCTCCTCGATTATACCACACATCTTATCTTATTGTGCTCTCTGGTTCGGGTTAGAACCTATCTCACCATACAGATCACCAAGCACCCAAACAGAATAAGCAATAACAAACAAATCAAACAAATAAGCGTAAATAAAACAAAGTAGGCTAAACCCACTAAGAAAAAGAGTCCCCAGAAGAGTCGCCACTTTTTTGTAGCGGTAAAAATTGTGACCGTAAGCTATTGATTAACTTAACTCATAAAGCAAGAGTCGCCACCACACTTTTATTTTATTCAAAAGGAAAGGAAAAAGAGCGAACAAAATCTAAACAAGTTCTAAAACAAGAACAAATAAACAGAGATTGGGTAAGGGGGTTGGTTACGCTAAGGGAAGGTGTTAGCACCCAAAACGTCTATAGTACTCTATAGGAACCCTTTGAAATATCTACGTTTTTTGGTTTGAAAATGTTTGTTTGAAATGAGATTGTGGAGATGAGAAGAGAAATATTTTATAAGATTTTTGTGTTTGGAGAGACTTCTTGAGCCTCATGCCTACGTACGTACCCACAAAGTGCAATATAGGATCAAAACCTCATAGTTTATGGTACAAATAACAAAATTGATTTGTTTGGATTCATTTTAAATGAAAAGATAATTCATCATTTTAAGGAGAAAACTACGACTAGTCGCCCACAAGTATAAGAAAACAACATTTGCATCACCTTGAGATGGAGGATTTTTGCTTGGATAAAAATCAACAAGTCTATCACTCAACATCTAAGTGGAAAATGTCAACATCTTTAATACTATGGGGAATAGGAGAATTACATCTCAACTATGAAAATGACTCATGTCAAAACTTTATAAAAAGTTTTAAATGAAAAAGTGCACAAAGGCACAAATATTTGAATGAGTTTAAGTATTTTTTAAAGTCTTTTTGAAATGGTCAAAGTATACTTAACATTGATTGACATTTATTAAAGAAAATGAAGTTTGAAAAAAATCACTTGACAAAAGTCCAGGTTTACTGTGAAAGAGGTTATAGTTTGAAAACAAGAAGGTTTTGAAAAAGGAGAATATTTTAAAAATTGAAGAAGGGGGAGGAGATGAAGTGACTACCCTAAAACATAAAATAAAAGCTAAAGAAGGGAACATCTAACCACACAAGGAGCAAACACTTGACAAGAAGTCAACATGAACATTCCTCTTCCTCTTGGATTTAAACCACAAGCATAATTACCAAATGAATTAAAGCATCCAAAGAAATTCCAAGTTAAGCCATAGCAAAGCAAAAGCAAAGTCTTCCCAATGATTAAAAGCCAATTAAGAGAGTCATATATCAGATGATTTTCAAGGTCAAAGTATTAACACCTGCACACAGAAAATTTCACAACAAAACAGACAAAACCAACACAAAGGTCCAAGGTCTAAAATCTCCAAAAGCATAGGGCAAGAATCCTAGATCTACGTCTGAAGTCCAAGGTCTAAGCATAAGGTCACAACAGTCCGAGATTAAGAGAACCAAGTCTTTTAGTGTTTAAGTATTTATTAATGTCTTAAGAGAGGTATGGTCCAAGTGGAAAAAATAAAAATAGCATAAGCATAAACATGTGTCCAAGTGGACAAAGAGAAAATAAGATGATAATATGATAAAAAAATGCAAAGCAAAGTAAAAGCATAAAAGTAAATGACAAGAAAATAAAGAGCAAAACTTAAATGGAATAAAGTAAAGTTAATGCAATTATATAGTTAGTATATTAGTGTTAGTGATGAAGAACAATTTTTTGTCGTTTTTCAGAGAATACTCGACTATTCAACCATAAGCATGAAAACATGAATTTATACGTCATTGAGGGAAGGGCTCCAACTCGGATAAAATCGACGAGTATGCCAACTAGCTCCCTTAACAACAAAGAGACAATCTATTTCACACCACACTATGGAGAGTATGAGATTGATAACTCGCTTACAAAAACGAACTGGTTTCCGATTTCAGGACAAAATGTAGCGCTATGTTAAGCAATCATAGTACAACCTATGAAGAAGGTTATACTATGGGAGGTCAGTCAATACACTATTTGTGCTAACACAAGCTAGAGAAGTGACATGTAAGTCAATCTCCTAAAGCTTGCCACACTAAAAGAAAAGAGATAGTGGTCTCTTCTTGATCAAAACTTCAAAGAGAAGTTTCATGATATTTAAGATTTTTATTGACCAAAAGAAAAAAAAAAGAGAAGAGGGGAGAAGGGAAACCAAATTGAATCACAACATTTGGATCATTCCATCTTCAATTTCCATCACTCTTCTTGTTAGATTAAAGTACTAAACCTATCACTAATTCAAAGCACCTAAAATGAATCCAATGATTCACTTAAAGATAGATTTGAACTAATGAAGGTTTATCCAACTTCATCAAACACCCAAAGTCCATGGAATTTGAAGAGAAAATTAATCAACAAACATTATAATTCAAGGTAAAACAAAGGGAAATGGAAGAAGGGAGAAAAGGAACCAAAACAGTCCCAAAACAAGCCAAAAACAACATTCTGACTTGTGTTAGTCGATTAACAGTATATGGTTAATCGATTAACACTGCTTTGACAGCTAAAAAACAGTTTAAAAAAATGCATTTCCATGATTCAATCATTTCTTCAAACACCTCATGATCATGTATGCAATTGAGAACAAAAATTCTATAAAATTAAGATCAATTAACACCAATGGAATCACAAATGTAGCTCAAGTAATTAAGTAACAAGAATCAATAAGAGATCACATTGTGGAAGATCAAAATTAAGCACAACAATGGTGGACCTAGAGATTTACCAATTCAAATCTGAATTTGCTTCAAATCAACTTAAAAAATCACTCTACAAAGCTTTGATCTACATAATTTAATGTTGATGAAGTATTTTGATGGAGGTTTAGCTCAAAGATTAGTAAGCTTCAATGAAAATCTTACTAACTTTTAATGGAGGAAGAGCTTTAGTGAATTTGGGTGGGTGAAGAAAACTGAGAGAATGAGAAGGAATTTTGACAAGGTGAATTTGGCTCTCAAAAGCTTGTTCAATGAATGAAATTGTGGGTGTTTATATAGAATTCAGGCTTGGAGTGAGTGGTGGCTTAGAATTTGGTTTGGAGCCAAAATTAGGTTTGGTAATTGGCTTTGGAGTGCAAATCAAAGATCAAGTGGTGGACATGTGTGATTAAATGAGGATGTATGATGGAAATAATTGTGATTATGTAGGGGAATTATTTTTGTGATGATTTTGCATGATCTAGAATATTTCACATGAGGTCACATTTGAAAATTGGTGCCAAAATGCTGCAGAACTTGAAAATGTTGTTTCTGGCCAAAAATTGCATGTGTTAATCGATTAACCTCGGGGTGTTAATTGATTAACACAGTGAAAAATGAGGAAAATGGTTTTTTGTTGTGTTGTCTCGGCTCTGGCTCGATTTTTTTAACTTGTCAGAGAAGGCATGGAAATAAACACATGAACCTTGGAGTTTCTCGGGCAATAAGTAATCAAATCTTCGGGAAACTCTTGATCAACTGGGGATCGGATAATACTTGAAAATCGTTATTGGTCAAACTTTGATTTGTTTAGATGAATTACAATCGAGCTGAGGAACTAGTGTTTGATGTTCTTGATCCAAACCACTTCCTGAAAAAGTTAGTAAAGGGAAAACAAACATATTTGTTTTTATTTTGATTAAGGGTTAGTAAACATAAACAAGCAATAAAGCAAATAAGAAACACATGGGTGCTTGGTGATCTTCCTCAAGAGCAAACCTACAGAGGAAGGCAAGAGAACCAAAGCTTGTGATCTTGTTTGTGATATGAGATGCAAATGACATGTGGGATCTTAGGGGTAAAAATTAGGGTGTTACATCTGCGAGCAAAGTAGGAACTGGATTTCCAATTAAGAATATCTTGATGGCATTAATGTCGACAAAATTGTCAACATTAGGAAAGAGATACAATCCATAGAAAAGTAAGGCAAGAAGAGCCTCAAAAGCATCCATACTCTTCAAGCTAGCATAATAATGAGCTTTGTCCATCAGAAACTTAGCTGGTAACCCAAGAATCCCTCCTTTGGTGGTCATGTGAGCTTTGATCTCTGACATATTCAAGTAAGTGGATTATGCAATGGCTTGAGGCTTAGGGATCTCCTCCAAACCAGAAAATGGGTCTTGATCAGTAATGGGCAATCCAAGTAAACAAGAATACTTTTCTAGTGTAGGCATGAGCTGATAATCTGGAAAGGTGAAGTGATGATACACCAGATCATAGAACTGAACCAATGTGACAAGGATCCCATCCACCATGTTGAGCTTCAAGAGAGACAGAAGTCTACCATACTTGTTTTTGAAAGCCTCGAGATCAACAACCAAACCTCCCAACTTCCTCAGATATTCCAATTTAGGACTCTTGAAAGTGTACTTTTGTGTTTTCCTTCTTCCAAAATCCATAGTGAAAAATACATATGATATTTACAAAGAATAACCCTTAAGTTCCTTGAAGACTTGGTTAGGAATGATGCTTATGAATGCATGGATGCTTGGATGCACAAACACAAATAAGATCAAACATATGAGGTTCAAGGGTTCGACGTCACGAGCATGGATCCATGGGTCTAACCATCCCAAAAGGTATGTACTAAGGTTTTTTGTACCTGTAGAACAAGGTTCTAAAAAGTTCCCAGAGTCATTGATCCATCTTTCGAATATTACTAGCACACCGATTACTCGAGAATGAATAATATTCTCAAGAGAACCTTGTCTGAGTGTATTATCACGTATCAACTATTTTAAGTTTACACCTTCATAGCCACCGCACTACGTCCTAAAAGGCCAAGTGAGGTAAAGGGATATTAAAGTCCTCAGCTTCTCGGGCTTCCAGGTCGAAAGTAGAAAATGTCTTTAGGATTGCTCGTTTAAAAATACTACCCTCAAAAGGGCCTCCACTGAGCGGGAGATTCTCAAGTCAGCTTATTCGGGATTACTCTCTCAAAGCCTCCTTGACTACACCATCCTCCTAACTTATTAATGTTCTCAAGTTCAGGTTATGACTTACCTCACCACATATGGATCACCAACAAACCCAAGCAACAAAGCAAACAAAATAAAAACAATAACACAAATATAACAAGCTAGGTTTAACCCTCTTGGGAATTGTCCCTAGCAGAGACGCCATATCTTTCACGGTGAGAATCGGAGACCATAGCTATTAATTAACTAATTCACAAAAATTAAGATATCATCGTCGATCTTTAATTTATCCAAGGGAAGGGGAAAAGAAAGAATAACCCATAAATATGCAATGCAAAACAATGCAATAAAGGGATCTAAGGTACGGGGGTTGGTTATACTAAGGGAAGGTATTAGCACCCTAAGTATCTATAGTATCCTATAGTGACCTCTTGTTGTATTTGTGTTAAGTTAAAATTTTTTTGCCAAAAAATTGATTGGGGAGATGAGAAGAGAAGTGTTTTTTATTGTTTTTGTGTTTGGCAAGACACAAAGTCTTATGCATACGTACCAATGAAGGATCAAAACCTCGTAGTTCGGGGTACAAATTGAAAAGGGGGTTTGTTATGGTGGATTTTAATGAAGAAGAGACAAGTTGTCATCTTAAGGAGAATACTCAACTTATCCACCACAAACATGTGGAAGATGGATCTTTGCTTCACATTGAGATAAGGGCTCCAACTTGGATATATAATCAACAAGTATGCCACATACCTATCTCAAGTGGAAAAGAATCAACATCTTTCTTAACAATGTCATGCGGTAGGAGATTTATATCTCAAATAGGGATGACTAATGTCTAATCTATTTGTAAAGGTTTTAAATTGAAAAGCCAAGTGACAAAAGGTTTGAATAAGGTTTGTGTCTTTTAGTCTTATGGAAAAGGTTTGAATATGCTTAAGATGTCTTGAAGCATTTTGTTAGGAAAAGAGTTTGAAAAGTCAATGACCTAAGGTCAAGGTTTATATTAAAAAAGGTTTTGAATTGAGAAGAGGGGAACCTAATATTGAACCATCTAAGTGGTAATGAACCTAAGGGAAACTTCCTAAGAGGTAGCATGCTAAGGATAACAATGATTATGCAAATTGGAAAAGATGCAAAAGAAGATAAAGATGCATATGCAAATGACAAATACTCAACAAGAAGTCCCTTCCCTTGGATTAGGCAACAATAGAACAAGATGAACATGTATGTACCAACATTTAGCAAAGAAGTTAAGCATGAGAAACATCAACATAACTTTTGAATACATGACTAAACAAAGAACAACTTTAAAGTCATAGGGCATGGTTCAAGTAAGGGCAAGATCAACATGAAATGTGGTCCTTAATTGCAGCTACCATGCATAAAAAGAGGTTGTTTGAATTGTTCACAAGGACTCCAAAAAGCCATGCACTTGACCATGCTAAAAACTTAGAAAAAATTCTAAGTGTTTTGGATTTTCACACAACTTGAAACCCTAACTTTGGACATCAATATCTTCCAATCCAAGAAAGCATTTGGCTTGAAATTTTCACCAATTTGTAGTATCAAATACCATATTTTAAAGTAGATCTCAAGTGTTTCCATTGGATGCTTGAGGAAGAAGTTACAATCTTGGAAAGTAGGTCACTTGACCATGAGAATTTGTACTTAGAAAACTTCAAGAAACCCTAATTTCATCAATTCTTGATCTTTGAATTATTTCTTTGATTTAACTTGATCAAACTCAATCATGCTTCATATTTTCATGATCCTTGACTTGTGGAGTCCATATTTGACCAAAAATCTCTAAAGTCAAACTTTGACTTTGGTCAGTAGTTGACTTTTCATCAGATGAATTCAAATCTTTCAATTGTCAACAAATCAAACTTCTTGAGCTAATCCAAACACATGAATGGACTAAAGTGATGTACTTGAGGCATTTGAATCATGTCTTGATGGATGAGATCATGTCCAAGTGAAAAAGTCAACTCTAAGTTGTCTCTGGTCAAAAAAACCCTAATTTGATGCACCAGATGAATTGAAGCTTGATGAAATTGCATTGATGTGACCTTGCACTTGATTGTGGATGAAAGGAAACTTTTGTTCATGTTGAGATGAATTGGGAATTTGGGATGTTGAGGACCACATAAATCCTTGACTGATCAACTTCTTGAGCTCTTTGGTGCCAAAACCCTAACTTGTAATCAAAGCAAAGCAAGACACATATTTTTGTATTGTCAATGGGGTTAGTAATGCAGAAAAGACACACACATGAGATGATTAGTGTCATGTAAAATGATGAAAATGAGGTGGAATCTTAGGGTTAAAAATTAGGGTATTACACATACCATTGTGGGTGGTTCTTACCCTGGGCTCCATGCTCGTGACTCAGAACCCTTGACCTTATTTGTGATCTTATTTGTGCTTGTTGCATCATGACATCATGCATTCATAAACATCCTGTTTTAATCAGTGTTCAAGGATCTTGTGGATTTTCCTTTGCAAACATCGCAGATTTTGTGATTATGGACATTGGAGGGAGAAATACTTAGAAGTACAGTTTCCGAGCTCCTGATCTTAAAGATTTGAAAAAGCTAGCATCCTTCATAGTTGATCCTACAGACTTCAGATCCCGTCATGGAAGACTCTTATCTGTTCTTGCTACCAGCATTGAAGATGGAATTCTAAATACCCTTGTGCAATTCTATGATTTTGTCTACCAATGCTTTACATTTCCTGATTATCAGCTCTTGCCGACCTATGAGGAGTATGCTTATCTTTTGGGTATATCAGTTTTTTATGAGGTTTCTCATACTGGTTTGGAGGAAGTTCCCAAGTCCCAAGTTATTGTTGCAGCCGTCCATTTGAAGAAATCTGACATAGATGTTAACCTTGTGGTTAAGGGAGGCATTAAGGGGTTGACTTCTAAGTTCTTGGTTGAGAAAGCTACTTCATTTCCTAATGTTGGTAGCACGTTGGCGTTTGAGGCTATTTTTGCTTTGCTTATCTACGGATTAGTCTTGTTCCCTAACGTTGACAACTTTGTGGATGTTAACGATATTCAGATATTCTTGATAGGGAACCCTGTTCCAACTTTACTTGGAGATACCTACTTATCTATCTATCATAGGATTTCCAAGGGGAATGGTACCATTTTTTATTGCACACCTTTGCTATAAAAGTGGTTTATTTCGCACTTGCCACAATAATTTACTTTCAAGGAGAATAAGAGTTGTTTGAGATGGTCTCAGAGGATCATGTCCAGATTATTGATAGTGTTGGGGAATTATCTAATGTGCCTCTTCTTCGTACACAAGGTGGAATTAACTACAACTCGAGTTTAGCGAGATGTCAGCTTCGTTATATGTTGAAGGATAAGCCTAACAATGTTTTATTATAAGGTTTGATTTTTTCAAGGAGGGGATTACTCTTTTGGCTTGAGGAGAAGAATGCCCCATGCTTGGCGTAACATTCATATGAATGGTAAAGGAGAGCTTGGAAGACAAGTTCGCATTGCCTTGGAACCTTATAGAATTTGGGTGAAGGAGAAAGTTAAGGAGCTCAAAATTCCTTATGTTTTTGAGAAACCCATGTCTATACTGGTTACTGCACCACTCCTCATTCCTTCTGATGATGTGAAGAATCTTCAAGATGCTTTAGCCAAGATGAAGCAAGAAAAGGACCTTTGGGAATCCATGTTTCATGCTTCAAACCTTGAGAAGTTATAATTGTAAAAGCAGTTGAAGGAGAAAGATGAATTGATAGAGTTGCTTGAGCAACGTGCTGTGAAGAGACATGGAGAAGATTTATTTTCCTCTACTACTTCATCATCTCATCCTCCTACTTCCTATGCTTGGAAGGATATTGTGGATCAACTCGTGTTAGAGAAGACTACCATGAAGGATGGCTATGAGAGAGATATCAAGAGACTCCGAAGGAAGTATCAGTTTGGATCATCCTCAGACGAAGTTTCTTAGGATCCCTAGGATCTAGTATTTTTCTTATTGTATTTTGATCCTTTGTAACTTGTACTTCCAAGTGTAACCCTTTCCAATATTCAATAAAATGAGATGTTTATCGGTATTTTAAAAAAGTGTTATCTCTTTAGGATGTTTTCAATTGCTTTATATCTTAAAAGATCCTTGAAAACTGAATGAAACATTTGCATTGCATTCGCATCATTCTGCATTTGGTCTTGCTTTGATAGGTGTCTTATTGCTTTCTTCCTGGTTTTCTCAAAAGTCAAGTTTTCGCACCACTACAACACTCGTGCTAATTCTTAAAGAAGGATGGTGGATCATTTGGAACAAGAGAACCGTGAACTTTGTGAAGAGGTTACATCACTCCGTGCTGGTATGGAGAAGCTGAATGCTCTGGTAAAGTCTTTGGTTACTCTACAAAATCAATCTCCTCGTCCTTCTACTCCTCAAGCTGCTCAGCCTCAGCCCAATATTGTCTCTGAAGTGATTTTTGTGCCCGTTTCTGTGGCTCCTATTAGTGCTCGATCACACTCCATGCCTCCTAGTTTTCTCTGGGGCATGCCTCTGAACTTCATTCCTGAGGGATACAAGCCTGCTGCTGAAGTCTCTAATGTTCAATCCGTAATATTAATTCCTCCACCTGTGGTACACACTGTCCCACAGACTGATGAACCTATCTTCCATGCTTAGCCAAGTGAGAGCTTGGGTGTTTATGAGGGTATGGATGAATTTCAAGATCAGTTTGAAGATATGCAAAAGGAGATCAAGGCTTTAAGAGGGGATGAGTTGTTCAGAAAGAATGCCCATGAGCTATGTCTTGTCCCGAATGTGAAGATTCCTGTAAAGTTCAAGGTTCCCGATTTCAAAAAGTATAAAGGTAACACCTGTCCACAAAGTCATCTGGTTATGTATGCTAGAAAGATGTCCACCCACGCTGACAACCATCAGTTGTTAATTTATTACTTCCAAGACAGTCTCACTGGTGCTGCACTAAAATGGTATATGTGTCTAGATAGCACTCAAATCCGTACTTTCAATGACCTGGGAGAAGCTTTCATTTGTCAGTATAAGTATAACTTAGATATGGCGCCAGACCGTGACCAGCTCCATGCTATGTCACAGAAAGAGATGGAAACTTTTAAGGAATATGCCCAAAAGTGGCATGAGATTGCCGCACAGATCAGTCATCCACTTCAAGAAAAGGAGATGACTAAGATTTTTCTAAAAACTTTGAGTCCATTTTATTATGAGAAAATGGTTGCAAGTGCACCCAGCGATTTTACCAAAATGGTGAATATGGGTATGCGCTTAGAAGAGGGAGTCCGTGAAGGACGTTTAAACAAGGAAGGTAATATTGGAAGTGAAAAGAAGTATGATGTTGAGTTTTATAATAAAAAGGATGGAGAAGCCAATGCCATCTCTCAAGAAAGGTCTAGAAGACACAGGGGAAGAGATAATAATAATCATTGTCAGCAACAAGTAGCTTCTGTTACACCCATTATCAACGATGCTCCTACCACTCAAGCTACTTCGAACTATCAACCACAATTCCAACATAGAACACATTAAAATAGTCAATAGAATAATCCACAGAGGAAGAATCAATTTGATCCTATTTTGATGTCTTATGCTGAGTTATACCCTTCCTTGATACAGAAGAACCTTGTACAACCTAGAGACCCACCAGCTATTCACAAAGAGCTTCCATGGTGGTACAAAGCTAATCATTCTTGTGCCTTTCATCAAGGGGCACCCGGAAATGATATTGAAAACTGTTTTACTCTGAAAGCTGAGGTTCAGAGACTCGTCCAAAGTGGAATTTTGTCATTTAAAGATCTTGTGCCAAATGTTCAAGCAAATCCCTTCCCCAAGCATGGTAATGCTAGTGTGAATATGGTTGAAGGTTGTCCTAGTACTTATCGTATTTTTAACGTGAATTTGATCAGAGGTCTCTAGTTGAGATTCATGCTACTCTGTGTGAGTTAAGCTATTATGAACACAATTATGTTGCTTGTCCTATATGTGCAAGGAACCCTTATGGGTGTGTAGTTGTGAAAAGAGATTTGCAAGAAATGCTTGACTAAAATTTGATTCAGGTTACTCGTCTGAGAATCATGCTGATCACGAGGTGAATGTTATTGTCCCTCAATTCAATATTCCTGAACGTGTTGAGATTTCTTACAATAGTCGGAAGTCATATGTTACTCCATTGGTGATTTATTTACCTGGACCTGTGTCTTATGAGTCTGGTAAAGCTGTGCCGTATTGGTACAATGCTAAAATGTTGGAAGATGGAAAAGAGGTGCATATTCCCTCCCTTTCATCTGTTTTGAATATTGCTGACGTAAGTAGGGTGACCCAAAGCGGTCGTGTGTTTGCTACCACACCTCCTAAGAAAGATGAGAATACTCTTGTTAACAAGCCTATTATGTTTGAGGCACCTATGGAAAAATCCGAATCTGGATTTTTGCTGGCCAATCTAGTGGTACAAGTCAAGATGATGATGATAAGATGTAGAAACTGATAAAGAAGAGTGAGTACAAATTGTGGATCAATTGTTGAAAACTCCCTCTAAGATTTCTGTGTTATCATTGCTAATATGGACTATGCATATGTGGACTATGACATGACCGTTGATCAATTCGATGATATTGTTGGTAATATTACTGCCTGTAATAACCTAAGCTTCAGTGATGAGGAATTGCCCGAAGAAGGGAGGAATCATAACATGGCTTTACATATTTCTATGAACTGTCAAGAGGACGCTTTGTCTAATGCATTGGTTGACACTAGGTCGTTGCTTAATGTAATGCCAAAATCTACTTTGTCGAGACTTTCGTATCAGGGTACGCCTATGAGGTTCAGTGGTGTGATTGTTAAAGCCTTTGATGGTTTGAGGAAGATAGTGATAGGAGAGGTTGATCTCCCTATAAAAATAGGTCCACAAGATTTTATGATTACCTTTCAAGTTATGGATATTCGTTCCGTCTACAGTTGTTTGCTAGGAAAACCATGGATCCATGAGGCCGAAGCTGTCACTTTGACACTCCACCAAAAGCTGAAATTTGTAAAGAATGGGAAACTTGTTGTGGTAGGTGGAGAACAAGCTATGCTGGTAAGCCATTTGTTATCTTTCTCATATATTGACGCTGGCGAGGCTGTGGGTACTCCATTCCCAGCCCTATCCATTGTTGATAATGTTGAGAAGAAGAGTGGGGGCATCCATCTCTTCTTTGAAAGATGCACAATAGATTGTTGAGAACGGTCAGGCTGTGGGCTGGGGAAGAGTCATTGAACTTGCTGAAAATAAGAACAGAGCTAGTCTGGGTTTCTCTCCCGGGACAACTAGAAGGCAATTGAAGTGCTACCAAGATATTTTACATAGTGTTGGATTCATCCACTCTAGAGACCAAACTGCTGCCGCTATCATTGAAGATGACTCAGAGGATGATATGCCGAACTTCGTGACTCACGGAGTGGTCTGCCACAATTGGACATCTGTCAACATTCCTACTATTGTTCACTCTTTAAAGTAATTTGTTTTTGTGTTTTTCAAATATCCTTTCACTCTGCCCAAGGTGAAAGTGCATTTGTGTGGGCTTGTTTTAAACTTTATTATCATAAATAAAATGTTATTTTGCTTATCCATGTGTGTTTTTTTATCTTTTTTCTTTTCTGGAAAATGGTATCATAAAAAACCAAAAATATATATAATGACAATAATTTCAATATCTACATGATTCTTGCGCATTTATTCGTTTCCTAAATACAAGCATATATCATTGTGCAGATTGATTGTTAAACCCATTGAAAACAATATTCCTATGCCCTCTCCCAACTTTGAATTCCCTATGTTTAAAGCTAAAGAAGAGGATGTTGAGGAAATTCCAGATGAAATTTCTTGATTGCTTGAGCACGAGGAAAAAACCATTTAGCCTCATGAAGAGCCGGTGGAAGTGGTTAATTTGGAATCAGAGAAAGATGGAAAAGAAGTCAAGATTGGGGCACTGCTTCATTCAGATGTTAAGAAGAGGATGATAGAGCTTTTTAAAGTGTATGTGGATGTCTTTGCTTGGTCCTATCAAGATATGCCTAGTCTTGATACTGATATTGTGGAGCACATATTATCATTGAAGCCAGAATGTCCACCAGTTAAACAGAAGTTGAGAAGAACTCACCCCGACATGGCTATTAAGATTAAAGAGGAGGTTCAAACGTAGATTGATGTTGGTTTTCTTGTTACTGCTGAGTATCCTCAATGGGTGGCCAATATTGTGCCAGTTCCAAAGAAAGACGGAAAGGTCCGGATGAGCGTTGACTATAGAGATTTGAAGAAGGCCAGTCCTAAAAATGATTTCCCACTGCCACACATTGATATGTTAGTAGATAATACTGCCAAATTCAACATATTTTCCTTTATGGATGGGTTTTTCGGATATAATCAAATAAAGATGGCACCCGAGGATATGGAAAAAGAAACTTTCATTACTCCCTGGGGAACATTCTGTTACAGAGTGACGCCCTTCGGTTAGAAAAAATGCTGGTGCAACGTACCAGAGAGCTATGACCACTCTGTTCCATGATATGATGCATAAAGAAATAGAGGTCTATGTGGATGATATGATTTGTAAGTCGAAGACTGAAGAAAATCATATTGAGTATTTGTTGAAGCTATTTCAACGATTTAGGAAGTTTAAACTTCGTCTGAATCCTAATAAGTGAACTTTTGGTGTCCGTTCTAGAAATTTGTTAGGCTTTGTTGTGAGCCAAAAAGGGATCGAAGTTGATCCTGATAAAGTCAATGCTTATGGCAATAAGGAGGGGCCTGATCTAGAATCTTGTTGGGGTTTGATATTTGATGGAGTTGTCAATGCTTATGGCAACAAAATCGGGGCAATTATTATCACTCCTCATGGTTCTCATATACCATTTACCGTAAGGTTGACGTTTGAGTGCACAAATAATATGGTAGAGTATGAAGTGTGTATAATGGGTCTTGAAGAAGCTATTGATTTGAGGATCAAGACTCTTGATGTGTTTGGGGATTCAACCCTAGTGATTAATCAAATTAAAGGTGAATGGGAGACTCGTCAGGCCAACCTAATTTCCTATCAAGATTATGCAAAGAGGCTGCTCACATTCTTTAACAAGGTTGAACTACATCATATTCCCCGAGAAGAAAATCAGATGGCAGATGCTCTGGCCATTTTTTCCTCTATGATTATAGTGAATCGTTGGAATGATGTGGCCAAAATTAATGTGATGCGTCTTGAAAGACCGGCTCATGTGTTTGCAGTAGAAGAAGTGAAAGATGATAAGTCGTGGTATTATGACATCAAATGTTTCATCCAAAGTCGAGAGTACCCACTTGGGGCATCCAAAAAGGATAAGAAGACTTTGAGAAGGTTGGCTGGTAATTTCTTCCTGAATGGAGATGTGTTATACAAAAGAAATTATGACATGGTTCTGCTCAGATGCGTGGATAGACACGAAGCATACATGTTGATGAAAGAAATTCATGAAGGATCCTTTGGTACCCATGCCAATGGACATGTTATGGCTAAGAAAATGTTGAGAGCAGGTTACTATTGGTTGACAATGGAATTTGATTGTTGCAAATATGCGAAGAAGTGCTGTAAGTGCCAGGTTTATGCTGATAAAATTCATGTGCCTCCAACTCTTCTCAATGTTATCTCATCTCCATGGTCGTTCTCCATGTGGAGCATTGTTATGATTGGAATGATTGAGCCTAAAGCATCGAATAGACACCATTTTATTTTAGTGGTTATTGGCTATTTTACCAAGTGGGTTGAAGCGATGTCATATGCCAATGTGACCAAGCAAGTGGCGGTCCAGTTTATCAAGAACCAAATCATCTGTCGGTATGGTGTTCTGAGCAAGATTATCACTGATAATGGGTCGATTCTGAATAACAAGATGATGAAAAAGTTATGTGATGAGTTCAAGATTGAGCATCATAATTCTTTTCCCTATAGACCAAAGATGAATAGGGATGTTGAAGCTGCAAATAAGAACATAAAGAAGATAATTCAAAAGATGATTGTAACGTATAAAGACTGGCATAAGATGCTCCCTTTTGCTTTACATGGCTATCGTACATCCGTTCGCACTTCAACAGGGGCAACCCATTTCTCTCTTGTATATGGTATGGAATTTGTGCTCCCCTTAGAGGTTGAGATCCCGTCAATAAGAGTCTTGATGGAAGCTAAACTGACTGAGGCTGAATGGTGTCAGAGTAGGTATGATCAACTGAATTTTATTGAAGAGAAGAGAATGACGGCCTTGTGTCATGGCCAGTTGTATCAACAGAGAATGAAGAAATCTTTTGATAAAAAGGTCAAACCTCGTGTGTTGAGAGAAGGTGAACTCGTGCTCAAAAAGATCTCATCTTCTACCACAGATTCTAGGGGCAAGTGGACCCCTAATTATGAAGGCCCATATGTTGTTAAGAAGTCCTTCTCTGGTGGTACCTTAATTCTTGCAACTATGGATGGTGAAGAGTTCACTCGTCCTGTGAATTTCGATGTAGTCAAGAAATACTTCTCCTAAAAAAATAAAAGAATAACTCGCTAAGTTAAAAACCCGAAAGGGCGGCTTAGCCAAAAATGAGCGTCTCGGTGGGCTGAAAACCCGAAAGAGCGGTCCAGGCAAAAATTAGAGACATAAACAGAAATAATTATCCTGGTAGATTGAAAACCTGAGAGGGAAATCTAGGCAAAAGTTAGGGATCATGGCAAGTAACTGCATCAGGCCAGACTTGATCACCTGAAGCAAAACTGTTCATCAAGGTTTTCTTATCCTCGTCATTCTCGACAGAAGTGTAAAGCACAATGGAGTTCAAAGTTGTTAGGGAGAATAGTGGGCATTGTATTTTAGTGTAACCATTTCCATGTATTTACCATTTTCAAACTTTGTAATGATTCATGGAGTCATGCCATTTGCAGACTACCATTCTATCAATAAAATCGGGCCTTAATCCCTTTGTTTGCAATTCTTATGGTTGTTTCTGTTTTGCAAAATTTCATTTATTTTTTTTATGATAATTTTTTAAACAAAAGGTAATTAATAATGAATCTTTTGAAAATTACAAAAATATTTTTCTTTGATTAGTGAACTTTAAAAGGAATGAGCACAGTTACTTCAAGGAATGGTAAGATCCTGAAGTGCAGAACTCGATGTTTCCCCAAGCATAGTTTGTTCTTGTTGGTGGTATTCCCAGCTAAGAGCTAATTCAGGTGTTCTCCAGTTGAGTATTGAGTTTAACACCCCTGTTGAATCATAGACTTGGATTCCCCGATTATGTATTGATCCAGATTTCCCCAGCCTAGTGTGATTTTCTTCTCTAGCCAAGTTGTGATCAAGCAAGTATATGTATGTTGAAGAATCCCCAGCAGGTTTTATCCTCTTGTGGCAATTTCAACAATATCCCTCATTAAGAAGTATTGAGATATCAGTCAACTGTTGGGTTTCCTCTCACCCTATGTTGAGTTTTAAAATTCCCCGTAGGTTGATTTGTTGTTATGATGTTAACTTCTTATTTCTCTTGAGATTGTTAATCCCCAGAGAGTTCTCCTTTGGTAATCGTCAACAAATCCATGTTATCCTAGAGTAGATTGTCGCAAAGTTTGTCTTTTGGAAGATTCACTTTTCCATCCCCTTAGCCGAGTTAATGCAATTTCTATCCCTTTCGGAGGTTGTGATCCCCTAGAAGAGTGTTGCTTTATATCTTCCTCAGCAAGTCTTCATCCTTATGCAACGGATTCTATGAGGACTTCTATATTCCCCCAATTAGAGTTTTGAAAATCGATGTTGCATACTTCCCCAACGGAGTTTATATGGATTTTCCTTATCCCCTAAAAGAGTCAGGAGGATTTAGTTTGTTGTGTTTCCTCAACAGATCTTTCCATCCTCCAACGGAGTTCACATTGTTATTCCTTCAGTGGGTTGTTGGTAATAAAAGATTCAACTTTGCGTTGTTCTCCCCAAACAGTATCTCTTTCTCCCTAGAGATATAAGCCTTGTAGCATAATTTAGTTCTTTTTATGGCTCTTATGTATCTCCAGCTAGAATCCCTGGCAGTTTATGTTTCACCAGTATTGAGATTTATCCAAGTATCTAGTTTTACTATGGTGATTGGTCGTCCCCAGTTTGTCTTTGTGTTTGTTTTATTAGCATACACATGTATACATTTATTCATTCATACATGCATTATGCAAATTCCTGTTCATTGTGCATTTCCCGGTGTTTTAGTTCACTCTTTGGTGTTGTAATCCCCATAGAGTGTGTACTCTCTCCATTAGAATTTCTATCCCTAAGCAGAAAGTGATATCCTTTCATATTCCCCACTGAGTTTGTTCCTCATGGGAGGGTTTTACTTTAGTTTTCCTCCCCAGCTTTTATCTAGACGGAATTACTCCCTAGTTGAGTTATTTCCTCATTGGGTCGAGTCTTTTTTGACCATTTCTCTCTAGTTTGTTCTTGGAATGAACTTTGGTCTCCTACAACAGTTATTTTGATATCTCTAGGCTGTGCAACCCGGATGATGAGAAGGTTTGAGGATTTATTTTCCTCAGCAGAAATCTGTTTGTAAGTCCCCATCAGAAGATGAAGATTTGATTTCCCCAGCAGTGTTGTGATACCACTCTCTTGGAATCTTTGTCTAACAGTAAGTGGTTTTCTCCTTATTTGAGAAGCTTTCATATCATCATCATATCTTCAAATGGTAGTCTCTTTGAGAAGCTTGTTTGATATATCAACCTTTTGTGCGACTTCAAGTGGCAGTCTCTTTATTTGAGCAGCTTGTATGTCCCTAGAAGGGTAGACCTCACCTGGTAACAAGTAGCAGTCTCTTTATTTGAGCAGCTTGTATATCCCTAGGAATTAATTTGTATCTTTGCAGTAAATGGCATCTCTCTAGTTCATCCTCAGCAGAGAAGTTTATTGTGAAATATTGGATCTCTATCCAACCAACTCTTCTATCAAATGGCGTCTCTCTGAAAAGTCTCGAAGGGAAGTTTGGTGAAGTTATTTTCCATCCAATGGCATCTCTCCGAAAAGTCTCGAAGGTAAGTTTGGTGAAGTTATTTTCCATCAAATGGTATCTCTTTGATAAGGCTCGAAGGGAAGTTTGGTGAAGTTATTTTCCCTCAAATGGCATCTCTCTGAAAAGTCTCAAAGGGAAGTTTGGTGAAGTTATTTTCCATCAAATGGCATCTCTTCGAAAAGTCTCGAACGGAAGTTTGGTGAAGTTATTTTCCATCAAATGGCATCTCTCCGGAAAAGTCCCGCAGAGAAGTTTGTTGTGAAATTTATCTAACCTACCCATATCTCTTTTGAAGATTCCCCGATAGAGTTATTGATTCCTAATTCCTAGAAAATGGAAATCCCTTTAGTGGAGACAATTTGTATTTAGTCTTTTTTTCAAGTTTAAGACTTGATTAAAGAAGAAGCTAAGCCATATCCTTATAGTGGAAGCTTGTTATCATTCGACTTGGTTCGTTATTTGAACAGGTGTTTATCTCCTCATATGATAATCCTTTTGCGATCCAGTGGATATTACATCCCCAACATATGGTTATCTCTTTGAGAAGTATGTTGTATGATTTGACTTGCCCGCATTTCTTTTGAGTATTCTCGACAAGGTTTTTGTTTATCTCCCGCAAGTGGTTATCCTTTGTGAAGCTTATCTGTTATCCCATTATTCTTTGCCTACCAAGGACTCATTCCCTAGTAGAGCAATGCCTTTGAGATTCCCCAGTAGAGTCCACATTTTCTTTCCAGTATGTTAAGTCGTAGTTTCATCTACGCATTTTTCTAGCTCTTGTGGAATTATACATTCCTCAGCTGGATCTCTCTTTTTGTTTATCCCCTACAGAGTTTCTTTTGTTTAATTTCTCCAGCAGTTATCTATCTCTTGTGGCATCTTTTTCCCACAGTATTCTGTGTCTGCTTTCATTCATATCATAATCATTTTTATGGTATCTTAGGGCCAAAAATGAGGTCTTCTGTATTTAAGCCTCTCTATCCCGTCGAGACAAAGATATCAATCTTTATACCTCCGAATAAAAGAAACTTGAATAGGAGCATATGTCATACCCTAACTTTTAACCCTAAGATCCCACCACATTTGCATCTTCACAATGCATCAAGATCACAAACTTGGTTCTTCCCTAGCCCCTCATCCTTGGGTTTGGCCTTGTAGAGATCACCAAACATCTTTCTTTGTATCTTTTCATTTGTGTTTATATACTTTGTATGTCATTAACCACTAATCAAAATATCAAAAATATGTCTTGTATACCTTTTTGTTTCTTTACAATGTAGGGTTTTGCATCAAGAACACCAAGCATAATTCATCAGCTAGGGTTTTACTCCCTCAAGCCAAGTATGGTCAACACTTGGTTCCTAAGGGAAATCCTATCAAGCCATGGCCTTTAATATCAAAGTGTTTGATCTCAAGCATCATTCAATCTCATGTTGTTCAAAGATATCTCAAGGTTTAGTAGCTTGTTTCTCAAGAAAAGTCAAAGGTTCATGTGTTTATTTCCATGCCTTTATCAACAAGTTACTTCAAGCTTTGGTCAATATAATCAAGGGACATTCAAAGGCTATTTTGAGCTCATATGATAATCCATGTGCTTTGAAGTGTAAGAAAAAATCAAGATCACAAGTTGATTCAAGGAAGTTTGACCTAAAAGTCAACACTTTCAAGTCAAAGTTCCAAAGGGCACAACTCCTTCAATTCTCAATATTTTTGAATGCTTAATTTTTGCATATGACTCTTCTCAACATCCTATTCAACTTCTCTTTACATGACAAGAGCCAATTATGCTTGGAGGATCATCAAAAGTTTGGAGACATTATAGGTCATTTGTGGACTTAGTGAAATTTGACCTATTTTCACGTGACTTTTTCTCAACTTTCAAGGATCACAACTTCTTCAATTTTCAACATATAGAGCTCATTCTTTTTTGCACAATACTTTTTGTGATACACTCTACAAGATTGCTTCAACGATCAAAGTCAAATTGTGCTTGGAAGGCCATGGAATTCATTGATACATTATGTCATTTTCGGCCATTTGGACTTAGAAAATTTTCAAGTTTGGTTTGCCAGATTTTTGTGCCAACTTCAACATGTCATAACTTTTTGCTCAAGCATCCAAATGAAACCTTTCTTAGCACATTGTGATCTTTGCCATGATGTTGATCAATTGCAAAAAGAATTGGATGAAAAAGCCTCTTGTACAAGTTTCCCCATTGATGCAAACATGGTGACTTGGAACTGAAGTTTCACACCATGATCAGATTTTTGCTTCAACTAATCTTCAATTACAAGTCAAATTAGAACGTGAAATGCATCTAAACATGATTAACCAAGTTGCCTGAAGTTAAATGAGTGGTAAAACGCATGGTTTGGCTAAGTTTTTTGCTGATTTCAAGTCACATTTTTGCCATGATGAGGGTGCACACGATTACACTGAATTTCCACTCAATTCACCCCTCTCAGCATTCCATCATCTTCAGCTATAAATAGATGTTCATTCTACCTTCATTTTCAAACTTTTAAGAGCCAGAAAACCCCTGCTCCACTTTCAAAATTTCTACAAAAAAAGTGAGTTATTGTGTTTTGATTTCCAACCACTCTCACTTTCATTTCTTGACTCCATAAGCTTCATCATGTTCCTCTGAAGCTTCTGCAACAAATTCTAAGCTCTAAGAGTCCCTTAATTGCTTTAACCAAATCCAGTTTCAGAGCTTCTCAAATTGTTTTTGTACAAGGTAGTTTGAAGCTCCATTTTCACTCAAACAAGTTACCACAATGTAGTCCTTTGCTTGGTGATTGTTTCCCCTAACCTAGCCGGTGTTGATTCTGCTTGTGCATCATTTAACTTTTGTTTTCGTGTTTTTAGTTTCAGTGTGTTTTCTCTTAAATTATCTCTACTCCTTTTCAATAAATGAAAATGGAAAGTGAGGTTGAGTTCGCCTTGATGAGACGGTCACAATGGTATAGGTCTTATGATCTATCTTTACCAGTTGTGGAACTCCGGTGAGTAGCTCATCAGAAAAGATGACCGGAGAGGCTGAGAACGATGACCGGGTCAGATACACGTTGGCAGTTTGAAATGTTTTGATTGGTTGCATTTGAATGTGATTCCATATTATTTCTAAGCTAAGTTCCACTATGAGCGCGCATTTCTGGATCATGATATCTGCCACATCAGATTAATGAAATGAATCCAACGTGTATGGTTTTTTCTATTTTCTTTTCTTTTTTGTTTTTATTTTAAAATTGCATTTTCTTTTAGAAATTCATAGGAAATTCATTTTAACTCCAAAAAATCCCAAAATAATTTCTAAAATTTTCTTTTATTTTTCTCTTTCTGATGATATATTTTTCATATTTTATTTTTTTTCATTTGATATTTTTCATGTTTTTTCTCTTTTTTTGAGCATTTTAATTAGTTTAAAAATATTTTTATCCATTAAAAAATTCTCGAAAACTTTTATATAGCATTCTCGTGTTGTTTCTGGCTTGTGTGATTTTTCTTGAACATTTCTCATTTGATTTGATGCATCATGTGCATTTTCATCTTTATTTTCATTTTTAAATTCATTTTAAAAATCATTTTATTCCATATTAATTCATATTATTGCATTTTAATATTGTTTGACCTTTGTTGACTTCTGTTTGGCTTAGATCTTAGATGATTTGACCATGTGTCTCATCAAGTTCAATGGATCTTGGGTGTTGATAGGGTGAAAATCCTAATCCATCAAAATGGATGATTGAATTTGATGATGGCTTGATCATGACTTGCATCCAATTTGGTTTTACCTTCTTGCTTGTTCCTCTCTTCTTCATCCCTTTCTTTTTATTTTCCACCCTTCTTTGGATCAATTAGAGGATGTTGAATGTCACCTTGTTCATGAGACCTTAAGTGGTGTTTGATGAACTTTTATCAATTCAAATCTACCATTTGATTGATCATTTGATCAATTGAGGTACTTTAGATTGATGTATAAGTTTGTCCAAAGTACTATGAAAGGTTGATTGATGTAGTGGATCCATCTTTCCTTGACTTAGGTCTTGATTAACCTTGTTTTAATGCGTGCTATATGTTTTAGGAGTGTGGTATTTATATCACATCTCTAATATGTATGATACATAGATTGTTATTGACCGGCCTCCCATAGTATGATCTTACTCATAGATTGTGCTACGATTGCTTAACATAGCGCTAAATTTGTCCCTAAACAGAAAGTGATCGTATTGGTCCATTTTTAGATATGAGTCATCTTTAGTTAGATGTAAATCTTCTATCTCCATAATGTGTATTTTTTTTCACCTAAGAGAGCTAGTGGCATACTTGATGATTTATCCAAGTTGGAGCCTTTCTCAAAGGATGGTGCAAAGTTCTCGCACATTAATTGTATTTTAAATGACAAAATATCTTCCTTAACACTAACAGTAACTTTTAATTGTACTAACTTTACTTCATGCCTTTTATTTTATGCTCAATTATCTTTATGCTTTTACTTTTATGCTCTTTATTTTATGCCTATCATTATCATATCATATTATTCATCTTGTTTATGTTTATGTCTTTTTCTCTTTGTCCATTTGGACTTTCTTTTTCCTTTTAAGACATTAATAAAGGCTTAAACATCTTAAAACTCTTAATGTGTTCCTTGGAAATCTTGAGGACTATCCTTTGCTCATGGAATTATGGACTTAGAATTAGGATCCTTGACCAATGCTTTGGAGTGATATCTTAAGACCTTGAATCTTACTTGGCACTTTGACCTTGAGAGACCTCTTGAGAAGACTTGGTTTTCATCTGATGCTTGGTTTTCTCTGCTTATCTTATTGCTTATCATGGTTTCTTAAGTCCAAAGGACGGGAGTTTTGGCTTGTTATGTCAAAGGCTTGTATCTTGGTTAGATATTTCCTTCCTTAGCTTTTATTTTATGCTTTAGGGTAGCCTCTTCATCTCCTCCCCTTCAATTTTCAAAATCTTCGTCCTTTTTCAAAACCTTCTTCTATCAAACTAGAACCACTTTCATAATAAACCTTGAATTTGTCATGTGCATTTTCAAACTTATTTTCTTAATAAATTCTAATCAATCTTAAGCATACTTTGACCATTTTCAAAAGACTTAAAAATCACTTAATCCATTCAAATCATTTTGTGCTTTTGTGCACTTTTCCTTTTAAAAGTTTTCATAAGGTTTAGACATGAGTCATCTTCATAGTTGAGATCTAATTCTCCTATCCCCATGGTTATGTTTAGTGTTGATTCTTTTCCACTTGAGAGAGCTAGTGGCATACTTATTGATTTGATCCAAGTTTGAGCCCTTCTAAAGAGTGATGCAAAGGTCCATTTTCATACATTTGTGGGTGACTAGTTGAGTATTCTCCTTAAAATGACAACTTGTCTTGTCCACTTTTAAAATGAATCATAACAAACTATTTTGGTTATTTGTACCACGAACAACGAGGTTTTAATCCTCCATTTCACTTTGTGGGTACGTAGGCATGAGGCTCGGGAAGTCTTATCAAACACAAAATTATAAAAACAATTCTTTTCTCACCTCTGCCATCTTTTACAAACAACACCTTTTATAATCCAAATACTAGATCTTCAAAGAGGTTCCTATAGAGTACTATAGACGTTTTGGGAGCTAACACCTTCCATTTACGTGACCAAGCACCTTACACTGTCTCTGTTTATTTGTTCTTATTTTATAACTTCTTTAGGTTTTGTTCGCTCTTTTCCCTTTCCTTTGGATAAAATCAAAGTGCAGACGACTCTTGTTTTGCGAGTTAAGTTAATCAATATCTTAATCTCAAATTTTCCCGCTACAAAAATACAAAAAATTTCTTCTAAATTTGCTAACCTTATTCAAAATACAAAAATATGTGTTGTTTCCTTTTCTTATTGTACAAGGTAGGGACTTGCCATCAGTGGATTAAGCTTGGTTTCTAAATTAGGGTGTGGATTCTCAAAGTCAAAGTTTGGTCAACAAGTGGTCCATAAGAGCTTTCACTTTAAGGCATGACCTATAATATTAGGTTATATTCACGTCAAGCTTCATTTAATATCATTGGATCAAGAGAAGTTCAAGTTTGGTGCATGATTTCAAAGATGATTCAAGTATGGTTCATGTGTTTATTTCCATGCCATCTCCATCCAATTTTCAAGTAATCATCAAATATTATTCAAAGGACAATCAATATTTCTTCATTTGGTATTCAAGTGTTCATCATTGGGCCTTTGGATGCAAGAAAATAGCAAGAAATCTCAAGTTGGCACGTGTTTGGTTGGCCTAAAGTCAAGTATGGCATGTCACTTGGTCCAAACACCATAACTTCTTCAGTTGTCAACATATTTGGAATCTACTTTGAGCCAAATGTCACATTTGAACTCCTATACAACTTTTCTTCAAGGGTCAAACATCCGTTCAACCTCTAAGTCCATCAATTTTGGGATTTTCTCAGTTGCCCATGTGTGCACAAAAGTAGGCCCAAGACCTGGTCGACCTAATGCCTAACCTAAAATTTCAGGCCAAGACCCCAACTTTGAATCAATGCCATTTCCAATCCAAGCATCTTTTTGATGTGACTCTTTTTGCATCCGATTCTTTGTAATGAGAAGATCATTTGGCACAAAGAAAATCTCAAAACACACGAGTGAATTTCATTTGGCCTAACTTGAAACATGGTACCTTGAGCTCTGCATCTTGGTCAGTTTCAAGTCATGATTTTCATGCAAATTCTCAATTTGGGACGACCTACACATGTGTGAACCTTTTCTACAACCAAAACGTATGCAAACAAGTCCTAAACGGCCAGTTTCCATGATTGAACCACATATTTCACCCTTGCCCTCACACAGATTGTAAATCAACAAATTTCAACTTGGTTCACACATATTTCAGATCCATTTCACACGTGTGAGTTCCACAACACTTTCCCTATAAATAGAAGATTGACCTGCCTTCATTTGCAAGCTTTAGAGATCCAAAAGACCTCTGCTACACTTGAGCTCGAAACCACCAAGAACCAATTAACCGTTTCTTCAAACCAATCTCGTTTTGCTTCAAATCTTTACCCAGAATCACTCACTAGCCTCCTCTGAAATTAATTGAAGCAGTGTCATGGCTTGAAACTTCCTGCAACCTTTAACTCGATTCCACCATTGTTGACCTTCGAAGCTTCAACTGAAAAGGTAGCTACGAGTAAAATTTCTGAGCAAACAGGTTACCAGTGTGTTCTTCTTGATTCATTGATCAAAAGCCCTCACTTACTTGGAATTTATATTTCGTATTAGTCATTTAATTTTAATTTGAAGAACTAGGGTTCTTCGTGTTCTTTAGCAAATTCTCTCTGCTCAGAGACAATCAATGGCTCTGATGTAGAGAGACATGAACGATGAACTGTTTAGAAGCTAAATCCATGGTTGATTCTTGCTAAAAACACAAGTACATGGATATGCAAAAATCAACTCAAGGTTGAAGATAAAAGGCCTGCACACGTTTTTTCAAATCCTGAAACTAGTCGTTGGCACCCTAATTCAAACATTTTTTTTTCTTTTTTTCATTTTATTTTCTTTTTATTTTCTGATTTATTTTTAATAGCTCCTTTATTATTTTTTCTCTAATTTTTTTTCATAAATCATAAAAAATATTCTCAATCACATATCTTTTTTGCATAATTTTTAAAAATATTTTGAATTTAATTGATATTTTCTTTTATTTTCCATTTAATTTTCAATTTGCATTTTATTTTTAATCATTTTGAAACATTCTTCATTCCAAATTTTGAGATCTCTTTATTTGCAATATTCTTGACTTTTCATAATTTTTTCAACCATTTATTTGATGTTTCAATGCTTTGTTTGTTTTTTCTTTTAATTTCCATTTTAAATCTCTTTTTATTTTGATTTTGTTAAAAAATTTGGAATGTCTTGATATGGCCTCTTGATGATTGCTTGGTTGAACATATTCTTAACATCTTAAGCCCTTTATTGATGATCCTTTGGTTGATTTAACATTCTTTGGTTCAAACATGTTAATGAATGATCATCTGATCATCTTTAGCACTTTGCATCAGAGATAGGTTACCCCTTGTTTGATCATCCTTTGATTAATTTGACTTGTTGGTAGAGGATCCCTATGTATTTACTTAAGCCTTCATTGCATTCTTTCTATCAACTCTTCTTCTTTTTCTTTTGTTTGACTATTGTGTCACATTGTTTTAGGAGACTAAAATTGTGTTAGTTCTCTAACATGTTTGACACATAAATTGTTATTGACCGGCCCCATATAGGTGTGACATCTACATAAGTCCATTTACCATTGCTTAACATAGCGCTAAATTATCCCAACTCGGTTGAATTCTCATTAACACTAACATTGACATATTAATTATTCTAACTTCTAACATTTACTTTTGTTCTCTTTAAATTTATGTCATTTACATTCATATCATTTTTACATTCTTGCCTTTTAGTTTTGCTCTTTACTTTATGCTTTATTGCTTTCTTATTTCAAAAGAACAAAAAACACTATAAAATGGCTAAAACACTAAAAAAAAACTTTAATTTGATCTTATGGACTTTGTGTTGCTATCCCTTGCTTGAGGAGTATGTTGGACCTTAGACCTTAGGACTTAGTATTTCCCTTTGCTTGGAGTGGTATCTGAGACTTTCTGATTCATCTAAGACATACTGCCTCTTATGGACTATTGTGATCTTCATCTCAAGACTTGGTTGCTTTTTGTGGCTTGGTGACCTTGGTTATCCATCTGTTTTTTTGATATTCATCTATGCATGTGCTTGTTCATCTCGTGGCTCAATCCAAAGGAAAAAGAATGCTGGTTTTGGCCAATGTCAAATGCTTGCTCCTCTTGTGGTTAGTACACTTGCACACACAAAGGCTTTCTCTTGGGCTACCTTACAATGAGACCATTTACTTTATCTTTTAGGATAGTCTCTTCATCTCCTTCCCACTTCTTAAATTTTCAAAACTTCTCCCTATTTCAAAAACTTCTTGTTTTCAAACTTCACACTCTTTTCTTAATAAACCTTGACTTTGTCAAGTGATCCATAAAATCTTTTCTTAATAAATTCTAAAACACTTAAGCATGTTCAAACTCTTTTCAAAATCTCTAAAAAAGACAAACCTTTTTTTGTGCCTTTGTGCACTTTTCTTTAAGAGCCTTTTTCAAAAGATTGGATGTTAGTCTATTCTTGTAGTGATGCAAACCACTATACTTCTACAAGATGTTGAGAAATGATTGACATTTTCCACTTGAATGTTGAGAAGTGCTTGTGAGAAAGTCCAAGTAAAAGTTCTCCGTATCAAGAGGGTGCAAATGCTCATTTCCTCATACTTTTGGGTAGTAAGTTGAGTTTTCCACTCGAATATGACAAAGTATCTCTATTTAAAATAAATTAACAAATAATCTAGCTTTTTATAAACACAGATTTACAAGTGGTTCCCGTTGAGTACAACGGATGTCAGGGGTGCTAATACCTTCCCCTGGCATAACCAACCCCTGTATCCAGATCTCTGTTTTTGTTTTTTGTGTTGATTTCGTTCGACCTTTTCTGTTTTCCCTTTGGAAACAATAAAGTTCGGTGGCGACTCTTGCTATTTGATTTAAGTTAATCAATAACTTAATCTCAATAATTTTCCCCCTGCGA
Source organism: Lathyrus tuberosus (assembly GCA_022829125.1). Classification (NCBI taxonomy): domain Eukaryota; kingdom Viridiplantae; phylum Streptophyta; class Magnoliopsida; order Fabales; family Fabaceae; genus Lathyrus; species Lathyrus tuberosus. The sequence goes on along the minus strand of JALAZF010000327.1, from coordinate 6,690,037 downwards.
CAGATACCATTATGTAACACCTTAAACCCTGAAACCTATATATTAAGATTTACACGATAATCTAAGGTGTCACCATTGGCAAAACCTTTAATAAATCACACTTTTAACAAACATGCAATGGAAAATATTAACGTCATACAACACCTGTCATTGCACACTCACCTTTACCTAGGGTATCATTGCGGCATTATCGATTTATTTCAAATAACAAAACATTGCAACTTATACTTTTAGTTTTAATCTTCAAATCATAACAAATTGTTTTCAAAGTAAAGAGTTATCATATTCAAATCTTGAATAACTCCAACATAAAGTGAATAAACAATTAAACTCCAACAAACATAATAAGCAAACAAACATGTTCCCAACCCCGATGTTACAGGATTAGAGCAAGACTTCTAAAACAACAATGAAACTAAATGAAGTAACTCTAAGATCTAACTTCCACTTACAGCAGCAAACTCTACTCCTGAGTATCTACAAGATATCCATGGTGGACAACATGAAAGCAAATGAGGTGAGAAACAAAAAACTAATATAAACCGTGTAAAGAATGTTAAGGTAGAAAGTACACATTAAGCACACATTCATTACACAACCATCAACAACATATTCTCACATCCAATTCATGACAACAATTACATAATCACTTCCAATCATCAACATCATGAACAATCAACAACATATGCAATCATATATGCAAATGTACTCCACAATTAACTCATTATGCATGCGATACCATTAATGAACACTCAAGTTCATCTCGCTCCCAATCCCCATCATAGGACCATAGCACACCAAATTGTTACCATCATAATAGGTAACGCTTCACCAATTCTCACCTGAAATTAGCTACTCGATCCTGATCCCCACCATAGAACTAGAGCACACCAAGACTAGACAGAAGCTTGTACACCATGATGCATGACTCTCAATAACATGCATTATCACAAAAAGGTTCACCAAAAGGATCCCCATACACATCTCACCATTTATGAATCACATCATTCATCATACGCAACGATTAATTCATGTTACAACATCAATAAACAACAATAAATAGCAGCAGCTCATCAAACATGACTTCATAGGTATTCATTCATGTTACTTCACCAAAACAACACCACATCATCGTATAAACATAATGATTCGCTAACCGATCATACAAGTTATTACAAATATCCCTACAGTAGGTAATTGACTACAACCCAAACATTACACCAAGCACCATTATGAGGTAGCTCTGCGTGTTAGCTTTCTAACGCTTGAAACGATGCGTCATTTGGAAATACAGATTAAATGATACATCCAAAATCGTCGGACAACGTAACAAAAACAAAAGCATAATTTTTCACAATTTGGCCTATGATAATCGATTGTCACAGAAACACATTTCACTACTGAATTTGAAAAAATTACACTTCTAGGCATTGCAATCGATTGTAACCCCCCTACAATCAGTTGCATTGCTTATTTTTTTCACTTTTTGAAGGCATGCAATCGACTGTAACCCCCTGCAATTGATTTCATTGCTTATTTTTTTCATATTTTAAAGGCATGCAATCGATTGTAATCCCCCAGCAATCAATCGTACTGCTTATTTTTCTCAAAAATTCCAGTTTTCATCATACGATCTACGCCTCTTTTACCCCTAAACCTCCATACATGTTTCCAACTAATTTTTCCCAAAACCCATTGATTCAAAAACAAATTTGATAGAGATTCATGTTAGCATAATCATTAATATAAACAATAGCAATCTAATCCATAACAATCTCCTCAATAATGTTAACATCAAATTCATCATCCATCAAGAATAAAATCAAGCTTTCACATCTTCATCAATGGCATAACCTCATACATACATACTCATGATCATTCAAACATGGATTCAAGCATAACAACACATATAAACACAAATCAACCAACCAATTTTTTTAGAATTTTATCATATAACACATTATCAAACGAAAACCTAGAACCCTAACGAGATTAAAGACTTCTCATCTCTACCCCATCATGCAATACAACTAGATTGAATGCCCTTTCTCCCCCATTACCTTAGATTTCCAACAATTGATGATGAATCAAGCAATCTCTATGGTTCCTTCTTCAAAATCCTAGCTTTTTCTCTTTCTCCCTTTTGCCTCTTTTCTACGTATGTCAAATGTTTCCTCTAAAACGTAGCTTTCTCCCTATTTTTAGAATATATAGTCCCTCGCCACTTTGTTTAATTATGAATTTTGCCCAACTCAATACTAGCTTCTTTATTCCCACCATCTATTTCTTCCAATTCTCACAAACGGGCCAAATCTATAATTTTGTTATTTATTTAATTAATTCAAATAAAATACTACTTACTCTAATAATTAATTAAAATTCCAATTAATTCTTAACAAATATGCCAAACTCTTACTCTCTCTATACCTCTACTTCAAGGATACTTACCCCCACAACCACACAACAAATAATTTAAAACAACAACTAATCAAATAAAATTCTAAATGATTCAATTAATTTAATTAATCGAATTTGGGGTGTTACACCCAACATCTTCCTTTTTATTATTTTTTGAACTAGATGGCGAACCCAATATTTAATCTCGGTTTTTTAGCAAAACCAAGGTAATAGTGCAATATTTTAACCTCGATTATATTTAAAAATCGAGGGGATAACTTTATATATTTTTTTATCTACTTTCGTTTGTACATGTATTACAGAATCATATCATAGAACATAGAACCATATTTTTGCAGATTTTTGAAATAAAAACTTGTACAATTTGCCAATATCTCAAACAGAAACATTATACCACAAATATTAATTGTTTACACCTAATGCAATGCCAAAATGGAACACACCTAATAATTTTACAACAAAACTAAAACAAATGATTAACCAACAAAAGCAATAACCAAAATGGAAACTCTTGTAGGTTGTCCAAAGTTCTATGCTAAGATTTGTCACTGGTAGTTAAACACCTATAATTTGAACAACATTTGAAACCAATTAGGATAATCATCAACAAAATTAAATCTTTAGTAAAAGGAATAAAAATGAGCAAAATGAATAATTATAAATTACTAAGTGATATAAAACATTTACTTACTAGTTTTCCCATAACCCCTCTTCATGATCAAGACGAATAACATGCACATATTATGAATCATTTTCTTCAGATGAATGACTTACATGTGTTGCGAAACAAGGGGGCTCAAAGTTAAAATCTTGATTTTCATCAGTACTATAAGGAAGATATTTTCTGTGAAGAACAATTGACCATCTAGTGTTAGAAGGATCAGTGACATAAAAAACTTGTTTTTCTTGAGTTGACATGAGGAATGGTTCGTTCTTATAAGTTTCCTTTAGAAGATTAGCCCTTGTAAATCCTAATTCATCGGTTTCTACACCAGTGTTACTGTCAATCCACTTGCACTTAAATAAAGTCACTTAAAAACAACATAATCAATCTCCAAAATCTCCTCAATGACCCAGTACGCTCTAGATGCTAGCTTCAACCATAACTCCACTATATCTTTTAGGGCTAACTCTTGTTGTATACTCATCACCACCATATCTTAACGGGATTTCTTAGTATCTTTTGTCTTGCCTTTGATGTTGAGAAGTGTTCCAATAAACTATCGTATACATTTTTCTCCACATGCACCACATCAAGACAATGTCTTACATCAAGATTAGACCGATTTGGAAGATCAAATAATAGAGACTCTTTTTCCAAATATTTTTCTGTACAACCCCTTTTTGTTTCTTTCCAAAGACAACAGTAATGTTTTGTTGTATTTTATAAACTTTCTTCTTGGTTAAGGGCTTTGGAGCGATATTAAACTCCTGCTCCCCATTAAAAGCCTTCTGCAATCTACGGTATGGATGATTCGGTCTTAAAAATTTTCGATGCCCAAGATAAACATTCTTTTTTTTTCATTTTGTAATTGGTGGTGCCATGTAACAAATTCACATAAGGACACTCTTTATGTCCCTTGAGGTTCTACCCAGACAAATTACCGTATACAGGAAAGTCATTGATTATGCAAAATAACATGGCACGCAGCTTAAAGTTATCACCTATATACGCATCATCAACATCAATGCCTTACTCCCACAAAATTCTTAAATATTCAATTAATGACGTTAAGTAAACATCTATGTCGTTTCCTGGTTGTTTTGGACCTGAAATCATCATCGATAGCAACATATATTTGCACTTCATGCACAACCATGGAGATAGGTTGTAAATTATGAGAAGAACAGACCATGACATATGGTTAGTACTCAAATTACCAAAAGAGTTCATTCCGTCGGTGGAAAGTCCAAGCCTAAGGTTCCTTGGTTCAAGGGCAAAATGTGGAAACAAGGAATTAATTTTCTTCCATTGCAATGAATCAGCTACATGACGAATTGTTCCATCACACACTCTTTTATCTACATGCCATATAGTATTCTTTGTGTCATTTACATTAGCAAACAATCTCTTGAACCTTTGAATTATCGATAGGTACCACATCACTTTGGAAGAAACACCCTTTCTAGTTACACTATCATCGTCTTCAACACCATTTTCCTTCTGCTTGTAGCGTGACTCCCCACATCTCGGGCACTCCTTCAAGTTTTCATATTTTCCTATATAATATGCAATCATTACGACATGCGTGTATTTTGACATAGTCCAAACCCATTGGACATAGTATCTTCTTGGCCTCATAACTACGGTTCGACAACGTGTTATCTTCTAGAAGCATTTCTTTCAATAGTTCAAGCAATTCAGTGAAACTTCTATCCGTACACACACCTATTTCCTTAAGATTAAATAGTCTTAACACAATTGACAATATTGTAAAACGTTTGCATTCAGATACAACGACTCTTCCATGTCTCTTTGTAAAGTATCTACCACATTAGCTTTCTTGAAAGCATATACTTCAATATCAAGAATCATGTCTTCTAGACTATCATTCATAAATTTATCATCATCTTCAATTGTATGTGACTGAGGTATTTTTTTTGTCACTTCACCATGCCATATACATTTCGTGTAATTTTGAATAATTCCATCACAACCTGAATGATTGAATATAAAAACACTTGGATGCTTTTTCATATTTCGGAAAATTTTACAAGGACACCAAAAAATCCCATTATCCTTAGGAGTGTTTTTTCTACGAATTCAAGAAATTGAATCACTCCATTCTCATACTCTTAATCTATTGCCTTTCATCCAACTAGGATCCATAATCACATACAACTTTTGAAAATAAAATAAAAATAGTACATAACCAACAAAAATGAATTGTACAAGTCTCAAAAACCATAATAAAAACAACAATAACGAGGCAACAACATCAACAACTGCCACAATACCAACAACAACAACAACAACAACAACAGAAACAACAACAACAACATCAACAACAACAACAACAATAACAACAAACAACAACAACAACGGTAATGGAGAATTTGTAGATACCAAAATTGTGATGAGAGACTCTAAGAAAAGTGTTGGTTTGTGGTATGAGCTTTCTTCCTCCTCGGAGAAAAATGGTGTTTCAGTTTTGTTCGCTAGAGAAAAATAGTGTTTCGGTATCGCTCGCTAGCTAGGGCACAAAAAGTGAATGAGACATAACATTAAATCTAAAGGAATAACAAAATGTTAAGAGAGTTTTTATCTCGGTTTTTTAAAAAATCGAGGAAACATATTCGACGTGAAAACTATAAAAAATAAAGGCGTATTTTTAGTTCTGAATAAAACATAAAATTGAAAGCGCAAGGAATCAAAGCTCAAACCCGGCCAACTTTTTATGTCGGTTTATGTGAAAACCGAGTTAAAAGATTAACGTTTTAAAAAAATTAATGGCGTTTTTCAAGTCTTTTGACCTGGGTTTTTCAGTACTTGAGATGAAAACTTCGTCATGAAATGTATTATTTGTGTTAGTGTTCTTATTCAACACATCACGACAAGCCTTGGGGGGCAACTCTTCTAAGGCGGCCAAAGGCTCACTGAAGGATGGTCGATTTACGATTCTTAGGCAAAGTCTAACACCTCTCTCTCTCTCTCTCTCTCTCTCTCTCTATATATATATATATATATATATATATATATATATATATATATATCCACATCTGTAAGGTTTAAGGTGCAAACTTTCCAAGCTTCACTTTACCCATTTTTTGGACTCAGTTATTGATTTTGGCATTGGAGTGCTAATCTTGCAAGTCCACCCCCGCGTTTAACTGTTCTGAAAACTTACACTACCGCGTTAGGAGTCAATTATATTTATTGTGTTATTTGCATATGACATAATAAAGTATTTAGAATAATTAGTTTATTTAACTGTGCATTAAGTGTGACTTAATCTTGAGACCTTTTAAACATAAGGATGTTATCTTTAAAAGATATGTAGTCAAGTTTTATCGTCAAATAGGATGATAATGATGCATATAGACAACTATGCTGGTAGAATAATTACAGTCGCTACTACAAATATATATTTCATAACAATTTCTTACTACGACTATTTATCCAACTGAGGTAATATCTATTTATTAGACTTTTTTTATAAATCACTTTCCCTACATTTCAAATAAACAATCGTGGTTATATGCGAAGGGCTAACACGCTAACTTAATTCGCTTCAGAACAGATTGCACTCTAAAGTGAAACCCTAATTCTAATGCCTTATCCCAATCTCACAAAACTCCAACATAACTTCCCAAACTAGTATGAATCAAGGTAAGATTTCACGAATATTTGCAAGATGAAACACGAAACTGATTTCTTTGTCTTTCTCTTCACATTTTTGGTACGTACGTGAAACATTTTTCACCATTCTTTTTATAAGTTATGTTGTTGTTATTGTTAAAAATATTTGTCCTTTAGGATTTGTTGTTTTTCTTTTTGTTAATATGAGATTAAATGTTTTTTTATTGTTATTTTTGTTAAGATAAGTAAAAGGTTTATGTTATTGTTACGATTTTTGTTAGTTATATTGTTGTTTTTGTTGAGTTTTGTGGTTGTTTTTGTTGATACAGTTAAAAGTTTTTGTTAATATTGATGTTTTTGTTAAGTTAACTTTTTGTTTTTGTTAAGATACGTAGAATGTTTATATTATTGTTGAGCTTTTTGTTAGTTATGTTGTTATTTTTGTTGATACAAGTAAAAGTTTTTTTTAATGTTGATGTTTTTGTTAAGTTATGCTATTAATTATGTTGAGATAAGTAAAAGATTTATGTTATTGTTGTGGTTTTCGTTAGTTATGTTAGTTTTCATTGTGTTATGATGTTGATTTTTTTTTTTACAATTAAAATTTTTTTGTTAATGTTGATGTTTTATTTTAGTTATAAATGTGGTTTTTTTATTAAGATAAGTAAAAATGTTATGTTATTATTGTGGTTTTTGTTAGTTATGTTGCTTTTTGTTGTCCTGTGATGTTAATGTTGATTCATATATGTTGTTAATGTTTAGTTATGTTATTATATTTTTTTGCCCTGTGTTATCAATTTTTAGTTATGTTGTCATGTTTTTTGTTTTCTGATTTTTTGTTGATAATGTTGAGTTATATATGTTGTTGTTTTTTTGTTGATATTGGTAAAATATTTTGGGATTGTTGTTGCTTTTGTTTTCTTATGTTGTTGTTGATAATGTTCTTCCTTGTCCAACTTTAATTTCGTTCAGCCTAACATATCTAGAGCATACAATAAAATATACAATTAAGTTTATTATGTCATATGTAGATTGAGTATGTTACCAACCCTTCACTGAACATATAAATTTCCAAATTGAATTAGAAAATACTAATCTAAAAAATTAAGTTATAGTTTATGAACAATTTACACCATTCAATGTTTTTTGAGCTTTCAGCAGCCTATTATCCATATCTCGCTCTTTAATTGTTAGAAATTAGGTTGATACTTCTAGCTCTTCAATTAACACTTTCTTTTCTATTAGTTCTTTCTGTAAAGCACAAATTTGTGGAGAAATTATGATTCATCATTATCATGATGATAATTATGATGTTGATGATGATGAATCAGAATTTCTCAATAATTTTGATACTTTGCAAAATAAATTAGTAGGGAAGGAAGTGTTGATTGAAGAATTATAAGCATTGAACCAAATTCTAATTGTTAAAGAGTGAGATATGGATAATGAGTTGCAGAAAGCTCAAAAAAACATTGACAATTGTAAGTTGTTCTTCAAATATAACTTAATTTTTCATATTATTATTTTCTAAACCAAATGGAAAGTTTATATGTTTAGTGATCGGTTGGCGAAACAAGCATTCTACATAAGTTATAATAAACTCAAATGTATATATCACTAAAGTTGGAATCTATGACCGTGGTAAAATATTATGTGCTAAATATTTCACTACGGTTGGAACTTACAACCATGGTCAAATGTTTAAATAACCCAAAATACTGACGCAGGGTATCGAACCCATGACTATTCCACCTTTTACTACATTTAGATTTTTCAACCATGGTGAAAGGCTGCATGCTATTCTATTTTACCACGACTATCAGCCCGTGGTGGTAAAGAGGACACTTACTACCAGACCCTTATTTACCACAGACCTCCAACCGTGATAAAATCTTTCTTTCAACTATGGTGAAATATTTTTTGTAGTAATGTATATCTTACGTGTCATGAATCTGAGATATCAAGTATTCATATAGGCATAACTATTAGAAGTAATATTTATACCAGATTAATCCATATTGAGAGTACTACATAAAATGTTATGTAAGTGTTATAAGCTATTCTCATAGTGATAGTAGTGTATGTCACTCTTCGACCTAAAACCACTATGATCTTTACATGATGGGTTGATTACTTTGATACCCTTAAATATCATCTGTAATAATAAATTATAAAGTTGGTTAAATGGGTATTCCACGAGTAATGTAGAGGAACATGAGTAACCTTGATGGGTTTCCCTAATCAATAAGTCCTTTAATTGAGTATGATTGTAAAATGTATGGTCATGATCAAAATACTCAATATGGAATATTGAGCTTATTTATTGTTACGAAGTATACTCTAGTATCAAAGAATATAATATTGAACTCTACAAGGGTGACACATTATATACCTTGTGTTCAATATAGATATAAGGGCAAAAGGATAATTATACACATGAACATTATCATAGAAAATTTATGACATATCACATGGCATTCTCATCACTTGTGTAACAGTGATGCGATGTTAAATACCACTTATTATTTATAATATTAAATGAGTAATTTGATATTATTTTCAACGTTACGAGAACCTACATGATCATACGTAGAGTATTGACGATGGAACAAACGATTAAATTATATAAGATTTAATCATTTGTTCTATTGTTCAACTGGTATGTGTTACTGAATTAAATGACTGTAATTTATTAGTCAAGTGTTCAATCATTGACGATAATATTTATTTATATTTATGCATTAATGTAATCAAGTTGTTGATATTTATAAATCATTTTTTAAAGTAATTAAAATCTAATTAAATTAAGTGTTAGTTGTATTTAATATTATTTAATATGTTAACACAAATATAATTTATTTAATTTAATTATATAAATAAGAATTAATAATTAGTTATAGTGTAATTAAATTAATATTTTATTTATTAAACAAGTTATTTAAGTATAAATAATATTAGACTTTTAGGTTAAAAATAAAAGGGATAAGGTATTTGCGACTCTCTATAAATAGAAGAGAAGTTTTTTCCAATCAGTCTTAATTGTTAAGATAAATTTCAAGAGGTATTACTAAAATCTTTATTTTAGTTTTTGATTTATAATTAATGGTTTAGCCAATATCTATTATTAAGATTACTCCTTAAAAAGATTTTTTTTTTTGAAAAATCCTTCTTGAATTTCCAAAAGTGATATTAGAGTCAAATTTTAATTAAATCATTAATTCAAATATAAATTATGCCTGATGATAATTATACAATGATATAATCATAATGATATGTCTTTATGATCAAATATGTTTAATCATGGGAGTGAATTTGATTCAATTGTAACTTTTTTTCTTAATTTATGAAAATGTGTATATGATTTTCTTTTTGGAATTGATTGATTCGAATTAAAATTTGTAATGATTATGAATTAATAAACCTAATCATGTGAAGTTACGGATGACAATGGGCATGATTAAGGTAAGATACTATAGTATCGGTCTCCATATTCACAGTTAAAAAAATCTTCATATCTGAGCCAATACCCGTTTGGGTATCAACATTGGCACATGTCCTCGTATCCTCTGAGTATACAAGTGCTCGTACCCGTATCTCTTACTCCCATTTCTAATAAAAATAAACGTATCAAGTATAAAATATCATAATTTTTTAAGATTTTAAAAACATTAAAAAATTTTAAAAAATTTACTGTTGAATTATGAAATAAATGATCACTTGTATTAAATATGTAGTAGCTTAAAATTGATGTTTTTTTTAATTTTATAAACATTTATTTTTATATAATAATATTAAATTAAAATATATAAATATATATTATGTGAGTATTGAATGGAGTGGATACTAAGGTGTTTATCCCCGCACCCATCCCTGCTTATTTAAGTGGGTGGGTAATTTCCCGAGGCCGTACCCGTACCCATTTTTGCGATTTTTTACCCTACCTATTGTGGGTAATTTTGTGCGTACTTATTGAGAATGGACCGAATTGCCATTCATATATAAAGTGTCCATTCTTAAAATATTATTAGTAAAAATGAATTTGGATCTTGATATTATGATTTTCTTCACTATACTCTAATTTTTATAGAAAATAGTAAGACATACTTGGATAAATTATGTTGTTTCTCGTTAGGTTCTTGATTTGCATTTTTCTCTTATGTATTCCTTCTTTTATGTATTCTCTCTGGTCACTATCATAAGGAAAAAATGACCTTAAACATTGATAACTATTATAAACAAAAATCAATAACTTTTAGAATAGTTAATATTTATATTACTATTATACCCTTAATTTAACTAAAAAACATTTAATGTTGATGGTTTATTCATTAAATATAATTAAGGATATTGTAGTAATAAAATTTATCTTGCCTGTACATAAAATTAAGAAAATTAATTACATTTAATTAATTTTTTTAACCAGTTGTCATTTTTTGTTATAATAGTGGCCGGAAGGAATATCTTTAATGATGAAAATACAATTTTTTTATTTGTAAGAAAAACATGAAAAATGAAATCATGAGGCCTTGTTAAGGTTTGCATTTTATAGGCACATTTATATAAATAAAAAATCATAATTATAACAATTATAAAGGGAGAGGAGAGAGATTTAAATTTTATTTTAAATTTTAAAATAAAAATTCCATTAATTTAATTACCAAGATCAAACAATTATTACATCAAGATACATTTCCTTTAAGGCAAATTCTTAGGTGCCCATTATAAGTAGTTGGGTACTTGTACCTTTAATGTAAAATGATTTAAAATATTAATTAATTTTTAAATAAAATATATATAAAAGATAACATGACATTGAATGTAATTATTTTATTGGATGAAAGTACCGATATCCAACTAAGTCTAAGGGTACCAGAGTGTTCACCTTCATTTAAAGCCAAACTATTCTTCAGATGAGACAAAATTTAACAGATTAGTTAAAACAATTCAAGATTCCTGTGACTCTATAAATAGCTTACCGTCGTTCTATTGTTGAGATTAATTTTAACGTCGTTAGTTACTATTTCAGTTTTTTTTTGTATAAGTCGTTTTATCTTCATAAATAATATCAATGAATAATTAATGTTATTTTTTATTATATTCTTAAATATTTATTATTCTTTTTCCTTTTAATTATGTAAATTTGTTTTTTCAATACCATTAATGAAGGATAATTTTGTAAAACCTTATATAATTTTTCTTTTTTATATCACAATTATTATATTTTTTAATACGTGTGAAAAGTAAAAAACGATTTATAATAAAAAATAGAAAGAGTAACATTTATGAGAGTAGAAATTATAAGTTGACATAACTTTCTAAAACTTTTGTGATATGGTTTGAATAACTAACGTAACTTTTGAAGAGCAATAAATGGTTATATTGTAGTTTGTCAGAATTTTTGGGACAATATTGTTAGGTATATCAATTGCCTAAATTTCCATAGCCACCGTGAATTTTTTTTTTTTATAATCAAGGACAATTCATAAATGAGGCATTAGGGGTGCCAAAACCCAAAGGTACACAAGGGTGATCCAACAAAATGTACAGAAAATAAGGTTACAAGAAATCTAGCGAGCATTTTAACCAATCATTGAACGAACTTCTACTTTTAGCTTCGTTACCAAAAGTCAGCCAATGCCATGAGACAAGAGTGATTTTATCGAATAAGGAAACCGGATCCCCGACGACATCGTTAAAAATTATCTGATTACGCATCCACCAGATGCACTAAAAAGTTATGAACCAAAACGAGTAAGCAAACACGTTAGAACAGGCAGAAGATAAACGGAGGAACCAAGCTAGGAGGTGCTCTACGCAATTCGCCTCGGCGGTACTAATAATCCCCAACCAAGATCCAATTCTCTCCCAAACAAGCTTGATTGTCGGACATAAAAGGAATAAGTGGTGAGAGTCTTCAATGGCGTGAAAGCAGAACACACAAACTAAATCATGACGATTAGAAATGATATTTCTAAAAGCGAGGTTTGAACGTGTAGCTAGTCTATCAAGCAAAACTCTCCAACCAAATATTTTTACCTTCAAAGGAATGATAGCTTGCCATAATAATGAGAGAGATAAGCTGAGTTTTTCTTCCAAAATAGGTAGGCCAGAGACTTTCTGCAGGGAGTTTTAAAACGAGATGTATTACCTATTTCAAATGCCAAATAAGTTTGAATGCAGAAAGTGTATGCTGATTACTCTTATTATTATAATTAGTATATTAATAATAGTAAAATAGTTTATTGTTATTTATTAAATAACTTAGTATGCGATTGATTCTAAAATTTTAGTTTTTATTTATTTTATTTAACCATGACATGAATGTTCTGTCATTTAATTATTATTATTATTATTTATTTAATTAAATATAGTAATTGATCATGTTAAAGAAAAGACAAAGTCAAATGATAATATCGATGAAGAAGTTTGAAAAACTAGTCGTAGATAAAAAAATTGTAATAAAATGGATTATTAATTTTTTGTATTTTAGGTGGTAATTATCGTGATATAAAATTTTATATTATTTTATGCATGTGATTTATGAAATGTATGTTAATATGTGTTTCGTTGCAGAACTATAAATTGAGGAAATTACGGAAGCTACGATGCCTCGTCGGTGATTCTGCTATGCGACACTGTGGATTGAAGGTTACGATCACAGTGATTTTTGGACTGGAAGCGTTGATCTTGTCTCAACGTCGTTAATTGGTGTCAACCTTGAATCGGTGTTGCTAATCTCTGATACGACAGTTTAGAGGAGGGTACCTGCATGGTTAACACTCCAACATCCAAGCTAGTTTAGGATTTGATATAACCGTAATGGGAGTGGGGATTAGATATTGTGTCCCTGAAGACCCGTTGTGAAGGTATTTAAACCTTGAGCTTGATGGAGTGGGTGGAATAATTGGGCCTTGTGCTATTAAGCTTTTGATCGGCGTGGAGCAGTGGGGCCCTAGGCTTTTGGCTGGCACGAAGTAGTTGCCCTCAAGACTTGTCGGGGACTATAGATGTCGGAGGAGTCTTTTATTAGTCGTGGTCGGCCCTTGAAAATGGTTGTCCGGGCATGACTGGCATGCGCTGCTTTGGTTTTGCCAAAGTATAGTGGGGAACGTGAGCATTAAATGCAGTCTCATTATTAAAACATTTCTCAATTTTTCTTTGATGTGTGACCTGCAAAGGTGTGGAGTGGTGTGACGTAGCTTACAGTACACTTAAGTGCACTTGAGTTAGGTTGTGTTCCCAAGGCAAAATATGTCTTTTGATCCACACTTGCTTCTTAATTTTAATTTCAACTATTCTATTATCATTACCTATATAAGGATGGAGGGAATGTGGAGAAATTTTTTTGCAACCTTGTAGACTTAGTTTCCCTTGTTTCCTTTGAGTTTCTTCCTCTTCTCTGAGAGCGCTTTACCAGAGTAACCGTTACCGTCCATTAAAAGCTTCAAAACTTTGAATTTTGGCTTTCTTTTTGCTTTACTGCCTTCGACTTTACATTTTGAGGTACCTTTTCTTCTCTCCAGCTTTTCATTTCAGCATTTACTGTACTTTTGTTACGATGAACGATAACCCTATAATCATCGAGAGTGATTCAAAGGGTAACGTTTCTTCTTCTTCCCGATAGGGGTGAAAATCTTGTGGAGAAGCCGATGTCTCCCTATGTCTAGACCGATGTAGAAATATAAGTTTTTCGTTAGAGGAGGGAATATGCCAGTAGCTTTGTTAAAACATATAAGGGAGCAACTAATCATGATCCTAGAGATGTCGAGATCGCCTTTCACTTGGGGTGCCAGGGACAATCTGTTGTTGTGTCTTAGATCAGCCCTAATGATCATTGCAAAGCTGATGTGTTGGTACGCAAGGAACTCTGGCTAGTAGAACTGGATAATGCCAATAGGTACCACCGGGTGGCCGCTGAAGTGGTTGGGATTCCCTCCGTCTTGAATATAGTCGAGGTTATAGCAAAAATAGACATTACGGTTGGCAATCCCTCAGATTGGTTGATTCTCCTAGTAGGTTCGAGGGAGAGCATATGTAGCTCTTTTGAGAGTTGTTTGGTGCCTCTGTATGAATGCCTTTTCACTTGAGCAGAAAACATAGTAGGAGAGCCAAATAGTCAAAAAGGTAATGTGCTCCGGGGTGGAAACTTCTGCAGTTTTCTTGTTATAATGGTCGATGATGAAGTTTTTAAAACTAAAGCGTTATTCGTGCGTAGTTTCTATGGTTGGAGTGAATTTTTTATCTAGAGGGCTTAGCCCTGTGATGGGTGCCACGTCGAACAAATTTGGCGTAAGCATTCCACAAGGGAATTGAAAGGTGTTGGTCAAACCTTCCCAGAAGAAGATTGAAGCGAGCGACATGGTTGGGTTGTACCTAGGGCCAGTTCTCGAGATTTTATCATGTCAAAAATCCCTAGGTTTTGCCACTGTTTCTTTCTCTTGAGCTGGACTTTGTCGAGCCAAGCAAGGTATTTTTTGCTTAGAGTAGGAGGCATAGATCGAAATACACACGCAAGCTTTCCCATAAATGATAAGTCGAGAAAGCGTTCTTCGAACGCTGAAGGCATAATAACTAGTTAACATGGGAAGAATTTCTTGACCTTCCCTGTATTTGACTTTGTACGGGTATGGTCATAGGAAAACAAATAGTTTATACGACAGAGAAAAAGGAATAAGAACTTGGTTATCCCAAATGGTGGTTTTTTCTTTTTCCATTGGTGGTTCAGGTATGAAATCCTTACTTTCTTCCTCTTCTTCTGCTAGAATCGTGAATGCAAAGGGGATTTTTCTAGTATCAAATTTGGATGTTGAAGTGTTGGCTTCTATTGTTGGAGTTAAGAGCTTTTACGAAGAAAGGATTTTCTGTGTGAGAAGTTGAGTGGAGAGTGAAGAAGATGAAAATAGGAGTTGAGCTGTGTATTTTTATAGAGTCTTGTCCCTTGTTAGAGTCAGACACTTGGCATAGGGGTGGAGAGATGAGACATTTCATGTTGTAGATAATAGAGAAATTGATGTGAGTGGAGCAGTTAATGAAGACGTGCAAATACATATTCTCCTAGGAAATAGGAGCAATGATGGGGATCTAAGAAGATCTTTTGGAAAATGAAAACACGTAGTAAAGTGGTAATGATGACCATGACGTTACTAGAGGAGTTGAAATAGTGTCAAAAATACATTAAAAAATGCCACCTTTATCTTTTATATTTAAAATGGAAACATGTCATTTTGGGGGCAATTAGTTATCTCAGATTTTCAACACAAGCATTAATTGTAGAGATGAAATAAGGATCATGCAAGAGTTTTTTTGTGAAAAGTCAAAATGTTTAATTATGACCATGCTGGTTCATTAATGTATTCGACCTGTCGAAGGATGAGGTTAAGTTTGGTTGAATATTACAATGAGTAAGAGACCAAGGGGGTTTGTTGAGTTTGGGATTTAGTGAAATTCAGAGTTCCCAAATAGTTTCTTTATGCAGTCGAATGAGGTGTAATTGGATAATATCAGGTTGTTATTTAATGACACGTGGAAGTCTGTCGAAGATGAAGGTTGCATGGAGGCGAAGACGTGGCATGTTTTATCCAGTCGACCGTTGTAGACGGTTATTTTAGATTAGTATATAAGTAGATGCTTTCTTATGTTTTAGAGGTCCGCAATTGTCCATAAATTCTACAAAACTCAAAGTATTTGTGTGATTGTGAAACCAGACAATAATGTGCGTATGTGTTCCACCTTTTACAAATTCAAGCCTTTATATTCAAGTTATTTTCTGTAATTAAATTGTTTTCACTTTACTTTAAGTCCTTTGCATTTCAATTTCAGTATACATTCTAGTCATTATTCTCAAACTTTTCTGCAATTAAAACTCATGATTCACACAAATATGTCATGGGATCTTTTCGAGTTTAATCCCTTAAGTATTAACTGAAACTTGTTTTGTTTACCAACTTTCATAGTAAATAGATACATCTTTAAAGAACCTGGGTGAATGGTAAAGTTTCTTTTGTGGGGTTCCTTGAAAATCATCCTCTTCAACTCTGGATCCCCAGGAACACACACCCTCTGGTTATACAAAAGAGTTCCTTCCATGGATTGGGAAGAACCTGGATGGTCATCTCTTGATAACAATCTTGCATCAAAGAACTGAGCTTGTCGTATTCTTTCTCTCAAATCATATGTGATGATCAAATTACTAAGCAACACTCCTGCCAGCGTCCAAGTATAATGGAGATCAAGATTTCTAAATTTTTTCAAGAGATCATGTCCCAACACCATCAACTCTCTTGTGTGCATTTATCTTTCTAAGAGCATTCATCACTTTGTTTACATTACCGAGATGGTATCAAATCAAAATCACAATCTTTTAGAAATTCCGTCCTTCTTTG
The DNA here is from genome assembly GCA_022829125.1 of Lathyrus tuberosus. Classification (NCBI taxonomy): domain Eukaryota; kingdom Viridiplantae; phylum Streptophyta; class Magnoliopsida; order Fabales; family Fabaceae; genus Lathyrus; species Lathyrus tuberosus. The sequence goes on along the minus strand of JALAZF010000327.1, from coordinate 6,672,937 downwards.
TTGTCGCATATTCAACTCCTTCTGGTCAAACAAGTACTTTGAGCTCTTGTTATCGCTAAACATCTCAAAGTGAACCTCGTAGAGGTAATGTCGCCACACTTTAAGTGTAAATATTATCAATGCCAATTCAAGATCCCATGTTGGATAATTCTCCTCATGAGCCTTCAATTGACGAGATGAATATGTCAGCTTGACCATTTTTCATCAAGACACATCTTAGGCATTTCTTGGATGCAACACATAACACTTCATACTTTTGGGTAGGATATGGGATGATTAACACTCGAGCGGTAGTCAACTTGTTCTTCAACTTTTGGAAACTTCGTTCACACTCTAAATCCCAAATAAGTAGAAATTCTTTCCCGGGGAGTCTGGTCAAAGGTAGAGCCAAACAAGAAAAACCCATTATAAACTTCTGATAGTAACCTGTTAAATCCAAAAAGATTCTTACTTTTGATGCAGTCTTAGGTCACTCCCAACTAATCACTGCTTCAACCTTAAAAGGGTCTATGAATACACCTCCTTGAGAGATGACATGTCCAAGAAACTTGACTTCTAACAACCAAAATTCGCACTTGCTAAATTTTTCATAAAGTTGTTTCTCCCGCAAAATTGAAAGTATAATCCTCAATTGTTCCTCATGCTCCTGAAGTGTACATGAATAGATCAAAATGTCATTAATGAAGATTATGACAAACTGCTCTAGACAAGGTTGAAATACACAATTCATGCAATCCATGAAAACAACTGGAGAATTAGTCACCCCAAAAGGCATTACAAGAAACTCATAATGTCTATATCAGGTTTGGAATATAGTATTCGGGGTGTCTGAACTTTTTACCCAAATTTGATGACACCCATATCGTAGATTAATCTCGAGAACACTCTGGCTCTTCCCAATTAATCCAGGAGGTCATCAATCCCAGTTAAGGGATATTTGTTCTTAATAGTAACCTTGTTGAGTTGGAGGTAATAAATACATAATCTCATACCACCATACTTCTTCTTTACTAACAGAACATAAGCACCCCAAAGAGACACGCTAAATCGGGTAAAACGCTTCTCCAACAAGTCTTTTAATTGAATTTTCAATTCCCGCAATTCTATTGGAGACGTCAAATAAGGTGTAATACACATTAGTTATATCCCTGGGAGTAGATCTATAGAGAACTTAACTTCCCTTTTAGAATGCAAGAAAGTGACGCCTTGGGAAATGCATCTTGAAACTTACACACCACAAGGATTGAAAAAACGTTTCTTTTCTCATTTGAATCCATGGTGAAAATAAAAAGAAATGTGTTATCTTCTGAAAAGAGGCAATGAATCAAATTAATGGTACCTTCTAATAACGTAGATACCACTTCATATAGAGTTACTACTTCCTTAGTAATGAAGAGAGCCTTCTCCTTACAACTGATGTACACTGAATTCACAGAAAGGAAATCCATTCCCAAAACCACATCCATCATCTTGAGAGGTAGGAAAATTAGGTCAATTAAGAAAGTAAGACCTTATACGTTAATGAGATAACTCTCACACATCTGAGTAGTTTATACACTATCATCATTGGCACTGGTGACGGTAATCAGGGATGGTAAGTGAAGGTGAGAAAATACACAAGAAGGGGGGGTTAAATTTTGTATGTCCAAATATAAAATTCTTTTCACTAACTGTTTCTAAACCATTAGATTCTAGACCATGTTCAGAGTCTGATATCAAGGTGAGTAACAATAGTGAAAAGTTTTACTTCTTTTTTTTAACTCGGCTTCAGAAACATGAGGTGTCAGGCTCAAATTCTGATGCAAGTAAGAGACTGAATCAGATCAAAGTTTGGCTTTAGAGTATGTTGCACAACAAAATATAAATGCAGAAGTAAATAGAGAAGCACACAATATATCCTGGTTCCTGTCAACTGAGATTAGTCCAGTTCCCTTGCAGCACAAGAACTTTTAACTATAATCAGACAAATTACAATTGCTTAAGCCAACAACTCAAGACTTCCTACTCAATCACCTAGAAATAGACTTCTGCTCAAGCCCTCAAGCACGAGACTTCCTCTTCTAAACTCCACATTCAGAACTTCCTGCTCAATCATCTAGACCGAGACTTCCTGCACTGTCTTCAAGCATGAGACTTCAATTGCTCAATCATTTAGATCGAGACTTCATGCTCTGCCTGCTGTCATACCCCAAATTTTGACCACTAAGTTTTCCCATCCTTGTGAAAATCATCATCACAATATGGATGTACCTTTGTGCCTCATCAATCTCCTCAAGGAATTGTTGAGCACTCACTACAATCAAGCTTAGGGTTTCAAGCCCTCTCAGAGCCTTTAGACAAAGGAACAATCAAGGAATGACATGATCTTCAACTTGTCTAACCTCTTAAACACCCACAAAGGATCAAGAGGACTCCCACATCAAGAATTAAGCACAAGAGTACAACATTTCAAGTGGATCAAGCCTCAAGTTCATCTAATACAAAGTCAACTGACGCAGAAAGTCAAAGTTTGACTTTTGGTCAACTTTGAGCTTCACAAGCCATTACTCAAGAAAATATGATGGATGATTTAATTTGATCAAATTTAAATCAAGAAATCATGGAAAATTGCAAAATTGATCAAATGGAAAGAAACTTAGAAATTTTTTCTAAGTTAAAATCATGTTCAAGTGCACAACTTTTCAAGGTTGTAACTATTGATCCAAGCATCCATTGATTTTGCGTAAGAGCTACTTTTAAAGAGGGTATTTGATACTTCAACATTGTAGAAGGAATTAACTCAAAATATCATAAGGAATGAAAGATATAAATGATCAAATTTGGGAATTCGTAATGTCAAATGTTCCGACATTTCATAGGACATCATTAATATTTTTCCAGCAAGAATGTCCCAACTTCAATGATGTTTCTCTCCATGATCCAAGTTGATTCAAGCCAAACCTTGAACATCAAAATTGAAGTACGTAATCTCACCTTTCCAGAAAGTCCTAGAAAGCTCATTTATCATTCTCGAACAGAAAGTTATGGTCTCTGCAAAAGGCATTGATAAAATAGAATTTTCATGATAGCTTTTAGGACAGATTTGATCACACAAGTTCAAGGTCATTTTTGACAACTTTACAAGTCTTATCTTCATAAACCTTGAACATCAAAGTTGAAGTACGTTATCTCAGCTTTCCAGAAAGTTGTAGAACGTCCATTTATCATACTCGAGCAGGAAGTTATGGACTTTACAGTAAGGCTTACTGCAGCTGTTTTTTAGGACAGATTTTGTGCACTTTTTCTTGTGCCACACAATTTTCAAGCTTTGTCACCATGCATGACAAGCATCAAAGGTGCAATTCACTTCAACTCAAAATATCATAGTGGATTAAAAGATATAAGTGATCAGAGTTTGGAATTGTTAATGTTCAAAGTTGTCAAATGTTTCAACATTTCATAGGACATCATTAATATTTTTCCAGCAAGAATGTCCTAACTTCAAGGATGTTTTTCTCCATGATCCAAGTTGAACCAAGTCTAGGGTCAAACATAAAAGTCGAAGTATGTCATCTCAGCTTTCCATAAAGTCCTAGAACATCCATTTATCATTCTTGAGCAAGAAGTTATGGATTTTACAACAAGGCTTGCTGCAGTTGATTTTTAAGACAAGTTTCAGGACAGATTTGCACATTTCTTGTGCCACACGAATTTTTAAGCCTTGTCATTATTTTGGACACATCTGAGGATTAAATCCAAGGGGGATGATCTGATCCATAAGCCTCCCAAGTCCAAGATTCCACAAGTAGCATGCCAAACCTAAAAAACCCTAAAAGAGGGACAAGACTCCAATTTTGGTTTGGAGCATTTAATGGATGCTTAAAGGTGGCATGAACTGAGCTTCCTCTAACTGAATTCAGTCAAGATTCCTCCAACAACTAGGGAACCAGCAGCCTGTGCCCTAACCTCTAGTCAATGGCTAGAGGAGACTTGAGATTCCAAAATGCAACCATTGGACAAACCTCTGCTGTAGCCACCATTCACTATTTCTTGCAAAACAAACTTGCTCTACTATAAATAGAGCTCATTTATGCTCAGTTTGAGTACACAAAAGCCATCAAACCGATGCTTTCCTCAAAATCACTTTCTTTAGGCAAAAATACCTTCTTTAGCAAGGTAATTCTGAGTTTTTGAGTTAGAGAGCATTTCCATCACAGCTCATGATCCAAACACATCCAATATGTCATTTCTAAGCTGTCCAAACTCTCACAAGTGACCTATAACACCAAAATCATAAAGTCACCTCTCAAAACCTCAAAATTGGACTTTTTTTTGCATTTTTCAAGCCATGTCTTGATTCAGTCACTTTCCAAACTAGATAAGACCTCAAACACACTCCAAATATCATCCTTGAACTGTCCCAAATGGTTCCCCCCATCTGGAACACCATTTGAGAGAGTTGGCATTTTGGCCACTTTTGCCCATTTTGCAAGAAGGAGCTCAAACTTGCTCCAGAGGTTTCCAGCTGATTCCAACCATCCTAAAAGCTTCTAAGAGGTCATTTGATGGTGTCCAAAGCATCAAATCATTTCTGGAACAAAGCACTTGGTAGGTTGTGCAAAATCTCCAAAAAAGAGGTAAGCTTCACAATTTGAATTCTTTGAATCATGCTTTCCTTTGATGTCCACATACATGCATCATATTGAACAATTCTTGACGTAAAAATGTAGTCCTTAATGTATATGTTCTGATCCTCGTATTGTTTGCACTTTAACATGTTTATATGTGGAGTTTATGTTGTTTTAAAATCAACATGCAGTTCTGGTTTTTTGCTTCGTGCATTCTGTACATTAACTTTCAGTATGTATGAGTGATACCATTGGATTCCTTGCGAAAAATCGGTCAAGATAGGTTCTTACAGATTTTAATTTCGTTAAAAATTGAGAGAGTTATGAGTGTTAGAAGTTTGATAAAAAAGATGTTGAAAACTAAAAGAGATGTCGAATGTGATGTTGTGACATCTTTCCTCTTTTTCTTATTTTATTTTCAAAACTCAACCAATTCTTTTACATAGCAAAAATCATCATTTTCCAATTTTGTTCTACACACTTCTTATTCATACTCCATAATATTTTAATCCACACAAAAAATCACAAAAAAATATTATTATTTGATATATTTTTAATATATTCAAAAATATTGTTTTAAATTGTTTTAAATTCTTTTAAAATGATTTCTTTTTCTTGATTTTTAAAACCAAAATGATTTTAAATATTCATGTGGATAAAATACTTTTTTATAAACCTTAATCATTGTTTATAACATGATTAATGATTTTATTTGATATTTTTATCATTTTTTTACTTGATTTTTCTTTGAAAAATGCCTTTAAAAAATGAAATTGGGGTTTCTTTGATTTTCACCATAACAAATCTTTTTCAAACACATTTTGGGCCTCTAGTAGAGTGTAAGACCCAACCCTTTTTGAAAACCAAAATGATTTGGGCCTCAGTGTATTGTATAAGTCCCGATACCATCAAAAAGTTCGGCGCGATCGTCGCCTTTTTTTTTACAAAACCCTTGGCCTCTCCTTGAGCTGTAAGCCCCACAACTTGTATAAAAATAAACCTTTGGGTTTCTTGAGAGAGTCTAAGACTCATCCCTTTGTATAGAAAACCTTTTGGGCCTCACATATTGTATAAGTCACTCTGTACAGTTTTCAAAACAATAATGCAATCACTGATAAAACCTTGGGCCTCTCCTTGAGCTGTAAGCCCCAACAATATTTTCAAAGCACTTTCTCCTTTGATTTTGTATATAATATTGTTATCAAAGCTTTCTTTGTTAAACAAACTAACAAAACAGCATGGAAGCTCTACAACCGAGTAAGTGTTTACCCGCTTTCTTTATCCGTTTTCATATATATATATAACTGTATTGTGGGGTTGCTCACTGTAAGTCTTCTTTCACAAACTTTTATATACTTGTCAAATATCAACTGTGTAATACTAGTATAGTTATTTAGAGTTCTCCCCGGTGTCGCTCCCAGGATTTTCATCCAGGTACAAACGCGAGAGTGGCGCTAAAAAATAGAGTCGCCAGCCGTGTAAATTTATCCCAAGAGAGGGAAAGGGAACACCGCATAAACCTTAGGAAGAGGGAAAGGAATGGTCATCGCAACCATAACCTGGGTTCGGGAGTCGGTTACGCGAGGGGAAGGTGCTAGCACCCCACGCGTCCATCGTACTCGATGGGATCCACGCTTGTTGTCCATTCTAAGGGTGAGTCATACTATCATCTATGGCTGTACTAAAATGGGGAAGGGGAAACCTAAGACAGACTCGGTAGGACGTCGACGTCCTAGGCCTACGTACCCCCTTTGTGCAATGGGGAATTCAGAGTCAACGTAGTTCAGACCAAGTTCCTTTTGTGTTTTTTATGAGCGACGTTAAGTTCGCGTCCGGCAGTTAGGGTCGATGCCTGTTTGCGTCTCAGACGAAAAGCAACGTGCCCTTTTTGAAAATAGCCTTTAGTTTGACGATCCCAAAGGACAAAAAGGTTTGAAGTTAGTTTGTATTTTTAGGACAGGAGTGGCTTAAGTTAGTTTATAAGTTGCATTGCACCAAAGTCTAGGGCGCAGGGGCGAGTACTTAACGCATCGTCCCAAGACAGGACGCTCGCTAAGCACTCTAGAAATATGAGAGGAAGCCCCTCATTTCTCATTCCCCACACTTAAGGCTCGTGCACAATACACCTTATCTTTATTAAGTGTTTTCAGAAAGTTTGAGTTGAGAAGAGAGAAGACACAAAGGTAACTCTAAAGGGAACTAAGAATCCTAATGTTATCATGCATGGCTGACCTACGGTTAGTGAGGTTTGACGACAACCTAAGCCTAAAGGGAAAAGATGAGAGAAGGAAAGAGTAAGGGTGACCATGGATACTTATCCATACCCTCAAATAACTTACCTTAGTCCCTGCATAAAAGATTAGTACAGAATAGATATACGTAGAAATTAAAACAAATGAAACCCAAACAATAATGATTAAATGACCTATAACAATCCAAACATGAATTAAAGAGTCAAATAAACAACCCCAAGACAATGGCACAAGTGCCTTTTCAAACAGATAATCAGACAAGATCAAAGATGCGCATACAAGAAAAATCTCACACAAAGAGCAATTGAACAAATAGTAAAACAACTTCTAAAATCACCAAATTAAATATAAAAGTTGCTCAACCAGAGACAAACAAAATATCAAAAACTCCTGCAAAAAATCAAGATGTTAGTCACTTAAACAATTGGGCAAAGCTCAGGTGAAGAATATGACTTAATGTGCAAAAAGGAGGACCAAAATGCAATATGAAATAGTTTTAAAAATGATGGAAAAATATTTTAATGCACTACATAATGTTATTTAACAGATGCAAAAAGAACAGATTAAAAATATTTTATGGATGCAGAGAAATAAAATTAACAAATTTACGTATGCGTGATATGAGTAATGCAAAAAGAAATTAACTAAATAATTAATTTAGATGATGAAAATAAAATAAAAATAAAAAATAAAATTTGTGAAAATTTTATAAAATGATAAAAAGCATGCATGAATTTTCTGGGATTTTTTAAATGCAATTATGTATTTTTAAAAAATGAAAATAAAATGAAACAAATTAAATAAAATAAACATGGAGAAAATAGCATGGGGGGTGCGTTAAGTAACAAAATGAACTGGGATTGTTAATGGGCCAAGGATTGGGGGTGTCAATAGCGTGGCCCAATCCAAATAATAAATCAGAAAAATAAAAAAGGAAAAGGGTGTACACGTGTGACCTAGTCAACTGGGTTGACTCATCCTTTCCGTCTGATCAATCCTGCGCTCCAAAACAAGTCAACACTAATAAAAGTATACAAGATGAAATAATGTGATTGGACGTACACCATAGCAACGGTGGGGTAATAAACACCTGATCACAAAACAAAAATCAGAAAAAAAAATAGAAATAGAACATATGGCAAGCTAATGGCCATTGGATCAATGCCATCGACGGCTGAAACGCCGTCTTCCTCGCCAAGAACCCTAGCCGGCCGGAGCTTCAACCCAGACGTCGGAACTAGGGTTCCGGTCGTCTTCCCCGGTGACGTGCACCCAAAACCTGCCCAGAAAACTCATGCGAACACACTATTCTGACCAGAAAAATGTGAGGATTAATAATATCATCTCAAAAATCGCAAACAATGCATGGATAATGAGATTCGAACAAAATAAGCTTAGGGCTCAAAACTTGAAACACACATAGCAAGCAACATACACGTCCAAACACCAAACAAATTACATCAGTTTCATCAGTGACAATCACACAACAATATACACGTAAAAAAAGAGAGTTTTAGGATCCTTGAAAAACCTTCCAACCTGAGATGGTGCAACCTGAATCTTTGCTTTTAGCTCCAAAGGGTGAGCGATTTATACTCTAGAGATCACAAGGGTTCTGTTGGTGAAAGAATTTCTTCAAAACTCCTTGTGGATTGAGAGATTCAATCAAATTTAATAATTAGGATTGAACTTTTTTCCTCCAAAATATCACGTGTAAAGCTGCCTAACCAGTGCATGCATGAGGTTAAATAGACTAGGGTTTTCCACTGATAATGAATTGAGCTTGGGTAATTACTTGTTTAGTGAGTTTGGGTGATTTTTAGAAAATTGCATAATGTGTGCTACACCTCTCTCCATGCGTGTACACTTAAGAAATCCATGATGGATCACCCATATGTGAATTGCTAATTACACTTCAATTGAACTTGGGCCTTGAAAACAATTGATTCATGAGTTTTTAATGACTTGGCTTTTTTGAATAATGGAAAATAAGTGAAGAATAAACCATGGAATTTCTTAATTCTTGGGCCCAAAATAATACTCAAGGAATGTTCTTTGATATTAGAATGTGGCATGAAGCAATGGAATTGATTATAGGTCATTATGTCCAAAGTTGTGAAAATGGAACCAGGAAAAACCCTAAAAACCACTTTGCCTTCTTTTGATCATAACTAGAGTTTCACAAATGATATGGAGACCCACTAGTACTTGTTGGAAAGAGGAGAAAAAGATATTCAACTTTCATGTTGGAGAAAAATTCATTTGAAGCTTTCTTGATGATGAAAAGTCAAGTTGAATGCAGTGTAGGAACTTGCCCAAAAAGGAAACTTTCAAATTATAGGTCATTTCCAAATTTAGTAACTTTTGCACCAACTCCTGATTCTTGGTAAATGGCATGAAACTTGGCTTTTGAGGACCCTATGAGGATGTGAGACCTTGAAAACCTTGGAGAGAACCTCAAAATTCCACAGTTGACTTCTCCTCTCACTGTTGACTTTTACCCAATTCACCTGATACTTGGGGACCCAAGGAATACCATAGAATCAAGTCTTGCCCAAAAAATAAGAAATAAACTGACTTTATAGCAAACCCTAGTTTTGGTACCCTCAGTCTAGGAGGAAATAACACAGTCTCCAAATCCAAATTCCTCTGAATATGATGTGTATCCTCTCCAACAAAGATAAGATATGTCATTTGGTGATGATTAAAACCCAAGGAGCTTGCCTATTGGAGCAATAAACCCAAAAATTTCAAAACCCTAATTCATGCACTGGTTAGGGGAGAGTGATCCATCTGAGCTCTCTTGCTTGATCCTTTGAAGAACATCTTCTCCTCTTGAACATGCCTCAGGCACCTTGACCCCATGCTAAGAGCCAATGATATGCACACATGATAATGCAAAATGAAATGAAACATAAGCCAGTTAGTAATAAAGTAAGGAGGGCAAATTTTGGGGTGTAACAGCTGCCCCTATTCAATCAACTTGGTCCGGAGGGTATGATAGCGACGGCTTTCAGACAATTAGGATGCACGGAGATTGAATACCAAAGAACCCGGAAATTTGCAATCCTCCACCGGAGAATTAGCCATAAATGCTGTAATGAAACAAACTCTCCCAAGTTATGTCATCTCTGCTGATAAAGAGAACTGACAAAGAAGTCTCAAAATACGCCACCCCTGCTGATAAAAGGAACTGACAAAGGAAATATCCAAAAGGGTTGTTATCTCTGCTGATAAAGAGAACTAGCAACATAAAAGCCATCCCTGCTGATAAAGGGAACTGATGAAGGAAAGTCTTCAAAAGACTGCTATCTCTGCTGATAAAGAGAAACTAGCAAAATAAATGCCATCCCTGCTGATAAAGGGAAACTGACAAAAGAAAATCTTCAAAAGATTGTTATCTCTGCTGATAAAGAGAAACTAGCAATACCAATGCCATCCCTGCTGATAAAGGGAACCGACGAAAGAAAATCTTCAAAAGATTGCTATCTCTGCTGATAAAGAGAAACTAGCAACATAAATGTCATCCCTGCTGATAAAGGGAACTGACGAAAGAAGATATCCAAGAGATTGCTATCTCTGCTGATAAAGAGATCTTGCAAAGCCAGTGCCATCCCTGCTGATAAAGGGAGCTGACGAAAGAAAATATCCGAAAGATTGTTATCTCTGCTGATAAAGAGAACTAGCAATACCAATGCCATCCCTGCTGATAAAGGGACACTGACAAGAGAAAACCTTCAAAAGATTGCTATCTCTGCTGATAAAGAGATACTAGCAAAATAAATGCCATCCCTGCTGATAAAGGGAAACTGACGAAAGAAAATCTTCAAAAGATTGCTATCTCTGCTGATAAAGAGAAACTAGCAAAATAAATGCCATCCCTGCTGAAAAAGGGAAACTGACGAAAGAAAATCTTCAAAAGATTGCTATCTCTGCTGATAAAGAGATATAGCAAAGCCAGTGCCATCCCTGCTGATAAAGGGAGCTGACGAAAGAAAATATCCGAAAGATTGTTATCTCTGCTGATAAAGAGAACTAGCAATACCAATGCTATCCCTGCTGATAAAGGGACACTGACAAGAGAAAACCTTCAAAAGATTGCTATCTCTGCTGATAAAGAGATACTAGCAAAATAAATGCCATCCCTGCTGATAAAGGGAAACTGATGAAAGAAAATCTTCAAAAGATTGCTATCTCTGCTGATAAAGAGAAACTAGCAAAATAAATGCCATCCCTGCTGATAAAGGGAAACTGACGAAAGAAAATCTTCAAAAGATTGTTATCTCTGCTGATAAAGAGAAACTAGCAATATAAATGGCGACTTCACTGGGGATAACGTGAAACAAAACTTCTGGTTTAAACCACCTCTGGCAAACAAAATATGTCAAGCAAGAACGGGATACCAGGCGAGAACTGGATTTACCAAAGAGATGTCAGACGAGAACTGACTACCAGGCGAGAATTGGGTTCACACCAAATAAGTCAGACGAGAACTGACTACCAGACGAGAATTGGGTTTACACCAAATAAGTCAGACGAGAACTGACTACCAGACGAGAACTGGGTTTACACCAAATAAGTCAGACGAGAACTGACTACCAGACGAGAACTGGGTTTACACCAAATAAGTCAGACGAGAACTGACTACCCAGACGAGAACTGGATTTCCCAAAAGAGAAAGGCCAAATAAAGGCAAACTTCTAACGGACTCACGATCCACAGATAAGATGACTCCGTCGGGGAAAGGAGAAGTCTAAATAAAAAACTCTGCCGGGGAGCACAAGTATAAGGAACGCATCCCTCCAAAATCTCCTGAGTTATGCCATCTCTGCTGAGAAAGAGAACTGGCAAGGAAATTATCAAACCTGGCTTATGCTTCAAATGCAACTGTTTGAATAGTGTCGTAATGCTCCATACGAAATGGAAATGCTACGCGTTTGAGGATGCAATGCCAATGCTTATGATATGCAAAAGGGGTCCCTCCAGCAAAATAAATGCCGAAGAGAAAAAATCAATTCAGTCGGGGATGACAAAAATAGATTGTCCTCTGAATCTAGGAACTCTGTTGAGAAGGATCATACTGATCGACTCCTTGGATCAATAACTTCTACTGGGGATGAAATCCCGAAAGAACTACCGGGCTACACCTTTCCTTTACTGAAGGTAACATCCAAAACATGAGATTTCCCCTCTGCTGGGGGAGTTGAGAATGAATGCCAATAACGAAACCGGAAGTCTGCCAATAACAGATGGGCTTAGGACCTGTTGGGGGATGCCAGCCTATAATACCATCCTGCTTGGGGAAAACAGTCCATAATACAATCCTTCCTGGGGATACTGCTGAACTTAGCCTGCTGATGGGGAGAATGCCTTTACTCCCATCTTGCTGGGGACTAGAATATGCCATTGTCGGCGACAGCACGCTTCCTGACTGGATGGGAAGATGAACACCCTGATTCTGTGGGGAAATAACGTCTTGATTCGGAGAAAATGCTTCCCAAGTCTCCTGCTGGGGAAGGTCTGCTCTGCTGAGGAAAGTTTGTCCTGCTGGGGAAGGAGCAATCTCAATGCTGGGGAGAGCCAACTGCTGGGGATGTACAATTTGTTGCCCTGCAACCTGACTTGTCTTTATGGTCATAAGCGGCTCTTTGAACTTTTCATCTCAAGAGGATTTTACAGAAGATCGGGCGTTCGCACTGCCTCAGGGTCTTCAAACTCTTGGAGAGATTTATCATGTCTCGACATAACTGCCCCAGTCTTCGTAATCCATGAAGTACATTACCTCGCAAGGGATTGTAATGACTCGAAAATACTCTGCTTTAGTATCTTGAACCTTGAGGAGATGTTTTCAATTAACCATTTTCAGGAGTGGACGATCTCCCATGCTCTAGAGGTGGCCTGCCCCACTATGGGCTTTGCAGTGACTTTGCCCCTGATCTTAGAATGAATGCCCCAGACTAACTGAATTTTGGAGAGTTTTCTCGACGTGACTGCCCCAGATTGGCCACATCTTAACACGACTTACTGGGGAGAGCCTACTCTACACTGAGTCTCTTGGCAGTATGCCCTTTGATATGATTGTCTTTTAGAATTTTCAAGCATCTCAACTTGGTAGGATCAAGCTTCTTGACTGACGTTCACTATGTAAGCTGCCATTGATGTTTAGGCACATGTATGCAAACATAACAAGTTATTTATGAGAATGATAATCCTAATGCAACACTCATGTTAACGTTGAAGTTTTTATTGAAAATGCGTCGCCGAGCCTTGTGAATGAATCACTTGCTGGGATGCGACTTTGATTTTTGAATGGAAAAAACAATGCGCACATGCAATACCAACAAATCTTATTAGCACAACTCGTAGGAGTCAGGAACGCCATCCGGTTGGAGTACGCTTTCGGACTGAACCCTGTTTCAATTAGGACTTTTAAGGGCTGTAACGTGGTCTGGTTCACGGTTTCAGAAAAAAGGATTTATGGCTCAAAATTTATCGGTGCCCACCCACTCTTCGTGATGTTCTCCAGTCCTATGTTCAGTTAATCTGACCCAAACGCTCATCTTTCAAAAGGTTTATGATCTTTAAGGAACCTACATCACTAATGGTTTGGCACCTAAGGGGGTTTTGGAATAACAGTCATCCCTTTTTTATCTTGTGTCTGTAATCACACGAATTTGTTCTTATCGGGGATTTGCTTTTCACTTTTCTTTCTTCTGCTTTTTTTTTTTTTTGATCCCTGATTTTTGCCTGGACTGACTCTTTTGAGCTTTTCGATTTTTAAGTCCAGCGGGATGCCCTAACTTTTGCCTAAGTCGCTTGTTTTCAAGTTTTCGACTTAGCGGGCTTTTCTTTTTTTTATTCCCTTTTTGAACAAAGCGTGTGACACTGGTTATCTTACTTGCTTGACAGGGTTGTGACTGCCTCACTCCTTGGTTGTTGAAGGATGACCATTGTGGTTTCATATCTCTTGACCTCTTGATGGTGGGATAGAAAGTAATAGATCCTCAGATGCACACTCTCCTTGAAATTTGAACGCTCGGTCAAACTAACTGACGCCTACCCTGCCCCTGGGTTAAGTATGAGGGTTTTTTCGTACGAAAGATGCTCCTACTCCAAGGCTCAAAGGGGTTAACGAAGGTTTATCTCCTTATCTCTCCAGTGTTTAGGGGTTTGAAACAATGCCTGTACATCCTCACCAGGGTTCCATCCATACAACCAGAGATTTTGCGTTTTCGTCTCATCATCCTCCCTCAAGAGTTCTAAACAAGAAAATTGGTATTGCAGAGCATATAAACATTTAAGAGTGAAAACGAATGGATTACTTCAAGAAAAACATACTCATTGCATTAATATCATCATAAAAAACAATCAAGTCTTACATGCGTACGATGCTTTAACAAGAAATGGAAAACTACAAATGAAAATGCAGTAAAGAAGCTGAAATTTGCCATTGCTGAGGAAGCTTAATTCTGTCTGGACGTACTTGCAGACTGTGTGTTCATTTGAGAAAGGAGGCTTCCATTGATGTACATATCATCTTCAGTGAATACAATGATCTCTGAGTCTACCAGGTCTTGCACCTTGTGCTTGAATACATTACACTCATCAATTGTGTGCCCAAACGTTCCCGAGTGGAACTCGCACCTAGCAGTCATGTCATAATCCGGAGGAATAGGGTACGATACCGGCGCGGTACTCCTCGTTTGAATCAGAGAGTTCTTGAGCAGACGAGTAAACAGCTGATTATAAGGGATAGGAATAGGATCAAATATCCTCTTGGGCCCTCTTGGTCTTGGTTATCCCTGCTGCTGATAACTCTGCTGTCGATGCTGATTTGGGCGCCTCACCTGCGCTTGCACTTTCCTTTCCGCACTTGGTTGAGGCACAAACAAAGGTTGCTGACGTAAAACTTCTATAGTAAAAGGCTGTGGAGAAAGTCCATGGCATGAGGTGGATCCTGCAAAAAGGGGAGGAGCCTTCACTTTTTCTGCAACAATTGGGGTAACATCACCTTGTACATTCACGCCGCCCGACATGAACTCAATTGTCCCTGCGTCAATCAAATTCTGGACTCAGTGTTGAAAGTCCCTACATTCCTCCACAGTATGTCCTGGTGCCCCAGAATGGAAATCACAATGGGCTCTTGCATCATAGCCTGGTGGAGGATCACCAGTAAGAGGAGCCAAAGTCCTTTTCTGTACCAGTTGAAACTGAAGGAGATGCGGCAATAGTTGAGAATATGGCATAGGGAGCGGATGAAAAACTCTTTCAGACTTCTTCTGCCCCTGTGTGCACTTTTTGCCCTTGGGCTTCTCTTGGGAGCGAAGACCTAACTGCTGTTGGGAGAGTCCTGGAACTTCTGCTTGTGGAAGAGACTCACGAGGTAATTCACAATTTAAATCAAATTCCCAAGAGATGGGGGGAGTAAGGATCTCTGTTGTGGAAGCAGCCACAGGACTGTCTTCCTTCTTCAACACTGTTTTCAAAATCTCCATGACCAAACCCATCTGAGTCTTCATCTGGTTTATCTCCTCCCTCAGTATCCTCTGCTCTTGGAGCATGTCTTCCCCAAATTGCCTCATCTGAACCTTCAGTTCACTCAACTCAGCTTGAACTCGCTCCATGATCAACTCTTGAATGGCCTGAGGAGTTAAGTATGCAATTCTGAGATTATAACAAGATAAGAACACCGGAGATAAACACCTGTCATGCAGAATGATTATGCAAAATGATTATGCAAATGCAAATGAACCTGTTTGAATATTAGCAGGGCGATCCACCCCTTGATTCTAGTTTAATAACAAGATAGAACGGAACTTCTGCTCATATATTAAGAAAACTAGAGGAAAACCAAATGTCGACAATCACGAATCCAGGATAACAAATATGAACACATAAATCATAGAGGTCCCAACCAACAAGCCTGGTGGTGATCCCAATACAATAAAAGAGAAAAGAAAACTATGGCATATCATCAAAGTCCACAAGTGTCAATCCCCCCCATCCACTATGCTTTCTGCTCCAGTCTTGAATTTCCTTGAACATCTTTTTGGTGTCGGGATGCTTTGGTCTCTGAATTAGCTCTTGAATGAGGATGTCTCTTCTATGTATGATCCCTTCCAAGTATCGGCAATGCAACTCCCAAGCGTCTTCTCCAGAAACACCGTCCATGCTAGGACCCTCATGTCTAGATCTCTTCACTTCAGCTTGGACCTTTAGTTCCTCTATGGAGGCTATGGCTTCATTAAGCCGACCCTCGACTGCTTGTCTCTTGAATATCCCTGACATGATCTCAGCGTCTTTCTTCTTGAGCGTCAACGTCAATTGGTCGATCTTAGCTAGATAACCGTCTTCCTTTTTCTTATTCTCGGCCATTGCAGTTTCTCGGTGTTCATCGAACCTGTGAATTTTCAACAAAGCCTTGTCTAACTCCTCCTTCTTGGACTCGAGAACTTTACTGATACCATCCAAAGCTTCTTTCATCCTTTTTCTGGATGCGACCATGTCAGCTAGCTCTTTTTCCGCTTTAACAAGAAGCTCTGTTTTCAACTTGGCGGTATGAACAGCTTCACCCCGCTCATGCTTCAACTGATAGATCTCCCTTAGTAGCTCTCTGTTTTCCTCTTGCAGCTTCTCCTTTTCAGCCCATAACTTGTCAAACTTCTCTATCTCGACTGTAGTAGGAGGCTCAATCAGTAAAGGATACAAAGGTGGTTCCACCAGGAAGGGAAGAAGCTCCTCTTCTGCTCTCTTCTTAATCCACTCTTTATAGGAAGGAAAAGCCCGGTTATTACATTTTCCGAACAAAGTTTTACCCTTCTTGGTCACCTGTTTCCAAGCATTCACAATCTTCCTCATCATCTCTTGATCCTCAATACCATTGAAGAATAAGGACTCTCTGATGTCTCTCTCATCAGGTGGACCTCTCAAAGGATAACCAAACTGTCTGATAACAAGGGAAGGATTATAGTTAATTCCACCTTTTCTCCCTATCAAGGGTACATTAGGGAATTCTCCGCACTTGTAAATAATCTCCATTCCTAGAAAATCATGATTGATCCAAAAATTGTTGTCAGCGGTCAAGCCCATAACCCTCTTTGACCATTTTAGAGAATCTTTCGTATCAACTAAAGCGCCAGATTCGGGGAGACGACTCAGAAACCAAGCAGATAAGAGTGGTGCACAACAACTCACAGTTTTTCCCCGCCTATTCTCATTCTTGTAGTGAACTGAGTGATACACATCACCTAGCAAGGTAGGTATAGGATTCTTCGAAATAAAGATTCTGACGGCATGCATATCCACCAGATCAGGAATATTGGGAAACAGGACAATCCCATAGACGCACATAGCCAGAATAGCTTGGAAAGCAGTCAAATTCTTCTCTTTAACACGTAGGCAGGCTTGGTCAAACAAGAACTTCAATAGGAAACCCTTAACTCCTTGTTTTTCTTCAATATTACTGTTTAGAACGGATTCACTAATATGAAGAGAAACAACCATTTCTTTTACCCCGGGGTGTTCTTCAGAAAAGAAAACTATATCGTGCCTGATGGGGATTCCCAAAATAAATGAGAACTCTTTCAACGTTGGGGCCAAGATGTAGTCCGGGAAAGTGAAGCAACGCAAAGACGGATCGTAGAACTGAAGAAGCGTATGAATGGCATCCTTCTCATACTTGGAAATATTATAAACAAACTTCAGAAGTCTCCCATACACTCCACTAAACTCTGTACGAACTCCGGGACCAGCCATATTAATCAATTTGTGAATCAATGTCAAAGTCGGATCTGGGAACGAATAGGCAACAGTCTTCTTTCTCTGGACATCCATGCTGAAGTAACCTCAGAAAACCGGAATCAAGAGTAAGATGCAAGCCCTGAAAAATGTCAAACATGTCAGAATGCAAGAAAATGATATGCTCATGCAAACATGGGATCAAGGTGACACTGCTGGATGTGCTGAGCTGTTAACTGAACGAGAACCACAACCCAGAAAACCAGAATTCTGAACCACTAAGATAACCAAGAACCCAAATAATCAAACATTGATGAGAACCAGAAAACCGGGTAGGTTGAAGGTCTCGGTTACCTGTAAACCTGCAAATGCCCATCCCCTCTCACATGTGGGTACTAGGATGTTCAGTATCCCGGGCTCTCAAGTCAAGAAACGATGATACGTTCACCATTTCTGGTTTGGCATCATCATCAATCGAGGAGGCCTCAACTGATTCTCCAAAGCGGAAGGTCCTCAGCTTTGGCACTGAGGTCGAGAAACAATAGTACATTCATCCCTCGGGGTACAGTACTATCGTCAATCGAGGAGTGCCTCCACTGATTCTCTTCAAAAAGTAGGGGTCATCCTATGCGAGTTCCAAAGCGGGCCGTCGGGTGCGAATGGGTTTGCCACAGGTTGTGGTCTGCCACTGTCACCACTAAAGAGGGATGTTTCCACTAAGGTCCTCGGTGATCGGTCACCAGAGTCGACAGCTCTCTAGATCAACACCCCAACATGCGCAAGACACACACGTTAGAATGCGTCCCAAGACAGCCTCGTCTGGTTGTGAATTTCGTGAACACACAAACGTACCAAGCGGGCACGTAGGTCCCACTACTTTCCACTCTAGTCCTAGGGTATACTCAAGCCTGGGTATTGGGCATATCTCTCAGACCCACCCAACCTGCAAAATAAGAACAGCCAGCAGAACACAGCAGTATGACAGTAATACAAATGGAATGTAATGCAGAAAAGCTGTAAAAATAAAATACAACAAATAAAACAAAACAAACACAAAACACCCAAAGAGAACAAAGACAAGCAAGCGCTAGGACTGACTCGCTTAGGGATGGACCAGCATAGGTCAACCAGAGTCCCCAGCAGAGTCGCCAGCTGTCGCTCCCAGGATTTTCATCCAGGTACAAACGCGAGAGTGGCGCGGAAAAACAGAGTCGCAGCCGTGTAAATTTATCCCAAGAGAGGGAAAGGGAACACCGCATAAACCTTAGGAAGAGGGAAAGGAATGGTCATCGCAACCATAACCTGGGTTCGGGAGTCGGTTACGCGAGGGGAAGGTGCTAGCACCCCACGCGTCCATCGTACTCGATGGGATCCACGCTTGTTGTCCATTCTAAGGGTGAGTCATACTATCATCTATGGCTGTACTAAAATGGGGAAGGGGAAAACTAAGACAGACTCGGTAGGACGTCGACGTCCTAGGCCTACGTACCCCCTTTGTGCAATGGGGAATTCAGAGTCAACGTAGTTTGGACCAAGTTCCTTTTGTGTTTTTTATGAGCGACGTTAAGTTCGCGTCCGGCAGTTAGGGTCGATGCGTGTTTGCGTCTCAGACGGAAAGTAACGTGCCCTTTTTTAAAATAGCCTTTAGTTTGACGATCCCGAAGGACAAAAAGGTTTGAAGTTGGTTTGTATTTTTTAGGATAGAAGTGGCTTAAGTTAGTTTATAAGTTGCATTGCACCAAAGTCTAGGGCGCAGGGGCGAGTACTTAACGCATCATCCCAAGACAGGACGCTCCCTAAGCACTCTAGAAAGATGAGAGGAAGCCCCTCATTTCTCATTCCCCGCACTTAAGGCTCGTGCACAATACACCTTATCTTTATTAAGTGTTTTCAGAAAGTTTGAGTTGAGAAGAGAGAAGACACAAAGGTAACTCTAAAGGGAACTAAGAGTCCTAATGTTATCATGCATGGGTGACCTACGGTTAGTGAGGTTTGACGACAACCTAAGCCTAAAGGGAAAAGATGAGAGAAGGAAAGAGTAAGGGTGACCATGGATACTTATCCATACCCTCAAATAACTTACCTTAGTCCCTGCATAAAAGATTAGTACAGAATAGATATACGTAGAAATTAAAACAAATAAAACCCAAACAATAATGATTAAATGACCTATAACAATCCAAACATGAATTAAAGAGTCAAATAACAACCCCAAGACAATGGCACAAGTGCCTTTTCAAACAGATAATCAGACAAGATCAAAGATGCACATACAAGAAAAATCTCACACAAAGAGCAATTGAACAAATAGTAAAACAACTTCTAAAATCACCAAATTAAATATAAAAGTTGCTTAACCAGAGACAAACAAAATACCAAAAACTCCTGCAAAAAATCAAGATGTTAGTCACTTAAACAATTGGGCAAAGCTCAGGTGAAGAATATGACTTAATGTGCAAAAAGGAGGACCAAAATGCAATATGAAATAGTTTTAAAAATGATGGAAAAATATTTTAATGTACTACATAATGTTATTTAATAGATGCAAAAATAACGGATTGAAAATATTTTATGGATGCAGAGAAATAAAATAAACAAATTTACGTATGCGTGATATGAGTAATGCAAAAAGAAATTAACTAAATAATTAATTTAGATGATGAAAATAAAATAAAAATAAAAAATAAAATTTTTGAAAATTTTATAAAATGATAAAAAGCATGCATGAATTTTCTGGGATTTTTTAAATGCAATTATGTATTTTTAAAAAATGAAAATAAAATGAAACAAATTAAATAAAATAAACATGGAGAAAATAGCATGGGGGGTGCGTTAAGTAACAAAATGAACTGGGATTGTTAATGGGCCAAGGATTGGGGGTGTCAATAGCGTGGCCCAATCCAAATAATAAATCAGAAAAATAAAAAAGGAAAAGGGTGTACACGTGTGACCTAGTCAACTGGGTTGACTCATCCTTTCCGTCTGATCAATCCTGCGCTCCAAAACAAGTCAACACTAATAAAAGTATACAAGATGAAATAATGTGATTGGACGTACACCATAGCAACGGTGGGGTAATAAACACCTGATCACAAAACAAAAATCAGAAAAAAAAAGAAATAGAACACATGGCAAGCTAATGGCCATTGGATCAATGCCATCGACGGCTGAAACGCCGTCTTCCTCGCCAAGAACCCTAGCCGGCCGGAGCTCCAACCCAGACGCCGGAACTAGGGTTCCGGTCGTCTTCCCCGGCGACGTGCACCCAAAACCTGCCCAGAAAACTCATGCGAACACACTATTCTGACCAGAAAAATGTGAGGATCAATAATATTATCTCAAAAATCACAAACAATGCATGGATAATGAGATTCGAACAAAATAAGCTTAGGGCTCAAAACTTGAAACACACATAGCAAGCAACATACACGTTCAAACACCAAACAAATTACATCAGTTTCATCAGTGACAATCACACAACAATATACACGTAAAAAAAAGAGAGTTTTAGGATCCTTGAAAAACCTTCCAACCTGAGATGGTGCAACCTGAATCTTTGCTTTTAGCTCTAAAGGGTGAGCGATTTGTACTCTAGAGATCACAAGGGTTCTGTTGGTGAAAGAATTTCTTCAAAACTCCTTGTGGATTGAGAGATTCAATCAAATTCAAGAATTAGGGTTGAAGTTTTTTCCTCCAAAATATCACGTGTAAAGCTGCCTAACCAGTGCATGCATGAGGTTAAATAGACTAGGGTTTTCCACTGATAATGAATTGGGCTTGGGTAATTACTTGTTTAGTGAGTTTGGGTGATTTTTAGAAAATTGCATAATGTGTGCTACACCTCTCTCCATGCGTGTACACTTAAGAAATCCATGATGGATCACCCATATATGAATTGCTAATTACACTTTAATTGAACTTGGGCCTTGAAAACAATTGATTCATGAGTTTTTAATGACTTGGCTTTTTTGAATAATGGAAAATAAGTGAAGAATAAACCATGGAATTTCTTAATTCTTGGGCCCAAAATATTCCTCAAGGAATGTTATTTGATATTAGAATGTGGCATGAAGCAATGGAATTGATTATAGGTCATTATGTCCAAAGTTGTGAAAATGGAACCATGAAAAACCCTAAAAACCACTTTGCCTTCTTTTGATCATAACTAGAGTTTCACAAATGATATGGAGACCCACTAGTACTTGTTGGAAAGAGGAGAAAAAGATATTCAACTTTCATGTTGGAGAAAAATTCATTTGAAGCTTTCTTGATGATGAAAAGTCAAGTTGAATGCAGTGTAGGAACTTGCCCAAAAAGGAAACTTTCAAATTATAGGTCATTTCCAAATTTAGTAACTTTTGCACCAACTCCTGATTCTTGGTAAATGGCATGAAACTTGGCTTTTGAGGACCCTATGAGGATGTGAGACCTTTAAAACCTTGGAGAAAACCTCAAAATTCCACAGTTGACTTCTCCTCTCACTGTTGACTTTTACCCAATTCACCTGATTCTCAATCTTCTGATCAATTAAGTCTCTCCTGAACCAAACTGATGGACAACTCCCATACCTAGATACTTGGGGACCCAAGGAATACCATAGAATCAAGTCTTGCCCAAAAAATCAGAAATAAACTGACTTTATAGCAAACCCTAGTTTTGGTACCCTCAGTCTAGGAGGAAATAACACAGTCTCCAAATCCAAATTCCTCTGAATATGATGTGTATCCTCTCCAACAAAGATAAGATATGTCATTTGGTGATGATAAAAACCCAAGGAGCTTGCCCATTGGAGCAATAAACCCAAAAATTTCAAAACCCTAATTCATTCACTGGTTAGGGGAGAGTGATCCATCTGAGCTCTCTTGCTTGATCCTTTGAAGAACATCTTCTCCTCTTGAACATGCCTCAGGCACCTTGACCCCATGCTAAGAACCAATGATATGCACACATGATAATGCAAAATGAAATGAAACATAAGTCAGTTAGTAATAAAGTAAGGAGGGCAAATTTTGGGGTGCAACACCCGGCAACTACGTCTAGCACTAGGTAAAGCCCTGTTGGTCACTCTTAAATACAAACAAAACTAGATCCCCATAGGATTACCAGACACAGTCTTCCCTCCTCTTGGGGTTAAACAATATGGAGACGTGAAAGGCAGCATTCTCGGTGAACCCTTTCTCAGACTGTCACCCTTAGGAATCGTCAAAGAAACTCTACTCCCCAGAGATGATATTTTCTCCGTGAATGGCATCTCTTGAGTTTCTTCCAAATTCTCGGACTTTCCTGGCTTGATTTATTCTCGGTGAATGGCATGTCGTGAACTTCTCGGGGTTTGGGGACCCACAGGCTTCTTAAAAGCACCACCGCCTCCTCTTGGGCGTTGTACAAGGACCCTTCGGCTTCTTAAAAGCTCTCATTCTTTCTCTTGGGCTTAGTACAAGGACCTAGAGACCTCTACAGGTATAGGAACAGAACCTAGTCATCAATTTGCTAGAGTTGTCTTTCTGCGTCAAGTGTCAGACCGGTTAATGGGTTGACCTTCATCCCTTAACATACCAGCCTTCTCTTGGGCATTATACAAAGATCATTCACTTATCTGAGAATCGATTTCTCAAAACACCAGTAGACTTGGACAGTCTCAATACCCTTTGGATTTCCCATTTCCTTAAAGAACAGGAAATAACCCTGATCCTCTGATCAATCCCTAAGCACAACATTACCCATATAAGAACTAATTTTCTCTTTCATCCAACACACTAGACCTGTCACTCAACTGAAACAGTTACCAGCATAAACAGCCTCCTCCTTGGCTTTGCACAATGATTTTCCCCACACTCTCTTGTTGAGTATAAAAGACTCTCTTGTTGAGTCAAACCCTTTTAGCCTCCATCTCGGGCTTCGTACGAGATACAAACACTCTCTTGTTGAGTATAAAAGACTCTCTTGTTGAGTCAAACACCTTCAGCCTCCATCTCGGGCTTCATACGAGATAAAAAATCACTCTCTTGTTGAGTATAAAAGACTCTCTTGTTGATTCAATCACTTTCAGCCTCCATCTCGGGCTTCGTACGAGATACAAATCACTCTTTTGTTGAGTATGAAAGACTCTCTTGTTGAGTCAATCACCTTTAGGTTCCATCTCGGGTTTCGTACGGGATACAAAACACTCTCTTGTTGAGTATAAAAGACTCTCTTGTTGAGTCAAACCTTTAGCTTCCGTCTTGGGCTTCGTATAAGACACATAAAAACACCCTCTTGTTGGGCCAATAGCCTCCTCTTAGGCTTTGTATAAGGAAAACCCCGGTTGAGTCAATCAACCTTTTAGCATCAAAGATGTGCCTTGTTCAAAGCATACAAAGATCAACAACTCCTTTCCCCTTCATCTAATTGATGTAAGTGGCAAGCCTCTGGATTATTTACATCGACGCCACTGTTCCTCTTTTAGCATGAGAAATTCCTAAGGAAAGATGGCATTGCTCTACACTGAGTTAAAGTCTTCTCCTTCAAGTCAAAATCCCCTATAAAGGAAATTATGGCATTGCTGGATTCACATATCCCAGTTAAAGTAATTCTCCTTTATAACCAGTCACGCAACAGTTGTGACAAACAGACCAAATACCCCTCTTTAGAGATGACAAATTCTCTCTAAAGTCAAAACCCTTTAGCTTCACGTCTTGGGCTTTGAACAAGATACAAATAGACCCTTTAGCTTCACATCTTGGGCATTGAACAAGATACAATCCACCTTTAGCTTCACGTTTTGGGCTTTGAACAAGACACCAAAACACCTTTTTCCTCCCATAGAATAGGAGGAACTACGATCGCTCTGATTTCCCTGTTTCGTTAAACGGGAATACATAGGCATAAGATTGCAAAAGAATCTTAGCGAGCACACTAATTAAAAACATTAAATCCAGTACCTATCCAAAATCCCCATGAATAGTCCCGTCATTTCATTCTTAACAAAATAAGCAGAGAGAGGCCCACAATCTAAACCGCATCTGTAAACCAACAGTCATCTGTTTAAACTCAGTATGCAAGCAGGGTTAATTGGAGACATCTATTTCCCTTCCTTAGTCAGCTTAATAGGATAAAAAATGAATCGACCTGTAGTACCCCAGAGCGACAGTGCTTAAGAACCACATCCAAAATCGCTCGCTACAGAAAAATGGCGCCCACCGTGGGTCCCTTCAGGGCATCTTGTCCCTCTTATCTCTCTGGTTGAAACCTTAAGTCTAAAAACTGCCAGAAGAATGGCGACTTCACTGGGGAAACGAAAAGTATTACTCTTCCCATCTCTTAGGTAGAAAGCCTTGAGTTCACAAAATTTCACAGAAATGGAGACTCTGCTGGGGAGTCATTGTCTGTATAGGATCATAAGACTAGAGGTCTAGGATGATTAAGGTAAATATATATAATGCTTTTCCTAATTGATATCTGTGTTTATTTTTTTGCTAATGGGAATGCGTGTGATGCCGCATGTGGAAAGATTGAGTATACACCTAAGATAGGTGATGGCTAAACGAGTAATCTTACAGGGAGTGACTCCCAAATAAGAGACCTTGACCATCAGATCAGTGGAGGCACCCTTTTGAGGATTCAATGCCTATACGACTTCGGTTGTTGAAAGCAGTGTTGTTCGATTGCGGTCGTCGGTGAAACTGATTTAGTAGACTAAAACCATTTTGTAGTGCGGAAGCTATCGGAAATAGTTGTCACGCGATACTACCCTCATTTGAGGCTGATGATCTATTCTCGGTGAATAGCATTTACTCTAAGATACTGCAGCTCGCTGGGGATCCGCTTGCTGTTGTTATCCTGGGAGGAGCTGATGATTTTGAGGACAGGTACAAAAAATCACCAGTATAAACCTTTGGGGATGGGTAGAGCCTTGACTTCATGACACCGACCCTTTGACCCCATGTTTTTTCTATGTTTTTGTGTGCTGCATTCATACATTCATTTAAAAAACATTAAAACAAAAAAAATCTTCTTTTTTAATCTCTCTTTTTCAAATTAAACTAAGACAATGATTGCAAATGTCAGAGAGAAAGGAGATTGCGCTAATGGATTTCGGTAGAAGGAAAACTCATAAGTACACCTTCAAGGTTCCAAAGTTGGAGGATTTGAGAGGTTTGGCGAGAATGATCACCAACCACGAGGCTTTCAGAGCCAAGTATGGAGGATTACTGTCTCTATTAAGGGTCCATGTAATCGAAGGAATCATGTCCACACTAATCCAGTTCTATGATCCGGTCTATCACTGTTTCACATTCTCGGATTATCAGCTAGCACCAACACTGGAGGAGTATTCTCACTTGACTGATCTATACATTACTGATCAAGCTCCCTTTTCTGGATTGGAAGAAATTCCAAAGGATCAAACCATTGCAAGAGCAATTTATTTGGACGAGTCAGAAGTCAGGACTCACATGACCACTAAGGGTGGCATCCAAGGTTTTCCAGCCCAGTTCTTAACAAAGAAGGCCCTGTACTTTGCCAGTATAGGGAACGTGGCTGCTTTCGAGAGTATCTTTGTTTTGCTCACCTACGGGTTATTTTTGTTTCCCAACATCGATAACTTCGTAGACATCAATGCCATTAAGATTTGTCTGATTGGAAACCCTGTACCGACCTTACTCGCAGATGCGTATCATTTGGTACACTTAAGGAATTTATACAGTGGAGGAATGATCACATGTTGTGTACACCCTGCCGTACAAATGGTTCATTTCCTATTTGCCCAAGTCTGCTGCATTTTGGGATCAAAAGAATACTTTACGTTGGTCGCAGAGAATCATGTCTCTTACCAAATCAGACATCGATTGGTACAATAGAATCTATGACGGGATCAGAATCATTGACCGTTGTGGAAATTTCCCAAATGTACCCCTTATAGGAACTAAGGGAGGAATCAACTATAATCCAATTCTCGTTCGTCGTCAATTTGGATACCCGATGAGGCATGTCCCGCGAAATGCTCATCTGGAAGGTCTTTTCTTCAAGGAAGGATAAAATGACAGAGCACTAAAGACGAAAATAGTGCATGCCTGGAAACACGTTCATAGGAAAGGACGAGAGTCTCTAGGGAAACTGGACTGTGTCTCGGTGGAGCCTTATCTCCACTGGGTACAAACTAGAGCTCTCAAGCTGAGGATGCCTTACCCTCGTCAGGAAGTTCTTCCATTAAGGGACTCTACCCTTTATTTCATGTCTGAGACAGAAAAGCTTCAGGTTACTCTCAGCAAAGTTCAACGGGAGAAGAGGTCTTGGAGGAACAAGTACCGTATTCTCAATGTAGAGTGTAGGAAAATACATCAGCTATTAAGAGAAAAAGATGCTCTGATTGAGATTTTAGAGCAACATACTGTAGAAAATCAGGATGACCAAAGGAATTTGCTCGCTCCTTTCACTTGGCAAAGGAATGACAACCCGACAACGGCTGAAGAGCCCCGGTCAAAGAAGAGGAAAGTACCAGAACCAGCACTTGAGCTCTCCTCAGAGAGGACTCAGGATCCATTAGTTTAGGTTTCCTTTATCAGCACTTTGTAATCTATTGTATTTCCGTTTCCGCAATCCTTTGAATTCAATAAAACGGGGTTTCCCCACTGTTTGATATTTGCAATCTAATTGTCGAAGTTTACTTTGAATAAACAAAAACATACAATTAATATAATCATTGCATATCATTAATCATTCTCGCATAACGCATTCTTCTTACCTATGAATCTCACGTTTGCGTCTCGATTCAAGAGTCAAACTATCTCATTCGTACAATACTCGGGCCAAGAGTCAAAAAAAGATGGATGATCTCGAGGAAGAGAACAGAGAGTTGAGAGAAGACATCGACACTCTGAAAGAGGATCTGAGAAAGCTTCATAACGACATGAAAGCTCTAGCAGAAGCTTAGATGCAACAACAAAGGACTGTGATCTCAGAGATCACATCGACGCCCATAGTGGAGAAGTCCGGTCCTAGGTACAAAATGCCGAAGGATCGTCCCCGGGGCATGCCACTCAACTATATCCCGGAAGGATATATTCCGTCGATCATGGAATATCCGGAAAATGCAGCAGGAGCCACTGGGCCTGAAGGTTACAAACTTCGGGAAAGCGAAGATGCCAGGGGCATGACAACAACTCCTGAAGGTTACAAACTTCGGGAGGCACCGAGAGTCTCGGCCATAATGACTATACCACCACCCATGGTACACACTGTCCCGAAAGTACAGATTCCCCAGATACCTTCTGGTGGAAATGACAGCATGTTCAATAGAATGAATGAGTTCCAGGAACAATTCCTGGAGATGCAGAAAGAACTGCAAGCCCTTCGCGGTCAGGATCTATTTGGAAAGGACGCCGCGGACCTTTGTTTGGTCCCCAATGTGAAAGTTCCACACAAATTCCAGGTACCCGACTTTGAAAAATACAAGGGTAACTCTTGCCCTCAAAGCCATTTGGTGATGTACACTCGGCGAATGTCAGCTCAGACAAAGAACCAGGAGCTACTGATTCACTACTTTCAGGATAGTTTAACCAGTGCTGCATTAAAATGGTACATGGGTTTAAACTGCGTTACGATCGGCACGTTCAGAGATCTTGGCGCTGCTTTCGTTCAATAATATAAATACAATTTGGACATGGAACAGGACAGAGATCAACTCAGATCAATGTCACAAAAGGACAAGGAAACCTTTAAAGAATACGCTCAGAGATGGCATGAAATCGCCGCTCAGATTTCTCCACCTCTTGAGGAAAAAGAGATGACAAAGATCTTCTTAAAGACCTTGAGCTCATTTTACTAGGACAGAATGGTCGCCAGTGCGCCTAGTGACTTCACCGAGATGGTGGGCATGGGAGTTCGTCTTGAGGAAGCGGTCCGAGAAGGACGTTTGGTTAAAGACGCTGGATCATCAAGTAGTACAAAACGATATGGTAGTGCTCTCCCTAAGAAAAAAGAGCAAGATATTGGGAATATCTCTCACGGAAAGAAAAGGCGACGTTACCAACCAGTAGCAGCTGTAACTTCCGCTATTAACCCTGCGCCTGTTCCTACGTATCAACCTCAGGTTGCCCAAAGCCAACCTAACCAACAACAATATCAGCAAAGGACACAACAGCCTCTTCAACAGGCTCGTCCTCCATACAACAACAATCGTGCAACACAACCACTAGGGTTCGACCCTATACCCATGTTGTACGCGAAATTACTTCCATTATTACTGGTCAAGGGGCATGTCCAAACCAAGTATCCTCTTACAGTACCGGAAAATCCGCCTTTCTGGTTCAAAGCGGATTAGACTTGTCCTTACCATCAAGGTGGACCAGGGAATAACATAGAGAACTATCTCAGTTTCAAATCTGACGTACAAAATCTTGTTAAGAGCGGGGTCTTATCTTTCAAAGATACGAATCCTAATGTTCTCACAAACCCGCTGCCTCAACACAAAAAAGCTGCAGTCAACTTGATAGAAGGAGAGTCTAACGACAGCTATCAAATTCACGATGTACTCTTATTAAGGGCCAACTTGGTCAAGATGCATTGTAGACAGAGTGGATATAGCCATGTGCCACCTCATAATTATCACCAGTGTGATATCTGCTCTAAGAACAATCAAGGATGTTCTGTGGTGCAATCAGCTCTACAGGAACAATTGGATCTCAGATGGATCCAAGAGCATCGAGTTCGTGGGGTCAACATGACCTATACGAATTCTAACATCATTCAGAACCACGACATCCGTGCAATGAATGTTAACTTGGTGGCGATGCACTCAAGGCAAAGCCAGTATCATAATCTGCTGCGGCACGATTACAATTCCTGTCTGACTTGCTCGATAAACAAACAGGGGTGCTCTTTTGTACAAGAGGCCCTCCAGCGTCAGATGGATCTTGGGTGGATCCAGGACTACCATGATAGAAATCCTTATCAGATCAACATGATTCAAATATTTGATATTCGTCTGATGAATACCAGCTTGGTGGAGTTACACGCCAGGCAGGTTCAACTTGGTTTTCTCACTTCTCACAATTATCCGAACTGTAAAGTATGCAGTGAGAGTAACCAAGGGTGCGCTCTCGTTCAAAGAACTTTACAACACTTGTTAAACCACTGGTGGCTTCCGATCTATCTGGAGGAAGACACGCAACAAATTAGTGTGCTTAATGGAAACCCTACTCGGCATCAAAATCAGGATGTCTGATCTATGGAAACAAACCTGGTAAGGTTGCACTGCATTCAAAGCGGGCGTGGCCAGGTGCCACCACATAACTACGAACGCTGTAGAGTCTGCTCGGAGAGTAACCAAGGATGCTACCTTGTGCGGGCAGCTCTTCAAGGTCAGTTGGATCGTAAAGAGATTCACCCGTGTCCGAGCCCCGAGCCAATCAACTGGACGCTGGATTACTTCGCTGATTAAATCAGAGACGTTTTCATAATCTTTAATCATCAACAGAACAAGGATGTTTGTACCATCATTCCTCTACTGGACGAATCAAAAGTTCTTAGACAGGAACTGATTAAAGTTACTTACGACAGTCAGAAAAATCAGAAGGCTCCGGTAGTTATTTATCTATCGGGACCATTACGTATGAATCAGCTAAGGCGATCCCTTACAAATACGGTGCAATAATAATTGAGAATGGAAAGGAAATTCCATTACCCTCCGTCGTGAATATTGCAGACATCAGTCGAGTAACACGGAGTGGTCGAATCTTCAACCAGGGAGTTGGAGAACCTAACAAAGGAAAGGAACTTCCGACAGAAGCTCCTGATCCACCAGTCGGTCAATCCAGTAATCCCGACCTTTCAAAGGACAATGATGAGATGCTGAAGCTCATCCAAAGGAGTAAATACAACATTGTTGATCAACTGTTACAGACTCCTTAAAAGATCTCAGTGCTATCACTTTTACTCAGTTCCGAAGCCCACAGAGAGGATCTACATAAAGTCTTAGAGCAGACCTTTATGGAACAGGATGTGTCAATACGACAGTTCGATATCATCATCTCTAACATCACTTCCTACAACAACTTAGGATTCAGTGATGAGGACTTGCCAGAGGGGGGTAAAAGTCACAACATGGCGCTCAATATCACAGTTAACTGCCAGGACGATGCTTTAGCCAGCGTACTAGTAGACACAGGATCGACCATCAACGTTATGCTAAAGTCCACTTTAATGCGACTATCATTCAAAGGATCACCGATGAGGGGTAGTGAGGTCATCATCAAAGCCTTTGAAGGATCTCGGAAAGCAGTTATCGGCGAAGTCGACCTTCCCATAACTATCAGTCCTCACACTTTCCTAATCACTTTCCAGGTCATGGACGTCCGGGCAGCGTACAACTGTTTATTAGGAAGACCTTGGATACACCAGGCTGGGGCAGTCACTTCGACGCTGCACCAGAAACTAAAGTTCGTCAAGAACGATCAACTCGTCACGGTCTGTGGAGAACAAGCCTTGATCGTGAGTAACCTGTCATTATCTACTTGTGTAGAACCAGAGGAGGTTATTGGAACTCAGTTCCAGGCACTCTCGGTTAGCAACGAGAATCAATCAGAAAAAGGAACATCGATTTCCTCGTACAGAGATGCTCTCGAAGTGATCGCAAATAACAATGCAAAAGGATGGGGACAACTTGTCATTCCTATCGATAATAAAACAAAGAAGGGTCTTGGTTTTTCTGCAACCTGTACCTAGACAGCTGCTAACGATGAAAGTCTTCATCCCATTCAGGATTTCTTCCACAGTGGAGGTTTCCTTCACCCAGTGCCTCAAACAGTCCATACTATCAACGGGGAGGATCCCTCCGATACGGATGAGGAATGGAAGTCCTATCTCAACGAGGACGGTTATGTGTCTCAGGAAGAGGTGCCTATGCCATTTTGCTATCCCGTACAGAGTCTGAGATTTATACCCAGGCCAGACGTCGAAATAATATACGGAGGTTGTGATCCGCCAAATTCATTAGAGGAAGACACTCTGATGAAGGACAACTTTGACCACGGCTATTATGGCCCGATGGATGGCCTGCCTATCTGGCAGCCATACCTAGGAGACTTGGGGCAAGAAAATCAACCGAACAATGAAAATCAGCTAAGCATCATTGAAAAGAATACCTGCGTCTCCACCATGTCATGGGATCATCACTCAGGTCATTTAGAAAATATCCAATACGACGATGAATTGGCGAAGCTTGCTGGACTAGAATTCATCAACTATGCTTTTCCCGAGGTCAACGTCATCGAAAGATATGACTCCTCAGTTCCACAGAAGTGTGGGACACCTAGGATAACCGAGTGGCAAGTACGACTTCTTGGTCAAGTACACCGCTCCTGAAAGCTCTCGTATCAGGCTCGAAGACATCCAGCCAACTGGGTGGGGAGATTTACCTGAGAGAACAAATACTATGCAAAATACAACTGAGGAATCCTCCTACGACAACTCCGCCTGGGAGACAGATTCCAATGATCCTGCTCCACCAAAAATCAGCGTTATTTCTGAAGACAAATCAAGGAAGATACCAGACTTTGTGATTCACCGAGGAGTTCACCGCCAATGGGTTGCAGTCGATGTTTCGAAGATTGTTCATAAGTCAAAGTAATTACCGTCTTTAACCTTTCACCCTGCCCAGGTGAAATAGATGTTTTGATAGGGCTCGTTTTTTGTAAATTTCCCTCTTCGCTTCGCCCAAAGCGACAGAGTTTTGTTTTATAGGGTTGTAGTTTCAAGAATTGACTTGTTCATGAATAAAATAACGTCGTTCTATAATTTCCGCATTAATTGATGTTTTCTCTTTTTGCTTTTCTCAGAAAAAGGTAATCCTAAAAAACAAATAATAATAAACAAGCAGTTTTTCAAAAAGAAATATACACTGCACACACTTTTGCATCCTCTCTATCTCTTCTAAACACGAATCATCACGTCATGCAAATTGCTTATTTTAAACCCCGTTGAAACATACGATCTGATGCCTTCTCCCAACTTTGAGTTCCCCGTATTTGGGGCTGAAGAAGAAGATGACAACGAAATTCCAGAAGAGATATCCCGACTACTCAGACAAGAGGAAAAGTTCATTGAACCTCACAAAGACCCGTTGGAAACGGTCAACTTGGGTTCGGAAAAAGAGAGAAAAGAAATCAGGATTGGGGCATTGCTCAGTCCAACTGCCAGAGAGAGTTTGACAAAGCTTCTCAGAGAATTTCCCGATGTGTTTGCTTGGTCCTATCAGGATATGCCAGGGTTGGATACCAGCATCGTGGAACATTATTTATCGTTAAGGTCAGAATGTCCACCAGTAAAGCAAGGGTTGAGACGGACTCACCCGGACATGACCATCAAAATCAAAGAGGAGGTACAAAAACAGATTGACGCAGGTTTCCTCGCCACGTCAGAGTATCCTCAATGGTTAGCCAACATCGTACCCATTCCCAAAAAGGACGGAAAGGTCAGAATGTGTGTCGATTACAGAGATCTAAACAAGGCTAGTCCAAAGGACGACTTTCCTTTACCACACATTGACATGCTGGTAGACAGTACAACAAAGTTCAAAGTTTTCTCCTTCATGGATGGATTCTCGGGCAATAACCAGATCAAAATGGCACCGAAAGACATAGAGAAAACTTCGTTCATCACCCCATGGGGTACCTTTTGCTACAAGGTAATGCCGTTCGGTTTGAAGAACGCCGGGGCAACCTATCAAAGGGCCATGACTACTCTCTTTCATGACATGATACACAAGGAAATTGAGGTATATGTCGATGATATGATTGCTAAATCTAAAACAGAGGAGGAGCATGTGACCCACCTGCCAAAACTATTCGAGCGGTTGATAAAGTATAAACTCCACTTGAATCCCAACAAGTGCATATTTGGTGTCCGATCATGGAAGCTCTTAGGGTTCATCGTCAGCCAGAAAGGAATTGAGGTTGATCCTGACAAGGTCAAGGCCATTCAAGAAATGCCTTCTCCAAAAACTGAAAAACAAGTCAGAGGATTCCTGGGACGTTTGAACTACATCTTCAGATTCATATTCCTCATGACCGCGACATGTGCGCCGATTTTCAAATTACTCAAAAAGATACAATCGTTTCTTGCTAATTCTCGGGGCAAATGGACTCCGAATTATGACGGCCTCTATGTGGTCAAGAAAGCTTTCTCAGGCGGCGCCTTGAGACTTGCAACCATGGATGGAGAAGAATTTACCTACCCCACAAATGTTGATGTAGTCAAGAAATACTTCGCCTAAACTAAAAAAAAAACGTCTCGGTGGATTGAAAACCCGAAAGGGTTGTCCAGGCAAAATTTAGAGACATAATCAAAAATCATCCCGGTGGATTGGAAATCTCAAAGTACAATCCAGGCAAAATTTAGGGATAATGGTAAGTAACTATGTTCAACAGGGGCAAGTCCCTCAGCAGCAGTCATGCCATCCGTTAGGAAAACTCCAGTCAAGGTCATCTTCGACAGAAGCTCAGGATGCCCAGAATTCAAAGTTGGTAGAAGGATAGTGGTCGTAATGTTTCAATATAGCCCTTTTTCCTTAAATTACCATTTTCTAACTTTGTATACATTCTTTGGAATCACGCTTTTGACTGATTTCCATCCTATCAATAAAATTTGAGCCCTTGTGCTTTTGTTTGTAATTCTTATTTGTTTTAGCTTTGCAGAATGACGTTTTTAACATGATTACCGATTCTTGAAATAAAACAAAAATGAATTTACTTGTTAAAACTTTTTCTGCTTTTAAAATAAAGATGCCAATTCTTTTGACTGTTGAACATCGAAAGAACATCAATCACTTCTCCAGAAGTAAGCGAGCTTCAAACTGCAGAATCAAAGTACTC
Source organism: Lathyrus tuberosus (assembly GCA_022829125.1). Taxonomy (NCBI): domain Eukaryota; kingdom Viridiplantae; phylum Streptophyta; class Magnoliopsida; order Fabales; family Fabaceae; genus Lathyrus; species Lathyrus tuberosus. The sequence continues at coordinate 6,638,494 of JALAZF010000327.1, read as the reverse complement.
CTTCTAAACCAGTGCGCCTGAATGAAGGATCAGTTATGTCAGATGCGGATACTCCGTCTGACATCCCCGACAGAGTTCTTATCTCCTAAGCCCGACCAACAGTATTCCCCGCAGGGACTATCTCTCCTAAGCAAGGCAGAATTGCTATCGTGAACCATTGATACTTTTCATCCCCCACAGTGGCCGAGTATCCAGTCGTGTTCATCCGTCAGTTTGTATGTCGCGTTAGTTTTGTCAGCATAAACATACATACGTCATGCATTATTGATTTACATTCGCATTCATATTGCATCACTATCACTCCAGTCGGTCTTACGCCCTAGTGATAAAAGTCCTCTCAATCGAGTTATCAGATATTTCCACATCAGGAAGTGAATCATCTAAGTAATCTCTCTCCCATTTATCTCTGGATTAGAGACGGTCCTTGACCACTTTGATAACTTGAACCTCTGAGAAACAAGAAAACTTTCAACAAATATCACTCTTCGCCATTGAAGATGATATATTCGCTTTCCCGGATTAAGGAAAGTCCCCAGAGAAAGCCCCACAAAATTGGGGTACATCGTATGGCATTTCTCTGAAAAGACCTCAGGAAAAGTATGATGTAACACCCCGAAACGGAAACAGTCTCTCAAGAGACTCGCTTTCCCCAGTAGAGTCGACAAATGGCGTCTCCAAACAGAGAAGTTTGTGTACCTCTACAACTCAGACGAATGGGTTCCCCAGCAAGTCTGACATCAAAACTTTTTCCACTCAAATGGCATCTCCCTAGGAAAATTCGGCGAGAAGTTTGAAGGAAAGCCGCTATAAATAGCGTCCCTTGTCAAGAAAGTTTATTGGCAAAAGAAACTGAGATCAGTTCCTTGGTAGGAAACTAGGATCGAGGGGAAGTTCACATCAGAAACTGAGACCAGTTCCTTGGTAGGAAACTAAGATCGAGGGGAAGTTTATATCAGAAACTGAGACCAGTTCCTTGGTAGGAAACCAGGATCGAGGGGAAGTTCACATCAGAAACTGAGACCAGTTCCTTGGTAGAAAACCAGGATCGAGGGGAAGTTTATATCAGAAACTGAGACCAGTTCCTTGGTAGGAAACCAAGATCAAGGGGAAGTTTATTTCAGAAATTGAGACCAGTTCCTTGGTAAAAGACCAGGATCGAGGGGAAGTTTCTACCTTTTCTAAAGCATCATTGCCTAGCAAAAGAAGATGGATGAGCAAACTGTTATTCATAACCACCGTCAAAATTTTGGGTATTCCGATATTTAATCCTCTTGCACCCCGAGTGCCCGAATACCTTCGTCATTCACACCTTCGGGTCCAAGAAGATTAAATAGGGGCATCTGTCACACCCCAAATTTTGACCACTAAGATTTCCCATCATTGTGAAAATCATCATCACAATATGGATGTACCTTTGTGCCTCATCAATCTCCTCAAGGAATTATTGAGTACTCACTATAATCAAGCTTAGGGTTTCAAGCCCTCTCAGAGCCTTTTGACAAAGGATCAATCAAGGAATGATATGATCTTCAACTTGTCTAACCTCTTAAACACCCACAAAGGATCAAGAGGACTCCCACATCAAGAATTAAGCACAAGAGTGCAACATTTCAAGTGGACCAAGCCTCAAGTTCATCTAATACAAAGTCAACTGACGCAGAAAGTCAAAGTTTGAATTTTGGTCAACTTTGAGCTTCACAAGCCATTACTCAAGAAAATATGATGGATGATTTAATTTGATCAAATTTAAATCAAGAAATCATGGAAAATTGCAAAATTGATCAAATGGAAAGAAACTTAGAAATTTTTTCTAAGTTAAAATCATGTTCAAGTGCACAACTTTTCAAGGTTGTAACTATTGATCCAAACATCCATTGATTTTGCGTAAGAGCTAATTTTAAAGAGGGTATTTGATACTTCAACATTGTAGAAGGAATCAACTCAAAATATCATAAGGATTGAAAGATATAAATGATCAAAGTTGGGAATTCTTAATGTCAAATGTTCCGACATTTCATAGGACATCATTAATATTTTTCCAGCAAGAATGTCCCAACTTCAAGGATGTTTTTATCCATGATCCAAGTTGATTCAAGCCAAACCTTGAACATCAAAATTGAAGTACGTAATCTCACCTTTCCAGAAAGTCCTAGAAAGCTGATTTATCATTCTCGAACAGAAAGTTATGGTCTCTGCAAAAGGCATTGATAAAACGGAATTTTCATGATAGCTTTTAGGACAGATTTGATCACACAAGTTCAAGGTCATTTTTGATAACTTTACAAGGCTTATCTTCACAAACCTTGAACATCGAAGTTGAAGTACATTATCTCAGCTTTCCAGAAAGTTGTAGAACGTCCATATATCATACTTGAGCAGGAAGTTATGGACTTTACAGTAAGGCTTGCTGTAGCTGTTTTTTAGGACAGATTTTGTGCACTTTTTCTTGTGCCACACAATTTTCAAGCTTTGTCACCATGCAGGACAAGCATCAAAGGTGCAATTCACTTCAACTCAAAATATCATAGTGGATTAAAAGATATAAGTGATCAGAGTTTGGAATTGTTAATGTTCAAAGTTGTCAAATTTTTCAACATTTCATAGGACATCATTAATATTTTTCCAGCAAGAATGTCCCAACTTCAAGGATGTTTTTCTCCATGATCCAAGTCGAACCAAGTCTAGGGTCAAACATCAAAGTTAAAGTATGTCATCTCAGCTTTCCATAAAGTCCTGGGACAACCATTTATCATTCTTGAGCAAGAAGTTATGGATTTTACAACAAAGCTTGCTGCAGTTGATTTTTAAGACAGGTTTCAGGACAGATTTGCACATTTCTTGTGCCACACGAATTTTTAAGCCTTGTCATCATTTTGGACACATCTAAGGATCAAATCCAAGGGGGATGATTTGATCCATAAGCCTCCCAAGTCCAAGATTCCACAAGTAGCATGCCAAACCTAAAAAACCCTAAAAGAGGGACAAAACCCCAATTTTGGTTTGGAGCATTTAATGGATGCTTAGAGGTGGCATGAACTGAGCTTCCTCTAATTGAATTCAGTCAAGATTCCTCCAACAACTAGGGAACCAGCAGCCTGTGCCCTAACCTCTAGTCAATGGCTAGAGGAGATTTGAGATTCCAAAATGCAACCATTGGACAAACCTCTGCTGTAGCCACCATTCACTATTGCTTGCAAAACAAACTTGCTCTACTATAAATAGAGCTCATTTGTGCTCAGTTTGAGTACACCATAGCCATCAAACAGATGCTTTCCTCAAAATCACTTTCTTTAGGTAAAAATACCTTCTTTAGCAAGGTAATTCTGAGTTTTTGAGTTAGGGAGCATTTCCATCACAACTCATGATCCAAACACATCTAATATGTCATTTCTAAGCTGTCCAAACTCTCACAAGTGACCTATAACACCAAAATCACAAAGTCACATCTCAAAACCTCAAAATTGGACTTTTTTTGCATTTTTCAAGCCATGTCTAGATTCAGTCACTTTCCAAACCAGATAAGACCTCAAACACACTCAAAATACCATCCTTGAACTATCCCAAATGGTTCCCCCATCTGGAACACCATTTGAGAGAGTTGGCATTTTGGCCACTTTTGCCCATTTTGCAAGAAAGAGCTCAAACTTGCTCCAGAGGTTTCCAGCTGATTCCAACCATCCTAAAAGCTTCTAAGAGGTCATTTGAGGGTGTCCAAAGCATCAAATCATTTTTGGAACAAAGTACTTGGTAGGTTGCACAAAATCTCCAAAAAAGAGGTAAGCTTCACAACTTGAATTCTTTGAATCTTGCTTTCCTTTGATGTCCACATACATGCATCATATTGAATAATTCTTGAAGTAAAAATGTAGTCCTTAATGTGTATGTTGTGATCCTCTTACTGTTTGCACTTTAACATGTTTATATGTGGAGTTTATGTTGTTTTAAAATCAACATGCAGTTCTGGGTTTTTGCTTCGTGCATTCTGTATATTAAGTTTCAGTATGTATGAATGATACCGTTGGATTCCTTGCGAAAAATTGATCAAGATAGGTTCTTACGGATTTTAATTTCGTTAAAAATTGAGAGAGTTATGAGTGTTGGAAGTTTGATAAAAAAAATGTTGAAAACTAAAAGAGACGTCGAATGTGATGTTGTGACATCTTTCCTCTTTTTCTTATTTTATTTTCAAAACTCAACCAATTCTTTTACATAGCAAAAATCATCATTTTCCAATTTTGTTCTACACACTTCTTATTCATACTCCATAATATTTTAATCCACAAAAAAAATCACAAAAAAATATTATTATTTGATATATTTTTAATATATTCAAAAATATTGTTTTAAATTGTTTTAAATGCTTTTAAAATGATTTCTTTTTCTTGATTTTTAAAACCAAAATGATTTTAAATATTCATGTGGATAAAATACTTTTTTATAAACCTTAATCATTGTTTATAACATGATTAATGATTTTATTTGATATTTTTATCATTTTTTTACTTGATTTTTCTTTGAAAAATGCCTTTAAAAAATGAAATTGGGGTTTCTTTGATTTTCACCCTAACAAATCTTTTTCAAACACATTTTGGGCCTCTAGTAGAGTGTAAGACCCAACCCTTTTTGAAACCCAAAATGATTTGGGCCTCAGTGTATTGTATAAGTCCTGATACCATCAAAAAGTTCGGCGCGATCGTCGCCTTTTTTTTACAAAACCCTGGGCCTCTCCTTGAGCTGTAAGCCCCACCACTTGTATAAAAATAAACCTTTGGGCCTCTTGAGAGAGTGTAAGACCCATCCCTTTGTACAGAAAACCTTTTGGGCCTCACATATTGTATAAGTCCCTCTATACAGTTTTCAAAACAACAGTGTAATCACTTATAAAACCTTGGGCCTCTCCTTAAGCTGTAAGCCCCAACAATATTTTCAAAGCACTTTCTCCTTTGATTTTGTATATAATATTGTTATCAAAGCTTTCTTTGTTGAACAAACTAACAAAACAGCATGGAAGCTCTTCAACCGAGTAAGTGTTTACCCGCTTTCTTTATCCGCTTTCATATATATATAACTGTATTGTGGGGCTGCTCACTGTAAGTCTTATTTCACAAACTTTTATATACTTGTCAAATATTAACTGTGTAATACTAGTATAGTTATTTAGATTTCTCCCCGGCAACTACGTCTAGCACTAGGTAAAGCCCTGTTGGTCACTCTTAAATACAAACAAAACTAGATCCCCATAGGATTACCAGACACAGTCTTCCCTCCTCTTGGGGTTAAACAATATGGAGACGTGAAAGGCAGCATTCTTGGTGAACCCTTTCTCAGACTGTCACCTTTAGAAATCGTCAAAGAAACTCTACTCCCCAGAGATGATCTTTTCTCCGTGAATGGCATCTCTTGAGTTTCTTCCAAATTCTCGGACTTTCCTGGCTTGATCTATTCTCGGTGAATGGCATGTCTTGAACTTCTCGGGGTCTGGGGACCCACAGGCTTCTTAAAAGTATCCCCGCCTCCTCTTGGGCGTTGTACAAGGACCATTCGGCTTCTTAAAAGCTCTCATTCCTTCTCTTGGGCTTAGTACAAGGACCCAGAGACCTCTACAGGTATAGGAATAGAACCTAGTCATCAATTTGCTAGAGCTGTCTTTCTGCGTCAAGTGTCAGACCAGTTAATAGGTTGACCTTCATCCCTTAACATACCAGCCTTCTCTTGGGCATTATACAAAGATCATTCACTTATCCGAGAATCGATTTCTCAAAACACCAGTAGACTTGGACAGTCTCAATACCCTTTGGATTTCCCATTTCCTTAAAGAATGTGAAATAACCCTGATCCTCTGATCAATCCCTAAGCAAGACATTACCCATATAAGAACTGATTTTCTCTTTCATCCAACACACTGGACCTGTCACTCAACTGAAACAGTTACCAGCATAAACAACCTCCTCTTGGGCTTTGTACAATGATTCTCCCCACACTCTCTTGTTGAGTATAAAAGACTCTCTTGTTGAGTCAAACCCTTTTAGCCTCCATCTCGGGCTTCGTACGAGATACAAAACACTCTCTTGTTGGGTATAAAAGACTCTCTTGTTGAGTCAAACACCTTCAGCCTCCATCTCGGGTTTCGTACGAGATAGAAAATCACTCTCTTGTTGAGTATAAAAGACTCTCTTGTTGAGTCAATCACTTTCAGCCTCCATCTCGGGCTTCGTACGAGATACAAATCACTCTCTTGTTGAGTATAAAAGACTCTCTTGTTGAGTCAATCACCTTTAGTCTCCATCTCGGGCTTCGTACGGGATACAAAACACTCTCTTGTTGAGTATAAAAGACTCTCTTGTTGAGTCAAACCTTTAGCATCCGTCTTGGGCTTTGTACAAGACACATAAAAACACCCTCTTGTTGGGCCAATAGCCTCCTCTTACGCTTTGTATAAGGAAAACCCCGGTTGAGTCAATCAACCTTTTAGCATCAAAGCTGTGCCTTGTTCATAGCATACAAACATCAACAACTCCTTTCTCCTTCATCTAATTGCTGTAAGCGGCAAGCCTTAGATTATTTACATCCACGCCATTGTCCCTCTTTTAGCATGAGAAATTCCTAAGGAAAGATGGCATTGCTCTACACTGAGTTAAAGTCTTCTCCTTCAGGTCAAAATCCCCTATAAAGGAAATTATGGCATTGTTGGATTCACATATCCTAGTTAAAGTAATTCTCCTTTATAACCAGTCACACAACAGTTGTGACAAACAGACCAAATACCCCTCTTTAGAGATGACAAATTCTCTCTAAAGTCAAAACCCTTTAGCTTCACATCTTGGGCTTTGAACAAGATACAAATAGACCCTTCAGCTTCACATCTTGGGCTTTGAACAAGATATAAACCACCTTTAGCTTCACGTCTTGGGCTTTGAATAAGACACCAAAACACCTTTTTCCTCCCATAGAATAGGAGGAACTACGATCGCTCTGATTTCCCTGTTTTGTTAAACGGGAATACGTAGGCATAAGATTGCAAAAGAATCTTAGCGAGCACACTAATTAAAAACATCAAATCCAGTACCTATCCAAAATCCCCATGAATAGTCCCGTCATTTCATTCTTAACAAAATAAGCAGAGAGAGGCCCACAATCTAAACCGCATCTGTAAACCAACATTCATCTTTTTAAACTCCGTATGCAAGTAGGGTTAATTGGAGACATCTATATCCCTTCCTTAGTCAGCTTAATAGGATAAAAAATGAATCGACCTGTAGTACCCCAGAGCGACAGTGCTTAAGAACCACGTCCAAAATCGCTCGCTACACCTGCAAGCATGAGACTTCAATTTTTAAGCATCCAATTCAGGACTTTTGCTATGTCCACAAGCATGAGACTTCAACTGCTCAATCACATAGAAAGAGACTTGCTCTGAGCATAGAGTCTAGAGTCTTCAGATTCTCATAATAGAGGAATCTAGTATTAACCTTGTGTTCATATATGTGCTTCTTGGATAAGCAGATACAAAAAGGTTTACACTTTTGAGCATAATACAGATGGTCTGCTCTTGAGTGTAGAAGAATGAAGGTTTCATTCTTCTTCTCTCCTTGCACAAATTTCCTTCTGGTTGTACCTTTCTGTTCTTGATCATGTTAACATATTCTTTCTTCAGAATGTATGTGAACATGTCTAACTTTACGCTAACACACTCAATCCTTATGGTTATATAATCTTTTGAAGTTTGTTTCTCTCATTTGTGTTTTCTGTGTAACATAAATTCTCTCACCTCATTTCAATGAACTGGTATCACATCCATATGAACACAATCATAAAATCTTCAACTCGCATTCATTCTCTAAAGAGATCTCTTCTGGGCAAGAGCTTATGAATGTTTTCAATCTTCTTCCTTAAATAGATACTGAGAATAGATCCGTTTAAGATTAAGACTATCATGGTACAAATAGGCGTGAAGGTCTTTAGCTGGTGGACAATAGAGTGAGCTAAAACTTAGCTAGCATAAAGACATTGAGAGTAGTAGAGCAGAGTTCTGAACACTTGGAGAGAGAAAATCCTGACAACATTACTTTATGCTGATTATACATAAAGTATTATACCTTTGTCACGTGACTTCTTTGGATAACTTATGACTGGAGTCTTCTTGTAAATGTTTGTTGAAGCTTGCTCAGAGTCTTGTTATCCTTATACTTAGCTTTCTGAATCAGAGGCTTTTTATATAATTAGTTAAAGCATGATCAGAAGATTAAGTATGTCTTTAGAACCTGGTTGGAATGAGACTTTAGAGTCTTGAGTTCATAGGTTCTGAGTCTTTCCTTCATCAAAGTCTTGATCAAAACTAGTATGAATGTACACTATCTTTAAGTAAGACAGTTGTAAAAAATATTTTCCACTTAAATTCTATTTGAAATTTCTTATTCCTTAGTTGAGTTTCAGTGTCTGATACTTTTCAGAAGCCATATATCATTAGAGACTATTTCACTTCTTAATGAGGCTACTCCTGATCAACATCAGAATTTGATACTCTTAGAATTAAGATTTTTAACAAGATCAGAAACCCTTTCTTTAGAAAATAATTAAATCTTTAAATGACAAAGGGTAAAACAAGCAACACAACTAAATAATGAATTAGCTTGAACAACGTCACTTTCTGATAAAAAAATTTGAGCTCACAATACTTGATTTTGAATGGAAACCATGAATAAAGATATACTCAAATAACCATAATATTTATCCAAAGTAAATAAATATTCTTTTCATAGGTTTGAAAATCCTCACAAGAGTAAATTGTCCAAACTGGTTATGAACAAACATATCATATACATAGACCAATTACAAATAACTTATCATCCATATAAATTGTCTAAAGAATGAGGATGATTATCATACCTTTGGAGATTCTTTCTGAAAAGAATCAGTCTTCATGATTGTGTATTGTTGAAGTAGATTCATGTTCAGCAGGAACATGGAATCAGAAGACTGGAGACCATAGCCTTCTTTTCCTTCCTCTCTCATGAGTTAGGATCTGGAACTCATGCTTTCCTTTGGATGTGGTTGTAGATGTCCATCATCCATACTCTAGAGCAAATGCTTCACCATTTTCCTTAGTTTTTGATATCCTCAGAAACTACTGACTTTGAATTTTTAGGTACAATATCAATCAAAACCTTTGACTTCTTTGTCATTGATTCTGGTGTATTCATAATCTTTCTACACTTAGCCACAAATACACCAAGGCCTTTAATACTTTTATCAACATAGCTAAAAATATGATTCTTTAGGTTTATTTCATATTAAGATTATGGAATCAAAACATTGTTTAAGAAAACCCAGACCTTCTCCTTTGCTTACTTCATAGATCATGAAAGCAAGCTCAATTTTGTTAAGATCCGTTGTCAAAAAATATTGAAGAGCCATAACTTGCTCATTAAAAGGTTACATAAAATTCCTTGTAGCTTCAGTATTTAGATTTCTTTCCAATGTCTCAATAGTTTCTTTATAAGATTTCAATTCTTCATAAAGAAAATCAAGTTGTTTCTTAACAACCTCATCAGATTCCGAGTTAGAACCTGGCTAGGATTCAGAATCAGAGAGTATGTCAGCCATAAGCGTAACGTTGACTTCTTCAGCTTCTCTGTTAAATTTATCCTATTGTAGATCAGGACAATTGTTTCTGGAACTGGAACCTTTGAAGTTAGAATTGTGAAGACAAGCTTCTCCTAATGATTATTTTGATGACGACAAACTACAACAATGTGCTTATGTAAAAAATAATGGATCAAGACTCATATCAAAAGCTAATGCAGTAGAGTCCATTTTACAAGTTTCAAAGATCAAGCTTCTTCCATGGCACCTTCAAGAAAGGAAAGAGGAAAATCAAAGATTGGTGAAGCAAACTCTGAACAGAACTCTGATGGTGAAGTTGTCGTTACTGAAACTACTCTCAAGTCAAGGAGATTGACATTCAACATCAGAAATAGATCTCTCATGTCGGCAAAGTATGGTAACTTAGCATCCTTCCATGCTCATAGCTTTGATTTCATGAACCTCACACTTTTCGAAAATTAGACTCTCTCATTTCTGACTTTGGACCCATATACCTAGACTTATTTAAGGAATTTTTTGCTAACATATCCATTGCTACTGGTTATATTCTCACATCCAAAGTTAAGAACACATATATTATGTTGTGCTTAGAAGAATTTGGAAAGTGTTTGGATGTTCCTCATGAAGGTCAACACATTCAGCAAGGGTATGTTCCAAAATGGCCAGGATATAACAAGGTTGACTACTACAACAACATTTCTCGTCTGACTCAGCAAGAAATTTTAAGTAAGAAAAATCCGGCTTCGTCTCGTTTAATTCTGTCTAGAATGAACTTGTCTGTTAGTGATAGGATGCTTCACTTTATCATTGCTTATATTTTGATGCCCAAACATTCCAATCACTCACAAATTAGAGATGTTGAAATGCAACTTATTTATGCTATCAAGAAAAAAATCAAAGTGAATTGGGCATATACTATCATGTTTCACATGCAGCACCAACAAGGGTTAAATGGTGGTTTACCCTATGCTAGGTTGATTATAAAAATTATGGAGTATTGTGAAGTGGAATTGAAAAAGGAACCTAAGAAGAGAATGAACCTAAAAAAATGTGAAATCAATGTAGGGGCTACTTTGAGAAACACCATAATCATTCAAGACATGAATGGAATTTTTAAGTACAAAGATGATCCTACCGTCAACGCTTCTCTGCCCGCACCGGAAGGCAACTATACCCTAGAAGAAATCTACAACAAGCTTTGCTCCGTGGAGTCATACATGATATCCGAATTTAGGGATCTCCGTCTAGAGGTTGCATCACTCAAAAACCTTTACCATAGCCAAAAGCAACAACATGGCCAAACAAATGTGGAGGAGAGTGAGGAAGAAGAGGTTGACATGGATGAAAGTCACTAGGGTTTTTATGTTTATGTCTTATGTTATTATTGTTATAGGTTACGTTTAACTATGTCTTAGTTTATGTTTCTCTAGTTCGTTTGGAATCAATCTTATGTAATGTGTCTAAGTATGACTTAGTTATTTTGGTATCATTTAAGTTATTGTGGTCCTGTTTTCATATCTGTTGTAGGACAATATTAGTATGTTATGAAATGTTATATGATGTTTCTATTTGGTTAAATCTATGTTCCTTTTAAATTATGTCTCTTTGTGCTATTTTTCTTGCATACTTGTAATATGTTAAGTCTTTTCCCATCCTTTTTGTTAATGACAAAAGGGGAGAAGATGCTATGTTATTTTGTATATATCTCTCTAACAATTTACAGCAAGCATACACTGTCAAAATCTCCCATTCATGGATCAAGGGGGAGTTTCATTGTTAAAGAAGCAAATTGTATCTAACTTTCAAAGGGTTGTCATCATAAAAAAGGGGAAGAATGTGAAGACAAGCTTCTCTAAATGATTATTTTGACGAAGACAAACTACAATAACATGCTTATGTAAAAAAGAATGGATCAAGAATCCTATCAAGAGCTAGTGCAGTAGAGCCCAGTTTTCAAGTTTAAAAGATCAAGCTTTGGATGCTCTTAAGGAATGATCATGACATTTTAAGGTATAAGTCTACAACCTCTCTATGTTAAATATAAGTGTTCAAAAATTGTATGAAAAATCATAGCATCTTGCATTACTAGTTTTAACATGCATCAACTTGTCCAAACATAAATTTCTAAAGTATTTTTTCTGCAAGTAATAGTGGTAACCGGTTACCTAAATTCCTGTAATTGGTTACATGTCTGTCATACCCCAATTTTGTCTGGGCATTTCAAAACTTTCATTTAGCTGACTTTCTTTTCACTTTGCATCATCTGTACTAGATAAGATGTCTTTCATCATGAATAATACCTAAAATGCCAGCCATAAAAAATTCTCGAAAATGCAGACAAACTGGTTGAATTATTTTTCAATTGTGCGTAAAATCATTGGATGAAAAGTTTCAAAATTAAGCTTTCAGACGTCAGTAATAATAATCTAAATTTTGCGTAGTTAACCTGATGTGCTCGTTTTAATTTTTCGACAACTTTTCTAGTTACATTTTGATCAGCTGAGCCTGTTAACCAGTGAAATTTTATTTCAAAATTTGATTAAACACTATATTTTTTTGAATCATTTATTTCGCGCTCATCATTTTATTGCATTCATTTTATTTTTTCGAACACTTTCGCGCCCAACTTTTATTCATAGTTGGCCGTTTTATATTTATTTTTTAATCTAAATAATAAGTGTAATTATTTAGAATTAATTAAGTAACTAGTTTGATCTTATTTTAAATAATTGATTTTATTTTAAATTTAATTACTAACTCTTTTTAATCTCCAAAATAACAAAAAGAAGATATTGGAACATTGGATTCTCTTCACAATTGCACATGGACAGCTAGGGATGGCAGGCAGACCCAAACCCGCGGGGCCCACCAGCACCCGAACTCGAGTCAACGGGTGAAAACCCGAGTTGACTGGGTTCGGGTGCCACCCGATATTTCAGGTGCGGGTTTGGGTAGTGTAAAACCCGTGTCCGAAACCCGAAACCACACCCGCTATATATATATATATATTTTTTTTTTTTTGAGTTTTTGCTACGGGTTCGGGTTTGGGTGAAAAAACCCGAACCCAACGGGTGTGAGCGTGGGTGTTATTTTGCCACTTAAATAGCCTTTGGGTTCGGGTTCAAGTTCAGGTGGTGATTTCGGATACAAATTTAGGTAGTATAAAACCCGCACCCGACCCGACCCGTTGTCATCCCTATGGACAGCTCACAAATGAGAGGAATAAAAAAAACGGTTTTGCATGGATACCAGCTATACACGCGTACCACTCCATTACAACCTTTTATTCATGTTAACGAAAACGACAAAAAAAGGGAGCCTTCACCATGATTTCATAAAAATCCTCTCTTCACCATTTATTGATCCCACATTTCCTTCAACACTCTCCACTCATTTTTATTATGCAGGATCTCTCTCATCGAAAAAAAAAAGAACAAAATCCCAGCTCACCATATAATACTCTCTCACTTGGAAACACAAAAATTAAGCCTTGACCTTCCTTAAAACTCTCCACTATCTCTCATCCAAACTCACAAAAAATAACTCTGTTAATAAAAAACAATAATCAGATCAGCCCATATACAAGAGAGAAAGCTCCTTTTCGAACAAACCTTCTTCTTCATTTTAAAACCACCTTCACCTTTTCATAACAAAAAAAACAGGGTGAGTACATCCTCACCACCCTCATAATGCTCCATCTCAATCATCATACACACATATCATAATCCTTCTCCAACAGACTTCATTTTCACCACCGTTTCTCTTTTTCATCATAGCTTTTATCTCACTCTGTTACTATGTCATTCATGTAACCATATCAACTTCAAACACAACATCACAACAACATCACCTCCATAACTTTATTATCTTCCTCACCTTCACATCCTCCATTTTTTTCGGCCATAACCTCACCGAAGTCACTCCTCACAACCACTTCAAAACAACCTTCAAACACAAAACGCGAGTCCTCCCAATACCATTTTTTGATAGGTTCCTCCATTTCTCATTATTTAAGAACAACAAACAACAACAACACGTTCCAACAAGCTCCAGCTTCGTCGAACCACGCTGCCTACAACTCCAACAAACTCCTCCGCCACCTCTTTCATTTCAGTTTGCTCTTCCTTTTTCTTTCCTCTATTTTCACTCTATATCCCTTAATTGCTTTCAATATTTAAGTTGTGATTTGTTTCGTTTTGGTTGTATTGTTATATAGGATGAAAATTGGAATTTGTTTGGTTTTTGTTTTTTTGTCTTTCTGCCCAAACAAGTAAAAGTGAGTGGCTTCTATGGCTCTCTTTCTTTTTCGTCAACCTGTTTGTGTTGTTATCCCGTTTATCAAGATATTCTGCATTTTACTGTTATGCTTCTATGGTTAGGTTTTTACTACTTGGATTTGTTATTACAAAGATGATGAATAATACTTTTTTTCTTTTCATATTAGTACTGTTTTATTTGTGTTGTTTGTTTGTATTCTTTGTGTCTTTGTTATATATATATATATATATATATATATATATATATATATATATATATATATATATATATATATATATATATATATATATATATATATATTTGGTTAACAGCTAAATATGCTTGATGGAGTGGTTGAGGCTCAGGCCTCCCAACCACCAAGTCTCGTGTTCAACTCCTAGCTTACCCCTTTTCTCCTTGTTATCATTTTTTCTTTATTTTTCATTTTAACATGCATTATATATTATATATTTATAGATGCATTTCTTTATCAACAATAGGATCATGTGGGAATGGTTGAAGCTTCATGCCTCCTACCCCAATGTCCTGGTTCCAGCCCCTACTACCACTTTTTCTCTCATTTTCCATATTTTTCATTCTTTTTCATCCTTATTTTTTATTTTCTTTCCCTTTTTTTAGCCATCCTAATGAGTTTTTTCCTGATTTTTTTATGTCTCATTCTTATTTGTGACATTATCTTTACAATTTAATTTTTGTTTATAATTTTTCCACTCATTTTTAATTTTTCAAAAAATGCAATACTTGTTGGATTTTTGCTTGGTTTCTTTGAATCTTTTCATTGTTAAATATCGGATTTTAATCCATGGATTCAACAATTCCCATGTTGTTATTCCACCGATTATTTTATTAATATATTGACGGTGTTTCGGCGTGTTATGACCCTTGTATACGACATTTTATTTGTTGTCGATATGCACAAATTGGCTTCGAGCACATTACCTAGGGTTTTGCTTGCACCTCTTGATTTCATTTTGCTTTGCATGTTCTTGTGTTATGTGACTTCGATTCGCATCCTCACATCTCAATTTTAATTTGTGCACACTTCGATTTTAGTTCTTTCGATTCAATTTTTGAACGTGTTGTAAATATAACTTGTGTGTTGCTATCTTCTTCATATGTCTTACTCTTGGGCCTTCTTAAAATGAGACCATCCTCTTGTGCACTTACACTCATTTATTTATGTTTGTTGATTGGGCTTGATTTAATTGTTTCATTATCTCGTATTCCCATTCGATAAAATGTACCCCTATTCCCATGAAGTGTAATATTTGTATGGCTTTCATCTTGATTGTGTGTTTAATGCTTTTGTTAATCACTTCAAGCATCACATTAAACCCTTTTTAAAAAGAAATAATTCTCGATTCAATGCCGAGTCATTTTATACCTTGTAAGTCGATCGTTTTTAAGCGTCGCAATCAACCTCACATAGCTTACTCTTGGGCTTTCTTACATTGAGACTTATCTTGCACTAGACACTTTTATTTACATGCATTTGTTTGATGGATTTTAATTGCTTTATCCTTTCTCCCATTCAACAAAGTGTATCCCATATCTTAACCCTTGTAAGTCGGTTGCTTCATGCCTCGCCATCAACCTATTCCATTTCAATCTCGAACCATTTTCAACCTCATCTCGCAATAAAACCCTTGATCCAACATCAAGCAATATTTTCTCAATAAACTCAAAACATCAATAAAATACAATTAGGATTGCGCGCCACGAGCCTTAAGTGGTGGAGAAGGAGTGAGAATGGAGATTTCTGGTGACACCTCAAACTATCGTTTATTTGACTTGACTTGTGCTTATTTCATTATTGTTTTAATCCCATTTCCACTATTATGCGAGTGTTTTTCAATTGTTTCAGGGAATTTATTAATCGGGAGCTATGTGATAAGAAATGAGGAAAACTGGACGAAAACCGAAGAATTGGAGCAGACTTGCACCTATGGCGACTACCATGGCGTTCATCCTAGGAGTGCCATGGGTTGTCCACGCACCAACTAATGGGATGACCAAGTCATGTCCACTTTGTGAGCATGGCAGTCGCCATGAGCTTGTGGCGGTCGCCACCCTTAGAATTTCCAAACGGTTGGAAATGGACCATGCTTGGTCCCCAAGTCTCCACTTGATGGTCCTATTTTCTCTCCACGACTTGGAGGCAGTTCGTGTGCAATTCCTAGGGTTTTGGACTGCTATAAATACCATTTGGCATGCCATTTTCCAGCCATCCAAGCTTATGCAAACTTAAGCCATTATACTGTCAATTTGTAAAGCGACAATCTCTTCACACTGAAGTGTTATTGCATAGTCGTTTGAGTCTGTATCAAGTTTGGAGCACCCGTTTATTTCAGCATTTACATTCAGTCAGAATTTATTTCAAGTTATCGCAGTTGTATCAGATTCAAGACTCCGTTTGGAGTAGGTTTTTATTTTATTCAGCATTTATATTTACTTTGCGTTGTCTTTACTTTTTCGCTTTATTTTCCTTGCAATTATTCTCTTCATCTTATTTACCTTTATCGCAATTTTAATTTAAAACATTTTTACCTGGTATTATATTTACTTTCGTACCTAAAACCATTTATGTTTTGTTTTCCCTAAACATGTCTGGCTAAATTATTGAATGCTGACATGTGAGGATCGTCAATGGACGAGGCTCTACATGTCGTCTCCCTAGGATTACCTTTGTGGGCTGTTTTGGTTTAAACACAATTTTTCTAAACTTATTTTAATCTGCCTTCACGAAAGTGATGCAGTAAAAATGTCGGGTAAGATCGAACTTCGTCCGACGCTGAAGACTAAAATTGGGTTGTCTTTGGTTAACAAACACCGCGAAAGTACTTTGGTAACCAATTAGGAACTTTTGACTTTTCTAGAAGGAGGTTTTAAAACTATTTCTGGATGCGTTTATAGGTTTAGGATCCGGTACTTAAGTGAAAGCTAAGGGACCCTTTTAAGTTAATATTTCCAATCAAAATCACTATTCTATTACGTTAAGAGTCTAGTTTCTTAAAAGTGAGTTTACTACTTTAACGCTATAAGCGCTTTCCATAAGTGACAGATGGAGGGTATAAATTAGAGAGTAAGTTCGGTTCTGAATACGCGAAAGCGACAGTTCCTGTTAAATTAGTTCTTTTCTAAATGTGAAACATTGCCCCGTAAGCTATCTTAGTGGAGATTATCAGAGCATTGTCGATTGATGTGAATTACATTTCAGCATTGTTATTTATTAATTTTTATTAAATCCTTTTATTTCGTTTCCTGTCTTTTAACTATTTCATTGGCCTTTGATAAACACCATAACAACTAGAAACAATAAACTTTGACTATTGGTCTCAGTGGGATCGATGCCTTTTAAAACTACACGATAGGCTGTGCACTTGCAGTTAGTTTGGTTACACCCGATCAAGTTTTTGGCGCCATTGCCGGGGACCAATTACGTCAAGTATTGCAACTTTGTTGTTACACTATCTAGACTTTGGCACCTTATTACTGGTCGATACGAAGAACTCACAGCACTGGTAACTTAGTAGATCCATTAGAAGAACCCGAAAGATACGCACGCGCACGTCTTTTACTTCGAAAGATTAGAAGAGCGATGGCCGAAGAACAGAACCAAATACCTCTTAAGGACTTTGCCCTGCCTTTTAATGAAAAACCCCACTCGAGTATAGTTAACTCAGCTACCCAACTCATCACTTTGAATTGAAACCCACTCTATTACAGTTAGTGCAACAAAATCAGTTCGTCGGTCTCCCTACTGAGAACCCGAACCAACATTTAAAAGTTTTTATCCAATTAGCGGATACTCTAAAAGCCAATGGTTGTCCCCCTGAGGTGATACGTCTGAGACTATTTCCCTTTTCCCTCAGAGATAGAGCACGATCATGGTTAGATTCCCTTCCACTAAATTCAATAACCACATGGAGTGACCTTAAGAAAGTCTTCATTGCTAGATATTTTCTACCAAGTAAGACCGCTGTCCTACGAAACCAAATCACTAGATTTACCCAAAAAGACGGCAAATCTCTCTTCGATGCTTGGGAGAGATATGAGGAACTATTAAGAGCCTGTCCACACCATGGTTTAAAACAATGGCTAGTTATCCACACCTTTTACAATGGACTTCTCTATAACACTAAGATGACCATCGACGCTGGCGCTGGTGGTGCAATGATGAACAAAGCCTACCCCGAAGCATGCGTTCTCATCGAAGATATGGCCTAAAACCATTACCAATGGGGGAAGGAACAAACATCAGTAGAGAAAAAAAGCCCAAATTAGGGATATATGAGGTCAGTTGTCTTGACATGATGAAAGCTAAGATGGACGCCTTAGCCCAAAAAGTAAAGTATGTCCGTTAAACCTACAGCTACTGTAGCTGTAGTGCAACCTGGATGCAAAATCTGTGGAACCCAATGGCATATAACCGCTGAATGTAGTCTCTTAGCTGAACCAACCCCGGATCAGGTCAATTATGCTCAAGGAAATCCATTTTCCAACACTTATAACCCTGGATGGAGGAATCACCCAAACTTTTCGTATAAAACAATAACTCTAATCAGAATTCTGCACCCCAAAGACCCCAAGGTTTTCAAGCCCAAAGACCGACACAGCCTATACAAGCTGCTCCCCAAAATTCGAATATGGAGAAAACCGTGGAGAACTTCATTTCATCCCAAACACGGCAAAACAAAGAATTCATGAACCAAAACAACCATATAAATGAGTTGATTACCAAATTAGCCATTAAAGTCGATTTTGTGATAACCCACAACAAAATGCTTGAAACCCAAATTTCTCAAGTAGCCCAACAACAAGCTGCCTAGGCTATGCCAGGAGGACAATTTCCTGGAAAACCTCAACCTAACCCAAAGGGGCATGCTAACACTATCTCCTTAAGAAGTGGAACCACTTATGATGGACCAGCAGACCCTAGGTTGAAAAAGCCGGAACAACCAAAGAAAAACGTTGTAGCCACACCAGAGGAACGAACTAAGGAGAGTGTAGAACCTGAAAAGGAAAAGGAATCCAGCGTTAAAGAAGGAGTTAAAAACGACCAAGCCTATATACCTCCTCCTCCTTATAAGCCACCGATTCCATATCCACAAAGACTCAAACAAACTAAATTAGATAACCAATACAAAAGGTTTGTAAAAGTAATCGAGAAACTCCACGTAGAGATCTCGTTCACCGAAGCTATTACCCAAATGCCATCATATGCTAAATTCCTCAAAGACATCTTAACCAATAAGCGTAGACTTGATGACCCTAAACCATTAGAATACAACTCTATTGCTGAGAACAAACTAGCCAAAAATGAGAAAGACCCAGGGAGTTTTTCTATACCTTGTGTTTTGGGAAATCATGTTATCGATAAAGCCCTTATGGACTTAGGAGCCAGTGTGAGCCTTATGCCTTTAGCTGTTTGTAATAGGTTAGACCTAGGAGATATGCAACCAACTAGGATGTCCCTTTAATTGGCCGATAGGTCTGTCAAATACCAAATAGGTATTTTTGAAGACGTCCCTGTTAGGATTGGTCAACTTTATATACCAACAGACTTTGTGGTAATGGACATCAAAGAAGACGAAGAAATTCCTATCCTTCTGGGTAGGCCCTTCCTATCCACATCTGGGGCTATAATAGATGTCAAGAGAGGAAAGATGACTTTCGAAGTAGGTGATGAGAAGGTAGAATTTATCCTTTCCAAATTTTTACAAGCTCCTGCAATAAACAATCTGTGTTGCTCCATTGATATTATCGACGAGTGTATAAGAGAGTTCTAAACACAAACCAAAATTGAGCTTGAAACACGGACCGAAACCATGAAACTGCCTTTGACCGAGATAATGGAGGACGGTGAACTAAAGGTATATACACCTTATATGGATGACAACCTTCATGATTGTTTATCACTTACCCCTAACCATTTGCCAGGTCCTAAGACAACGACTGTAGAACTTAAAGAATTACCTAAGAATCTAAGATATGAATTCCTTGATAAGGAATTAAATCGTCCTATTATAGTAAATGCAAACTTAAACAAGGATGAGACAAAACAACTCTTAGAGGATTTACGTAAGTACCCTTCAGCCCTAGGATACAATATTTCTGATTTAAAAGGGATAAGCTTGTCTGTCTGCATGCACCAAATTATGCTAGAGGAAGATTTTAAACCCTCTAGGGAACACCAGAGGAGGATAAACCCTAACATGAGCGATGTGGTAAAAAGGGAAGTGTTGAAACTACTGGATAGCGGAATAATATACCAAATCTCTTATAGTAAATGGGTTAGCCCAGTACACGTCGTACCCAAGAAAGGAGGCGTCACAGTAATGCAGAACGAAAAAGGAGAATTAGTGCCACAATGTATAGTGAGTGGTTGGCGTATGTGTATCGATTATAGGAAGCTAAACAAAGTAACCAAGAAGGACCATTTTCCCCTTCCATTCATCGACCAAATGTTAGAACGTTTAGCCATGCATTCTTATTTCTGCTATTTAGACGGATATTCAGGATTTTTTCAAATCCCTATTCACCCTGACAACCAGGAGAAAACAACCTTTACACGCCCTTACAAAACTTTTGCCTATCGGCGGATGCCGTTTGGGCTATGCAACGCTCCTGCGATATTCCAACGAAGTATGATGGCTATATTTGCAGATTTCCTTGACGAGATAATGAAGGTTTTTATCGATGACTTCTCGGTATGCGGATCCAGTTTTAAAAATTACCTCGCTAACCTGGAAAAGATTATGGAAAGATGCATACAGGTAAATCTCGTATTAAACTGGGAGATGTGCCATTTCATGGTTACAGAGGGTATAGTTTTAGGGCACATAGTTTATGACAGGGGAATTGAGGTCGACAAAGCTAAGATTGAGATAATAGAAAACCTCCAGCCACCCAAAACGGTCAGGGAAGTACGCAGTTTTCTTGGACACGCCGGGTTCTACCGACGTTTTATCAAGGACTTCTCAAAAATCACAAAACCCATAACAGGTCTCTTGATGAAGGACGCCGAATTTGTTTTTTGATTAAAAATGCCTAGAAGCGTTTAATATATTAAAGCAAGCACTGATTTTCGCACCTATCTGTCATACCCCAAATTTTGACCACTAAGATCCCCATCATTGTGCAAATCATCATCACAATATGGATGAATCATTGTGCCTCATCAATCTCCTCAAAGATGGGTGAGCATTCACTACAATCAAACCTAGGGTTTCAAGCCCTCTTAGAGCATTTAGACAAAGGATCAATCAAGGAAGGACACGATCTTCAAATTGTCTAAACCTCTCAAACATCTACAAAGGATCAAGAGGACTCCCACAACAAGAATCAAGCACAAGGCTGCTCCCTTCTGAGTGGATTAAGCCTCAAGATCGCCGGTGTCATCAAATTAGGGTTTTGGTCGACCAGGGCTTCCAGATGAAAATTTTCCTCTAGGCATGAGCCAATGCTTCAAAACATAACCTATGATGCCCTAAGGGACATCATAAACCCAAGCATCAAGTCAATTTTGCCTCAAGGGATGCATACATCAAAAATCAGGAGTTAGGGTTTCTTGACCTAATTCACCCCTAAGTTGACTTTTGGGACAAAACATAGGCCAAGACCTCAAGACATGATTTAAGGGTCTCTAACACACCACATTGATCCATTTGCAACAATGGGTTGATCCAAGAAGCTTGATCAACAAGTCTCAATTTCATCAGAGCCACGATTAGGGTTTTGCGAGAAAAGTCAACTGTAGCTTTGACTCTTGACCAGGACATGCTCCCTAACCCTAGGACATGATTCAATACACCCTATAACACCTATGAAATCAATACATCAAGTTTGATTTAGGTCAAGGACTTGATTTCATAGAGGATCGCACATTTTGGAATTCATCTGACAAAAAGTCAACTGTGCACAAAAGTCAACTTTGACTTTTTGAGATTTTTCACAATTATGGTTTTTAACCCTAAAATGATGTTAACGTGTGATTGGAATCATCATTCATCAAGAAAAATCAAGAAAAGTGGGATAACTTGTAAAAGGGGTAACCATAAAAAACTTAGAAATTTTCTAAGTTATGGAACAAATTGGCTAGGGTACCAACTTTGAAGGATCATAACTCCTAAACCACAAGGCCATTTTTTCCCATCCAAAGCTGTATTTGTAGCCCTCATGGCCCTCTACAAAAGCTTCAACTACACCTCATTCCAATTCCCCATGGATTTTGAGTTATGGAATGATCAAAATGGCTGAAAACATGAAATGTCACTTTTTCCAACACTTAGTGAAATTTTCACTAAGTCAGAATCTGCCTTACTTTTTCCAAATGTAGGGGGATTTTTCACTTGGATCCAAAAAGTATCAAGACCAATTATGATCAAACAGTTGTTGTATCATATGAGGGTTTTCCAAAATGGCCAAGAGCATCACCAAACTCAACTTGAAACATGAGATATGACAATGGCAATATGCCTTGCTGAAAACTGCCAACACAAGGCAGATTTTGGAGTTTTGCTCGATTTGCTCAAATTTTGCAAAGGGCAAGCAACTTTATCCATCTGAACACCTCAAGGGGGGACCAAGGAGGAACCAACTCTGATCCCAAGCCTCCCAAGTCTTTGGAACCAAAAATAGCATGCCAAACCAAGAAATCCCTAAAAGAGGGACAAGACTCCAATTTTGGATTGGAGCATTTAATGGATGCTTAGAGGTGGCATGGACTGACACATTTGCAACTGAATTCAGTTAAGAATGATCCAACAACTAGGAAACCAAAGGCCTGTGCTCTAACCTCTAGTAAATGGCTAGAGGAGACTTGGCTTCCCATTGATCAACATTGGCCAAACCTCTGTTGTGGTTGCCATTCACTATTGATCCCAAAACAAACTTGCTCTACTATAAATAGAGCTCATTTGTGCTCAGTTTGAGTACACCTAAGCCATCAAACAGATGCTTTCCTCAAAATCCCCCTCTTTAGGCCAAAATGCCTTCTTTAACAAGGTAACTCTGAGTTTTTGAGTTAGAGAGCATTTCCATCACAGCTCATGATCCTAACACCTCTAATATATCATATCTAAGCTGTCCAAACTCTCAAAAGTGACCTGTAATCCTTAAATCACAAAGTCACCTCTCAAAACCTCAAAATAGTACTTTTGTGCATTTTTCAAGCCATGCCTTGATTCAGTCACTTTCCAAACCAGATAAAACCTCAAACACACTCCAAATATCATCCTTGAACTGTCCCAAATGGCTTCCCCCATCTGGAACACCATTTGAGGGAGTTGCTATTTTGGCCATTTTAACCCCTTTTGCAAGAAAGGGCCAGTTTGTGTTTTTGCAGGTTCCATCTGATTCCACTCCTCCTAAAAGCTTCCAAGGGATCATTTGAGGGTGTCCAAAGCATCAAGTCATTTCTGGAACAAGTGGCTTGGCAGATTACACAGAAAACTCCAAAAGCTCAAAAAGAGGTAAGCATTCTGACTTGAACTTTCCAAAATATGCAGTGCTTTGAGGTCCACTGATTATGCACATCTTATACATGTTATATATGTTGTGTTTGAACCAATTCATCATGTAATTCATGTCTGTACCAAAGTGTAGCATAGAAAATACAATTATAGGCCTATTTCAAAACCACTATCGGATTTTGAGGAGGGAGCATGATCTGGAAAAAAATACCACCACCATTGGATTCCTTGTGAAATTCTAGGCCAGATGCATATAAATTTTGTCCCCAAACATGGAGAAATGAGAAAGTTATGGACCTTCCCGTTTCTGCCAAAACTTGCCTTGCCTTGCCTTGGTCAGGCCTAAAAAACAAGGCAAGCCTTGTGTATTTGTTGTTTTGTTTCAATCAACGGATGTATCACCACCCCAGTGGTAAGGCGCGCGCCCTATAACCTTGAGGTCGTGGGTTCAAACCCCACCCATGCCATTTTGTATTTTTTCACATTTTTGCTTTTTTTTCCCTATATTTTCATGTTTTGTTAATTAATTGGAAAATTAAAACTCTTTCAATTTTAATTATTTTTTATTGGTTCTTTTTGCAAAAAATCACAAAAATGTTAAAATATTTTATTCCACAAAAAAAATAAGTTTATATTAGTTATTTAATATAATTAGTATTTTTGTGAATAAATTCCTTTTTTAATTGTTTTTAACATTTAAAAGTGAATATTTACTTTGAAAATCAAAACCAAATGAGTTCTAAATCATCTTGTGATTAAAACCTCATTTTTCAAACCTTAAACAAAAATCACAAGTTGTTTATTCAAACTTATTTGGAGTTTGTATTATTTTAATTAATTTCCTTTGAATAATTACTTTAAAAATGATGAAATTAGGGTTTTATTGATTTTCACCCTAACAAACTTTTCTAAACACTCATGGGCCTCTAATAGAGTGTAAGACCCAATCCTTTGTAAATACAAACCTATTTTGGGTCTCACTTATTGTATAAGTCTCGTTGTATTTCAAAAAAGTTCAGCGCGATCATCGCCCTTTTAAAACAAACCATCTGGGCCTCTCCTCGAGCTATAAGACCCATTCAAAATCATTTTGGGCCTCTAATAGAGTGTAAGACCCAATCCCCTTTTAACCAAAACAATTTTGGGCCTCAGACATTGTATAAGTCCCTCTGTGTTAAAAGAACACTTTGGCGCGATCGCCAGTTCCAAAATCAAACCATTTGGGCCTACCCCCGTGTTATAAGCCCCATTCTTTCAATCATTTTTGGGCCTCTTGAGAGAGTGTAAGACCCATTCCCTTTGTACAGAAAATATTTTTGGGCCTCAGTCACTTGCATAAGTCCCTCTGTACAAATTCAAAACAACTGTGCGATCACTGATAAAACCCCGGGCCTCTCCTTGAGCTGTAAGCCCCAATTTTCCTTTCAAAGCACTTTCTCCTTTGATTTTACATATAATACTATTTTCAACTTTTCTTATTAAACAACTAACAATACAGCATGGAAGCTCTACAACCGAGTAAGTGTTTACCCGTTTTCATTTACCGCTTTCATATGTATATAACTGTACTGTGGGGCTGTTTCACTGTAAGTCTTCTTTCATAAACTCATATCAACTGTGTAATAATAGTATAGATATTTAGAGTTTCCCCGGCAACTACGTCTAGAACTAGATAAAACCTCCCCTTACAACAATTTTAGATAACTAGATCTAAGAAATTTCCCCTTTGAACAGTTCATATACAGAAGGCCAATGTTCCAAGTGAAACCCCTTCTGGAACTGTTCATCAGCCTCCTCTTGGGCTTAGTGCAAGGACCCACATGCTTCCTAAAAGTATCCCTGCCTCCTCTTGGGCACTGTACAAGGACCCGTCGGCTTCTTAGAAGTTTTCACAGCCTCCTCTTAGGCTTCATATAATGATTCTTCCTCCGGGAAGATGGCCTCCTCTTGGGCTTCGTACAAATTGTCCCTCGGCTTCTTAAAAGTTTCCAGCCTCCTCTTGGGCTTCGTACAAATTATCCCGACGACCTCCTAGAGGTATAGGAACAGAAATTAGTCATCTTAATAGAACAGTCTTTCAAAGAGTCTAGATCTTGCCACCGCAAATGTGCTGTCTCTTAATTTCTCTTAAGCATAGTACAAAAGATAAACTCTAGACTTGGACAGTCTAAGACCCTTGAGTCTCAAAGACATTCTCAAGCCCCTTTCAATAATGGGAAGAACACCCGTAGACTCGAACAATCTCAAAACCATGTGGATTCCCCGTTTCCTTAGAGAACAGGAAATAATCCCAACCCTCAGATCAAGTCCATGAGTGCAACATTACTTATATAAGAACTGATTTTCTCTTTCAACCGACCTACTGGACCTGTCACTCAACTGAAATAGTTACTATAGCCTCCTCTTGGGCTTTGTACAATGATTCTCCCCAACGGAGCTAACCCTTTAGCCTCCATCTCGGGCTTCGTACGAGATACTAAAACACTCTCTTATTGAGTATAAAAGACCCTCTTGTTGGGTCACAAACCTTTTTGCCTCCATCTCGGGCTTCGTACGAGATACAAAACACGCTCTTGTTGAGTATAAAAGACTCTCTTGTAGAGTCAAACAACCTTTTAGCCTCCATCTCAGGCTTCGCACGAGATACAAAGTCACTCTCTTGTGGAGTATAAAAGACTCTCCTTTTGAGTCAAACAACTTTTAGCTTCCGTTTTGGGCTTCATACAAGACACACAAAAAAGACTCTCTTGTTGAGACAAACCCCTTTAGCCTCAATCTTTGGCTTTGTACAAGACAGAAAGAACATTTTCCCCGGAAAAGTCAACCTTTTAGCCTCCTCTTAGGCTTTGTATAAGGAAAACCCGGTTGAGACAATCAACCTTTTAGCATCAAGTTGTGCCTCGTTCACAGCATACAAACATCAACATCTCCTTCTTCCCCATCTAATTATTGTAAGCGGCAAGCCTCTGGATTATTTACATCCATGCCACTGTCCCTCTTTTAGCATGGGAAATTCCTAAGGAAAGATGACGTTACTCTAAACTGAGTTAAAGTCTTCTCCTTCAGGTTAAAAAACCCCTATAAAGGAAATTATGGCATTGCTGGATTCACATATCCCAGTTAAAGTAATTCTCCTTTATGATCAGTCACCTAACAGTTGTGACAAACAGGCCAAACATCCCCTCTTTAGAGATGACAAATTCTCTCTAAAGTCAAAACCCTTTAGCTTCATATCTTGGGCTTTAATCAAGATACAAATAGACTCTTCAGCTTCACATCTTGGGCTTTGAACAAGATATAAACAAATCACCTTCAGCTTCACGTCTTGGGCTTCGAACAAGATACAGATCATTTTTAGCTTCACGTCTTGGGCTTTAAACAAGACACCAAAACACCATTTCCTCCCATAGAATAGGAGGAACTACGATCGCTCTGATTTCCCTGTTTCGGTAAACGGGAATACGTAGGCATAAGATTGCAAGAAAAATCTTAGCGAGCACACTAATAAAAAAAACAAAATCCCGTACCTTCACACATCAATCGAAAAGCATCAGTCCTAACATCCTACCAATAACATAGTCCCGTCATTTCAGCCTTAACAAAGTAAGCAAAAAGAGCCCCCACTTCCATATAACATCTGTAACCTAACAGACCGCTGTTTAACCTCAGTATGCAAGTAGGGTTAGTTGGAGACATCTATTTCCCTTCCTTCATCAGCTTCAATAGGATAAAAAATGAATCGACCTGTAGTCCCCCCAAAGAGCGACAATGCTTAAGAACCATGTCCAAAATCGCCCGCTACAGAAAAGTGGCGCCCACCGTGGGGCCCTACTTTCTTTCTTTCTTACAAGCTAGGGTAAAAAACCTTGGACAAGTTATTTTCATGACGGTTTCATCGGGGAATGTCATTATTGCTAAGATCGGCCTTCACTAGGATCTTAGGTCAAAACCTTTTAAATTGGGAAGGAACCACAGAATGGCGACTCCGCCGGGGAGCCATTTTCTGTCAGGAACATAGGATTTATAGCTCTTAAAATGTCTAGGACATTAGGACAAATATATATACTGATTTTCCTAATTGATATTTGTGTTTATTTTTCTGCTAATGGGAATGCATGTGATGCTGCATGTGGAAAGATTGAGTATACACCTAGGAAAAACCTCTTTCAGTAGTGCGGAAGCTATCGAAAATAGTTGTCATGCGATACTACCCTCTTCTGAGGTTCTTCGAAATAACATCACCTAGCACGGTTCCCGGCCCGCTGATGTTATCTCGACAAGAACTAATGATTTTGAGAGACAGGTACAAAAATCACTAGTATAAACCTTTGGGATGGGTAGAGCCTTGACTTCATGACACCGACCCTTTGGCCCCATGTTTTTTCTATGTTTTGTGTGCTGCATTCATGCATTCATTTTAAAAACATAAAACAAAGAAAATTTTCTCTTCTAGTCTCTCTTTTTTAAATTAAACTAAGACAATGATTGCAAATGTCAGAGAAAAGGAGATTGCGCTAATGGATTTCGGTAGAAGGAAAACTCACAAGTATACCTTCAAGGTTCCAAAACTAGAGGATTTGAAAGGATTAGTAAGAATGATCACTAACCCTGACGCTTTCAGAGCCAAGTACGGAGGTTTGATACCTCTGTTGAGGGTCCAAGTAATTGAAAGAATCATGGAGGCACTAATTCAGTTTTACGATCCGGTTTATCACTGTTTCACATTCCCAAATTACCAGCTCGCACCAACGCTGGAAGAGTATTCTCATCTGACTGATTTACATATCACTGATCGAGCTCCATTTTCTGGACTGGAAGAAATTCCAAAGGATCAAACCGTTGTAAGAGCAATTTATTTGGACGAGTCAGAAGTGAGGACTCACATTACCACTAAGGGTGGGCTCCTAGGTTTACCAGCCAAGTTTCTGGTAAAGAATGCTCTATACTTTGCTAGTGTAGGGAACATGTTCGCTTTCGAGAGCATCTTTGTTTTGCTCACCTACGGGTTATTTTTGTTTCCCAACATCGATGACTTTGTAGATATCAACACCATCAAGGTTTTTCTCATTGGAAACCCTGTACCAACCTTGCTCGCAGATGCGTATTATTCTGTACACTTAGGGAATTTGTACAATGGAGGGGAGGTCACGTGTTGTGTACCCCTGACATATAAATGGTTTATCTCCCATTTGCCTAAGTCTGCCACTTTTTGGGATCATAAGAGTGCCTTACGTTGGTCGCAGAAAATCATGTCCCTTACCAACTCTGACATAGATTGGTGCAATAGGATTTATGACGGGATCAGGATCATCGATCGTTGTGGAAACTTCCCCAACGTACTCCTCATAGGAACTAAGGGAGGAATCAATTACCATCCAGTTTTAGTTCGTCGTCAATTTGGATACCCGATGAGGCATGTCCCGCGTAATGCTCATCTAGAAGGTCTTTTCTTCAAGGAAGGAGAAAATGACAGGGCACTAAAGGCGGAAATAGTGCACTCTTGGAAACGTGGTCATAAGAAAGGACGGGAGTCTCTAGGAAAATCAGATTGTGTCTCGGTGGAGCCCTATCTCCACTGGGTACAAACTAGAGCTCTCAAGCTAAAGATGCCTTATCCTTGTCACGGAGTTCTTCCACCAAGAGAATCTGTCATGTACTTCATGACTAAGGCGGAAAAAATTCAGGTTACTCTCAACAAAGTTCAACAGGAGAGGAGGTCTTGGAAGAACAAATACCGCATTCTCAATGTGGAGTGTACTAAAATACAGCAACTGCTGAAGGATAAAGATGCTCTGATTGAGATTTTGAAGCAACATGCTGTAGAAAATCAGGAGGACCAAAGGAATTTGCTCGCTCCTTTCACTTGGCAAAGGAATGACAACCCGACAACGGCCCAAGAGCCATGGTCCAAGAAAAGAAAAGTGCCAGAATCAGCACCCGATTTCTCTTTAGAGAGGACTCGGGACCCATTAGCTTAGGTTTCTGTTTCCGCACCTTGTAATTTACTGTATTTTCATTTCCGCAATCCTTTGAATTCAATAAAACAGGGTTTCCCAACTGTTTGATATTTGCAATCTAATTGTCGAAGTTTATTTTGATTAAACAAAAAAACAATTAATATAATCATTGCATTCATCATTCTCACGTCACGTATTCTTCTTACCATGAATCTCACGTTTGTGTCTCGGTTCTAGAGTCAAACTGTCTCATTCGTACAATACTCGGGCCAATCGTCAAAAAAAGATGGATGATCTCGAGGAAGAGAATAGAGAGTTGAAAAAAGAGATCGACGCTCTGAGAGAGGATACGAGAAAGCTTCGTAACGATATGCAAGCCATGGCAGAAGCTCAGCTACAAAGGACTGTAATCTCAGAGATCACCTCAACGCCTATAGTAGAGAAGTATGATCCTAGGTACAGAATGCCGAAAGATCATCCTTGGGGCATACCACCTAACTATATCCCGGAAGGATATATTCCGCTGATCACTGGAGATCCAGAAACTTCAGCAGGAGCCGTTGGGCCTGAAGGTTACAAACTTCGGGAAAGCGAAGATGCGAGGGGCATACCAACAACTCCTGAAGGTTACAAACTTCGGGAAACGCCAAGATTCACTGCCGTAGTAACAGTACCACCCCCTGTGGTGCACACTGTCCCGGAAGGACAGATTCCACAGATACCTTCTGGTAGAAAGGAAACTATATTTAACAGAATGGATGAATTCCAGGAGCAGTTCTTGGAAATGTAAAAGGAACTGCAAGCTATTCGCGGTCAGGACTTATTTGGAAAGGATGCCACAGATCTCTGCTTGGTCCCCAATGTGAAAGTTCCGCACAAGTTCCAAGTGCCCGATTTTGAAAAATACAAGGGTAACTCTTGCCCTCAAAGCCATTTGGTGATGTACGCTCGACGAATGTCAGCTCAGACAGAGAATCAGGATCTATTGATTCATTACTTCCAAGATAGTTTAACCGGTGCCGCACTCAAATGGTACATGGGATTAAACCGCACTAAGATCAGCACTTTCAGAGATCTTGGCACTGCCTTCGTCCAACAATATAAATACAATTTGGACATGGCACCAGACAGAGATCAACTCAGATCAATGTCACAAAAGGACAAGGAAACCTTTAAGGAATACGCTCAGAGATGGCGTGAAATTGCCGCTCAGATTTCTCCACCTCTTGAGGAAAAAGAGATGACGAAGATCTTCTTAAAGACCTTGAGCTCATTTTACTACGACAGAATGGTCGCCTGTGCGCCCAGCGACTTCACCGAAATGGTAGGCATGGGAGTTCTTCTTGAGGAAGCGGTCCGAGAAGGACGTTTAGTTAAGGACGCAGGATCATCAAGTGGTACTAAAAGATACGGTAGTGCTCTCCCTAAGAAAAAAGAGCAGGATATTGGGAATATCTCTCTCGAAAAGCAAAGGCGACGATACCAGCCGGTAGCAGCTGTAACTCTTGCTATTAGCCCTGCGTCTGTTCCTACGTATCAACCTCAGGTTGCTCAGAGCCAACCGAATCAACAACAATTTCAGCAAAGGACACAACAGCCTCTTCAGCAGGCTCGTCCTCAATACAACAACAACCGTGCAACGCGGCCACCAGGATTTGATCTTATACCTGTATCGTACGCAGAACTATTTGCATTACTGCTGGTCAAAGGGCACATCCAGACCAAGGCTCCTCTTACAGTACCAGAAAATCTGCCTTTTTGGTTTAAGGTGGATCAGACTTGCCCTTACCATCAAGGAGGACCAGGAGAACTATCTCAGTTTCAAATCCGATGTGCAAAAGCTTGTTAGGAGCGGGGTCTTATCCTTCAAAGATACGAATCTGAATGTTCTCACAAACCTGCTGCCTCAACACGAGAAGGCTACAATCAATTTGATAGAGGAAAAGTCTAACAACATCTATCAAATTCATGATGTGCTCTTGTTAAAGGCCAACTTGGTTAAGATGCATTGTAGACAGAGTGGATATGGCCATGTGCCACCTCATAATTATCACCAGTGTGATATCTGCTCTAAAAATAATCAAGGATGTTCTGTGGTGCAATCAGCCCTACAGGAACAGATGGATCTCGGATGGATCCAAGAGCACCGAGTTCGTGGAGTTACCATGGTTTATACGAATTCCAACGTCATTCAAAACCACGACATCCGTGCGATGAATGCCAACCTGGTGGCAATGCACTCAAGGCAAAGCCAGTATCATAATCTGCTGTGACATGATTACAATTCCTGTCTGACTTGCTCAGTAAACAAACAAGGATGCTCTTTTGTGTAAGAGGCCCTCCAGCGTCAGATGAAT
This sequence comes from Lathyrus tuberosus, assembly GCA_022829125.1. Taxonomy (NCBI): domain Eukaryota; kingdom Viridiplantae; phylum Streptophyta; class Magnoliopsida; order Fabales; family Fabaceae; genus Lathyrus; species Lathyrus tuberosus. Next base: position 6,606,826 of record JALAZF010000327.1, on the reverse strand, counting down.
CTTGGATGGATCCAAGACTACCATGATAGAAATCGTTATCAAATCAAAATGATTCAAATCTCGATGTTCGCCTGATGAATACCAGCCTGGTGAAGTTACACGCTATGCAAGTCCATCTCGGTTTTCTCACTTCACATGATTATCAGAGCTGTAAAGCGGGTTGGGAAAACGATCAAGGTTGTGCCCTTGTCCAGGAAACACTTCAGCACTTGTTGAACCACTGGTGGCTTCCAATCTATATGGACGAAGACACCCAGCAAATTAGTATTACTAACGGAAATCCTACTAGATATCAAAGTCAGGATGTTCGATCGATGGAGACAGACCTCGTCAGGTTACACTGTATTCAAAGCGGACGTGGCCAGGTGCCACTGCACAACTATGAGCGGTGTGGAGTTTGCTCAGTGGATAATCAAGGATGTTACCTCGTGCGAGCAGCCCTTCAAAGTCAGTTGGACCGCAAAGAGATTCAACCATGCTCAAGTTCTGGATCAGTCAACTATCTCACTGACCAAATCGAGGACGTTGTCATAATCTCTGATCATCAGAGGGCTAGGGATGTTTGTGCCATCATCCCTCTACTTGACGAATCGAGAGTTCCCAATCGGGAACGGGTCGAAATTACTTACGATGGTCAGAAAAATCAAAAGGTTCCCATAGTCATCTATCTACCGGGACCACTACCGTATGAATCAACTAAGGCTATCCCTTACAAATACGGTGCAACCATCGTTGAGAATGGAAAGGAAACTCCATTACCCTCCGTCGTGAATATTGCAGACATCAGTCGAGTAACACGAAGCGGTCGAATCTTCAACAGAGGAGTTGGAGAACCCATCAAAGAGACGGAACCTCAAACAGAAGTTCCCAATCCACCAGTTGGTCAATCCAGTAATCCCTACCTTTCAAAGAACAACGATGAGATGCTAAATCTCATCCAGTGGAGTGAATACAACATTGTTGATCAACTTTTACAGACTCCTTCAAAGATCTCGGTATTATCACTGTTACTTAGTTCAGAAGCGCACAGGGAGGCTCTACAGAAAGTCTTGGAGCAAGCCTTTGTGGAACAGGACGTAATAATCAGACAGTTCGATAACATTATCTCTAACATCACTTCCTGCAATAACTTAGGATTTAGTGATGAGGAATTACCTGAAGAAGGTCGCAGTCATAACATGGCGCTCAATATTACAGTCAACTGCCAGGACGATGCTTTAGCCAACATATTGGTAGACACAAGGTCAGCCCTGAATGTTATGCCGAAGTCCACTTTGATGCAATTATCATTTAAAGGCCCTCCGATGAGAATCAGCGAGGTCGTCGTCAAAGCATTTGACGGATCCAGAAAAACGGTTATCGGCGAAGTCGACCTTCCCATAACTATCTGTCCTCACACTTTCCAAGTCACTTTCCAGGTCATGGACATCCGGGCAACTTACAGTTGTTTATTAGGAAGACCTTGGATACATCAGGCTGGGGCGGTCACTTCAACCCTCCACCAAAAGCGAAAGTTCATCCAGAACGACCAACTCGTCACAGTCTGTGGAGAACAGGCCTTGCTCGTAAGCAACTTATCGTCATCCACTTATGTAGAACCGGAGGGGGTAATTGGAACTCAGTTCCAAGCACTTTTGCTACACAAGGACGATTAATCCGAAGGGGGAACTTTGATTTCCTCGTACAAAGATGCTATCAAAGCGGTTGAGAGTGCCAATACAACATGATGGGGGCAGCTTGTCATTCCTACTGACAATAAAACAAAGAAGGGTCTTGGTTTTTCTGCAACCTGTACCCAGACAGCTGCTAACGATAAAAGTTGTCATCCCATTCGAAACTTCTTCCACAACGGAGGCTTCCTTCAACCAGTGACTCAAGAAGTGCATATCATCAATAAAGATGATTCATCCGATACGGAGGAAGAATGGAAGTCCTATCTCAACGGGAACGGTTATATGTCTCAGGACAAAACGCAGACTCCCTTTTGCTTTCCTACACTGAGCCCGAGATTTATACCCCAGTCAGATGTCAAAATGATATATGGAGATTGTGATCAGGAAGGATGTCGTGCTTCGCCAAATTCATTAGAGGAGGACACTCTGATGAAATACGACTTTGACCACGACTACCATGGCCCGAAGGATGGCCTGCCAATATGGCAACCTTACCCAGGAGACTTGGGGCAAGAAAGTCAGCCGAACAATGAAAATCAGCTGAGCATCATTAAAAAGAATACATGCGTCCCCACCATGTCATGGGATCAACACCCAGGTTATCCTGAAAATACTCAGCACGACGATGAATTTGCAACGTTTGCAGGACTAGAATTCATTAACTATGCTTTTCCCGAGGTCAACGTCATCGAGAGGGATGACTCCCCCAGTTCCAAAGAAGTGTGGGACACCCTGGGACAACCAAGTGGAAAATACGACTATATGGTCAAATACACTGCTCCTGAAAGCTCTCGTATCAGGCTCGAAGACATCCAGCCAACTGGATGGGGAGATACAGCTGAGAGCACAAATACTATGCAAAATACAACTAAGGAATCCTCCTACGACAACTCTGCCTGGGAGACAGATTCCAACGATTCTGCTCCGCCAGAAATCAGTGTCATTTCTGAAGACAAATCAAGGAAGGTACCAGACTTTGTGATTCACCGAGGAGTTCGCCGCCAATGGGTTGCTGTCGATGTTCCGAAGATCATCCATAAGTCAAAGTAATTGCCATCTGTACTTTAACCTTTCACCCTACCCAGGTGAAACAGATGCTTTGTTAGGGCTCGCTTTCTGTAAATTTCCCTCTTCGCTTCGCCCAAAGCGACAGAGTTTTGTTTTATAGGGCTGTAGTTTCAAGGATCGACTTGTTCATTAATAAAATAACGTCGTTCTGTAATTTCCACATTAATTATTGTTTTCTCTTTTTGCTTTTCTTAGAAAATGGTAATCCTAAAAAACAGTTCAATAATAAAAACAAGCAGTTTTCCAAAGAAAATACACTGCACACACTCTTGCATTTTCTCTCTATCTCTTCTAAAAAAAATCATCACGTCTTGCAGACTGCTTGCTTTAAACCCCGTCGAAACATACGATCTGAGGCCTTCTCCCAACTTTGAATTCCCGGTATTTGAGGCTGAAGAAGAAAACAACGACGAAATTCCAGAAGAGATCTCCCGATTACTCAGACAAGAGGAAAGGTCCATTGAACCTCACAAAGAGCCGTTGGAAACGGTAAACTTGGGTTCAGAAAAAGAGAGAAAAGAAGTCAAGCTTGGGGTACTGCTCAGTCCAACTGCCAAATAGAGTTTGACAAAGCTTCTCAGAGAATTTCCCGATGTGTTTGCTTGGTCCTATCAAGACATTCCAGGGTTGGATACCAGCATCGTGGAACATCACTTACCGTTACGGTCAAAATGTCCGCCGGTAAAACAGAGGTTGAGATGGACTCACCCGGACATGGCCATCAAAATCAAAGAGGAAGTACAAAAACAGATTGACACGGGTTTCCTTGCCACGTCAGAATATCCTCAATGGTTAGCCAACATCGTACCCGTTCTGAAAAAGGACGGAAGGTCAGAATGTGTGTCGACTACAGAGATCTAAACAAGGCCAGACCAAAGGATGACTTTTCTTTACCACACATTGACATGTTGGTAGACAGCACAACAAAGTTCAAAGTTTTCTCCTTCATGGATGGATTCTCGGGCTATAACCAGATCAAAATGGCGCCGAAAGACATGGAGAAAACTTTATTTATTACCCCATGGGGTACCTTTTGTTACAAGGTAATGTCGTTTGGTTTGAAAAACGTTGGGGCAACCTATCAAAGGGCCATGACTACTCTGTTTCATGACATGATACACAAGGAAATCAAAGTATATGTCGATGATATGATTGCAAAATCTAAAACAGAGGAGGAGCATGTGACCCACCTGTCAAAACTATTTGAGCAAGGAAGTACAAACTCCGCTTGAATCCTAATAAATGCACATTCGGTGTATGTTCAGGGAAACTTTTAGGGTTCATCGTCAGCCAGAAAGGAATTGAGGTCGATCCTGACAAGGTCAAGGCCATTCAAGAAATGCCTTCTCCGAAAACCGAAAAACAAGTCAGAGGATTCTTGGGACGTTTGAACTACATCTCCAGATTCATATTCCTCATGACCGCAACGTATGCACCAATTTTCAAATTACTCAAAAAGAATCAGGACTGCATTTGGACAGAAGATTGCCAAACCGCCTTCGACAGTATCAAGGAATATCTATTGAACCCACCAATTCTGTCACCTCCAGTGAAAGAAAGACCACTGATCATCTACCTCACAGTCTTGGAAGACTCAATGGGTTGTGTGCTTGGCCAACAAGATGAAACCAAAAGGAAAGAGTTTGCCATTTACTATCTGAGCAAGAAATTCACCTATTGCGAGACTCGATACACTATGCTTGAGAAAACTTGTTGCACTCTGGCTTGGGCAGCTAAACGTCTTCGCCAGTACATGATTCGTCACACTACTTGGTTGATCTCTGAAATGGATCCGATCAAGTATGTCTTTGAAAAGCCTGCTCTTACGGGAAGGATTTCCCGTTGGCGGATGTTGTTATCAGAATATGACATAGAGTATTGCGCTCAGAAAGCCGTTAAGGGAAGTATTTTAGCCGATCATTTGGCTCATCAACCGATTAACGATTAAGAATCAATTGGGTTTGATTTCCCAGACGAAGATGTCATGTATCTAAAAATGAAAGATTGCGATGAACCTCTACCCAGTGAAGGGCCAGAACCAGGTTCCCAATGGGGACTAATCTTTGACGGAGCTTTCAATCATTATGGAAACGAAATTGGGGCAATCATCATAACACCTAAGGGTACCCATATTCCTTTCACTGCCAGACTTATGTTCAAGTGTACAAACAACGAGGCCGAATACGAAGCTTGTATCATGGGTCTCGAGGAAGCGATTGATTTGAGGATCAAGAACTTGGATGTATATGGCGACTCAGCTTTGGTTGTCAATCAGATCAAAAGAGATTGGAACACTTACTAATCAGGACTGATTCCTTACAAAGACTATGCGAGAAGGTTGTTACCCTTCTTCAACAGAATCGAGTTTCATCACATCCCTCGTGATGAGAATCACATGGCTGATGCATTAGCCACTCTCTCTTCCATGATTAGTGTAGGTCAATGGAATGACTTACCTAAGATCGACATAATGCACCTAGAACAGCCCGCTTATATCTTCACGATTAAAGCAGTCATAGACGACAAACCTTGGTATCACGATATCAAATTCTTCCTTCAGAAACAAGAGTACTCACCTGGGGCATCTAGGAAAGATAGAAAGACCCTCAGAAGATTGGCTGGAAACTTCTTCCTGAGCGGTGATACCCTCTATAAGCAGAATTTCGACATGGTCTTGCTCCGATGTGTAGACAGACCAGAAGCAGACACGCTGATAAAAGAAATTCATGAAGGATCCTTTGGCACTCATGCCAACGGACACACAATGACGAGAAAGATTCTGAGAGCAGGGTACTACTGGTTGACCATGGAATCCGACTGCTACAAGTACATGAGGAAGTGTCACAAGTGTCAGATATACTCAGACAAAATCCATGTACCGCCAACGCATCTCAAAGTTCTTTCTTCCCCGTGGCCTTTTTCTATATGGGGAATCGACATGATTGGCATGATTGAACCTAAGGCTTTGAATGGACATCAGTTCATTCTAGTAGCCATTGACTACTTCACCAAGTGGGTCGAAGCAGTGTCGTACACCAATGTAACCCGACAAGTGGTGGTCTGATTTATCAAAAACAATCTCATCTGTCGTTATGGTGTTCCGAGCCAGATCATTACTGATAATGGATCTAACTTGAACAATAAGATGATGAAAGATTTGTGCGCTGAGTTCAAGATTGAACACCATAACTCATCTCCCTACTGACCCAAGATGAACGGAGCGGTAGAAGCGGCTAACAAGAACATCAAGAAGATTGTTCAAAAGGTGGTTGTAAGCTACAAAGACTGGTACGAGATGCTACCCTTTGCTCTTCACGGTTATCGTACATCTGTCCGCACTTCAATAGGGGCAACCCCTTTCTCTCTAGTATATGGCATGGAAGCAGTGCTCCCCAAAGAAGTAGAGATCCCATCAATCCGGGTATTGATGGAAGCTAAGCTTACAGAAGCTGAATGGTGTCAAAGTCGACACGACGAACTGAATCTGATCGAAGAAAAAGAATGACGGCACTATGCCACGGTCAGTTGTATCAGTAAAGAATGAAGAAGGCGTTTGACAAAAAAGTTTGACCTCGCGTCTTCAGGAAAGGAGACCTTGTGCTCAAGAAGATACAATCATTCCTCACTGATTCTCGGGGCAAGTGGACCCTGAATTATGACGGCCCCTACGTGGTCAAGAAAGCTTTCTCAGGCGGTGCCTTGAGACTTGCAACCATGGACGGAGAGGAATTTGCCTACCCCACAAATGTTGATGTAGTCAAGAAATACTTTGCCTAAAAAAAACGTCTCGGTGGATTGAAAACCCGAAAGGGCGATCCAGAATTAGAGAAAAAGTAAATAAATAAAATCATCCCGGTGGATTAGAAACATCACAGTACAATCCAGGCAAAAATTAGGGATAATGGCAAGTAACTACGTCCAACAGAGGCAAGTCCCTCAGCAACAATTACGTCGTCCATCATAAAAACTCCAGTCAAGGTCATCTTCGGCAGAAGCTCAGGATGCCCAGAATTCAAAGTTGGTAGAAGGATAGTGGTTGTTATGTTTCAATGTACCCCTTTTCCCTGTAAATTACCATTTTCTAACTTTGTATATACTCTTTGGGATCACGCGTTTGGCTGATTTCCATCATATCAATAAAGTTTGAGCCCTTGTGCTTTTGTTTGCAATTCTTATTTGTTTTAGCTTTATAGAACGACGTTTTTAACATGATCAACGATTCTTGAAATAAAACAAAAATGAATTTACTTGTAAAAATTTTTCTGCTTTTAAAATAAAGATGGCAATTTTCTTTTGACTGTTGAACATCGAAAGAACATCGATCGCTTCTCCAGAAGTAGTCGAACTTCAAAGTGCATAATCAAAGTACTCCTTCTAAACCAGTGCGCCTGAATGAAGGATCAGTTATGACAGATGCGAATACTCCGTCTGACATCTTCGGCCGAGTTCTTATCTCCTAAGCCCGATCAACGGTTGTTCCCCCCATAGGGACTATCTCTCCTAAGCAAGGCGGAATTGCTACTCTTGGACCAGCGATACCTCTTCGTCCCCCGCAGTGGCCGAGTATCCAGTCGTGTTCATCCACTAGTCTGTATGTCGCGTCAGTTTTGTCAGCATATACATACATACATCATGCATTATTGATTCATATTCACATTCATATTGCATCACTATCACTCTAGTCGGTCTTATCCCCTAGTGATAAATGTCCTCTTGTCAATCGAGTTGCCAGTTCTTCCCTTGTCGGGAAACGTCGTGTTTGGACAACCGCTTCTCCGCGTTGCTGTTGAACTAAAGTTGGTTCTTTGACCACTTTGATAACTTGAACCTCTGAAAAGGCAAGAAAATCCTCAGTCGATGTCACTCTTTGCCATTAAAGATGATATCTTCGCTTTCCCGGATTAAGGAAAATCCCTAGAGAAAGCCTCTCAACTAAAGACTTTCGGCAGCACATTGGTTCTTCTCTCTAGAAAGTCAATGTCAACAAAGTCATCGGCACCTCAAAATGGATCACATCATATGGAATTTCTCCGGGAAGATCTCGAGAAAAGTATGGTGTAATATCCCCAGTAGACTCATCAAATGGCATCTCCCCAGGAAAATTCGGCGAGATGTTTGAGGAAAACCGCTACGAATATCGTCCCTTGTCAATAAAGTTTATTGATGAAAGAAACTTAGACCAGTTCCTTGGTAGGAAACCAAGAATGAGGGGAAGTTTATATCAGAAACTGAGACCAGTTCCTTGGTAGGAAACCAAGAACGAGGGGAAGTTCACATCAGAAACTAAGACCAGTTCCTTGGTAGGAAACCATGATCGAGGGGAAGTTCATTTCAAAAGAAAACTCAAACCAGTTCCTTGGCTGAAGACCAGGATCGAGGGGAAGTTTACCTTTTCTAAGCATTATTGCTTAGCAAAAGAAGATGAATACGTAAGCCACCATTCATAACCACCATCAAAATTTCGGGTATTCTGATATTTAATCCTCTTGCACCCCGAATGCCCGAATACCTTCGCCATTCACACCTTCGGGTCCAAGAATATTAAATAGGGGCATCTGTCATACCCAAAATTTTGACCACTAAGATCCCCATCATTGTGCAAATCATCATCACAATATGGATGAATCATTGTGCCTCATCAATCTCCTCAAAGATGGGTGAGAATTCACTACAATCAAACCTAGGGTTTCAAGCCCTCTCAGAGCATTTAGACAAAGGATCAATCAAGGAAGGACATGATATTCAACTTGTCTAAACCTCTCAAACATCTATAAAGGATCAAGAGGACTCCCACATCAAGAATCAAGCACAAGGATGCTCCCTTCTGAGTGGATCAAGCCTCAAGATCGCCGGTGTCACCAAATTAGGGTTTTGGTCGACCAGGGCTTCTAGATGAAAATTTTCCTCTAGGCATGAGCCAATGCTTCAAAACATAACCTATTATGCCCCAAGGGACATCATAACCCAAGCATCAAGTCAATTTTGCCTCAAGGGATGCATACATCAAAAATCAGGAGTTAGGGTTTCTTGACCTAATTTACCCCTAAGTTGACTTTTGGGACAAAACATGAGCCAAGACCTCAAGACATGATTTAAGGGTCTCTAACACACCCCATTGATCCATTTGCAACAATGGGTTGATCCAAGAAGCTTGATCAACAAGTCTCAATTTCATCAGAGCCACGATTAGGGTTTTGCGAGAAAAGTTAACTGTAGCTTTGACTCTTGACCAGGACATGCTCCCTAACCCTAGGACATGATTCAATACACCCTATAACACCTATGAAATCAATCCATCAAGTTTGATTTAGGTCAAGGACTTGATTTCAAAGAGGATGGCACAGTTTGGAATTCATCTGACAAAAAGTCAACTGTGCACAAAAGTCAACTTTAACTTTTTGAGATTTTTCACAGTTATGGTTTTTAACCCTAAAATGATGTTAATGTGTGATTAGAATCATCATTCATCAAGAAAAATCATGAAAAGTGGGATAACTTGTAAAAGGGGTAACCATAAAAAACTTAGAAATTTTCTAAGTTATGGAACAAAGTGGCTAGGGTACCAACTTTGAAGGATCATAACTCCTAAACCACAAGGCCATTTTTTCCCATCCAAAGCTGAATTTGTAGCCCTCATGGCCCTCTAAAAAAGCTTCAACTACACCTCATTCCAATTCCTCATGAATTTTGAGTTATGGAATGATCAAAATGGCTGAAAACATGAAATGTCACTTTTTCCAACACTTAGTGAAATTTTCACTAAGTCAAAATCTGCCTTACTTTTTTCCAAATGTAGGGGGGTTTTTCACTTGGATCCAAAAAGTATCAAGACCAATTAGGATCAAATAGTTGTTGTATCATATGAGGGCTTTCCAAAATGGCCAAGAGCATCACCAAACTCAACTTGAAACATGAGATATGACAATGGCAATATGCCTTGCTGAAAACTGCCAACACAAGGCAGATTTTGGAGTATTGCCCGATTTTCTCAAATTTTGCAAAGGGCAAGCAACTCTATCCATCTGAACACGTCAAGGGGGGACCAAGGAGGAACCAACTCTGATCCCAAGCCTCTCAAGTCTTTGGAACCAAAAATAGCATGCCAAACCTAGAAATCCCTAAAAGAGGGACAAGACTCCAATTTTGGATTGGAGCATTTAATGGATGCTTATAGGTGGCATGGACTGACACATTTGCAACTGAATTCAGTCAAGAATTATCCAACAACTAGGGAACCAAAGGCCTGTGCTCTAACCTCTAGTCAATGGCTAGAGGAGACTTGGCTTCCCATTGATCAACATTGGCCAAACCTCTGTTGTGGTTGCCATTCACTATTGATCCCAAAACAAACTTGCTCTACTATAAATAGAGCTCATTTGTGCTCAGCTTGAGTACACCAAAGCCATCAAACAGATGCTTTCCTCAAAATCCCTCTCTTTAGGCCAAAATGCCTTCTTTAGCAAGGTAACTTTGAGTTTTTGAGTTAGAGAGTATTTCCATCACAGTTGATGATCCTAACACCTCTAATATATCATATCTAAGCTGTCCAAACTCTCATAAGTGACCTGTAATCCTTAAATCACAAAGTCACCTCTTAAAACCTCAAAATAGTACTTTTGTGCATTTTTCAAGCCATGCCTTGATTCAGTTACTTTCCAAACCAGATAAAACCTAAAACACACTCCAAATATCATCCTTGAACTGTCCCAAATGGCTCCCCCCATCTGGAACACCATTTGAGGGAGTTGCTATTTTGGCCATTTTAACCCCTTTTGCAAGAAAGGGTCAGTTTGTGTTTTTGCAGGTTCCAACTGATTCCACTCCTCCTAAAAGCTTCCAAGGGATCATTTGAGGGTGTCCAAAGCATCAAATCATTTCTGGAACAAGTGGCTTGGCAGATTGCACAGAAAACTCCAAAAGCTCAAAAAGAGGTAAGCATCATGACTTGAACTTTCCAAAATATGCATTGCTTTGAGGTCCACTGATTATGCACATCTTATACATGTTATATATGTTGTGCTTGAACCAATTCATCATGTAATTCATGCCTGTACCAAAGTGTAGCATAGAAAATGCAATTATAGGCTTATTTCAAAACCACTATCGGATTTTGAGGAGGGAGCATGATCTGGAAAAAATACCACCACCATTGGATTCCTTGTGAAATTCTAGGCCAGATGCATATAAAATTTGTCCCCAAACATGGAGAAATGAGAAAGTTATGAACCTTCCCGTTTCTGGCCAAAACTTGCCTTGCCTTGCCTTGCCTTGGCCAGGCCTAGAAAATAAGGCAAGCCTTGTGTATTTTTTGTTTTGTTTCAATCAACGGATGTATCACCACCCCAGTGGTAAGGTGCGCGCCCTATAACCTTGAGGTCGTGGGTTCAAACCCCACCCATACCATTTTGTGTTTTTTCACAATTTTGCTTTTTTTTTCCCTATATTATCATGTTTTGTTAATTAATTGGAAAATTAATAACTCTTTCAATTTTAATTATTTTTTATTGGTTCTTTTTGCAAAAAATCACAAAAATGTTAAAATATTTTATTCCACAAAAAAATTAAGTTTATATTAGTTATTTAATATAATTTGTATTTTTGTGAATAAGTTCCTTTTTTAATTGTTTTTAACATTTAAAAGTGAATATTTACTTTGAAAATCAAAACTAAATGAGTTCTAAATCATCTTGTGATTAAAACCTCATTTTTAAAACCTTAAACAAAAATCACAAGTTGTTTATTCAAACTTTATTGGAATTTGTATTATTTTAATTAATTTCCTTTGAATAATTACTTTAAAAATGATGAAATTAGGGTTTTATAGATTTTCACCCTAACAAACTTTTCTAAACACTCATGGGCCTCTAATAGAGCGTAAGACCCAATTCTTTGTAAATAAAAACCTATTTTGGGCCTCACTTATTGTATAAGTCCCGTTGTATTTCAAAAAAGTTCGGCGCGATCATCGTCGGTTTAAAACAAACCATCTGGGCCTCTCCTCGAGCTATAAGACCCATTCAAAATCATTTTGGGCCTCTAATAGAGTGTAAGACACAATCCCCTTTTAACCAAAACAATTTTGGGCCAAAGACATTGTATAAGTTCCCCTGCGTTAAAAGAACACTTCGGCGCGATCGCCAGTTCAAAAATCAAACCATTTGGGCCTACCCCCGTATTATAAGCCCCATTCTTTCAATCATTTTTAGGCCTCTTGAGAGAGTGTAAGACCCATTCCCTTTGTACAGAAAACCTTTTTGGGCCTCAGTCACTTGTATAAGTCCCTCTGTACAAATTCAAAACAGCAGTGCGATCACTGATAAAACCCTGGGCCTCTCCTTGAGTTGTAAGCCCCAATTTTCCTTTCAAAGCACTTTCTCCTTTGATTTTGAATATAATACTATTTTCAACTTTTCTTTGTTGAACAACTAACAATACAGCATGGAAGCTCTACAACCGAGTAAGTGTTTACCCGCTTTCATTTACCGCTTTCATATGTATATAACTGTACTATGGGGCTGTTTCACTGTAAGTCTTCTTTCATAAACTCATATCAACTGTGTAATAATAGTACAGATATTTAGAGTTTCCCCGGAAACTACGTCTAAAACTAGACAAAACCTCCCCTTACAACAATTTTAGATAACTAGATCTAAGAAATTTCCCCTTTGAACAGTTCATATACAGAAGGCCAATGTTCCAAGTGAAACCCCTTCTGGAACTGTTCATCAGCCTCCTCTTGGGCTTAGTGCAAGGACCCACAGGCTTCCTAAAAGCATCCCCGCCTCCTCTTGGGCGTTGTACAAGGACCCGTCGGCTTCTTAGAAGTTTTCACAGCCTCCTCTTAGGCTTCATATAATGATTCTTCCTCCGGGAAGATAGCCTCCTCTTGGGCTTCGTACAAATTGTCCCTCGGCTTCTTAAAAGTTTCCAGCCTCCTCTTAGGCTTCGTACAAATTATCCCGATGACCTCCTAGAGGTATAGGAACAGAAATTAGTCATCTTAATAGAACAGTCTTTCAAAGAGTCTAGATCTTGCCACCGCAAATGTGCTGTCTCTTAATTTCTCTTAAGCATAGTACAAAAGATAAACTCTAGACTTGGACAGTCTAAGACCCTTGAGTCTCAAAGACATTCTCAAGCCCCTTTCAACAATGGGAAGAACACCCGTAGACTCGGACAATCTCAAAACCATGTGGATTCCCCGTTTCCTTAGAGAACAGGAAATAATCCCAACCCTCAGATCAAGTCCATGAGTACAACATTACTCATATAAGAACTAATTTTCTCTTTTAACCGACTTAGTGGACCTGTCACTCAACTGAAACAGTTACTATAGCCTCCTCTTGGGCTTTGTACAATGATTCTCCCCAGCGGAGCTAACCCTTTAGCCTCCATCTCGGGCTTCGTACGAGATACAAAAACACTCTCTTGTTGAGTATAAAAGACCCTCTTGTTGGGTTACAAACCTTTTAGCCTCCATCTCGGGCTTCATACGAGATACAAAACACTCTCTTGTTGAGTATAAAAGACTCTCTTGTTGAATCAAACAACCTTTTAGCCTCCATCTCGGGCTTCGCACGAGATACAAAATCACTCTCTTGTTGAGTATAAAAGACTCTCCTTTTGAGTCAAACAACTTTTAGCTTCTGTCTTGGGCTTCGTACAAGACACACAAAAAAGACTCTCTTGTTGAGTCAAACCCCTTTAGCCTCAATCTTGGGCTTTGTACAAGACAGAAAGAACATTTTCCCAGGAAAAGTCAACCTTTTAGCCTCCTCTTAGGCTTTGTATAAGGAAAACCCGGTTGAGATAATCAACCTTTTAGCATCAAAGTTGTGCCTCGTTCACAGTATACAAACATTAACATCTTCTTCTTTCCCATCTAATTACTGTAAGCGGCAAGCCTCTGGATTATTTACATCCATGCCACTGTCCCTCTTTTAGCATGGGAAATTCCTAAGGAAAGATGGAGTTACTCTAAATTGAGTTAAAGTCTTCTCCTTCAAGTTAAAAAACCCTATAAAGGAAATTATGGCATTGCTGGATTCACATATCCCAGTTAAAGTAATTCTCCTTTATGATCAGTCACCCAACAGTTGTGACGAACAGACCAAACATCCCCTCTTTAGAGATGACAAATTCTCTCTAAAGTCAAAACCCTTTAGCTTCATATCTTGGGCTTTAATCAAGATACAAATAGACTCTTCAGCTTCACATATTGGGCTTTGAATAAGATACAAACAAATCACATTCAGCTTCACATCTTGGGCTTCGAACAAGATACAGATCATTTTTAGCTTCACGTCTTGGGCTTTAAACAAGACACCAAAACACCATTTCCTCCCATAGAATAGGAGGAACTACGATCGCTCTGATTTCCCTGTTTCGGTAAACGGGAATACGTAGGCATAAGATTGCAAGAAAAATCTTAGCGAGCACACTAATAAAAAAAACAAAAATCCCATACCTTCACACATCAATCGAAAAGCATCAGTCCTAACATCCTACCAATAGCATAGTCCCGTCATTTTAGCCTTAACAAAGTAAGCAGAAAGAGCCCCCACTTCTATATAGCATCCGTAACCTAACAGGCTGTTGTTTAACCTCAGTATGCAAGCAGGGTTAGTTGGAGACATATATTTCCCTTCCTTCATCAGCTTCAATAGGATAAAAAATGAATCGACCTGTAGTCCCCCCAAAGAGCGACAGTGCTTAAGAACCACGTCCAAAATCGCTCGCTACACTATCACACAACCCTAAGACTGGAATAAACCATTCGAAATCATGTGCGATGCGAGTGACTTTGTCGTTGGTGCTGTTCTGGGACAAAGAACTGAAAAGAAAATGCATGTGATATATTACGCAAGCAGAACACTAGACGCAGCTCAACTAAATTATGCCACCACTGAAAAAGAACTCATAGTCGTAGTCTTTGCAATAGACAAATTTCGTTCTTATGTAGTCAAAGCCAAGATCATAGTATACACCGACCATGCAGCCATAAGATATCTCCTAAAGAAAAAGGATGCAAAACCCAGACTACTTCGATGGATTCTCCTACTGCAGGAGTTTGATCTCGAAATTCGAGACAAAAAGGGGACTGAAAATGTAGTAGCTGACCACCTTTCAAGATTATAATACTTAAAACCTTATCATATTCTTATCAATGATGACTTCACCTATGATAGATTAGTAGCATCAGTCCAGAAATGGGCAGATCCAGATAACGATGAAGCCGAGCCCAAAATAGAATCTGCCCTGGTACGCTGATTTTGTTAACTATCTGGCAGCCGATATTCCATCCCCTGATCTGACATATCAACAAAAGAAAAAGTTCATACACGACATAAAACATTTCTACTGTGATGAACCACTACTTTTCAAAAGAGGAGCAGATGGCATATTTCGTCGCTGCGTCCCTGAAGACGAAGTTGAAAATATAATAACTCATTGCCACTCCGCACCTTATGGTGGCCACGCTAGCACCTCAAAAACATACACTAAAATCCTTCAGGCGGCCTCTATTGGCCCACCTTATGGCGCGATGTGCATGCCTACATAGTCAAATGCGACAGGTGCCAGCACACTGGAAACATTTCCAGACGTGATGAGATGCCCCTGAGGAACATCCAAGAAGTAAAATTTTTTGATGTTTGGGGAATATATTTCATGGGACCATTTCCGTCATCCATGGGAAATAAATATATATTAGTTGCAGTCGATTACGTATCAAAATGGATCGAGGCTATCGCCTCACCTGCTAACGATGCAAGAGTTGTGATTAGAATGTTTAAGAATTACATATTCCCAAGGTTCGGAGTCCCTCTCCTAGTCATAAGCGATGGAGGATCCCATTTCATCTCGCGAATATTTGATATCCTTTTAGCAAAATATGGGGTAAAGCACAGGGTAGCAACGCCCTATCATCCACAAACTAGTGGACAGTTCGAAGTCTCCAATAGAGAAATAAAATAGAGTTTAGAGAAAATGGTCACTATTTCTAGGAAAGACTGGTCCTCTAAACTTCAAGATGCACTATGGGCCTATAGAACTGCCTATAAAACTCCTATAGGGACAACACCTTTTAACCTGGTTTATGGAAAATCATGCCACTTACCTTTCAAGCTAGAACACAAAGCCTATTGGGCTATAAAGGCCCTAAATATGGATTACTTGAAGGCAGGTAATAAACTCTTGGTGGACATCCTCAAATTAGAAGAAATCAGACGAGATACTTATGAGAATTCTATAATTTACAAAGAACAAACTAAAGCATGGCATGATAACCGAATCGCGAGGAGAGAGTTCAATATAGGCGACCCAGTACTTTTGTTCAACTATAGATTGTGACTTTTTCCTGGTAAACTACGCTCTAGATGGACTGGACCCTTCGAAGTCACAAGAGTCCTACAATCTGGGGCAGTTGAAATTAAAAGTCCATCTACGGATCCTTTCATTGTGAATGGACAAAGGCTGAAACTTTACAACAGCAGTGAGGCCAACATCACCCACGACCGTCTTACTTTCTCGGAACCACCCCCGATCACTATACCGATGTTAAACGTAGCGCTGCATGGGAGGCAACCCACGGGTTTTTTTCTTTTCATTTTATCCGCTCCGGTTATTTCTTTTCTTTTAAAAAAAATAAATATCTAACTTGTGTATGTTTTCATTTCAGGGCAACAACCTTCTACTTAGGCAGATTTAATCAACTAACCATATTTTAGGATGCAGCGGGCTAACGAGATGCAGATTACATTCAAGAACGATAACCAGAGAAGGCGCTTTGCTGCCTTAGCTGAGAGAACCATCTTACCTACCCGGTACCCAAATTTTCCTTCCCTGGTCCAGCTGGGACTTATTGACAGTGTCTGTTTTATGTTTAGCCAAATGAGTTGGGATATGTTTTCCGTAGCGAAGCTCCCAACCTACAGAAGCCTGACACTAGAATTCCTGAGTTCATTCCATTTTCAGCCCCATACTGGATTAGTACATGACAGAGGCCTAATTACTTTTAGATTGTTTGGCTAGGATTATAGGATCACCTGTAGAGAGTTAGCCATATGCCTTGCCTTTCAACATGACCCTAGTGCTTATTCAGAAGTTCCTGACAATATGTAAGGTGAATTAGATTACTTCTGAGGAGGGATCACTGAGGATTTCCCCCTGACCATGATGCTATGAATAACACCCTCATCCATAATCTATCCATTAGGTACATCCACATGGTAGCCGCCCAAACATTCTTTGGAAAAGCTAAGAACCAAATATGTGTAAGCAAAGAAGAGATGTTTATCATCTTGAGCATTTTTCAGAGCCGTCCCATAAACTCTACAACCTTCCTACTAACCAATCTTAAAAAGATTGTCAAACAAAGAGTCGAAAACATCTATGTAGGAGGATTAGTTACCCACATTGCTATTGCATTGGGCCTGAAAAATCAAGTAGCTAATCTCGTAGATATTGACCATTGTCTGAGCCTTAGTTTAGTGAGATGTGAAGGATCGAACCAATTTAAAATCCTTATAAACTATGAAGTAGTCCATCTTTTCACCCTACCAAACCACGACCTCACTAGTGTCCATGACAAAAATAACTGGCGGTACCAATTGGAAAACCTAGATGAAGACCCATCACCCCCTAAGACTCCTACCGAACCTGATGACCAACATGCGCATTACATTGACTATGAGCTCTTTACTTTGAGAAAAGAAATCATGGCTCTTCACCGTGAGCAAAGAGATCAAACTGACAGGTTAGCTGAACAAATTGACCATCTCTTCTAGGATTCATTCATTGAGGAGAACTCACGACCGTCAATGCCCTTGATCTGATCACACACCAGGTTCTACCATTTCTCTTTCACCTTGGATTAAAACATTGGGGACAATGTTTGATTTAAATGTGGGAGAGGAACTTTACTACTTTTTAGTTAGATTTATTACTTTGTTTTGTTTTATTTGCTTTTATTTAGTCAGTTTTTGTATTGTCAAGTGTATAGGCGTAGTTTTTGTTGTCTATTAAATTTTCTTCCTTTTCTTGAGCCATACTGAAAAACACAGTGTGGGCTATTAAGACATGTTATAAAGTTTTGGGGGAAGCCCAGAAACATCAGTATCGTTTTAACACCGTAAATCTCTCGAATATAGAGATCGATTTGGATAATTATTATACTCTAGCCTTAAAATCCTGCCTCTGAATTAATCCTCAAGTAGTTTATTCTAGCAGTCAGTACCATATAAGTTACCGCTAAGCGAATAAACCGCTGCAAATAGGTGAATGATCCCGTAAAAAGAAAAATAAAAAAATATAGAATAAAAAGCAAATGATTTGAAAAGGAAATCCACCTTCTAAATTAGGTAACCCTCACCCAGTTACTTAGCCTAATGGTAAAGGAACCTTAAAAAAACCGTGCTTAAGTCAAGTGTTGAAAAATAGCACAAAGTGTTGAATTTCGACACGAATATGGATCAGAATCACCAACAGGTTTGTTCACTATGCGAGTATAAGATAATGGGCTTAATGTGATTGCGCCGGAATGAAAAAGGATTAGAAAGGGATGGGCAAGGTAGGTTGAAGAATAACAATATGATTCAGATTGGTCTGTATAAAGGAGAGATTTATGACCATAAAATAGGGAACGTGTTATTACAATGATTTTGTTTTCAATGGCTTAGTACCCATTAATGTGATCTATTCAAAGTATAGTTTTTAGCCCATTGAGCTCACCTGTTTCACTTACATTTTTTGCTTGAGGACAAGCAATGGTTCAAGTGTGGGAGAGTTTGATGACACCTCAAACTATCGTTTATTTTACTTGACTTATGTTTATTTCATTATTGTTTTAAATCCCATTTCCACTATTATGCGAGTGTTTTTCAATTGTTTCAAGGAATTTATTAATTGGGAGCTATGTGCGGAGAAAACGAGGAAAACTTGACGAAAAACGGAGAATTGGAGCAGACTTTAACCTATGGCGACCACCATGGCATTTATCCTAGGGGTGCCATGGGTGGTCCACGCACCAACTAATGGGATGACCAAGTCATGCCCACTTTGTGAGCATGGCGGTTGCCATGATCTTGTGGCTATCGCCACCCTTGGAATTTCCAAACGGTTGGAAATGGACCATGCTTGGTCCCCAAGTCTCCACTTGATGGTCCTATTTTCTCTCCACGACTTAGAGGCAGTTCGTGTGCAATTCCTAGGGTTTTGGACTCCTATAAATACCCTCTAGCATGCCATTTTCCAACCATCCAAGCTTATGCAAACTTAAGCCATTATACTGTCAATTTGTAAAGCGAAAATCTCTTCACACTGAAGTGTTATTGCATAGTCGATTGAGTCTGTATAAAGTTTGGAGCACCCGTTTATTTCTGCATTTACATTCCATCAGAATTTATTTCAAGTTATCGCAGTTGTATCAGATTCAAGACTCCGTTTGGAGTAGGTTTTTATTTTATTCAACATTTATATTTACTTTACGTTGTCTTTACTTTTTCGCTTTATTTTCCTTGCAATTATTCTCTTCATCTTATTTACCTCTATCGTGACTTTAATTTAAAACGTTTTTACCCGGTATTGTGTTTACTTTTGTACCTAAAACCATCTATGTTTTGTTTTCCCTAAACATGTCTTGCTAAATTATTGAATGCTCGCATATGAGGATTGTCAATAGTCGAGGCTCTACATGTCGTCTCCCTAGGATTACCTTTGTGGGCTGTTTTGGTTTAAACGCAATTTTTCTTAACTTATTTTAATCTGCCTTCACGAAAGTGATGCAGTGAAAACGTCGGGTAAGATTGAAAGTCATCCGACACTGAAGACTAAAATTGGTTTGTCTTTGGTTAACAAATGTAACACCCTAAATAATCCCCCTCGTAATATAAATAAAATCAGAGTAAAATAAAATATCAAACATTTAGGATGCTACTTTCATCAAACACCTGCTCATATACTTGATATGCAACACATCATTTTAAAATTATTTTAACAACAATGATAATGATAAAAGACCTCTAACTTCATTTTCTTTTTATTAAAACAGCGAAAACATCAACACATATTCATTACAATGTAAGCATAGTATTCAATTAAATAAATAACTAAAATTAAGAGATATCTAAAATCTCAAGCAAAACATAGCCTAAGAAAATATAGCTTTCCATGACTCAAGTGTTACATATCAGAGCAGACACCGACACAAAGGCATAAATGGAAGACTTCATCTTCCACTCACATCAGATCTCCTACTGCGAATTATCTGCACATTACCCACGTGGAGGCAACATTCAAACAAAAGGGGTGAGATTCTCAAATAAACAAAAGAAACAGATGATATAAATATGAAAGCATAAAATCATCAAGTAATTCACCCTTCAACACAACTTTCATTAATTTCAACACAAACAGATAATCACACATTTCATAATGCAACACAACTCTTATATAATACAATGAGACACCAACTTGACTCAATGCATGTGGTACCAATTTCGATCCCTTTTTCATGATCATAATTCCCGTCGGAATTTCTATATAGGTCGCTCACACCCCACATGGGCACACGTGATTGCTCACACCCCACACGGGCACACAATCACCTCAACAACTACAGCAACACGATTCCCTTACGAAGAATCCGAATAAACGCTCACACCCTACATAGGCACACGTCTTATCCCACAACTCATGCAATATGTTATGCATCTCAAACAACAACATACAACAAAGAAACAATGCATAAGACTAGCATATCACCAATACATTACCTCACAATTGTCCAACATACATTATACATCTGTTCAAACATGCAAACATTGCAATCCACAACAACAACATGCATATTATCCAATGCATTATGTTATAATCAATAACGATAACACGACATCACAACAACACAACATCATGGTATCATATTCCACCAAGCATGTTATCACAACACATAATTGAGTTTAACAAATCATTATAACCAACATACAAACATCTCTACCTTAACACAACCCCAATTACAGCCACTCTTCATCATATAAATAGTATACGAACTCGACATTTAAGTGAACATAGCACACCGTATGGAAATGCATTGTTAGTACACCTCATAAGCAACACAACACAAAAGTACATGCCATTTTACACAACCACGCATTAATTAATTCACCTACTGCCAACAAAAATATTTTTATTGAGAAGAATATCGCGCTAGCTTTCCAACGCTTCGAACGGCACCCAAAACAGACTCACGGTTCGAAAGTTATGAATTTTTGAAAAAATTTACAAAAACGGTCACGTTCAGTGGTAACTAGTTAGGACATATGCTGTAACCGGTTACATAGTTGAAAAATTCCCAAAAAACCCAAATTTGCACTATGTAACCGGTTACGTTCTACACGGTAACCGGTTACTTGACCTGCAGAATCAATTCTCTGCTGTTTCTGTTACGAAAATCACTTTTCAACCCCAATCCAATAACCCCAAACCACATATACCACAAAATTTGACCCCCAAAATCAGTATGCAACATTATACATATAATATGAACTCTTATAACACAACAAAACACCAATTCAATCAAGAAATTCACACAATTAGAGCATTTTCATTATTACCGGAGCGTAACTTCAACTTCTCACCGGAAACATTCAACGATCAACAAAATACGGGAATAAAACCTAACGATTTATCTACCATCATACATATATCATATTTCCCTTAAGAGATTAAAGAACCTCACCCTTACCTTAGAGTTCTTGCAAGATTTTCTTCTACCTCAAACAATGGTGATTTCCTCTTCTCCTTTGAGCCCTAGACTTCCCTCTTGCTCCTTTCTCTTGTTTTCACGTATAATGATTTCTCTCTTCTCTAATCCCTTTTTTCTTATTATTATAATAATATTATTATTACTATCACTTATTCCACTAATAAAATAATAACAATAATAATAGTTTTTCATCACATATTTAATTAAATCAATATTCAACTATTATTATAATTAAATAATTACTAACTAAAATAATCTAATTAGTCTTACTCCCCACACCACCAATCTCTACGCTTTTGGTCACACACCCTTACTACCTTAAAGACAATTCTTAAGGCCACTACCCACCACCAAGGGTACTCAAAACATGATGAAGCACGCAAAATCACACAATTACACACGTCAACACATAAATATAATTACGAATAATAATTAAAATAAAACGGGGTGTTACAACAAACACCTTGAAAGCACTTTGGTAACCAATTAGGAACTTTTGACTTTTCTAGAAGGAGGTTTTAAAACTATTTGCGGACGCGTTTATAGGTTTAGAATCCGATACTTATGTGAAAGCTAAGGGACCCTTTTAAGTTAATATTTCCAATCAAAATCATTTTTCTATTACGTTAAGAGTCTAGTTTCTTAAATGTGAGTTTACTACTTTAACACTGTAAGCGCTTTCCATAAGTGACAAATAGAGGGTACAAATTAGAGAGTAAGTTCGGTTCTGAATACACGAAAGTGACAGTTCATGTTAAATTAGTTCTTTTCTAAATGGGAAACATTGCCCCGTAAGCTATCTTAGTGGAGATGATCAGAGCATTGTCGATTAATGTGAATTACATTTCAGCATTGTTATTTATCTGTTTTTATTAAATCCTTTTATTTCGTTTCTTGTCTTTTAACTATTCATTGGCCTTTGATAAACACCGTAACAACTAGGAACAATAAGCTTTGACTATTGGTCTCTGTGGGATCGATATCTTTTAAAACTACACGATAGGTTGTGTACTTGCAGTTAGTTTGGTTACACCCGATCACTTTCCTACCCTCGCTCTGAGCATTTTGGACACAAGATGCTTGGCTTGGTAGTCTGAATTATTCACCTCTACCCATAGTCTTTAATGCAATTCGAATAAAAAACAACTTCTTTTCAAAATCCTAAAATCAACACTCAACACGTCGAACCTGTCTTTTCTCGCCCCCATGCGATTGAAACCATTCAAACCTAACTCTTTTCTCACCCTCGTGCGATTGAAACCTTTCAAAACTTAATTACTCCCCCCGTGCGATTAAACACCTTTTTGCAAAAGAACATTGTTTAGTCCCTTCTAATGCGCATACAAACAAGTGCTTAAGCCTCCCTCGAGAGTAGACAAGCCAATGTTTAGCTGTTAGAACACGATCTAAACACTTGTTCATTAAAAAACACAAACCAACAAACCCAGGTTCTCCGAACTAAGGAGCTCTGGCTTCCTCATTGCACCATAAGGATACGTAGACACACGAATGCGAGATCCTGGCGAGCTACCTTTTTTCTTTTCTTTTCAACCTTTTTTGTTTTTTCTTCCGTAGTCTCCCCGAACTACGAATGCTCTAATTCCTCATTTCACAATGAGGATACGTAGGCACAAGGGCCTCAATCCTTGGCGACACTAATAAAAAAACCTCCTTTTTTCCTCTTTTGAGGTTTCCTTTATTTTCCCTTTTTAATCTTTTTACCACTCGAAGAAAATAAACATGATTTAACATTCAAATCGCAAATCTAACTAAGAGGTTCCCGTTGAGTACAATAGACGTGAGGGGTGCTAATACCTTCCCCTTGCGTAATCGACTCCCGAACCCGAATATGGTTGCGACACCATTATTCTATTTTTAAAGGTTTTATCGATATTTTCCTATTCATTCATTGGAATAAATAAATTTCGATGGCGATTCTGTTCGAACTAATTTTTTATGCGTCCATCGCGAAGGATTGTATTTTTCGAGGTACAACAATGCGCCCAACGTTAACTTCATTGGCCTTTTTCATATGGTGTAACCGGTTACCATATTTCCTGTAACCAGTTACATGTGTTTAAATTTCAAATTTTTTAAACACCACTTCAGGTGTAATCGGTTACACCCTTTTTGGTAACCGGTTACCACTGAAGCAATGGCATCGTTTCACTCATTTTTTTATGCAAACGAATTTCGGAAATAATTTTTGAACCATGGCATCATTTCATACATTTGTACACTTTTAGAAAGGTGTTAAGGCACTATATAAACTATACTTTACAGATTTTAAATTGCACCTCTTTCATTTTCAATTCAAATCACATATTCTCTCATCTTTCAAACTCAAGTGTTCGTGACATCAATTTTTGTTGAAATTTCTGCACTTAAATTTCATTGTAATTTCAAATAGTTTCAACCACAAACATTTATTGAGCACTTGTGTTACATATTATGAATTGTTTACTTGAAGAAGAAGATCAATCTAAGTGATTGATACATTGCTACAACTTTAATATACTAGTGAAAATTACAGATTTGTGTTTAATTCCTTGTTGTCTAAGATTCTTGGAAACAAGAGAGTGTTTAAGGGAGGATTGTTCTCTTATTTCACTTTGTAAAATCATAAGGGGGTTGTCCTTATTGATTGTTAGGATCTTGTGTATAGTGGCTAGGATAGCTTATACAAAATCCAAAACAAGATAGTAAAATCTCTTACTGCATAATGGGACTGGAGTACTCTCAGATTGTGAGGGGAACTAGGAAATATCGCTGTGTCTTTTATCTTTCCGCACTTTACCGCTTTCATCACTTAGCAACCAACTGGAAAAAATATTACATATAAGTCTAAAATTGGAAAAATTTTAAAGTACCTAATTTAACATGAACTTCTACCATGGGATATCTTATTTCTCATGGTCTGTTGTTGAAACTTTTTTATGATAAAATCCATTTCCTTATCATCAGAGTCCCCATTAGAATCTTCTCTATCAAAAGCTTTTTCTAGTTTTTTTTACACATGAGAGTCTCAAAGTTTTTATCACCAGATCTTTCAGCATTATACCTCAAGGCAAGAGATCTAGGTTTTAACACAGGTTCATCAATATTTAGTTCCATTTCAAGGATTTGAATGTTATAGATCAACCTTTCATGGTCTAGAGTATTCAGTTTAACATCCTGAATAGTTGTAACCTTGAAGTTGTATCTTGTAGGAAAATTCCTCAAGATCTGTTACCAAGCCAACACCATTGATCTTCTAGTCAATGTTGTTTTCAAGAGTGTCCCATAGATTATCATCACAAACAATGATGTGAGTGGACATCTTGATTTAAGAAGATTAAGATTAAACAAAGATTCCTACAACAAACACATTTTCCCAACGAGTCAGTCTTAAGGATTAAAGAATCCTTTCATACTCACAAAGCAAATGACTTGAAGCAGAAACGATTTCTTGATTTCTTCAATAAAAACACTTGTCCCATAAATTAGTCTTAAAGATTAAATATCCTTTCATAATCACAAAACAAGTGACCTAAAGTAGAAACAAGTTTCTTAATCCACAGAAATTTGAAAGAACTCCTTCTTTGGTTATACAAAAGTTCCTTCAAGGTCATATGCTTAAATTCAAGCATTTAGCTTGACCTTCTTCAGCTCATCTTTCTGTAGTTTTCGATCTATATAATGAAGGAAACTTCATCCAAGCTAGAGCTCTTAACTGAGTAGTTTTTCTCATCGGATCTTTTGTGTTTCACTATTAAGTGACAAAGCACGACCGGGCTCTGATACCAACTGAAGGTGAGAAAAATACACAAGAACGGGGGGTTGAATTGTGTATGTCCAAATATAAAACTCTTTTTACTAACTGTTTATGAACCATTAGATTCTGAACCGGGTTCAGAGTCTGATATTAGGGTGAGTAACAGCAGTGAAAAATTTTACTTCCTTTTCTTAACTCTGCTTTAAAACATGAGGTGTCAAGCTCACATTCTGATGCAAGTAATTGACTGAATCAGATGAGTGCCTGACTTCATAGTATGTTGAACAGCAGAATATAAATGCAGAAGTAAATAAAGAGACACACAATATATTCTGGTTCCTCTCAATTGAGAGTAGTCCAGTCCCCTTGCAACATAAGATCTTTTAACTATAATCAAACTGGTTACAATTGCTCAAGCCATTATCTCAAGACTTCCTGCTCAATCACCTAGAAAGATACTTCTGCTCACGCCCTCAAGCATGAGACTTCCTTGCCTAATATCCCCGTTCAGGACTTCCTACTCAATCATCCAAATCAAGACTTACTGCTCTGCCCACAAGCATGAGACTTTAATTGCTCAATCATCCAGATCGAGACTTCCTGCTCTGCCCGCAAGCATGAGACTTCAATGCCTAAACATCAAGTTCAAGACTTTTGCTCTACCCGCAAGCATGAAACTTCAAGTGCTCTATCATATAGAAATAGACATACTCTGAGCATAGAGGCTAGAATTTTCAGATTCTCATAACAAAGGAATCTAGTATTAACCTTGTGTTCATATATGTGCTTCCTAGATAAGCAGGTACACAAAGGTTTACACTCTTGAGCAAAATACAGATGGTCTGCTCCTGAGTGTGGAAGAATGAAGGTTTTATTCTTCTTCTCTCCTCGCATAGATTTCCTTCTGGTTGTGCATTCATTTTCTTGATCATGTTCACATATTCTTTCTTCATATGTGAACATGTCTAACTCTGCCCTAACACATTTAACCCTTCTAGTTATATAATATTGTGAAGCTTGTTTCTCTCATCTGTGTAACACAAATTCTCTCAACTCATTTCAGTGAACTAGTATCACATCCATGTGAACAGAGTCATAAAATCTTCAACTCACATTCATTCTCTGGAGATATCTCTTATGGGCAAGAGCTTATGAATGTTTTCAATTTTCTCCCTTAAATAGATATTGAGAATAGATCCGTTGAATATTGAGACTATCATGGTACATATAGGTGTTGAAGGTCTTTAGCTGGTGGACAATAGAGTGATTTAAAACACAGCTAGCATAAAGACGTTGAGAGTAGCAGAGCAGAGTTTTGAACAGCTAGAGAGAGAAGATCCTGACAACATTACTCTATGTTGATTAGACATAAAGTATTGTACCTTTGTCTCATGACCTTCTTTGGATAAATTTTGACTGGAGTCTTCTTGTATACATTTGTTGAAGCTTGCTCAGAGTCTTGTTATCCTTATACTTAACTTTCTGAATCATACGCTTTTTATAGAATTAGTTAAAGCATGATCAGAAGCTAAAGTATGTCTTCAAAACCTGGTTGAAATGAGACTCCAAAGTTTTGAGTTCACAGGTTTTGAGTATTGCCTTCATCATAGTCTTGATCAGAATTAGTCTAGATGTATACTTTCATAGCTGATGACATGGTGTAGACAAATTCCTTCAAAGCAGTATCTTCAGAATGGCTGATGAAGCTTGTTTAGAATATGCAAAGTTGTTCCTAATAACATAGTCTTCTTACTTCATATGATTCCAGCCTTCAGAGCATTGTTGATCTTTGTATTCCAAGTAAGCTTAGGTTCAGCATTTGACAGACTAGAGTTGACTTTTCAGAGTTTGAAAGCTCGGTTCTGATCCTTCAAATTCAGAATAAAGTTGCTTCCCTTTAATGGTTCTTCAGAGTGATTTACTTGATCTATATCAAGGTTAATGTCTTTTGATCTTGCACACTTGAATAACCATTAGTAAACCCTATTTTTCTTTAAATACTTTGTTATCATCAAAAACTTCAAAGGGTGTGAACAAATCTTTTTCTAACAGTGACAATACTGCTACCAACCCACTCTATTAACACATTGGGTAGAGATGGAGGAATGTGTAGCTCCATAATAAAAAAGAAAAAATAAATATTGTCCATGCACATAACACATACCATTTATTAAGTTATTGTTTCCTTTCGCCTTCTTTGTATCCAGGGTATAAACTCTGCATGTTGTACCTATTGCGTTGGCGGTCTTCTTACTAGGACAATATTTAGCTAAGTGGCCTACCTCTTGACAAATGTAGCATTTCATATACCTAAGCTATCAATCCACAAGATGATACTTCATGTACTTCTGACAGTGAGGTGGTTATACAATATTTGTTCATTACATATATCCTTTAGGTTTTAATAATAACAAAGTATTGAAAGAACAATGGTGTTATCTAATGTGTGTTCTAAGTATGCAGGTTCCAAAGCTTAAAGAGAATCTATTCAGAATTTGTTAAGAGAACGCATTTGAGAGAAGCTGAGTTCTTGGATTTTGATGGTTCAGAACTGAAGGATGTTTTCAAGTGAAGACTGATGATATATGATTGATGTCATATCCTAATTTTTACCCCTAATATTCCACCTATCATATCATTTGCTTCTCACCAAGATCACAAGCATGGTATCCTCCTAACCTTCATCTCTTTGGGTTTGTCTTTTTGGGAATCACCAAGCACCTTTGTGTTCTTTTTTCCTCTTTGATTTCTTATATTCTAACATTTCTAACTTCATTAAAAATACAAAAATAAGTGTGGTTTCCTTTTCTTATTGTACAAGGTAGGGACTTGCAATCAAAGGATCAAGCTTGGTTTCTAAATTAGGGCTTTGATTCTCGAAGTCAAAGTTTGGTCAACGAGTGGTCCACAAGAGATTTCACTTCAAGGTATGACTTATAATCTTAGGACACAATCATGTCAAGCTTCATTCAACATCATTTGATCACGAGAAGTTCAAGTTTGGTTCATGATTTCAAAGTTGAAACCATCAAAGATTATTCAAAGGACAATCAAGCTTTCTTAATTTGGTATTCAAGTGTTCATTATTGGGCCTTTAGATGCAAGAAGATAGTAATAAATCTCAAGTTGACACATGTGTTGGTTGACCTAAAATCAAGTATGGCATGTCACTTGGTCCAAACACCATAACTTTCTCATTTCTCAACATTTTTAGAAGCTACTTTGAGCCAAATTTCACATGTGAACTCCTCTACAACTTTGTTTCAAGGGTCAAACATCAATTCAACCTCTAAGTCCATCAATTTTGGGATTTTCCTAGTTGCCCATGTGTGCACAAAAGTAGGCTCAAGACCTGGTCGACCTAATGCCTGACCTGAAATTTCAGGCCACGACCCCAACTTTGAATCCATGCCATTTTCAATCTAAGCATCCTTTTGATATGGTTCTTTTTGCATCGAATTCTTTCCAATGAGTAGAACATTTTGCACAAACAAAATTAAAAAACACACGAGTGGATTTCATTTGGCCTAAGCTCAAACATGGTACATTGAGCTCTACTTCTTGGTCAGTTTCAAGTCATGATTTTCATGCCAAATCTCAATTTGGACCCACCTGCACATGTGTGAATCTTTTGTACAACCAAAACGCGTGTAAACAAGTGCTAAACGACCAGGTTTCATCATTGAATCACACATTTCACCCTTGCCCTCACAGAGATTGCAAATCAACAAAATTTTAACTTGATTCACACGTATTTCAGATCCATTTCACATGTGTGAGTTCAGCAACACTTTTCCTATAAATAGAGGAAGCATTTGCCTTCATTTGCAAGCTTGGAAAGCCAAAGAAATTCTGCAACCATTTGAATCTGATACCTCAAAAAACCAATTAACCATTTCTTTGATTTAAGCTCTTTTAGCTTCAAATCTTTGCCCAAAATCACTCACGGCCTCGTCTAAAGCTGACTGAAGCATTGTCGTGGCTTGAAACCTCCTGCAACCTTCAACTTGAATCCATCATTGTTGACCTCTGAAGTTTCAACTAAAAAGGTAGCTACGAGTAAAATTTCTAAGCAAACAAGTTACCAGTGTGTTCGTCTTGATTCACTAATCAAAAGCCCTCACCTACCTTGAATTTATTCTTTGTATTAGTCATTTAATTTTACTTTGAAGAACTAGGGTTCTTCGTGTTCTTGAGCAAATTCTCTCTGCTCAGAGCCAATCAATGGCTCTGATATAGAGAGACATGAACGATGAAGTGTTTAATCCATGCTTGATTCTTGCTAAAAATACAAGTTCATGGATTTTCAAAATCAAGATGAAGGTTGAAGACGATGGTGTTTCGCGCGAGTTTTCAAAAAACTAGCTGTAACGCCATTTTTAAAAAAAAAATTCATTTTTTTCATTTTATTTTTTTTCTCTTTTGATTTATTTTAAATAGCTCCTTTATTATTTTTTACTCCAATTTTTTTCATAAATCCATAAAAATATTTTCTAACACATATATTTTTTGCATAATTTTTAAAAATCATTTTGAATTTAATTTATATTTTCCATTTAATTTTCATTTTGCATTTTATTTTTTTATCATTTTGAAACTTTTTTTCACTCGAACTTTTGAGATTCCTTTATTTGCGATATTCTTGACTTCTCATAATTTTCTCAACCATTTATTTTATGTTTTGATGCTTTGTTTG
The DNA here is from genome assembly GCA_022829125.1 of Lathyrus tuberosus. Taxonomy (NCBI): domain Eukaryota; kingdom Viridiplantae; phylum Streptophyta; class Magnoliopsida; order Fabales; family Fabaceae; genus Lathyrus; species Lathyrus tuberosus. The sequence goes on along the minus strand of JALAZF010000327.1, from coordinate 6,576,875 downwards.
AATTTTCCTTCTAATTTCTATTTTAATTCATTTTTAAATCTTTTTTTTTATTTTGATTTTGTTTAAATTTTTGGAATGTCTTGATGTTGGCTCTTGATGATTGCTTGGTTGAACATATTTTCAACATTTCAAGTCCTTGATTGATGATCCTTTGGTTGATTCGACCTTCTTTGGTTCAAACATGTTAATGAATGTTTATTTGATCATCCTTGACACTTTGTATCAGAGATAGGTTATCCCTTGTTGGATCATTCTTTGAGTCATTTGACTTGTTGATAGATGATCCCTATGTGATTGCTTGAGTCTTCACTTCATCTCATTTTCCATCTTTTTCTTCTTTTGCCTTTTGTTTTGACTATTATGTTACATTGTTTTAGGAGAATGATGTTGTATCATTACTCTAACATGTCCAACACATAAATTGTTATTGATCAACCTCAGATAGGTGTGACTTCTACATAAGTCCACTTACGATTGCTTAACATAGCGCTAAATTATCCCGACTTGGTTGAATTCTCATTAACACTATCATTGACATATTAATTGTGCTAACATCTAACATTTATTTTTATGCTTTTTACTTTTATATGATTTACATTCATGTTATTTTACATTCTTGCCTTTTATTTTTTTTCTCTTCACTTTATACTTTATTGCTTTCTTATTTCAAAAGAAAAAAAACATTATCAAATGGCTAAAACCCTAAAAAACTTTAATTTGATCTTATGGACTTTGTGTTACTATCCCTTGCTTGAGGAGTATTTTGGACCTTGGACATTAGGACTTAGTGTTTACCTTTGCTTGGAGTGGTATTTGAGACTTTGTGATTCATATGAGACTTTGTGATTCATTTGAGACTTAGTGATCCTTTGGACCCTATGATCTTCTATTCAAGACTTGGATCTTCCTTGTGGCCTTGGTGACCTTGGTTGTCCATCTGGATCTGTTGCTATTCATCTGTTCATGTGCTTGTTCATCTTGTGGCTCAATCCAAGGGAAAAGAATGCTGGTATTAACCAATGTCAAATGCTTGTTTCCTCTTGTGGTTAGTACACTTGCACACACAAAGACTTTCTCTTGGGCTACCTTACAATGAGATCTTTTACTTTATGCTTTAGGATAGTCTCTTCTTCTCCTTTCCACTTCTTAAATTTTCAAAACTTCTCCCTATTTCAACAACTTCTTGTTTTCAAACTTCACACCTCTTTCTTAATAAACCTTGGCTTTGTCATGTGATCCAGAAATTCTTTTTCTTAATAAATGCTAAAACACCTAAGCATACTAAAAAAACTTATCAAAAACCCCTAAAAAGACAAACTTCATCAAACTTTTTTTTGTGCTTTTGTGCACTTTTCTTTAAGACCCTTTTCTGAAAGATTGGATATTAGTCTATTCTTGTAGTGATATAAACCACTATACTTATATAATATGTTGAGAAATGATTAACATTTTCCACTTGAATGTTTAGACGTGCTTGTGAGGAAGTCCAAGTAAACATTATCCATATCAAGATGATGCAAATGCTCATTTCCTCATACTTGTGGGTAGTAAGTTGAATTTTCCACTCGAATACGACAATGTATCTCTTCATTTAAAATCAATCAACAAATAACCCAGTTTTTTTATAAACAAAAACTTTCTAGTGGTTCCTATGGAGTACCATAGATGTGAGAGGTGCTAATGCCTTCCCCTTGCATAACCAACCCTCGTATCCAGATCTCTCTTTTTGTTTTTGCTTTTGTGGGTTTTGTTCAACCTTTTCCCTTTTCCCTTTGGAAATAATAAAGTTAAGTGGCGACTATTACTTTTCGAGTTAAGTTAATCAATAGCTAAATCTCAAATTTTTTCCGGTCGTGACAATTGTGTAGACTCTAAAGCTAAATGTATCAGCATCAGAAGAGCAATCTGTTATCTCTACACTTATTAAATGTGTCAGCTTTTGATAATTATTCAAAACCATAGACAAATCTAAGTGATATGTACTGCATAAAGTAAACTACAATGTCAAATCAGTTTGTCAGCTAGAGTCTGTGTTTACATGGCTCAAGGAGAGTTGACATACTTTACAGATATCCACTCTCAACGGATCTATATAGTACAACTCAAAAGAAAGACACTACGGTTAAACGTGTTACACAATGGATAAAGATATTTTTGTGTGTCTATCTTCAACGTATCTTACTATTATGGATTGACAAAGACACTTGTGCAAGTTATCACTTCCAACGACTACTCTCTTGTATCTGCTATTTAAGTAGCTGAAGATTCAATCTGAAGAATAAATAAGGAATAAAGAAAAGGAACAAATGGGCTGAGCAGAAAAAGAATCATTTCACGGTTATATCAAAAATGGAAGAATAATAAGATCAACAAGAACAACAACATCGAGTATGCAGAGTTTCTGTCATCTGTTGTAAATTGCACAAAGCCTTAAGATTTCTTAAATAATGTATATCTTAGAAATCTTAAGTATTATGATCTTTGTTAAAGATATTGCTCTATACCTCTGATTGTATATCAGGTACTCCTTGTTATCTGTTCTGATAAATAGGTTGTTTAGTAGTTTAGAAAGAAAATCTCTTGATGTGTGCTTGAGCATCAAAATCTCTTGCTGTGTGCTTGAGCCAAATAAGTATCTTGCTCTGTGCTTGAGTATTGAAGCCTTGATCAAATTATTGATTAAGCAGCAAAGTCTTAAACTATTGAGTTTAAGCATCAAGTCTTTGATCCGAGAGAGTTTAGCATGAAGTCTTGAATCTGTGGGATTTAAGCAAGGAAGTCTTGGACTGTGAGTCTATGTAGGAAGTCTTATACTTGAGGGTATAAGCAAGGAAGTCTTAAATCCGTGGGATTTAAGCAAGGAAGTCTTGGACTGCGAGCCTAAGCATGAAGTCTTGTACTTGAGGGTATAAGCAAGGAAGTCTTGAATCCGTGGGATTTAAGCAAGGAAGTCTTGGACTGTGAGTCTAAGCAGAAAGTCTTGTACTTTAGGGTATAAGCAAGAAAGTCTTGAATCATTGGGATTTAATCAAGGAAGTCTTGGACTGTGAGTATAAGCAGGAAGTCTTGAGATGATTCAGACTTTTAAGAAAGATGTTAGAACATCTATTTTGACATCTTAGTTGACCTTTATTCTTTATACAAATTATCTATATTAATCCTAAGGTCTTTATAACTCATAATTCCTTTTTCATATATGACCTTCTTCAAAAGAACTTTTTTAACCTTGTTGGTTACATCACCCTTGTAATTGTTGAAGTTCATATTCTTCCTTTGAATACATACTTGGTTCATATTGGCAGATAATCATTTTCTCAGTGGAACCTCTTTTTGATCGGGATTAACTAATTTCCCTGAGCCCTTGATTCTTTCTTTTTCTCGATTTCCATGAGTTGTTTTATCTCTAGCCATATGCATGATACCTTCACTATTACCATACCATCATTTCCTTGAGGAATCTTTGTGTTCTGTATGAGCTCTAGAGCTAGTCAATGAAGCACTAAATTTCCACTTCTTCTCAACATGGACCACCTTGCATCCTCTGATCTTTAACTTAAGCCATTTGAAACAATAAGGCCTTGTATGTCCATAATTACCACAGTGGTTACATATCAGAGGTTGTTTCTTGTTCTTCCTATGAAGGGGTGTCACATGTTAAGCACGATGTTGTGACATGTGGTCCAACCTCATAACATCAGTCTTTCCTTCGGGAAAAACAACTTTATTTGAGGGAATCTTCTTGATTTCATCTTTCATGTTCGTCCCAATATTGGTTCTCTTCATATCTTTGAGCATCTCTCCAGCCTCTATTTTTCCATCAAATCAATTTTAATTTCTTTTCAAATTACTTTCAAACAATATCAATATTTCAAGTTTGGAGTTTAGAGATGAAATTTCTCCTTTTACACCCGTGATGGTTGGTGCAAGTTCCTATGTTTCCTTTTGAAGAACACTTATGGTTTTCTTCTGGTTGACTATAGTTAATCATGCTTCTGTCCACTTGGTGTGCAAGAACCTAAATGAAGCATCAAGCACTTCTTCTGACAGATCTTTAATACTAGTCTCGCCTTCAGACTCATATCTTCTAGAATAAGCCATCACATTGTTGACAGTTTCTACCTCACCTTCACTTTCAAAATCAGAAAAAGTGTTGGATAGTCCTTTTTTATGTTTCCTCAGGAAGTTAGGACATTCTGATCTAATGTGACCATAACCTTCACAATCAAAACACCGAGTACCCTTGCCACTATTGGGTTCTTCTCCACTCTCGCCTTTGTTATGGGGAATGATGTTAGACCTCTTACCTTCGACATTTTCCCTCCACTTTCTGTCCAAATATTTCAAGGAATTGTTGGACTTTTTTCCAATAAGAGAAATATCATCTGTCGAGCTTTCTTCATTGTCATCTTGAATTCCAACTTCCTCTGTGTTGGATACAAATGTTATACCTTTGTTCTTATTTTTTGACCTGTCATTGATGGACATCTCAAATGTTTGTAAGGAACTAATGAGTTCATCAACATTTATACTACTTAGGTCCTAAGCTTCTTCAATAGTAGTTACTTTCATATCAAACCTCTTAGGTAATGATCTGAGAATTTTTCTAGCAAGCTTTTCTTCAGACATCTTTTCACCTAAGGCAAAAGATGTGTTGGCAATATTACGCAATCTGATGTGGAAATCACAAATTGTTTCTTCTTCATCCATCATCATATTCTCAAACTTAGTGGTAAGAAGTTACAACCTTGATATACGAACTTTGGATGTGCCTTCATGCTTCCTTAGCTTCTGAACATGTATTGATCAATCTGAACATGTTCTTGTCCACACCATTGAAGATAACATTCAAAGCCTTGGAGTTTTCCAAGAGCTTCCTCATCTTTAGCATTTGTCTATTTATTTTTTGATTTAAAGCTTGTAATTCCATCTTCATAAGTGATCATTGGATGTTTCCATCCTTTTATCACGTCTTTCAATACTTTGTTGCCCATGAATTTGAGAAAGAACACCATCATTACATTCCAATAATCATAATTGGTGTCATCCAAGACAAGTTATTTTTTTTACTGATCCTCCATCTTTCATTGTCTCCATTTAAGCAAAATTTATCTTCCCTGGAGCTCACCTAACATGCTAGGGTGTCTACTCTAATGCCGATTAAAATTCGATTCCTCACGGGATAGATGTTGAACGTGATGCTTCAACAACAAATTTGACAAGTTACACTAGAAACAACACAATAACTAATACTAGATGATGGAGTAGAAAAGCAGTAAATAACACAATAATTGTTTACCCAGTTCGGTGAAATAACACCTACGTCTGGGGGACAGAGTCCACAACCCAAGAAAGGAAATTCATTATTAGTAGCTTAGTACATTTAGTTTTACAAGCAATAATAAACCCTATGTTGTTCAATGCATCTTCCTAACATTACCCAATGACTTTGTATTTATAGCATCCCCCTAAATATGAGAACCTACTCACTTTCTTCTCTAACACACAACCCGTGATTGAAGATTTCAACTCAATAATCAATGTTAAATACTACCACTTAACTCTAGAAAAACCTTCTATGCTAAGTTACTGAATCATAGTACAAGAATAACAAGGACTCACATATAAACACTAGCATTCTAAATCTTCAATGTATTGCTTGGCTTCCAATGTAGGTTTTGAACTCCTTATATAGCATAATAATTATGTGCTTTTCCATTATGTGAGCCTAAAATAATTGAGGATACATATGGTTAGGTCATATTCCCTTTACTTTCACCCTTCTTATTAACTCAAGCAAGATGACAAGTTGGCTCTTGAGAATCAACTATGGACACTCTGACTCGGAATATCATAAGCTATTTATATAGCATATCTATCTCTTTGGAATATCATAGCCTAGTTCTACGGTCTTACTTAGGGTTAAATGAACCATAACTAACCTAGGATAAGATTTACTACACTCACATACTTATCCACCTCAACTTCTGCCTAGCGTAGTTCTAGGACTTGGGCAGGCTAGAATAAATAAGGGCGATAAAGTAGCTTACCCCGCCTATTGGTACCTAGGATTCGCCTAAACTGGACATAACATCCAGGTTTGCCCTGCTAGTACACGTCTTTAAACTCAGTACTTAGGATTCGCCTATGCTAGATATAGCTTATATGTTTTCCCTATTAGCACTTTGTTCTCTATATAAGCACACATTAGATACTTATAAATCCTTTTTCATTGTCCATCTTGCAGACGTGGGTGAATCCAACAATATTATATCTGTAATACCCTAATTTTTGCCCCTAATTTTCTTTGCTTTTCTTTTGCATCTTATACTACAAACAAGATCACATGTTGGTTCCCTCTTCTATAGGATTGTGCCTTACAGGGATCATTGGGGTTTGTGCGTGTCTGTTAGTTGTTTTATTGTTTAATTGTTTATGTTTACTAACCTTTAATTAAAATCCAAAAATATTTTGTTTCCTTTCACTAACATTTTCAGGGGAAGAACAGGTTAAAAATACCAAAAAATCAGTCCCGCAGCTCGAATGGTTTCACCTGAATAAAGTCAAAGTTGATCCGCAATTAATTCAAATATTATTTGATCAAGAGTTTCCAAGTCTTAATTGATTATTATTCAAGAGACTCCAAGGTTCATGTGTTTATTTCCATGCCTTCTTTGACGAGCAAAAGAATCGAGCCGAACCACAACAGTGTACTAAAAAGGCATTTTTTTCAAAATTTACACTAAGTAACCGGTTACCCTGTGGTGAATAACCGGTTACCCTCGTGAAAATTTGAAAAATGGTGGCAAATTCAAATTCAGCAATTGGCACCAATCTCAGTCCTTGATCACATTTGGAATATTCTAGATCACCTCATTTTAATTCCCCTACATCACTTTGATCATTCCCCACCATGTACCATCACTAATCACCACTCTTTTGTGATTTCCCTCCAAATTTGAATTCCAATCCTAATTTTGATCTTCCAAACCACCAAATTTCCAAGCCTAAACTCTATAAATAGAGACCACATTTCATTCATTTCACAAGCTTTTGATAGCCAACAAACCTCTTGCAAATTCTATTCCCAACCACAAATTTTCACCAAAGCTCACATTTCTTCCTTTGAAAGTTAACAAGAATTCACATTGAATCTTGTTCACCTTTGAGCTAAACCTTCATCCATTCTTGTTTTTGTTCATCAATTATAGTAGATCAAGGATGTGGAGTGTAGATCTTGAAGCAATTTGAAGGAATTTTCAGATTTGAAGTGGTAATTCATCTCTCACCATTGTTGAAGCTTCATCTTTATCTTCCATAATGTAGAGCCTCGGTGGATTCTTGTTACTTGATCCTTTGGATCTTGTAATTGTGTTTGATTGCTGGTTTTTGCTGTGATTTTACTTTAAATTTCGTGCAATTTTAGTTCCATGATCACAAAGTGTTTGTAAAAAGTTTTGAAAGTGGATCATGCTGAATTTTGCACAATTTTCTGCATTCTGGTGCAGAGTAACCGGTTAACGTCTGGTGAGTAACCGGTTACTCTGTGTTAATTTTGAAAAAAACTGCGTTATTTTGAACTAAGTAACCGGTTAACGTTTGGTGAGTAACCGGTTACTTTGAAACATAATGCATATTTTCACTTGTTTTTGGGGCTGTTTTGGTTCCTTTTCCATTTCCTTCTCCTTCCCTTTGTTCTTAGCCTTAGATCACATATTTTTGTTGTTTAATTTGGCTTTCTCTTCATCTATTTCTTCTTTTATTTTGATCGATGAAAGTCTTATGGATCTTAAAATTCCTTTGTTGAATTTTTGATCAAGACGAGATTGTCACCTATTTTCTTTTCATGCGGTATTGCTTTCGGATGACGATCTACATATCGTTCATCTAGCATGTATTAGCACAAAGATCTATTGACCGGCCTCATTGTAGGGTAATTACTCCGTAAATTACTCGGCGATTGCTTAACATAGCGCAACATTATGTCCCGTATCGGAAAACAACTCAATGTTGATTGATCTTTTGTATTAGGTTCAAAATCTATGAAGCTTGTTGTTGTAGAGGCTTTGATTCTATCAATCTTATAACAGTTCTTCATTAACCTTGACCTAAGTACATTATTCAATCATTATTGATCACTTACTCTAACAACTAATTACTAACCAGTAACTTCTAACTTTACATTTCCTTCTCGCTTCGTATCTCTCTTTTACTTTTATGCAATTTTTCCTTTGTCCGTTGGACACATGTTTATGCTTCCGCATATTTTTCCTTTGTCCGTTAGACACATGTTTATGCTTCCGCAATTTTTCCTTTGTCCGTTGGACACATGTTTATGTTTATGTTATTTTTCTTTTGTCCATTTGGACCATATTATCTTGCGCCTTGTTTTTCTTTTGTCCATTTGGACTAAAAAACATTAATAAAGGAATAAACCACTAAAAGACGTGTGCTCTTAATTGTTGGACTATGGCCACTATCCTTTGCATTGGAGGACCTATATTCTTGATTATGGACTTATGGACTTAGAATTAGGATCCTAACCTATGCTTGGGAGTTTGTGATGGAAAACCTTGGATTTTGGATACTTGGAGTCCTCTTTTGAAGACTTATTTTGAATCAAGACCAAATCAAAAAGGGAAGAATGCTTATGCTATGGAGCTTGTCTATGTGGTTAGATCTTTATTATCCTTAGCTTTTATTTTCATGCACTAGGATAGTCACTTCTTCTCCACCCCTTCTTCAATTTTCAAAATCTCCTCTCTTTTTTCAAAACCTTCTTGTTTTCAAACTTAAAACCGCTTTCATAATAAAACCTTGACTTTGGTCAAGTGATTTTTAAGCTTTGTTTTCTTTAATAAATGTCAATCAATATTAACCACATTTTGACCATTTCATAAAAACATAAAAAATACAAAAACTCATCAAAAAATTTTTTGTGTGATTTGTGCACTTTTTCTTTTAAACTTTTTCATAAGTTTAGACATGATTCATTTCTTTAAGCGGAATTATTCGCTTGGAAATGGCGACTTGTCTTTACACTTAAAATCAACCAAAACAAACAAATTTTCATTCTTTGTACCACGAACTACGAGGCTTTGATCCTACATTGCACATCGTGGGTACGTAGGCATGAGGCGATAAGTCTCTCCAAACACAAAATATTAAAAAATAATTCTCCTCTCATCTCCTCAATCTCTTTTACAAGCAAACCTTTTCAAACCAAAAAGCATGAATACATCAAAGGGCTCCTATAGAGTACTATAGACGTTTTGGGTACTAACACCTTCCCATTGCGTAACCAACCCCCCTTACCCATTTCTCTTTGTCTTTCTTAGCTTTTGCTTTTTTAGACTTAGGATTTATTCGCTCTTTTTCCTTTTCCTTTGTGGAATAAATAAAAGCGCGGTGGCGACTCTGTTTTCCTTGAGTTAAGTTAATCAATAGCTTACACTCACGATTTTTACCGTTACAGAAAAGTGGCGACTCTGCTGGGGATTTGCTCCCTTGAGGGGTTTAGCCTACTTTGATTTATTTACTGCTTTTTGTTTGATTTGCTTGTTACTTGTTTGTTCTGTTTGGGAGTTCCTCTGTGTGTGAGATAGGTCCTATACCCGGACCAGAGTGTACTTTGAGATAGGAGGATAGTATAGTCAAGGGAGCTTTAAAGGAGTCGAATCCCGAAAAAGCAGAACTTGAGAATCTATCCACTCGGTGGTTACCTCTTTGGAATTACTGATGCCGATCGAGCGATTGTAAAGGTATTACTTTTTCCATAGATGCCTATAACATTGAGGACCGTAGTAACCCTTAACCCATCTTAGCCTTTTTAGGATCGTAGCGCGGAAGCTATGAAGATGCAAATCTGACTTAGTTGTCACGCGATGCTACACTCAGGTTAGATCCTCTTGAGGATAACTACCAACCTCCGAGCAAATCGGTGTGTTGGTGTGTCTGATAGTGGATTGTGGACTCTGGGCACTTTGTTAGAACCACTGTTTTCTGCAGGTACAATGAAGACAAAACCTTAGTACATACCTTTGTGGGATTGGTTCTTACCCTTGGCTTCATGCTCGCGACTTGAACCTTGACCCGTGTGCTTTGTGTGATCTTGTTTGTGGTTGCTGCATACATGCACTCATGCATTCATGGACATTCTGTTTCAGTCAATTTTCAAGGTCTTAGAGATTTTCCTTTTGCAGACATCGTAGATAATATTCAATAAAATGAGATGTTTATCAGTATTTCGAAAAAGAGTTATTACGATGCTTGCAATTGCTTTATATTTTAAAGATTCTTGAAAGTTGAATGAAACATTTACATTTTGCATTAGCATTCGCATCATTCTGCATTGTTTCTTGTCTTTTCCAGGTGTCTTATTGTTTCCCTTTGGTCTTCATTCAACCAAGCTGTCGCACCAGTATAATACTCGGGCTAATCAGAGAAAGAAGAGGATTTAGCTGATTTTCTGGCATTCGTACCAAGTTTGAGGTAGTTACTGAAGGAACATGGAGAGAACAAAAGATGATGATCTCATGTCAGGCTTTACAGTGATGACCAATCCGATGTATGATTCTCCTCTGGACGACGATGTTCCACAAGTGGATGTTCCTACTCGATCCCGGCCTGTGCAAAATGATCTGATTGGTCAAGTTGTTGAAAAAGATTCTCGATTTTCAAGGTATATGCTAAACCCTCAGAATGTCCACCCTGTGACAGAGATGATTGATCTTAAAGTTGTGGAAATGAAAGAAGGACTTCGTGATCTCAGTGAGGAATTGAAAATGTTGACAAGACCCAATGCATCTAGTTTTAAGGCTCTTGACTTGTGCCTGGTTCCGAATGTGGTTATTCCTCCGAAGTTCAAAATGCCAATCTTTGAAATATACAAGGGTGTTAGTTGTCCAAGAAACCATTTGACGATGTTCTGTCGAAAGATGGCCACTCATATCAACAACGATCTGCTGGTGATTTATTGCTTTCAAGAAAGTTTATATGGAGGATCTTTGATGTGGTATACGAAACTGAAAAGGGACCATATTCAGTCTTGGGAAGACCTAGCTGATGCCTTTGTAAAACAATATGACTACAATTTAGACATGGCTCCAGATAGTGATGAATTGATGAGTATGAGTCAGAAGGACAGCGAATCCTTCAGAGAGTATGCACAAAGGTGGAAAGAATTAGCAGCTCAAGTTCATCCACCACTCTTAGAGAAAGAATTGTCCAAAATATTTCAAAGAACGCTGTCAGACTCTTATTATGTCAGGATGGTAGGCGTTGTGCCTCTAGAGTTCTCCGAAATTGTTGAAGTCGGAATAAACCTCGAGAATACATTCAAATGTGGAAGGATCCGAGGTGTTCCAGATGACCATACAAGTGAATAGAAATCTGTATGTGATTCCCAAGTGGAAGAAAATGTTGAAGTTGATGCGATTCAAGATTCTCCTCAGTGCCAAAATCAACATAGACCTCTGAATAATTCAGAAAGAGAGACTCGTCAGTTTGATTCAATTCCAATGACTTATAGTCAATTGTGGTCTTACGTTGCCCGAAAATCGGTGATGACACCCAGAAGGACTAGAGCTATGAAGTCTCGCCCTCCTTGGTACAACCCAAATACCAATTGTGAATTTCATGATGGAGTAATGGGGCATCCAATTGAGGAGTGCAAGGTTTTTCAGGAAAAGGTTCAAGAGATGATTGACGATGAGGTGTTGACCTTCAAGGAAGGAAGCGTATTTGTGAATGAAACGCCTTTATGCTGACATTAGTAGAGTGACCCCTGGTGGTCGTGTTGTTTGCTTCTGTGTCTCCCAAGAAAGTTGATAATGTTCTTTCAAGCTCAAGCTGACACAGTTTCCTCAGATCTTTAGTTCATTTACTGCAATTATTTGTAATCTTTTATGATTGTTATTGCTTTGTTTGCATGTAGAACTTATTTGTTTTTAATATTAATCTTAATGCAGTGAGTATGTTTATCTTGAAGTAATCCATTCGCTTTCGCTCGTAATTTGTTTTCTGCATTTGCAATACCAACTTCTTGTTTAAACTCTTGGAGGGAGGATGATGAAGTGAAAACGTAAATTTTCTGGTTGTGTACTTTTGAATAAAACCCTGCTGATGATGTAAGGCATTGTTTCAAATTCCCAAACACCGGAGATATAAGGAAGATAATCCCTTGTTAACCCCTTTGAGCCTTGAAGTAGGAGTTTCTTTTCTAAATAAGAAAACCCTCACATTTAACCTTGGGGCCGGGTAGTCTTCAATTAATTTGACCAAGTGTCCAAATTTCAAGAAGAGTGTGCGTCTAAGGAAACCTCAATGGTTATTCATCATCCATGAAGGAAAGAGGTAGTCATAACCCTTTCAAATAAGCTAATGTCACATGATTTGTTAAAAAAAAAAGGAAGAAAGAAAAAAAAGCCCGCCAAGTCGAAAGCTTGAAAACAAGTGACTTAGGCAAAAATTAGGGCATCCCGCTGGACATCAAAAATTCAAAAAAATCAGTCCAGCCAAAAGTTAGGGAAAAATAAAAAGAATGAAAATGTGAAAAGCAAGAATAAAAGAAAAATCTTCATCCAAAGAACAAATTTGTGTGACTACCAAGTCGAAGGATAAAAAGGGTGACTGTTATTCCCCAAATACCTCATTGGTTCTTAAACCATCAGTTTCAGTAATCTTTTTAAAGATGAACTTTTGTGTCAATTAGATGAATATAGGACTGAAGAACATATGGAGATTGGGTGGGTACAAATAAATTTTGAGCCTAAAAATCCTTTTTTCTAAAAAAAACCGTGAACTAGGCCAAGTTATAACCCTCAAAAGACCTAATTGAAGTAGCATTTATTTTGAGAGCATACTCCAAATGAGATAGCGTTCCTGACTCCCATGAGTTGCACTAAAAGATCTTTGTTGGTATTGCATGTGCAATTAAAAATCAATGTCGTATCTAAACTAGTGATTCATTCACAAGGTTTTGCGACATCTTTTCAATAAAAACTTCAAGATTAACATGTCTGTTGCATTAGAATCATCATTCTCAGAATTAACATTTTCTGCTTGCATACATTTGTTTGACACCATAGAAGCTTACATTTGAGCATCAGTGATTAGTCTAATCTTTTGAGGCATGAAACTCTGATGAGAAATTGGTAAATCATTTCATGAATGATCCTATCCAGGGGCATGTTGCCTGAAGGCTTTGTTGAGTATAAGCAAAATTGTTTTCCCAGTTGATGCTTTTGCATGGGGCAAAGTTTGAAGACTCTATTGATCAAAGAGTGTGCCAAGTTCAGTTAATCTGAGGCAGTTACGTCGAGATTCGATGAATCTCTCCAAGAGTTTGAAGACACTGGGGTAGATTATCTCAAGTCGTTATGGTACAAAGTTTCCTTTTGGTGTAAAATCATTTGTAGACCATGCAGTCTGGGGCAAAAGTTAAATGGTGAATTCGACGCACATAAGCAGATTTGTTCTTGTGGATGTAATTAAGTTGTTAATCAGATGATGGATTCCCTCAAGATTGTTGTGAGGTGTTGGACTCTTGAAATCCATTATTCCCCAATTGAGCGCCAGTTTGGGTATTTCCTGTCCAGGTACTATTTTGGGTATTCCTCCGGCTAAGTCTTGATTCAAATTTCCCCAGCTGAGTATGATTCTATTCTCCATCCAGGTTATGATCAAGCATTTGAGAAGCTTTGGGGTGATGTTTCCCCTTGATGTGGAATCCTCACACAGAGTTTTACCTCTCGTTGTGATTGCTTTGATCACTCACCAAGCAAAGAGTAATGTTGACTTCTTATTCCCCCAATTGGTTGATATCCCCATTAGGGTTTGCTTTGTGTGTACTCCTTGACAGGATCTCTTTTGGTATCTCTATCTTGTTGAGATTAACCGAGTATTCAGCTGAGCTGTGGTGTTTATTCATCCTCTGTTCATCCTTATGTCTGTTTTGTCAGCATATTCATACTCATACGCATTGCATACGCATTCTTTTGTTGTGCATAGCATTGTTGTTGTTGCATTGTGCATCTTGCATTTTTAGTGCTTCCCGGCTCTCTGGTGTGGTTTCCTCTGCAGTGTGTGTGCGTGTGTCCTCTCTCCATTAGAGTGTTGACACTAAGTGAAAAGCGTTTATCCTTTCTAATTCCCCACTGTGTTTATTCCTCGTGGAAATTTTTGCTTCAGTTTTCCTTTCCAGTTCATTATCTGGATGGGACCAATCCCCAGTTGAGTTATTTCCTCCTTGGGATGAGTCTTGTTTGACCGTTTCTCTCCAATTTATTCCTGGATTAAACTTTGGTCTCCGGCGGTGACTATTTTGAAAACCTTCAGGCTGTGTAACCTAGATGATTAGGAGTGCATTTATTTTGCACCTTTAAAGATTTTGTATTGCTCAGCAGATGATCTGTTTGTGATTACCATCAGAAGATAAAGATTTTGTTTCTCCTGCAGGGTTGTGACAACACTCTTTTGGAATCCATTGCATGACAACAAGCAACAGCCTCTTTATTTGAGAAACTTATGTGTCTCCAGTTATCAGACATTATCTTTTCCATCAAATGGTATCTCTCAGGTTGTGCCTGTCAGAGAAGTTTGTTGTGAATTTCCAACAGAAGGTTGTCTCTTTATTTGAGAAGTCTGTTGCGTGATCTAACTTGCCCATATCTCCTGTGAAGATCCCTGGTAGAGTTATTGATTCCTAGTTCCTGGAAAATCTCGGCAGAAGATTTCCAGTTGACCTCGGCAGAAGGTATTTTCTTTCCAAGAATCTCGGCAGTAGATTTCTTGGATATTTTCAAAAGATTTCCAGCAAACCTCGGCAGAAGGTGGCTCTATTTCAGATTCTTTGGTTAATCTCGGCAGTAGATTCTCCAGTAAGTTAAAAAAAAAAGAGAATTCTCAACAAGCCTCGGCAGAAGGTATTTTCTTTCCAAGAATCTCGGCAGTAGATTTCTCGGATAATTTAAAAAAAAAAATTATTACAGCAACCTCGGCAGAAGGTATTTTCTTTTTAGGATCTCGGCAGTAGAATCCTTAAAAGATCTTTCGGTAAAGCCTCGGCAACAGGCATGTTTTCGATTATTCCTCGGCAGTAGGAATTACATATAAAATCTCGGCAGAAGTTGTTTCATTTGAAGGTTCTCTAGTTGATCTTGGCAATAGATTCCCCAGTAAATTTTTTATGGTTGACACATTTCTCAAAAAAAAATCTTGGTAGAAAATATTCCCAAATGAAGTCCTAAGTCTCGACAGTAGTCTCCTGCAGTTGATATCTTTTGAAACCCCCGCAGTGGACCTCGTCAGCAGGTTCTCCAAGTTGAATTTGTTAAAAGATCTCATTAAAATCTCTCCATTTGAGTTTATTACCCTTGTGGAAGTTAATATATCTCGTGTACTCTTTGGTTCGCCTACCATATGCCTGGTAGTAGTTGATTTTGTGACTCCAATGAATGGTAAGTCTCTTCGGTTTGATGGGACAGTTCGTTGTTGAGATTTTGTGACTCTAATGAATGGTAAGTCTCTTCGGTTTGATGGGACAGTTCGTTGTTGATATTTTGTGACTCCAATGAATGGTAAGTCTCTTCGGTTTGATGGGACAGTTCGTTGTTGAGGTTTTGTTACTCCGATGAATGGTAAGTCTCTTCGGTCAGACGGGACAGTTTGTTGTTGAGATTATTCTACTCCAATGAATGGTAAGTCTCTTCGGTTGGACGGAACAGTTCGTTGTTGAGGTTTTCTACTCCGATGGATGGTTATTCTCTTTGGTATGCTAGAGATAGTTCATTGTTGAGGTATTGATTTTCCCCATTGGAGCCTTGTTGTGCTAAGTCTTCCCTGTTAAGTTATATCCTTGTTGTATTGTGGTTTATTTCCATATACAATTATCCCCAGTTTGAATCTTTTCCTCAGATGAGTCCCAGTAGTTGTGTGGTATGTTCCCCGGCTAATTGGTGGTCTCCGGTAATCTTTCCTTTTTGAGATTATTACCTTTGTCGTCCTGCCCTTTGTTGGTAGTAGGTAATATTTCTCATATCCTTGGTTGATTACTTTGTTGTAACTGTCACTTGGTTGATGGTTGGTAATCTTTCTTTAGCTGGCTTATTACCTTTGTCATCTTGCCCTTTGTTAGTAGTAGGTAATATAGCCCGGTTTGGTTGCCTTGTTACAGTTGTCACTTGTTTGATAGCTGGTAATCTTTTCCCTTTCTGGGATTATTACCTTTGTCGTCCTGCCCTTTGTTGGTAGTAGGTAATATTTCTCATATCCTTTTGATTGACTGCCTTGTAGCTATCACTTGCTTGGTAGTTGGCAATCTTTTTTTTTTATCATGCTATTACCGAATGTTTGATATTAGACGATCTGTTCCCCAGCGGAGTTTTTTCTCTCCATGTTGGGACGGTGTTATCTCTCTTTTATTTCTGGTGTCGGTAATTTTCCCTCAGTTGGAATCTTACTCCTTCCTTTTCCCCAGTGGAGATTCATTTTCTCCCCTGCTGGGATGTGTTTTCCCTCTTTTGTTTTCCCCCGGTGGAGTCTTTTCTCTTTGCTCCCCAGCTTGTTTGTCTCTTGTGGCGTTTTCTCCCCACGGAGGTCTTGTGTCTGCATATCATTTGCATGATCATATCATTTTGTGGTCTCTTAGGGCCAAAAATTGGTTTGTTGTTATATTTAAGTCTCTTCTATCTCGTCGAGACAAAGATGCCAATCTTCATATCTCCGAATAGAAGAAACTTAAATAGGGTCAGCTGTAATACCCTAATTTTTGCCCCTAAGTTTCTTTGCTTTTCTTTTGCATCTCATACTATAAATAAGATCACACGTTGGTTCCCTCTTCTATAGGATTGTGCCTTGCCGGGATCTTTGGGGTTTGTGTGTGTCTGTTAGTTGTTTTATTGTTTAATTATTTATGTTTAATAACCTTTAATTAAAATCCAAAAATATTTTGTTTCCTTTCACTAACATTTTCAGGGGAAGAACAGGTTAAAAATACCAAAAAATCAGTCCCGCAACTCGAATAGATTTCACCTGAATAAAGTCAAAGTTGATCCGGAATTAATTCAAATATTATTTGATCAAGAGTTTCCAAGTTTTAATTGATTATTATTCAAGAGACTCCAAGGTTCATGTGTTTATTTCCATGCCTTCTTTGACGAGCAAAAGAATCGAGCCGAACCACAGCAGTGTACTAAAAAGGCATTTTTTTTCAAAATTTACACTAAGTAACCGGTTACCCTGTGGTGAGTAACCGGTTACCCTCGTGAAAATTTGAAAAATGGTGGCAAATTCAAATTCAGCAATTGGCACCAATCTCAGCCCTTGATCACATTTGGAATATTCTAGATCACCTCATTTTAATTCCCCTACATCACTTTGATCATTCCCCACCATGTACCATCACTAATCACCACTCTTTTGTGATTTCCCTCCAAATTTGAATTCCAATCCTAATTTTGATCTTCCAAGCCTAATTCCAAACCACCAAATTTCCAAGCCTAAACTCTATAAATAGAGACCTCATTTCATTCATTTCACAAGCTTTTGATAGCCAACAAGCCTCTTGCAAATTCTATTCCCAACCACAAATTTTCACCAAAGCTCACACTCCTTCCTTTGAAAGTTAACAAGAATTCACATTGAATCTTGTTCAACTTTGAGCTAAACCTTCATCCATTCTTGTTTTTGTTCATCAATTATAGTAGATCAAGACTGTGGAGTGTAGATCTTGAAGCAATTTGAAGGAATTTTCAGATTTGAAGTGGTAATTCATCTCTCACCATTGTTAAAGCTTCATCTTCATCTTCCATAATGTAGATTCTTGGTGGATTCTTGTTACTTGGTCCTTTGGATCTTGTAATTATGTTTGATTGCTGGTTTTTGCTGTGATTTTACTTTAAATTTCGTGCAATTTCAGTTCCATGATCACAAAGCGTTTGTAAAAAGTTTTGAGAGTGGATCATGCTGAATTTTGCACAATTTTCTGCATTCTGGTGCAGAGTAACCGGTTAACTTCTGGTGAGTAACCGGTTACTCTGTGTTAATTTTGAAAAAAACTGCGTTATTTTGAACTAAGTAACCGGTTAACGTTTGGTGAGTAACCGGTTACTTCGAAACAGAATGCATATTTTCACTTGTTTTTTGGGCTGTTTTGGTTCCTTTTCCATTTCCTTCCCCTTCCCTTTGTTCTTAGCCTTAGATCACATATTTTTGTGGTTTAATTTGGCTTTCTCTTCATCTATTTCTTCTTTTATTTTGATTGATGAAAGTCTTATGGATCTTAAAATTCCTTTGTTGAATTTTTGATCAAGATGAGATCGTCACCTATTTTCTTTTCGTGCGGTATTGCTTTCGGATGATGATCTACATATCCTTCATCTAGCATGCATTAGCACAAAGATCTATTGATCGGCCTCATTGTAGGGTAATTACTCCATAAATTACTCGGTGATTGCTTAACATAGCGCAACATTATGTCCCGTTTCGGAAAACAACTCAATGTTAATTGATCTTTTGTATTAGGTTCAAAATCTATGAAGCTTGTTGTTGTAGAGGCTTTGATTCTATCAATCTTCTAACAAGTCTTCATTAACCTTAACCTAAGTACATTATTCAATCATTATTGATCACTTATTCTAACAACTAATTACTAACCACTAACTTCTAACTTTACATTTCCTTTTCGCTCCCTATCTCTCTTTTACTTTTATGCAATTTTTCCTTTGTCCGTTGGACACATGTTTATGCTTCCGCGTATTTTTCCTTTGTCCGTTGGACACATGTTTATGCTTCCGCAATTTTTCCTTTGTCCGTTGGACACATGTTTATGTTTATGTTATTTTTCTTTTGTTCACTTGGACCATATTATCTTGCGCCTTGTTTTTCTTTTGTCCATTTGGACTCAAAAACATTAATAAAGGATTAAACCACTAAAAGACTTGTGCTCTTAATTGTTGTACTATGAGCACTATCCTTTGCATTGGAGGACCTATATTCTTGATTATGGTCTTATGGACTTAGAATTAGGATCCTAACCTATGCTTGGGAGTTTGTGATGGAAAACCTTGGATTTTGGATACTTGGAGTCCTCTTTTGAAGACTTACTTTGAATCAAGACCAAATCAAAAAGGGAAGAATGCTTATGCTATGGAGCTTGTCTATGTGGTTAGATCTTTATTATCCTTAGCTTTTATTTTCATGCACTAGGATAGTCACTTCTTCTCCACCCCTTCTTCAATTTTCAAAATCTCCTCTCTTTTTTCAAAACATTCTTGTTTTCAAACTTAAAACCGCTTTCATAATAAAACCATGACTTTGGTCAAGTGATTTTTAAGCTTTGTTTTCTTTAATAAATGTCAATCAATATTAACCACATTTTGACCATTTCATAAAAACATAAAAAATACAAAAACTCATCAAAAAAATTTTGTGTGCTTTGTGCACTTTTTCTTTTAAGCTTTTTCATAAGTTTAGACATGATTCATTTCTTTAAGCGGAATTATTCGCTTGGAAATGACAACTTGTCTTTACACTTAAAATCAACCAAAACAAACAAATTTTTATTCTTTGTACCACAAACTACGAGGTTTTGATCCTACATTGCACATCGTGGGTACGTATGCATGAGGCGATTAGTCTCTCCAAACACAAAAATATTAAAAAATAATTCTCCTCTCATCTCCTCAATCTCTTTTACAAGCAAACCTTTTCAAACCAAAAAGCATGAATACATCAAAGGGCTCCTATAGAGTACTATAGACGTTTTGGGTGCTAACACCTTCCCATTGCGTAACCAACCCCCCTTACCCATTTCTCTTTGTCTTTCTTAGCTTTTGCTTTTTTAGACTTCTTAGGATTTATTCGCTTTTTTTTCCTTTTCCTATGTGGAATAAATAAAAGCACGGTGGCGACTCTGTTTTCCTTGAGTTAAGTTAATCAATAGCTTACACTCACGATTTTTACCGCTACGATATCCCACTATAGTCGAGTGAAAATTGACGTCCTAATTATTTGACTACAATGCAGACTTATAAATGAAGTCCTTTCCACTCTTTAATATTGTGATATGTAATTAATATCACCTTATTTACATATTCATATGGTAATAATATTATACATCTATAGACATGTAGTTATCTTCCTTTATCTTTCTATGAATTTTTTAACATCTCTAATCTTAGACATTGCATGTAATACCTTGACATCATCCTTATACATATGCATATAGTTTTATTACTCTTTCTTTCTATACGTGCTTTATTACCTCTTGTTTCGAACATTGTAAACAATGCCTTAACATCATCATTATAAAGACTATTAAGTTATTTTTCAAGACCTACTTTCTACACTTAACATAGTTTGTAGGAGTGATAAAAGGTCATGAAAGCTTCATTATGTTACAAATTTTTGCATTATCTTTCTAATGCAAGTTGTCTCGCCTAAATCAGAGCTTCAAAACTCAAGTTATGATGATTTCAGGTTGGGTAATCGATTACCTACTAGGTGTAATTGATTACCATTCGGCATGCCTCTTAAAATCTCATTTTTCTAGTTATATAATCGATTACCAATGTAACACCCCGTAATTTATGAACGCTCTGGATAATATTAGTTGAGACCAGTTGAGATCCAGTGTGCTCTGAGTATTTTATCTGTTAAGATAATTAGAGCAACTGATGAACTCAGAGCTGATCAGATTAATATTATCTAACTCTAAGGTTTTATTAATTGGTGCATTTGAGCTAATTTAGACATTTAGTAGTGTTACTAACTAATGACTTTTCTCTATATCAATTCTTTTTCCTCATTTTCCAAAGATAGAAACATTTGGAGCAAGAGAAAGTAAAGAGAAGGAAAAGGAAAAGGAAAGGAAAGAAGAGAAAGTCCAAGAGCTCAAGATCAACAACCATCATCAACTCTTCATCATTTCATCTCAGCTTCTTCATCATTATCTTCTAATCCAGGTGGGTTCTAGAAAGAGACTTTAGTGGTAGAATTCTTGAGATTCTAGTGTTAGGTTGGATTTTGAGAAAAATGAACAATTTTGCAAATCAAAGAAATCTAAACGGATAAAACGAGATATAAATTGTATAGAATAATCATTATGCATGTATAATTATCTGTTAATGCTTGGTTGTGTCTTTGAAATGTTTTTGATTGGGATTGGAATGGAAAAGGGTCCAAGAAAACACTTATTTTTGCCTTTGAGCCCAGAGTAACCGGTTACCCTCTGGTGAGTAACCGGTTACCCTTTGAAAAATTGGGGTTTTTACGCAAAAAATGAACCAAGTAACCGATTACCCTGTGGTGAGTAACCGGTTACCCAAATGTGCCTCTAACTCTCATTTTGATTCTGTGTGAACAGTGAAGCTTGAAGTAACCGGTTAACGTGTGGTGAGTAACTGGTTACCACTGTTAGTTTTCCAAAAATATTTTCAAAAATTCATATCTTTTTACTCGGGTGTCCAATTTAAGCGTTCTTTATATCGATGTGAAGCTAAGGAAATATTCTATGCAATGGGAGTGAAAAATATCGATTTTATTGCCCGATTAAATAATCGGAGGAAACCCAAAAAGGGGTGAAATTGTGTTGAATTAGCATATGTAATTCTATTGTGTAAATGTAGTATACTTGGCCTATATTATTGTTGTTAAACATGATTGTGAGAGATATGCATGCTTGAAAGAAAAAATAGGAAGAGTGAGGAAAAACTTACACTAAACTATAGTGAACCTAGTAATGGCTAGGAAAATGATGAATAACATAACGATGACGCTCGTGCAAGAGAGGCCGAGGCGTGCGTCTATTTCCGAATGGTATGGAAAGAAATTACACTAGTATGGATCATGTTTAATTGTTTTTAATTGAGATAAGACAAAAGAGGTCTTGAGGCGAATGTGGCCTTGCGATTGTCGAATACAATCATCTTTGTGTGTATGATCACGTAATCGTAACCGTTTCATGCGAGTGCGTTTCGTGGGTCTCGAGCTCCTCTGAAACATGGCACAATTACTTGGTAGGTTTGATTCCCGCGTGTAGTACGAATGTAGCCTATATGGTAAAGAGACTTGTGATGGTTAACAGGCATGAGAAGTGACGGTTCACGGTTAACAGGCCGATGATCCCGAATCCATTTCGTATGCCAAGTAACTACGAGGATCCATGACTCGGGTCGACTTCTAGACGTAGAAGTAGACAGGAAAAAGGGATGCCTTGGTAAGGTTATCGATTAGTGATATTGTGAGTTAACAAGACTCACGAGCATGGATCCATACAGTGTGTGTGAGTACTTAAAGTCACTTCCCTTCCCCACTTGACTTGAGTTAGGATTTGGATAGAACCTTGTAAAGCCGAGAGAATCCGTAAGATAGGGAACTCACTGAGATTTGATGTATCTCACCCCCACGTTGTTGAATATTTCAGGTACTTCAGGTTCCGCGAAGGGTAAGGATAAGGTCGTGTGATTATCCTTACTTGTCTGTTGGCGTAGCTTCCGTTGTAGAGTTTTTTTCAGATCGTAGTCGATCTAGTTCTTAGTATTTATCTTTGGAATATCTTGTATATATATTTATGCCTTAGTTTTTTTGTATTAGTCTTTTTGGGCATGTATATGTATAATGTGTTTACTAGGGACTTATTGGTATTTCAGTACCAAACGTGGAATTCATATATAACATATGCTTTGATGTATGTATTTATATATGGGCGTTACAGTTGGTATCAGAACAGGTCATATCCTCGACCTAGCCATGAAATAGTATAAGTTTTTTTTCCTTCCGTTTCATATGCGTTGTGTCGACATTGGTCTTACGTGTTATATTTATGGTATTGAGCCTGATCAACTTAATCCTATCTGTATGACATTTAGGAACATGGCCGACGGGCACAGAAACAATCGTGGTAGACCCAAAACCATTTCGGCAGGGACTAATCCGCCAGGCGGCGAGGAAAATGTTCCATGGCCTCAGTTTTTGCAGTAGATGCAACAACAACAGAATCAATTTATGCAACAAAAGGTACATCAAATGGCTGGGGGTCTGCATCCTCCAGTGGTTGTTCCAGAAGCTACAGGTGGAGGCTTTAGGGATTTCATCCGCATGAATCCTCCAGAATTTCAGGGAGGGTTGGATCCGATAAAGGCTCACGAGTGGATAGCCGACATGGAGAGGATTTTCTTAATAGTCCAGTGTAGTGAGGAAAATAAGGTGGTTTTTGCTTCTCACTTATTGAAGGGTCCTGCCATGAGGTGGTGGGAGAGTGCCTCAGCCTTGATGACTATTCAAGAGGTACCTAAGATATGGGAGCAGTTCAAGATTAATTTTATGGAGAAGTATTTCCCAAGTTCCTTAAGGTCTCAAAAGGAATTCAAGTTTCAACAGTTGAGACAGGGTAACTTGACTGTGGCTGCTTATGCAGAGAGGTTTGAGGTTATGGCTGCTTATTCTAGGCAGGCTATGTATGCTCCGGACGAGAGGTGGAAGATTGATCAGTTTCTTTTTAGGTTGAGGGCTGAAATTTCACATAGCGTGTCTCAGAGGGAGTTCACTAGCTATGCCGAATTGTTAAGGCAGTGCTATGTGGCAGAACATAGCTTGAAGAAAGTGCAAGCGGAAGGAGAATTGAGTAGGTTAAATTAAGGTGATCATGGAAGATCAAATCAACAATTTAGACCGAGAGAACAAGCTTTTAAAGGGAAACAAGTTCAGAGTTTCAGGACTAGTGTGCCTCCGGTATGTCGCACTTATGGGAGGAATCATCATGGTAGGTGCAGTTTCGAAGGAATAAAGTGTTATCAGTGTAATAAGGTGGGCCATATGGCGAGGGATTGTCCTCAAAGTAGAAATCAGACACAAGGAAGGAATACCGGTCGGGTTTATACTTTAGATGCAAGGAAGACGAAAAGTGACAACTCTTTGATTGCGGGTACGTGTTTCATAAATGGACATCCTTGTTTCGTTTTATTTGATTGCGGAGCAACACACTCTTTTGTATCGATGCAATGTGTGAAGCAACTTGGGTTGCAAGCTGTTCCGTTGTCTCCACCCATGGTGGTTACTACTGCCATGGATGAGATAGTGGAAACACCTTTAATGTGTGAAAATTGTGTTTTGTTTGTGGATGGTAGAGTTTTTCAGATTGACCTTATCTGTTTACCGCTTAAGAAATTTGATGTCGTGTTGGGGATGGATTGGCTTTCTGCTAATTCGGTGTTTATTGGGTGTGAGGAAAAGTTAATCATCATTCCATCTGCCGAGGTTACCCCGAAGGATGTGTTAATAACTATTTTAGAAGGTACGGTGGGAATGATAAATTTCTTGTTTGAGAAGGAGAAATTTGTTTTACTGGTTCTTACTAAGGAAGGGAGTAGTGAACAGCAAGTGTTGAATATTCCTATAGTCTGTGAATTTCCCGAAGTTTTTCCCGAGGATGTTACTTCTCTTCCTCCGGAGAGAGAAGTTGAGTTCTCTATTGACCTGATACCGGGAATGGCTCCTATATCCGTTTCTCCTTATCGGATGACACCGCTTGAATTAAGAGAATTAAAGAACGAATTAGAGGACTTGATGGCTAAGCATTTTGTTAGACCTAGCGTTTCACCGTGGGGAGCTCCAGTGTTGTTGGTAAAGAAGAAGGATGGTGGAATGCGGTTATGTATTGATTACCGACAGTTGAATAAAGTCACCATCAAGAACAAATACCCATTGCCAAGGATAGACGACCTGTTAGATCAATTGAAAGGAGCCTGTGTGTTCTCGAAGATTGATTTACGGTCGGGTTATCATCAAATTCGTGTGAAAAGTTCAGATGTACCTAAGACTGCATTAAGAACCCGTTGCGGCCATTACGAATTCTTGGTGATGCCTTTCGGTGTGACTAATGCTCCAGCTGTTTTTATGGATTACATGAACCGTATATTTCAAGCTTACTTGGACCAATTCGTCGTGATATTTATTGATGACATTCTTATTTATTCTCGTACTCCATAAGAGCACGGAGAACATCTGAGAATTATCTTATCAGTATTGCAGGAGAGGCAACTTTTTGCTAAGTTAAGCAAGTGTGAGTTTTGGATGTCGGAAGTTAATTTTCTTGGTCATGTTATATCTCAGGGTGGAGTAGCGGTAGATCCGTCAAAGGTTGAAGCTGTGATTAATTGGGAGAGACCGAGGAATGCTTCAGAAGTTAGGAGTTTCTTGGGATTGGCAGGTTACTATAGAAGGTTCATTAAAGGTTTCTCTCAGTTGGCCTTACCAGTGACAAAACTTACTCGGAAAGATTTTGCTTATGAGTGGGATTCGGGTTGTGAACAAAGGTTTATGAAATTGAAGGAAAGTTTGACGACTGCTCAAGTATTAATTATTCCTGATCCTAACAACTCTTACGAAGTATTTTGCGATGCTTCTAAGATGGGATTAGGAGGTGTTCTGATGCAAGGCGGTCAAGTGGTAGTTTATGCTTCTCGACAATTGAAAGTTCATGAGAAGGATTATCCAACTCATGATTTGGAACTAGCAGCGGTTGTGTTTGCACTGAAGGTGTGGCACCATTATCTGTATGGTGTGCGTTTTGAAATGTTCAGTGACCATAAAAGTTTAAAATATTTATTTGACCAGAAGGAGTTGAATATGTGACAAAGAAGGTGGATGGAGTACTTAAAGGATTATGACTTAGAATTAAAGTATCATCCAGGAAAAGCAAATAAAGTAGCGGACGCATTAAGTTGGAAAATGGTTCATGGTGCCAAATTGATGATATTGGAGTATGCCTTGTTGGAAAAGTTTAGAGATCTTAATCTCCAGTTTGTGTGGACTCCGAATGGTGTAATTATGGGAAATTTGAATGTCAATTCTACTCTAAGAGTTGAGATTCAACAAGAACAAGTCTTAGAAGAGGAGTTTCAAGAGATGTTACTTCAACCGGGTTTTACGCGAGCAGCAGATGGAATCGTCCTGTTTAATCAACGGATTTGTGTTCCGAATGACTCGGTATTAAAACGAAAGATTTTAGATGAAGCTCATAAAGGAACTTTTACGATACATCCTGGTTCTTCGAAGATGTATCAGGACTTAAAGAAAGATTATTGGTGGTCCGGAATGAAAAAGGATATTGCGGTGTATGTGTCAAAATGTGCGGTGTGTCAACAGGTGAAGATTGAACACCAAACACCGGGCGGTCTGTTGCAACCTTTAGAGATTCCAATTTGGAAGTGGGATAGTATTTCTATGGATTTTGCAGTACGTTTACCCCATACACAACGTGGTTATGATTCTATTTGGGTGATTGTGGATCGACTAACGAAATCTGCGCATTTCTTAGCCATGAAGACTACTTACAAGCCAAGTCATCTTGCAAGGTTGTTTATTGTTGAAATTGTGAGATTGCATGGTGTTCCCTCTAGCATTGTGTCCGATCGAGATCCAAAGTTTACCTCAAGGTTTTGGAAGGTTTTTCAACAAGCTATGGGTACGAGGTTGCGTTTGAGCACGTTGAATCATCCTCAGACGGATGGTCAGACTGAGCGAACAATACAAACGATGAAAGATATGTTGAGGGCTTGTGTGTTAGAAAGTAGAGGAAATTGGAAAGAACTTATATCGTTGATTGAGTTTTCTTATAACAATAGTTACCATGCGAGCATCGGTATGGCTCCTTATGAAGCATTATATGGGAGGAAATGTAGAACACCTTTGTGTTGGGCGAAAGTTGGTGAAGATAGAATTTTGGGACCAGAAATTATTCAAGAGACTACGGAAAAGATTCGAATGATCCATGAGAAAGTTAAACAAGCACAAGATTGTCAAAAGAGTTAGGAGGACAATCGAAGGAGACCTCTAGAGTTTGAGGAAGGTGACCATGTGTTTCTGAAAGTTACTCCGAGATTGAGATTAAAAGGACCCTTTAAGTCACGCAAGTTAAGTCCGAGATACGTGGGACCGTATCAGATCTTGGAAAGGATTGGTGAAGTCGCTTACAGATTAGCCTTACCACCCTCTCTGTCAGAGATGCATGACGTCTTTCATGTATCTCAGCTCCGAAAGTTTATTCCTGGCCCTCTTCAGCCAGTTCTACCAGAATCAGTGGAAATAGAAGCAGACTTGACTTTTAAACCTCAATCGAGTAGTATTGTGGGAAGAGAAACAAAGGTATTAAGGAACAAAGACATTCCTCTTGTTAAGGTGCAATGGGATGTGACGCATCCGGGTGATACTACTTGGGAACTAGAATCAGAAATGCGGGATGCTTACCCTCATCTTTTCGGGTAATCTTTTAAATTCAAGGACGAGTTTCTATTTAAGGAGGGGAGGATGTAATACCCCGTAATTTATGAACACTCTGGATAATATTAGTTGAGACCAGTTGAGATCCAGTGTGCTCTGAGTATTTTATCTGTTAAGATAATTAGAGCAACTGATGAACTCAGAGCTGGTCAGATTAATATTATCTAACTCTAAGGTTTTATTAATTGGTGCATTTGAGCTAATTTGGACATTTAGTAGTGTTACTAACTAATGACTTTTCTCTATATCAATTCTTTTTCCTCATTTTCCAAAGATAGAAACATTTGTAGCAAGAGAAAGTAAAGAGAAGGAAAAGGAAAAGGAAAGGAAAAAAGAGAAAGTCCAAGAGCTCAAGATCAACAACCATCATCAACTCTTCATCATTTCATCTCAGCTTCTTCGTCATCATCTTCTAATCCAGGTGGGTTCTAGATAGAGACTTTAGTGGTAGAATTCTTGAGATTCTAGTGTTAGGTTGGATTTTGAGAAAAATGAACAATTTTGTAAATCAATGAAATCTAAACGGATAAAATGAGATATAAATTGTATAGAATAATCATTATGCATGTATAATTATCTGTTAATGCTTGGTTGTGTGTTTGAAATGGTTTTGATTGTGATTGGAATGGAAAAGGGTCCAAGAAAACACTTATTTTTGCCTCTGAGCCTAGAGTAACCGGTTACCCTCTGGTGAGTAACCGGTTACCCTTTGAAATATTGGAGTTTTTACGCAGAAAATGAACCAAGTAACCGGTTACCCTGTGGTGAGTAACTGGTTACCCAAATGTACCTCTAACTCTCATTTTGATTTTGTGTGAACAGTGAAGCTTGAAGTAACTGGTTAACGTGTGGTGAGTAACCGGTTACCACTGTTAGTTTTCCAAAAATATTTTCAAAAATTCATATCTTTTTACTCGGGTGTCCGATTTAAGCGTTCTTTATATCGATGTGAAGCTAAGGAAATATTCTATGCAATGGGAGTGAAAAATATCGATTTTATTACCCGATTAAATAATCGGAGGAAACCCAAAAAGGGGTGAAATTGTGTTGAATTAGCATATGTAATTCTATTGTGTAAATGTAGTATACTTGGCCTATATTATTGTTGTTAAACATGATTGTGAGAGATATGCATGCTTGAAAGAAAAAATAGGAAGAGTAAGGAAAAACTTACACTAAACTATAGTGAACCTAGTAATGGCTAGGAAAAGGATGAATAACATAACGACGACGCTCGTGCAAGAGAGGCTGAGGCATGCGTCTATTTCCGAATGGTATGGAAAGACATTACACTAGTATGAATCATGTTTAATTGTGTTTAATTGAGATAAGACAAAAGAGGTCTTGAGGCGAATGTGGCCTTGCGATTATCGAATACAATTACCTTTGTGTGTATGATCACGTAATCGTAACCGTTTCATGTGAGTGCGTTTCATGGGTCTCGAGCTCCTCTGAAACATGGCACAATTACTTGGTAGGTTTGATTCCCGCGTGTAGTACGAATGTAGCATATATGGTAAAGAGACTTGTGATGGTTAACAGGCCATGAGAAGTGACGGTTCACGGTTAACAGGCCGATGATCCCGAATCCATTTCGTATGCCAAGTAACTACGAGGATCCATGACTCGGGTCGACTTCTAGACGTAGAAGCGGACGGGAAAAGGGGATGCCTTGGTAAGGTTATCGATTAGTGATATTGTGAGTTAACAAGACTCATGAGCATGGATCCATACAGTGTGTGTGAGTACTTAAAGTCACTTCCCTTCCCCACTTGACTTGAGTTAGGATTTGGCTAGAACCTTGTAAAGCCGAGAGAATCCATAAGATAGGAAACTCACTGAGATTTGATGTATCTCACCCCACGTTGTTGAAGATTTCAGGTACTTCAGGTTCCGCAAAGGGTAAGGATAAGGTCGTGTGATTATCCTTACCTGTCTGCTGGCGTAGCTTCTGTTGTAGAGTTTTTTTTGAGAACGTA
This sequence comes from Lathyrus tuberosus, assembly GCA_022829125.1. Lineage (NCBI taxonomy): Eukaryota > Viridiplantae > Streptophyta > Magnoliopsida > Fabales > Fabaceae > Lathyrus > Lathyrus tuberosus. Next base: position 6,547,620 of record JALAZF010000327.1, on the reverse strand, counting down.
GTCGATCTAGTTCTTAGTATTTATCTTTGGAACATCTTGTATATATATTTATGCCTTAGTTTTTTTGTATTAGTCTTTTTGGGCATGTATATGTATAATGTGTTTACTAGGGACTTATTGGTATTTCAGTACCAAACGTGGAATTCATGTATAATATATGTTTTGATGTATATATTTATATATGGGCGTTACAACCAACATGTGGTAATTGATTACCAGCCCCAAAATAGCCTAAAACACAGTTTTTACATATGTAACTAATTATCCAAGAATGATAATCGATTACCAACCCGTCCAGATTGAAAAATACCCTTTTTTATGCACATAACTCATCCCTAACCTACCATGATCAACGTCAACCATTATTTATCATTCAAACATGTTCATACCAATAATTAACACAGACAATCATTAATCTCTATCATCTACCACCACAAGATCAACATGCAATACACACAATCATAAATTAAGGTTTATGTTAAGGGAGAATCATGACCTAATGGGAGAGGAGACCCATCTTTCTCATAATTAAAGATGGTGATTGTGATAGACGTGATGATGATGAAGAACCTTTTTCCTTCCATAGCCACATGCAACCTCAAACCCAAGATCTTCTTGATTTCTTTTCAAACTTGACACAAACTTTTTTCGCTCAATTAAGTTGAGGGTGACAAACTTTCATCAATGATGAGATTGTCCTTTCATGTAGATGGATGATGATAAGGAAGAGGATTAGAACACAAAATGGAAAAGATGGAGTGAAGAGATACTTGCCTTAGGTTCAACCATTAGAGATTTTCCTCTTCTTTCTTCTCAAACTCTTAGCCTGTTTACAAAGCCTTGCCTTGCATGTTAGAGCGTCTCCAAACATCTCATTATATAATCAACAATCAAGGGATGGGGTGAGTGCAAAAAACAGAATTGTAAAAACACTCTATCCACCTTGATCTCTTCTTTCTTGTGTGAATGAAGGGTGAAGAGAATTGAAGAATTATAATTTCTTATTCATCTCTCTTTCCATTTGTAATGTCATGCCAATTGACTACCTTGCCTCTCACTTAACTTATACAATCTCCAATTTACCCCTTATTGTTCTAGAGATTGCTTAGTAGCCAAACCACCCTTTTTAATTTCAATTGAGCATCACTTTTGATTAATTCATCAAGTGACTTCAAAGGGAAATGCCTAATTTATCCTTGGCAGTAATTGACCATTTAAACCCCAATGTCTTTAGATACCATTAGTGATACACAAGCGGATTTTCCAATTAAATTCTATGTCGGGATATTACACACAACCTTATGAATAAAGCCTTGTCTTTCCAATCTTGAGGTTGCATGTTCAACACTTGCTATTTTGTCATTCAAAAATCTGATTTAAATTCTCTTTATTTAAATTTGAAATCGTATAGCATTTATGTCGCCTATTTTTATTTTAATTATGAAATCAATTATCAATCAATACACATTATTATGAAGGGTTAAATGGTACTCTGATTTTAGTATTACCGTATGTGTCTTTTCGCTTACATCTTCCAATTTGTTTCCTTTTTCATTAGTCAATTTTAATATTCTATGACTAATGGATAAATATATCATTCTTAAGTTCAATTTTCCCTCTGTATCAAAGTGTGGAACATAACCTTCACTCAAAAACAAAAACAAAATATACAAGTATTTCTAGTCTGTTTTGTAATTTTGACGATTCCTTATCGCATGGAAATTAGAAGTATTGCTAGTAAGAAAACGCCAAAGATAAAGGCTCTTTTTCATACAAATTATTAGTTAAACTTGAAATTGAAATTCAGTAGGATATGATATTCAGTTTGGACGCTTTTAAAAGACATATATTTTTAAAATATAACTAAAATAAAATATAAAAAAAAGTTTATATACGATTAACTTTTGTAAGTTTGGAATGTAAATAAGAAAAATATATTTATGGGTATATATTATGGTGATCCTTTAATAATATATCTTTGTTTCGTTGTAGGTTATTTTTCCTTGATTGTCTACTGAATATTGATATTAATGGTTTGTGTAAGATTTTCTTAAATAAGAGATAAATGTGATTTTAGAAATTAATTGTTGGTGTTATGTTTTTTTATGGAGAAAGACTTAATTTATTGCATTAATGATAGAATCTTGAATATATGTAGGCACATCATTAAAATTTTGGACACGCAGTAGATGGAGTCACCCGTGTTAAAGCATGGGCAATCTCATTAGCTTATCTCCTAACGAATTAAACATGAGAGTTCCTAAATAGAGTAGCTAATAAGTGCTTACATTCCCGAGTAATGACACCAAAATCTGAATCATTTGGTAGCTATAACTTCACATTATCCACTATGCTTTTAGCATCAAATTCAAATTCCATATTATCAAAACCAAGCTCATGCACCCATTTTAAAGCTGCCAAAAGGCCTAAAGCTTCCCCTACATCAACTTCGGTACTAGGAGCAAACCACTCAATCTGAGCTGCAATAAATAAACCTTCTCCATCTCTAATAGAAATTCTTATACCTGCCTTGTTATTAACAAAGAAAGCATCAACATTGCATTTGAGGCGACCAGCCGGAGGTTTGCTCCACTTAATAACATTAGACATTTTAGCTTAGTTTAAGTTGCTCGATCGAAGAAGTTGAGTATTTCTCCAACCTAACAACAAGTGTGAAGCGCGAATACATATAGTATCCAGAGAGTCTTCAATATGGTTCCAAACATGGTTGTTCCTGCATTGCCATAAACTCCACAAAGTAGTAGCAAACATTGCTTGATGTTCTTGGTTTGATACCAGCAAGAAGGAAAAGATCAAAGAAGCAAATGTTACTTCATTATTCAGAAGCTACTGCAACAAAGGCCAGAGACCCACTTTCTCCCAACACTCTCTACTCTTTAGACACTGTAGGAATAAATGAATGTAGTTCTCTTCTTCTTCACCACAAACAGCACAATTAGTATGGCAAATGACTCCTTCATCTATTAGACGCTTTCTTGTTGGCACACACAATTCTAACATAATCGCCATAAAAAGTTTTTGATCCTAGGAGAGATCTTCATATTCCAAATCAAATTCCAATTTTCGTCCACCCTTAGATTGGAGGTATCAATGGCATCTCTAATACAATAAGGATAAGCGCTACACACTGAAAATCTTCCGTTCTTTTCTAACTTTCATACTAGCTTATCCATATGGGCTGCCTCAAAAAGCAGAGTGTTGAGAACTTTAGAAGCTTCTCCACCCCTACTAGAGTATGAATTAAGTTAGAATTCCAGTGTTTACCATTAATACTCGTCAAGTATGAAACTCTAAGATTATCCACTTCCAGATTATTAGGCCAATGATTTACTAACACAGTGTTATCATGCAGCCACTTTTGCCCCAAACTGGGATGCTCTCTCCCGAACCAATACTCCATTTATACCCTCCTCTCATTGTCATACCCCAAAATTTGCCCTTGTGTTTTTAATTTTTATCTGGCTTATGGTTTAAAATCACCTAAATACATGGTCATCAATTCATTCAATTAGGTTGCACATTTAACATATCATTCATCGCATTTTGCATAACACAATCATTAGGCCAAATGATCGGTAATAATGGATGTTATCAGTTTAAGTGGATTTTCAAGGCGGATATTATTTGGTAATTATTCGAGTTTGTTTTTCATATTGCTTGTGGTGCAGATCATCTCTTTATTTGAGATTCATGGTTAGTTGGGAGATTCGACTGATTGCCACTCAATTCAGAAGTTTGTTTGGATTCAAAGGAAGGGGAAAAGTTGGAATAAAAGGAAAATTTCATTCACTTACTGGAAATTCACGATACGATGCATATTTCTTAATATACAAGTTAAAAGAATGGATTACAAGGAAAGGGGATAAAAAATTACGTCTTTTGGGTATAATTGACTTTTTGGCCAAATTGTTAACTTTTTGGTCAATTGTCAACCATTGACTCGGTTTTGATTCCTGAATTTCCTGGACCTATTCTACAAGCATTTGATTAAGGGATTCATCAACATTCATCACAAATGGATTATGTCACGATTATGTCAAGTGTTAATTTCCGACAAAATTCAATACTTGTTTTTCAACACTTTCCAACATTGATTCATACAAAAAAAAATTCAGAATTTGATCCATGAGTTTACACAATTCAAAAGTTTTTATTTTCAACATAAAGGGTATGTATCAGATAAACTTGATCTAGCTATTGATGGAAGAATGAGTGAGGTTCCACTCAAGTTTGTAGCCATGAAAACTTATTGTGACATTTTAATGTCTTCTGGTGAAAACTCCCGGGAAACAAGATTGAGTAGTCTAGATGGTGATAACAATGTGCCAAACATTTAGTCCAAAATACTGACAAAATCTCACAAGAAAAAGGAAAATGATGATCACGTTCATGAATATGTTGAAGCTGATGCAACCAAAGTTGATGATGCTGGTATGAACAACCATGATCAAACTCTGATTGAAGGAATGATAAGTAGGAATGAGAGTAATCTTCTGGGCTGTGCTACAAATAGCAAGGTGCATAAAGTGACTACTTCATGCTCACAAATCTAGAAACTCTGATATTTTCTGATGAGAACATTGATGTGGAGCAAGTTGCTGACAAATCTAGAACCTTTGATATTTCCTGATGAAGTTAGGAATATCCATGATTGTCTTTCTCTTCTTGGAACCATCAGATTAAGTCAAATATTGTCAATTTTCTAAAGTTCAAACTATATCAGATGAATATGCATAATGCCTCTCTCAATAGGTTCTTAAACGAGGAAGTTGAAAAACTTTATTTTGCCAGCATATTGAAGAACATCAAAGAGAATAATCTGAGTAACAACATTAACAATGTTGTTAAAAACTCTGTAAATTCTGATGAGGATGTTGTTATCATGATCAAAGATGTTCATGAAGGGGTTTCTAAGGGTGTTGATCTCGGTAACATGTATCTCCTTAATGAGGATATTATGCTAAAATGTTTTTGTCAAATAAGTATAGTCCTTGGAAAGATGTAGCCAAAAGAAGCTTTAATCTCTGAAGAAGATGTTTAGTTTCCAGAGGAAGTCATTGTGAAAAACAATGATAAAGTTCTCATGTTTTCCATTGACTTGTTAGATAACATGTGTAGCATGTTGTTCATCAGATGCAGTTTGACCTAGAATTAAGCAAGATTGAAGATGTATCCCAAGATGTTTCAGACATCTTGAGCATCATTGTGGTAACTAAGTCACTAACTCAGAATAAGGATGAGCTAGCAGTTCTTGGTTACTATGAAGAATATAGAATGATTATATCAAAGTCATATGTTGCAAATGTCTTGGTCATTGTGTTTAACATTCAGAAAAGAGTGATTGACAGAATATTGAAAGGGATATGGTTGTCAAAAGAAGTTTGGACATTTGAAGAAGTGTTTCAATTACAAAAGGAAGTATGCGTGACAAACAAGGAGAACCACATGATAAGTTTCAATGGTAATGATGATAGTGATTGATGCTTCCCTCTTGCCAACATCATGATATCTTGGGTCAGCAAGAAGCACAAAGAATCTGGCATATTCAAGTTAATGAATCTGCTTATTCATATGAATGATCTAACAAGATGGTTTGATGACTAAAGTGGATCTTGATAGAAGACACATCACGGGTCTATACTGCACAGATTGTGGTAACATACAAGAGACAATGCTACATGCTCTTCGAGATTGTCCGTCAATAAGGTATATTTGGTTAACCCTAGTTAAAAACAAGCATAGGGATAGGTTCTTCGCAACAAATGTACAGGAGTGGATTCAACTAAATCTATAGCAGAGCTTCAGTAAACAGTGAGAGAAAAATTGGCAAGCTATATAGCCAGCTACTTTCCATGTAATGTGGTATTGAAAGAATCAGAAAATGCATATAGAAGATTATGTCACGCCAAAGGATATAGTGCATACAATCACAAACAGAGTTCAACAATACCAAGCTAGTATGAATATGATCTAGAAACTGAAATCTAGTACAAAATATGTTAGAATGACTATGTGGTCTGTTGGAATATTTTATAATATTAATATTATTTAATTATTATATTCCAATAATTATTATGTGGGCGTATATATTTTAATTCTATTAGTTATTTATCAAATTAAGAGTCTTAATTGATTAAGTGGTCAAATAAATTTAAAAGGCTATTTAGATTTCTATTTAGTAATTAATTAATTAATTGGATATGGGCTCAAATATGAGTGGATGTCAGGATGGACCATTGGGAATATGGGAACCCTAATTGGCCATCACACTATATATAGACTATGGTCCCTAATATATCGTACAATAAGCAATTTATCTCTTCTCCCCATCTGAAGAGTATTCAAGGCATTAGGAGTACCGGTTGAGGAAGAATCATACAAGCCACCAAATGTTCGTTGATTGTCTTCAACCTTTCAGGATTACCGCCAACAAAACTTTCTCAATAGATCCAAGTATTCATACAATCTCTTCTCTCATATACTAACATGTTGTAGAACCTGTAATTATATACATGTTTGTATTATCTATTCTATTCCACACTAAAGTATATGACATAATAGGTAGAACTTGTATATGTGATTAATTGTTATTGATTTAATTCTAACAAGTGGTATCAGAGCAGGTCTTCATGTTTAGTTTATTGAGATTTGTCCTCTAAACATCAATGATTTTTATTTATTTATTTTGGATCATGTAACATATATTTGAAATTCATGGTTTTTTTTTTCAATATTGATATATATGTTTTAAGAGGCATGTAGTTTTAATGATAATTTTTCAGTATTATTTTGTTACACTTACTTGAAATTTATGGTTTGTGTGTTATATTTATTTTCAAAAGATTTGTATGGATCTATTTTAAGTTATAATTCCTAAAATTATATTTGTGATAATGGAAAGTTTTGAATTTGACACATAAATTATATGATAAAGATTTGTTTGAAAATTAAAATTTGAATATTTTTAGGAAGAAAAATATTTGTGAAAATTTTGTTTTTGGAAGATATGTTATTTAGTATGTATTATGCTAAATATATTCGTAATCACATATATGATTATGATTGATGATTGAGAATCTTAAAATCTATTTTCTTTTAAAGAATTTTGATTCTCAACAATTTATTTATGGCTATAGATAATATATTTAGAAATATATATATTCATGTCAATTATTTGGGAAAGATAAATATTGAATTTAAATATTATTTTGGTGATTTTATTCTTGATTTTGAATTAAAAAAAAGTTTTTATGATCAATTTTTTTTTAATTTTTAATTATTGTTTTATCTTTCAATTTGATTCACATAAAATCTGCACATGAATTTATGTTTTTGAGAGGTAAGACGAATACTAATTTTTTAATATATATTTAGTTATTATATATTATTTATGAATTTTTTTTTTAATATGTTGAATGTCTCTCAAAATTATAAGGTAAAAAATTAAAGATTTGATTCTTTAAATTTTGGATACTTTGGATTTTAGAATTGGTGTTGTTGATTGTAAAATGATTTATTTAAAGAATTATTTGGTGTATATGTGAATTTGTTTGACATTTATTTGGGATATATAAATATTTAATATTTATCTGATTTGAAATTATACTTTTAGCATGATTATGTTATTTGAGTTTATTGTTATTAAGTTTTATACAATTTTTCTTAATCATGCAAATTGTATAAATTCATAAAAAATATGTTTTGTTGGGAATTTGTTGTCACACTAAGGACTTTCAAGAAATATTATTATTATTATTATTATTATTATTATTATTATTATTTTATCATGAATGCTTGATCAGATCCTGTGATGTGGGCCACCAAGTACGTCTGAGATGCTGGGCGTATGAAGAGGAGGAGGGGGTGTACCTGCAAGGCACTCCGACGCTCAAGTAAGAAATGATCAGAGAAAAAAGGACAAGTACAAAGTATGAATTCTTAGGGTGATTTTTGGATACCTGACCCTCTCAAGTGAGAGGGCTTAAATAGTGCCCCCAGCGCGTGGCCAACGGTCCTATTTTCGGGGCGAAATAACCATTTTCCTGAAGAATAGGTAACTGCCCAAACTAGCCGTTATGTCGGGCAGGGTGCCCAAAACTAGCCGTTATGTCGGGTAAAGGCGTGGTTTCGAGCACATGCCCTTAGCTGTTCGGGGACAGATGAAGCCGTGCGGAACGAGCAGCAGTACCGGGGAGAAATAATGCACTCCTTGCCCGGTTGGGGGCAGAAAGGTAACTTTTGCCCCTTTGTGGATTGGACTTAGGCAATTGGGTTGTTCTGGGAACAGAAGCGGATCGGGCCATGCCTAGCCATTGGTCCAGTCCAGAACAGGAGCCCCCCAAGTCGTTGCTCGCGAGCATGTGAGTGATGACTTAAGGACAGCCCGTGGTTCTTGGGAACTAGTGTGGAGTCTTCGTTTGGTGACGGGGGGAGTTGTCTCGTGGTGCCCGTGACCTCTGGTGTTCATGAGATCCATGTCTGTGTCCGGATTGCCCGTCGTACGGGGAGACCAACAGTTAGGAGGAATTGAAACGTTAGGGCGCCATGTGTGCCTCGAGCCCTGTGCCGCAGTTACTAGGCAATGATGGCTAGTCGATAGCTATTATGATCTACGAGGGAGTTCCATTTCACGTGCCCCTCAGTATAAAAGGAGAGAGACCCAGGCCATTTGGAACTTTCGCTTCTCTCTCTTCTTCGTCTTCCTTAAGCACTTGCCCGCCACCGCCGTTCGCTGTTCCGACCGCCGCCACCAGTTCCGAGCAACCATTTTTCAGCTTTTTAACCAAGTAAGTCCACTGATCTTGTGTTCCTTTGCCTCGTGTATGGTTGTTTGTAGATTGCATGTGGCTAGGTTTAGGGTTAGAGGACGAATTACCGCTTTTCCTTGGTGGTTGTTGGTGGTGGATGGTGGTTAGGCCATCTTCTGCCGCCGACGAGGTTGCTGGACCTTTTGGATATCTCGTGAGTAGGGCAGTTTTCGGCATCGTCGCGATGATGATGCATGTGCAACCGTCGCAGTTACTCAGATTCCGGTGCTTTAATGAAGTTTTCGGTGAGCGTTTGTGGTTTCCGGTGAAGCTTCAAACGGAAACTAGGAAGTGGCTCGAGGAAGTTCCTCGTATGGGAGTGGTTTGTCCCGAGCGTCTCCTCGTGGGAGACTCTTGAGTTTTTTGTTTGATGTTAGGGCTTAGGCCGGGGACGTCGTCCTCGGCCCTTTGCGCGCCCTTTCACTTGACTAGCGGTGAAAGGGTGGATTTGATTCTTCGTCGAATTTACTTTTTTCTGTGCTTTTCAGGTGATCGATATGGCGACGAGGCCTGACGAGGAGATCATAATAGACTCCTCCAAGGAGAGCTCCTCGGAGAGCAGTAGTACGGAAGCTTCCACTACCCCCAGCAAAGTCGGGGAGGAGGAGGTTATTGAAGACTCAATGGAGGAGTGGTCGGTGGCTGAGCCTGCCGAGCACGTATCTACTTTTGCGACATATCTGGGGGATGTCTTCACGGTCGTTGGGCCAGAGGGGGAATGAAAGGTGCACTTCCCCTCCGAGGATGATAGGGTCTGCACCAACTTTGGGGAGCGTTTCGCTATGTACGAATATGCATTTAAAGAGCTGGGACTAAGGCTGCTCTTCGCCGATTTTGAGCAATCAGTCTTCGTGCATCTGGACCTGGCTCCGTCACAGCTGCACCCCAACTCGCTGGCATTTATCCGTGCTTTCGAGTTGACGTGCAAGTATTTGAGGATAGGGGCTACTCTCCCTTTGTTTTTCACTGTCTTTCATCTTCAGCGGCAGTTGACGGGGAGGAGGTATGGTTGGGTTTCGTTGAAACAGCCCCGCAAGCTGTTCAAGCCCTTTTCAAAGTCAATCCGGACGTTCAAGGAAAGTTTCTATATCATAGAGCCTGTGTCGGAGAGGGCCCAGGATAGTACGTATGTCTGGATGGTGTCTGTTGACGAGGACGGTAACGACATGCGCGACGAAAATGGGAAGCTGATCGGGGAGAGAGAATTCAAGTTTCCCTTCCACTGGAGTGCCGGTCATTTCTCCAAGGAGCCCAATGAGTATGTTGCCCAGCCACACATGCTAGACGGGCAGGATGTCATTGCCTATGACACGCTCGTGAACTTTGTCAACTCTTTCCAGCTTGCTGAATGTTGGACGAAGAAGGGGTCCCTAATTTTCGAGGAGGACGGTAGCCAGCGGGTTGAGTATCATTTTATTAACACCAAAGCGCTTTTAGAGTGCAAGACTCCTGTGGATGCTTACAAATTGCTCGGTAGTCTTAGTTACTTGACTTGCCCGACATATTTTCCCTTAGTCGTCTAACATATTTGTTTTGTTTTTGCAGGTGAGATGCCTTCCGCTCATGAAAGAATGGTAAAGAATGCTTTCGCGAGGAACAAGCCCAGGGCAGCTGCTCCCAAGACTCGATTTGCCCAGCGTGCTCTTACTCCTCCTCAACCTGCTGCGAGGACCTCTTCGCCTACTCCTACCCAAGGATCTCCCCTGCCTCTGGCCTCACGGTCCAAGCCGTCCAGGGCCACTGAAGGGGTAAATCTCACCCGGGCACCAAAAAAGGGGAAGTTTGAACTTCCTCCATGTATTCTTGACAGAAGATTCTTTGAAGGGACGTCCTTGGTCGTGCCGCGGGCAGAATCTCTCCAGCTGGAAGGCATGGATCGCCCGAGCAAGAGGGCGCTGGTGGCCCAAGATGCCTCTGTACTAGTTAGAGTTTTGGAGATGGCGGCCATCTATGCTGAAGGGGACTCTGCAACTGAGTCTGAACTTAGTGCTGCCCGGGCTACCATGGCATCTCTTGAAGAGACGGCGAGGAAAGCCAAGGAGGAGGCTAAGAGTGCTGATGATGCCCTAAAGAAGGCGGACGAGGAGGTGACCAGGATAAAGGGGGAGAACTCTACGCTGGCCGCAGAGAAGAAGGCAGCTGAGGAGCTGGTCGAGTAGTTGAGGTTGGCGAGCATTCCGGGCGAGGATGAACCTGAGGATGTGAAGGAAATAAAGACAAGGGCCGAGCTGGTTGCTCGTATGCTGAAGGCCGAGGATGACAACATTTTCATTGGGGACGAGTCTTTTAAGAATGCTGTGGCCCAAATGCGGGTGGTCAACCCTGCGGTTGAGTTCTCCACGTAGGGTATCCACTACCTGGCTCATGTCGAGGATGGCAGGTTAGTCAGTCCGAACTCCCTCCTTGGTGGTGACGAGCATGCTGAAGTTTTGAACGAGGAGACCCAGGGGCCTGAGCCCAACCTCGAGCAGCCTAAGCGGATGGAGGAGTGATGGTGTTTTTATCCTTGTTGTAATTTTTCCGGCCTGCATGTCGTGTATCTTTTGATGTAACTTATGTTTTGTACGGGGGCATGGCCCCCTGTTAATGTAACAAGCACAATCGTGGTCGTCGTGACCACTTATCACTTTAATTATGTATGTGTCCAGTCCTTGTGGCTGGTTTTTTGATTTTTATGGTTTTATCTATTTTGATTTCTGCTAAGTGTTGTACTTTTTCTCGATATGCATGTATGCCCGTAATAGGGGTTACTTTGATTTGCTTTTAAGTTTCAGGGGATTTCTCATTGTAGATGTGTTCCATAGTGAGGGGTACTGGTCGACCGGCTAGGGAATGTTCGGGCGAGAGAGCGGAGCTCAGGTCGCGTTTGAGGCCTGAGTTTGCAGTGTGAACCTCCCATCGCGAGCTGGGTTTTCTGCCTATCGTGGTACTTTGACGACGGCGATGCTCGATTGAGGGACCGCTGTCGAGCAGGGACCTGGCTCGTTCCTGAGCGGGGCTCTGCTTTACTGATATGCGACGCTTGTACCTAGGGTACATAGTGGTCGGTAGTTCCGACAATTAAGGTCTTAGCTATAGTATTGCTTTAGCTTTTCGGTGTTCCATGGTCGAGCAAGTTCTTCCCCGTTGAGATGTTCTAGGTAATATACCCCATTCTTCGTTTTTGCCCGGACACGATAGGATCCTTCCCAGTTAGCGGCTAGTTTTCCTTCGCGAGAGTCTTTATGGTTTCTTCGTAGGATGAGGCTGCCCACGTCGAACTCTCGCCGTATGACTTTGGTGTTGTGCCAGATGGCAATTTTTTGCTTTAACGAGGCTTCGCTGAGGGATGCCCCTGACCGGACTTCTTCGACGAGGTCGAGTTCCTCCCTTAGAGCTTTGTCGTTCATTTCCTCGTCGAGGGGCGATTCTGTCTGCCTGGAGGGTACGTGAATTTCAATGGGAATTACAGCTTCGGTCCCGTAGGCCAGATGAAAGGGTGTTTCCCCGGTTGAGGAGTGTGGGGTTGTGCGGTATGCCCATAAGACGCTGTGCAGCTCCTCGACCCAAGCTTTCTTTGTTTCGTCCAACCTTCGTTTGAGGCCTCGAAGAATGACTCGGTTCGCCACTTCAGCTTGCCCGTTTGTCTGGGGATGTTTGACGGATGCGAAGTGTTTCTTCGTGCCCAACTGGGCGACAAAGTCCTGGAACTTCCTGTCTGTGAACTGTGTCCCATTGTCCGTGACTATCGCCTAGGGGATCCCAAACCTGCAACGATGTTTCGTTTGTAGAAACGCAGTATGTTAAGGGCAGTTATCTTGGCCAGAGCCTCGGCTTCTATCCATTTTGTGAAGTAATCCACGCCCACTATTAAGTATTTTTTCTGGTTTGATCCTACCATGAATGGCCCCAGGATGTCCAAGCCCCACCAAGCGAATGGCCACGGGGAGGACATAGCCTTGAGCTCGTTAGGTGGAGCTAGGTGCATGTCCCCATGCCGTTGGCATTTATCGCATTTCTTCACATGCTCTTTAGCATCTTGCTGCATGGTTGGCCAGTAGTACCCTGCTCGAAGGGCTTTCCGGCCCAGAGACCTTCCACCGAGATGTTGTGTGTTGATTCCTTCGTGAATTTCGCGCAAGATGTGGGCGACCATTTCTTCCTCGACACATTTAAGTAGCGGAATGGAGAACCCTCACTTGTAGAATTTGTCCTCGACCAGGACGTATGAGCAGGCTCTTCGCCTGACTACGCTGGCCTCTTTGGGGTCGGACGGGAGTTCGTCCTTAGCGAGGTAGTTGTAAACGGAGGTCATCCAACAGTTGCTGTCGCCGATCATCTGTATGTCAAGGGTCGGGGAAGTCTTCCCGATACTAGGTCGAGGAAGTACCTCCTGTATGACGGACTTGTTTCTGCCTTTCTTCTTCGTGCTCGCCAGTTTGGACAAAACGTCCGCTCTGACGTTGTGTTCGCGGGGAACATGCTTTACCTCTACTGTTGCGAACTTCGTCATCTTCTCCTTGACCAGGGCTAAGTATTCGGACATTCCCTCATTTTTGGCTTGATATTCTCCCCAAACTTGGAGGGCCACGAGTTGTGAATCTGTGCAGATGACGACTTCTTCTGCGCCGAGATTTTCGGCCAGGCGTAAGCCAGCGAGGAAGGCTTCGTACTCAGCCTGGTTGTTAGAGGTGGGGAAGGATAGGGTAAGTGATACTTCAACGATGATTCCTTCTTCGCTCTCCAGTATGATGCCTTCCCCGCTTCCCGTCGAACTAGAGGCCCCGTCCACGAAAATGGTCCATTTGCGTGCCCCCCAGGTGGGCAATCTACAAACGTCATTTCTCCGACGAAGTCAGCCAAAGCCTGGGCTTTGAGGGCTTTTCTGCTTTCATACTGGATGTCAAATTTGGACAGTTCTAGCGACCATTTGAGCATTCTGCCGGCCATGTCTGGTCGCCCTAACAGCTGCTTCACGGGTTGATCTGTTCGGACCACGATCGTGTGGGCCAGGAAGTAGTGTCTCAGTCTTCTAGCTGCGTTGGTGAGGGCCAGTGCCACTTTTTCTATCTGTTGGTACCTCAGCTCTAGTCCCTGCAGTGCTTTGCTCGTGAAATATATGGGCTTCTGCCCGTCAGGTGCCTCGCGGATAAGAGCGGCGCTCACTGCCTCGGTTGCTATGGCGAGATACAGGTACAGAGTTTTTCCGTTGTCCGGGCGAGAGAGGACTGGCGGCTCTGAGAGTGCTCGTTTCAGATGGAGGAGAGCCTGGTCACATTCCTCGATCCATTTAAACACTGCCTCCTTGCGGAGGAGTTTGAAGAATGGCAGGGCCTGCTGGACAGATTTGGCCACGAAACGGGACAACGATGCGAGCATCCCGTTCAGGGATTGGATGGATTTCTTAGACTTGGGCATTGGAAACTCGGAGAATGCCCGGAACTTATCGGGGTTGGCTTCGATTCCTCGTTCTGTTAAGTAGAAGCCGAGGAATTTTCCTGCCCGGACATCGAACGTGCACTTCTCCGGGTTGAAACGCATCTGGTACTTCCTGGCCTGTTCGAAGACCCTCCTTAAATGGGCAGTGTGATCGGTTTCCTCGTGGGATTTTACGATCATGTCGTCCATATAGACTTCGAGCATGTCGCCTATTTCTCCCTAGAAGACCTTGTTCAGCATCCTCTGATAGGTCGCGCCGGTGTTTTTCAGGCCGAAGGGCATTACGTTGTAGTAATAGTTGCTCGATTCGGTCATGAAGGCCGTGTATTTTTTATCGCTCACGACCATTGGTATTTGATTATAGCCTGAGTAGGCATCCATGAATGATAATAGTTTAAAACCGGCAGAGTTATCAATAAGTTTATCAATATTGGGGAGGGGGTAGGCATCCTTCGGGCATGCCTTGTTAAGAACGGTATAGTCAATACACATTCGCCATTTGCCATTAGATTTTTTCACAAGTACAACGTTGGACAGCCAAGTGGTGTACTTGGCTTCCGAGATAAATTTTGCCTCGAGGAGGTCTTTTACAACTTTTTCTGCAGCCTCCGTTTTCTCCGAAGACTGCTTTCTCCTACCTTGTGCTACTACTTTGACGGCTGGGTCAATTGTGAGTTGATGGCAAGCGACGGATGGGTCTAAGCCGGGCATCTTGGCGGCGCTCCAGGCGAACAGATCGGCGTTCTCATGGAGGCAGGCTTTGAGTTGTTTCCTTGCGATGTCGGGGAGATCTGCTCCAATCTTTACTCCCCGCTGGGGGTCGTCGCCGAATAAGACGAGCTCGAAATCGGACGCATCGGATGGGAGCTGCTGCTGGTCGGGGCAGATGAGCTGCCCGAGGCTGCTTGGTCCTCCTTCTGGTCCTCTTCGGGAAAACGATTGTCGATGTCAATGGAGTCTACCTGAGGTAATGGCTTGGCCTCCTCGGAGCTACTGGGGAAGGCTGGCTTGTTAGATACCTCGGCTTGGACGCGATGGCGTTGAGTCCCTTCGTGGCTGCTTCGAATCATCGTCGTGGGGCTTCGATGTTGTCGTGGAGGGTGGAGACCATCCCCTTTGAAGTGTAGTACTTCATCTTGAGATGGACGGTAGAAGGCACAACTACCAACTCGGCCAAGGTTGGTCTTCCGAAGATGCATTGATATAGAGACGGACAATCGATTACCAGAAATTGTACCTTAAAGGATCTGGCCGTCTCCGCTGACCCAAAAGTTACGATCATTTCTACGTACCCCCATGGTTTGGTCACCGACCCATTGAATCCTTGCAAGTCAGAACCCACATAGGGGGTGAGGTGCGACTCGTCCAGTTGCAGCGTTGAAAACAGCTGGGAGTACACGATGTCGACCGAGCTGCCTTGGTCGACGAGAATTCTGCGAACGTCGAAGTTCGCCATCCGAGCTCTGACGAGCAGGGGAATGCTCAAGTTTGGAGATCCTCCGAGGAGCTCTTCCTGGTAGAAGGAAATGGGGATAGAGCACTTCTGGTCTTGATTGAGTGTGGTCACCTTGCTGGAGCTTGTACTGATCAGGTGCTCGAATTTCCTTTTCACAGAGCCCACCGTGACTTTATTGAAGCCTCCGCCCGAGATGACCATGGCGGAGGGGAACGTTTTCCACGGGCTGTGGGCCACGAAGTAAGCAGGAGCGCTGAGCTCGTCTGGGACGTAGAAGTCCTCTGGACGCGATACGGACATGGCGACCTGGATGTTGGCCTCTTCCGAGGAAGGAACCTCTTCCTCTACCTTCTTGGACTCCTAGGCGTCTTGCCGGGGAGCATCTTTCTTTTTCGTGAACTGTTTCAGGTGGCCATCCCTGATCAGTATTTCGATAGCATCCTTCAAATGGATGCAATCTTCGGTGGTGTGGCAGTGACTCTTATGGAAACGACAGTACTTTGATTTGTCGGAGTTGGGCTTGGCCAGTACTTGTTTGGGGAAGCGGACCCCTGCTTGTATGAATTCCGAATTTGCGCATTCAGACAGTATCGTCTCCCTGGAGACGGTCGGAGGGTGTAGTCGTGGAATCATCCGGAAGGTCCCTTGCTCTCCCGGGAGTCCCGAGGACAGTCTTCGCGCTTTCTTTCCCTTCGACGAGATGTCAAGGGCTCTTCGCCTCTAAAGGCCTGGGCGTTCTCCTGGTGGCGGGAGGCTCGGGCAGAGTTGGCCGCTTCCTTTTCCTCGTACTGAATGTACGACTGCGCCTTGAGGAGGAAGGCGTCCAGGTTCCTTGGAGGTGCGAGGCCGGCGGCTTTAGAAAACTCTGAGCCCGGGTGGAGTCCCTAATCGAGCTGAAATTTTTTCATATCATCCGTTGTAGGGACCTACACCGCTTCTTTGTTAAACCTCTCGATGTATGCTCGAAGAGGTTCGTCCTTCCATTCTTTAGCTGTGTTTCAGCGCTTCAACATCAGTTATCCCCTGTCACATCATTCCTCACAGTTTCTTTGTCTTGCATTCATATCATTTTCATACCATATCATGTGCATTTGGCGGTATCTTAGGGCCAAAAATTTGTGCATGTTTGTATTTAAGTCTCTCCTATCTCGTCGAGTCGAAGATTTCAATCTCCATATCTCCGAATAGGAGAAACTTAAATAGGGGCATCTGTCGTACCCTAATTTTTGACCCTAAGATCCCCGTTTTGCTCTTTGCATAACATATTAGGTCAATCATTCGTGCATAACTAACTGCTTTATCTAGCTTTGTCTGTTTGTTTCTCTTTTAAGGATAGGTGTTGCTGCAGAAGATTCAAGGTCCTGAAGGCTGTGCTGTGTGTGTGATTGTCGAGGTTCTCTGGTCCTATGAGATTGTGCCCTCACCCTTTTTGATCCCTTAGCCACTACAAGGTTGACTCTCCTCAAGATTTCCTTAGAGATTCAAGGATAATTAGGATTCATGACCAGTTGGGTGTGAGCGTGGGAGAATTGATTGGAATTTCGTGGTGAGTTACATTACAAGTGGTATTCTCACTCTTAAAGGATTTCTCATGGCATAGTTCGGGGTTTTACTTAAGAAGATTGATCATTAGTTGTCAAGTGGAAGAACTTGGACTTTTGGTAGTTTGTGAACCATGCACTTTGAAATGTTATTCATGGATGGAGGAGTGGAATTAAGGTTTAATGTGAAGAATGTTACAAATAAGCCCACAAGTTCAAGTCGATCAGGGTCATGTCCCATGATACCTTCAAGAAATGTTCAATCTAACTTGCGCCATTAAATAGAGTTCAATTTGTTTCAAGATGGGTTTTATGCCATATTTCAAGTTGGTTTCAAGATTTGTTCCTAGTTTGCCTCGAACCATGATCGAATTTATCCCAAGTGCTAAACTCATCCATTTCCAAGCCGACATCAAGAACATCACGCTATCTAAGTTACAAGATTAAAATATGTGTCGGAATTGAAAATTAAGGAATCACTTCATTCAGGAATACAAAATCTTGAAGCGAGTTCCAGAAACCCTCAAAGACTCATGCAAATTCAGTTGGCCCTTGCGACAGAATCCTTTGTGTTGCCTACATTCATTTTAAATCTGTAGTTTTACTGTGGAATCCTTCAATTAGAAGATTTAAGGAATTTCCGCTATTAAAAACCCGCCGGAGTTCAATCATCTTCATATATTAAAAACCCGCCGGAGCTCAATCGTCTTCATATGTTAGATGCCTTCGGCTATGATCATGTTTCTCATGATTACAAAGTGATTGTTATTTACAACTCACTCCTTTAATGAAGAGTTTCTTGTTGAAGGTGAAACTAAAGCGTATACTTATACTTTGAATACTGATTCTTGGAGAACTATTCAACCTTTCCCTTTTGATATTTGTCTCTAATCATTAACCAATAAGCGGTTCAATTAATTGGATGACCTTGGATGACTCATTTTAAAGAACACGGAATTCAAGACTCTTGGACTAAATGGTTCAATGTTACTCACTTACTAGATCCTCCATAAGGCTCGTGAAAGTAGGTTCATTGTTCATAATTTCAAGAATGAAACTTCTAAAGTTAACCGTTTGAGTATTAGTGCAAGACTTGATTCATTCAAGAAAGGAAAACACAAATTGAATTGGACAAATTTAAGTTGCACATACAAGAGCGAACTTTTACAATCAATCCAAAATTACAAACTCAAGTGTAAGGAAGTACAAGTTACAAGTGCAAAAGTCTCATGACACTATTCTTGAAACAAATTTTAAACCATGTATTCATTTGGACTCGTTACTCTTGCACAGAAAAGATTGGTGGCCCATGTGATTATCACCTCTCCAAACATCCTTGTTTCAATTCAGTTTCCATCAACTCTCGTACTAGAAGCTGTGCTTGCTTGTTCCCGCGCCGAATATCAATCTACCAATGTATACTTACACCTGAAAATGCTTACAAGCAAAAGAAAATTAAGACAACAAGAATATGATCAAGGGTACATAACCAATGAAACCGTAATAAAGGAAACATGCCATGTACGGATACAATTACGGCTCAAATTTGTAAATCTCAGGAGCTATCATATAGTTGCAGAAGAGGGAGCAAGTCGTAGCATATGAGAATCCAATACGAGGTTGTGGTTTAAAGTGAAACAAAAGATTTCGGCTATTAATTTTCCTACAATCCCAACAGTATCATCTTCGTCACCGAAAGAAATCAAAACAATATGCTATCAAAAGGAAAAGAGTTCATCATGATAATGTTCATATCAACTGAAAATTCAAATGACAAGTCTCACTTTCAAAAGAGAATTACAGGATATTGAAACAAGGGTTCGTACCTGTCGAAATGGGACAAAACAACCTGCAACTAAAAAGAGATGGTTGGAGTTAAGAATCGAAATGCAAGAGATTAATTCAAAGGCCCTAAAGATGTTCAACCGTATGGCTCTTTCCAGGTAAAAAGATCTTCAACAGAAAAAAGAAATTGGTTGTTCCAAAAGCATCACATAACAACACGAATGATCAGTACAAGCAACAATTGCCAGCATTAAATCAGACAGTTAACCGAATAAAAATGTATTCCCACATGTTGGAACCAATATGGAAAGGATCATCAAGACACCATCAAACATCATCAATTGCCAAAATCTTGAATGCTCATCACACAATTCACAAAAGCAAGGAAAGAATTAAGAATGTTCCATAACAATCCTAAACACAATCGTCAAAAGTGGAAAGGAATCAAATATGTTGAGACAAGAAATTGTGGCCTAAGATTGTTTCCAAAACCAGATTAAACATGCTTAGACAACATTCATTTCTTTCCAAAACAATAAAAAAAAGCTTCAGACAACATTTCAAAAACATTCCAAAATGCTCCAACATGCTCAGAACAATTTTGAATTCTTTCCATAACCACACGCAAACATGCTAGACCGAAAAAGGAAAAGGATTGAAGATAATCAGACATGTTCACTATACAACCATTAATTCATTAATTGGCAGCAACTACTGAAAGTGTATAAAAGAGGGGAGGAGAATACGAAAAGGGATTCACGGATACACTCACATGGCAGAACATTCGAAAAAAATCATCACGCCAGAAAACCCAGAAAATCCATTACCAATCAAACCATACAAACTATTCATCAACCAAATTAATACACACCAAATTCATAGATCATACACCAGTAAGCAAAACACTACCATTCCAAGCCATTCATCAGCTACACTAGAAATCCACAATCACACGTATTCTCAGAAGAACGAACTCAGAAAAATGCAAAAGGTTCAGAGTCAACTTATCTATTGAAGTTGAGGACGTTGAAGCCATATCCTCATCGTTCCTCTCCCATTCTCCTTGGTAAACCCTGAGACGAAGGAGCCCACACTCTTTACGCCGGTCAACAAAACAAATCAACGGAGGAGGAGGAAGAGTTCAAAGACGTTACCTGTGAAGCGAACCATCTCACCCCGCCATCGCTGCAATCAATTTTCTTTTCCATGCTCTAATAATCGTTGTAATATGTAATCATCTCAAATATAGTGAATTGGGGTTAGGGTTTGCTGGGGGCTAGGGATTTTTGTTGCGAATGTTTGATCGAGAGGGAAGTGGAGAGGAAACGGAGATTCGAGAGGCGGTGAGATTTAGGGTTTTTTTTTCTCTCTAAACCCGTTGGAGAAGACGAGAGAGAAGACTGAGAGAGATTCGGGAGAAGCGCTGTTGTTTTAGTTTCTAAGTTTATTTGTTTCATTGATCACGTGTACACACATACACGCCACACTCGTGCACCCTCCCATCGTGGGTGTCGGATCACGCCTCGTTGGCATCATGCAGTTGATATCTGAGGGTCCACTGTGGACCCTCTCTCCCTCACGCACCCATTATCGCTCCGTTAATTCAATAATAAATCTGGTTTATTTTAATTCTTTTTTTCTAATAATTAAAATCTGTTTATAACTAATTCTTAAAATAATAACATTTAGAGTTTTTTTTAACCTTTTTAATAAAAATATAACTTCTTTTTCTTTTAAAATATCAATCTCCTTTTTTGGTAAAATATAACTAACTATGAATTAAAAAACTTTTTGTTAAAACCCTTAAATTAGTAAAACCCTTTTTTTTTCAATAATAAAACTTTCATTAAAATACTAATTTTTTTTTTAAATAATAATAAAAACCCTTTTAATAAAATTGAATTTTTTTTTACTAATAAAAAAACCTTTAAACATTTTTCTTCTTTTAAAGTTAATCTTTAACATACTCAAAATAAAAATAAATCTTTTTTTAAGACATTAGAATTAATCTTTTTCTAAACGAAATAAGCCTTCAACTCTTTTTTCTTAAAAAATTATTATTCACTTTTTAACATAATAACTTTTAAAGATAAATAAAATAAAACTTTTAATATTAAAATCTTTTATAAGAAAACCCTTTTTTATTTACCAACTTTATTAATATAACTTTAAAACTTAAACAAAACTTTAAAATAATTAAAACCTTTTTAAATAAAAAAAAACCCTTAACTTTTTCAAATTAAAACATAATTCTAAAATAATAATAAACCTTTTAATAATAAACCTTAAGAAAAATCAAAACTCTTTCCTCAATAAATCGTTCCCATTAGAATCCTTAGCGCCTAATCATACGCTCGAGTGACTTAGATTAAGACCTTAGTTGTTATTGTGCCTTGCTTGCTTTTGTTTGTTTACCTGTGATGTATGTATGTTTTTCTTCTTGTGCTCTAAACCTTTTCAAAACAATATCAAAATTCTCGATCTAACGTCGAGCCCATTTTCTACCCATATAAGTCGATTGCCTTTAGGCATCGCATTCAACCTTTTGGTCACAAGACACAAGTCTAGCATCACTTTGCTAGCACCCTCGCCTAAATAATAATAATTAACCGCATAAATATCCAAGGGAAAATCTCATGCATGATAACCATGTTATTGTGCATGGTGCACATCATTTGCATAATAATCGACACCTTAAGATAAGTCAATTAGACAACTTAGGATAGATTTCCTAGGTTAGTCCCCCCTTAATTTTGATTTTTTAAATCAAACTTTAGCCCACCTAATTCTCCATACAAGAGAATTAGATGTGAATCATCTCAAAGAAGAGACATACAATCCCATACCCCACATATACAAACAATTCTCAAAACTGTGGTGGTTTCTTAAGATGATGACTCATCTTTTCTCCTAGACCTTTTAAACAACATTTAGTATCCTTAATAAGGAACTACAAGTGCTCTGATTCCCTCCTAACAGGATATGTAGGCACAAGATGCGATATCTTGTCGAGCACACTTAGGAATAAAAATAATAAATCACCTACCCTTTACCCTTTAGCAAACAGATAACAAAATAAATGACATAATAAAACAAGAGGTTCCTGTAGAGTACTACAGATATCTAGGATGCTAACACCTTCCCTAGGTATAACCAACCCCCGAACCTTAGAATCTTAGTGCATTTGCATTGCATTGTGGGTATTCGGTCTTTCTCCCTTCCCTTGGATAAAATCAAAGACGGTGGTGACATAAAAGAAATGTGATCCTAGTTAACCAATAACTATGGTATCCAATTCTCACCGCGACAGAAATGGCGATTTCACTGGGGATTCTCATAAGAGGGTTCCCCCTAATTTGTTTAATTATGTTTTTTGTTATATATTTGTATCTATTATGTTTGCTTGGGTTATTACTTGTGTGGTGAGACAAAGTCCTACACCCGGACTAGAGTGAAAATTATGATAGGAACAGTGAGAATTCAAGGATACTTTGAGGGAGTCGATTCCTGAAGAAGTTGAATTGAGACTTCACCACTCAGTCTAGGCCCTCTCAAATTTAATATTGTTCAACGAGTCCATTCGTGAAGACGATATTATTTCGAACTAAAGGCCATCGAGACTGGGGACCGTAGTTACCTTTAACTCAACTTGGCCCATTAGGATGTAGTGCGGGGACTATGCGGGAGTCTATTTCTGCAATATTCGCTACGCGATACTACACTCGGACGAGATTCTCTTGAGAATATTAATTGACCACCAAGTGATTTGGAAAATCGATAATATCCGAAATATGAATTGTAGACTCTGGGAACTTTGTAGAACCCGTTCGGCAGGTACATTTGAAACCATAGTACACACCTATTGGGATGGTTAGACCTTGGCTCCATGCTCAACCTTTCAAACCTAGGACCCTTTGTCTGTTTGATTGCTTTTGTGTGCTTTGTGCTTTGTGCTTTTTGTATTTGCATCCCTGCATTCATTAACATCATATCATAAAGATTCATGGAACTTAGTCTTGTTTATAAACATCATAAGGATATCATGGACTCTAAAAAAAAAGAGAGAAAACGTTGAAGTGCACTTACAAGAGTTATAACCTGGACGATCTAAGGGGATTGGAGACCTTATTAACGGATAAAGAAAGGTTCAGGACCTTATATGGGGAAGCCCTTATTGATAAGGAAATACTATCTACTCTACTCCAGTCCATCACTATTGGTGACAACTCTTGAAGAATATTCTCAGCTAATGGAGTTACTTATTCAAGACGAGAATCCATTTACTATCTTCGGCAAGTGTCCGAGCTAATATGACTACAAAAGGAGAAATTTTGGAAAGAAGTTACTATAGTCCTTAATTGGAAGAAGAAGTCAAACGAAGACCGTTGGAAGAGTTTCTTTAGATCCATCATTATTAGCTTTTATTTAGCTTTTCCGTTATGACTCTTGGAAAGTGTACCGACGCGTTGTAAACAATTTTGTAATAAATCAATCTTTTAATATTCCAATACTAATGGTTGTAACCGTTTTAATTAAAAAAATGCGTCTTTTGATATTTCTTGATGATTATAAATAGCCGAGTTCCATGAAACTTGCTGCATTCGCATTGCATCTTTAGCATTCATCCTTTTTGCATACGTCTTTTCTCCACCTCAGCTCATTCGGTCTCCTATCCTTGTGTCGCTCAGCTGATCTTTTGGCATTCGTACCGAACTTGAAGCAATTACTGGGGATAATGGATGGAATAGAGAATATGGATCCAATGTCAGGTTTCAGAGTGATGACTAACCCGATGTACAGTTTTCCTATTGACGTCAACATTTCACAAATGGAAGTTCCTACTCTATCTCAGCCTGTGCAAAATAACCCGGTTGGTCAAGTTAATGAAAGAGATTCCCATTTTCTAAGGTATATGCCAAATTCTCAGAACATCCGTCCTGTGACAACTATGAATGATCCTAGATTGGGAGAAATTGAAAAAGGATTTCGTGACCTCCAAGAACAATTGAAGATGTTGAAAGGACCTAACGCATCTGGTCTTAAGGCTATGTCTCGTCATATTTTAAGCTTATTCGCTGTTTTCATATGTAATTTTATGTGTTCGTTAATGCACTTGTTTTGCGTGTGAGAACTTGTTAATTTTGAATAATTGAAGCAATGAACAATGTTTGTCTTGAAGAAATCCATTCGTTTCACTCATTTTAAAATGTTCTTTCTAATGCCAATGCTGCCCAATCTCTTGCCTCGGCAGAGAATTGAATGGAGGATGATGAAATCAAACCCTAGATCTCTTGTTGTATGCTTTTGAATAAAACTCTGCTAGTGATATAAGGCATTGTTTCAAAATCCCTAAACACTGGAGGTATAAGGGAGATAGACCCTAGTTAACCCTTTTGAGCCTTTGAAGTAGGAGTTTTCTTCTCCAAATAAAAAACCCTCATTCTTAACCTAGGGCAGGGAAATTTTTCAGTTAACAAAAATGGAGTAAAATATCACAATGATCGGGTAGGTACAAATAACTTTGAGCCTTACATCCTTTGTTTCTTAAACCATGAACCAAGCCATGATACAACCCTCAAAAGACCTTAGTGAAGCAGGGTTTATTTCAAAAAGCATACTCATTGAGGTATCGTTTCCTAACTCCTACAAGAGTTTTGTGTTGGCATTATAAAATCGGTAATTCAACCACCAAAACATTTTTAAATAAAAATTTCAAGACAAACATAAGTTGCACTAGCAGTTTCAGAATTAACATTTTTCTGCTTGCTAACATTGCTTGACATCATAGAAGCTAGCACACGAGCATCAGCAATGAACTTAATCCATTGAGACCTGTGACTCTGATAAGTAAATGGCTAATTATTTCTAAAGGATGACCATAACCAGGGGCACGATACCCGAAGACTTCACTGGGCAGGGGCAAGTTGTTTCCCAGATATTTCTTTCGCCGTCTGACCTCAAGGAACAAAGTTTGAAGATACAAAACACCGTTAATCTATGGCAGTTACGTCAAGATTTGGCAAATCTCTCCAAGAGTTTGAAGACATTGGAACAGTTGGACGCCAAGTTTTCTGTAAAATCCTCCTGGGATGACTTCTTCTTATAAACCAAGTGATTTGGGGCATTTGAGAAGTGAAGATTGCTTCTCATCCACAACAATTATTGTTCAAAATGGCGACTACTATGCAGGTTATCAATACAGAGTTACATCAGTCTCATGACTTTATTCACTCATACCTTAAAGGGTTTCTATCCTAAGTGATGTGACGACTCCCCAGTAAATCTTTACTTCAGGTAGTCACGACTAATCCCCGGTAAATCTCTACTACAAGAAGTTATGGCACGTTTGATTAAAGGTTTCTCCAGTCAACAACCTAAGAATTCTCCGTGATTTTCTTTGGTTTCAACCTTCCCCAACGAAGCGAGTGTTTATTTCACTCCTCAGTGGATTTTCTCACTATCTCAATCTTCACTAGTGAAGACGGATGTTTATTTCATCCCCTCGAAGTTTTATCTCCGACATTTTCAGCTACTATCGATTCCAGCTTCCTCGATGAAGTGGATATTTATTTTATCCAGTTACAACGCTCATTCGGATTACTTCAGCTCGCAGTGGATATTTATTTTATCCCCCATGAAGTCTTTTCGATCATTGAGTTTGATTCGTTCCCAGTGAATCTTTCTCATCCCCATCAGAATCACAAGGTTCATCTTGACAATCCTAAGTGAATTCATGATGCTCATCCCCAAGTGGAGTGCTCTCTTTTCCCCAGAGAAGCTTTGAAGCAGGACATGTCTCCATATTTAGCTTTCCATTCATCCCTAGTAATGCTTCTATCTTGTGAAGATTGGCCGAGTATCCGTATCGAGATGCTTTTTTCGTCTCTAGTTTTTTTTCTTCTTCGATGTTTTGTCAGCATAGCATGACATTCATTCTTTTAGATTCATGGCATGTGCGCATTTTGCATCTTGCGTTTTGTGTTGTTTGTTTTGTCACTTTGGTCGTGTTTATCCCAAGTGGCTGAGTTTTGTCTGCTCCCTCCAAGTAGAGTCATCAGCCCTAGGCAGAAAAAGCACATACTTTCTAATTCCCCACTGAGCTCGATCCTCGTGGAAGATGGTTGCTTTAGTTTTCTTTTCCATATTTGGATAAAGATAAACCCGTTGAGTTCAATCCTCAATGGATGAAGTCTTGTTTGACCGTTTCTTTTCAGTTATTTCCTGGATTGAACTTTGGTCCCTGACAATCACATTTTTGGATATCTCTAGGCTATTGAACCTAGATCGAGCGTGTATTTATTTTGCACTTTGTCTCCCCAGGGAGAATCTATTTGAAGATCTCGATGGAAGACATAAATTATTTCTGCAGCAGTATTATTACAACATTTTCAAGGGATTTACACCCAGACAATAAGTGGTAGCTCTTTATTTGAGCTTAGTTTTCTATCTGGATGACAAATGGCAGTCTCCCCATGACATTTTGTCTATCCCTGGAGAAGTTATCAGATTATCAACTTTTCTCCATCAAATGTTATCTCGCCGGAAATCCGTCAGAAAGGTTCATTGAAGACTTTACAAGTGTTCTCTTTATTTGAGAATTCCCATTACAAAATTTTACTAGCATCAACGCAGTGTTCAGCTACAGCAATATTACTTCTCAGTGGTATTCTCCCCAGTGAGTCCACAATTCAATTTGCTTCCATCAAATGGCATCTCTTCGAGAAGTTTGGTGAAGATTCAGATGATCTTTCTCCTTATTTGAGAGGACATACTCTACAAGTCAGTCGACCCGCATCTCTTTTGAAGATCCCTGGCGAAACTTCTAAATCTCCAACAAGTTATGGATTCTAGCTGAAGTCACAAGATCTCCAGTAAAATCCCAACCCCCTGTGAAGTTACCTTTCCAGGAGGAGTTCAAGACTTTTGCTCGAGGCAGACAACCTCGTAGCGTTTTATTTCAAGATGCATGCGAGGCAGACAACCTCGTGGCTCTCATTTCAAGACTTTGATCGAGACAGACAATCTCGCAACACTTTTTTCAAGACTTTGTTCGAGGCAGACAACCTCGTAGCAGATTATTTCAAGATATGTGCTAGAGGCAGACAACCTCGTAGAAGCTTATTTCAAGAGGAACGTGAGGCAGACAACCTCGTAGCAGTTTATTTCAAGACTTGTGTTCGAGGCAAACAACCTCGCAGCAATGATTTATTTCAAGTTGAATGCTTGATCAAAGAGATCGGCAGTAGGTATTTCCCTAGTTATTCTCGGCAGTAGATTTCCAGAAGACCTCGGCAGTAGGTATTTCCCTGGTTATTCTCGGCAGTAGATTTCCAGAAGACCTCGTCAGTAAGTATTTCCCTGGTTATTCTCGGCAGTAAATTTCCAAAAGATCTCGACAGTAGGTATTTCCCTGGTTATTCTCGGCAGAAGATTTCCAGAAGACCTTGGCAGTAGGTATTTCATATTAAATTCTCTGGTTATTCTCGGCAGTAGATCTCCAGTCGACTTCGACAAACAATCGTTTCTTTCCAGGATCTCGGCAGTAGATTCCCTGGTTAATTTCAAACTTCGACAAACAGTCGTCTATTTCTAGAATCTCGGCAGTAGATTCCCTGGTTAATTTCAAACCTCGACAAACTATCATTTCTTTCCAGGATCTCGGCAGTAGATTCCCTGGTTAATTTCAAAATTTGACAGACAGTCATTCCTTTTCTCAGCAGATTCCCCAGTATCCTTGACAATGGACACATTTTCAATAAGACCTTGGCAGAAGGTATTCTCAGAAGAGGTTCTAAGTCTCAACAATGTACTCCTCCAGTTGATATCTCTTGAAGATTCCTCCGGTTGACCACTAAAGCAAGATCCTCAAGTAGATTTTGTTAGAAGATTTCATCGCAAGTTCACCACCCCGCTTAAGACACCTTGTGATTGTCAGTTGGTAGTCTCTTTCCCCCAGTGGAGTTAGATCTTTCCCGGTGGAGTCTTGTTTTGCTCGTCGGGTCTTCCATTCTTTAGCTGTGTTTCAGCGCTTCAACATCAGTTATCCCCTGTCACATCATTCCTCACAGTTTCTTTGTCTTGCATTCATATCATTTTCATACCATATCATGTGCATTTGGCGGTATCTTAGGGCCAAAAATTTGTGCATGTTTGTATTTAAGTCTCTCCTATCTCGTGGAGACGAGGATTTCAATCTCCATATCTTCGAATAGGAGAAACTTAAATAGGGGCATCTGTCGCACCCTATTTTTTGACCCTAAGATCCCCGCTTTGCTCTTTGCATAACATATTAGGTCAATCATTCGTACATAACTAACTGCTTTATCTAGCTTTGTCTGTTTGTTTCTCTTTTAAGGATAGGTGCTGCTGCAGAAGATTCAAGGTCCTGAAGGCTGTGATGTGTGTGTGATTGTTGAGGTTCTCTGGTCCTGTGAGATTGTGCCCTCACCCTTTTTGATCCCTTAGCCACTACAAGGTTGACTCTCCTCAAGATTTCCTTAGAGATTCAAGGAGAATTAGGATTCATGACCAGTTGGGTGTGAGCGTGGGAGAATTGATTGGAATTTCGTGGTGAGTTACATTACAAGTGGTATTCTCACTCTTAAAGGATTTCTCATGGCATAGTTTGGGGTTTTACTTGAGAAGATTGATCATTAGTTGTCAGGTGGAAGAACTTGGAATTTTGGTAGTTTGTGAACCATGCACTTTGAAATGTTATTCGTGGATAGAGGAGTGGAATTAAGGTTTAATGTGAAGAATGTTACAAATGAGCCCACAAGTTCAAGTCGATCACAGTCATGTCCCATGATACCTTCAAGAAATGTTCAAGCTAGCTTGCGCCATTAAATAGAGTTCAATTTGTTTCAAGATGGGTTTTATGCCATATTTCAAGTTGGTTTCAAGATTTGTTCTTAGTTCGCCTCGAACCATGATCGAATTTATCCCAAGTTCTAAACTCATCCATTTCCAAGCCGACGTCAAGAACATCACGCTATCTAAGTTACAAGATTAAAATATGTGTCAGAATTTAAAATTAAGGAATCACTTCATTCAGGAATACAAAATCTTGAAGCAAGTTCCAGAAACCCTCAAAGACTCATGCAAATTCAGTTGGCCCTTGCGACAGAATCCTTTGTGTTGCCTACATTCATTTTAAATCTGTAGTTTTACTGTGGAATCCTTCTATTAGAAGATTTAAGGAATTGCCGCTATTAAAAACCCGCCGGAGCTCAATCGTCTTTATATATTAAAAACTCGTCGGAGCTCAATCATCTTCATATGTCAGATGCCTTCGGCTATGATCATGTTTCTCATGATTACAAAGTGATTGTTATTTACAACTCACTCCTTTAATGAAGAGTTTCTTGTTAAAGGTGAAACTAAAGCGTATGCTTATACTTTGAATACTGATTCTTGGAGAACTATTCAACCTTTCCCTTTTGATATTTGTCTCTAATCATCAACCAATAAGCGGTTCAATTAATTGGATGACCTTGGATGACTCATTTTAAAGAACACGGAATTCAAGACTCTTGGACTAAATGGTTCAATGTTACTCACTTACTAGATCCTCCATAAGGCTCGTGAAAATTAGGTTCATTGTTCATAATTTCAAGAATGAAACTTCTAAAGTTAACCGTTTGAGTATTAGTGCAAGACTTGATTCATTCAAGAAAGGCAAACACAAATTGAATTGGACAAATTTAAGTTGCACATACAAGAGCGAACTTTTACAATCAATCCAAAATTACAAACTCAAGTGTAAGGAAGTACAAGTTACAAGTGAAAAAGTCTCATGACACTATTCTTGAAACAAATTTTAAACCATGTATTCATTTGGACTCGTTACTCTTGCACAGAAAAGATTGGTGGCCCATGTGATTATCACCTCTCCAAACATCCTTGTTTCAATTCAGTTTCCATCAACCCTCGTACTAGAAGCTATGCTTGCTTGTTCCCGCGCCGAATATCAATCTACCAATGTATACTTACACCTGAAAATGCTTACAAGCAAAAGAAAATCAAGACAACAAGAATATGATCAAGGGTACATAACCAATGAAACCGTAATAAAGGAAACATGCCATGTACGGATACAATTACGGTTCAAATTCGTAAATCCCAGGAGCTATCATATAGTTGCAGAAGAGGGAGCAAGTCGTAGCATATGAGAATCCAATACGAGGTTGCGGTTTAAAGTGAAACAAAAGATTTCGGCTATTAATTTTCCTACAATCCCAACAGTATCATCTTCGTCACCAAAAGAAATCAAAACAATATGCTATCAAAAGGAAAAGAGTTCATCATGATAATGTTCATATCAACTGAAAATTCAAATGACAATCTCACTTTCAAAAGAGAATTACAGGATATTGAAACAAGGGTTCGTACCTGTCGAAATGGGACAAAACAACCTGCAACTAAAAAGAGATGGTTGGAGTTAAGAATCGAAATGCAAGAGATTAATTCAAAGGCCCTAAAGATATTCAACCGTATGGCTCTTTCCAGGTAAAAAGATCTTCAACAGAAACAAGAAATTGGTTGTTCCAAAAGCATCACATAACAACACGAATGATCAGTACAAGCAACAATTGCCAGCATTAAATCAGACAGTTAACCGAATAAAAATGTATTCCCACATGTTGGAACCAATATGGAAAGGATCATCAAGACACCATCAAACATCATCAATTGCCAAAATCTTGAATGCTCATCACACAATTCACAAAAGCAAGGAAAGAATTAAGAATGTTCCATAACAATCCTAAACACAATCGTCAAAAGTGGAAAGGAATCAAATATGTTGAGACAAGAAATTGTGGCCTAAGATTGTTTCCAAAACCAGATTAAACATGCTTAGACAACATTCATTTCTTTCCAAAACAATAAAAAAAGCTTCAGACAACATTTCAAAAACATTCCAAAACGCTCCAACATGCTCAGAACAATTTTGAATTCTTTCCAAAACCACACGCAAACATGCTAGACCGAAAAAGGAAAAGGATCGAAGATAATCAGACATGTTCACTATACAACCATTAATTCATTAATTGGCAACAACTACTGAAAGTCTATAAAAGACGGGAGGAGAATACGAAAAGGGATTCACGGATACACTCACATGGCAGAACATTCGAAAAAAATCATCACGCCAGAAAACCCAGAAAATCCATTACCAATCAAACCATACAAACTATTCATCAACCAAATTAATACACACCAAATTCATAGATCATATACCAGTAAGCAAAACACTACCATTCCAAGCCATTCATCAGCTACATTAGAAATCCACAATCACACGTATTCTCAGAAGAACGAACTCAGAAAAATGCAAAAGGTTCAGAGTCAACTTATCTATTGAAGTTGAGGACGTTGAAGCCATATCCTCATCGTTCCTCTCCCATTCTCCTTGGCAAACCCTGAGACGAAGGAGCCCACACTCGTTACGCCGGTCAACAAAATAAATCAACGGAGGAGGAGGAAGAGTTCAAAGACGTTACCTGTGAAGCGAACCATCTCACCCCGCCATCGCTGCAATCATTTTTCTTTTCCATGCTCTAATAATCGTTGTAATATGTAATCATCTCAAATATAGTGAATTGGGGTTAGGGTTTGCTGGGGGCTAGGGATTTTTGTTGCGAATGTTTGATCGAGAAGGAAGTGGAGAGGAAACGGAGAGTCGAGAGGCGATGAGATTTAGGGTTTTTTTTCTCTCTAAACCCGTTGGAGAAGACGAGAGAGAAGACTGAGAGAGATTCGGGAGAAGCGTTGTTGTTTTAGTTTCTAAGTTTATTTGTTTCATTGATCACGTGTACACACATACACGCCACACTCATGCACCCTCCCATCGTGGGCGTCGGATCACGCCTCGTTGGCATCATGCGGTTGATATCTGAGGGTCCACTGTGGACCCTCTCTCCCTCACGCACCCATTATCGCTCCGTTAATTCAATAATAAATCTGGTTTATTTTAATTCTTTTTTTCTAATAATTAAAATCTGTTTATAACTAATTCTTAAAATAATAACATTTAGAGTTTTTTTTAACCTTTTTAATAAAAATATAACTTCTTTTTCTTTTAAAATATCAATCTCCTTTTTTGGTAAAATATAACTAACTATGAATTAAAAAACTTTTTGTTAAAACCCTTAAATTAGTAAAACCCTTTTTTTTTCAAAAATAAAACTTTCATTAAAATACTAATTTTTTTTAAATAATAATAAAAACCCTTTTAATAAAATTGAATTTTTTTTTTACTAATAAGAAAACCTTTAAACATTTTTCTTCTTTTAAAGTTAATCTTTAACATACTCAAAATAAAAATAAATCTTTTTTTAAGACATTAGAATTAATCTTTTTCTAAACGAAATAAGCCTTCAACTCTTTTTTCTTAAAAATTTATTATTCACTTTTTAACATAATAACTTTTAAAGATAAATAAAATAAAACTTTTAATATTAAAATCTTTTATAAGAAAACCCTTTTTTATTTACCAACTTTATTAATATAACTTTAAAACTTAAACAAAACTTTAAAATAATTAAAACCTTTTTAAATAAAAAAAACCCTTAACTTTTTCAAATTAAAACATAATTCTAAAATAATAATAAACCTTTTAACAATAAACCTTAAGAAAAATCAAAACTCTTTCCTCAATAAATCGTTCCCATTAGAATCCTTAGCGCCTAATCATACGCTCGAGTGACTTAGATTAAGACCTTAGTTGTTATTGTGCCTTGCTTGCTTTTGTTTGTTTACCTGTGATGTATGTATGTTTTTCTTCTTGTGCTCTAAACCTTTTCAAAACAATATCAAAATTCTCGATCCAACGTCGAGCCCATTTTCTACCCATATAAGTAGATTGCCTTTAGGCATCACATTCAATCTTTTGGTCATAAGACACAAGTCTAGCATCACTTTGCTAGCACCCTCGCCTAAATAATAATAATTAACCGCATAAATATCCAAGGGAAAATCTCATGCATGATAACCATGTTATTGTGCATGGTGCACATCATTTGCATCATAATCGACACCTTAAGATAAGTCAATTAGACAACTTAGGATAGATTTCCTAGGTTAGTCCCCCCTTAATTTTGATTTTTTAAATCAAACTTTAGCCCACCTAATTCTCCATAAAGAGAATTAGATGTGAATCATCTCAAAGAAGGAACATACAATCCCATACCCCACATATACAAACAATTCTCAAAACTGTGGTGGTTTCTTAAGATGATGACTCATCTTTTCTCCTAGACCTTTTAAACAACATTTAGTATCCTTAATAAGGAACTACAAGTGCTCTGATTCCCTCCTAACAGGATATGTAGGCACAAGATGCGCTATCTTGTCGAGCACACTTAGGAATAAAAATAATAAATCACCTACCCTTTACCCTTTAGCAAACAGATAACAAAACAAATGACATAATAAAACAAGAGGTTCCTGTAGAGTACTACAGATATCTAGGATGGTAACACCTTCCCTAGGTATAACCAACCCCCGAACCTTAGAATCTTAGTGCATTTGCATTGCATTGTGGGTATTCGGTCTTTCTCCATTCCCTTGGATAAAATCAAAGACGGTGGTGACATAAAAGAAATGTGATCCTAGTTAACCAATAACTATGGTATCCAATTCTCACCGCGACAGAAATGGCGACTTCACTGGGGATTCTCATAAGAGGGTTCCCCCTAATTTGTTTAATTATGTTTTTTGTTATATATTTGTATCTATTATGTTTGCTTGGGTTATTACTTGTGTGGTGAGACAAAGTCCTACACCCGGACTAGAGTGAAAATTATGATAGGAACGGTGAGAATTCTAGGATACTTTGAGGGAGTCGATTCCTGAAGAAGTTGAATTGAGACTTCACCACTCAGTCTAGGCCCTCTCAAATTTAATATTGTTCAACGAGTCCATTCGTGAAGACGATATTATTTCGAACTAAAGGCCATCGAGACTGGGGACCGTAGTTACCTTTAACCCAACTTGGCCTATTAGGATGTAGTGCGGGGACTATGCGGGAGTCTATTTCTGCAATAGTCGCTACGCGATACTACACTTGGACGAGATTCTCTTGAGAATATTATTTACCACCAAGTGATTTGGAAAATCGATAATATCCGAAATATGAATTGTAGACTCTGGGAACTTTGTAGAACCCGTTCGGCAGGTACATTTGAAACCATAGTACACACCTATTGGGATGGTTAGACCTAAGCTCCATGCTCAACCTTTCAAACCTAGGACCCTTTGTCTGTTTGATTGCTTGTGTGTGCTTTGTGCTTTGTGCTTTTTGTGTTTGCATCCCTGCATTCATTAACATCATATCATAAAGATTCATGGAACTTAGTCTTGTTTATAAACATCATAAGGATATCATGGACTCTAAAAAAAAAAGGGAGAAAATGTTGAAGTGCACTTACAAGAGTTATAACCTGGACGATCTAAGGGGATTGGAGACCTTATTAACGGATAAAGAAAGGCTCAGGACCTTATATTGGGAAGCCCTTATTGATAAGGAAATACTATCTACTCTACTCCAGTCCATCACTATTGGTGACAACTCTTGAAGAATATTCTCAGCTAATGGAGTTACTTATTCAAGACGAGAATCCATTTACTATCTTCGGCAAGTGTCCGAGCTAATATGACTACAAAAGGAGAAATTTTGGAAAGAAGTTACTATAGTCCTTAATTGGAAGAAAAAGTCAAACGAAGACCGTTGGAAGAGTCTCCTTAGATCCGTCATTATTAGCTTTTATTTAGCTTTTCCGTTATGACTCTTGGAAAGTGTACCGACCCGTTGTAAACAATTTGGTAATAAATCAATCTTTTAATATTCCAATACTAATGATTGTAACCGTTTTAATTAAAAAAAATGCGTCTTATGATATTTCTTGATGATTATAAATAGCTGAGTTCCATGAAACTTGCTGCATTCGCATTGCATCTTTAGCATTGCATCCTTTTTGCATACGTCTTTTCTCCACCTCAGCTCATTCGGTCTCCTATCCTTGTGTCGCTCAGCTGATCTTTTAGCATTCGTACCGAACTTGAAGCAATTACTGGGGATAATGGATGGAATAGAGAATATGGATCCCATGTCAGGTTTCAGAGTGATGACTAACCCGATGTACGGTTTTCCTATTGACGTCAACGTTTCACAAATGGAAGTTCCTACTCGATCTCAGCCTGTGCAAAATAACTCGGTTGGTCAAGTTAATGAAAGAGATTCCCATTTTCTAAGGTATATGCCAAATTCTCAGAAGATCCGTCCTGTGACAACTATGAATGATCCTAGATTGGGAGAAATTGAAAAAGGATTTCGTGACCTCCAAGAACAATTGAAGATGTTGAAAGGACCTAACGCATCTGGTCTTAAGGCTATGTCTCGTCATATTTTAAGCTTATTCGCTGTTTTCATATGTAATTTTCTGTGTTCGTTAATGCACTTATTTTGCGTGTGAGAACTTGTTAATTTTGAATAATTGAAGCAATGAACAATGTTTGTCTTGAAGAAATCCATTCGTTTCACTCATTTTAAAATGTTCTTTCTAATGCCAATGCTGCCCAATCTCTTGCCTCGGCAGAGAATTGAATGGAGGATGATGAAATCAAACGCTAGATCTCTTGTTGTATGCTTTTGAATAAAACTCTGCTAGTGATATAAGGCATTGTTTCAAAATCTCTAAACACTGGAGGTATAAGGGAGATAGACCCTAGTTAACCCTTTTGAGACTTTGAAGTAGGAGTTTTCTTCTCCAAATAAAAAACCCTCATTCTTAACCTGGGGCAGGGAAATTTTTCAGTTAACAAAAATGGAGTAAAATATCACAATGATCGGGTGAGTACAAATAACTTTGAGCCTTACATCCTTTGTTTCTTAAACCATGAACCAAGCCACGAGACAACCCTCAAAAGACCTTAGTGAAGCAGGGTTTATTTCAAAAAGCATACTCATTGAGGTATCGTTTCCTGACTCCTACAAGAGTTTTGTGTTGGCATTATAAAATCGGTAATTCAACCACCAAAACATTTTTAAATAAAAATTTCAAGACAAACATAAGTTGCACTAGCAGTTTCAGAATTAACATTTTTCTGCTTGCTAACATTGCTTGACATCATAGAAGCTAGCATACGAGCATCAGCGATGAACTTAATCCTTTGAGACCTGTGACTCTGATAAGTAAATGGCTAATTATTTCTAAAGAATGACCATAACCAGGGGCACGATACCCGAAGACTTTACTGGGCAGGGGCAAGTTGTTTCCCAGATATTTCTTTCGCCGTCTGACCTCAAGGAACAAAGTTTGAAGATACAAAACACCGTCAATCTGTGGCAGTTACGTCGAGATTTGGAAAATCTCTCCAAGAGTTTGAACACATTGGAACAGTTGGACGCCAAGTTTTCTATAAAATCCTCCAGGGATGACTTCTTATTATAAACCAAGTGATTTGGGGCATTTGAGAAGTGAAGATTGCTTCTCATCCACAAAAATTGTTGTTCAAAATGGCGACTACTATGCAGGTTATCAATACAGAGTTACATCAGTCTCATGACTTTATTCACTCATACCTCAAAGGGTTTCTATCCTAAGTGATGTGACGACTCCCCGGTAAATCTTTACTTCAGGTAGTCACGACTAATCCCCGGTAAATCTCTACTACAAGAAGTTATGGCACGTTTGATGCAAGGTTTCTCCAGTCAGCAACCTAAGAATCCTCCGTGATTTTCTTTGGTTTCAACCTTCCCCAACGAAGCGAGTGTTTATTTCACTCCTCAGTGGATTTTCTCACTATCTCAATCTTCACCAGTGAAGACGGATGTTTATTTCATCCCCTCGAAGTTTTATCTCCGACATTTTCAGCTACTATCGATTCCAGCTTCCTCGATGAAGTGGATATTTATTTTATCCAGTTACAATGCTCATTCGGATTACTTCAGCTCGCAGTGGATATTTATTTTATCCCCCATGAAGTCTTTTCGATCATTGAGTTTGATTCGTTCCCAGTGAATCTTTCTCATCCCCATCAGAATCACAAGGTTCATCTTGACAATCCTAATGAAATTCATGATGCTCATCCCCAAGTGGAGTGCTCTCTTTTCCCCAGAGAAGCTTTGAAGCAGGACATGTCTCTATATTTAGCTTTCCATTCATCCCTAGTAATGCTTATATCTTGTGAAGATTGGCCGAGTATCCGTATCGAGATGCTTTTTTCGTCTCTAGTTTTTTTCTTCTTCGATGTTTTGTCAGCATAGCATGACATTCATTCTTTTAGATTCATGGCATGTGCGCATTTTGCATCTTGCGTTTTGTGTTGTTTGTTTTGTCACTTTGGTCGTGTTTATCCCCAAGTGGCTGAGTTTTGTCTGCTCCCTCCAAGTAGAGTCATCAGCCCTAGGCAGAAAAAGCACATACTTTCTAATTCCCCACTGAGCTCGATCCTCGTGGAAGATGGTTTCTTTAGTTTTCTTTTCCATATTTGGATAAAGATAAACCCGTTGAGTTCAATCCTCAATGGATAAAGTCTTGTTTGACCGTTTCTTTTCAGTTATTTCCTGGATTGAACTTTGGTCCCTGACAATCACATTTTCGAATATCTCTAGGCTGTTGAACCTAGATCGAGCGTGTATTTATTTTGCCCTTTGTCTCCCCAGGGAGAATCTATTTGAAGACCTCGATGGAAGACATAAATTATTTCTCCAGCAGTATTATTACAACATTTTCAAGGGATTTACACCCAGACAATAAGTGGTAGCTCTTTATTTGAGCTTAGTTTTCTATCTGGATGACAAATGGCAGTCTCCCCATGACATTTTGTCTATCCCTAGAGAAGTTATCAGATTATCAACTTTTCTCCATCAAATGTTATCTCGCCGGAAATCCGTCAGAAAGGTTCATTGAAGACTTTACAAGTGTTCTCTTTATTTGAGAATTCCCATTACAAAATTTTACTAGCATCAACGCAGTGTTCAGCTACAGCAATATTACTTCTCAGTGGTATTCTCCCCAGTGAGTCCACAATTCAATTTGCTTCCATCAAATGGCATCTCTTCGAGAAGTTTGATGAAGATTCAGATGACCTTTCTCCTTATTTGAGAGGACATACTCTACAAGTCAGCCGGCCCGCATCTCTTTTGAAGATCCCTGGCGAAACTTCTAAATCTCCAACAAGTTATGGATTCTAGCTGAAGTCACAAGATCTCCAGTAAAATCCCAACCCCCTGTGAAGTTACCTTTCCAGGAGGAGTTCAAGACTTTTGCTCGAGGCAGACAACCTCGTAGCGTTTTATTTCAAGATGCATGCGAGGCAGACAACCTCGTGGCTCTCATTTCAAGACTTTGTTCGAGACAGACAATCTCGCAACACTTTTTTCAAGACTTTGTTCGAGGCAGACAACCTCGTAGCAACTTATTTCAAGATGTGTGCTAGAGGCAGACAACCTCGTAGAAGCTTATTTCAAGAGGAACGTGAGGCAGACAACCTCGTAGCAGTTTATTTCAAGACTTGTGTTCGAGGCAAACAACCTCGCAGCAATGATTTATTTTCTACCCTTTTCAAGTTGAATGCTTGATCAAAGACATCGGCAGTAGGTATTTCCCTGGTTATTCTCGACAGTAGATTTCCAGAAGACCTCGGCAGTAGGTATTTCCCTGGTTATTCTCGGCAGCAGATTTCCAGAAGACCTCGGCAGTAGGTATTTCCCTGGTTATTCTCAGCAGTAAATTTCCAGAAGATCTCGACAGTAGGTATTTCCCTGGTTATTCTTGGCAGAAGATTTCTAGAAGACCTTGGCAGTAGGTATTTCATATTAAATTCTCTGGTTATTCTCGGCAGTAGATCTCCTGCAGACTTCGACAAACAATCGTTTCTTTCCAGGATCTCGGCAGTAGATTCCCTAGTTAATTTCAAACTTCGACAAATAGTCGTTTATTTCCAGGATCTCGGCAGTAGATTCCCTGGTTAATTTTAAACTTCGACAAACTATCATTTCTTTCCAGGATCTCGGCAGTAGATTCCCTGGTTAATTTCAAAATTTGACAGACAATCATTCCTTTTCTCAGAAGATTCCCCAGTATCCTTGACAATGGACACATTTTCAATAAGACCTTGGCAGAAGGTATTCTCAGAAGAGGTTCTAAGTCTCAACAATGTACTCCTCCAGTTGATATCTCCTGAAGATTCCTCCGATTGACCACTAAAGTAAGATCCTCAAGTAGATTTTGTTAGAAGATTTCATCGCAAGTTCATCACCCCGATTAAGACACCTTGTGATTGTCAGTTGGTAGTCTCTTTCCCCCAGTCGAGTTAGATCTTTCCCGGTGGAGTCTTGTTTTGCTCGTCGGGTCTTCCATTCTTTAGCTGTGTTTCAGCGCTTCAACATCAGTTATCCCCTGTCACATCATTCCTCACAGTTTCTTTGTCTTGCATTCATATCATTTTCATACCATATCATGTGCATTTGGCGGTATCTTAGGACCAAAAATTTGTGCATGTTTGTATTTAAGTCTCTCCTATCTCGTCGAGACGAAGATTTCAATCTCCATATCTTCGAATAGGAGAAACTTAAATAGGGGCATCTGTCGCACCCTAATTTTTGACCCTAAGATCCCCGCTTTGCTCTTTGCATAACATATTAGGTCAATCATTCATGCATAACTAACTGCTTTATCTAGCTTTGTCTGTTTGTTTCTCTTTTAAGGATAGGTGCTGCTGCAGAAGATTCAAGGATCTGAAGGCTGTGCTGTGTGTGTGATTGTCGAGGTTCTCTGGTCCTTTGAGATTGTGCCCTCACCCTTTTTTATCCCTTAACCACTACAAGGTTGACTCTCCTCAAGATTTCCTTAGAGATTCAAGGAGAATTAGGATTCATGACCAGTTGGGTGTGAGCGTGGGAGAATTGATTGGAATTTCGTGGTGAGTTACATTACAAGTGGTATTCTCACTCTTAAAGGATTTCTCATGGCATAGTTTGGGGTTTTACTCGAGAAGATTGATCATTAGTTGTCAGGTGGAAGAACTTGGACTTTTGGTAGTTTGTGAACCATGCACTTTGAAATGTTATTCGTGGATGGAGGAGTGAAATTAAGGTTTAATGTGAAAAATGTTACAAATGAGCCCACAAGTTCAAGTCAATCAGGGTCATGTCCCATGATACCTTCAAAAAATGTTCAAGCTAACTTGCGCCATTAAATAGAGTTCAATTTGTTTCAAGATGGGTTTTATGCCATATTTCAAGTTGGTTTCAAGATTTGTTCCTAGTTCGCCTCGAACCATGATCGAATTTATCCCAAGTTCTAAACTCATCCATTTCCAAGCCGACGTCAAGAACATCACGCTATCTAAGTTACAAGATTAAAATATGTGTCAGAATTTAAAATTAAGGAATCACTTCATTCAGGAATACAAAATCTTGAAGCAAGTTCCAGAAACCCTCAAAGACTCATGCAAATTCAGTTGGCCCTTGCCACATAATCCTTTGTGTTGCCTACATTCATTTTAAATCTGTAGTTTTACTGTGGAATCCTTCTATTAGAAGATTTAAGGAATTACCGCTATTAAAAAACCGCCGGAGCTCAATCGTCTTCATATATTAAAAACTCGTCGGAGCTCAATCATCTTCATATGTCAGATGCCTTCGGCTATGATCATGTTTCTCATGATTACAAAGTGATTGTTATTTACAACTCACTTCTTTAATGAAGAGTTTCTTGTTGAAGGTGAAACTAAAGCGTATGCTTATACTTTGAATACTGATTCTTGGAGAACTATTTAACCTTTCCCTTTTGATATTTGTCTCTAATCATCAACCAATAAGCGGTTCAATTAATTGGATGACCTTGGATGACTCATTTTAAAGAACACGGAATTCAAGACTCTTGGACTAAATGGTTCAATGTTACTCACTTACTAGATCCTCCATAAGGCTCGTGAAAAGTAGGTTCATTGTTCATAATTTCAAGAATGAAACTTCTAAAGTTAACCGTTTGAGTATTAGTGCAAGACTTGATTCATTCAAGAAAGGCAAACACAAATTGAATTGGACAAATTTAAGTTGCACATACAAGAGCGAACTTTTACAATCAATCCAAAATTACAAACTCAAGTGTAAGGAAGTACAAGTTACAAGTACAAAAGTCTCATGACACTATTCTTGAAACAAATTTTAAACCATGTATTCATTTGGACTCGTTACTCTTGCACAGAAAAGATTGGTGGCCCATGTGATTATCACCTCTCCAAACATCATTGTTTCAATTCAGTTTCCATCAACTCTCGTACTAGAAGCTATGCTTGCTTGTTCCCGCGCCGAATATCAATCTACCAATGTATACTTACACCTGAAAATGCTTACAAGCAAAAGAAAGTCAAGACAACAAGAATATGATCAAGGGTACATAACCAATGAAACCATAATAAAGGAAACATGCCGTGTACGGATACAATTATGGCTCAAATTCGTAAATCTCAGGAGCTATCATATAGTTGCAGAAGAGGGAGCAAGTCGTAGCATATGAGAATCCAATACGAGGTTGCGGTTTAAAGTGAAACAAAAGATTTCGGCTATTAATTTTCCTGCAATCCCAACAGTATCATCTTTGTCACCGAAAGAAATCAAAATAATATGCTATCAAAAGGAAAAGAGTTCATCATGATAATGTTCATATCAACTGAAAATATAAATGACAAGTCTCACTTTCAAAAGAGAATTGCAGGATATTGAAACAAGGGTTCGTACCTGTCGAAATGGGACAAAACAACCTGCAACTAAAAAGAGATGGTTGGAGTTAAGAATCGAAATGCAAGAGATTAATTCAAAGGCCCTAAAGATATTCAACCGTATGGCTCTTTCCAGGTAAAAAGATCTTCAACAGAAAAAAGAAATTGGTTGTTCCAAAAGCATCACATAACAACACGAATGATCAGTACAAGCAACAATTGCCAGCATTAAATCAGACAGTTAACTGAATAAAAATGTATTCCCACATGTTGGAACCAATATGGAAAGGATCATCAAGACACCGTCAAACATCATCAATTGCAAAAATCTTGAATGCTCATCACACAATTCATAAAAGCAAGGAAAGAATTAAGAATGTTCCATAACAGTCCTAAACACAATCGTCAAAAGTGGAAAGGAATCAAATATGTTGAGACAAGAAATTGTGGCCTAAGATTGTTTCCAAAACCAGATTAAACATGCTTAGAAAACATTCATTTCTTTCCAAAACAATAAAAAAAAGCTTCAGACAACATTTCAAAAACATTCCAAAACCGCTCCAACATGCTCAGAACAATTTTGAATTCTTTCCATAACCACACGCAAACATGCTAGACCGAAAAAGGAAAAGGATCGAAGATAATCCGACATGTTCACTATACAACCATTAATTCATCAATTGGCAGCAACTACTGAAAGTCTATAAAAGAGGGGAGGAGAATACGAAAAGGGATTCACGGATACACTCACATGGCAGAACATTCGAAAAAAATCATCACGCCAGAAAACCCAGAAAATCCATTACCAATCAAACCATACAAACTATTCATCAACCAAATTAATACACACCAAATTCATAGATCATACACCAGTAAGCAAAACACTACCATTCCAAGCCATTCATCAGCTACACTAGAAATCCACAATCACACGTATTCTCAGAAGAACGAACTCGGAAAAATGCAAAAGGTTCAGAGTTAACTTATCTGTTGAAGTTGAGGATGTTGAAGCCATATCCTCATCGTTCCTCTCCCATTCTCC
Source organism: Lathyrus tuberosus (assembly GCA_022829125.1). Classification (NCBI taxonomy): domain Eukaryota; kingdom Viridiplantae; phylum Streptophyta; class Magnoliopsida; order Fabales; family Fabaceae; genus Lathyrus; species Lathyrus tuberosus. The sequence continues at coordinate 6,504,819 of JALAZF010000327.1, read as the reverse complement.
TTGGCAAACCCTGAAACGAAGGAGCCCACACTCGTTACGCCGGTCAACAAAACAAATCAACGGAGAAAGAGGAAGAGTTCAAAGACGTTACCTGTGAAGCGAACCATCTCACTCCGCCATCGCTACAATCATTTTTCTTTTCCATGCTCTAATAATCGTTGTAATATGTAATCATCTCAAATATAGTGAATTGGGGTTAGGGTTTGCTGGGGGCTAGGGATTTTTGTTGCGAATGTTTGATCGAGAGGGAAGTGGAGAGGAAACGGAGAGTCGAGAGGCGATGAGATTTAGGGTTTTTTTTCTCTCTAAACCCGTTGGAGAAGACGAGAGAGAAGACTGAGAGAGATTCGAGAGAAGCGTTGTTGTTTTAGTTTCTAAGTTTATTTGTTTCATTGATCACGTGTACACACATACACGCCACACTCATACACCCTCCCATCGTGGGCGTCGGATCACGCCTCGTTGGCATCATGCGGTTGAGATCTGAGGGTCCACTGTGGACCCTCTCTCCCTCACGCACCCATTATCGCTCCGTTAATTCAATAATAAATCTGGTTTATTTTAATTCTTTTTTTCTAATAATTAAAATCTGTTTATAACTAATTCTTAAAATAATAACATTTAGAGTTTTTTTTAACCTTTTTAATAAAAATATAACTTCTTTTTCTTTTAAAATATCAATCTCCTTTTTTGGTAAAATATAACTAACTATGAATTAAAAAACTTTTTGTTAAAACCCTTAAATTAGTAAAACCCTTTTTTTTTTCAATAATAAAACTTTCATTAAAATACTAAATTTTTTTTTTAAATAATAATAAAAACCCTTTTAATAAAATTGAATTTTTTTTTTACTAATAAGAAAACCTTTAAACATTTTCCTTCTTTTAAAGTTAATCTTTAACATACTCAAAATAAAAATAAATCTTTTTTTAAGACATTAAAATTAATCTTTTTCTAAACGAAATAAGCCTTCAACTGTTTTTTCTTAAAAATTTATTATTCACTTTTTAACATAATAACTTTTAAAGATAAATAAAATAAAACTTTTAATATTAAAATCTTTTATAAGAAAACCCTTTTTTATTTACCAACTTTATTAGTATAACTTTAAAACTTAAACAAAACTTTAAAATAATTAAAACCTTTTTAAATTAAAAAAAACCCTTAACTTTTTCAAATTAAAACATAATTCTAAAATAATAATAAACCTTTTAATAATAAACCTTAAGAAAAATCAAAACTCTTTCCTCAATAAATCGTTCCCATTAGAATCCTTAGCGCCTAATCATACGCTCGAGTGACTTAGATTAAGACCTTAGTTGTTATTGTGCCTTGCTTGCTTTTGTTTGTTTATCTGTGATGTATGTATGTTTTTCTTCTTGTGCTCTAAACCTTTTCAAAACAATATCAAAATTCTCGATCCAACGTCGAGCCCATTTTCTACCCATATAAGTCGATTGCCTTTAGGCATCGCATTCAACCTTTTGGTCACAAGACACAAGTCTAGCATCACTTTGCTAGCACCCTCGCCTAAATAATAATAATTAACCGCATAAATATCCAAGGGAAAATCCCATGCATGATAACCATGTTATTGTGCATGGTGCACATCATTTGCATCATAATCGACACCTTAAGATAAGTCAATTAGACAACTTAGGATAGATTTCCGAGGTTAGTCCCCCCTTAATTTTGATTTTTTAAATCAAACTTTAGCCCACCTAATTCTCCATACAAGAGAATTAGATGTGAATCATCTCAAAGAAGGGACATACAATCCCATACCCCACATATACAAATAATTCTCAAAACTGTGGTGGTTTCTTAAGATGATGATGACTCATCTTTTCTCCTAGACCTTTTAAACAACATTTAGTATCCTTAATAAGGAACTACAAGTGCTCTGATTCCCTCCTAACAGGATATGTAGGCACAAGATGCGATATCTTGTCGAGCACACTTAGGAATAAAAATAATAAATCACCTACCCTTTACCCTTTAGCAAACAGATAACAAAACAAATGACATAATAAAACAAGAGGTTCCTGTAGAGTACTACAGATATCTAGGATGCTAACACCTTCCCTAGGTATAACCAACCCCCGAACCTTAGAATCTTAGTGCATTTGCATTGCATTGTGGGTATTCGATCTTTCTCCCTTCCCTTGGATAAAATCCAAGACGGTGGTGACATAAAAGAAATGTGATCCTAGTTAACCAATAACTATGGTATCCAATTCTCACCGCGACACCGGGGTTGCGGGCTCTTGGATTGTCGATGACCTTTCCTCGGAGGGGGGGATCTTTGATGGACAGATTCCTCCAGTGCCCCGATCCTTTCGTTCTGCCGCTGGATCAGGAGGTTGGTCTTGTTGATCGCCTCAAGAAGGGCCACCACGGTCGGGTCGGCGTTGGGCGGAGCGGAGACGGGCTGGATTGCCAGTGGGGGCTGATCGTTGTCACAGTCAGCAGGAGTAGGGGAAAGAGAGGTTGTGGCCTCGTCTCTCATAAAACGGGGGTCTTCGAGGAGAGATGAAGGATCATCAACGTCAGTTTTGTTGACGGGGAGGACAGCGGACTAGAGAGCACCTTTGACGTGATCTTGAGAGGCCATGATGGTAATCTTGAATGAGAGTGTTTTGGCCTTAGTATCTGAGGTGGATGTTTAAGACGAGGAGAAAAGTTTTACCACAGACGGCGCCACTGATCGTGAAGGCTTGATCAGATCCTGTGATGTGGGCCACCAAGTACATCTGAGATGTCGGGCGTATGAAGAGGAGGAGGGGGTGTACCTGCAAGGCACTCCGACGCTCAAGTAAGAAAGGGTCAGAGAAAAAAGGACAAGTACAAAGTATGAATTCTTAGGGTGATTTTTGGATACCTGACCCTCTCAAGTGAGAGGGTTTAAATAGTGCCCCCAGCGCGTGGCCAACGGTCCTATTTTCGGGGCGAAATAACCGTTTTCCCAATGAATAGGTAACTTCCCAAACTAGCCGTTATGTCGGGCAGGGTGCCCAAAACTAGCCGTTATGTCGGGCAAATGCGTGGTTTCGGGCACATGCCCTTAGCTGTTCGGGGACAGATGAAGCCGTGCGGAATAGGCAACAGTACCGGGGAGGAATGATGCACTCCTTGCCCGGTTGGGGGGCAGAAAGGTAACTTTTGCCTCTTTGTGGATTGGACTTAGGCAATTGGGCCGTTTTGGGAACAGAAGCGGATCGAGCCATGCCTAGCCATTGGTCCCGTCCAGAACATTATTATTATTATTATTACTATTATTATTATTATTATTATTATTATTATTATTAGGGTTAATAGTCATTACCCCCTTGCAATATTGGCGAGTTTTGATTTACCCCCCTTTAAAAAAATAATTTTGGATTACCCTACTGAAATTTTGGGGTACTCCCTAAACGTGTAAAAACCAGGGGGGTAAATAAAAAATATATATTTTACAGGGGGGTAATTTTTCTACCTAGGGGGCAAAAGACTTAGAATTTTAAAATTTCAGGGGGGTAATCCAAAATTATTTTTTTAAAGGGGGGTAAATTAAAAGTCGCCTATAATGCAGGGGGGTAAATGACTATTAACCCTTATTATTATTATTATTATTATTATTATTATTAAAAGACATCATAAATTAATACGACCTATATTTTGGGTAGTGCCTTGTAAATTTAAGACTCTTTCTATTGAATTTATTAAAATGTCTAGTAATTTTGATTGAGTTGATTGAAGCAACATGTTGCAAAAGTAATCTCTGTTGTGTAAATTCGATTCAATCAGAATTACAAAAGATGTAGTGTGTAATTGTTCATGCAAACTGTTATGGTCGGCCAAAAGGAATATACGGTTTGGCCGAACAATTGCATACATGTGATGGTAAATATGTAGTAATTATTAATTTTATGCATGTGGGTAGACGTCCATTATTTGACCGGACTTATTACTAATGTTTGATCATTGCGTGAGAGTATCGTTTACAATTAATTTTTTCAATCAAAGATTGAGAATTAATGGTGTGTTTGGTATCTTGTTTGAGTCTTTTAATTTATAAGTAAAGATGACTGTCTATATATAATAATTTATTCACATATCAGTAATGATGTTGTATGAGTGTAAATCTTTCAAGTGTTTACTTGATTGCACTCACGCATATAAGGTAAAAACGTGACAATTGTAAGAATTTATTATTTATAAATATTAATTGTCAGTGTTTGATCATTGTAACAAAATACCACTAACAATTGATATAGTTGTCTAAAGACTTGACATGAATGATGCACTTGATATTTTTTGGTAATCTATAAACTAATATAGTTTATGTATATGTAAAATAAGTTATATTTTGATTCTCAAAAGTTTTAACTTTTAGGAATAAAATATGAACATTATTTTCTTAGATCTAGACCTTACATAGGGATGGAGAAACTCAAATTCTCTCACAAGTAATATATTTAAAGTGAGACTCAAGTTTAAAAAGTGAGTACACTCAAAATTTCACAGGTCTATGATCTTAAAGCTTTGTGACCCAGAGACATTAGAGGTGTTATTTAAGACGACATAAATTTTTTTCATATTATCTTTGCTTAAATTCTAGTGCTTCTAAAGCAATAAAGCGAAAAACAAACTCTTATTGGAGTGATGACTTTTAATTAAGATTATTAAGCAAAGAAAATATTTGAAGCCCATTATGAAATTATTTAATCTGGCTAAAGCACTATAGTTTCGTCAATTAGGTGACTTTGTCAAAAATTTAGCATATTGTATTCTCTTTGCACAATTAAGTTTATAACTATTAAAGTTAGAAATTATTCTTTAATAGAATAATTTCATAAAGTGTGCAATAAAGAAAAGATTAAAGCAAGAGAAAATAAAATAGTGCTTATTCAGTAAATACCTCAAAGGATAAGGACAAATAAAGAATAATAAGAAAATATGATCTGAACTGACAAATGTTCAATGGTGTTGAAAGATACATCAATTTAAAGGGGACAAATTTGGTGAAGATTGATATTTTTTAAAACTATTTTAGATTGTCATTATAAGCTTAAATTTATATTTAAAAGACGATTTGGTGAATGAATAAAGTTTTATTTTAATATGATAACTTCTTTTTTTTTAAATGATGAATTCAATTTGTCTCTTAAATTCAAATATTATTATAGTTAATTCAGTCATTACTTGTGACAATCTAGAATTGTTGAAAAGTTTGAGAAATATAAACTTTAGTCTCAAGTTAAAGAATATTTTGAGACAAATATTGTAATGTGTCTTGAGAATATTGAGTTTGGGGGAGAGATATGGTCAAAGAACAAAATTGAGTGGGAAATAATTGGTTCTGACTCAATTCATATATTTGGACCCTCATGCGAATTTTATTGTTCTTTCTCTCAATTAAATTAAGAAATTAATTCTTGAAGATCAAACTCAACATCCTCAAGAACTAGATCATCAAGTGTCATAAAGAATTGACTGAAAAGAGAAATTATATTCGGTATGATTGAAAGACTCCATTATGATAGTTGTGACACTCATTACTAGTTATAATTTTGGAGCTTCATAAGATGGATATCAAGTTAGTGTTTCTTAATGGCGACATTAAGATATACAATATGGTGCAAGGAGAGAAAATTTTGTGTCAATGGATACAAAGTTTATGGTTTGTGAACAGATAAAATCTATTTTTGAGTTAATGAAATTGTCTCATCAGTGATACCACAGTATTTCATAAGGTAATTTCCTCATTTGGTTTTAAGATGTCTATTATGAAAAATTAGTGGGTTTTACAAGTTCGGTGGGAGTAAGTTTATTTTCCTAGTTTAATGTGTCGATCTTATTTTATTAAGTCAGCAATGATATATGATTATTGTATGAAACCAAGACATCTCTAACAAAATTTTAGCGATGAAAGATCTTGGACACATCTCTTTTGTATTAGGTATTTAGATACTTAGAGATTATTCTCAAGGTATCATCTGGTTAGCACAAAAGATTTATGTATATATCAATAAAGTTGAAAATAAAATTAACATGAAAGACAATAAATTAGGGTATGTCTCAATTATCAAGGGAGTCTATTAAGTCTCAATCATTGTCCAAAATAAAAGAATCTGGAAAATTTAAAAAATTAAGTTTTTTATACTTTTTCGGTTTTTGGAAATCTTATGTATATGCATCAGGAATAAGCGTATATAAAATGAGATCATTTAGTAGATACGAAAATTCAAAAAGGCAACCATAAATATTGTTATAGGGAACAAAAGAATTTGTGCTCACATATTAGAGATCGAATAATTTGGAGATCATTAGGATATTCATCTCTGGTCCTTTTGGATGTTTATATATAATGGACATACTAACTCAAGAAATGACTATAAATATTTATGTCACTTGGTTGCATATAGTAAAAGGTTTTGAAAGACAACTCGAGTTATATTGTGACATAAGTCAGTCAGATAATGTTTCAACAACTGTTTTATAAAGTTCATTAACTTATAAGTTGTTGTTGAATGATATAACATATAGCTAGAAATTTTATGCTAGTTGACTTACTAATCAAAGACTTGGCATATAAGATATTTTATATGGTTGTTGTCACTAAGGATGTCCTAGATTAGTGAGAGTCACTCCTTCTTTATGTTTTATAATATTGTTTTGATATCGATACAGACTTTATGTTAAAGTTATCTGCAGAAATAAAGTTTATGAGGTTATTATTGTTATAACCATTTCTGTATCGTTTGTGCAAATATTGAACTTGCAAACTTCAATTTGATCTCAATAAAGAATTCGTTTGGACCAGTTGGAAATAGGCATGATTCAGAGATCACATTACATGAAATTTCCATGTCACTCATCCATATCGATCTTTGTCATCAAGTACATTGATGTGATGGTCGTCGGGGTTCTGTCACGTTATACGTCAGTGACAATAGCCGCGGTGGTCCCATTATTGATGTATGAGGTGGATTAGATTGTAAAGTTGAAATCTAAAGATAAATAGCATTCGGATGCGCGCCTAAAGAATTGTGATATAATTATTAAAAGTATATTGCCCAAGTGGGAGATTGTTAAAATATTTTATAATATTAATATTGTTTAATTATTATATTCCAATCATTATTATGTGGGCATATATATTTTAATTATATTATTTATTTATCAAATTAAGAGCCTTAATTGATTAAGTGGTCAAATAAATTTAAAAAGTTATTTAGATTTCTATTTAGTAATTAATTAATTAATTAATTGGATATGGGCTCAAATATGAGTGGATGTCAGGATGACCTATTTGGGAATAATGAGAATCCTAATTGGTCATCATACTATATATAGACTATGGTCCCCAATATACCGTACAACAAGCAATTTATCTCTTCTCCCCATATGAAGAGTATTCAAGGCATTAGGAATACCGGTTGAGGAAGAACCATACAAGCCACCAGATGTTCGTTGTTTGTTTCAACCTTTCAGAATTACCGCCAACAAAACTTTCTCAATAGATCCAGGTATTCATGCAATCTCTTCTCGCATATACTAACATGTCGTAGATCATGTAATTATATATATGTTTATATTATCTATTTTATTTCGCACTAAAGTATATGATATAATAGGTAGAACATGTATATGTGATTAATTGTTATTTATTTAATTCCAACATGATCTCCCCTTGAGGAGAGTTGGGTGGTGCTAAATATTGATGGGGCAGTGCTACACAACTAAAAGGCTGGTTGTGGGGGCATGATTAGGGACTACAAAGTTAATTGGATTTGAGGATTCACTAAATCGATATGTCATTGCTCAGTTTTGTTTGTTGAACTGTGGGGAATACTCGAAGGAGCCGAATTGTTTAACAACATTAACAGGTAGAAAAAGTTGATCATTCAAACAGACTCAAAGGGAGCCTATGATGCAATCATATTGGAGCAACAAAGGAAAGACAACGACCTATCTTTGATGAGACATATTCATCAAGAGCTAAGAAAAGTGGAAGATTATAGATGCATCCATGTCTATAGATAATCGAACATATGTGCAGATGGATTATCTAAAATAGGAGCAAAACACTCTTTAGGCATACCACTCTTTGAAAACTATGTATAAAGAGAATATGAAGGATATCTCCCTATGGAGGAATAATCTTGTGTAGTTCTTTGGGTTTTATTCCTCACCAATCACGAAAAAAATTTCAACTCAAAATAAGTAGCATGGGTTCTATTTACATCATTGATTATTAGTAACAAAAATTTAGTATTTTCTAAATTAATTATAATAAAACCAACTAAACGAACTAATATCACACACAAAAATTGATTAAAATACATATTTATAATTTAATAAAATCAACCTAAAGTTAACATATTAGAAAATAAAGTATTTATAATCTTAAACCTAAACATATAAGTTATTATTAAATAAATTTGTTCAAATATTACTATATTAATAAAATAAAGAGCATCCTCTAAATTAAATAGCTTGTAAAAATTATAAAATTAATTAATTATTAAATTACCATAATAACTCATCATTTAACTAGTTTTGCCAAGAATATTTATGTTATGATCATCACATCAAATTGATTAATAAATAAATATATAGAATGAAATCCTTATTATTTAATTAAGATTTAAAATATCAAGTCCCATAATTAAAATAAATAAACTTTAAGTTATAATGATTTAATAAAAATAAGGATGCTATGATTTCATTAGATTCCTTACACGTAAAATAATCAATTGAGCAAATAATAAATAATAATAAAATTTATCAAGAAATTTTTTAGAATTTATATAAAATATTAGGATGTTACACAAATATTGCCTACCACACTCCATCATCACAGATAACGACAAACAATTTGAAAGTTAGATGTTCTAAGACTTTAATAATGACCTTGACATCAATATCAAGTTTACCTTGATTAATCATCCATAACCCATTAGACAATTTGAATCACCCCACAAAATCACCCTTAAATAGATTGAGGAAAAGATTGGACCAAATCAAAAGGAGAACGTGTTGAGGAATGTACCATAGTATTATGGTTATATAACACTTCATCTAAATCATCAAAAGAAGAAGCACCGTTTAAACTTTTATGCATGTGTGATGTAATGGTACTAGTGGAAGTGTGGAACTCACGTAAATTTCATTATGAGTATGGGTATTAAATGAGTTACATTAGAGTAAAAAAGTAGGAATACCCTTAACCCACTTAGTGAGGTCAAAGAACTACCACATATAACTAGATATGTTGCAAAACTTAGAGTTGCAAACAAGCTTAATACTTAAGTTAAACCAACTAACTTTTAAGGAAGAAGATTTTGTCTTACGAAAGACTAATGACGTAAGGAAGGAAAAGCAACACGAAACATGCAACTATCTAGGAAATGTAACATTTGATCATCTCCATACTTGGAAGATGCGCATATAAGTTTGTAGTCTTATAGCCATCTAGGAAATGTCACATTGGATCATCTTCATAATTTGAATGTCATGTACCTCAAATTTAATTTTATTTTTTAAAATTGTAATAGGATGATATATAATATTTTCTACTAGGGTTTTTTCTTAATGTTTTTTTAGTCATTGGAGGTATTATGAGTTACATTCTTTTATCAATTTCATTATTATAAAGTCTATATCCAATATAGTTTGTTTTTAAACTTAAAACAAGCACATAAGCCTAATGGTCAACGTTGATATCTTGCTCTAGCAATTTATCAGCAAAATACATAAGTCTGACAATTTGCATCGGCACCCTGATGAGAGAATCCATATGTGAGATTACATAGCCTGGTGTTTGACGTCGATAACTTGATAAGGCAATACATCAGTTGACTTCTATAACCAAATATAAATTTCCTCAAGACCATGATGTGCCAATCTATCATTGAGATTACATAAAGCATATGGCCTGATCTAGGGTTGGACAGAAATCTAAAAACCGGCCCAACCCGACCAAAGCAAGTTGACTGTGATGCACCAGTTTGGGATAGCCGGTTTAGCAGTTTGTTGGTTTAATGAAGGGTGGGTTCAGTTGGGTTTAGGCGATCGGTTTAGGGTAGTAAGTATGGCCCATAATAATCCACACCCGATCAGCCCATAATGTATTTATTGAATTGAGTAGAGAATAAAGATGGATATGGCCCAATACCAGCCTTGTGCAGCCTAACCCAAATTTCATTCACTATGCCTCACACTCACACAAAGTGCATATACTAGGGTTTCATTTGTTTCATTTCATTTCAGCATCTCTTTGTTGTGTTGTGCTAGGGTTTTCTGTATTCACGCACGAACACGAACCCGCCAGCCACCGGTATAATCGCCCCCGTCCACCGAACGACGAACACCACGCATCATCACCTAAGTTACACTCTCTCCCTCTTTCTCTTATCTCCCTCTGCTAGGGTTTCATATTATTTTTTTAATGAAAACATTTTGCTGAAATGTGATGGATGTTTGAACTGTGATGGATGTTTGAACTATGATAGATGTTTGAACTATGATGGATGTTTTTGTTTTACACATATATTCAAGGACACAAGTCTTTGAGTTACTCTCTTTCCCTCTGTCTCTTTCGTTTATGTCTCTTATGTATGTGATATTGTGATGGATGTTTTGAGTTATGATGAATGTTTAAACTGTGACTGAACATTATTGTTTCAACTGATGTTTCTTTATGTGCTATGTTTGATTTAGGTTCATTGTGTATGTGTGTTCTATGTGTGTTATAAGATGTTGCTATGTTTGAGTCTACTATGTAATATTCTAATTTTATCTAGATCATCTGCTATATATGTTTGAATTATGATGGATATTTTTATTTTACACATATCTTCGAGCACACGTGTTTTTGAGTTACTCTCTCTCCCTCTGTCTCTTTCGTTTTTGTCTCTTATGTATGTGATATTGCGATGGATGTTTTGAATTGTGATGGATGTTTAAACTGTGATTAAACTTTGTTGTTTCAATTGATGTTTCTTTATGTGCTATGTTTGATTTAGGTTCTGTGTGTGTGTGTGTGTGTGTGTGTGTGTATGTTCTATGTGTGTTATAGATGCTTCTATATTTGATTCTACAATGTAAGATTATGAGTTTACCTATATCATCTGCTATGTATGATTCTGATTGTTCTATGATATGTTTGGATTAATGTGTTATAAATTTCTGCTAAGGTTTAATGTGTTATAATATTAATGTGATGTAAGATTTTGATGTTGTCTAGTTCAATTATATTTATTTTATTAGAAGATGAAACATGGAGAAGGCAGCTCGCATGGAGCGGGAGAACGTAGCTTCGTTGGTGCTGGAGAGGTTAGCTTGAAAGGAGTGAGTCAAGGTATGTTATCAAGTAACTTGTTTGACAGTTATGATAGTTGGTTATTAGGATAGTTAGTTTGTTATTACTTCATCTGAGTGGCATTTTAATGGATGTAACAACTTTTTAAAGGTTCCATCCGTGTTTCTTTAAAAAGTTGTTACATCCATTAAAATGCAACTCAGATGAAGTAATAACAAACTAACTATCCTAATAACCTACTATCATACTGTCAAACAAGTTACTTGATAACATACATTGATTCACTCTTTGAAAGCTAACCTCTCCAGCACCAACGAAGTTACGTTTTCCCGCTCCATGCGAGTTGCTTTCTCCATGTTCCATCTTCCAATAAAATAAATGTAATTGAATTAGACAACGGCAAAATCTTACATCACATTAATATTATAACACATTAAACCTTAGCAGAAACTTATAACACATTAACCCAAACATATCATAGACCAATCAGAATTATACATAGTAGATGATCTAGGTAAAATCAGAATCTTACATAGTAGAATCAAACATAGCAGCATCTTATAACACACATAAAACACACACACACACACACATAGAACCTAAATCAAACATAACACATAAAGAAACATCAATTGAAACAACAAAGTTCAATCACAGTTTAAACATCCATCGCAATATCACATACATAAGAGACGAAAACGAAAGAGCCAGTGGGAGAGAGAGTAACTAAAAAACGTGTGTGCTCGAAGATATGTGCAAAACAAAAACATTCATCATAGTTCAAATATACATAGCAGATGATCTAGGTAAAATCAGAATATTACATAGTAGACTCAAACATATCAGCATCTTATAACACACATAGAACACACATACACATAAAACCTAAATCAAACATAGCATATAAAAAAACATCAGTTGAAACAACAAAGTTCAATCACAGTTTAAACATTCATCATAGTTCAAAACATCTATCACAATATCACATACGTAAGAGACGGAAACGAAAGAGACAGAGGGAGAGAGAGTAACTCAAAGACTTGTGTGCTTGAATATATGTGTAAAACAAAAACATCCATCATAGTTCAAACATCCATCGCATTTCAGCAAAATGTTTTCATTAAAAATATATGAAACCCTAGCAGAAAGAGATAAGAGAAAGAGCGAGAGAGAGTAACTTAAGTGATGATGGGTGGTGTTCGTCGCTCGGTGGACGGGGACGATTATGCCAGTGGCCGGTAGGTTCGTGTCCGTGCATGAATACTGAAAACCCTAGCACAGCACAACAAAGAGATGCTGAAATGAAATGAAATAAATTAAACCCTAGTAGATGCACTTCGTGTGAGTGTGAGACATAGTGAATGAAATTTGGGTTAGGCTGCACAGAACTGGTATTGGGTCATATCCATCTCTATTCTCTACTCAATCCAATCAATACATTCTGGGCAGGTTGGTGTAGATTATTATGGGCTCATACTTGCCACCCTAAACCGACCGCTTAAACCCAACTGAACCCACCCTTCATTAAACCGACAAACTGCTAAATCGGCTTACTCGAACCGGTGCATCACGGTCAGGTTGGTTTGGTCGGGTTGGGCTGGTTTTTAGATTTTTGTCCATCCCTAACAAGACCATAAGGGATAACATTAGTAAACACATAATCTAAAAGTAAATTCTCTTATTTATTTCAATTCCAAAAATTCACATCTAAAAATAAAATAAAATAAATATTACAAAAGATATTTTTGCTAAAATTATAAAAAAAGAAAATGTGTAATCCAACAAGAGCATGGATAAGGCTAGTGGTAAAAGATAGGGTGCAAATAACACAAGTATATCCATTGTTATTGTAATAAAGGAAAACAAATTGCAATGATAAATTCAGTGAAAATGCCTACAATTGAATATAAAAATCCAAAAAGTTCTCAATAAAAAACCCATTTGAGAATATCCCTTTTCATATACCATATTGTTCTCAACAAAAAAGACACATGTATTTACATTTTTTCAATATATTGTTCCCTAAATAATCACAAATTGGTGTTAAGATGATTTACCAACAACAAACAATCGAGGAAAAGCTCATTACAAACGTTTCATACATTTGAAAATAAAAATATTTTTTTGAAAAAGTATTTATAAGTGAAAACTTTAAAAAAATGACTAGAAGTTAAAACATAGTGGAAGAATAATTCAACCATAAATGAGCCGACACATATTTATAAGTAAGAAGCAAACAAGTGATATATTGGGGAGGGATTTCAAAAACTAGTTGATTGACCGGTGGTCAAATACACAAAATAAGTATTAAGTTAAAAAAATTTACAAATTACATTTCATGAGGTTTCATCTACAGACCTCTATGATGACATCACAACTTATATTTTTGTTCACCTTATCACCGATTTCACCTCTATTGGAAAAATCAACACCGTACTTCCTAATTTCAATTATGTTAGGTTGGTTGTCTTCACTAGTCATGCCTCACCCTTCTTGCTAAGCTTTATTTTTTCATCATATTCATCTCCACCCAAAATTTTAACAAGCATGTCATCCTTGATTTCTTTGGTGTAACTAACATTATAGACATAAACATCGGAGGATACTAGCTTTACTTACGCAACAACCTATATAAAACCTACAACAAACTCTAAAGTTGTGTTCATATTTAATTCATGCCTTCCTTCTTCATTTATTGAACCTCTTTTTGAAGAGTTGGGTTATCAGATTATATTTTCTTCATGTTGACTTGGTGATCATAAATCCTCACCAAATAAGTCAACAAGACTCTTGCCATATAATATTATGTGTGTATGCTTAAGTTTGGGTATAAAGCTTTTATCACATATAACATCATCCAACCCAACAACAGGGAATATAACAGATATCCAATATATGAATATATTTAAAGCAATAAAAAATGCAATAAATAACATAAAGATAAGGCAAGTAAACAGTAAATATGAACACCCAAAAAAGCAAGGAAACAAACAAAACTAGGTTAGACTCTCTCTTGCAGGAGAAATGAAGTCCCCAGGAAAGTTGCCAACTGTCGCGGCGCGAAAAACACCGAGCGCATCGCATGCTCGTTGATGCAACAGAGTCGCCACCGAACTTTATTTATTCCAAAAGGAAAGGTAAAATATCGATAAAACTTATGGGAAAAAGAAACAGGTAAGGGAGTCGGTTATGCGAGGGGAAGGTATTAGCGTCCCTCACATTCGTTGTACTCAATGGGAACTGTTTTGTTTGTTCTTTGCGTGGATGGGTGTTACTATCTAAAGGTTACTTGCAAAAGGGGAAAAATAAGTTTTAAATTAGTATGCTCGCCAAGGATTCAAACCCTCGTGCCTACGTATTCTCATAGTGCATTGAGAAAATCAGAGTTCTGTAGTTCATGGAAGAAAATACAGATATGTTGGTTGATTTTAGGGAACAATTATAATCGTATCCTAGAAGTGTGTAGACGTTAGCTGATTTGATTCTCGTTTGGATACTTCAAGATTTTAGTCTGACTGCTAAGAAACAGATTATAACGTATCTTTTATGAAAAGAAAGATAATTGTTTTGAAAAAGGCTTGTGTGATTAAAGGAAACAAAAAGTTGATAGAATTAAAAAAAAAGAACTTGCTTGAATTGAAAAAGTGTTGTGAAATGGTGGAGTTTGTTGCTTAAGGTGTAGTGAAAGTATTGTTTGAACCAGGATTGTGTTGTTTGGATCCATAGGTTGGGTGTCTGAATCAAAGAGTGTGGCGTTAACTAGTAGACGGTGTGGCCAATGCAGGATTGTAGGATTTCGCCTAGATCCAGGGACCAAGACCTACAAGAAGGGGTGTTTGCCTAAGCACTGGGTATGACAAGTCAAACATGCATGAATGGTGCTTGCCTAAGCACTGAGACTGACAAGGTAAACATGCATGAAAGGTTTTGTCTAAACACTGGGTCTGACAAGACAAATATGCATAAAAAAGCATTTATCTAAGCACTGGGTCTGAAAAGACAAACATAAAAGGAAAATGAGGTATGCCTAAGTATGAGACTAATAAGGCAGACATGCATGAGAATGAGGGGTTTGCCTAAGCATTGGGTCTGACAAGACAAACATTTATGACGGGTATTGATCCAGAGATGGGTGATTTAACCATAAGGTGATAAACCCAAAGAATGTATGGATGTCCAAAGAACGCAGTGTTTGATCCAAAGAGAAGAGTATTATTGATAAGGATTATTGCAGTGTTGTCTATGGAGAAGAAGACTTGACAGTTATTTGATTTGAATTGCACTAAAGTCTATGAACAGATATGAATACTTTGAATAATTGGGTCAGGTGTCCCGTAGTGAAAAATATTCATAATGAGGATGGGAGTACTCCCTCTCATTCCATCTCCACTTCTTAAGGCTCGTGGCGTGCAATTTGTATCGTAACCAACAAGTTTTGAAAGAATAATCTTTTTGTTATGCTTGAAGGATGAAGCAATGATTTAATCTTGATGTCTAAAGTCTTCACAACCTTGAGTATGAAGCTTGACTTGAATTTGACTTGAGAGGTCTAGTACAATGCAAATGCAAAGGTATCAACTCAATCAAGTGATTAAAGGACTTATGATCACTCAATTGAGTATGAGTCCTAAGGGAATCGGGAAACAAAGTCCAATATCAAGTGTAATTAATTGATCAAGAATGATCTTGATCAACTAATCAAAGGGTGATGATCATACTAAGGACCTATTAAGCACATGGATTTTATTTGAAGCTTAGAAGCATAAAAATTAAATTATCATGTTCTAGTGATTTTTTAAAGAAAGATTAAAAAAACTAATTATAAGGACTAATTCAATTAATTCCTAACTAAACTCTAATCATGTATTATTTTTCTCAATGTGCTTAAAAGAAATTTTTGAATTAAAATGTGCTAAAAATATGACTAATAAATTAAAAAATATAAAAAATAATAAAGAAAGAAAATAACATTAAAAATGAATTAACATGAATATCCTAAGTTCTATGAGTTTAATTGAAAATTAAAGAAAAAATAATGTGACAAAAATTCAATTAAAGACTAATTAATATCTAATCTAACAAGTATTATTTTTAAAGTGATGAAAAAATATATTGTATGTATTAAAATGTGTAGAAAAATATTAGGAAAAAAATGAAAGAAAGCAAATAACTAATAATTAAAAAAACATCACTGCAAGGGGGTTCAGCCCATTTTATGGGGTACTAGGCGACAAAAATGGCCCAATCTGGGGGCCAAAAATGGTCAAATGGCTTAGTCAAACAAAAAAATAGCATAATGAACAATTAGCAAGGAGAGTCAACGTGAAAATGCTTCTGGCCGTGGGATCAGCATGAGTGAGATTTGAAGGTGATGAACGCGTGTGTACGCTACACTAGCTAGCACATGATCCCTATGTTTTGTCTGATCCATGTTTTTTCTAATTCGCTGGGCAGATCCAATGGTAACGCGCCATGGCGCGGAGAGAGAAAGGGAAAAAAAATCGGCATGGACACGTGTCAGCATACTGTGCATTCTGCATTTATTCCACATTGTTCTTTAATTGTTCAAACATTCATGAATTTGATCTACTAGAATTATTAAATCCAATATACAATATGCAAATTATATAACACCGTACTCAATTTTTCACAAGGAATCCATATATGTGGTCGAATTTTACAAAAGAGCACACATTTTGAAGAATCGGGCGAAAAGGTGAAGAACAAAGTGTATAAAGAATCGATCAATTCACATTCGTTATAATGATTCGTGAAAAAGTAATCACATATTCGAAATCGTGATGAAAAATCGCTTCTAGTGATGTATTTATATGTTATTAATAGTTAAGAATTAAAAAATCACTATTTTCAAGTTTATGTGTTCTATGTAAAAATAAGTGATTATCTTAATGAGCTCATTCAAAACAGTAGATTAAATTAAACAACATGCAAACATCAAATAATTCATGGCAAAAGTGCGGAAGAGATGAAAGATTACCGACGGAGCGGATGTTTGCTCCGGTTAGTATTGAAAATCAGAATGTCGAAGAGAAACTCGAAATACTTCAATAATAAGCTCCTTTAATCCAATTAATTTCCAAGCTTGATGATTATTTTTATGATGAATGAATGTAGAAGATGAATCTTGAATGTAGAATATTGATGAATAAGCGTGAATTGATGAACTTTGGATGATGATTGTTGATGAATCTTTATGAACTTTAGATGATAATTGTTGATGATAATGTATGAATTGTTGATTGATAATTTGTGAAAATTGGATTATGGCTAAGTTCCACCATTTTAGAACTTCAATGTGAAGTTCTAAATGGTGATGAAGATGAACTTTAGTGATGGTGAGGAAGAAGATGAATTGAGAGAGAATTTCAGAAGAAAAATGGTTAATAGTGAATTTTCTAAGTTAGGTTAGTTAACCACCCAAAATTGTGAGAAATGACATGTTTATATCGACTTTGCAAGTGAATGAACACCCTTGGATTGTGATCCAAGTAATAGATTTATCAATGGTTAGAAATTAATGTAATCCATAGTTGCGGATCACCAATTTTAACCATTGGATTAATTTAATAAGAATGGTTAGGATTGAATTAAAAAATGGAAGTTGGGATTTGTGTTTTTTTGGAAGTTATTTGTGTTAGTTTGGTAGTTATGGTAGTTAAGGGCTAATTGGGTAATTGAATGATTGTGAGGAATGAGGTAGTTAAAGACCAATGGCATTTGAGTTTAGCAAAAGTGCCAAGTTGGAATGTAAGGAAAATGGTCACTAGTAATTAACTTGAATTTGAATGCTTTTGCCTTGATTTTTTTTACCACTTTTGGCTTAAATTTTTAGTGAATCATCCCATGATTTAAGTGCTTTTGGGAAGTGATTTTGTGCTGAAAATAAGGACTTTTGAATGGCGTAAACCCATGGATTAAATTCTTAATTTTTTGAGTATAGATTAATGTTGGAAAGTGTTGAAAAACAAGTATTGAAGTGAAGCTTGATGAAAGATAGAATTTGTTGGAAATTAGCACTTGACATAATCATGACACAAGTCATTTGTGATGAATGATGATGAATCCCTTTATCAAATACTTCTAGAATAGGTCTAGGAAAATTCAAGAGTTAAAATTGAGTCAATGGTCGACAGTTGTCCAAAATCAACAGTTGACCAAAAAGTCAATTGTTTGACCAAAAAGTCAATTGTTCCCAAAAGACGTAATTTTTTTACCCACTTTCCTTGTAATTCATTCTTTTGATTTGTATCTCAAGAAATATGCATTGTACCATGAATTTCCAATAAATGAATGAAATCTTCCTTTTGCCCTTTTCTTTGAATCCAAGCAATCATCCGAATTAAGTAACAATCATTCCAATCTCCTAGCTAACCATGAAAAGAGATGATTCGCACCACAAGTGATATGGAAAATAAGCACGAATAATTACCGCATGATATCCTCTTCGAAAATTCACTTAAACCAAATAAATCCATTATAGCTGAACCTTTAGTATGAACTTGTTACAATATGCAAATGGCGATGAATGACCTAAATGCATGATCAAATAGACAAATGTATGCAGATGAACAAAACCATAAGCCATGTGAATTGAATGAGGAGGTAGGGAAAATTTTAAGGTATGACACTCATGCATACAATAAATAAACCAACAGAGAAGTAAAAGTTTCTTTAGTCTATACAGTGCTAGAATTAAATTTCAATATTAAAATTATCTCCCCGGAAGCGGCACCAAAAACTTGATGCTGCTCAATGTCATGCCCTCATTTTTACCCTAGCATTTTCATAACATCCGTTCATCCTACATTTTGCATTAGCATCATTTCATCATTGGTCCACGAGCAGGGTGATTCATAAGTTTGAGTGAGGACTTCCCCTCTGTTTGCTTTCCAAAGTGTTCTCACCAAGTTCACATTTGTTTTCTATCTTGGTACCTTTATTCTTAAGCTTATGGATTTTGTAATTAGGGTTTACTCATTCTTGTCATTCATTAACATTTTATATAACTATTGTGCATTCAAAAATATAAAAAAAAATATGTTGCATTTGCTTTTCTTTCTCTATGTTCATTAGGGTTGACAAGGAGGTATCAAGGAAGGATCACTGCCTCAAGTCAAGTATGTCGAGATTGCTTCAATGGCCATTCATTCATGATTCAATTCAAGTGGAGGGTTGACTTAATCTTGGTCAAACCCAAGATCTTTGCTTCATTTAGAGGTCATTACAAGTTATGGATCATTTTGAAGACAAATGTGAATCAAAGTCAAGTGTTTTGTGTTGGAAATCATTAAGTGATCAAGTCTTGATCCAATTAGGGTTTTGATTTAGAGACCAAGTTCCTCGTGATTCAAGTGGCTATATGTTCAAGTTTGTTTCATTTTTGGATCCATTCTTCAAGGAATGACCTTTAATTCTAAGGCATGTTCATTTTGGTTGAAATATTGTCAAAGAATGTGGATTGTGGTTCATCATGGTTTAAGTGGCAAAGTGTTTACAAATTGTCCAAAAGCTCTTTCAAGATTTATCAAATTTGTTCTAACATAGAAGCTAGGCCTTGGTTCATCCATTTTAAGTTTGGGTTCTAATGGAAAATTCAAAATTGGTGTGAAATTATTCCAAATAGACACTGTCTTACAAGCTTTCAAAAACAACCAAAACAAACAAAAACACAATTGCAAGGCAAGAAGTAGGGTGCAAAAACAACACAATCATCCAAAGGCCCAATACAATGTCCACATTATAAGTCTTGTGATCCAAATGATTCAATGCAATGTGATTCAAGTACAAAGGCAGTAAAAACAATACAAAATTCCAAGGCCCATGTTACAAGAGTCCAATGAGGCAAATGATATTGAGAAATTACAATAAGGCAAATGGAATTGAGAAGTTACATCATGAAGCAAAAATCACGATTAAAACAAAACGAAAAAATAACACATAGTTAACAAACTTTCATTGCAAGTCCTAATTTACCTTCTCACTAACTATAAATCAGCCTTGATTTCACAAGCAAAGGAACCTTTCTTGATTATTCTTCACGTACATGCTGAATATTCCTCATAAGACATATTCTTCTTCTTCACGACATTCCTTCTTCACTCTACACATCATTCCATATGCACCAAAATACCATCATTGCATCGTCAATTTGAATAATTCACAAACTTATGCAAAGTTTCACCAATATACTAATTTTCCTCTGTCCCTCTCAAAGGCTTCACACCTTAACGGACTCCCTGTTCATCCTCAACAAATCACGAACCTCTTTATCACACTCACGCTGCAAAAAAACCTCAAACATCAACAACATCATGCAAAAACGTAAATCGTAAATCACAGCTTTAATATATCCACCACCAACTCCACGTAACAATAACGCAAACAAGCAAAGGAGAATAGGAAGAACGTGCATCACCTGATCAAGCTTTGAAGGTGGTTCATCTTTTCTTTTTCATTGCGAATATGTGGTTTAGGATTTCGTAATCGTTTTTGGATTCATTGTGTCATAGAAACGTGTTTGAAAAAAAACGATGGCAGACTCAAGAGGAGGTGGAGGCGAGTTTCATAGTTGTGCTTGAGAGCTCTGCCGCTGCCGGCAATGGACTCTGGTGCGGCAAAAAATGTGTGCTTCTGGCGAGGGATTTGGAAGGAGAGTGAAGAAGAACAAACGCGTTTACTTGTTTTAGCACATGAGGCTGGCGTGTTTTCACAACTTGCTTATTTTTATGAGTTGGTGTGGGCCTTTCAGCCCATTGTGATCCCTTTCTACACCTCTCATAGTCTATTTTACCTCCCCCTCCTTCTATTTTATTTATTTTGTTACTTTCCTTTCTAATTCTTTTTTTATAAAAAAACATCTATTATCTTTTTTAGTTTATATTTAAATTTCATTATTAGATCTTTTTTATTATTCTATTTTTTATTCGATTTTTGGTTTACTTTTGATTTTCACTTTTGTGATCATGTGGTTGATAAAATCTTCAACATCATGGAGTAATGATCCCTAGGTTGATTGAACCTTCAACACTTCAAACATGTTGATGAATGATCATTGGATCATCCTTGACACTTTGAGGTATTTATAGGCTACCTTTGGTTGATCATACTTTGAAGCTGTTGATAATAGATGAGCCCATTGTGTGAATTGAGCTTGCTTTCTCATTGTGTTGCATGTTTTAGGAGAATAACTTTGTGTTATTTCTCTAGCATGTTTGAGCACATAGGTTGTTATTGACCGGCCTCAAATAGGTGTGGCTTCTACATAAGTCCACTTACGATTGCTTAACATAGCGCTAAATTGTCCCGATGCAATCAATTGATCATCAATTACCAATCACTAATTACTAACTCCTAACTTCTAAATTTTACATTATCGCACTTTATTTTTTCGCAATTTACTTCTCATCATTTATTTTTCTCAATTTATTTTATTGCTCATTTATCATTCATGTCTTTACTTTATGTCATTTTCTTCTTCTTTGATTTTGATTCCTCATCTTGTAAAAAACACAAAACCATGATAAAAAACAGAAAAGACCTAAAAAACTTATGAGACATAACTAGACTGTGGACTGTGCAGATGGCCCTAGCATCATGGAGTTTGGGACTTAGTATTTGACCCTAGCAAAATGAGACTTGGATTTGGACTCTTATTTTCACTGCCTAGACTAGGACACTTTGACATGGCTTTCTCTTGGGCTACCTAACAACGAAACCATTTATTTCTCGCATTAATACTTCCCTTGTATTTTTTATGTGCCTTTATCCCCATTTTGGATGTGCTTTATTTACTTTCCTGCTTTTCTTTGGTTGTGGTTTCGTTTGCTAGATATCTTTAGGAACTAGGATCGACCTCACCACTTTCTCAAACCCTTGATCCAACGTCAAGCGGTATTTTCTTAATAAAACCCTTGGTCCAACGCCAAATGGATCTTTTTATAACTCATTTCATCCTGTTTTAATTCTATGCAAATTCAAACCTTGATCAACTTCGTCTTTTATCCAAATAATATCAAACCTATTTTCCTAATAACTTAGATGAAAAATAATGTGGTCTAAAGCCTTATATTCCTTTTCTCGAACGCTTGGATACGAGTAGCCTTACTCGGCCATTCGAGTATTCGTCATCCATTTAAAATACCTTAAATATTCAAATCCTTTCGCAATTAAGGATAAAACGGGAAATGGTCTGGAGCCTTCGATTCCACTCCTCGATTATTTGGATAGGAGTTGCCTTACTCGACTATCTGAGTAATCGTCATTCAAATAAAACATTAAACATATTAATTCAACCTCTCGCCCTTGTGCGATCAAAACTTTTTCTTAAAAGAACAATATTTAGTCCCTTCTAAGATGCATACAAACTAAATGCTTAAGCTTCCGTCGAGAATATAAAAGTTAATGTTTAGCCCTTAGAACACGATATAAACATTAGTTCGATAAAAAGAACCAACAAGCCGTAGTCCCCTAAACTACGAATGCACTAATTTCCTTATTGCACTATGAGGATACGTATGTGTTGCAGTGAGAATCAGATATCAATCTATTGAATTAACTTGAATCACAAATCATGAAGTTCTTCACCGAGCTTTGATTTATCCAAAGGAAAGGGTAAAGATCAAAGAAAACCCTAAGTGCACAATGTAACAACAAAGCTAGAGATCTAAGGTTCGAGGGTTGGTTATACCTATGGAATGTGCTAGCATCCTAAGTATCTGTAGTACTCTACAGGAACCTCTTGTTAGTATTTGTGGTATGTTATTGTTTGCTTGCTAAGGGAACTATGCTAAGGTAAAGACCTAGGGGGTATGTACACTAAGTATGCTCGCCAAGACATCGCATCTCGTGCCTACGTATCCTAACTAGGATGAAATCAGTGCATTCGTAGTTCACCTAACTAGGGATGAGGAACTCTTGACTATGTTCAAGGTTCCAAGGGGAAGTAAGTGTCTATGGCAAGACACTCATATAGAGTTAACAAACTCTCTAAGTCTAAGTTAAAAGACTAGCTAAGGTATTGACTTTTAATAACGTCAAAGAGGGGAAGTGAGTACACATTACAATGGTAGTCACATAGAGTTTACAAACTCCAAACCTAATTCTAAGTTGTAAAGAAAACAATGGCTCTAACAAGGCCAAGAAAGGAAGAGTAAGTACTTATAACAATAGTACTTACATATGGTTTACAAACCCTAACCTAAAGTTAGGTTGAAAAGGGAAAATGGCTCAAACAAGGCCAAGGAAGTGATCCTAACAAGGTCATGAATTGAGTATGGAGTGGTCTAAACTATCCTAAAATATTACTTACAAGTTAACATGGGAACCTTTCCTTTGCAATAAAGGACACGCAACGTGTAACAACAAGTAAAGAAAGGATAAATCCTTAAGGTAAGAGTGATGATAAACAAGAATAAGAATGACATCATGGATGAGATGACAAATCAAGAGGGGCAGTAGCTACACCAAGTTATGTTCAACTTGCTCACATGATCAAGGAAAAGTCACAAACATGTCAAACATACACCAAAACACAAGCATACTTGCTACAAACTTAATCACACAAAGATAAGTACAAATGAATGGTTCAACATGGAAATTATAACTCAAGAACAAAATGGGCAGTAGCATACACATCATGTAAAACTCATATTCAACATCATGATTGTAACACCCCAAAATTTTACCTCATATTTATACCATTAATAAGTGGCTTATGTTTCACATACATGTGCATTTCATTTAGGTCATGAACACCATGCATGCATCATTGGCCTTCCCAAGGCATGGGATCAGAGGCTTCTATGGTATTGGTTATTCAAAGCAAAGATAATGGGTTGTACTCAAGCACTCATGCTACAAAGGCTTCTTATGCCTCAAGGAATCATATTTGGTTCACCATTTCATCAGGAGATTGGAGCTTGCAAGAAACTTGAAGAAAATCACCTCCTCCTATCTCTTGATCATTAGATTAGGGTTTTGAGCATCTGTGTATATGACATCCTCATGAGCAAGGATTTTGAAGCTTCAACATCATCCTATCACATAAAACATTTTGGTTCAAAGGATTCTCCATTCTCTCCAGAGGAATTAGGGTTTTGGATATTAATCAACACCTCTTGACTTTTGGGGGCCAAACTAGGGTTTTGTGTAAAATTAGTTTATTTCGGATTCTTTGGGAAAAACTTGCTTCCATGGTATTCTACATGTTCTCAAGTATCTAGGGGTGGATTATTGACCATCAATTCGATTCAGAAGGGTTTCAATTGGCCAGATGATTGAGAATCAGTCAAAGTGGGAACAAAGTCAACTGAGCAGGAAAAAAGTCAACTCCTGACTTTTTGAAGTCAAATTTGTGTTCATCATGTCAAATATGATCAATGGATGGAATTTGATCAAGAAATGTCAAAGGAATCATCAAAATCAAGTTTGTGTGGAAAGTTACCAAATTTGTCAAGTTAGGGTTTTAGAAACTTTCCATTTTTGGAAAGTTCTTCATGCCTAACATGCCTTTTCATCATGTTCCATGCTTTATTTCAATTTATGTCTAACATGAAAGTTGTAGTATGCATTTCAAGCTTTCCAACCATATGTAATTCATCTCCTTTGGATCATTTTTAGGAAGTTATGATTGATGGAAGTTGGAGATTTTCACACTTGCATTTTCAACACTTAGAAATTTTTCTAAGTGTTTAAGGGTCAGGTTTTGTTCCCATGTTCAAGCATGTATTTGAGTGGCTTCTAAGCCTCTTTTGGAAATCCTTTTCAAATTAAAGTTGTAGAATGATCTTCCACCTTTCCAACCATATAAAGAATGCATCATTTGGATTCTTGAATCAAAACTTATGATTAATCAAAGTTGGGACATTAAAGTTGTCAAAAGTTGAAAAACTTAGAAACTTTTCTAAGTACAAAAGCTAGTTTGTGTCATACCATTTTCAACACCAATTATCATCATGTTTTAGACCTCTAATTCAATTCTTTCCAACATGAAACTTGAAGTATCAAGTTCCCTCTTTAATTTGATACCAAAATTGTACAAATTGGCTCCATGATCATGGAGTTATGTTCATCTAAAGTCATCACCATGGAAAAGGGATTCTCAAGGGCTCAAGCCATGACATGTCCTTCCAAGTGCAAAGATAAGGTCTCATTGTTATTGTACCATTGCTCTATGCGCATGACATTCTCAATTGCTCCTTTAAGCCATGCATAACCCTTACAGACCATGCACATTCCTTCACTTTACCTCATATAGCCATGTAAAATAAAAACAAACTTAAGGAGCAAGCTACATATTTTGTTTGTACCAGCTCACATCAACATTCCATTACACATCAACATCATCACAGGTGCATGATAACATTCCATACACACTCATTAAACCTTCAAACCCATGGCTAACACTAACCTCTCTCATTTTTGCATTTCCTTCTTAACCTCACCTCTAACTGTATTTAACCATGATCAACTCACTAACCATCATTTAACCAACCCTATATAACACTCTAACCACCCTTAACTGAATGATTTACTTCATTTTCACCAAAACAGATCAGGAATCCAATTTCACACCTCCATATTCAGAGCTTCGAAACTCCATCATTTTGGAAGTTTTCCCTATTTTCTTTCCACAATCTTCATCACCATTGATCCTTCTTGCTTCTGGTTGCAAGAGATCTCATTTGGAGGAGCTACAATCCATCCACGAATTCATCATTTTTCATCATCATCAAGCTCTGATTGCAGCAATATTCCAAGAGTGTAGAGCATTTATTTTGCTCCCAAGGTTGATTACAAGATTTGCACGAAGTTTTTAGGGTTTCTTGGCATTGGAAAAATATCTCAATCCAGGCTAGATTTCTTGAATTTTGCAGCATCATACTAGAGCAATACATGAGGCTAGAAGCATGTAGATTAAATGTGTCTGAAGCCCTTCAATTGAAGGCATTGATTGGTGATTGAAATAGGTGGAAATGTGAGGTTTTGGAATTCTCAGATCTAACTTATTTGGTTCGTATCTCATAATAGAGTGATTGTATAAAATTTTTGAGGTCGGATATGAAATTTATGCAAGAAAACGAGTCGAACCATGTCCTTCTTTTTTATTTCTGGGCGATGTCATCATCTCTCACGGTGGCTGTCCATCGGAGAAGACGACCGGAGCTAGGGCTCCGGCTTTGGTTTTTTCCAAGTCTTCTCCAGTCAACACCGGTCAATGCTTGCATGTCATCGTTTAGGGCCGTGCGATTAGTCTAGATCCAACGCGCGATGTGATGACAGCGCATTAATGAGCTTACCAACATGTGAAGCATTTTCTATTTTCCATTTCCTTTTTTTTTTATTTTATGAAAATAATAATAAAATCATATTATTTGGTTATTGTTGAATTTTGAAATGGACCCAGCGCGCTTTGCTATGTGCACCCCACAGGTTCTGGCCCACGTATGATTTGAACATGAGAATTGATTTGGATGAACCCCCTGGCTAGTTCTCTTGTTTTTCTTATTTTTTTGTGGTACTTGTTCACATTGCATTTTTAAAAATACCTGCCTTCATCTAAAAATTTCCAATAAATTCATGTATGATATTTGACATCTTAATTAATCTTCCATATTTTTTAATTCCAAATTTTTATATTTTTAATATTTGTTTTGGAATTTTGATGTGAATGTGCTCAAATTGACATAGTTTTCACATAATGACTTGAAACTAATTTTTCCCAATTGATCTTGATATAATTTTTTGCATACCCTTGGTCACATGATTATAGGGCATATTGATGATCATGTGGGATTTTTTCCATTAATTTTTTGGTGCATTTTGAATGCTCTTTTTGTGGCTTGTTTTGAATGGCCTTTGATTGATACCTTGTCACATATTTGCTCTTGTTTGAATACCTTTTGTACATAATTTTGGGCATATTTTTGGGACATGTTTAGCTTATGACCTCATCATATTAGGTTTAAATTCTCATGATTTTTCAAGGTCCTAACTATTTTTCATGAATATTTCATTTCATGTTTAGTGTTTTGATGTATGCCTAGAAGTAGGTTAAACTTGATGACTATGTGTGACCTTTCTTGAGCCATTTTCCTTGACATGTTTGGAAATATCCATGAGGACATTTTGTATGCTATTATAATACTTTGATGTTGATTTTTTATCATGACCTATATGCTTACTTTGAACCCTAAATGCACACCCGATTCTTATGTAAGGCTTACCTAAGTGATTGGATTTGCTGATGCATTTATACAACCCTTTTTGGGATCTTTTGATCATTGAGTTGCACTTGTTATAGCATGAGGTAAATCATTCTAATACCATTTTATAGGTCCTTTTTGGTGACCTCTAATTGATGTTACTTTTGTGTGAACTTGAACATGTATACCATCAACTTTGACAACTTCTTGTTGAGCCTTTTGTATGCCACTTTTGCTCAATATTTGTGTGAATCTTAGACATGAAATATTATAGGTAATTTTCCTCTGACTTGGATGGTTTTATACTACTTTTCCATGCTTCTTTGACTTCTTTTCTTGATTAATAATTCACATGCTTTTAGGAAATGTTTAGACTTTGCTTTGATCATTATTTGTTCTATCTTCCAAGAGTGCCATGACGTGAAACTTTTGTGACAAATTGAGGTTACTTTTAAGCATTGAATACATGTTTTAACGTCTGACTTAGGTCATTCAAATGTCAATTTCATGCTTGATTGGTCATTGTTGTGCCATAAGTGAAGGACATATGACATAGGTGACATGTTTGTGTAGAATTGCCTAATCTTTTGAACATGACTTGGTGTGGATTTCATGATCATTTCTTGACAGTTTAAACCTCACTTTGCATTGATTATAACATGTAATGCTACTGCCCCACGTGGTTTCTTCCTTCAAATTTACATGTTTGAGCTTCTAAAATGCATTTTACATGAACATTGTGATGACTTTTTGCTTGAGCTAAGATATGGTACATAACTTGAATTCTTTTGACACTTTTTAGGACATTAACATGAATGTGATATAGTAGGACATATATAATTACCTAGGTAGGTTCTCATCCCTTTAGGACTCATTTACTTTTGCTAATTTATTGGCTTTACTCCTGGTGTAGTTTTAGGACATTTGCATGAGCATAAGTGCATAGTTTTGCCTATTTCCTTTCAACTATCTAATATTTGAGCTTGGTTTGAATTTGGTAAGTACTTGTATTACTTTACATTGTTGTACACACTTATGTGACTTCTCTTTTATCTCATTTCTTCTTCTTTACTTCTTTGAATGGTGATTGAATCATCTAATGTTTACTTGTGTATGATCACATGTTCCCTTAGGATTCCTAGCTTGAATCTAATTTTGGATTAGGTTCAAAGTAGGAGAGACATTATGTTTCCAATCCAATCATGCTAACATAGGTAGAGATTCCCTTTCTTAACCTCAACTATATGATCAATCATTGCATGAAAATTTCTAGGATGGAGATTCCCTTATAGTTTTCTTTTAACCGCTTGAGTCTCTCTTCTCTCTAACAGTAAAGAAAAAACACTTAATAAAAATTTTATGTGGAGTGCGCCATGAGCCTTAAGTACATGGGAAGTGATAAGCGGTAGTCCCTCCTTACCTTGTCTAGGGTGTTTTGCATACGTCCCGTCTTGGGTCGATCTTGCAACGCATTCGATCCTATGTCATAGTCTTTAGCACGACACATATCACAGACAAAACAAATCAAAACACTTTCTTCTAAAAGACATAAACAAATCAATCGTCTTCCTTTGGGATTCTTTTCTCATCTCACTCACTCTAATCGTAAGGATACACTATTTTCGTTCTACCGCAAACAGGTAAACGCGTAAGTCTCCATGCAATGAGCGGCAACACCTAAACTGCTAGAACGCGAACGTTAGCATCGTCCACTTAAAAAACATAAACAAACGGCCACCCGTAGTAGATCGAACTACGACTACTTTTACTTCCTCTCTCCTGTCCGACTGAGGATACGTAGGCACAAGACGACGATGTCTTGGCGAGCAACCTTTCCCCCATTCAATCCCGCAGTCCCCCGAACTACGTTGACTCTGACTTTCCCATTCCTGAGGGAATACGTAGGCCTAGGACGGCAAAGTCATATCGAGTCACCTTTCGTGCCTTTCCCCTCTTCTCTGTCTCTCACTCTTTTTCTTTCCGGTTAACAATGGAGCTTCAGATATCTACACCATTTGATCAGAACAACAAGCGTGGATACCATTGAGTACGATGGACGCGATGGGGTGTTAATATCTTCCTCTCTCATAACCGACTCTCGAACCCAGACTATGGTTACGAAGACCATGTCTTTCCCTTCTTCCAGTTTTCTTTGACCGTTTCCTTTCCCCTACGTTGGGATAAATTACGTTCGGTGGCGACTCTTCTGTCTTTCCCGCCGGTTGCTTTTCGCAATTGCGATAATGATATTAATAGAAACACAAACAAGAATCACATCAAGGCATGAACAAGGCCATATGCATGAAACAAGCCAAAACATCATGAAATGACTCAAACCAATCAAGACATGCATGGAGGATCAAATGGGCAAGCAAGAACACTTTGAACTCATGAAGTCAGAATCTAAAACATGTTTTTCAAGCCACACATAAGCATATAATCATCAAGACAAACACTCAAAGAACAATGCCTAAAAACTAGGTCAAAACAAACACCATGACATGCTCAAAACAACCCTAAGTTAATGCACTAACCCAAAAATTACAAAATGGCCAAATAAAATCAAAGTTAAAGCCTTGGTTCATTGGTAAACATCCAAGAAAAGGTATGCAAAAGCTCATTAAGATATTAGTACAAGAACTTCCTCAAAACCAACTAATAAGTTCAAGGTGTCAAAAGAATCGAGGCTTTTAAAACCACACTAAAAGTTAATCAAACAACAACATTTGAGGCCACCAAAAATACTCAAAACTCCCTAAGTCATATATCACAACTTGACAAAATATCAGATTAAAATAACACATAGAAGTCACTCAAGTGAAAAACCCTAAATCAAGGGTGTTTTGGTAAACATGTTACAACAAATGATTTAAATAAAATAGTGGAATAAATAATAAAAATTAATAAAAATGATCAAAAATAGGTTAATACATCAGAGTGTCTAAAAATAATTTTTGTGTGATTTTTACAAGATTGGAAAGTTAAAAATAAAATGCAAACTTGAAATAATCAAATAAAGAAAATAAAAATGCAAATGGATAGGCAAGGGGGTGCAGTAGTAAGGAACAAACATAAAGGAGATCAGTTGTCACGCATGGGCCTTTAAAAGGTGGGGTGTTGTTAGCAACTTCAGGCCCAGAATCAAATGAACATGTGAAAAGAAAATAAAACAAATGAGCCAAAAGGGGTCTGGGGCGAAGGGGATTCGAACCCCAGACCCCACGGTAAACATGCGCGCTTTCTACCACTGGGGTGGTGTAGCGTGCAATTTTTGTCGGTGACGCGACCACCTTACTGCAATGTTGAAATTGGGTGCTACTTTTTTATTTCTTATTTATCCTATGAAGTGGGAAAGGAAAGGGAAGACATCTAAAACTAACCTTGCACGCAAATGTTTTCTTTAACAAATGCTAAGAGATCGGGGATCGGGGTCTGGTTATATAAAGGGAAGCTATTAACACCCAGTGTATATATGGTAATCCATAGGAACTTTTTATTGCATGTTTTTCTGTTGATTTAAAATGTTGTCTTGTGTTTATCTGCTGCGACTTGGGAAAGATTCTCCTTTGGGAGAATTGAGAGAATGTTTTTGTTGTTGTCGGGTTTTCCTTTGTTTTTGGGAAGGTACTGGACCTAAAGTTTTTTATTTGTGTGCTCGCTAAGATTTCGCAATCTTATGCCTACGTATTCCCGTAAAGAGATCTGGGAAATTAGAGCAATCGTAGTTCCTCCTATTTCTATGGGAGGAAAAATATGGTGTGTTGTTCTAAGCCCAAGATTGTAGCTAGCTGAGTATTTTTGTCTTGTTTAAAGCCTAAGATTGAAGCTAAAAGGTTAACTGAGGGAGATTTTGTCATCTCTAAAGAGAGATATCTCACTTATTCATCACAAAATGTTGAGAAATTGATTATAAGGGAAATTACTTTAACTGGGATATGTAGAATCCAACAATGCCATAACTTCCTTTATAAAGGGTGAGGTCATAAAGGAAGAAAGCTTTTAACTCAGTGTAGAGCAATGCCACTTTTTCCTTATGAATCTTTCATGCTAAGAGAAGGACATTGGCTTGGATGTATGGAATCCAGAGGCTTGCCACTTATAGCTGTTTGATGAAAGATAAGTTTTAGCCAGGATAAAGGAGGGACTCCAGCTTGGATTTTGAATCAACAAGTGTGCCACTTACAGCAATTATCTAGGAAAAGGTTTTGATTGTCTATTTTAAAATGTGATGTACAGAGGATATATCTTCCTACAGAGTGGACTCATGGTCTCATCTGAGGGGATGTTGATTTTTGTGTGCCTTGATCAAAGCCCAAGGTTGAAGCTAAAAGAAACTGACTCTACTGGAGAGGGTCTTATCTGTCTTGTACAAAGCCCAAGATTGAGGGTGATTGAGGAAATTCTTATATGAAGCCTAAGAGGAGGCTATCTCTTGCTGAGGATTTGTTGAAATCCAGGAACAGATCCAAATTGTGTCGGGGAATCCAAAGGGGTTTACTCTTACTGAGAATCAGGGAAGAGTTGGAATACTAAATGCCATGAGGCTCTGATTCTGTTAGGGATTTGTTGATGGTTAATTGACCCTGGTTGGGGATTTTTAGGGTAAAAGCTTAAACCTTGTTGAGGGTCAGAGGGGATTAAAGTTGAGTTTGAAAACCTATGGAGGTTTTAACTCTGCTGGAGATTAGTATATTGGTAAAATAATCAGGGCTCTTCCTGTGCTTTTAGGAAACTTGAGGGTCTTTGTGTGAGATCCAAGAGGAAATGAGACTTTCCAAGTCTACTTGAATGAAGCCCAAGAGGAGGCTGAGACTGTCCAAGTCTTTCAAGAAGTGGTATGCTCTAGTGTAGAGAAGGGTCTTTGTATAATTCCCAAGAGGAGGCTGAGGGTTTAAGGGATGAAGATCAACCCTAAAATGGTCTGATGTTTTGGAATTCTTGACTCTCTTGAGGATTAAACTAGTAGAGATGACTAATTTATATCCTATGCCTTTAGGAGGCCTTTGGGTCCTTGTACTAAACCCAAGAGGAGGCTGGGGGAACTTCTAAGAAGTCTATTGGTCCTTGTACTAAGCCCAAGAGGAGGATGGGATGCTTTTAGGAAGCATGTGGATCCAAGCCTAAGAAAATTTCAGGAAAGGTTTCACCGGGAATTAATCCTTTCTTTGCTGAATAGTTCTAAGGTTTGAAGAAATTCAAAAGAGGTTTCACCGGGAATTAATCCTCTTTGGGAAAATGAATCTCATGTATACACATATATATTTCTAAGTTTTGACAGTCTTGAGAAAATTTTCACCTGGAATAATGCATTTCTCTGTTCCATTTTGAATAAGCCCAAGAGGAGGCAGACTGTATAGGGAATTTCCTATGAGGGAACTAGTTTTGACTAAGTTGAAAGTAACCTCTGGTTTGACCTAAACATAGACCTAACTGCTGGGGAAACTCTAAACAAATATGCACAAGTATATATACAGATGAATAAATTAACAGATATATATAAACAAATATGCATTGAAAAAGATGTTGGGACTTACATTCTGAGCAGAAGCCCAAGTGTATTGTGATATGTTGTATTGACTACAACTGTATGATTGATTATGGTTTCAAGAAATTGAAGAAATTTTTTAGGAAACTTTGAATTTGAATTTGAATTAAAAGAAATTTGTTTAAAAATAAAAGTGTTTGGGGCTTATAGCTCAAAGAGAGGCCCAAGTGGTCTAAGAGCAGTTTTACCGGGAATAATGCCCCTCTTAGTACCAGTTTAAAATAGATAGATGATTTTGAAAACTGAGGTATGGGGCTTACAACTCAAGGAGAGGCCCGTGAAAGTTGTTTGTTGTTAAAAACAAAGTTTATGTACAAATAATTGGGGCTTATACTTAAGGAGAGACCCATATGACTTATTTGAAAACATTGATCGCACTGCGATACTGAAAGACGTTGTGGGACTTAAACTATAGCAGAGGCCCAAAATTGTTTTTGTATAAAGAGGGGTTTGGGTCTTACACTCTATTAGAGACCCAAAAGTGTTTGTGAAAAAAGAATAATGGGGCTTATATTCAAGGAGAGGCCCAGATGATTTATTTGAAAAGGCGACGATCGCGTCGTGATTTTGAAAACCACTTAGGGACTTATACAATGACTGAGGCCCAAAAATATTTATGTGCAATAAGGAATGGGTCTTACACTCTAATAGAGGCCCAAAAAGTTATTTTTATACAAGAGTTGGGGCTTATAGCTCAAAGAGAAGCACAAGTGAAAAACAGCGATCGCACCGTTATTTTGAAAATCGTATTAGGACTTATACAATGACTGAGGCCCAAAATTTTGTCTTTACAAAGGGGATGGGTCTTACACTCTAATAGAGGCCCAAAAGTGTTTCAAATAAAGTTTGAAAAAATAAAATTTAAGAAAAACCCTAATTTTAATTTAAAAATATAATTTTCAAAGGAAATTAAATAAAAAATGATACAAAATATCAAATATATTCAAAAACAAGTTGTCAACTTTGAAAAATGTTTTGAAAAATCATACTTAATCACATGAAAACTTGGAATTCATTTGGATATGAAAAACGGAGGTGGAAATTTCATTTAAAAATGTTTAAAAACAAATAAAATGAAACTATTTACAAAAATTCAAACTATATTAAATAAATAATATAAATTTGATTTTTTTGTAGAATAAAATATTTTAACATTTTTGTGAATTTAAAAAAAAAATCAATCAAAAATGATAAAAAATGAGAGAGAAATTAATTTTTGAAATCAATTAAGAAAATGACCTAAAAATTCAAAAATTTAAAATATGGCGCCAACGGTCATCTTCTTCCTCACGACCTCCCTCCATGGCCGTTTTGCAAAACCTCACATATCTCTCTCAATACGTAATGGTTTTGACTTTTGTAAACACGAAAGTTATGTATTTTTGAACAAGGATTTCAGTGATATAAATTAATTGCATTTATATTAAGTGTGGAGTGAGAACTCAAAAGATGAACACATGAACCCTAATTTCTACAAGAACACTATGAAATCCTATACACGATAGCTACAAAGTAATTGATTGAGGGAAAACACTCTACCTAAGTGCAGAAACATGTTTGTAACTTGAAAACACATTTATGATGCATGGATCATAGAGTTTGAGAGTGTCGGGCTTACCTCTGCAAGAGGAAATTGAATCCTTAGTTATAGGTGTTACAGAAGTGTTTTGATGATCTGGACAACTTCCTTGAACCTCAAGTAGTGTGTTTGGAAGCTTGGAATGGATTGAAACAACCTGTAACTTGTTGTGGTACCCCAACTGCAAATAGGCCAAAAAGCTTGAGCAAATGGATGGTGACTTTGTGATTCTGGTGTTCCAGATGTGTTTTGAGGTTATGGATCACTTGTATATGACATATGTGAGGTGTTAGGATGGTTGGTTTTGATGGGATTGCTCTCTATTTGAAAATTCAAATGTGACTTGAAAGAGAAGCAAAATCTGGTTTTTTTAGAGTGATTGGAAGAAAAGCATGAGTTGTTATGCTTTGGTGTACTCAAACTTATCATAAAGAACCTCTATTTATAGCAGAGAAACTTTGTTTTGGGAGCAATAATGATTGGAGACTGATCATGGCATGTAGCTTGTAGCCATTGACTTGGATAATCCAAAAGTGCCAAGTCAACTCTTTTATCTTGACTCCATTCAATTCTGCAGGTTTGAATGCTAAGAGTTTGGACTTGAATCTTGACTGGCTTGGAGTGTTATGGTCTGGTTCATGACGCCTCAATGTATTGCATTGATGTTACCTTTCCAAATTTGAATTTCCAAGTTTCATGTCATGATGGTTTTCACATGCCATGTTGAAATTCTTGCCTCCTTGATCAAGAAACAAGTGAGTCATCAGATGTTTTGTGCTTTTGGAAGATGACAAAGTTGGCAAAATGGCAAAACTTGAGTGACAAAATCGTGCGGCACAAGTTTGGTTTTCATGCCTTTGTGTAGGCAGGGTGAAAAATGCCATTTTTGGAGGCTTATAACTCCTTGCTCAAGTTGAACCATGGGAGGCTCTTGTACTTTTTGGGAAAGCCCCAATAACATACTTCAACTTTGATGTTTAACTTTGGTCTTGAATCATCTTGGATCATAATGAAAAATGGCCTCAAAGTTGGTGAAAATGCAAAACAGATTTTATCCAAAATTTCACTAAATGTTGGGAAAATGGCCATTTTCATATTTTTTATGATTTTGATCAATCCATAACTCAAAATCCATGAGGATTTGGAATTTGTTGTAGTTGACAATCTTGAAGTATGTAATGAGAGCTTTTATTTGAGCTTTGGATGGAAGAAAAAGGTTTCTTGGATCAAAAGTTATGGTCTTGCAAAGTTGGGTATAAATCACTTTTTTTCATAACTTAGTGAAATTTCAAGTTTCTTATGGTTGCCCCTTTTGTAAGTAACCCCCACTTTTCTTGATTTTTATTGATGGATGATGATCCAAACCATAAGTTAACATTGTTTTTTACTTAGGGAAGCCTTGTTTGTCAAGAAATTCAAAAAGTCAAACTTGGTTTTTTGGCACAACTGACTTTTTATCAGATGAATTTCAAACTTTGTAATCCTCTATGAAATCAAGTCCTTGACCTAATTTAAACCTAATGGATGGATTCCATAGGTGTTATAGAGTGTCTTGAATCATGTCCCAAGGTTTGGGATCATGTCTTGGTCAAAAGTCAAAGGTACAGTTGACTTTTCATCAAAAAACCCTAATTGGTCCAGATGAATTTTAATCCTTGTATTGCTTATGAAACAAGTTCTTTGAATCAATCCAATCTTGTAAATGGATCAATAGGATGTATTGGAGGTCTTAAAAACACTTCTTGAGGTCTTGGCTCATGCATTGCTCCAAAAGTCAACTCAGGGGTGAATTAGGTCAAGAAACCCTAATTCCTGATTTTTGATGAATGCATCCCTTGAGGATATTTTGAACTTGTGATTGGGTCCATGAGGTCCATTTGAGCTTCTTGGATCATGTTTTGAAGTATTGGCTCATGCCCAGATGAAAATTTCTCTCTGGAGGCCTTGGTCGACCAAAACCCTAATTTGGTGACACTAATGATCTTAAGGCTAGATCAACTTGAGATGTTGCATTTTCATGCTTGATTATTGATGTGGGAGACCTCTTGATATTTCATGGATGTTTGAGAGGCTTGAAAAGTTGAGGATCATGTCCATTCTTGATTGATCCTTTGTCTGAGTACTCTGAGATGGCTCAAAACCCTAATTCTTGGTTGAAGTGAATGCTCAACAATCTTTGAGAGGATTGATGAGGTATGAAGGTACATCCATATTGTGGTGATGATTTGCACAATGATGGAAAATCTTGTGGTCAAAATTTAGGTTATGACAGGTGGCTATACATCCGTTGTATAAGCCACCTAGAATCATATATATTCCAAAACAAAACTAAGATGGCCATGTTAGCAAAAAACCCTCCACGCCATCTTTTTATTCTCCATTCCCTCTTTTTCTTCGTATGACCATCCCCATGAACAGCCTTGCAAAACATATCTTCTCTTCCTCATATCTCTTCCATTCCTCAACGAAAATAAAAAATATGAAGGCCAAAACTGGAGCATTTTTCAACAAGAATTTAAACATGCTATTATCGTGACCTAAAACTAAACATACAATCCATGAAAATTGGTTAAACTTAGTGGTACCACAACAACACCATGGATGAAAACTAAACATTTTCAGTGTGTACAAGACATGTAATGGTACAAATACAAAGCCAACAACATAATGAGCATCTTTTATTTACATGAGCAGCAGAGGTAACATATAGATAATGATTTTGAGGGAAGAGACGTTTACCTCTTGGAGAGAGCCTAAGGTCCTTTCAAATAGTCTTACAGCTATGGAAAATTATAGTCCTATCATGAGGAACATAAATCTGACAATATCAGGTTAGGTATCAGGACTCTGTTCAGAAGCGGTTTCAAGGACAAGTCAGAAAAGGTGGAATCTTTAGAAACTAACTTAACCAGCAGTTATTGCACTCATTGACTAGTATTTTGTTTCTGTCAAATGGATTGGCTCTACCTATATAGTTCCTTTAATATTTAAGGAGGGCCGTGCTAGAACATCTTTCTTAAGTTGAGAGCAAATGGATTTTGTCTGTGTTTGGGTAAGCACTATCTGGGTATGGGCTTGCATGGGTCACTGTTGCCATTTTTTTGGCTAAAAAGGGGGAGAATGGATTCATGCCTACTACTGAGAGGTGTATGAGCATCTGTGCTACTAGTCTAGAAAAATGTCTCAAAATATCTAAGGATGTTCTAACGTTAGTTCTAACATCTTGAGATTGTGTTTTGTGATCGTAGTTAAGAAGCAAGTGTGTATTTGGTGTCACAAGGGAATGAAGAGGTTATCTTCTCTCTCCTTCCACTGTATGCACCATCAAGCTAAAGAATGTTTTAGCCAAAATTTGTCAAAAGGGGGAGATTGAAAGCTCCAATGGTTTGATTAAATTTTGGTAAAAGATAATGGTGGAAAAGATGCTCCAACTTGAAGATTTATGCTCCAGACCAAAGATTTCGAATAGAATGTCATAGCATGAAGATTCGACATCATGACTGTCACAACAGGTTTTGTTTAAATCTGTTCCATGATTCAAGGCACGATTGGCAGTGGATCAAGGATCAAAGATATGAAGCCCAACTCAGCAGAAGGCTATAAAAGAAGACCAAGACCTAATGCAGAAAACAGAGAGAGGACGACATAGACTTAGGAATCCTATTTTGTAAAGTAGGGTTTAGGTTTTGAGAGTTATAGGCTTTATTGTAATTCTCCCTCTGTATCGATTTGATACATTGTGGTAGACATGGGTACTTGTACAGATTCAGAAACCCGTAGGTAATGAATTGTGTATTGTTCTTGGATGAATCTTTGAAGCAAATCCAAGTTAACTTGTTAGTCAAGGATGCTTACTTATACAGATTCCGAAACCCGTAGGTAATGAATCGTGTATTGTTCTTGGATGAAGCTTTGAAGCAAATCCAAGTTAACTTGTTAGTCAAGGATGCTTACTTATACAGATTCAGAAACCCGTAGGTAATGAATCGTGTATTGTTCTTGGATGAAGCTTTGAAGCAAATCCAAATTAAATTGTTAGTCAAGGATGCTTGATTGAACTTTGTATTGGAAGGGGTGTCTTTCAATAGGAATGATAAAGTTATGGTGTAGTAACTGTTAGATAATCATAGGTTGTGATTTAGGGAGTGAGATGGGTTTCTCTTATCAATTAGATGTGACTTCTAATGATAAAGTCTTCATTGGGTAATGATAGGTAAACATGGATGTTTACTGTAAACCTGAGGTTGTTTACATAATACTATACTACTGATAGTGGATTCTTCTTCCTGGATTGGTATCCCCCAGATGTTGGTGAGTTGCACCGAACTGGGACATCATATTCTGTGTTGTTTATCATTCTGTAATTTACAGTTCAGTATTGATTAATATGTTGGAACAGATGTCGAAACATTTGTGTATCTGCAGTTACTGATAGTTTGGATATCAGTTTGCAGTTTTGTTCTTTGTTTAATAATTATGCAGAACAATGTCTTGACATGTGTTAGGACATCTGCTATCTGCTATGCCAAAATTTCAATTGGTATCAGGGCAGGCATCTTGTCTGTTTCTGGATGAGATCTTTGGGAGATACTTTCTGGCGTTTAAACAAGGAGGAGTTTTGGAGATCAGATCATCAACTCAGACATACTTAAGGGTATTAATGGATGGGATGGATGTTCAGGATCGAAGGTAACAACCTGGTGGTTGTTCATGTTGTTGAGGAGGTTCTACAACAACTGCAAGAGAAGTGGCTAGTTTTCTTGTTGGGGTGTCTTATAAGATGTTCTGACATCTTATTAGGGCAAGCTGAATTTGTTCCTTGGTGGTTCCGCTGCATATGTTTCTGATGGAAGAGCTCTGGAATTTATGGTGTTCTGGAGTTGTTACAAAAGACAGATGGTGGAAGATCTCAATCATCGGCCTCTATATTTGAAGATATCTGCATCTTTTTATTCCAAAGTCGGGAGCGATGGAATGGAGAGAGTTGTAGGAAGATGTCTGTTATGGTGACTTGGTACTTGGAAGCTTGGTTCCATGGTTCAGTTTGAAGTCAGTTGAAGAGAAAGGGAGTTGAGATTAGGTTTATCAAGTTCTTGCTCTAGGAATTTGATAAATTATTGATCGGCTAAATTGTCAAAGATACTTGAGAATTCTCTCAAGTCCACTCATAAAGGCATATCAGTCATGCATCTAGAGTCTTCTAGTTATTCTTCTGACTAGAGGGTGTTTCTGTGAAACATAAACCTGAAGAAAGTGGAGGTGATTTATTTTCACCATCCAAAACTGCAAGGAAGTATTCATCTCTCTTAATCCTAAGGGTGGATCCAATCTGAATGAAGATTTCAGGACTGTTGAGGTAAATAGGGTTCGTTCAGAGAGAATCTTAGTTAATTGAGTCAAGGGTAGCAGCTTTGGTATCTCAACACTTTGTTTGTCAAAGAAGATACTTGCAAAAGATTGAATACTTGATAAGTGTTCATGGAGTGATCTGTTGGAGTGTGACTTCAATAGTGAAGCAGGTTTATTTAACAAGGATTTAAGATCAATTGCTATTTGTTATATTCACAAATATTTAATTAATTATCCTTGTATGTGAAGTTCAAGATTAATGATGTTCAACACAATGTCGGAACATCTCTTCATCTTGTTTGTGCAGAATCATGGGAGGGGCACTACATAAGCTTTTGGATCTATTTCTCTTGGGTGTTGACCTAAGAATCTGCTTCAGTGTGGTGTGGCAGAAGCATCTGATCTCTGGAGAGTTTCCTGGAAAGAAACTGGTCTAGATAATGGTGATGTGGAAGATGAAGAAGAAGACATCATAATCTTGATGAGTAGTTCTTGGATCAGTTTATTTCTGATCTAGGAGTATTAGAGTGAAGCAGGTGTGTTCCAGTTGTTACTTGAAGCATATGATGTTTATCTAGAAAGTGTCCTGGCAAGAGACTTATCCAGAATATGGTGCTGGTGATGGCACAACTTGGGTCAGTTTATTTCTGATCTAGGTACTTAGGAGCATGTGATCTTTCTCATCTTGGAAGCCAAGGTTAAGTGGCAGTTATCTCTGACTTTCTACAGACTGCTCTACTTAAGGAAAATGGCATCCTTTGGTATAGCTATGGTGTAGTCTGTGACTACTTTCTCTGAAGAATCAGACTTGGCACGTTGAGTTCTTTGGAGTTGTGAAGCAGATATTCATCAAGGTGTGAGCTTGAATGGAATACCTGTGATAAGATTAAGTAGGATGGAGGTTGTCTACTCAAACTTGGTTGTTAAATCAAGTCTGTGAGAGCATGGAACTCTTGTTCTGTTAAAGGGAAGAGGTTCTTCTAAGTGGCAGAAGGAGGAACTGAATTCAGCAGCTGGATAACGTATCAGAATGTTCTGACATCCAGCTTAACATCAGGATCTCAGCTGGTGATGTGGCACATCAGCTTAAGATAAGTTGATCTACAAGAGAATGAAAGTTATGGATGCTTCAAAAAGGTCTGTCTCATAGCAGTTTGTGGGAGCTGCAAGTAGGAGAAGATGTTACATGTCTAAGGCTTGGCGGATCCAAGATGACTTAT
The DNA here is from genome assembly GCA_022829125.1 of Lathyrus tuberosus. Classification (NCBI taxonomy): domain Eukaryota; kingdom Viridiplantae; phylum Streptophyta; class Magnoliopsida; order Fabales; family Fabaceae; genus Lathyrus; species Lathyrus tuberosus. The sequence goes on along the minus strand of JALAZF010000327.1, from coordinate 6,463,595 downwards.
TATGGAGTAAGTAGTTCATGTAACTTGAAGATCAGATTTCATTGGTGGATCAATGTATCTTGTGGGAGTTCTGAAGAAGGGTGAGATCAATCAAAAGTAGCATTTGGTAGTTCTCATATGTGGATTTGAGAAATCAAGATAATCAAACAGTAGCATTTGATTACTCTTGAGGAGTGTCTTGGAACAAATTACTCTTGGGAAAAAGGGTAGTTGGTTGAAGACTTAAGGAGGTTCTGGTTCAGTTCTATCTTGGAGCTTGTGGTAGAATTCTAGGTTGATGATGGAAGATTACCTTCTTTTGGTGGATGGGAGTTTATTTCTCTCTATGGTTATCTGGAGTTCTTATTGATCAAGCTGGTGGCGCAGTGTTATTTGAAGATCTTCAGTTGGATTACTATGCAGATAGTAAGTCCAGTGGTGAAGCATATCAAGAACCGTAATGGTTGGTGTCTATGATATATGAAGGATGTCCTAACTGATGTTTGAACATCTTCTGGGTTAGTTATCCTTGGAGTAGGATTCTTAGTTCACATCTTGTCTAAGAGGTATTTATCTTGTCGTACGGGAGAATGATGGGTAAAAGACTGTCTTAGAAGTCTAATGTGAATGTTACATGCTAGAAGTGGATCAGTTTGGTGCTTGTGGAGAAAATGGGCTGAGGATTTCTGGTGCATGTGTTTGATGTCCTTCAAGTATGAAGAACATTTGAGCAAGCTAGCAAACTAAGGGGCTTTGTATGTCTCTTTGAGGAATGTAAAGTATTCCAGATTCAATTGGGTTGTATCTCAGGGAACAAGGAGATCTATACATGAGAATCCAGGAGGAATTCGTGTGGTGTATAGATGGTTTCTGGACGAGAGGGATCAATCGTGTTTTGGTCTCAATCCAAGAGTTTGTTGATTGTGGTACAAGGATGTGTTCCTGGTACTCTCACTATATCATCATGAAGTTGTCATGGGATATTATATGGTGATTCTGGGTGTTTCTTGCTGAAGAAGCATGTGTGGAGAAAGATAAGGGGAGAACTTATGTCTGTTAAATGTACTGGTGTGGTACATGGTTTGTTTGAAGGTCAAGCATTAGGTGAATGCGTTTAGCAGGTGTGTTGAACAGAGGGTGCGCTCTTGAAGACATGAAGATGCGTCTTATGTTTTCCATTCATTTAGGGTGTTCTTCTGGCAAATGAGCATTGGTTATCTACGACAGGGGGAGTTAGACTTTAGTTGTGGATGTATGGTTGCAGTGGTGCAGATTTTTTATCAAGATTGTTTGTGGTCTCAAGCAGTTTGTGATAGATTGCCTCAGGTGAGGTTGATATGTAAGACGAGATGTCGTGACATTGCCCTACTAGTTAAATTCTAGGAGAACTTATCAGGTTTTTCTGATTCTGTCATTGGTTTCAATGGATTGAATTAGAAGTGGTACAAGTATCTTGGAAATCTCTGCTAATGGAAAGGTATATGGAAGAATTCTGTAGTAAACAAGCTTGCTAATTTTGGATTAAGGAAGTGATTCAGAATAAATAGAAGATGGGTGTAATTATAGTCCTGTCTGTGGGGACCATAAATCTAACAATATCAGGTTAGGTATCAGGACACTGTTCAGAAACGGTTTCAAGGACAAGTCAGAAAAGGTGGAATCTTTCTAAACTAACTTAACCAGCAGTTATTGCACTCATTGACTAGTCTTTTGTTTCTGTCAAATGGATTGGCTCTACCTACATTGCTCCTTTAATATTTAAGGAGGGTCGTGCTAGAACATCTTTCTTAAGTTGAGAGCAAATGGATTTTGTCCATGTTTGGGTAAGCATTATCTGGGTATGGGCTTGCATGAGTCCCTTTTGCCATTTTTTGGCTAAAAAGGGGGAGAATGGCTTCTTGCCTGCTACTGAGAGGTGTATGAGCATCTGTGCTACTGATCTGGAAAAATGTCTCAAAATATCGAAGGATATTCTAACGTTAGTTCTAACATCTTGAGATTGTGGTTTGTGATCAGAGTTAAGAAGCAAGTGTGTATTTGGTGTCACAAGGGAATGAAGAGGTTATCTTCTCCCTCCTTCCACTGCAAGCACCATAAAGCTGAAGAATGTTTTAGCCAAAATTTGTCAAAAGGGGGAGATTGAAAGCTCTAATAATTTGACTAAATTTTGGAAAACATAATGGCGGAAAAGATGCTCCAACATGAATATTTATGCCCCAAACCAAAGATGTCGAATAGAATGTCACAGCATGAAGATTCGACATCATGACTGTCATAGCAGGTTTTGTTTAAATTTGTTCCAAGATTCAAGGCACGATTGACAGTGGATCAAGGATCAAAGATATGAAGCCCAACTCAGTAGAAGGCTATAAAAGAAGACCAAGACCTAATGCACAAAACAGAGAGAGGATGACATAGACTTAGGAATCCTATTTTGTAAAGTAGGGTTTAGGTTTTGAGAGTCGTAGGCTATCTAGTAAGTCTCCCTCTGTATCAATTTGATACATTGTGGTAGACATAGGTACTTGTACAGATTCAGAAACTCGTAGGTAATGAATCGTGTATTGTTCTTGGATAAAGCTTTGAAGCAAATCCAAGTTAACTTGTTAGTCAAGGATGTTTGACTGAACTTTGTATTGGAAGGGGTGTCTTTCAATAGGAATGATACAGTTATGGTGTAGTAACTGTTAGATAATCACAGGTTGTGATTTAGGGAGTGAGATGGGTTTCTCTTATCAATTAGATGTGACTTCTAATGATAAAGTCTTCATTGGGTAGTGATAGGTAAACGTGGGTGTTTACTGTAAACCTAAGGTTGTTTACATAAAACTATACTACTGATAATGGATTCTTCTTCCTGGATTGGTATCCCCCAGATATAGGTGAGTTGCACTGAACTGGGTCATTATATTCAGTGTTGTTTATCATTCTACAATTTACAGTTCAGTATTGATTAACATGTTGGAACAGATGTCGAAACATCTGTGTATCTGCAGTTACTGATAGTTTGGATATCAGTTTGCAGTTATGTTCTTTGTTTAATAATTATGCAGAACAATGTTTTGACATGTGTTAGGACATCTGTTGTCTGCTATGCCAGGATTTCAGAATGGATGGGTACTTTGGTTGGAAACACCTTCTTTCTTCCAACCCGAACCTTGATGTAAAATGAGGTTTAAAAATGGTGAATGATAATGGAGGTGTTACATCTCTTGTTTTATGGTTGGGATGTGTTTGAGTGGGTGTTTTGTGAAGGTTTATGGAATTTGTTTTGAGTTCATGTGAGTTGGAGAGACTTTGGATGAATTTTTGCCAAAAACAAGTGATTATGTGACTGCTCGAAAATAGGGTTATCTTGGTGCCTCTCTTTGAGTTCTTTGCTCCTCTTTCTATTGTATTGTGTGTGTATTTTTCTCTGATGGTATTAGCTAGCCAGAAGTCTTTTTAGGTTAAGAAAGTTTTGATTATTTCTTTTGTCCAAAAGATGAAGAAAAGTAGCACATGATGGTGTAGCACACGAGTTGGCTAGGGTTCAGATGGTTGGATGGTGTGATTGTTGCTTATGCTCAGAACATAGGACCATGGGGACAAGGGAAAACCAATGGGTCATGGTATATGGTGTGTCTTGCAAAATGGTTCATAGTTGGCATCAAACTTGCTTTAATATGTCACAATTCAAAAAACCAAAAATGGTAAGTTTAGAGCTCCACACTTGCAAGTTCTATGCCCTAGAAAATCAGGTCTTGGGAGCTGGAAAAGGTTTGTCTCGTTTAGGGAAAGATGTTGGTAAAGGCTTGGCAAGGTTTGGCAAGGTACAAACATGCTTGCATGACCACTTTGGCATGCTATAACTCCATGAACAATAGATCAATTGAGAAGGTCTTGGATTCTTTGGAAAGAGGGCATGTAATTGAACAGCTTTGATGTTCAACATCTCTTGTAATGAGGCTTGGAACATAATTAAAAATACGCATGAAAGTTGGTCCAAACTTGTTGGCCTAGGGCTTGGCATGCAGGGTTGGTCATGCCTTGGGAAAGTTGTTTCATGTCTTGATACCCATGTTCATCATACCATAACTTTTGCTATAGAACTCCAGTTGAAAAGTTCTACACATGCTTGGAAAGCTGAGATGGAGGAGAAAAAATCTTATGTTCAACAATTTTGGATTTGAAGCTTGGAAACATGAAAAAGATAGCTTGCAAGTTGAGCAAAAACATGACTTGTGGTGCCTTGGCAACTTGGGCAAGTTGTCTAACTTGTGCCCAAAAACCTCTAACTTTGAGACACCATAACTTTTGACTCCTTGATCCAATTGGAGAGTTCTACATATGCTTGGAAAACTTGAAGAACAAGGAATAACTTTCATATTTGCTGAATTTTTATTTGAGGTCAAGAAACCCATGAAGCCTTGGCTTGAAGTTGGTGCAAAAACTGAATTTTAGGACTTAGAAAAATTCTAAGTATAAATGCCAAATCATGATTTCTTCCAACTTTAAACATCCATAACTTCATATCCTTACATCTTTTGAACTTAATTCCTTCTACAAACTTGTAGTGGGGAATTTCATCTTTAAAATGAGTACTAGTTTGCTCCATTTGGCTCAAGGATGAGTGAGATATGGTCCTTGAAAGATGGCTAAAAATCATGATTTCCATACTTAGAAAAATTCATCAAAAACCCTAATTTTCCAAATCTCCTGATTTTATTGTTCCACCTTGATTTTTCTTGATCTAACCACATGAGATCATGGAATATGACTTGAAATGTTCATGGTTGACCAAAAAACTCAAAGGTTGACTTTTTGGAGCCTCAGTTGACTTTTTAATCAGATGAATTCAAAACTTCTCCCATTCACTTAGGAAGTCCTTGAAATGAGTTGTATTAAACCAAAAGGCATCTTAGGATCCCTTGAAGTGTATGAGGACTTGTTTGGTTGGTCTCTTCTTCAAATCCTGATTAATCAGAGCTTTCCCTTTCTTGTACAAAACCCTAATTCCACAAAAGAAACAAAACCACAAAGCTTGATAGTTTGGTTAGCCATGCAAAGATGATTGGCCTATAATGCTCATGTAAATGATGATGACATCTAAGAGGGTAAAATTTGGGGTATGATAGTTTCCCCTATTTAAATATCTTTACCGAATGGCATGAGCGATGACAATCCTCATAAAATCAAGGTGAAAGGTATTTAAATATAGCAAACCGAAAATTTTGCCCTTAGATGCAATGCTATGCTAAGGACAACAAAACTATGCAATGCCGACATGCCATGAACTCTAACATGATAATATGATGCTATGATGATGTAATATGCAAACAAAACAGAAAACAAAGGGACAGAGGGTCAACAACCAAGGGTAACAACTCGACTTGGGATGACCAAGAAAACACTGGGGAACAGAAATAAACTAGAGAAGTCCAAAGTGATCAAGCACCAGGTTCAGACATGACCAGATGACACTCTAGAAGCAAAGATCCTCACTGGAGATAGAACTAAGACAGATGGTCTCCACTGGGGAATACCCAGAGCAGTTAATCAACAGGTTCTTTACTGGGGATAAACCAGAAAGAAATATATGATCTCCACTAGGGATCAAGTCAAACAAAGGGTTGACTTCTGACGAGAAAATCAGACAAAACAATAAGAAGATGATCTTCTAACAAGAGATCAAAGAAGTTGAGAAATGATCCTCTGACAAGAGACCAGGAAAACATTGGGAAATAAAAAAAAAATACTTTCTGGAACTTTCTTAAAATGAAGAGTTCAAACGGGATCTTCAAGAAACACCAGAAAAAGACAGGGAAATATAAACTCTGCTCGTGCCAAATGAATTGGACTTAGACCACAAGCGAGGGTAACAACCGACTTTTGATGGGTCGATGCCAGTAACTACTGGACTTTCAGGGGTACGTTGGTGCCAACCAAACTTTCGGTATCAAGCAAAATTGGCTAAGAGTGCCAGCAACCACTAGGCTTTAGGTACCAATAACCATTGGATTTTAAACGATGTCAGTAACCACCAGACTTTCAAATAATGCCAGCAACAACTGGGCTTTAAAATACCAATAACAATTGGATTTTAAGCAATTCCAGTAACCACTGGACTTTGGATACTAATAATCATTGGATTTTAAACAGTGCCAGTAACCACTGGACTTTCAAGGATTGCCAGTACCCACTGGACTTAGGATACCGATAACTATTGGATTTTAAGCATCGCCAGTACCCACTGGACTTTCACAAGGATATTTGTAACAACCAGATGAACAGAAACTGATAACGGCAAACTTAAAGATGCCAATGAGGATTGGACTTGTAAACAGCAGTGTTAGTAAGAACTAAACTTCACGGGAACACTGGTAACGACCAAACAAATAATATCAAAAGGAACACTAGTAACAACTAGACTTCACAGGGGAAGTTGGTGATGACCAGACAAGCAATCAAATAGGGAGCTAGTAACAACTAGACTTCAAAGGGGAAACTGATGATGACCAGACGAACAATACCAATTACGTTTGGATTTGCAACGGGTAACACTTTCATCGGAGGGAGCTAGTAACGACTAGACTTTAAATATATGGTAACAACCAGATTCAACAATACCAATGACGATTGGGTTACAAAACAGAGATACTAGTGATGACTAGACTTCAAGGGGATATAGGTAACAACCCAAAGTTGACAAAATGCAGGTGACAACAGGATGTAAGCAGGAAATTGGTGACGTCCAACGATCTCAAAAGAGGTGCCAGTTACAACTGATCTTGGGGTCAAAGAGCTACAACCAACAACAAAACTTGGAGAGATGCTAAATGCATATGATATGGCATGATGCGGGTGCTTAAAGATATGCAAGAGCTGACTCTAAAGAGAGGAAAAGGAAACAGGGACTCAAGAGGAAATAGATAAACCTATCCACTTCACTGGGGAACAAAGAGTCACACTGAATTCGGGGAATAAAGATGTCCAGAGGTTCACTGGGAAATACACCTACTTCACTTGGGGAAGTATGAAGATATAGCAGCTCACTGGGGGGAGATAGTAACTTCAATGGGAACAAAAGGGAACTCCACTAAGGATAAAATCTTCATCATTCAGGCATGTACCACAAGGAGGGTATTGGGGAGATTCTCTTCGATCTTGGTAACCACACACGGCCAAAGGATCAATCCAAAGAGGTATTGTCAATTAATTCATGCTTCAATGAGAATTCATGCAAATGGTCTAACAGTGCTTCTGCCACAATAAGACCTCTTGGGGAACATGTGATTTCACTAAATCATTCCACAAGCCAAAGAAAATTGTGTTTTCATTTTGTTTTCAAAAGACTGTTTCTATTTCCCAAAATTTTTCACTTTCAAAATCATTATTAACAAATAAATGACATTTTGCATAACAAGGAAAAGTAGAGAAATGGTAAGTAACAAAAATCGAATGGTCCAAAATCTGATTTTATTCAAGAATGGTAACTTGCCAATGGTGAAATTCCATGGAAAATTACAATTTGAAAATGGCAATAAGGAAAGGTTACATTGAATCCAATGACCACTACTAGCCCTAACAACTAAAAATTCCCCAAAACCTTGCTTCTGACGAGAGCGGCGAGCTTGAAATTCTTCTTGAATTTTCCTGCAAAGGTGACAGCCCATCTAATATAGTGAAATGAATTTTGCCCCTAACTTTTGCCTGGATCGCCCTTTCGGGTTTTTAATCCATCGGGACGCTCATTTTTGCCTAAGCCGCCCTTTCGGGTTTTCAACTTAGCGAGCTCTTATTTTTTTATTTGCATCCCTAATTTTTGCCTGGATATCTTTCATAGGTTATGATCCACCGGGATACCCATTTTTTTTGCCTAAGTCGCCTTTCCAGGTTTTTGACTTAGCGGGTTCTTTAGGCATATTATTTTCTTACTGCATCAGAGTTTATAGGGTGTGTGAGTTGTTCACCATCCATCATCGTGAGAATGAGTGAGCCTCCTAAGAAGACTGTTTTCACCACAAACGGGCCTTCATAGTTGGGTTCCCATTTCCCGCGCATATCCTTATGAACTGGCAAGATTTTCTTGAGTACAAGTGCTTCTTCTCATAATTCACGGATGCGGGCCTTCTTGTTGAATGCTCTTTTGATCCTCCTTTAATACAATTGACCATGACACATCGTAGTCATACGCTTCTCGTCGATAAGATTCAGTTGATCAAGTCTTTCTTGAACCCACTCTGCTTCATCAAGCTTGGTTTCCATCAGGACCCTCAGAGATGGTATCTCAACTTCAATGGGAAGAATGACATCCATCCCATACACCAAAGAGAAAGGGGTTGCCCCTGACGAAGTTCTAACTCACGTTTTGTATCCGTGCAAGGAAAATGGCAACATCTCATACCAATCCTTATAGGTCTTCACCACTTTCTGTAGAATCTTCTTGATATTTTTATTTGCAGCTTCAACGGCTCTGTTCATCTTAGGACTGTAGGGGGAAGAATTGTGGTTCTCAATCTTAAAGCTTTTGCACAACTCTTTCATTGTCTTATTGTTCAAATTTGTCCCATTATCTGTTATGATTCTACTTGGAATTCCATAACGACAGATAATCTCTTTCTTGATGAAATGGGCAACCACTTGCTTGGTTACGTTGGTGTAGGATGCGGCTTCGACCCACTTTGTGAAGTAATCAATAGCCATCAATATGAACCGATGACAATTGGAAGCTTTAGGCTCGATTGCCCTAATCATGTCAATGCCCCACATAGAAAAAGGCCAAGGTGATGACAACACATTTAACAATGTTGGAGGTACATGCACCTTGTCGGTATAAATTTGGCACTTGTGGAATTTTCTGGCATATTGGATACAATCGGTCTCCATGGTCAACCAGTAGTATTTAGCCCTCAAGATCTTCTTGGACATGGCATGTCAATTGGCGTGGGTTCCAAATGATCCTTCATGAATATCTCGAATCAACATGTCTGTTTCTCGTCTATTAACACATCTAAGCAAGACCATGTCGTGATTCCTCTTGTAAAGCACATCATTGCTGAGAAAGAACTTGGACGCCAATCTCCTCAAAGTCTTTTTATCAAGAGTTGTAGCGTTGGCTAGATATTCCTGATTCTTCAGATATTCCTGATGTCATGGAACCACAGCTTCCCATCTACTTCTCCAACTAACTAGCAGTAGGCAGGCTCAGTCTTACGCTCAATACTAATAAGTGGTGCTTCATTAACAAAGTTGACCTTCCACATCGAGGCTAGCATGGCCAAAGCATCAGCTTTATGGTTTTTCGACCTTGGAACATGACAGAAAGTGATCTCATCAAAGTACTGGATCATCTCCACAATATAGGCACGATATGGAATCAGCTTCTCGTCTCGAGTTTCCCATTCGCCCTTAACTTGATAAATAACCAAAGTTGAATCCCCATTGACCTCTAAGATTTTGATTCGGAGATCAATAGCTGATTCAAGGCCTAGAATGCATGTTTCATATTCAAAACAAAGTCTTGTTGTAAATGGAGTGTACCCACCATCAGGATTCATCAACATAACACCTACACTATGCCCACTGTAGTTAGAAGAGCCATCAAACATCATTTTCCAGTGGGAACCTGGTTCGGGACCTTCATCAGGGCCAGGTTCTTCACAGTCTTTCACCACCATAATATCTTCATTTGGAAACTCAAACTTGAGAGGTTCATAATCCTCCACAGGCTGATCAGCGAGGTAATCTGACAAGATACTTCCTTGATAAATTTTTGGGTGACACATTGGATGTCATATTCGGACAACAACATATGCGAACGGGCAAGTCTCCCTGTCTGAGCAGGCTTCTCAAAGATATACTTTATTGGATCCATTTTCGAGATCAACAAAGTAGTATGACAGATTATGTACTGTCTCAAACGCCTGGCGGCCCATGCTAGAGCATAAAAAGTCTTCTCTAAGAGTGAATATCGACTTTCACAGTCAGTGAACTTCTGGCTTAAGTAGTAAATGGTGTGCTCCTTATGTCCAGTCTCATAGTGTTGACCCAACACGCAACCCATAGATCTTTTCGTATAGTCAGATACATGAAGAGTGGTCTTCTTGGGACAGGTGGGACCAAGATAGGAGGTTCTTGTAGATAACCCTTAATCTTGTCGAAGGCTTACTGACAATCTGAATTCCACTCAATAGTCTGATCCCTACGGAGCAACTTGAAGATAGGTTCACAAGTGGGGGTCATATTGGAAATATACCTGGAAATGTAGTTCAGGCGTCCAAGAAAGCATCTAACTTGTGTTTTGGTTTACGGAACTGGCATCTCTTGGATAGCTCGAACCTTATCGGGGTTCACTTTGATTCCTCATTGACTAACAATGAAACCAAGGAGTTTTCCAGATCTAACACCAAAGGTGCACTTTGCAGGGTTCAGCCTCAATTGGTACTTCCCGAGTCGTTTGAACAGCTTCAACAGATGATCCAAATGGTCCTCTTCACTTTGTGACTTGGCAATCATATCGTCGACGTATACCTAAATTTCCTTGTGCATCATATCGTGAAAAAGAGTGACCATCGCTCTTTGATATGTTGCCCCTGCGTTCTTCAAACCAAAGGGCATAACCTTATAACAATAGGTTCCCCAAGGAGTAATAAATGTAGTCTTGTCCATGTCGGCAGGATCCATCCTGATCTGGTTATAACCAGAGAAACCATCCATAAATGAGAAAACTGCAAAGTGAGCAGTATTATCCACAAGAGTGTCAATGTGTGGTAGAGGGAAATCGTCCTTCGGACTTGCTTTGTTCAGATCCCTATAATCTACACACATCCTAACTTTACCATTCTTTTTTAGCACCGACACGATATTGGCTACCCATTTAGGGTATTTTGAAACTGCCAGAAAACCTGCATCGAGCTATCTTTTGACCTCTTCTCTAATCTTCAGAGCCATATCGGGTCTACTTCTTCGAAGCTTTTGCTTTACGGGTGGACACTCGGGCTTGAGCGGTAGCTTGTGAACAACTATATAAGTGTCCAAACCAGGCATATCCTGATACGACCATGCAAACACGTCAACATATTCTTCTAGAAGCTTTACCAATCTTTGTCTGATCTCTGCCCCAAGTGTAGTACCAATCTTGACCTCTTTCTTGTCTTCTTTAGTGCTAAGATTAATGGTGTCAATTTGCTCCTCATGTGGTTGAAGGTCTGTGTACTCATACTCGCACATCTTTTCTAGTTCATTAGGAACCTCATAATCTTCTTCATCCTTATCTTCAGCTTGGTAGATGTGTGAGTCGAAGTCAAAAGTGAAAGTAGGGTCATCGGATTCAACAGGGTTTGAAATGATTCTGCATGTTTGGAATGACTTATTTTATTAAAGGCACAAAAACAAATGCAAAAGAAAAATGTTTTTGGTGGTTTTCGAAAGATTGACATTTTCTTTTAAAGGTAAAAGCAAAAAATAGTAAATGAAGCAATGAGAATTTAACAAAATATCTTCATTGATTATAACAATTTTGAAAGCGCAGTGGCCCTACAAAATAATCCAATAGCTTTGGGAATAACTATGGAATTTGAAAACAAAAACAAAAGACAAAAAAATTACTCCGGCGAAGGAATAAACACAGGGATTTCTACTGCTTCCCAGTTGTCCAATGCGGCATCACACTGAAATACCAAATGGCTAACATCTTCATCTTCTTAGTCTTCGATCACAGCGTTGACTTGAAATCCTTTGCTGATAAATAGCTCTTCGATTGTCTTCGGACGTGCTATTGTGGAGGTTGATGCTCCACCACGAGTTGGTTTCTAACCCAACCCATGGCGATTCAGCTTCTTCTTCACTTCAATGACTTATCCCCAGCCTGCAGGAGTGCCTTCTTCAATAGTCACCTTTATACTCTGAACAGATGCAAAGGATGAACCACTCTTAACCACCGGTTCCTCGACTTCCAACAGAACATCATTGGCTATTTCAAGCGCCTAGAAAGAAGTTTCGAGTGCGTCCTCGTCAGCCTCGACATACTTGAATGAAGACAGATTACTCACCATCAAATCTTCCTCACCATGAACAATTACCAACTTGTCATCAGCGACGAACTTCATCTTCTGATGTAATGTGGAGGTTACTGCGCCAGCAGCATGAATCCACGACCTTCCCAACAAACAACTGTAAGCTGGATTGATATTCATCACTTAAAATGTGATATCAAAGACATGCGTACCAGTTAAGATCGGTAGCTTCACTTCTCCAGTTACCGTTCTACGAGAACCATCAAAGGCTTTGACAATCAATGAAGTAGCTTTCATTTCTGCCCCTTTATAAGCAAGTTTGGTAAGTGTTCTTTTGGGTATAACATTCAAAGACGAACTTGTATCAACAAGTACTCGAGCCATAGCATCCTCCTCACATTTCACACACACATGCAACGCACGGTTTTGATTTTCAACTTCTATTAGCAACTTCTCATTGCTGAAGCTAAGGGTGCTACAAGCAGTAATGTTCGCAATCACAGAATCAAATTGACCAACAGTAATGCCTTGAGCGACGTGGGCATGAACCAATAACTTCTGTAAAGCAACTCTATGAGTAGGGGAGCTCATCAAGAGAGACAAGATGGATATCTTTGACGGTGTCTGGTGAAGCTGGTCAATAACTTTGTAGTCACTCTTTCTTATTATTCTCAAGAATTATGCGTCTTTGTCGTTCAAAACTACTTCCTTATCCCTAGCAGGCACAACAGCAGCTGTTTTTTTGGAGGAACTATATTTATTACGGGTTAATATACACGACCACTCCGGGTCATCTTGCCCCAGCAATATTTGTCACATCTTCTGGGACATCTTCCACATCTTTCTTCAGGATAACCTTTCCAGATTCCTGATCAATCACCGTTACATCATACTTCCACAACACAACTATATTATGTTTGAAGTGGAATGGACTAGGTTTTTGAATAATCGCCGGCCTAGGCTGACTGATTGGTGGATCAACCGGCTTTGTAATGTTGAAAATTGGCTTCGGCTTATTGAAAACCAGAGTTGCAGAGCTTGACTCTGGCAAGTTGAACACTGGTACCTTGTCACCTGGTTTGGCAAATTAAAGATCGGTTTAATCATTGACACCTCCTCTTTCTTCACTTTGCTACCCAGTTGTAAGAAACCACTGTCAATCAAATTATGAATATCTCTTTGGACCAACAAATAGCCTTTTGGGTTGTCAACACAATCTTCACATTCTGAATGACAATCTATAACCAAACCGACCTCTACCAACTTAGAATGAAAGTCTCGGAGCGGGGTCTTGATCTCAGCAACATCAAGAATCAAAGTCTCTTCAGATGCATCTTCAACAACATTTACTGCCCCATGGGTGGGCAGAGGATTACTTTTAACATTCGGCTGAGAGTCACCAAAGGACAAAATTTTCTTCTCCATCAGTTCCCTTACAATATGTTTCAATGCAAGGCAACCTTCTAAATCATGGCCGGGAGCGCCCTCATGAAACGCACAATGAGCGTTTGGGTTATAGTAAGGTGGAAGCTTCTCTGAAGGCGGACCCAATGGTCTTGTAGTTATCAAACCTTGTTGTACCAAAGAAGGATATAACTTTGTATATGTCATCGGGATGGGAGGAATATGAGGTTTCACACCCTGTCTTCGGTAAGGAGCGTTTGGATAAGGAGGTTGAGTCCTTTGTTGTTCCTGATATGCTGGAGCGTTGGACGCATGTTGATAATTCTGTTGTTGTTGGACTGGCTGATAGATTGGTGTCTATTGCACTGGTTGAAAAACTGGAACCTAATTGTTGAATGTGGGTGTGACATCTGCCACATATGGTTGTTGGGCATACTATACAGGGTACACTGGCTACTGAACATAACCTTGTTGAGGCTATTTATGTTGTTGGTAAGGTTGCTGATGTTGTTTTCAAGACTGGTTTTTCTTCCTTCCTATCATGACAGCATTTGTCTCTCCCTCCTTCTTCTTGTGAAAGTTACCAGAAGGTTTCTTGGCATTATTACTGATTGAGCTACCAGAAGCGCTAGTCATTTTACCATTTTTCAATCCTGACTCCACCTTTACACCCACGGCCACAATATCAGCAAAATTGGCTGACATACTACTGATCATTCTTTCATAAAATTCCGGTCTCACCGCGTCCACAAACCAATCGGCCAACTCTTTCTCAGTCAAAGGAGGTTCCACCTAGGAAGCAGTTTCCCTCCAGCGCTGTACATATTCTTTTAAAGATTTTGAACTCTTTTGCAACATGCTTAAGAGTTGCCTTCTATCTGGAGCCAAATCCATATTGTATTTATAGTACTTAACAAAAGCATCAGATAAATCCTGGAAACTATGAATGCGGGATTGATCCAGACTTAAGTACCACTTGGCTGAGGCCCCTTTCAAACTATCCTAGAAGCAGTGGATCATTAACTTATCATTGTCCTCATAAGCAGCCATCCTCCTGTAGTACATAATCAAATGTGATCTTGGACAAGTTGCACCTGAATACTGATCGAAACTGGGAGTCTTGAACTTTGGAGGTATCACTAGTCCAGATACTAAGCACATATCTCTAGCATCAGCACCAAAGATATTGTTTCCTTCCACTGCTCTTACCTTCCTCTCAATAGTCTCTACATTCCCCTTCAACCTTTTGTGGCGTTCATCCCCCTCTTCAGACATATCTGGGATGTCGTACACTTGTTGTGGATTATGAAAATAAGGCCAGACTTGAGCTTGTATAATAGCTGGCGCGAAAGTTGGAATGGCTTGAGGGATTTCTGATCCCAAGGGAATAGCTTGTTGAGTTGTTGGCACCGTGATAGGTGGAGGCACAGAACCCACAGGTAACCCAAAAGGTGGCACATTTGCAGCATTAATTGTTGTTGGTGGCGGTTTCACAGTTGCATTGGTAATCTCAGAAACTACGGTGGCTTGAGTGTCCATTTTTGCTATGATAACCTGCAGCATTTCCATTATCTGCCCCACACTTCCGTGCAGGTCTTCTAGTTCATCATTGACCCTATCGAACTCCATACTTTGTTCAACCATTCTTTTACGAGCTCGGGATCAGGTGTTGTATTGATGTTGGAAATTCAGTGTGAATAGCTGGAGACAAGATGACGAGATGAGCCACGACAAAAGGAATGCACATGCAATGATATGAATGCATGGGATGCAATGCAAATACAAAGCCAAAACAATCAAGGAACTCAAAATCAAAATTTGCAAACACTATAATAATGGAGAGTACAACTTTTGAATAACCAAAAAGGCTCACTTCATTAATTAAAGGCTGAAAGTTTTACAAAACAAATAGTACACCCCCAAGAGCCATTACATAAATAGTCAAATACAGAGAAACAGAACAAAAGAAATTAAGAGTATAATCCTTGCAATGAAGGCCCTTCTCCTCCATGTAGTTCTTTCTCAAGCTCGTCAATCCGCTCCTGCATCTTTGCTTTTTCAAGAATAAGCTCCTCCAACGCAATCTTTAGCTCCCTTTTTCACTCGTGGCGGTCAAAATGGGGTCCCTTGAAACCAAAGACATGGGCTCATGACGAGGATAGGGCATCCTTATCTTAAGGGCCCTTTCTCGTACCCACAGCAGGTAAGATTCTGAAACAGTGCAATCAGGATATCCCAATGCGATCATCCACTTTTTATGTATGTGACGCCAGGCGTACACGATTTTGGCCTTGAGCCTAGAGTTTTCTCCATCCTCAATAAAAATTCTCTCCAAATTGATAGGGTTGGGCTCCTCCTTCATCGGGTATCCAAGATGACGACGAGTAAGGACAGGGTTGTAGCTGATACATCCTTTAGTGCCAAGAAGAGGCGCGTTAGGGAACTCCCCACAGCTATGGATCATGGTGACTCCCCCATACATTGGATCATACCATTCAATGTCTAAATGAGTAAGTGACATGATTTTCTTGGACTACGCCGAACCATCCTTCAAATCCCAGAAAGTTGCAGACCTCAGTAAGTACGAAATAAACCACTTATAGAGGAGAGCAACGCAACAAGTTATCTGACCCCCACCATGAAGATTCCTTGAGTGAATATAGTGATAGGCATCAGCCAACAAAGTAGGGATTGGATTCTTGAGCATGAAGATCTTGATGGTATTAATATCGACAAAGTCGTCAATATTTGGGAACAGGAATGACCCATAGACCAATAATGCGAAGGTGGCTTCAAAAATCTCTGTATTCTTCTTGTTAGCGTGATACTGAACCTTTTCAAACAAGAACTTGGTCGGTAGTCCATGGAGCCCTCCTTTGATGGTCATATGTGCTTGAATATCGGACAAGCTCAGTCGTGTAGCTTCAGCAATATCTTTCTCACTTGGTGTGTCTTCTACTCCAAAGAACGAAGGCTGAGAAGTGACAAGAAGTCCCATCAAGGCAGAGTACTCCTCTAGAGTAGGCGTCAATTAGTAATCTGGAAACGTGAAATAATGATACACAGGGTTATAGAACTGGACGAGCGTAGCTAGCAGTCCATCAGCCATCTGGAGTCTCAACAGTGGAAAAATCCCCTCATACTTGTCTGAGAATGTCAGGGGATCCTCTATTAGACCTCCTAGTTCCTTTAGACTTTCCAGTTTCGGGCTCTTGAAGGTGTATTCCTGGGTTCCTTTCCTTCCAAAATCCATTTTATAATGTCTGCAAAACAATTTTTAGTTCCTTGAAGGGTTAGAAAAATGCATAAATGCAATGCAAATGCAGTTGGTTTTAAGGAACTCAAGAAGTAAATTGTAAAAAGGAAACATTTTCTGAAAAACTTCAATTCATTCATAACGAGAAAAGTTACAACTTCGAAGTACAAGTCAAGACTCAAAATACAAGAGGAAAAATCTAGGCCTAAAGGGTCCTAAGGAATCCCATCTAAGAAGGTCCTACTCCACACATCCTCTCCTGCCTCTTTAATTCGGTGTTTTCCAAAACCAGCTTGTCGACGATCCCTTTCCATGCAACGGATGTTGGAGGAATGTCGGAATACTCGTGAGTGCTGGGAACCTGTTGCACGCTAGAGAAAAATAAATTCTCTTGTGCCACGTGCCTCTCCATAACACGCCTCTCGAGCAGCTCAATCAAATCATCCTTCACTTTTAACTGATTCTTCATCTCCATCTGTTCAGCATAGATGGCATGGTATTTTCCCTCCCAAGTGTCTCGTTCGAGCCTCATCCTAGCCAACACTTCTTGATACTCTTCCATGCGCTCAATAGGGATGGTAGAAGATGACGCAACAGATATGCGGCATCTTGAGGTCACGAGCTCGGGATCGAACCCACTGAATAAAGGGCTCAAAGGCTACATAATTTCTCCTTCCCAAATCGTTCTTAGTCCTCCTATGAATTGTCCCCCAAGCATGCAAAACTCTATCCTTAGATTATGTGTTGGCTTCCTCATTAAGATAAAAGAAACCGGACAAAAGGATGTTGCTAGGTTTCTCTTGCATAGGATACCCGAACTGACGCCTCGCAAGAATAGGATTGTAGCTAATCCCACCTCTGATACCAAGGAGTGGTACATTGGGAAATTGGCCATAACTATCAATTATAACTCCCTTGTCGTAGGCTGGGTCATACCAATGCACATCGGTATGAGTAAGAGACATGAGTCTTTGAGACCATCGAAGCTTGTTTGGATTTTCCTTGAAGCGCTCAGTCCGAGGCAAGTGCGAAATAAACCACTTGTAAAGTAGAGGTGCGCAACAAAGAATGGTCCCACCTCCCTTAAGAGTCTTGTGATGAATGGAGTGATAGGTATCACCAAGCAGTGTAGGCACAGGGTTCCCACTTAGAAAGATCTGAATGGCATTGACATCAACAAAATCTTCAACGTTAGAGAATAAAACCAACCCATAGATAAGCAATGCGAAGATAGCTTCGAAGGCGTCCATGCTATTCTCCTTGGCTAAGAAGAAAGCTTTCTCTATCAAGAACTTAGAGGGCAGACCCTTGATTCCTCCCTTGGTGGTAAGGTTAGCTTTGACTTCGGATGTCTCCAAGTGAATGACATCGGCAATGTCCTTTGGTGACAAAATCTTCTCTAAACCGCTGAAAGGCTCCTTATCCAATACCAGTAGACCAACCCAATATGAATACTCCTCTAAAGTTGGGACGAGCTGATAGTCGGGAAATGTAAAGCAATGATAAATAGGGTCATAGAATTGCACGAGTGTGTCTAGAACCCCCTCTTTCATCTTAGTCTTGATAATGCCCAACAATCTTTCATGACGTTTCCTGAAATCCTCAGGATATGACACTAAGGCTCCCAGCTTTCTCAACTCTACTAAGTCAAGTTTCTTGAAATTGTACTTCTTAGTGTTCCTCATTCCAAAATCCATGATACCTATGATTTTTTCAAAGGAAAAGACAACTGTGTCACACCCTAATTTTTTACCATAAGATTTTACCTCTCAGTGCATCATTTTGCATGTTTGCATGCTTTATCACTAACAAATTGGTGCAGGAATTTTAATTTCAAGTGGAGATAGTCCTCTTTCTCACAGTCAAGTGTTTCAAGATGTGACCAATACATTCTGATTCAAGAGACCCTATAGTTTTCTACTGGTTGAATCTTCAGCTGGTTCTTATCATCATCTTGGGTATCTTCCCATCAAAGGCTTCAGTGTGTCTCAAGGAGATTAGGGTTCTTTGTCCATTTGGTGCTGGTCATTAGAGGATTGGTTGGAATTTTGTGGTGTGTTGCTTTATAAGTGGTATCCTCACTTTCAAAGGATTTTTCAGGGCATAGTTTGGTTTTACTCGCAAAGTCGGATTATTAGTTGTCAAGTGAAAGAGTTTGGACTTTTAGTAGTTTGCGAACCATGCATTTTGAAATGTTATTCGTGGACGAAGGAGTGAAATTAAGGTTTAATTTAGAAAATGTTACAAATGAGTCCATGAGTTCAAGTCAATCAAGGTCATGTCCCATGATACTTTCAAGAAATGTTCGAGCTGATTTGTGCCAATAAATTGAATTCAAATTCCATTTCAAGTCACGTTCAATTTATGAGCCATAGGAGGCATGTTTCCAAAGTCCACATTGACTTCAAGATTCATCTAAGTTTTATTCCAAATTCAAGAACTTCATTTCAAGATGCCATTTCAAAGTTTAAAGTCCATGCTTTAATGTGCAAATAAATTCTTTCACAAGATTGGATTCAAAGTCAAAAGTCTTTTTTTACAAAGTACAAGCATTCTTTACTCAAGATTTCAAGATTTAAGATTTAGAAAGTTCAAAAATTAATAAATTGATCCAAACAAAGTTCCTATTGAAAATCCACTTTAAATAGGCCAAAGGAAAATCTGACGTTTAAGTTGAGAGAAATAGAAGGGAATTTTGTGCTCATATTGCAAAAGGAGGTGATTGGAGAATATAGACAACTTCTAAAATGGTATTTGACTGCCAAATGATGGAATCCTTGATTCAGTAAGTCTGACATTAAGACTACAATGCAAATATAGGTGCCACCGTGTGACCCTTTGGATGGAACGCTATCATCTGCTCGTGGAGTTCATACAAAGGCAAATGAACAAGATTACTCCAAAATTTCAAAATGTACAAGGTTAATGCAAGATTTAAAAGTAGGCAAAACACAAAGACAAAATTGCTACTTTTGAAGTCATTAGCCTGTATTTGCAGAGGAGACTTGTCTAGTTGAATTAAATGCTACAACGTTACTCCAACCAAGTTTATATGGCCTACAATTGAAATGGTGTGAATACTTCTGGAATGTTGTCCATGACTTTTGATGGTCCAGTAGTTACTGCAGCTACTTAATATCCAAATTGTAAGTACCTGACGCGTCTTCTCATCTGTCATAAGTTTTGCCAATATACACAAAAAGATAAATCAATCTCATTCAAGTCAAGATAATCACAGCATTATTTTTACTTCCAAAAATTGTCAAGACAAAATCAAACATCATTCAAATTCTTCCCAAAGCAAGAGCAAACATGTTCCCTTGGAAATCAAGCATCATAAATAATTGTTCCAAGACAGATTCAAGTGCCTTCCATAACAGCATATCGACACTGTAAGAAGCAGTCACGACACAAAATTTCCATCATTAATCATGAATTGAATTGCAAAACAGAGAAAGAATCAAAGTGTGCACAACATGACCAAACATAAGCCATACTTGCAATTGAATATTCTGATTTGTTCTAAGGAAATTAAAAGCAGACATTCAAACAATTCCCAAACATGTCGGTACGGATACGGAAAGCATTCATCATCAGATAATCACAACAAATCACAGCCATAATTTCAGTTCCAATACAAGAATCAACAGCATTCAAAGCTTTAATCAGACCTGAGCCTATATAATGTGGTTTTCACACACAACAGGAGACAGACAAGGAGAGAAAAACCAATACACAGAGCAGTTCACAAACACATACCACATGAAGGAAACATTTCATAGCAAAAATATGGAGAGGAAACAATACACACACATATCAGACCAAAAAAATACCATTCACAGCTGAGATTCACCCGAAGAACTCACTCACACCACCACAGTTTTACACGTATCAGAACAGGGGGAAAACAAGATCATGAAGAAAGGAATTCATACACCGTTTTCCTTCCCAAACCAGTTCAGAGTTCACATACTCACACCAACAGCTACATCAGGACGAAACAACACACGCATTCAAAGAAGAAGAAATGTTTGTACAAATTCAGAACACAACACACATCTACATTGAATCGGAAAAGAAGAGGGAGCAGTACCTGTATCTAGCTCGTGTCGGTATCACCGACGAAGTCGCGTGGGACGAACTCCGACAGGTAATCTCGATCAATTTTTCTCTTTTACCCAATAGTTGAATATTTAATTGTTGATTGGCATTGTTAATTTGTTCAATTTTCATCATAAAATTGCGTTAGAGAGAATAGTAACGTCGTACGAGCGAGGAGAGCGTGACCTCGCGCTCGCCGTCGTCGGCCAATGGCCACGGTGCGGCGAGCTTCTTCATTTGCCACGCGAGTGAGGAGAAGGCCGAGGGCTGAAACGCAGCGATTAGGAAAACTGAGAAGGAAGAGAAATGAGAGAGGGAGAGGGGTCGTGTTTGCTTGTTCTCTTATTTCCCCTGTTTGGGTTCTGAAGCAATGTTATTGTTGTTGTTGATGGGTCGGTTTGACCCGCCTCTCTACATCCATCTGCCCAAACCTCTTTGGGCCTATCCCTTTTTGGCCCATCTTTTGTTTTTTTCTTTAACCTTTTTTATTTTCTTTTAATAAATATTTATACTTTCATTAAAATTAATTTTTAATTGATTTTATTAAATTCTTTTATTTAATACTAACTAATCCATTAAGAGATTAATTTTATTAAATATTAGACTTTAATTTGATTAATTATTTTATATCAATTTTTCTTAATTCTAATAAATCCAAAAAATATTTAGTTATCTTTTGATTATTTAAAAAGAAAATTTTTACTTTTATTTCTATTCTTGTTCTGACTATTCTCTCACTCATATCTTGCATTCATGATGTAACAATGTTGTGTTGATCTTTGCTCCTCGCCTGTGTATTCAAACCATTTTTCAAAATAAACTCTCGATTCACATCGAGCCATTTTTACCTTGTAAATCGATTGCTTTTTAAGCATCGTCATCAACCTTTATGCCCTTCTCATCTATCCTAACCTTAGGATCAGAGTCACCGCACTCTATTCATGTGTTCTACCATGGACACTTCATTTCCCATTTAACTTAACTATAACTTTGGATTCGTCACACTCCATGTAAGTATCTCGCCATGGGTACTTACCTCCCCCTGGAACCTTGACCACAGTCAAGAGTTCCTCACCCTCTTTGAGGGGAACTACGAATACTCTGATTCCACTCCCGTCAGGATACGTAGGCACAAGATGCGATGTCTTGGCGAGTATACTTAGATACTAACCCCTAGGGCTTCAACCTTTAATATAGCACCCTTTAGCAAGCGAGTAACGAATAACATAAATAATAACAAGAGGTTCCTGTAGAGTACTACAGACGTTTAGGATGTTAATACCTTCCCTAGGCGTAACCAACCCCCGAACTTAGATTCTCTTAACTTAGATTTTTTCGATCTTTAACCTTTCCTTTGGATAAATCAAAGACCGGTGGTGAATTAATAATTATGATTCAAGTTAATCCAATAGCTTGATATCCGATTCTCACCGCGACAGAAATGGCGACTCTACTGGGGACTTTTCGAGGGTTTCCCCTAACTTGTTTATATCTATGTTATTTATTTGCTTGTTTGCCTATATATCTTTATATCTGTATATATATACCTGTTCTGCTTGGGTTTTATTGTGTGCAGGGGTTCTTGAGTGGTGAGGAGTCCTATACCCGAACTTGAGTGCAATTATGATAGGAGATGATATGTTCAAGGAGACTTTGAGGGAGTCGATTCCTGAAAAGTTGACTTTAGAAAATCATCGCTCAGTTTAGGTTCTTTTGAACTTAATGTTGTTTGAACGAATCCATTCGTGAAAACGATATTAATTTCGACCAAGAATCCGTGAGACTGAGGACCGTAGTACCTTTAACCCAACTTGGTCTATTAGGATGTAGTGCGGGGACTATGAGGGAGTCTATTCCTGAAATAGTTGCTACGCGATACTACACTCAGACGAAATTCTCTTGAGAATATTATTGACTACCAAGTGATTTGTAAAATCGATAATATCCGAAAGATGGATTGTAGACTCTGGGAACTTTGTAGAACCCGTTCGGCAGGTACATTTGAAACCATAGTACACACCTATTGGGATGGTTAGACCTTGGCTCCATGCTCATGATCTTCAAACCCAGACCCTTGCTTGTTTACCTGTATATGTGTATATGTGTATACCTGTGTTTATGCATCCATTCATGCATTCATGAATCACCATTCGGTTTCAAGAAACTCAATTGTTCTTTCCCTTGCAAAATCAATAAAAATCATGGATTATAAAATGAAATTTTTTTTCCCAAAATGTTTGCAACCTACTTTTGAGTTCCTTGAAACCATTGCATAGCATTGCATATCATTTGCATCTTTGCATGCGTCCGTTTGTCCAGAAACTCATTTCCAGATGTCTCTACGTTCCAGTGTCACCTGTGAATCATCAAGCTGATTCCTCGACACAGATATTGTACTAGAGCTAACTACAGAAGCATAATGTCAGAGCAAGAAGCACACAACGCTGAGATCCAAATGGAGATCGATGACCTTTAAGTTAGGCATGACCAAGCTCACGGAGATGCTTCAAGTTTTGATTGCTAGAGGAGAACCACCCTAAAAGACTGTCATTCAGGAAGTTTTAAATGCTGATCCTCATCCTGTTCAGGTGCCACCTTCAACCTGGCTAGAGTTTGGTTTACCTCCCGACTATTCTCCACATCTTGCATCTACTACTATGATTGGTCAGACTTCTAGACCAGTGTTTCAAGCTCCAGTTTTCTCCGAGCCTAGACCTGTGGTTCATGCTGTTGCCCAGACTACTCGACCTCCATTTGAGAACCCTCTTTATGAGTATAATGCTTCCAGTGCTCAGGGTGAAGACCATGAAGATTTTGTTGAACCTGCGATTGTCCGTGAACATTTTCAAACTATAGACAAGAGACTTAAAGCCGTAGAGGGTACTGATTTCTTCAACATTGATGCAGAAAACATGTGCCTAGTTTCTGACTTTGTTATGCCTGCTAAATTCAAGACTCCCGATTTTGTGAAGTACAAAGGTGATTCATGTCCAAGAGCTCATTTGGTCATGTATACCCGAAAGATGGCTGCTCATGCCAAGAATCAGAAGTTGCTTATCCATTATTTTCAAGATAGTCTGAGTGGAGCTTCTCTCAAATGGTATATGAATCTTAACAGAACAACATTCACTGTTTCCAGGATCTTATTAATGCCTTCATGAAGCAATATAAGTATAACCTCGACATGGCTCCTGACTGCCGTTAGCTGCAAAACATGTCTCAGAAGGATAAAGAGTCTTTCAAGGAATATGCTCAGCGTTGGAGAGAGTTGGCTTCTCAAGTTGAACCTCCTTTGGCAGAGAAGGAATTGACTGGAATGTTTATGGACACTTTATCTCCATTCTACTGGGAGAAGATGATTGGTAGTGTTTCCTCCAATTTCACGGATTTGGTTACTATTGGTCAGAGACTCGAGGAAGGACTTAAGAATGGTAAAGTATCCAAGGCTGCTGAATCTTCTGATAGTACTAAGAAATCCTTTGGGAATTTCCAGAAGAAGAGAGAAGACCATACCAATGATGTTATGTTTGAAACCAAAAGGCCTCGTGCTCAACCCCAGTATGTTGATCACTCCGCTGTTGCTGTTGTTACTCCTATTGTTGCTGCTCCACGACCAGCTCAAGCTTCTCAACGTCCAGCTGTTGGACAGAGTCAGTATCGTAATAGGAACAATTTTGATCCTATTCCAATGACATACACTGAATTATATCCTGGTCTGGTTCAAAAAGGTTTGATTACCACAAGGCCTCTGCCTCCTCCTCCAAATCCTCTTCCAGCCGGCTATAGGACCAATCTTCATTGTGAATACCATCAAGGTGGTGCAGGTCATAATTTAGAAGGATGCTTTGCATTGAAGGCTAGAGTACAAGAGCTGATCAGAATTGATATTCTCTCATTTCGTGACACCAATCCAAATGTCAAGAACAATCCTTTGCCAGAGCACGCTAAGTGAAGCTTCAACTGACTTTTAGTGTTTCAGACAGGACAACTCACTCTTGCTTCTGATTAGTCACTAGGCTTTTGTTTCTTATCGTTTGCATTTTCCTTATCTTGTATTAGCTGTTTGCTTTCAAATTATGTTTGTACTTTCATAATTAATAAAATGAGCATTGCGACTTTTGGATTCAATTCATTTGTGTTTGCTATTTACATCTTTATGCCTTCCTTTTCAAAAAAAAAACAACAAAAACAAAAACAAAAAAATATTTTATTTCTTTTCCGCTTTCTTTCCGATTATGCAAAGATTGGAGGGAGGATGATGAAAACGTAAATACCCATAATTGTTGTTGGTATGATTTCAAATCTAAACTTTGCTGACGATGTAAGGCATTGTTTCAATTCCCAAACACTGGAGAAATAAGGAAGATAATCCCTCGTCAACCCCTTTTAGCCTGGAAGTAGGAGTTTCTTTTCTTTACAAATAAAAACCCGCAATCTTAACCTGGGGGCAGGGTAGTTCTCAGTTAACTTGATTGTGCATAAAGTTTGCATTCACAAATTTTCCTTCGCGCACGACAATCAAATGTCAAAGATGTCTTCCAAAGTCAAACGCCAATGATGGTTCACCGTAATCATTAAGCCAGACATTCACAACCTTTCAACTCTTCCAAACTAAATGAATAAATGTTGTACAAGTTGTTCCCAAAGTGATGAATAAAGAAGGATCGTCAAGAAATCCTTACTCAGAGAATGAGCCGAGTCCCTTTCGAGGCAAAAGCTAAGAAAGATGGGAATCTCATGACCTTACCTTATATAAAGAGAAATAAGAACAAGCTTGTATGACAACCAAAAGTTGTAAGGAAGCAGTGACCGCCATCTCAAGAGTCCATTAACTTCTGAACCATCATTATCATCAGTGCAATTTCCAACCTTCTGGGAACTTGAGTGCATAGTTTGAGTTAACTGAGCGTAGGACTGGAGATCATCACGAAGATTGGGCAGGTACAAATAAACTTTGAGCCTTTATCTTTGTTTCTTAAACCGTGAACCAGGCCACATTATAACCCTCAAAAGACCTAATTGAAACAAGGTTATTTTGAAAGCATACTACAGCAAGGTTACGTAAACTGACTCTGAAAGATCTTTGCAGATCATCTGTTTTGGCATCATGCTTTTTGTTTAAACTTTTCACTTTGATGTCTTGAACCGCCATGTTCTGACTAGTGACTTATACTTTGCATCTCTCCAAAAATAATTTTGATTTCAAAAGTGCATGAACTTTGCATTTACTATGTTTGTATGAACACTTTTGTTTGCAAACTGGCTTCCTCTTAAGGAATTTTCAAATAGTTGAGAAACTTGGTCGGTGATCCAATCAGGGGAAAGTGCTTTCCAGATCAGGTTGAAAATTAGTTCAAGATTTGTTACAGTGCAAGTCCTTCTCAGAATTGGTTTTTTCAGAATAGCTTCCGAGACTCAGACTGGGGCAAGCTTTTCAAGTGTACAGTTAAGCAGTCATTTACAGAATCAATCCAGCTGAAGCAATTATCAGTTCATCTACAACAGTAAGCTAATCTGGGGCAGTTTACTTGAAGATTCCCCATGCAGCTTTCCTTACTTCCTACAAGGATTATCAACTTGATACAGTTTACCAGTGTGACTGAGCTGTGTTCGGTGGCATCTCTAGTCCAAAGCAGAATGACAATGACATCCGTGTTGAGGAATCAGTTTTCCAGTCTCGTCTTTTCCACAGAGTCGATTCATGTCGTCGACGTTTACATTGCATCTGCATTTGCATCTGATCATATCTCATAGCAAAATTCATATACATATGCATAGCAAGAGTGTCATCCTTATTTGCACTCATTTGCATTTTCCATAGGTCGTGTTGTTATCCACGTCTTACCTTGTCGTCTAAGTCCAACTCACTTTGAGCCTACCAAACAGATATTGTCGCATCTATCCAATGCTTTCTTGGATATTGTGATTCCGTCTATCCAATGCTTTCTTGGGTACCTTTGTTCACATTCGTTCAATGCTTTCTTGGGCAATTTGATTTCTTTGTATCCAATGCTTTCTTGGATCTTTATATTTGTTCACAGTCATCTAAAGCCATTATTAGATATTGTGAGTATACCTTTCATTCAAAGCCATTATTGGATGACTGGTTTCTTTGCATCCAATGCTTTCTTGGATCCCTACTTTGTTCACATTCATCTAAAGCCATTATTAGATATTGTGAGTCTTACCTCTCATTCAAAGCCATTATTAGATGACTGGTTTCTTTGCATTCAATGCCATTCTTGAATGTAGTCTCTGTTCACATTCATCTAAAGCCATTATTAGATATTGTGAGTCTTACCTCTCATTCAAAGCCATTATTGGATGACTGGTTTCTTTGCATTCAATGTCATTCTTGAATGTAGTCTTTGTTCACATTCATCTAAAGCCATTATTAGATATTGTGATTATACCTTTCATTCAAAGCCATTATTGGATGTCTGGTGTCTTTGTGTCTGATGCCTTCTCAGATTATATTATTTTAGCTCATTTGCGTCTGATGCCTTCTCAGATATTATGAGTCATACATTTCATTCAAAGTTATTATTGGATGACTGGTTTCTTTGCATTCAATGCCATTCTTGAATGTAGTCTTTGTTCACAGTCATCTAAAGTCATTATTAGATATTGTGATTGTACCTTTCATTCAAAGCCATTATTGGATGTCTGGTTTCTTTACCTTGTTCACTTTCATCTGAAGTCATTATCAGATATTGTGAGTATACCTTTCATTCAAAGCCACTATTGGATGACTGGTTCCTTTTGCATTCAATGCCATTCTTGAATGTAGTCTTTGTTCACAATCATCTAAAGCCATTATTAGATACTGTGATTATACCTCTCATTCAAAGCCATTATTGGATGACTGGTTACTTTATCTCACATTCATCTAAAGTCATTATTAGATATTGTGATTATACCTGTCATTCAAAACCATTATTGGATGTCTGGTTCCTTTACCATCTGATGCTTTTCTGGATGGGTCCCTCTTTCTGATGTTCTTCCAGATTTAGTCTTTGTTCACTTTCATCTGATGCCTTCTCAGATATTATGAGTCCTACTTTTCATTCAAAGCCATTATTGGATGTTTGGTTTCTTTACCATCTATTGCTCTTCTAGATGTCTTCTATTTGTTTCTGACAGCTGACGATTGTAACTTCTTTTCCTCTATGGTACCTTTCCCCATAGGATCCTTGTCTTTGCATTCATATCATATCATATCATTTCGTGTCATATCATGTGCATCATATGGTATCTTAGGGCCAAAAGTTGTGCATGTTTGTATTTAAGCCTCTCCTATCACGTCGAGACGAAGATTCCAATCTCCATATCTCCGGATAGAAGACACTTAAATAGGGGCATCTGTCACACCCTAATTTTTGACCATAAGATTCTACTTCTCTGTCCATTATTTTGCATGTTTGCATGCTTTATCACTAACGGATTGGTGTAGGAATTTTAATTTCAAGTGGAGATAGTCCTCTTTCTCATAGTCAAGTGTTTCAAGATGTGACCAATAGATTCTGATTCAAGAGACCCTATAGTTTTCTAATGGTTAAATCTTCAGCTGGTTCTTATTATCATCTTGGGTATCTTTCCATCAAAGGCTTTAGTGTGTCTCAAGGAGATTAGGGTTCTTTGTCCATTTGGTGCTGGTCATTAGAGGATTGGTTGGAATTTTGTGGTGTGTTGCTTTATAAGTGGTATCCTCACTTTCAAAGGATTTTTCAGGGCATAGTTTGGTTTTACTCGCAAAGTCGGATCATTTGTTGTCAAGTGAAAGAGTTTGGACTTTTAGTAGTTTGCGAACCATGCATTTTGAAATGTTATTCGTGGACGAAGGAGTGAAATTAAGGTTTAATTTGGAAAATGTTACAAATGAGTCCATGAGTTCAAGTCAATCAAGGTCATGTCCCATGATACTTTCAAGAAATGTTCGAGCTGATTTGTGCCAATAAATTGAATTTAAATTCCATTTCAAGTCACGTTCAATTTATGAGCCATAGGAGGCATGTTTCCAAAGTCCAAATTGACTTCAAGATTCATCTAAGTTTTATTCCAAATTCAAAAACTTCATTTCAAGATGCCATTTCAAAGTTTAAAGTCCATGCTTTAATGTGCAAATAAATTCTTTCACAAGATTGGATTCAAAGTCAAAAGTCTTTTTTTACAAAGTACAAGCATTCTTTACTCAAGATTTCAAGATTTAAGATTTACAAAGTTCAAAAATTAATAAATTGATCCAAACAAAGTTCCTATTGAAAGTCCACTTTAAATAGGCCAAAGGAAAATCTGACGTTTAAGTTGAGAGAAATAGAAGGGCATTTTGTGCTCATATTGCAAAAGCAGGCGATTGGAGAATATAGACAACTTCTAAAAAGGTATTTGACTTCCAAATGATGGAATCCTTGATTCAGTAAGTCTGACATTAAGACTACGATGCAAATATAGGTGCCACCGTGTGACCCCTTGGATAGAACGCTATCATCTGCTCGTGGAGTTCATACAAAGGCAAATGAACAAGATTACTCCAAAATTTCAAGATGTACAAGGTTAATGCAAGATTTAAAAGTAGGCAAAACACAAAGACAAATTGCTACTTTTGAAGTCATTAGCCTGTATTTGCAGAGGAGACTTGTCTAGTTGAATTAAATGCTACAACGTGACTCCAACCAAGTTTATATGGCCCACAATTGAAATGGTGTGAATACTTCTAGAATATTGTCCATGACTTTTGATGGTCTAGTAGTTACTGCAGCTACTTAATATCCAAACTGCAAGTACATGACGCGCCTTCTCATCTGTCATAAGTTCTGCCAACATACACAAAATGATAAATCAATCTCATTCAAGTCAAGATAATCACAGCATTATTTTTACTTCCAAAAATTGTCAAGACAAAAACAAACATCATTTAAATTCTTCCCAAAGCAAGAGCAAACATGTTCCCTTGGAAATCAAGCATCATAAATAATTGTTCCAAGACAGATTCAAGTGCCTTCCATAATAGCATATCAACACTGTAAGAAGCAGTCACGACACAAAATTTCCATCATTAATCATGAATTGAATTGTAAAACAGAGAAAGAATCAAAGTGTGCACAACATGACCAAACATAAGCCATAATTGCAATTGAATATTCTGATTTGTTCTAAGGAAATTAAAAGTAGACATTCAAACAATTCCTAAACATGTTGGTATGGATACAGAAACCATTCATCATCAGATAATCACAACAAATCACAGCCATAATTTCAGTTCCAATACAAGAATCAACAGCATTTAAAGCTTCAATCAGACCTGAGCCTATATAATGTGGTTTTCACACACAGCAGGAGACAGACAAGGAGAGAAAAACCAATACACAGAGCAGTTCACAAACACATACCACACGAAGGAAACATTTCATAGCAGAAAGACTGAGAGGAAACGATACACACACATATCATACAAAAAAAAATACCTTTCACAGCTGAGATTCACCCGAAGAACTCACTCACACCACCACAGTTTTACACGTATCAGAACAGGGGGAAAACAAGATTGCGAAGAAAGGAATTCATACACCGTTTTCCTTCCAAAACCAGTTCAGAGTTCACATACTCACACCAACAGCTACATCAGGATGAAACAGCACACGCATTCAAAGAAGAAGGAAGGTTTGTACAAATTCAGAACACAACACACATCTACATTGAATCGGAAAAGAAGAGGGAGCAGTACCTGTATCTAGCTTGTGTCGGTATCGCCGTTGAAGTCGCGTCGGATGAACTCCGACAGGTAATCTCGATCAATTTTTCTCTTTTACCCAATAGTTGAATATTTAATTGTTGATTGGCACTGTTAATTTGTTCGGTTCATCAGAAAATTACGTGAGAGAGAGAAAAGTAACGCCGTACAAGCGAGGAGAGCGTGACCTCGCGCTCGCCGTCGCCGGCCAATGGCCACGGCGCGGTGAGCTTCTTCATTTGCCACGCGAGTGAGGAGAAGGCCGAGGGCTGAAACGCAGCGATTAGGAAAACTGAGAAGGAAGAGAAAGGAGAGAGGGAGAGGGGTCGTGTTTGCTTGTTCTCTTATTTCCCCTGTTTGGGTTCTGAAGCAATGCTATTGTTGTTGTTGATGGGTCGGTTTGACCCGCCTCTCTACATCCGTCCGCCCAAACCTCTTTGGGCCTATCCCTTTTTGGCCCATCTTTTGTTTTTTTCTTTAACCTTTTTTATTTTCTTTTAATAAATATTTATACTTTTATTAAAATTAATTTTTAATTGATTTTATTAAATTCTTTTATTTAATACTAACTAATCCATTAAGAGATTAATTTTATTAAATATTAGACTTTAATTTGATTAATTATTTTATATCAATTTTTCTTAATTCTAAAAAATCCAAAAAATATTTAGTTATCTTTTGATTATTTAAAAAGAAAATTTTTACTTTTATTTCTATTCTTGTTCTGACTATTCTCTCACTCATATCTTGCATTCATGATGTAACAATGTTGTGTTGATCTTTGCTCCTCGGCTGTGTATTCAAACCATTTTTCAAAATAAACTCTCGATTCACATCGACCCATTTTTACCTTGTAAATCGATTGCTTTTTAAGCATCGTCATTAACCTTTATGTCCTTCTCATCTATCCTAACCTTAGGATCGGAGCCACCGCACTCTATTCATGTGTTCTACCATGGACACTTCATTTCTCATTTAACTTAAATTCAATTTGGATTCGGACTTCCCCTGACAAATCCAAGTGGCTTTATTAAAAAAACATGGAATCATATTCCTATATTCTGTATTATTAGGTATTACAAATAAATTACAAGAAAAAACGAAGGAGGATTTGAAATGCGAGATCTAAAAACATATCTCTCTGTGGCACCAGTGGCAAGTACTTTATGGTTCGCGGCTCTAGCAGGTCTCTTGATCGAAATCAATCGTTTATTCCCAGATGCATTGACATTCCCCTTTTTTTTATTCTAGTTATTGGCACGGGAAAGGGTGAGGAAGATTAGAGATCCAATCAAATATCTGTGACTCAATCCCTCTTCGTTCTTTTTTTCTATTTTTGGAGTCGTCACACTCCATGTAAGTATCTCGCCATGGGTACTTACCTCCCCCTGGAGCCTTGACCACAGTTAAGAGTTCCTCACCCTCTTTGAGTGGAACTACGAATACTCTGATTCCACTCCCGTCAGGATACGTAGGCACAAGATGCGATGTCTTGGCGAGTATACTTAGATACTAACCCCTAGGGCTTCAACCTTTAACATAGCACCCTTTAGCAAGCGAGTAACGAATAACATAAATAATAACAAGAGGTTTTGTAGAGTACTACAGACGTTTAGGATGCTAATACCTTCCCTAGGCGTAACCAACCCCCGAACTTAGATTCTCTTAACTTAGGTTTTTTCGATCTTTAACCTTTCCTTTGGATAAATCAAAGACCGGTGGTGAATTAAGAATTATGATTCAAGTTAATCCAATAGCTTGATATCCGATTTTCACCGCGACA
Source organism: Lathyrus tuberosus (assembly GCA_022829125.1). NCBI lineage: Eukaryota > Viridiplantae > Streptophyta > Magnoliopsida > Fabales > Fabaceae > Lathyrus > Lathyrus tuberosus. The sequence continues at coordinate 6,431,346 of JALAZF010000327.1, read as the reverse complement.
AACTGAGTTCCTTGAAACCAAAAGAGTGTCATGAGTGCATGAATGGATGCAATATTCACATATTCACACACACACACACACACACACACACACACATATATATATATATATATATATATATATATCCAAACAAACAAAGGGCCTAGGTTTGGAGATCACGAGCATGGAGTCATGGTCTAGACATCCCAAAAGATATGTACTATGGGTATGTTCCTGCACAACGAGTTCTGCAGAGTTCACAAAGTCATTGATAAATCTTTCGGATATTATCGGCTTACACGACTGCTCATGCGGGCCAATAATATTCTCAAGATAAACTCGTCTGAGTGTAGTATCGCATGACAACCACCACAGGTCTACACCTGGATGATCACTGCACTACGTCCTAAGAGGCCAAGTGGGGTGAAAGGTATCTAAAGGTCCTCAGCTTCACGGACTCCCAGGTCAGAAAAAGTGGTGCTAATACGACTACTCGCATCAGACACCAGTAATCCCAAAGGGGCCTCCATTGAGCGTGGTTATAATATGCTAGACATGTTAGGACTACTCCCAACAGCTAACTATTGATTATACCACAATCCTATCATAGGTGTATTCTCAAGTCCGGGTTAGGACTTATCTCACCTCTCAAGGTAACCACCCTGCATACAGAAAATGCCAAGCACAAACAGATATATACACAGATATATACAAATATACAAATATATAAGCAAGCAAATATATAACAAACACAAATGCAAACAAGGCGGGCTTAACCCTCTTAGGGGAGTGCTTCCCATGTGAAATCGCCATTTCTGTTGCGGTGAGAATCGGATATCAAGCTATTGAATTAACTTGAATAACAAATCATGAAGTTCACCACCGAGCTTTGATTTATCCAAAGGAAAGGGTAAAGATTGAAGAAAACCCTAAGTGCGCTATGTAACAACAAAGCTAGAGATCTAAGGTTCGGGGGTTGGTTATACCTAGGTAAGGTGCTAGCATCCTAAGTATCTGTAGTACTCTATAGGAACCTCTTGTTAGTATTTGTGTTATGTTATTGTTTTATTGCTAAGGGAACTGTGCTAAGGTAAAGACCTATGGGGTATGTACACTAAGTATGCTCGCCAAGACATCGCATCTCGTGCCTACGTATCCTAACTAGGATGGAATCAGAGCACTCGTAGTTCACCTAACTAGGGATGAGGAACTCTTGACTATGGTAAAGGTTCTAAGGGGAAGTAAGTGTTTATGGCAAGACACTCACATAGAGTTAACAAACTCTCTAAGTCTAAGTTAAAAGACTAGCTAAGGTATTGACTTTTAATAAAGTCAAAGAGGGGAAGTGAGCACACATTACAATGTTACTCACATAGAGTTTACAAACTTCAAACCTAATTCTAAGTTTTAAAGAAAACAATGACTCTAACATGGCCAAAAAAGGAAGAGTAAGTACTTATAACAATAGTACTTACATAGGATTTACAAATCCTAACCTAAAGTTAGGTTGAAAAGGGAAAATGGCTCTAACAAGGCCAGGGAAGTGATCCTAACAAGGTAATGAATTGAGTAAGGAGTGGTCTAAACTATCCTAAAATATGACTTACAAGTCAACATGGGAACCCTTCTTTTGGAATAAAGGACAAGCAACTTGTAACAACAAGTAAAGAAAGGATAAATCCTTAAGGTAAGAGTGATGATAAACAAGAATGAGAATGAAATCATGGAAGAGATGACAAATCAAGAGGGGCAGTAGCTACACCAAGTTATGTTCAACATGCTCACATGATCAAGGAAAAGTCACAAACATGTCAAACATACACCAAAACACAAGCATACTTGCTACAAACTTAATCACGCAAAGATAAGTACAAAAGAATGGTTCAACATGGAAATTATAACTCAAGAACCAAATGGGCAGTAGCATACACATCATGTAAAACTCATGTTCAACATCATGATATCAATAGAAACACAAACAAGAATCACATTAAGGCATGAAAAAGGCCATATGCATGAAACAAGCCAAAACATCATGAAAGGACTCAAACCAATCAAGACTGCATGGAGGATCAAATGGGCAATAAAGAACACTTTGAACTCATGAAGTCAGAAGCTAAAACATGCTTTTCAAGCCACACATAAGCATATAATCATCAAGACAAACACTCAAAGAACAATGCCTAAAAACTAGGTCAAAACAAACGCCGTGACATGCTCAAAACAACCCTAAGTTGATGCACCAACCCAAAAATAACAAAATGGCCAAATAAAATCAAACTTAAAGCCTTGGTTAATGTTTAAACATCCAAGAAAAGGTATACAAAATCTCATTAAGATATTAGAATAAGAACTTCCTCAAAACCAACTAATAAGTTCAAGGTGTCAAAAGAATCGAGGCTTTTAAAACCACACTAAAAGTTAATCAAACAACAACATTTGAGGCCACCAAAAATACTCAAAACTCCCTAAGTCATGATCACAACTTGACAAAAAGTTAGATTAAAATAACACATGGAAGTCACTTAAGTGAAAAACCCTAAATCAAGGGTGTTTTGGTAAACATGTTACAACAGATGATTTAAATAAAATAGTGGAATAAATAATAATAATTAATAAAAATGATCAAAAATAGGTTAAGACATCAGAGTGTCTAAAAATAATTTTTGTATGATTTTTACAAGATTGGAAAGTTAAAAATAAAATGCAAACTTGAAATAATCAAATAAAGCAAATAAACTGTAAATGGATAGGCAAGGGGGTGCAGTAGTAAGGAACAAACACAAAGGAGATCAGTTGTCATGCATGGGCCTTTAAAAGGTGGGGTGTGGCTAGCAACGTCAAGCCAAAAATCAAATGAACATGTGAAAAGAAAATAAAACAAAGGAGCCAAAAGGGGTCTGGGGCGAAGGGGATTCGAACCCCAGACCCCACGGTTAACATGCGCGCTCTCTACCACTAGGGTGGCTATACATCCGTTGTATAAGCCACCCAGAATCATATATATTCCAAAACAAAACCAAGATGGCCATGTCAGCAAAAAACCCTCCACGTTATCTTCTTCTTCTCCATTCCCTCTTTTTCTTCGTACAACCATCCCCATGAACAGCCTTGCACCAATATCTTCTCTTCCTCATATCTCTTCCATTCCTCAACGAAAATCAAAAATATGAAGACCAAAATTGGAGCATTTTTCAACAAGAATCTAAACATGCTATTATCGTGACCTAAAATTAAACATACAATCCATGAAAACTGGTCAAACTTAGTGATACCACAATAACACCATGGATGAAAACCAAATATTTTCATTGTGTACAAGACATGTAATGGTACAAATACAAAGCCAACAACATAATGAGCATCTTTTATTTACATGAGCAGCAGAGGTAACATATAGATAATGAGTTTGAGGGAAGAGACGTTTACCTATTGGAGAGAGCCCAAGGTCCTTTCAAATAGTCTTACAGCAATGGAAAATGATGTTGCTCAGTCTCCTTAGCATCCAAAGAGTAGGAATGGATGGTTACTTTGGTTGGAAACACCTTCTTTCTTCCAACCCGAACCTTGATGTAAAATGAGGTTTAAAAAGGGTGAATGATAATGGAGGTGTTACAGCTCTTGTTTTTATGGTTGGGATGTGTTTGAGTGGGTGTTTTGTGAAGGTTTATGGAAATTTTTTTGAGTTCATGTGAGTTGGAGAGACTTTGGATGAGTTTTTGCCAAAAACAGGTGATTATGTGACTGCTCGAAAATAGGGTTATCTTGGTGCCTCTCTCTGAGTTCTTTGCTCCTATTTCTATTGTATTGTGTGTATATTTTTCTCTGATGGTATTAGCTAGCCAGAAGTCTTTTTAAGTTAAGAAAAGTTTGATTATTTCTTTTGTCCAAAAGATGAAGAAAAGTAGCACATGATGGTGTAGCACACGAGCTGGCTAAATGGCTGGATGGTGTGGTTGTTTCTTGTGCTTAGAACATAGAACCATGGGGACAAGGGAAAACCAATGGATCATGGTATATGGCGTGTCTTGCAAAAATGGTAAGTTTAGAGCTACACACTTGCAGGTTCTATGCCCTAAAAAATCAGGTCTTGGGAGCTGGAAAAGGTTTGTCTCGTTTGGGGCAAGATGTTGGTCAAGGCTTGGCAAGGTTTGGCAAGGTACAAACATGTTTGCATGACCACTTTGGCATGCTATAACTCCATGAACAATAGATCAATTGAGAAGGTCTTGGATTCTTTGGAAAGAGGGCAAGTAATTGAACAACTTTGATGTTCAACATCTCTTGAAATGAGGCTTGGAACATAATGAAAAATAGGCATAAACGTTGGTCCAAACTTGCTGGTCTAGGGCTTGGCGCGCAGGTCTAGTCATGCCTTGGGCAAGTTGTTTCAAGTCTTGACACCCATGTTCATCATACCATAACTTTTGCTATAGAACTCCAATTGAAAAGTTCTACACATGCTTGGAAAGCTGAGATGGAGGAGAACAACTCTTATGTTCAATAATTTTGGATTTGAAGCTTGGAAACATGAAAAAGATAGCTTGCAAGTTGAGCAAAAACATGACTTGTGGCGCCTTGGCAACTTGGGCAAGTTGTCTAACTTGTGCCCAAAAACCTCCAACTTTAAGACACCATAACTTTTTACTCCTTGATCCAATTGAAGAGTTCTACATATGCTTGGAAAGCTTGAAGAACAAGGAATAACTTTCATGTTTGCTGAATTTTTATTTGAGGTCAAGAAACCCATGAAGCATTGGCTTGAAGTTGGTGCAAAAACTAAATTTTAGGACTTAGAAAAATTCTAAGTATAAATGCCAAATCATGATTTCTTCCAACTTTAAACATCCATAACTTCAAATCCTTACATCTTTTGAACTTGATGCCTTATACAAATTTGTAGTAGGGAATGTCCTCTTTAAAATGAATACTAGTTTGTTCCATTTAGCTCAAGGATGAGTGAGATATGTTCCTTGAAAGATGGCTAAAAATCATGATTTCCATACTTTAAAAAATTTATCAAAAACCCTAATTTTCCAAATCTCTTGATTTTATTGTTCCACCTTGATTTTTCTTGATCTAACCACATGAGATCATGGAATATGACTTGAAATGTTCATGGTTGACCAAAAAACTCAAAGGTTGACGTTTTGGAGCCTCAGTTGACTTTTTAATCAGATGAATTCAAAACTTCTCCCATTCACTTAGGAAGTCCTTGAAATGAGTTGTATTAAACCAAAAGGCATCTTAGGAACCCTTGAAGTGTATGAGGACTTATTTGGTTGGTCTCTTCTTCAAATCCTGATTAATCAGAGCTTTCCCTTTCTTGTACAAAACCCTAATTCCACAAAAGAAACAAAACCACAAAGCTTGATAGTTTGGTTAGCCATACAAAGATGATTGGCCTATAATGCTCATGTAAATAATGATGATATCTAAGAGGGTAAAATATGGGGTATGACAGAAGGAACAAGATTGCGAAGTCTTGGCGAGCACCCTAATTAAAAACCAACCATTTCCCCTGATAGCAAGTAACCCTTAGATAACGACACCAATCCGCGCTTAGACAGCCAAGATGATTCCCGTTAAGTACAACGAATATGAGGGGTGATAATACCTTCCCCTTGCATAACTGACTTTCGAACCCGATATTGGTTGCGATGACCATATATTATCCCTTTCGTTTATGGGTTTTATCGATATTTTCCCTTTCCCTCTTTGGGAATAAATAAAGTTTGGTGGTGACTCTGTTAAGTCCATCCCGCGAGCGTGCGATTGCGCATCGCAAGGTCATTCTCATTTTTCGAGTTACGATAGATGGCGACTCTGCTGGAGATCTTTCCCTAAAGCAAGTCATGCCTAGTCTAGGTGGCCTTCTTTGCATGTTTGGGAGTCTATCTTTATATCTTTACTTGCTTTATTTATTGCCTTCTCTTTTGTTTCAATGACTTGTATCTTATTTGTTGGGGCTTTCTGATTATTAGTACTTTGTGAGATATGCTCTCTACTCGAGTCTGAGAAAAGCCATAGGATTAGGATGGTGGTTGTGTAGTAGAGGACCGCGAGGAGCCTTCCTCATTGGGACGATACAAAGACCCCACCTAGAGTAGATTCTCTTGGAGATGTTATTGTTCGACGAGCCTTCGTCGCGAAGATAATGTTTTTAAGTTGGGATCGATGATTCTAGGGACCTTTTGAACCTGTTCCATCTATGGTGATTGTGTAGTATTGACCTACGAGACCTTGGACTCGTTGGTTTATATGAAAGCCCCAGTCAGATGAGATCCCTTGAATGTATTATTATGTTACAGTAATATTTTCAACCTCGATCTATGACTCTGAGAACCTTTTTAGAACCTTTGTGTCAATGGTTGTGTATTAGAGGCCCGCGAGGAGCCTTCCTTATTGGGACAATACGAAGACCTCACCTAGAAGAGATCGTTTTAAGGATATTATTGCCCGACGAGCCTTCGTCATGGCAATAATGTCTTTGAGAAGGATTCGTGACTCTAGGGAACTACCAACGTTAGAGCCTTCCCATGGAGTTTCTTTATGCAGAGATACCAGTTGTTTACCCGGTGTTCTGATTTACCTAAGAGCGCGATATACTTGAATTAGTACATGACATATCATTGCATCCATTTGTATACCATTGCATTCCTTTGCATATGACTTAATACATACATACAAGTTATCAAGAAGCTCATTTTCCTCTATTTTCATCTTCAGATTTGTTGAGTTACCGTCAAGCTGATTCCTCAACACAAGTACAGAACTAGAGCCAACGTCGAAAGGTGAATAGTTGATCAAGATAAACATAACAAAAGGGTTGGGGAAGACACTGGTGAGTTGAAAAGCAGTGTAAGTAAGAATATTGAAATGCTACAAGCATTGACTGCTAAGGAGGCTCAACCTCAAAGGACAATCATTTTTGAAGTCAATAGTTTCGCTATTGACCCTGTGCCTCAGAGACCACATACTAATTAGCCACAATTTTAAATACCATAAAATTACTCTCCACCCTTTGAAAATACTACAAGGGATGGCCCATATGTACTGCCAGTATTCCAAGCCCCAATAACCACTGAACCTCCACCTGTCATGCATAATATTGCCTAACATGCTTATGAAAATCTTCCCTTCACATACCATGCTGCTGGTCCCCGATTTGAAAGTCAAGGAGAAGTTGGAGATATTGAGGGAGTCAAAGAGCAATGACAGACACTGGAGATGAGGTTAATAGTTGTTGAAGGTAATTATGTCTTTGGCGCTGCTACAATGGACATGTGTTTTATAACACCCTAATTCCCATCGCAGATAAATAATACATAAATAAATCAGAATGAATAAAAATTTATTCTTAGACAAAAACAAGGATGCCACATTTGAAGAAAGAAAACACAATCCCTGCTCATAGATTTGATACATAACACAAAATGGAATAAACATAAAAGGGAAACTTTTTCCAACAAAAGGAAAATTCAATTCTGGAATAAAGCGGAAAGATCCATAACTGACTTGTCTTACAAAATAATTGTTTTATAACATCAAAATATTCATACAAAGGTCATACAAAATAGATCCAACAAATGTATACATATATAACAAAAGCGTTCCCCGACTCCCGTGTTACGTATCAGAGCAGACAGACCGACAAAAGGATGGAGAACTAATCTTCACAAAAGCCTCCAAGATACTAATCTGCAATTACCTCACAGAGCAACAAACCACAACAGAAGAGTGAGAAATAACAACTAAATCAAGATTGCATAATAATATGCAACTCATATAAATTCACATGCATAATTATTCTCACCACAAGCATCACATACTAATACATATAGCATGCCACAGATACATAACATATTCCTAATAATCCAACCACATAGCATATATCAATTATACCAACATAATCACATATTCACACATAAGGCATACCAAAATTATGACATATGGAGACATACCACCACATCACATATATTCATATATAGCATATCATAGATAATTAATACAATCATTGTAATGTACAACATCCCGTAATCCATACATTTATCACGAATGCATATCAAATCACCAATGATATCACGAGCTCAACACATAATCAATCAATTCACAATTTCCCACACATAATCAATACATTCATGATTTATGCAAATGCACAGAGACCGACGCAACGACTCTATGCAATGCAATGCGGTACCAATCCATCCATCATTTTCATCATCATTAATTCACTCAGGAATTATTGGAATCATCGCTTGTTACTTAGTGTAACTCCCCTTCGGGCAAACAATGTTCCCCGTCGCTTTAGGTCCTCTTTATATAAGGCACACGACGTTTATGGATTTCTTTAGGTCCTCTTTGTATAAGTCACACGATCCAATCGCTATCGCTTTAGGTCCTCTTTGTATAAGGCACATGATCGTCTATAACGTCGCTTTAGGTCCTCTTCACATAAGACACACGACCGTTACAGCAGATTCCCTCTGGAATCGTTTCGTCGCTCACACCCCACAAGGGCACACGACATCACAAGATGCATATCATGACGGTTGGCATACAATGACTCATGACAATAAAATGCATACATATATACAACCATGTGAACCATCTCAACATCAATAATCATGCATTGGAAATCAATTCAAACAATGCCTTTACTTGCCATAAGGCCACCAAATAACACACATTGAATTTCACATAAACAATGCATTTCATCATAATCCACAAACCACAACAATTAGCATTTTAGCATATACACTCATATCAATTCACATCAAGAGTTACTCACCATCAACCACAACAATTCTACAATCATACAATGATACTCACAACACTAGGATTCAGGCCACGAAGGCTTCCCACAACAACATACATTAATATTATACATTTGTATTCAATTCAACAAAGTATTTTGCCATAAGGCCACAACAATTACAATAACTTATCACACGCTTCAACATCATATAAACCACATAAAAGCTCCACGTTTATATGGCAATAGCATAACACACGACAAAATACCGACCGCACGCATTTTACGCGATAAGAAAATCCGACGACACGACTATTTCTCAAAAACACAAATTAATTCAATCATCTTTTACCCTCCAAACCTTTTTTAATAGAAATAATATTTCATTAGCTTTCCAACGCTTCAAACGGGGGTCAAAACGGACTTACGGTTCAAAAGTTATGAAGAAAACAAAATCGGACATTTTGGAAAAATTCTGTAACGCGTGAGTCTACTCGCGTCGACCCATGCGTCGACGCAAGGGTCCTATGAGTTGACCCAAAATCCCATGAGTCGACGCATACTGCGCAGATTCTGCTAAAAACTCAGTTTTCGGTCGTTAAATGCCTTCCGGACCTCCGATTTCGATTCCGTAAAAAGCTCCGGTCTCATAATTCAACATACTACAATATTTTCACCATTAAAAAGCCATCCAACACATTTTCCATTTTTGAAATATTTTGAAACATAATTTTATCAATTTATCCCAATTCTAAACTCGGTCAAAACCACTCGAAAACACACCAACAACCATTCCCGATTAATGCATATCCTCACCCGACTATGCTACCCAACTTATTCCGCATTCCCACCGTGAAAACATCGATTTCTCACTATTTCATCATTATTGCCCTAACTCTCACAAACTATATAACTCAATCCAAAACTCCCTAAATCATACCGACGAGTATTCCTGATTAAACCCAAACATTACTCGACTATTCTACACAATCTATTACAAATTCTAACCGTTAAAACATCGATTCTATCGAAATGATCACAATTCCAATCAAGTGGAAACCATATATTTTTCAACCAAACATTCAAACAAATACATACATATACATATACAAGCATGATATAATCGAAACTTCTCACCCTTACCCGATTAATCGCGCTTGAAACGGAGTATTGAAGATTTCCTCTTCTCCTCTCTTTCTCTCCTCGTCTTTCCCTTCCTTTCTCTTTCTCTTCTTTTCTCTTTTTCTTTCATCTCTATTTCTACTTATATAAAAATATCTATTTCTAAAAAATATATCTAACCTCCAAAATGACCATTTTGCCCTTCAGCTCAAATATCTCGCAAACGCTCTCAAAACGCGATAAAACATAATAACGATGAAAAATAATATATTGTCAAATAAAATTCAAGAATAAAATAATATAAAAACAAGAATAATTAAATCGACTCGATTAAATAAATCGGACAAAACGGGGCGTTACAATTCTCCCCCACTTAGACATTTTCGTCCTCGAAAATATACTTGGTGCAAACAACTCCGGATACGACTCTCGTATCCGACTAACCCACTCTCATGCCAACAAAAGGCACACCACAAATAACACAAACCGACAAAACACCTTGCTAACAGCAGCTACAACAACGACCCGACAATGACGACAACTACAACGACAAGATGCAAAGCCCATACAATGCACTTGACGACTAACTCACGACTCAAAGAAAACCATGTTACCAACACCCAGGTAACACTCCCCTAATCCCCCACACAGGAATTAGCTACTCGCACTCGAACCATCATGATGGAAATGAGGCAACAACAAAGATAAGAACATAAAGTCCCACGACACAACATCGTCTCAACAACATCAACAAAACCAGAATACCAAACATAACATCAATACAACAACGTTGTGATTTACCCATCAAACACGTAACTAATACATCCATTTACATATTAGTACATGATTAATATTGAAACCTTCCACCTATCACTTCCATTATAGAACATCCCACGGTCTCATCATTCCTACCGTTTTCCACTGTTCAACCTTTAAACTCTATCAAGTCACACACCAGACACAAGTCTCTGAACTGCTCAAATAATTCTAACTCCCTGACCATCAAAACAGACATGTATAAAACTTTCGACTTAACTCATCACGCACGACATCAACTTTACCAATAGGCTAATTCCAGCTAAAGTCATAACTCATCACAAATTCCAACCATCCTCGTTATCTCATACTATATTCCTTCCGACCAAACAGGTACTCAATATTCTTGTGATTACTAAACACTTCGAACCTAGAACCATAAAGATAATACCTCCAAATTTTCCAACACAATACAATCGCAACCAATTCCAAATCCTGAATAGTATAGATCCTTTTATGAATCCTCAATTGTCGTAAAGCATAAGCTACGACTTTACCCTCTTGCATTAACACATTGACTAAACTCGTCAAAGACACATCACAATACCTCACAAACGGTTTATTAGGATCACACGAAATCAAAACTGGAGCCGTAGACAACTTCTACTTCAGCTCTCTGAAACTTTCCCTACAACGAACATCCAAAACAAACGACTCACCCTTTGCAAGTCAACTGAGATAACAGAAGTACTAACTTAGCAAAGTCTTCCATAACCTGCAGTAACAACCAACTAAGCCCAAAAGTTTCTAATCTCCTTAAACGACTTGGAGTTTCTCAATATAGAACTGCATCTACTTCCGATGGATCCATTAACCATACTCTCATCCGAAATAACATATCCAAGAAAACTAACCTCTTTCAATCAAAATTCTCACTTCGATATTTTAGTAGAAAGCTCCCTCTCTTTCAGCCCTTGTAACTCAATCCTCAAATACTCTACATACTCATCCTTTGATTTAAAATAAATCAGAATATCATCCAATAAACATCACTATAAACTTATCCAAACAAGTATGGAAGATACGATTCATATACTCCACAACCATAACATATACAACCTTCAAAATTCATTCTGAGCTCGAAACAATTTATCAAAAATAGCTTAACAATCTCTGGTTACCACATTCCATATCAATTCTTCTTACAGGGGTTCCAACTCACTCAAGGTTTCTGCTGACACGAGATCTCAACCCATAACAAAAGTAATACCATTAAGGAACTTCAAATCGTTCGTGATTCGTCACAATTCAAAACTCAAGCTATCCAGAACATAACCGCAAGTTTCCATACTACTCACTGATTAACACGCAACCTCATGTTATCATCCTTTTCCTTACCAACCATGTTGGACCTCTTCAAGTCGACACACTAATGTTTCATCCAAAAACACATCTGAAAACCATGCACAACTGACGGCCCATCACTGTGGCTTCCTGCCAATTTCCAGAATACTATCATCACAAACATGACAAACATATGAGTTTCACTTCCTAAAAGTTATTCTACTTACTTAGCAGATCCAAACCTCAAATCCCCACCTTCGTCAAATTTGAGTTCACGCTCTACTCTCTGAGAACAACCATTAACGATACCCAATCGTTCTCTCTCAATGACTTCCCAACTGGACCAACATACCAAAACCTCTAATCCGTCTCTTCTTCCGATATTAGAATCTTCATCGACTCTACAAAATAATCCGTAATCATTTTCTTAATTCCAATAATTTATTGCACACACTATCAAAGCCGGAAAGACACGTCTATTCCATCCAACATAATTTTGTCTACTATCAACAAGAGATTAAGGGTGATCAGTTCCTCAATTTGTTAATAGACAGCCGACAATCATGATGGGGCATAGACCATCTTTACTAGACCATAATAGCATTTCTTACATCTTGTGCACAAAACTACCTAAGGCACAAATCCTTAGTTGACGCAAACCTTACCTCCTCATTCCCTCCGAAACCAGGAACTACACTGTCCAAACAACACTTACAATCTTGCAATCTACAACACACTGAGCCAACGCTCCACACCTGAAGCAACTTGGAGAAGCACAAGCTTCTCCCCCACTTATCTCATTCTAAATCCTGCAGACAAAGGATTAGAAAACCAGAAAGTACTGACAGTGTTTCACACACATATCACATACTAAGGAACAAATAACATCGACAGTATTCAACTGTCACCCTAACTGACTCAACAACTTGGCCGGACGGACCGACCTGCTCTAATACCACTAATGTAACACCCCAATTCCCATCGCAGATAAATAATACATAAATAAATCAGAATGAATAAAAATTTATTCTTAGAAAGAAACAAGGATGCCACATTTGAAGAAAGAAAACACAATCCCTGCTCATAGATTTGATACATAACACAAAATGGAATAAACATAAAAGGGAAACTTTTTCCAACAAAAGGAAAGTTCAATTATGGAATAAAGCGGAAAGATCCATAACTGACTTGTCTTACAAAATAATTATTTTATAACATCAAAATATTCATACAAAGGTCATACAAAATAGATCCAACAAATGTATACATATATAACAAAAGCGATCTCCGACTCCCGTGTTACGTATCAGAGCAGACAGACCGACAAAAGGATGGAGAACTAATCTTCACAAAAGCCTCCAAGATACTAATCTGCAATTGCCTCATAGAGCAACAAACCACAACAGAAGGGTGAGAAATAACAACTAAATCAAGATTGCATAATAATATGCAACACATATAAATTCACATGCATAATTATTCTCACCACAAGCATCACATACTAATACATATAGCATGCCACAGATACATAACATATTCCTAATAATCCAACCACATAGCATATATCAATTATACCAACATAATCACATATTCACACATAAGGCATACCAAAGTTATGACATATGGAGACATACCACCACATCACATATATTCATATATAGCATATCATAGATAATTAATACAATCATTGTAATGTACAACATCCCCACAAAACATAGCATATGTCAATTCATAAAACATATCATCCATAATCCATACATTTATCACGAATGCATATCAAATCACCAATGCTATCACGAGCTCAACACATAATCAATCAATTCACAATTTCCCACACATAATCAATCCATTCATGATTTATGCAAATGCACAGAGACTGACACAACGACTCTATGCAATGCAATACGGTACCAATCCATCCATCATTCTCATCATCATTAATTCACTCAGGAATTATTGGAATCATCGCTTGTTACTTAGTGTAACTCCCCGTCGGGAAAACGATGTTCCCCGTCGCTTTAGGTCCTCTTTGTATAAGGCACACAACGTTTATGGATCGCTTTAGGTCCTCTTTGTATAAGGCACACGATCTGATCGCTTTAGGTCCTCTTTGTATAAGGCAGACGATCGTCTATAACGCCGCTTTAGGTCCTCTTTGCATAAGGCACACGACCGTTACAGCAGATTCCCTCTGGAATCATTTCGTCGCTCACACGCCACAAGGGCACACGACATCACAAGATGCATATCATGACGCTTGCCATACAATGACTCATGACAATCAAATGCATACATATATACAACGATGTGAACCATCTCAACATCAATAATCATGCATTGGAAATCAATTCAAACAATGCCTTTACTTGCCATAAGGCCACCAAATAACACACATTGAATTTCACATAAACAATGCATTTCATCATAATCCACAAACCACAACAATTAGCATTTTAGCATATACACTCATATCAATTCACATCAAGAATTACTCACCATCAACCACAACAATCCTACAATCATACAATGATACTCACAACACTAGGATTCACGCCACGAAGGCTACCCACAACAACATACATTAATACCATACATTTGTATTCAATTCAACAAAGTATTTTGCCATAAGGCCACAATAATTACAACAACTTATCACACGCTTCAACATCATATAAACCACATATAAGCTCCACGTTTATATGACAATAGCATAACACACGACAAAATACCGACCGCACGCATTTTACGCGATAAGAAAATCCGACGACACGACTATTTCTCAAAAACACGAATTAATTAAATCATATTTTACCCTCCAAACCATTTTTAATAGAAAGAATATTTCATTAGCTTTCCAACGCTTCGAACGGGGGTCAAAACGGACTTACGGTTCAAAAGTTATGAAGAAAACAAAATCGGACATTTTGGGAAAATTCTGTAATGCGGGAGTCTGCTCGCGTCGACCCATGCGTCGACGCAAGGGTATGAGTCGACCCAAAATCCCATGAGTCGACGCATACTACACAGATTCTGCTAAAAACTCAGTTTTCGATCGTTAAATGCCTTCCGGACCTCCGATTTCGATTCCGTAAAAAGCTCCGGTCTCATAATTCAACATACTACAATATTTTCACCATTAAAAAGCCATCCAACACATTTTCCATTTTTGAAATATTTTGAAACATAATTTTATCAATTTATCCCAATTCCAAACTCGGTCAAAACCACTCGAAAATACACCAACAACCATTCCCGATTAATTCCTATCCTCACCCGACTATACTACCCAACTTATTCCGCATTCCCACCGTGAAAACATCGATTTCTCACTATTTCATCATTATTGCCCTAACTCTCACAAACTATATAACTCAATCCAAAACTCCCTAAATCATACCGACGAGTATTCCTGATTAAACCCAAACATTACTCGACTATTCTACACAATCTATTCCAAATTCTAACCGTTAAAACATCGATTCTATCGACATGATCACAATTCCAATCAAGTGGAAACCATATATTTTTCAACCAAACATTCAAACAAATACATACATATACATATACAAGCATGATATAATCGAAACTTCTCACCCTTACCCGATTAATCGCGCTTGAAACGGAGTATTGAAGATTTCCTCTTCTCCTCTCTTTCTCTCCTCTTCTTTCCCTTCCTTTCTCTTTCTCTTCTTTTCTCTTTTTCTTTCCCCTCTATTTCTACTTATATAAAAATATCTATTTCTAAAAAAATATCTAACCTCCAAAATGACCATTTTGCCCTTCAGCTCAAATATCTCGCAAACGCTCTCAAAACGCGATAAAACATAATAACGATGAAAAATAATATATTGTAAAATAAAAGTCAAGAATAAAATAATATAAAAATGAAAATAATTAAATCGACTCGATTAAATAAATCGGACAAAACGGGGCGTTACATGCTTAGTTTCAGACTTGGTCATGCTTGCCAAATTCAAAACTCCAGAATTTGAAAAATACAAGGGGCACACCTGTCCAAAAAGCCACTTGGTGATGTATTACCATAAGATGGTTGCATATAACAATAACGACAAATTGTTCATTCACTATTTCCAAGATAGCTTGAGTGGAGCTTTAATGAAATGGTATATGGGACGTGAAAAGAGTCATATCCAAAGCTAGAAAGACTTGGCTGGCGCTTTCTTGAAGCAGTATATGTACAATTTGGACATAGCACCACATCACCGTCAACTACAAAAAATGTTTTAGAAAGAGAAAGAGACTTTCAAAGAGTATGCTCATCGCTGGAGAGAGCTGGCTGCTCAGGTGGAGTCATCATTGGCATAGAAAGAACTAACTAGATTGTTCATGGACACTCTACAACCTTTCTTTTGGGAAAAGATGATAGGAAGTGTATCATCTGGTTTTGTTAACTTGGTCAATATTGGAGAAAGACTAGAGGAGGGTATCAAGAATGGTAAAATTACTAACGCTGCTGAAGCATCTACTGGTACAAGAAAGTCCTCAGGGAACTTTTGAAAGAAGAAGGAGGGAGTTATGAATGTTGTTTCAGATGAAAGGAGACCTCGTCGTAGGGAACAACACTATGGTCAACCACGTGTATCTACAATTGCTCATGTGGTTAATAGTCCACTAGCTCAGGCTCCTCAACAACAGAATGCTGGTCAAAATCAGAATCATAATGGTAGAAATAGGACTCAATTCGACCCTATTCCCATTACATATACTGATTTGTATCCTTATTTGGTTCAGAAAGGTTTGATTACAACTAGGCCTCTACCCCTTCCTCCAAATCCTCTTCCACCTGGATTTAGGTCCGACCTCCACTACAAGTTCCATGAGGGATCTGCAGGTCATGATCTAGAGAGTTGTTTCACACTAAAGGCTACAGTACAAGACTTGGTTAGAGGAGATGTTATAAGCTTCACAAAGAGAGTTCCCAAAGTTGTTAATAATCCTTTGCCAAAACAAAGTGAGTAAAGACTGGGTCAGAACATGACAAGTCACCTGCTGAAGCCAGTTTATCGGACAGGAAAGCTCATCCTCGATACTGATTAGTCACTAGGCCATGTTTTCTTTCCATTTTCAATTTCCTTGTTTGTATTGTGTTATTTTCTTTCAAACTTGTTTCTCTTTAAATGTTAATGTTAATGAAATGAGCCTCGCATATTTTGAATCAATTCATTCTCATTCATATTTGCACATATTTATGCTTTCCTTTGTCAAAATTCAAAAAAAAAATCAATGTTTCTCTCATTCATCTTTCTTTATCAAGCTGTTGTTTAAGCAAAGATCAGAGGGAGAATGACGAAAACAAAATACCCAAGTTACTGAACGGTATGCTCTCAAATAAAACTTTGCTAACGATATAAGGGTTTATTTCGATTCCCAAACACTGGAGAAATAAGGAAGTTAATCCCTTGTCAACCCCTTTGAGCCTAGAAGTTGGTATTTCTTTCTGTATGAAAAAACTCGTAATCTTAACCTGGGGCAGGGTAGTTCTCGATTAATTCGGGTGTGTTCAAATTCAAGAGAATCGTTTCGTACACCTTTCAATAAAAGTTTCAAGCACAAGCCTTCCTTCGCATACATCAAGGAAGTGTTGGAGAAGCCAGTGGTTATTCTCATCAATGGCAATCACTATCTTCCCGGATAAAAAAAATCGCTAAGTCAAGACCTAAAAAGGTAGCTTAGTCAAAAATCAGGGCATTCTGGTGGACTGAAAGCTTCAAAAGAAGCAGTCCAGACAAAAATTAGGGATAACAAAAACCAATAAAACTAGGAATAAGTTGACCATCATATCAAAAAAAAGGTCACTACATTTCTCAACAAAGACAAGAAGAGGTCACCAAAATCCTCAGCAAAAACAACAAAATGTTGTAAGGGAGAAGTGACTGCTATCTCAAAAATCCCCTTTGCTTTTGAGCCAACATTATCAGTGCAATTCCAAATCTCTTGGAACCTGAATGAATAAGTTGAATTAATTGAACGTAAGACTGGAGATCATCATGGAGAATGGGTTGGGTAAAAATTAAATTTTGAGCCTTATATCCTTTATTTCAAAAAACTGTGAACCAGACCACGTTACAACCCGTAAAAGACCTAATTGGAGCTAGGTTTGTTTTTAAAAGTATACTACAACAGGGTTGTGTAAACTGACTCCAAAGAGATTTGCTAATCATTTGTTTTGGTGTCATACCTTCGCTTTATCTTTCACTTCGAATGTCTAAACCAATATTACATTTTGACCAGTAATCCATTTGCTGTACATCAACAATATCATTCCAATAATGACTTTGATTTCAAAAATTGCATGAGCATTGCATTAAAATTACCATTTTTGAATGAACAGTTTTATTTGCAAGTAAGCACTTATCATCAAAGAAGTTCAAAGAGTTGAGAAACTTGGCCAGTGATCCTATCAGGGGCATATCACAATCAAAGATCATCTTGTTCAGAGGAAACATCTTCAAGACTTGTGTTGGGGCAAGCATTTATAACGCCTAGTAAAGTAGTTATTTCAAGAATCAGTCAGTCTAGGGCAGTCTACTTCAAGAAAACCCCAAGCAAAGCTCGTCAGTCCTTTCCAAAAGGATCATCATCCTGATACATCTAACAAGTGAGATAGAAGTGTGTTCAAAGCATCTTCCCAAAGGCAGAGTTGGCATAGTTCCCTGTGTTGCGGAATCAGTGTTCCAACCATACCTTACCAAAAGAGTCAAATCCAGTTGTCATAAGCATTTGCATGTCATACATTGATCATTCATATATCATACAAAATACAATATCACGCATAGCTCGAAGAGTGTTTCACGCTCATTTGCATTTCCCGAGGTTTTGTTACTATCAACATCTTACCTTGTGGTCAAAGTCTAACTCACTTGGCACCTACCAAAACAAATTTTTGTCCATCCAGGTTCAATTTGTCTCTTCTTATCCGATGTCCTTCCGGATGTTCTTATTTGTTCTTATGTTCTTCCATAACATATCCAATGTTCTTCCAGATGTGTTTGTTGCCTATTCTGATGTTTTTCCATAACCTTTTTGTGTTTATCCGATGTTCTTTCGGATATGCCCACCGTTCTGATGTTTTTCCAGAACCCTTTCTGAACTTATCAGATGTTTTTCCAGATATGTTAGACTTTTGTTCTGATGTTCTTCCAGAACCCATCTGATGCTTTTCCGGATGTACCTTCATTTTTATGTTTTTCCAGAACCCTTTTTGCACCTATATAATGCTCTTCTAGATATGTTTTTCATTATGACGTTCTTCCAGAACTTGTTCTCATACATTCAATGCTTTTCTGGATGAATCTTCAAAATCATTTCGATTCACATCCAATGCTTTTCTGGATGTCCTCAATATATTTTTGAGTTTGATTAACAATTTGGTCTAATGCTTTTCTAGATGCCTTCGAGTTTGTTTCCCTTTCATCCAATGCTTTTCTGGATGTCTTCTCAAGAATCTCCGAATTGTTTTCCACTCCATCCATTGCTTTTCTTGATGTTTTTGATGTATTTCCAGAGCGTTACATTCAATTATTTTCTGAATGACTCTGATGTTTCTTCAGTTTGGTTTCCTCTTCCATGGTTTATCCAATGCTTTTCTGGATGTGCCTGATGTGTTTTCCATGGTTCATTCAATGCTTTTCTCAATGTCTAATGATTATTTTTGTTGTCTTCCAGAGTTCATTCAATGCTCTTCTGAATGTCTCTGATGTATCTTTATATTGGTTTCTCATCCATCTAATGCTTTTTTGGATGACTCTAACTTATTTCTGAGGTTTATGTCTCCTTTTGCATTCTACGCTTTTTTGAATGTCTCTGACATCTTGTCATAATGGGTTTCCTTTCCCTTCAACGCTTTTCTAAATGTCTCTGATGCTTCCCAAAGTTCATTCAACGCTCTTCTGAATGTCTCTGATGATGTGCATGGTTTATCTTCCAAATTTCATTCAATGCTCTTTTGAATGTCTCTGATGATTATTTATGTTGTGTTCCAATGTTTCATTCAATGCTCTCCGGAATGTCTCTGATGTCTCCTCTGACTGTTTCTTTTTCCCCATTAAGGTTGCTATTCAATGCTCTCCTGAATTCCCCTGACGTACCTTCATAAGTTGGTCTCATTCCACATCTAATGTTTTTCTAGATGTTTCGGGTGAATGTTTTTTAGTGTGGTTCCTTTTACATCTAATGCTTTGCTAGATGTCCTTCAGTTCATCCCAAGATTTGTCCCTCTTTCGTTCCAAGTACTGTTGGGTAATTCTCCGACAGATTTCCAGCATATATTATTTTCCCCAGCCAGTCTTCTTACCTTACTGTATTCAATGTAGTTTCCTTTTTTTCAGCCAATTCAATTATCCACGCAGAGTCTGTTTCTCATATCATATTAAAAATAAAATAAAAAGAAAAAAAGTCCATAGTGTCATGCATATCAAAGCATATCACGACATTAAGGGACAAAAATTCAGGTCTTCTGATATTTAACTATCTTCTACTGCAATAACATGACGATTAACATCACTCGTGACATCTGGTTGAAGATATTTAAATAGGGGCAACTGTCATACCCTCATTTTTACCCTAGCTTTTTCATAACATCCATTCATCCTACATTTTGCATTAGCATCACTTGATCATTGGTCCCCGAGCAGGGTGATTTATAAGTTTGAGTGAGGACTTCCCCTCTGTTTGCTTCCTAAGGGTTCTCACCAAGTTCACCTTTATTTTCTATCTTGGTACCTTTGTTCTTATGCTTATGGAATTTGTAATTAAGGTTTACTCATTATTGTTATTCATTAGCTTTTTATCTAACTATTGTGCATTCAAAAATATTTTTTAAAAAAAAATGTTGCATTTCCTTTTCTTTCTCTATGTTCATTAGGGTTGGCAAGGAGGTATCAAGGAAGGATCATTGCCTCAAGTCAAGTATGTTGAGATTGCTTCAATGGACACTAATTCATGATTCAATTCAAGTGAAGGATTGACTTAATCTTGGTCAAACACAAGATATTTGCTTCATTTATAGGTCATTGCAAGTTATGGATCATTTTGAAGACAAATGTGAATCAAATTCAAGTGTTTTGTGTTGGAAATCATCAAGTGATCAAGTCTTGGCCCAATTAGGGTTTTGATTCAGAAATCAAGTGCCTCGTGATTCAAGTGGCCATATGTTCAAGTTTGTTTCATTTTTGGATCCATTCCTCAAGGCATGACCTCTAATTCTAAGGCATGTTCATTTTGGTCGTAATATTGTCAAAGATTATATGCATTGTGGTTCATCATGGTTTGAGTGGAAAAGTGTATACAAATTGTCCAAAATCTCAATCAAGATTTATCAAATTTGTTCAAACATAGAAGCAAGGCCTTGGTTCATCCATTTTAAGTTTGGGTTCTAATGGAAAATTCAAAATTGGTGTGAAATGATTCCAAATAGGCATTGTCTTCCAAGCTTTCAAAAAGAACCAAAACAAACAAAAACACAATTTCAAGGCAAGAAGTAGGGTGCAAAAACATCACAATCATCCAAAGGCCCAATACAATGTCCACATTATAAGTCTTGTTATCCAAGTGATTCAAGGCAACATGATTCAAGTACAGAGGAATAAAAAACAATACAAAATTCCAAGGACCAAGTTACAAGAGTCCAATGAGGCAAATGGAATTGAGAAGTTACAGCATGAAGCAAAAATCACGATTCAAACAAAATGCAACATCATCACATTGTTAACAAACTTTCATTGCAAGTCATAATTTACCCTCTAACCAACTATAAATCAGCCTTGATTTCACAAGAAGAGGAACCTTTCTTTATTATTCTTCACGTACATTCTGAACATTCCTCACAAGACGTATTCTTCTGCTTCACGACATTCCTTCTTCATTCTACACATAATTCCATAAGCACCAAAATACCACCACTGCATCGTCAATTTGAACAATTCACAAACTTCTACAAAGTTTCACCGATATCCTCACATGCCTTTGTCCCTCTCAAACGCTTCACACCTTAAAGGACTCTCTGTTCATCCTCAACAAATCATGCACCTCTTCATCACACTCATGCTGCAAAAAAAAACCTAAAACAACAACAATATCACGCAAAAACATCAATCGTAAATCACAACTTCAAGCAATCCACAACCAATTCCACGTAACAATAACGCAAACCAGAAAAGGAGAAGAGGAAGAATGAACATCACCTGATCAAGCTTCGAAGGTGGTTCATCTTTTCTTTTTCACTGAGAATTTGTGGTTTGGGATTTTGTAATCACTTTCGAATTCATTGCGTGTCGTAGAAACGTGTTTGAAAAAAATGATGGAAGACTCAAGAGGAGGTGGAGGTGAGTTTCATTGTTGTGCTTGAAAGCTTCTCCGCTGCTGGCGATGGACTCTGGCGCGGCAGAGAAGCTGTGGTTTCGACAAGGGATTTGCAATGAGAGTGAAGAAAAACAAACGTGTTTTACTTGTTTTAGCACATGAGGCTGAAGTATTTTCACAACCTGCTTGTTTTCATGAGTTGGTGTGGGCCTTTGGGCCCATTGTGATCCCTTTCTACACCTCCCATAGCCTATTTTACCTACCTCTCCTTCTATTTTATTTATTTTGTTGCTTTCCTTTCTAATTGTTTTGTCTATCAGCTTTTTTATTTATTTAAAAAGCTTATATTATTTTTTTAGTTTATATTTTAATTTCATTATTAGATCTTTTTTATTATTATTCTATTTTTTATTCGATTTTTTATTTACTTTTGATATTCACTTTTGTGATCATGTGGTTGATGAAATCTTCAACATCATGGAGTAATGATCCCTAGGTTGATTGAACCTTCAATACTTCAAAAAATGTTGATGAATGATCATAGGATCATTCTTGACACTTTTAGGTATTGATAGGTTACCCTTGGTTGATCATACTTTGAAGCTCTTGATGATAGATGAGCCCATTGTGTGAATTGAGCTTGCATTCTCATTGTGTTGCATGTTTTAGGAGAATAACTTTATGTTATTTCTCTACTCTCTAGCACGTTTGAGCACATAGGTTGTTATTGACCGGCCTTAGACAGGTGTGGCTTCTACATAAGTCCACTTACGATTGTTTAACATAGCGCTAAATTGTCCCGATGCAATCAATCAATCATTCAATCACCAATCACTAATTACTAACTCCTAACGTCTAACTTTAACATTATCACACTTTATTTTTTCGTAATTTACTTCTCGTCATTTATTTTTCACAATTTATTTTATTGCTCATTTATCATTCATGTCTTTACTTTATTTCATTTTCTTCTTCTTTGATTTTGATTCCCCATCTTGTAAAAAACACAAAAACATGATAAAAAAAAACAGAAAAGACCTAAAAAACTTGTGAGACATAAATGGACTATGGACTGTGCAGATGACCCTAGCATCATGGAGTTTTTGACTTAATGTTTGACCCTAGCAAAATGAGACTTGGATTTGGACTCTTATTTTAATTTCCTAGATTAGGACACTTTGCACACACACGGATTTATCTTGGGCTACCTGACAACGAGACCATTTAAACATTTGTTCGATAAAATGAACCACCAAGCTGTAGTCCCCCGAACTATGAATGCACTGATTTCCTTATTACGCTATGAGGATACGTAGGCACGAGATTGCAAAGTCTTGACGAGCACCCTAATAAAAAACTAACCATATCTCCCGATAGCAAGTAACCCTTAGATAACAACACTCATTCGTGCTTAGACAACCTAGATGATTCTCGTTGAGTACAACGGGTGTGAGGGGTGTTAATACCTTCCCCTTGCATAACCGACTTTTGAACCCAATATTCATTGTGATGACCATATCCTATCCCTTTCGTTTATAGTTTTTATCGATATTTTCCCTTTCCCTCTTTAGGAATAAATAAAGTTCGGTGGAGACTCTGTAAAGTCTATCCAGCGAGCGTGCGATTGCGCATCACGAGGTCGTTCTCATTTTTCGAGGTACGACACCCAACCGCAAGTGCACAACAATGCCAAGTAGTATAATAAGATCGAACCCACGGGGAGATGTATATGATTACCTATATTTATCTTAACAATGTTTAGCTAAAACAGTCACAATATTGGTTGGTTTTAGTGCAAATTGAAATAAAGTTTAACAGATAAATGAAAACAGGACACGGGGTTTGTGATCTTCTATTCAAAATCACCTTATTGATTGTGCATAAATGAACATGAGAATTTCTAAATCATTTATAGAAAAGTAGATAAATATGTGTGACATCCATTTTCGGGGCATGTGCATCTAGACATATTTTTGGCACAATTAAATGGTTCATCCAAGAACGAAGCTCCTTGTCACATGACTCTGTAACTTGGTTGTTTATCAAATGAGATCAAGTCGTCTTGTCAGTGGTGCCTCAAACGCATCTGTTTAGAAATCTGTAGTCCGATATCATTCATATCCTTTCAGACTATGATCATATCTGGGTTGCCTTTGTTTTCGCAACCGACATAAACGTGTTTTTAGAACTCGGATTCTAAAATAAAATATACTTATGATTCTCGTAATTCAATTAGGTATCGTCATAAGATATAATCTCACAACCCCTCACCCTTATAAGACTGCTCACTCATGCTGAGGTAAACAACAACTAAACAATCGAATGACATGGTATGCAAGTAAATAAAATACAGCGATGTAAACAACCTGAATTGAAGAAAACTTGATTGAATAAAAGAAAACAAAAGTAGTACACCAATCTAGCAGAGAAATAAAAATGAGAGAAAAATAGCAAAAGTTGGAAATTACAAAGTAGAAGTAACAAGTGATAAATTATGAGTCTCCTAAGTGTCACCATTAGGCGTCTCTTTCTAAATCTCAAAAAATGACTACTATTTATACAAGAAATTTCATTTAATCACTTTAAATTTGTGTTAATACAATAATGGACCACTAGGCATTGAATTGAGTTTGTTTTGAGCTTCCAAAGGTCACAAAAATCATTAACACCCACTAACATCAAGTCTTGGGAGTTTATAGATGTCTAAAAGTCACGAAAATGTTCCAAGAACTCTTAAATTTCGTGCACTGTCATAAATTGTCACTTATGGATGAGAAAAAGAAGTTTTGGAAGTCAAAAAGTAGGGACATGTTACGATATGCCAAAGTTCACAGCAAAAATTGGGCCTCACACGGGGAGGGGGGAGGTGGTATCAGGTAACACGGTTATGCAAGGCAACACGGGCAGACTGTGTTGTCCTCAAATTTTTACTATAGGAGTGCCTTCAAGGGCCAACACGACTTGTGTCAGCTGACACGACTACGTCGTGTTGGGCTTAGGCCCTTTTGTGCTTGGATGAATTACAAATGCACGATTTTTCGCCTTTTTTATTCAAACTTGCCCTACTAGCTGAAAACATCAAAACAACACAAAAGCACATAAAACTGAACTAAAACAGTGAAAACACACAAGAAAACAAAAAGAAAATAAGCTAAGAATATGATGGACAAATAACTTATTAGGATTATGCACAAAAATTTGGATTGTGTGATGCTCTCACTATGGAAATGTGAATGATGTTGCATGAAATGAATGTAGACTGAGAAGAGAGCATTACAAATATGGTCGTTGAGAGCGACTCTAAAGTTTTGATAGATATGGTCACCTAAAGGATTGAGGAATACCACAACTTCCTAACCTTAGTTCGCAGAATCATAATTATGGCTCAAAAGGATTTGTTGAACGAGAATATAGATACGAGAATGTCTAGAAGGGGGTTGAATAGACCGTTCCCAATAACACAACTGAATTTAAAAACAAATTATTTTTACAAAATTAGAGTTAAAGAGTGTAAGAAAAACGTGGTGAATGGATTCAATATCATATGTTTCCTTATTATCATAGAAACAAGAATTCAAACAATATCATTAACTCAAATAAACTCGAAGTTACTTTAACAAGCAATTTAAATCGTGTGACTTAGATACAATCCAATCCTAATTCTAGAGATGAATATTCATACAATTAAATTCATCGCATACCTACACTTATATGATAAAACACTATACTCAAAATCTAATTCTAGATGACACTTTGAAGATGAATTGTGCATAACAGACATGACATAATGCAGAAAA
The DNA here is from genome assembly GCA_022829125.1 of Lathyrus tuberosus. NCBI lineage: Eukaryota > Viridiplantae > Streptophyta > Magnoliopsida > Fabales > Fabaceae > Lathyrus > Lathyrus tuberosus. The sequence goes on along the minus strand of JALAZF010000327.1, from coordinate 6,405,273 downwards.
TTAAAGAGATAAAGAGAAGAAAAAAATGTACATCGGATATATATAGTGGCTCGACAATTCGTACTAGATGTGCCTACTCAACTCTTTGATGATTTTCACTATCGGAGATGGTAACATCTTCCACTATGATTAAAGTAAAAGATACAAGCATTTTTGGTACAATAAATTATTATCAAACTGAACACTAACAACACAATGTTTTAGCCAACACAAATCTAAAACAATAATTCCTCTTGTTGATGCAAATTACTCAACTACTAACATTTACTATGTTCAATGATCTTGATCCCCTAAACATGATACACCCAATGATCTGCTCCAAGCTTTAATTCTACAGCCTGCTTTACTCAGATCTGACAAAGACTTGTCTGAATGATTGTTCTATCACTAAATGAGGACAACTCCTAACTTTGTTATGTGGAAACCTTAACTCGGATCTACCAAAGTCTTCCTTGGAGTATGAAGAAAACTCTTATCTTGCATGATAAGAACCAACGAGCAACGTGAATAAAAAACAATCATTTATCCCAATACAAGTAATAAAACTTCACACAAAAAACATTAGATTCACTAATGTACCCTAATCTACCTGTCACACTCAATATTTAAAGTTGAGACCCATAATAATGGTTTCTTGATATAAGGTTGAAGATGATGAATAGTATCAAAAGGATCTCATACAACATAACTGTATAATTCTCACACTCTCAATATCTAGGAGGTTTCTAACAAGGTTGAATTTTGGAGATAGTTTGTTGTGGAATGAAGAAATCTTTTCATGGTTTCTCTCAAGATTCTTGACAAAGAGAGGTTTGGTTTTTATGAATTTTCTGGGTATACGAAATAAAAGGATTAAATGGCTTATCAAAGATTTTCTCTCAATTAGGATCACCACTTGTGATTAACAAGTGCCATCAACTTACATTGTCAACAACTCCTTTGATATCACAATTTTTGTAACATCCCCCTCCTTTTAAAGAGAGACAACTAAAAAGGTTTAAATAGGTGCTAGAGGTGAGGCACAAAAAGATGAAAAAAATAATAATGTGATTTGAGTCAAATCATGATTTATTGTGATTTGAATCAAATAAAGAATGAAGTGAATTAAATGCAATGAAGTGAAAAAGTTTGTTACTAGTGGTTTGAATCAAGTTTGGATGTTTTATTTGAGTCAAGCAATATGTGATTCAAATCACACTTAGTTTTAAAGAAAATTGGATGAATGTGATTCAGATCACCAATCTTGGGATTCGAGTCAGGAAGCAATGTGATTCGAATCAAAAACTTCTTTGATTCAAATCAGACTAGTAGAGGCAAATTTTTCACTTCCAAGAAAGATCATGACTCGAATCACACATTCGAATCACAACATGTGTGATTCAAATCAAGACTTTTAAAACCCTTGATTTAGGACTTGTAACTTTTGATTCAACTAACATTCACTATTTTGACATGGATCAAATTATAAAAAGTATAAAACATATTTATATGGATCTAAAACTAATGGACTAAATGGAGAGGTGTCTTATGGTACATCTAAAAGATGAAGCATATAGTTACACAAAAATTACAAACAAATAATACAAATACTATAAATTAAATTACTTACACAAAGAGATCAAATAATTGACAGAACATTAAAATAACGATACCAACTACAACGTAATTTCAGTCTCCCCCTTTTAGATGTTAGGTAAATTTGAGATATTATTGTTATTTTATGCGCGTTTAAATTTTTAATTTGTGATCCGAGATGAAATTGATTCCGAACTTATTGAATAACACACAAAAAATGATGATACACACGTGGAATCTCGAGCTATCAAGCTCCCCCTGAATTAAACACGTAATGCATGTAAATATCACAATAATATAAGAACCCTTCTCCCCCATTTGACAAATATCAAACAAAGATAAAGGCAAAAACACATATGACACGAAGATGAATCCAAAACGACATATAAGCCTATATGAAATGCCATACGATAGAAAACAAATTTAAAATTAGAAAAGCACACTTGAACATATAAACACACAGTTAACTCAATTTCAGAAGAAAAAAAAAGACAAGATACGAGATAAAACAGCAAACAACATCATAGATAGACATCAACAATACCATAATAATAGAAAAATTACACCATACAAAACAAATTATCCAAAATACCAAAGTGATAACAATATTCAAAAGTATCAAAAATAGTAACAATGATCAAAATAGCCATGGGAGATGTTTAGGAAGATGGTGCAAATGATTATATGATATGATATGCTAAGCTATGGTAGGTTAGATGGAAATGGGCCAGAGACAGACTCAAAATCAAGAACAAGGTCAAATATCGAACCCTTAAGAAACTCAATGGCTTCCTTGATTCTTCAGACCAAGGCAATCAGCCAGTATTCTTTGGCAACCATCTGGTATTCTCTGGGTCTATCTTTAGCATCAAGATGGGCAATTAGGCGCTCCTCTCTAATCTGAGCTGAAGTCCGAATCCTTTCTACACCAACATCTAGGTAAGCCCTCACTGCAGGAGGCAAATCATTTGGAGTAGGAGGTCTAACAGATGAAGTGGAGGGAGTAGAGGCCCTTATAGTAACATAACCTTTTGGAGCATATTCATTTGCTATGAACTTATCATTATACATTTTATCATGGACATCCAAATAAAACTAGCTTTCATTGTCTTTGTAGTACATCATCAATTTCACAATAGATGAATCAAAGGCTTTTGGAGCTTCAAGTATGTCATCAGGAACCTGGCAGATATTTTGGGAGTCAAGGATAAATTGAATGAATGAAGTGTAAAACAAAGGATGCTTCAAAGTAGACATGCAGATGTTCATTTTATCCAGAATAAACTTTACCTAATTGACTTCTTTTTGCCTAATAAAAATGCATGAGGTAAAATTCTAGCTCTTCAACCCTAGCTCGGTTACTAGGTTTCCTATATAACACTTTAATAACAACCCAGTGCAACATCTGCATTACACACCTCATCTGATAAATATGAAAATTAGTCGTGTCAAGAGGACCATTAAAAAAATCTTGGAGATCATATTGACAAATTTTGCACAGTTGAAACTAGGAGCATTGGATAAAAAAACTCCCATCCCCTTATTTCCAATCCAAAATTAGCCTTAAAATCTTCAACACCAAATTTAATCAAATTCCCATCAAATTAACAGTGAGTACCAACAAATGAAACTTCCATACGATAACAGAATGCTTTTACATGATTAAGATTAAATTTCTTGTGGAGACCAATGAATTTCAACAGATTGCAATTTTCAAAAGGTTTAAGAAAATCAATATTGATTTCCTTTTCAGAAGCCTTATCCACATAGTACTCAGGTTCATTGACATTTTGAGAAAATGAGTGACAACCACCCTGTGTTAGAACAAGATTTGGTTTTGCATCTGTATCTCTAAGTTTTGATGATAACAAGTCAGTATTTGTGTGAGAACAATTTTGGTACCCTAACTGTTTGTTATTGTGCATCTTTAGCAAATAGCTTTGATTCTGACTCTTGAATGAGAAACGTTACAAGTTTCTGAATATATTGATCTAAATCGTTTCTGCTCAAATTCACGGATGATAAGCTTCTAAGAAAACTGTATGTTGTTGTTGCAACATTCTCTTGGCTCTTGCTTCTGACGTGTGACTCTGGTCATTTCGCTTCTGAAGACTACTCAAGCTTCCGAAGATCAAACGCTGAAGGTTCAAAGAACTCTGAAGAATCTCATGTCAGATATTGATGTGATCAAGCTTCTAATTGGTGATTGAAGTTTCTGAACTCAAGCTTCCAAAGATTAAATGCTGAAGGTTCAAAGAACTCTGAAGAATCTCAAGTCAGATATTGATGTGATCAAGCTTCTGATTGATGATTGAAGTTTCTAAACTCAAGCTAAATCAAATCTTCTAACTCATGCTTCAAACAACTATTTATCCAGAAGCCACTAAAGAATAGAATATAAAAACGAGTTTATACGTGGGAAAAATAGTACATGGTACAAGCCAATATTTCTTACACTAAGCGGATTTCATGGAGTAAGGAAATTGAGGTAGTACAATTCGTGTCCCCTCCGTATCAAACCGTTACTCAAGTCGCCAGCTCATTCATGAAGAATACAAGATCTACCCTTCAACAGATCTTTTTTTTCCTGGCTATATAAAGACTTGAAGACTTGAAGAATTACTGCAAGCACTATGCACATGAAGTGAAAAGCAAGACTGTTGTCTAAATTTGTGCAGAATTTTCTTTAAGTGTATTGTGTTTTTTAATTTGTTTATATCTGCTTCTGTAGAAGCAATCTTTGTAAACACAACCTTGTAATCAAATAGTTGTTTATATTTCCTTAAGGGACCAGCTAGGTCAGAATCCTTGAGAAGACATAGATTGTGTGTCTTTGTGGTTTGTTAGTCACCAGCGGTTGCTAGTGCAGTTGTAATCAGTTGATTATAGTGGATTAAGTCCTTGGGTATAAGGCGAAATCACCCTGGAGGGTGGACTGGATTAACGTTGAGATTTTCAAGTGAACCAGTATACAAATCAAAGTGTATTTCTATTTACTATTCATTAGCGGTGTCTTTTATTGAGTGGGTAAAAAGCTTTTGTTTTTGAAAACTCCAATTCACCCCCCTCCCCCTTTCTTGTGTTTTTCTCACCTTCAATTGGCATCAGGGCTCCGGTTCTGATTGTGATAAAAGTTTTTCAAACACTTAACCATGTTCAGTAGCGATCCAGTGTGTGTGTGTGTGTGAGACACAATGGCAGCTGCCGCTATTCCAGTAGAGAAAGATCACTACAACGCTAAACCACCAGTCTTAGATGGTGAAAAGTTTGAATATTGGAAAGATAGAATCGAAAGTTTCTTTCTTGGCTATGATGTAGATCTTTGGGATCTTGTTGTTGATGGCTACAGTCATCCTGTTGGTGCTGCAGGAGTAAAAGTGTCAAGAAGTGTTATGACTGATCAACAAAAGAAAGATTATAAGAATCATCACAAGGCAAGAACTATACTGCTGAATAATATCTCTTATACTGAGTATGAGAAGATAACAAAGAGAGATATTGCCAAGTCCATTTTTTATTATCTAAGAATGACTCATGAAGGAAACACTCAAGTTAAGGAGACAAAGGCGCTTTCCCTAATCCAGAAATATAAGGCATTCAGAATGGAGGATGATGAAACAGTTGAAACTATGTTTTCAAGGTTTCAAATGCTAGTCACGGGACTCAAAGTTCTGGACAAAGGATACTCAACTGCTGACCATGTCAAAAATATCATCAGAAGTCTTCCTAAGAAGTGGAGACCTATGGTAACTGCCTTGAAACTATCTAAAGATATGAACAATATCAGTCTTGAAGAACTTGTTAGTTCTTTAAGAAGTCATGAGATAGAGCTTGAGGGAGATAAACCTCAAAGGAAAGGAAAGTCAATTGCTTTGAAATCCAAGTCTGAAAAGTCAAGGGCTTATCAAGCTGAGGAAATCTCAGAAGATTCTGATGAAGACTCAGAAGATGATGAACTCTCATTAATTTCTAGAAGGGCCAACAGACTCTGGAAGAACAGACAAAAGGGTCAAGGAAAGTTTAAAAGAGCCAGAAGGACTGCCGGTCGTTCTGACTTAACATCTGGACAAAGGAAGTCGAGTTCTGAAAAATAAGTTATTTGCTATGAATGTAAAGAGCCAGGTCATTACAAGAATGAATGTCCCATGCTCAAGAAAGACAGGAAGCATAAAAATAATTTTGTCAAAGGCAAGAAAGGACTCATGGCTACCTAGGATGACTCTGAAGAAGAAGAAGAAGACTCTGAAGAAGAACAAGCTAATGTTGCAATGATGGCAACAACTTCTGATGCTGAAGTCTCTGGAGAATCCAAAGACAAAATATCATCAGACTCAGAAGCAGAATCTGATCATGATTCTGAAGAGGTATTTTCTAATCTCTCTCGTTCTGATTTAGAATCATGTCTTTCTGAAATACTGGAGAAGTATCAAAGTCTTCAAAGCAAATACAAAGAACTTAAACAAGTCTAAGTAATTGCTTCTGAAACTTGTGAGAAACATGAAGAGAATATTTCTTCTTTAAATGAAAAAATCTTTTCTTTAGAAAGTACAAACTCTACTTTGAGAAGTCAAATCTCAAAATTAGAAGAAGAAATAGGTCCAGATGCTTCCGGTACCAACTGAGTATTTAGATATGACAGAGCTTTTCAGCACTTTCTGACTAAAAGCATAGATAGAAGCAAAATTGCTTCCTTAATCTATGAAGTTAGTAGAAATGGCAAGAAAGGTTTAGGTTGTACAGATACTTCTAAGATTAATGAAAGTATCGTGGTTAAACCAAAACCTCTCTACAAGCACTTTGTACCTGCTGGTACAGAAACTGTTTATTTTGAGCTTGCACAGAAACCCCCACCGACACAGAAATCTATTTCTAAACCTAAATATCATGCACAAATTCCACTTGATTATCCTATTGCACATAAACTCAAGGTTGTTAAATACTCTGGGAAAACTAACAAAAAAGGACCCAGAAAGTGGGTACCTAAGGAAAAGATAGTTTATGTTGCAAACATCCTTAACAGCTCAGTTGAAACACCAATCATGGTGGACAGTGGTTGCTCGCGACACATGACGGGAAGAAGGCATATGTTCCAAAGTTTGGAACTTAAGCCTGGAGGCGTCGTTGGTTTCGGAGGAAACCAGAAAGGAAAAATCGTTGGCTCTGGAACTATCGGTAATGGTAAACTTCCCTCTATTACTAATGTTCTTCTGGTCGATGGGTTGATGCATAACTTATTGTCTATCAGTCAGCTTAGTGATAATGGTTATGATATTATCTTTAATCAAAAGTCCTGTAAGGTTGTCAATCAGAAAGATGGCTCAATCCTTTTTACCGGAAAGAGAAAAAACAACATTTACAAGATTAGACTTTCTGATCTCAGTGAACAGAATGTCAAATGCTTAATGTCTGTTGATGAAGAGCAATGGGTATGGCATAAACCTTTGGGCCATGTTAGAACAAGGAGGATTTCTCAGCTAAATAAGCTTGAACTTGTCAGAGGCTTACCAAACCTGAAGTTTGCTTCAGATGCTCTTTGTGAAGCATGTCAGAAAGGCAAGTTCTCTAAAACTTCCTTCAAAGCAAAAAATGGTGTTTCAACCTCTAGACCGTTAGAACTTCTACACATTGATTTGTTTGGTCCAGTGAAAACTGCTTCAATCAGTGGAAAGAAGTATGGATTAGTTATTGTTGATGACTATAGTCGTCGGACATGGGTAAAGTTCTTGAAACACAAGGATGAGTCGCATTCTATGTTCTCTACCATCTGCTCTCAAGTGCAAACAGAGAAGAATTGCAAAATAGTCAAAGTCAGAAGTGATCATGGTGGAGAATTTGAGAACAGATACTTTGAGGATCTATTTAATTCTCATGGCATTTCCCATGATTTTTCCTATCCTAGAACTCCACAACAAAATGGAGTTGTAGAAAGGAAGAATAGGACTTTGCAAGAAATGGCTCGTACCATGATCCAAGAAACTAATATGGCTAAGCATTTCTGGGCAGAGGCAGTAAACACAGCATGTTACATTCAGAATAGAGTTTTTATTATACCTATTCTGGGTAAGACTCCTTATGAATTGTGGAAGAACAAAAAGCCTAACATATCTTATTTTCATCCTTTTGGTTGTACATGTTTTATGTTAAATACTAAGGAGAATCTTGGTAAGTTTGATTCTAAGCCTCAAATGTGTCTGTTGTTAGGATATTCTGAACGCTCAAAAGGCTACAGAATCTATAACACAGAAACACGAATTGTTGAAGAATCAATTCATGTTAGATTCGATGATAAGCTTTACCCTGAAAAGGCAAAGTTAGTTGAAAAGTTTGCAGATTTGAAGATTACTTTATCAGAACCCAAAGAGGAAGATTCTAAAGAAGGAGACAAAGCTGCAGAAACTACAAAATCAGATACAACCTCACCAGAAACAACGAATAGTCCATCTCATTAAAAGAAGAATAGATTAAGAACTTCTCATTCTGAAGAATTGATTTTGGGAGATAAAGATGCACCGGTTTGAACCAGGTCATCATTCAAACCTTTTGAAGAAACTCTTCTTGGCTTGGTCTCTCTCATCGAACAAACCTCTATAGATGAAGATCTTCAAGACAACGACTGGATTCTAGCTATGGAAGAAGAACTAAATCAATTCACTAGAAATAATGTTTGGGATCTTGTTTAGAAACCAAAAGGTGTCCACATCATTGGAACCAGATGGGTATTCAGAAACAAGTTAAATGAAAAAGGTGAGGTCGTGAGAAACAAAGTACGACTGGTAGCACAAGGTTATAGTCAGCAAGAAGGAATAGACTATACAGAAACCTTTGCACCAGTTGACATGTTAGAATCTATTCGTCTCTTAGTTTCCTTTGTTGTAAATTATGACATCACTTTATATCAAATGGATGTAAAGAGTGCATTCTTAAATGGGTATATTTTTGAAGAGGTGTATGTGCACCAACCTCCAGGTTTTGAAAGTTCTGAAAACCAAGATTTCGTTTTCAAGCTTAAAAAATCGTCATATGGTCTGAAACAGGCTCCCAGAGATTGGTATGAAAGGCTAAGTAACTTTCTTTTGGAAAATAACTTTACCAGAGGAAAAGTGGATACAACACTCTTTTACAAAACCTATAAAAATGACATTCTGGTTTACGTTGATGATATTTATTATACCCCAAATTTTACCCCTTAGATGTCATAACATCTTGCACTTGCATTTAAGGTTCAATCATCTATGCATTGTTAGCTAACCACATTATCTTGCTAGTTTGTTTCTTTTATGTGGAAGCTAGGGTTGGCACAAGAAGAGTGCAAGATCAATAAGCCAAGCTCTCATATGTTTCAAGGTCTCCTAAGATACTCTTTGGCCCCCATACATCCATCACAAGTGTTCACTAGTGGATTGAGATTGGTAGTTGAAGTTATCTGTTCAAGAAAGCCAACTGAGGCTCCAAAGCTCAACCATTTGGTCTTGAAGGCTAATCATGAAGCTCTCAAATCATATGCCATGATCTCATCAGATTGGATCAAGAGAAATCAAAAAGAGACTATCAGATCAAGAGTTGTGGAATTAGGGTTTTAACCTGAAGAATCACTAAAGAGTCTTGTTATGATCAGTCAATGTCTTGATTGGTTCATCAAACATTTGAGCTTACATACATTCAAGAGGTCTTATCCAACAAGAAATCAAATGTGTTTGGCTCCCATCACAACTGCAATGAGCCACAAGTTCATCTGGCCCCAGATTAGGGTTTTGTTAGGAAAAGTCAACCATTGCCTTTGACTATTGATCAAGGCATGATCCCAAGCCTTGAGACACGATCCTATATGTTCATAAACAACCTTAGAGGCCATTCATTGGTATTTGAAGAGATTGAGTAAGCAAGATCATCAAAGGTCATCCAGTTGATTTCCTGAAGAGATTAGGGTTTTTAACTGAAAAGTCAAACCTTTGACTTTTGATATTTTGACCCAAGATGAAGTATTCAAGCCATATTCCATCAAGACAAGCTTGATTGTTGAGTTAGAGCATGACAAGTTAACATTTTAAAGGTTTCTTGCCAAAAGGGCAAGGTTTGGTTCTTAAATTTTTCTAAGTGTGGAAGAATTCACTCCTTGTGTGAACTTTGAAGAGTCATAACTTTCAAACCACACATCCAAATTTTGTGACTCAAAGCTCAAATTGAAGCTCTCATCATGAACTTCAAAATGTATTAGATGGTCCTTCTCCAAATAAGGCTTGGTTTTTAAGTTAGGAGGCTTGGAAGTTCAAGGCAATTAAAAACTTAGTGAAATTTCACTACTTTTGCCCTAATTTTCAACCAACTTCACCTCCATTTTTCACCATGATCCCTTTGGATCTAGAACTTGGAGTGAACATGAACATTGTAGAGGACATTTGGGGCTTTCCAAAAAGTACTAGAACTCACAAATCCGTTGAGGGAGTTGAGAGATTCGAAGAGGTGAAGTTTGAGGTCTATTTCTTGAGTCACAAGTTTCGGCATGTGCATTATGGTACATAACCTTACTTAATCATCTCAATTCTCACTTTTATGAAGTTTAGAGGCAAGGTTAAGGTGTCTTGGACCTCTGCCACGAAATTTGCAAGTTGCCTCATTAAAATATAGTAGTTTTATGCAAGTTGATGCAAGTGGATGCAAGGAAAGAGAAACTTTTCAAAAGGCATGGTCACACCTACTTTCTTGCAGCATGGAAGCTCAGCCTAATCGTATCAACACACATCAACAGTCCAAACCCTATTATGACCAATTGCTAGAGCTTTTGAAGCCCCTTGACCTAGCTGGCTGCTTGCACGAAGGAAAACTTGGAAAAAGGGCAATCTTGGCAACTTGTGATTTCTGACCATGCCTTCTCTCTTCAACTTTCCTTATAAATAGAGGGTTGAGCCTCAGTCCAAAGGACACCAGAATCACCCCAAACACAGGCTGATTACTCTCTTCATTCTCTCCCTCACTCACTCTTGCAAATTTGCAAGAACACTGCTGTAAGAGTTTTGGCTCGAATTCTTCCCATTCCAACTCCACAAACCTTCCATAAACACTTCATAAAGACCATTCAAACCATCCAAAACTTTCTGAAACACCTAAATCCACAGCTGCCGTTTTCAAGTGGTGACTTGCATGAAGGATCGGGTTTCACTTTTGAGGCATCTTTCAAAGCTCTCAACCACTTGGATCAACTCTCCTAGCATCAACAAGGTAAGGTAGGCCATCATTTCCATTCTGTAAGTGCCATAGAAGAAGCCTTGGACTTTCTCCAAGAGGTAAGGTTCTTGCTTCTTTGAAACTCAGTTTTCATGCATTGTTATGTTTCCATTCTCATAAGAAAAATGTAGTTCATAATGTACTTATATGTGTTGGATCATGGCTGGCTTGTGTTACTTTGAATACATGTTGATGTAGCTTGCTGATTTATTTTGTTGTTGCACTGTTTCTTAACTTGCTACGTGATATATAGTTGTTAATAGTTTAAACCAACATCATATTCGTGTTCCTCTTTGAAAGTGCTCCAACTTTGTTTTTTATTTCATAAGAAACGGTTGGGAAATAAGTGAGTTGTGATATGGAAAAATTCTAGGTTTGAGTTGATGAAGTTAGGGCATGAGCCAGGGAGCGAGGAAGAAGAAGAATAGTGAGTGGGAACCCAGTCAGTGTGACATGGCGCTGACTGGGTGCTGATTTGGCCATGTGATGTTGTTTTCAAATATAATGTATTGAAGGCGTATTTTAAACGAATGTAACAGCCACCCCAGTGGTAGAAACCTTGCCTTGCCTTTCATCTCTTCGCTTGCCTTGCCTGGGTTCGATCCTGCTGATCAACCCTTTTGCGCATTTTTCTGATTTATTCATTTGCTCTTCTATTTTATTGTGTGTTTGCATTACCTTGTCATAAAGCGTTGATGGTTCAGTTGGTAAGGGTTTGGGTTGTAACCTCTAGGACGTGGGTTCAAGCCCTATGGTGTGCATTTCCATTATTTTTTATCACTTGTTTTTTTTATGGTTTGCTTTGTAAAGTAAATTGATCATAACTCTCTTGATTTTTATCATTTTGAACCCACTCTTTTTGCATTGTGTTCATGATGATGTCTATTTTTCATCTATGTCAAGAAGTGTTCAAAAAGATTTATCTTTCTTACCTTTGTGTGTATTCAAAGTTTGATACTTTTTAGGGTTTCTTTTAAGAACTTTGTTGTTTTCTTTGATCTTTCCCTATGGTTTCCTTGTATGTTGGTTTGGGTTTAAACCTCATTACATGTTGTATAAACCTTGTATGACGTTGTAACATTGTATCTTTTTTATTCACCATGATTTCACGTCTTATTTAAATGTGGTTTACATGAATAAGTATTGAAAGCTTCTTTGTTCATACCACAAGTTCTTGTTTGTTACCATGCTTATTCTCATCTTTCTTAAATGGTGATTGTTATTGCTTTAAGTTTTCCCTCTTAAGTGAGACTAGCTCATTAGCTCTCCTCCTTAACCCTCTTTGTTCCCCTCATTCCAAAGGAAAGTCTCTCTATTGACTTTAATGTCATAAATAGCTCATTACCTTCTTGGCCTCATTAGAGCCATTTCTCCCTTAGACCTAGTTAGGTTTCCCTCTTGTTAGGACTATCATCATAGTTGCATACTTCCCTCCATGGCCTCATTATAGGCATTCACCTTACAACTTAGGAGTCACCTAGAGTTCTTCAACTCTATGTGAACATCATCATCATGATGTTCCTTCCCCCTTGGCCTTATGAGAGCCATTTTCCCCCTTAACTTAGAACTTGGATAGAGTTCTTAAACTCTATGTGATTCTCATCATCATGAGTATTCACTTACCCTTACAACTTAGATTTAGAGAGTTCTTTAACTCTACACGAGTATCATGATCATGAATACTCATTCCCCTTGGAACTTTGACCATAGTCAATGGTTCCTCAATCCGTAGTTAGGTGAACTACGAATGCTCTGATTCCATCCTCATTAGGATACGTAGGCATAAGATGCGACGTCTTGACGAGCATACTTAGTGTATATACCCATAGGTCTTTACCTTTACTCTTAGCATAGATTTCCTTAGCAAGCAAACAATATCATAACACAAATACAAACAAGAGGCTCCTGTAGAGTACTACAGATATCTAGGATGCTAACACCTTCCCTTTGTATAATCAACCCCCGAACCTTAGATCTCTTAGCTGTGTCTTCACATAGCGCAATTAGGGTTTCCGTTCTTTACCCTTTCCTTTGGATAAATCAAAGCTCGGTGGTGAATTTCAAAGTTTTGTGATTCAAGTTAATTAATAGCTTGATATCTGATTCTCACCGTAATAGAAATGGTGACTTCACTGTGGATCTGGAAGAGAGGTTTAAGCCCACCTTGTTGTGTTGGTGTTACTTATGTTTTGCTTGCTTATTTGTACATATATCTGTATATCTGTATATTTGTTTGGGTTCTTCTGTTTGGCAGGGTGCTACTTTTGAGTGGTGAGATAATTCCTAACCCTAACTTGAGAGCACATATGATAGGATTATGGTGTAATTAATAGTCAGTTGTTGGGAGTAGTTCTAACAAGTTTGGCATATGATGACCACGCTCAGTGGAGGCCCCTTTGGGATTATTGATGTCCGATGTGAGTAGTCGCATTGATGTGACTCTTTCCGACCTAGGAGTCCGTGAGACTGAGGACCGTAGTTACCTTTACCCCCACTTGGCCTTTTTAGGACGTAGTGCAATGGCTATGAGGGAGTAGTCCCAAATGGTTGATACGCGATACTACACTCAGACGAGTTTATCTTGAGAATATTATTAACATGCGCGAGTAGTCGCGTAGGCCGATAATATCCAAAAGATTTATCAATGACTCTGATACCTTTTAGAACCCTGTTCTACAGTTGATAAATCCATAGTACACACCTCTTGGGATGGGTAAACCATGGCTCCATTCAGGTGACTCCTAAACCTAGGACTTGTGTGCTCTGATGTGTGTACATATGTTTGTGTGTTTTGTGCATTGCATACATCTCATTGCATCCATTGTTGGTTTTAAGGAATTCAATCGTATTTTCCTTTATAAATCATAGGTATCATGGATCTTGAGAAAATGAACACTAAGAAGTACAATTTCAAGAAGCCCAACTTGGTATAGTTAAAAAAGCTAGCAGCCTTGGTATCTTGCCCTGAAGACTTCAGAAAGCGTTATGGAAGGTTGGTTGGTATCCTTAGGACCAAGATGGAAGATGGTGTTCTTGACACGTTGGTGCAGTTTTATGACCCTCTTTACCATTGCTTCACCTTTCCCAATTACTAACTTGTTCCAACCTTAGAGGAGTATTCTTATTAGTTTGGTTTACCTGTAAAGGAGCAAGAGCCTTTCAGTGGTCAAGAGAAGATTCCTTCACCAAAGGAGATTATTGATTCTATCCACTTAGAAATGTTTGAAGTCAAGCCTCACCTCACCACCAAGAATGGGATCAAGGGCCTACCTTCCAAGTTCTTGTTTAAAAAAGCCTTCTACCTAGCTAAGATGGACAGTATGGATGCCTTTGAAGCAGTCTTTGCTTTGCTTGTCTATGGTTTGGTCTTGTTTGCTAATGTTGAGGAGTTTATTGATATCAACGTAATTTGGATCTTTATAAGTGGGAATCCTGTACCCACACTGCTTGGTGATACTTATCACTTTATCCATCACAGGACTCTCCAGGGAAAGGGTATCATTTCATGTTGTGCACCTTTGCTCTACAAGTGGTTTGTGACGCATTTGCCCCGAACATCACACTTCAAGGATAATCCTGACAAGCTTCGTTGGTCTCAGAGAATCATATCTCTCACCCATACTGATATCTTTTGGTATGATCCAGCTTATGACAAATGAGTCATCATTGATAGTTGTGGCCCGTTCCCCAATGTGCCACTTCTTGGTATCAAAGGTGGGATTGGCTACAACCCCATTCTAGCTAGACGTCAGTTTGGATTCCCTATGAAAGAAAAGCCTAAGAGCATCCTTTTATCTGGTTTCTTTTATCTCAACGAGGAAGCCAGTACAGAAACCAAAGATAGAGTTTTGCATGCTTGGGAAAAGCTCCACAAGAGAACTAAGAACGACTTGGGAAAGAGAAACTGTGTGGCCTTGGAACCATTCCTTCAGTGGGTTCGATCTCGAGCTCGTGATCTTAAGATGCCGTATCTTCCCGAGAGACCTCAATAGCCTATTATTGTATCTCCCTCTATCATTCCTATTGAGTGCATGGAAGAGTATCAGGAAACTCTGGCAATGATGAAACTTGACAGGGACACGTGGGAAGGGAAGTACCACGCCATCTATGTTGAACAGGTGGAGATGAAGAAACAGATGAAAGAGAAGGATGATTTGATTGAATGGCTTGAGAGACGTGTAATTGACAGACCTGTGACGCAAGAGAATTTATTTTTCTCTAGCGTGCAACCCACTTCTAGTACTCACTAGTATTCAAGTATTCCTCCGACATCTAGCGCTTGGAAAGGGATTGTTGATAAGCTGATTCTGGAAAATGGCAAGCTGAAGAGACTGAAGAGGATGCGTGGAGTGGAGCCTTGCTAGATAGGGTTACTTTTTAGGCTTAGTTGTTGTCTTTATCTCTTTGTATTTTGAGCTTTTTGAAATGTACTGTGAAAGTTCTAACTTTTCTCAATATTTAATGAAGTGGAAGCTTATTTTTGAAATTGTCTCTTGAGTTCCTTAAAACCAACTGCATTCGTACTGCAACTTGCATTTTCGCTAAACTATCAAGGAACTAAATTTGTTTTGCAGACTTTTGTAGAGATGGACTTTGGAAAGAAAGGAACTTGGTCGTACACCTTCATGGTTCCCAATGTTGAGCAGCTAAGGGAGCTAGGGGGATTAATTGAAGATCCATTGGCTTTTTCTAAAAGTTATGGAAGGATTCTTCCATTATTGGAGCTTCAGATAACTGAAGGAGTGCTAGAAACTTTGGTTCAACTCTATCTTCCTCTTTATCATCGCTTTGTGTTTCCCGATTACCAGTTGATGCCGACCCTGGAAGAATACTCTGCTTTAATAGGCCTCCTTGTCAATGATCTTCCTCTATTCTCTGGATTAGAAGATGAGCTAAGCGCGTAGGACATTGCAAGAGGAACAAGGTTAAGGTTGTTTGACATCCGAGCCCACATGACTATCAAAGGGGGACTTTCTGGATTGCCCGCTCAGTTCTTGTTCGAGAAGGCTCGTTATTTTACTGATATGAGGAATATTGTACTCTTTGAGTCCAGTTTTGCTTTGCTAGCCTATGGCCTTTCTCTGTTTCCCAACGCTAAAGACTTCGTCGACGTCAATGATATTCAGATCTTCATGCTCAGGAACCCAGTTCCCACCCTGTTGGCTGATACTTATCATGCCATTCACTCAACAAACATGCGAGATGGAGGACATATCGTCTGTTGTGTTGCTCTCCTTTATAAGTGGTTTATTTCACACCTACCAAGGATCGCAACCTTTTGGGATGTGGAAGACAGTACCATTTGGTCCAAGAGGCTCATGGAGCTTACCCATGTTGACATTGAGTGGTATGACCTAATCTATGGAGGGATTCTCATGATTCACAGCTGTGGGGACTTCCCTAATGTACCTCTTATGGGCAAAAGGAGATACATCAACTACAACCCCGTTCTCGCTCGCCGAC
The DNA here is from genome assembly GCA_022829125.1 of Lathyrus tuberosus. NCBI lineage: Eukaryota > Viridiplantae > Streptophyta > Magnoliopsida > Fabales > Fabaceae > Lathyrus > Lathyrus tuberosus. Next base: position 6,389,013 of record JALAZF010000327.1, on the reverse strand, counting down.
AGCTAGGCCACCCAATGGAGGAGATACCTGATCTTAACGATCTGAGGAGGCTGTTTCTTGAAGAAGGAGAGAATCTTGATTTCATGCTCAAAGTTGAACGTGCTTGGCGTTGCATCAACAGACAAAGATGGACTGCCTTGGGGAATCCTGACTGTAGTGTCACTGAAGCTTGTTTAGAATGGTCTCGTGAAAGAGCTCTTGTGATGAGGATGCCTTAGATTTGAAGTTGAAGAAAGCTCTGGAAGAGCTGACCCTCGAGAAAGCGAGTATGCAAGAGCAAATCAACGAACTCATGAGGGAGCTCAATGGAGGGGAAGGGCCATCTACGAGTGGATTAGATTCCTAGTTTCCTTTTGTGTTGTATTTTTATCTGCTTATGTAATGAACTTCGAAGGTGTGCCGCCTATGTTTTGTAACATTTAAAAATTTGCTAATAAATGAGCTTGCTTTAAGAATTATCCTATTGTCTACAATGTTTGCAAATTTTTAGTTCCTTGATAGTTTTGTTTGCATCTGCATCTCCGCATGTCATAACATGTGCATTCCTTCTTGTCGTGTCTCATTCTGTCGTCTTCTCTTCAGAACCGCCACACTGAGTCTCCGACGCCGATACAATACTCAAGCCCAAACTCGCCAGAGAATGTCAGAATACAACTTTGAGTTGGATAGGGTCAACAACAAGTTGAATGATCTACGAGGAAGTATGGGGCAGATTATGGAAACCTTACAGGTTATTAAAGCAAAAATGGATACTCAGACCACCGTGGTCTTTGAGGTTGTCACTCCAACCGTGGAGCCTGCTGCAAATGCCAACACTACCTTTGTACCTTCATTGGGTATGCCTTATGGTTTCGTACCTCCACCAATTGCTACAACTGCTCAGCAAACTGTTCCCTTGGGTAATGAGAATCTCCAGGCTATCCCGACCTTTGCTCCACCAGCCATACAGACTCAGGTACATCCCATTTTCTACAATCCGCAGTCGGTCTATAATTACCCCGAAGTGTCTAAGGAGGGGGATGGGCGCCACGAAAAATTGAAAGAAAGTGTGGAAACCATCCAAAGAAAGATGAGGGCAATGGAAGGAAGCAATATCTTTAGTACTGATACTAGAGATATATGCTTGGTTTCTGGCTTAGTGATTCCACCAAAATTCAAGACTCTAAATTTAGACATGTACTCAGGCGCGACATGCCCAAAATCGCACTTGATCATGTACTACCGAAGAATGGCAGCTATATGGATAATGACAAACTGATGATCCATTGTTTCCAGTATAGTTTGAAGGGAGCCTCCGCTAAGTGGTACATGAGCTTGGACCAATCTAGAATCCACAATTTTCAAGACTTGTCGGATGCTTTTGTGAAGCATTATAAGTATAATATGGATTTTGCCCCGGACCGAAGACAGCTTTTGAGCATGTCTCAAAACAACTCTGAGTCTTTCAAATAATATGCTCAACACTGGAGGGAGACGGCTTCCCAAGTAGAGCCTCCATTGTCTGAAAAGGAACTAGCTGATTGGTTCATGGACACCGTGAAACTAGAATTTTATGAAAGAATGATTAGCAGTGTTAGCGCCAACTTTGCTGACATCGTTGCCGTGGGTGTAAAAGTAGAAGCAGGTTTGAAGAGCAAAAAGGTGATCAGTTCTTTAAACAATGCAAGCAGCACCAACAACAAGAAACCTCCTAGCAACTTCCATAAGAAGAAGGAAGGGGAAACCAATGCCGTCATGACAGGTAGGAAAAAGAATCTAGTTTGGAGACAACCGGTTTATCAACAGCAGTCAAATCCAAATTTTGCTCAACAGCCAATCTACCCCATGCAGTTTACCCCACAACATTATGTGGCAGCTGTAACCCCAACTTTTAATCATCAGTCCGCGCAGCAGGCGCCGATATACCAACAACGGCCCAGTTATCAGCAAGCACTTAGCGCTTAAACCTTCCAACAATAATAACAGAGGCCACAAGCTTCTCAATCAAACGCTCCCTACAGAAGACCAATGTCAAAGCCTTCATTTCCTCCAATTCCAATGAATTACACAGAGTTGTACCCCTTTTTGGTCCAACAAGGTTTGATTGTCACTAGACCTTTGGGCCCACCTACAGAGAAATCCATGCAATACCATAGTCCTAATGTCAATTGTGTATTTCATCAAGGCACTGCCGGTCACGACCTAGAAGGTTGCCTTGAATTGAAATACGTTGTGAAGAGTTTGATGGAAAAGAAGATTCTGTCCTTTGGGGATAATTCGCCGAATGTGAAGAACAACCCCCTGCCTATGTATGGGACTACAAATGCTATTGAGGATGACAATGATGAGGTGTTGATTTTGGATGCATCTAAGATTAAAACTCCTGTCAAAGTTTTTCATGCAAAATTGTTCGAAGCTGGTTTAGTGAAAGTTTCCCAGCGTGATTGTGAAGACTGTAAGGCCAGTGTCAGAGGATGCCAATTGGTTCAAGATGATATTCAGAGTTTGATTAATGAAGGCTTTCTGTAAGTGATCAGTAAAGTGAAAAAAGAAGAAATTGTGGTAATTGAGCCCATTTTTAATTTACCAGAAGAAAGAAAGAAAGTACCCATTTTCAATGTGGCAAAGCCTAGTTCCATGGTCCTTATCTTCAACAAACGAAAGCCAGTATTCAACACATCAGAATCTGTTGTTGCTTCTGCTACCAATCAGTCAAAACCAAAGGTACTCAGAGAGCCTGTTCCATTCCGTTTCAGAAGTTCAAAATATGTACCATGGAAGTATGAAGATATTGTGGTTAACAAAGGATATGAAGAGGTGGTTCCAAGGAAAGAGGTGGGAACTACTAGTGAAGAAGTGACCAATATAGCTGGGGCTAGGAAGATGACCTGAAGTGGTCGAGTTTATACTCCTCTCTTCAAAGGGACTGTGCCTAAAGAAACTGTTGCTCATGTGGCCGCCAAGGACAAGAAGAAGGAAGTGGTTACAAGTGATGAAGATGCCGAGTTTCTGAGGATCATCAAAAGAAGTGATTACAAAGTGGTGGATCAGCTTCACCAAACTCCCTCTAAAATCCCAATCCTATCTCTACTGTTGAATTCACCTACTCACCGAGTTGCCTTGCAAAAGATATTGGCCCAAGCCCATGTTGCTCGAGATATTACTGCTAGTTAATTTGACTGTGTCATTGCAAATATCACTGTTTGCAATACTCTCAGCTTCAGCAATGAAGAGTTACCCCGAGAGGGTCGAAATCACAATCTTGCTTTACATGTATCAGTGAAATGCCAAGAAGACACTTTGGCAAGGGTTCTTGTGGACACAGGCTCCTCTTTGAATGTTTTACCAAAAAGGACTCTTGAAAAGTTGGCTTACAAAGGAGCTGAAATGAAACCTACCTCTCTAATTGTCAAAGCTTTTGATGGCTCAAGAAGATCTGTAATCGGTGAAATTGAGTTACTAATCCTAATTGGCCCGCATGTTTTCAACATCATTTTTCAAGTGTTGGATATTGATCTTGCCTACAGTTGCCTACTTGGAAGACCATGGATCCATGGAGCTGGTGCTATAACTTCAACCTTGCACCAAAAGATGAAGTTTGTAGTTGGTGAAAAACTAGTTATCATACATGGTGAAGAGGACTTGATGGTGAGTAATTTGTCTTCCTTCCGCTATATTGAGGCTGCTGAAGATGCTTTGCAAACTTATTTCCAAGCTCTTGAGATAGCCAATGCCGTCATGCTAGACATTGAAGAGCTGGTGGTCTCGAGTAATCCATTTTTTGTTTCCTTCAAGAATATGCAATTTGCCCTGAAAGAAGGTGTTCCTGAAGGCTAGGGCAAGGTCATTAAAGTTCAAGAGAGGAAGAAATACCAAGGGTTGGGTTACAAACCAACTCTTGATGAGACATCTGCTTCTACAACAGTGCGACCAAAGACAATCCAGGAAGTGTTCGTCAGCAAAGGATATCAAGTCAATGCTGTGATAGAAGAGGCAGAAGATGAGGTCATCAACCATTTGGTATTTCAGTGTGACGCTGCACTAGATAATTGGGAGGCTATTGAGATCCCTGTGTTGTTCCCTGCTCCAGAGTAATATGTTTGTTTTTGTTGTTTGTTTTCAATTCCGTAGTCGTGCCCAAGGCTATCGGACTATTTTATATGGGCCACCACTTTCAACTTTTATTAATCAATGAAGATGTTGTTTTGTTAAACTCTTTGCCTTTACTTACTGTTTTTGCTTTTAAGGAAAAATGGCAATCTTTTCAAAACTACCAAAAACATTTTCTTCTTGCATCTAATTTTGTGCATTTTAATAAAATGAGCCCCTCCATCATGCAGAATAACCCACAAACCTGCTGTATTCGATGACCCTACTCTCACTATTGACTTTGACTCACCCGTTTATTAAGCTGAGGATAAGGAAGAGGAAGATTATGAGGTCCCGAATGAGTTGGCAAAAATGTGTGAGTACGAGTACACGGCTCTTCAGCCACATGAAGAACAAGTTGACACCATCAATCTTGGTACCGATGAAGACAAGAAGGAAGTCCAGATTGGGGCAACGCTTGGGGCAGAGATCAGACAACTGTTGGTAAAGCTTCTTGAAGAGTATATTGATGTGTTTGCATGGTCTTATCAGGACATGCCTGGTTTGGATACAGACATAGTAGTTCATAAACTACCACTCAAGCCTGAATGCCCGCCAGTGAAGCAGAAACTCCGAAGAAGTAGACCTGACATGGCTCTCAAGATCAGAGATGAGGTCAAGCGACAACTTGATGCAGGATTCTTGGCAGTCTCAAAGTATCCCGAATGGGTGGCCAACATTGTGCCTGTAATGAAGAAGAATGGTAAAGTGCGAATGTGTGTGGATTATAGGGTTCTTAACAAAGCCAGTCCTAAGGACGATTTCCCTCTGCCGCATATCGACACTCTCGTGGATAATACGGCCCGTTTTGCAGTTTTCTCCTTTATGGATGGTTTCTCCGATTACAACCAGATTAGAATGGATCCTGCCGACATGGACAAAACCACGTTCATCACTCCTTGGGGAACTTATTGCTACAAAGTCATGCCCTTTGGTTTGAAAAACGCAGGGGCAACCTATCATAGAGCTATGGTGACTATTTTCCATGACATGATACATAAGGAAATTGAGGTATATGTTGATGATATGATTGCTAAATCCCAGAGTGAGGAGGACCACTTGGATCACCTTCTGAAACTATTCAAAAGACTCTAAAAATATCAATTGAGGTTGAATCCTGTCAAATGTACCTTTGGTGTTAGATCAGGAAAGCTGCTCAGTTTTATCGTTAGTCAACGAGGAATTGAGGTAGACCCCGACAAAGTGCGAGCTATTCAAGAGATGTCAGCTCCGCAGACCGAGTCTTAAGTAAGAGGTTTTCTTGGTCGTTTGAATTACATCTCCAGGTTTATCTCCAACCTGACTCCCACTTGTGAGCCAATCTTCAAGTTGCTCCGCAAAGACCAAACTGTAGAGTGGAATTCCGACTGCCAGCAGGCCTTTGACAAACTCAAAAGTTATTTACAAGAACCACCGATCTTGGTCCAACCGGTGCCAGGGAGGCCCCTCTTCATGTATATGACTGTATTGGAAGGATCAATGGGCTGTGTTTTGGGCCAACATGATGAATCTGGGCGCAAAGAGCATGCCATCTATTACTTGAGCAAAAAGTTTACTGATTATGAAAGTCGTTACTCACTGCTAGAAAAGACCTGTTGTGCTTTAGCATGGGCCGCAAGACGTTTGAGGAAGTACCTGATATGTCATACTACTTTATTAATCTCAAAAATGGATCCAATAAAGTATATCTTTGAAAATCCTGCTCAAACAGGAAGACTTTCCCGTTGGCACATGCTCTTGTTAGAGTATGATATTCAGTATGTCACTCAGAAGTCCATCAAGGGAAGTGTCTTATTAGATTACCTTGCAGATCAGCCTGTGGAAGACTATGATCCCCTCAAGTTTGATTTTCCAGATGAAGACATTATGCTAATAAAGAAAGACTGTGAAGAGCCTGGCCCTGATGAAGGCCCTGAACCTGGTTCTCGATGGAAAATGATGTTTGATGGTTCTTCTAACTACAGCGGACATGGTGTAGGTGCTGTGTTGATGAACCCTAATGGATGTTATACCCCGTTTACAGCAAGACTCTACTTTGAATGCACAAACAACATCGCTAAATATGAAGCATGCATTCTAGGGTTTGAAGCAGCTATTGACCTCAGAATTAAGATTTTGGAAGTCAGCGGAGATTCTGCCCTGGTTATTTATCAAGTCAAAGGTGAATGGGAAACTAGAGACGAGAAGTTGGTCCCGTACCGTGCTTATATTGTAGAGATGATCCAATACTTTGATGAGATCACTTTCCGTCATGTCCCGCGATCAGAAAACCACATAGCTGATGCTCTAGCCATGTTAGCTTTAATGTGGAAGGTCAGATTTGTTAATGAAGCGCCACTAATCAGAATCGAGCGTAAAATTGAACTAGCTTACTACCAGTTGATTTAAGAAGAGGTGGATGGGAAACCATAGTTTCACGACATCATAAATTATCCGAAAAATCAAGAGTATCCTACCAATGCTTCCACTCTTGACAAGAAAACTTTGAGAAGATTGTCGTCCAAGTTTTTCCTCAGCAACGATGTGCTCTACAAAAGGAATCATGACATGGTTTTGCTAAGATGTGTTGATAAATGAGAAGCGGACCTGTTAATTCATGACATTCACGAAGGAGCATTTGGCACTCACGCCAATGGACATGCCATGGTTAAGAAGATCTTGAGGCCTGGATATTATTGGTTGACTATGGAAACTGATTGCATCCAATACGCCAGAAAATGTCATAAGTGCCAGATCTATGCTGACAAGGTGCATGTACCTCCAACATTGTTGAATGTTTTGTCATCACCTTGGTCGTTCTCTATGTGGGGCATTGACATGATTGGGGCTATTGAGCCAAAAGCTTCCAACGGCCATCGGTTCATCTTATTGTCTATTGACTACTTCACAAAGTGGGTTGAAGCTGCCCCCTACACCAACGTGACCAAGCAAGTGGTTGCTCACTTTATCAAGAACCAGATCATCTGTCGTTATGGAATTCTAAACAGGATCATAACGGACAATGGAACAAATTTGAACAACAAAATAATGAAGGAGTTGTGTGACAGTTTCAAGATAGAACATCATAATTCTTCACCTTACCGTCCGAAGATGAATGGAGCTGTCGAAGCTGCCAACAAAAACATCAAAAAGATCCTGCAGAAAATGGTCAAGACTTATAAGGATTGGCATGAGATGTTACCGTTTTCCTTGCATGGATACAGAACTTCGGTTCAAACTTCGACAGAGGCAACTCCCTTTTATCTGGTGTATGGGATGGATGTTGTTCTTCCTATTGAAGTGGAAATATCGTCTTTGAGAATCCTGATGGAAACCAAGCTTGATGAAGCAGAATGGGTCCAAGAGAGATATGATCAACTGAACCTCATTGATGAAAAATGATTGATTGCCATGTTTCATGGTCATCTGTATCAGAAGACAATGAAAAGGGAATTTGATAAGAAGGTTCGTGTTCGTGAATTCCAAGAAGGAGAACTCGTACTCAAAAAGATCTTGCCATCTCAAAGGGATGTACATGGAAAATGGGCGCCTAATTATGAAGGCCCATTTGTGGTGAAAACAGTGTTCTCAGGAGGTTCCCTGATTCTTACAATGATGGATGGTGAACAACTCTCACACCCTGTGAATACGGACTCAGTAAGAAAATATTACGCCTAAAAAGCCCGCTAAGTCGAAAACTAGAAATGGCGACTTGGGCAAGAAAAGGGTATCTCGTTGGGTCATGACCTATGAAGGAGGCTCAGGCAAAAGTTAGGGATTAAATAAAAAGAAAAGTTCTTGCTAGGTTGAAAACCCGAAAGGGCGGCCTAGGCAAAAAAGAGTATCCCGGTGGACTGAAAACCCGAAAGGGCGGTCCATGCAAAAATTAGGGACAAAAGGCGTTTTACTGTGTTAGAAAGGGTTGTCACCCGTACCAAGGAATTCAAGACGAATTTCAAGCTTACTCACTCTCATCGGCAGCGAGGTTTCGGAGGATTCTTAGTCATTAAGGATAGTAGTGGTCATCAAATACAATGTAACCTTTTCCCAAATTTCCATTTTTTTAATTGTAATGATCCATGGAACTTTGCCATTGGCGAGTTCCATTCTAGTAAAATCAGATTTTGGACCATTCTTTGTTTGATATTTATCATTTCTCTGCTTTCCTTGTTATGCAAAACTTCACTTATTCATTAATAATGGTTTTGACATCGGAAATTTTGAAATAAAAAAACAAATCTTTTGAGAGAACACAATGAAAATATAATCTACTTCGGCTCTTGGGATGATTTAATAAAATCACATGCCTGCACCAGTGACTCTTGTTGTAACGAAAGCACTGATAAACCATTTGGCGTGTAGTTCCCCATTGAAATAAGTTGAGTTGGCAATGTTTCCTGGATCGGACACTTCAGTAATGACTGACTACCATGATACAAAGGATTTCTCCCCAGTATCTTCCACAGATTGTTTGTTGAATATGGAAAATTTTTACCTCCTCTGGTGAAAGAAGAATGTTCCCTATTTTGATTATGAGCGGCTGTTCTCTTCAGATTCAGTGTGGCTCTTTACAGTAGGATGTGCTAATCCTTTCCCTTTTCCCCAGTTTTTCGTCTCTTGTCAGAGTCGTCTCTTGCATATCATCGAGCATTTGCATCATACCATGTCATGGTGCATTTTTGCATTGGGTGTCTTGCTTGTGGGTTTTTACCTCCTTTACCTTTAACCTGCTTAGGTTAATTATCCTTTTGAGTTAGTGGATCGTTGTCCATATCCTGCTTGCGTCCGGTTATCACCTGCGTGCGTCAAGTTTGATTATTACCCTTATTCCCCCCAGGAAGTTTAGTCATCACTATGCAACCTCGGTAATGTCCTGTCTGATATGTAACCTCTATTTTCAGACCAATCATTATTGTTATTTGTTAAGTCCAGTATTTACTGGCATTGTTTCAATATCGGTCTTCACCGATATCGTTAAAGTCCAGTGTTTACTGGCATTGTTTCAATATCGGTCTTCATCGATATCGTTAGTCCAGTGTTTACTGGCATGTTTCTTTATCCAATCATAATTGGTGTCTAAAGTCCAGTGTTTACTGGCATCGTTTCAATATCGGTCATTATCGATATCATAAAGTTCAGTGTTTACTGGCATGTTTTTAAATCCAATCCTCTTTGGTATTGAAAAGTCCAGTACTTACTGACACCATCTGAAGACTTTGTTTCTTTGATACCCAAAGTCCAGTCATTGCTGGCAGTTGATTAAATCTAATGTTAATTGGTCAGTTTTAACTGTTTGTTTTCAAATCCAATGCTAATTGGTCAGTCTTAACTACGATTCTCAAGTCCAGTATTCACTGGCATGTTTTTATATCAGTCATCATCGGTATCGTGAAGTCCAGTATTTACTGGCATGTTCTCACCCAATCATTATTGGTATCTTGCAATCTATCCCCAGCAGAGGTTTGGTCATCACCAATATCCTTTGAAAGTCCTTGTGATTATCATCATTTGGCGCGTGCAGAGTTTATGTTGTCTCGGTCTTTTCTGGATTTTCTTGAAGATCCTGTTTGAAGTCTTTAATATAAGAAATCACCAGAAAATCTCTTGTTGGGTGTCTACCCTTTTTTTCAAATTGATCCCCGGTGGAGGTCATGTCTTCTTTCTGGTTTCATCCCCAGTAAAGAGTTTGTCTTCTTTTTCTGTTGTCCCCGATGTCGTCCGGTCATATATGAACCTGTCGTCTATCTCCTCGGATTTCTCCCCAATGGAGAACATCTCTCTGACTTCCACCTTTAGTGAAGATCTATGGGGTTCCCCTCATTTTATGTTCTTATCCCCCATTTTTTAGTCACTTCCCAGTGAGTCTCTTCTGTTGGTTGTTAATTTGCATCTCTAGTGAGTCTTGCTTGTGGATACTAGACCTTCGTTCCTCCCTAGTGAGTCTCACCTGTGGGTGTTTGATCTTTGTCTTTGGTGTCTTGTTTTGTCTGCATTTTGCACCATCATGGCATCATATCATCATATTAGAAGTTCATGTCAATATTCGCGTGTTTGTTTCTTGTCCTTAGCATATGCACTCCATCTAAGGGCAAAATTTTCAGTTTGCTATATTTAAATACCTTTCACTTTGATTTCCCGAGGATTATCATCTTTTTTTCCATCCGGTAAAGCTATTTAAATAGGGATAACTGTTATACCCCAAATTTTACCCCTTAGATGTCATAACATCTTGCACTTGCATTTAGGGTTCAATCATATATGCATTGTTAGCTAACCACAATATCTTGCTAGTTTGTTTCTTTTATATGGAAGCTAGGGTTGGCACAAGAAGAGTGCAAGATCAATAAGCCAAGCTCTCATATGTTTCAAGGTCTCCTAAGACACTCTTTGGCCCCATACATTCATCATAAGTGTTCACTAGTGGATTGAGATTGGTAGTTGAAGTTATCTATTCAAGAAACCCAACTGAGGCTCCAAAGCTCAACCATTTGGTCTTGAAGGCTAATCATGAAGCTCTCAAATCATATGCCATGATCTCATGAGATTGGATCAAGAGAAATCAAAAAGAGACTATCAGATTAAGAGTTGTGGAATTAGGGTTTTAACCTGAAGAATCACTAAAGAGTCTTGTTATGATCAGTCAATGTCTTTATTGGTTCATCAACCATTTGAGCTTACATACATTCAAGAGGTCTTATCCAACAAGAAATCAAATGTGTTTGGCTCCCATCACAAGTGCAATGAACCACAAGTTCATCTGGCCCCAGATTAGGGTTTTGTCAGGAAAAGTCAACCATTGCCTTTGACTATTGATCAAGGCATGATCCCAAGCCTTGAGACATGATCCTATATGTTCATAAACATCCTTAGAGGCCATTCATTGGTATTTGAAGAGATTGAGTAAGCAAGATCATCAAAGGTCATCCAGTTGATTTCCTGAAGAGATTAGGGTTTTTGATTGAAAAGTCAAACCTTTGACTTTTGATATTTTGACCCAAGATGAAGCATTCAAGCCATATTCCATAAAGACATGCTTGATTGTTGAGTTAGAGCATGAGAAGTTAACGTTTGAAAGGTTTCTTTCCAAAAGGGCAAGGTTTGGTTCTTAAATTTTTCTAAGTGTGGAAAAATTCACTCCTTGTGTGAACTTTGAAGAGTCATAACTTTCAAACCACACATCCAAATTTTGCGACTCAAAGCTTAAATTGAAGCTCTCATCATGAACTTCAAAATGTATTATAAGGTCTTTCTCCAAATAAGGCTTGGTTTTTAAGTTAGAGCGCTTGGAAGTTCAAGGAAATTAAAAACTTAGTGAAATTTCACTACTTTTACTCTAATTTTCAACCAACTTCACCTCCATTTTTCACCATGATCCCTTTGGATCTAGAACTTGGAGTGAACATGAACATTGTAGAGGACATTTTGGGCTTTCCAAAAATTACTATAACTCACAAATCCATTGAGGGAGTTGAGAGATTCGAAGAGGTGAAGTTTGAGGTCCATTTCTTGAGTCACAAGTTTCAGCATGTGCATTATGGTACATAACCTCACTTAATCATCTCAATTCTCACTTTTATGAAGTTTAGAGGCAAGGTTAAGGTGTCTTGGACCTCTGCCACGAAATTTGCAAGTTGCCTCATTAAAATATAGTAGTTTTATGCAAGTTGATGCAAATGGATGCAAGGAAAGAGAAACTTTTCAAAAGGCATGGTCACTCCTACTTTCTTGCAGCATGGAAGCTTAGCCCAATCCCATCAGCACACATCAACAGTCCAAACCCTATTCTGACCAATTGCTAGAGCTTTTGAAGCCCCTTGACCTAGCTGGCTCCTTGCACGAAGGAAAACTTGGAAAAAGGGCAATCTTGGCAACTTGTGATTTCTGACCATGCCTTCCCTCTTCAACTTTCCCTATAAATAGAGGGTTGAGCCTCACTCCAAAGGACACCAGAATCACTCCAAACACAGGCTGATTACTCTCTCCATTCTCTCCCTCACTCACTCTTGCAAATTTGCAAGAACACTACTGTAACAGTTTTGGCTCGAGTTCTTCCCATTCCAACTCCACAAACCTTCCATAAACACTTCATAAAGACCATTCAAACCATCCAAAACTTTATGAAACACCTAAATCCACAACTGTCATTTTCAAGTGGTGACTTGCAAGAAGGATCGGGTTTCACTTTTAAGGCATCTTTCAAAGCTCTCAACCACTTGGATCAACTCTCCTAGCATCAACAAGGCAAGGCAGGCCATCATTTCCATTCTGTAAGTTCCATAGAAGAAGCCTTGGACTTTCTCCAAGAGGTAAGATTCCTGCTTCTTTGAAACTCAGTTTTCATGCATTGTTATGTTTCCATTCTCATAAGAAAAATGTAGTTTATAATGTACTTATATGTGTTGAATCATGGTTGGCTTGTGTTACTTTGAATACATGTTGATGTAGCTTGCTGATTTATGTTGTTGTTGCACTGTTTCTCAACTTGCTACGTGATATATAGTTGTTGATAGTTTAAACCAACATCATATTCGTGTTCCTCTCTGAAAGTTCTCCAACTTTGTTTTTTATTTCATAAGAAATGGTTGGGAAATGAGTGAGTTGTGATATGGAAAAATTATGCGTTTGAGTTGATGAAGTTAGGGCATGAGCGAGGGAGCGAGGAAGAAGAAGAAGAGTGAGTGAGAACCCAGTCAGCGTGACATGGCGCTGACTGGGCGCTGATTTGGCCATGTGATGTTGTTTTCAAATATAATGTATTGAAGGCATACTATAAACGGATGTAACAGCCATCCCAGTGGTAGAAACCTTGCCTTGCCTTTCCTCTCTTCGCTTGCCTTGCCTGGGTTCGATCTTGCTGATCAACCTTTTTGCGCATTTTTTTTATTTATTCATTAGCTCTTCTATTTTATTGTGTGTTTGCATTACCTTGTCACAGAGCACTGATGGTTCAGTTGGTAAGGTTTTGGGTTGTAATCTCTAGGACGTGGGTTCAAGCCCTATGGTGTGTATTTCCATTATTTTGTATCACTTGTTTTTTTATGGTTTGCTTTGTAAAGTAAATTGATCATAACTCTCTTGATTTTTATCATTTTGAACCCACTCTTTTTGCATTGTGTTCATGATGATGTCTATTTTTCATCTATGTCAAGAAGTGTTCAAAAATATTTATCTTTCTTGCCTTTGTGTGTATTCAAAGTTTGATACTTTTTAGGGTTTCTTTTAAGAACTTTGTTGTTTTCTTTGATCCTTCCCTATGGTTTCCTTGTATGTTGGTTTGGGTTTAAACTTCATTACATGTTGTATAAACCTTGTATGATGTTGTAACATTGTATCTTTTTTATTCACCATGATTTCATGTCTTATTTAAATGTGGTTTACATGAATAAGTATTGAAAGCTTATTTGTTCATACCACAAGTTCTTGTTTGTTACCATGCTTATTCTCATCTTGCTTAAATGGTGATTGTTATTGCTTTAAGTTTTCCCTCTTAAGTGAGGCTGGCTCATTAGCTCTCCTCTTTAACCCTCTTTGTTCCCCTCCTTCCAAAGGAAAGTCTCTCTATTGACTTAATGTCATAGATAGCTCATTACCCTCTTGGCCTCATTAGAGCCATTTCTCCCTTAGACCTAGTTAGGTTTCCCTCTTGTTAGCACTATCATCATAGTTGCACACTTCCCTCCTTGGCCTCATTAGAGCCATTCACCTTACAACTTAGGAGTCACCTAGAGTTCTTCAACTCTATGTGAACATCATCATCAAGATGTTCCTTTCCCCTTGGCCTTATGAGAGCCATTTTCCCCTTAACTTAGAACTTGGATAGAGTTCTTAAACTCTATATGATTCTCATCATCATGAGTATTCACTTACCCTTACAACTTAGATTTAGAGATCTTTAACTCTACACGAGTATCATGATCATGAATACCCATTCCCCTTGTAACTTTGACCATAGTCAATAGTTGCTCAACCCGTAGTTAGGTGAACTACGAATGTGTAACACCTCAAAATTTGCCCTCTTTTTTCTAGCTTTAACTGGCTTATGTTTCATTTCATTCTAGCATTATCATCTTTGCATATCATTGGTTCTTAGCATGAGATCGAGGTATTTTCTAGCAGCTCATAGCGTTATCAGTTCCAGTACTATTTTCAGCAGTATTCAGAGCCAAGCAGATAATTTTCAAGGTCTTTTGGAGCTTTTATTTTGCTCATTAGACGTTTTGATGATCAGAGGCTTCAACAGTCATTTTCTGATCCAGTAATTCGGTGTCAGACATTGCTAAGTCAGCAGGGTATTATGGGCTGTCAGCAAGAATTTATGTTTCATTCCAGGTGTTATTCAATAGCAACATCAAGTCTTGAGTTTCAGAGGCTTAACGGGTTCAAAGCAACTGCCAGAAGTCACTTTTCCAAGTTTCCCTCCAAAAAGCGCCAAAATTCAAAATTTGAACTGAGTAACCGGTTACTCACCATGCGTTAACCGGTTACTCCTTTGTTTTTCTGCGCACCATTAGCAGATTTGAACTAAGTAATCGGTTACTCACCGTTTGTTAATCGGTTACTCTGAGCACATTTTGAAAAAAAAAAGTTTGCATCATTAGTGATCATGTGCTTGGCTTGTGCATGTGTGGGAAGGATCTAGAATTGATTCAATTTCATCATTTTCCATCCAAAATTCAAATCCCTTCCAAGACTTTCCACCCTAATTCCTCTTTTCCTTTCCTAATTCATTTTTCACCCCAATTTCCACCCACTAATCCTCACTCCAAACCCAAACTTAACTCCTAACCTAGGGGTTATTTAAATCAATTCATCCCAAACCACACAGGACCTAGATCATTTTTCACTCTCATTTTTCAGAATTTGCTCTCAATTCTCTCTCACTTTTTCATTCTCCGTCTTCATCTTCAACCTTTCACCAAAGCTCCATATTCATAGATTCACAAATTCTTCATTGGAATTTATGAATTCTTGAGCTAAACCTCCATCACATCTTCATTCTTGGTTCAATTCTGCAGTAGCAACTGGTTTGGATCTTGGATTAAGCTGTTAGAATCACTTTTGGAACAGCTTTTGCTTATTTGGAGTGTTCTTGCTTGGATCTTCAATTGTTCTTGATAAAGCTTCATAGATCTCTGGATTTCTAGCTTTGATTCATCAATTTTCGTTTTCAACAATTACCAAAGCAAACCTCAGCTTTGTAGGTTGGTTTTCCTTAGATCTATACTTGATTTAGCTTATTTGCAACTTATACAATGTAGATTTTTGGTTGTTTTTTATTTTTGATCCATTTGCTCGAATTCGATTCTTGATGTTATTGATTATTGGATCTAAGTGTTGTTTGATTGCTGTTATTTGATGTGAATTTCGTGCTTAATTGATTGCATGTTCATTTGGATGTTTGGAGAAGTGATTTGCTGCTGAAAAGTGCTTTTGAAACAGTTTTTTTGGCCACTGTCCCAGAGTAACCGGTTACTCACCGTTTGTTAGCCGGTTAACATGTTGTTTTTTGTGTAAATTGTATGATTTTTAACTAAGTAACCGGTTACTCACCGTTTGTTAACCGGTTACTCTGGGACAAAATGTGTATTTTTGTGCATTTTCTTGTTTGTTTGAGATCCTTTGCATGCCTAAACTTCATGGATTAATATGTTGATGATTTGTGGATTATTCTTGAGCTGTTTCACCTCACATCATTATATGTATACAATTTTCCGACACGCGACTCTTGGATCTTCATCGTTTATGATCATGTTTGCGTTGTTGCGTTCTTGGTGCAGTGAACGCGTAACACACACTTCTTGAACATGTTGATTGTGACTTATTGTTGATGTTGCTGGAGTTATTGTTTTGAACATGATTGCTGGCACTTAACTTCATGAGATGCATGTTTGCATTAACTTGTTCATGTGCCAAATGATGTGCATCTTTCCATGATGTTTTCAAGTTTATTCAACATGATGTATGATGTGTTTGAGATCATGATTAGTTGAGGGATACATGATGTTGGATGCACGTTTGCTATGCCGTGATTGTATCGTCTTCAAATGTATTGCATGCTGCCCTGTTTTCACTGTTGTTCCTTTGCATACGTGTTGTTGTATGTGCTGCTGTTTGACCTTTTACACCTCCTTTTTGTGCTGAACTTGAGCTGTTAAATGTTGTTTGGTGTGTTTGCTGGATTTTACCGCTGTGCAGGTGCTGGAGCGCTGTTGTAGCCACTGTTTTGTTTTATTGTTTTGGTTTTTGCTTTGCTTTTGCTTGCTCCCTTAGGCTCCTAGTCCGACTTAATTTTCGATTAAGCTCGGAGTAGGATAGACATTAGGTGTTTGTTGTATTGGTTCATCCCCTTTTGCGAGTCAATCCTAGCGCTTGGTTGTTTATTTTTCATTGGGTGTTTGTTGTGGTGCTTTATTTTGTTGTATATTACTGTATTACTGTATTGTTGTTTTACTGTTTTACTGTATTTACCGCATTTTTGGCATTGCATTTCATTATTATGCTGGACTGTGCTGTGTTGTACTAGATTTTCTGTTTGGCAGGTTGGGAATTCTGAGAGATAAGCCTACTACGCAGGCTTGAGCATACATATAGGTATTAACGTGGGCAGGCGTTACGCTCCCGTGGTGTTGGCCACGTACGGGTGTTCATGAGACCTACAGCCAGACGAGGTTCTAACGGGAGATATCTGCTACTGTATGTTGATACAGGCCAGTAGTTATTCTCTTGAGGAACTGTCGACTCTGGTGACCATTCCCGAGGACTCAGTTGCGGCACTCCTCCCGAGATGTGATAATGGCAGACCAGAAATGGCAAACCCATTACGCATTCTTGATCCGAGGACCCAATGTTGGGAACTTGCTATAGGATATCCTATTTTAGGGGAATCAGTTGAGGCCTCCTCGTTTGATGATGATGCCAAACCAGAAATGGTGAATGTATCATCATTTCTCGATTTGAGAGTCCATGATATTGAGGATCCTCGCATTTCTATAACCTACATGTGAGAAGGGTTGGGTGCTTGTAGGTTTGCAGGTAACCTTGACCTTCAGCATACCCGATACTTTGGATTTCTTATTAGTATGAACTTATCAGTGTGGTTACTCTAGTGTTCTGGGTATTTGGTGTGAATCTTGAGATTATCCAGTCAGTTCAGTGCAGCAGTTGGCCAGCTTGTGTGGATACCTTGATCCCATGCTTTGCATTGCATTTCTTTTTTCTGACGTTTATATTTTTGCATTTCCAGGTAGTATCTGATCTTTTGATTCTAGTCAACGGGCAGTCATCGGGATGGACACTCAGAAGAGTAAGAAGAATATCATTGTTTACAAGTTCCCGAAGCTCACTCTTGGTCAGATTGGCGGTTTACAGGATATGGTCGGTCCGGAAGTGTTGGGAGTGTTCAAAGAGAAATATGGTTGGATCTTATCTTTCGCTCGTAACATCAGTGAATATGAATATAATGGCTTGCACACCTTGATGCAGTTCTATGATCCTTCCCTGAGATGCTTTGTGTTTCCAGACTATGTATTGGTCCCTACTCTGGAGGAGTACTCAAACATCCTGGGGTTTCCATTAAAGAAGGTGTTCCATTCTGTGCTTCCAAGGCAGACCTTGACTTCAAAGCTGTGGCAGAGGCTCTTTATTTGAGAAGATCAACTTTAGAAGCTGACATCACCAACAAGGGAAGGTCCCGTGGCTATCACTTGGCGTACTTGGTAAAGAAGGCTCAAGAAGCGGCTAAGGAAAAGAAGTGGACAGCTTTCAATGCAATACTGGCTCTCTGTGTATATGGCATTGTACTTTTTCCTAATGAATCTGATTTTGTCGATACGGATGCTATCCGGATCTTTACCACTCAGAATCCAGTGCCGACCTTGTTAGGAGATCTTCACTTTGCCTTGTACAACAGGAATGAGAAGAGGCGGGGTGGGATAGTTCATTGTTGTGCATCACTTTTCTATAAGTGGTTTGCAAACCGTCTACCCCGGTCAGGCGCTTTTTTGGATACTAGGACTTCTCTGGATTGGAGTAAACGTCTGATGGGTCTAGCTGCTAAGGATATTGTTTGGGTATATCAAGGATTGCTTGGCAAGGACATTTTGCACCGCTGTGGTGAGTACCCTAACATACCGTTGATAGGGAGAAAATGGGGTATTAATTACAATCCTTATTTGGCTATCAGGCAGTTTGGATATGCTCTGGAAGATCCTCCGGTTGAAAAAGATTTGAAAGAGTCTTTGTATTTTCATGTAGCCGATGGTATACTTGTGGCGCAGAAGGCTTCCGAAGTATGGCTCATCAGACAAAAGAAAGGAAAAGCCACTCTGGGCAAACCCAATAATCAAGCTTTCTCTCTGTATGTAGACTGGGTAAAGAAGAGAGTGGAAGAGTTCTACTTGCCTGTTGATTGGGCGCCTCCCTTGTATCCTGAGACTGTGGAGGAGAGGCTCACTGTACCCATTGAAGAATTCGATAAGCAGCGAGAATTGGTGCATGATTTGAGGATGGAAAATGCTGGTATGAGTAGTCAGCTTCAAAGTGCTTTATATGACAACTGGGAGTTGAAATGGAAAGTTCAAGATATGACAGAGCGCCTAGAAGAGAAGGAGAAGGATCTCACTGACAGAGCTCAACACTTCAGAAAAGTCAGTATGGCTGCTGAATCCTCTGGCAAGGCCTACAGGAAAAACAAGAAGCTCTTGACCGAGACTGAAGCCAAGCTTGCCACGTATCAGGAGATGTGGGAAGAGCTCAAGATTGAGAATGGGGAGTTGAAAGAAGAACTTCAAAGGATGAAAGCTGAAAAAAAAGCATTTCTCTGGCAAGTGGAGAGAGGCTCAGAAGGAAATTGAGGTGCTCAAGTTGCAAGCCGAAGTCAAGAAATCAAGGCGCGAAGGCAATGATGTTGAAGAACAGATTGCTAGGCTGAATCAAGATGTTGAAAAGAGGAATAGACTGATCAAAGGGCTGATAGAACGACCTACACATCCGGACACTGTGGATCTTCTTGAGGAAGTTGAAGCTAGTTTGTTTGGAATTAACTTGTAGTGATTTTTGTTATTATATTTTGTTTGGATTACCATCAGGATTGTTGATGGGATCGCCTTTGATTGTATCAGACCCGTCTGTATGAATTCTTATGACATGATATAAAATGCTTGGTTTAATCATGTGTGTATCAGCAACTCTCATTTTTTGAAAGGATGTGCTTTCTTTGTGTTGATTTTACAGTATTTTCGGGTTCGAATTTATTTTCCGATGATGTGTCCAATCCCTTGCCTGGTTTCAAAGACTGGAATCAAAGCAAATACATTCTGAGAATGTTTAAATATGATGTTTGCATTTGCATTTGCATAACCATAATCATTTTGCATTTTACTTATCTCTGGTTTTCTTATTGTGTTCTTCTACAAACAGGATTGCTGACCAGCAGATTCATCAGTATTCTACCAGACTCAATCAAAGGAGAGCTATGGAGCAGATGCAGGCTAAGATGGCTGCCATGCGAACTCGCATGGCCCAGTTCATGGAATTAATGCAAGGCGTTGCACAAGGGCAAAAACAGCTGAGGACCCTTGTCCAACCCTTGGTGGCGAGAGTTGACGAGGATGGCGTTCTTCATGGTGGCCTTCATAATGATGTCATTCCTCCGGGCGGAGGTGGTGGAGGTAATGGTATTCTTATTGGTCCTCCGGGAGGGGGTGTTCATGTTCCTTCTATTGTGATCCCTCTGAGTAGAGGAGAACAAGTTGTGATTCCTTCTGTTGTAGGAGGAGGAAATAGTGTATGTGCTGTTCACGGCCGTCGATATGATGACCAACAGGATGACATATTTTCTGAGCAAGGCGGGGATGCTGGTGTTCCCCCGATTATTGATGATCAGAGGATCAGGTTGATTGAAGAACAGCTGAAAGGGATTGTGAATCAGAACTCTGTGGGTATGGATTTGGATGATTTAGGGCTGGTCCCTGGTGTCAGGATTCCGCACAAGTTCTAGGTTTCCACCTTTGAGAGATACAATGGTACCACTTGCCCAAAGACTCACTTCCGGGCATAGGCAAGGAAAATGGCTGTGTACTCTAGTGACGAGAAATTACTGATGCATTTCTTCTAGGATAGCCTGTCTGGGGCATCTTTGGAGTGGTATATGCAATTGGAGAGATGTCACGTCTACTATTGGAGAGAGCTGGTAGAGGCTTTTGTCAAGCACTACCAATATAACACTAATATGGCTCCCAATAGGACTCAACTGCAGAGTATGTCTCAGAAGAACAGTGAAAACTTCAAAGAATATGCCCAGAGGTGGCGAGAACTGGAATCAAGGGTACAACCTCCCATGTTGGAGAAGGAGATGTTGAATATGTTTATGGCTACCTTGCCAAGTCATTATTACGAAAAGCTGCTGTCTTGCATGTCAGGAAAGTTTGCTGATCTGATCTTAGTTGGGGAAATGTTGGAAAGTGGAATTAAAACTAGAAAGGTGTCAGGCAGTGATGGGTCTTCTTCTAGTGGAGGGAAGAAACCTTATGTGAACTACATGAAGAAAGAGGAAGCGAATTCTATTTCTTCACATCGCAGTAGGGGAAAGCAGCGTCAGAATTATAATCAGTAGGTGGCCTCAGTGACTATTCCTGCAGCACTTCCACCTCAACAGCAAAATCAGGCTCCGCGCCAATATCAGCTAAGGCCTAAGCAGAATAGGCACTTTGATACCCCTCTGTTTCCTTATTCCCAGTTGTTTCAATATTTGATGCAATTGCAGTTAATTCAGAAGAGGACTCTAGCTCCTATTACTAGCGATCCACCTCCGGGTTACAATCCCAATGCCCACTGTAAATTTCATTCTGGGGCACCCGGGCACCACATTGAGGACTGTAAAGCTTTTAAGCATAAAGTCCAAGATTTGGTGGACTCGAAGGCCATCAACTTTTCCAACGACGTGCCAAATGTCATTCAAAACCCAATGCCGAACCACAGTGGGCCGAGGGTTAATGCTGTTATAGAAGATGGTGAATCTTTGAATTTGGTTCTAGACGTGAATGAATTGAGAACTCCTTTGTTGGTAGTGAAGGAGAGATTACTGAAGGGTGGGTGTCCCCCGGTTGTGATAAAAGCTGTTCAGAGTGTATGGTGTAAACAAATGGTTGTGATATGTTGAGATCAGGTATTCAAAAGCTAATTGATAAGGGTCGGTTGCAATTTGATAGGTGCGACCAGAAGAAGGAAGTTACTGGCAGAAGGAATGATATTGCCACTGTTACTATCCCTTTCAAGACGGTAACTATTTCAGCGCCGACAAGACCAACGCCGGTCATTATCACCACTTCTGGGCCTGTTCCGTATGAGAGCACAAAAGCTATCCCTTGGAATTATGGTGCTGAAGTGTTTGTTAACGGGCAGAAGCAAGAACTGATAGGAACGTCAGTGATGAACTCCAGTGTTGAAAGTACTGATGAAGCAGGAGCTATTACCCAGAGTGGCAGAGTCTTTATCCCATCTGATGATCAGGCTGGTGGTTCTAGGCCTGACAAAGGAAAGCAGGTTATGGATAATTCCGTGTAGACGCTGGTAGTGAACGATTCCGTAACAAAGCTAGTTGATAATTCTTTTTTAGAGAATGTAGAAGAGTTTATGAGGCTGATTTAGAAAAACGACTACAAAATCGTTGACCAACTGCACCAAACACCGTCTAAGATATCCATTTTATCTCTATTATTGTGTTCGGAGGCGCATCGAAACGCACTGTTGAAGGTATTGAATGCTGCGTATGTACCCCAAGAGATCTCAGTTAATCAGGTGGAGGGGGTAGTGGCTCATGTTAATGCAGGAAATGGCTTGGGATTTACTGATGTTGATTTGACTCCAGCTGGGAGAAATCATAATAATGCTTTGCACATTTCAGTTGAGTGTCGAGGATCGTTAATGTCGCATGTGCTTGTTGACACTGGGTCATCTTTGAATGTTTTATCGAATAAAGCACTGATGAAGTTAGACACTCGTGGGTTAATCTGCACGCCAAGTGATTTGGTGGTGCGCGCTTTCGACGGTTCGAAGAGATCTGTTTTCGGGGAAATTGTGCTGCCGATTAAGGTTGGTCCAGAGGTTTTTAATGCTACCTTCTATATCATGGACATTCAGCCTACTTACAGTTGTTTACTGGGCCGTCTGTGGATTCATAGTGTTGGGGTTGTGACGTCCACACTGCATCAGAAGCTGAAGTACATGGCAGACGGACATGTGGTGACAGTTTGCGGAGAAGAATATATCATGATAAGTCATCTATCTACTTTCAAGTATGTGGAGGTAGATGGCGAAATACATGAAACTTTATGTCAGGCTTTTGAAGCGGTGAAGATCCCTGAGGAATCTCTCAAAGAAGTCAGCCAATCTGAAGTGGAAAAGCAGCCTGCAGTGGTATATCGGCTAGAGGTCTCCATGTCTTCCTTCAAGGATGCACGGGATGTGGTTGAAGCCGGCAGTTCACAGAAATGGGGTCAAGTTATCGAGGTCCAGAAAAAGCATAATACTTACGGGCTGGGATATAAGCCATCCAGACGTCCTGAGGAGCCTCCCAAGTTTTATGGTCCTGTTCGTTTCACCAGTGCTGGTGTGTTCTTTGACAGAGTTAATGATATTGATGAGGAAGGGGATATCGATTGCGATATGGATAATTGAATCCGCCCCTGCATTCCAGGTCAAATTCTTTGCAACTGGTCATCAAAGAAAGCCATTCAAGTGACCGGCCCAGTGTAATTGCCTTTGTTTTCCTGTTATGACAATCCTACGTTCTGCCCAAGACGTAGTGATTCTTGTTTGTAGGGCTTGAATATTTTGTGTGTTTTCTTTATCATTAATAAAGGACGTTTTTCACATTCAAATATTTTGATCCCTGTTTTTCTGTTTTTACTTTTTGCATTAAATCACATCAAAATGGCAATGTGTTTTTTGTTTGTTGCATACATAATAAACATAAATCATCAATCATGCAGGTTTCCTTGTTCAGATACCACCAATCATGATTCAGTTATGGCTCGGTATGATTTCGACAATCCCATTTATCAGGCTGAAGAAGTGACTGATGAAGATTGTGACTTACCCGAGGAATTGGCCAGACTGTTGAAACAGGAGGAAAAGGTCATTCTACCTCATCAGGAGGAATTGGAGATTGTTAACATGGGAACCGAGGATGCGAAGAAAGAAGTAAAGATTGGGGCTGCTTTGGAAGACAGTGTCAAGGGAAGATTGATTGAAATGCTTCGAAAGTATGTGGATATCTTCGCCTGGTCTTACCAAAACATGCCTGGGCTTGACACTGACATCATAGTACACTGGCTACCGCTTAAAGAAGGATGTACTCCGGTTAAGCAGAAGCTGAGAAGGACTAAACCGGAAATGTCTGTCAAGATTAAAGAAGAGGTTCAGAAACAAATAGATGCTGGATTTCTGGCTGTGACAAGTTATCCTCCATGGGTTGCTAACATTGTGCCTATACCTAAGAAGGACAGAAAGGTCAGGATGTGTGTTGACTACAGAGATCTGAATAGAGCAATCCCGAAAGACGATTTCCCGCTTCCTCACATTGACGTGTTAGTGGACAACACTGCTCAATACTTTGTATTTTCCTTCATGGATGGCTTCTCTGGGTATAACCAAATCAAACTGGCCCCAGAGGACATGGAGAATACTACGTTCATAACACCGTGGGGAACATTCTGTTACAAGGTAATGCCCTTTGGATTAAAAAATGCTGGGGCAACCTATCACCGGGTGATGGTGACTCTCTTTCATGATATGATTCACAAAGAGATCGAAGTCTATGTTGATGACATGACTGCGAAGTCACAAACGGAGGAAGAGCATCTAGTGAATCTTCAAAAGTTGTTTGAAAGGTTGAGAAAGTTCAAACTGAGGTTGAATCCAAACAAGTGCACCTTCGGGGTGAGATCTGGAAAATTACTGGGGTTTATTGTCAGTGAAAAAGGTATCGAGGTTGATCCTGCTAAAGTAAAAGCCATACAAGAGATGCCTGAATCGAGAACAGAAAAAGAGGTTCATGGTTTTCTGGGGAGGTTAAACTACATTGCTAGATTCATCTCTCATCTTACAGCCACGTGCGAACCAATATTCAAATTGTTAAGAAAAGATCAAGAGGTCAGGTGGAACGAAAATTGTCAAAAGGCATTTGAAAAAATAAAAGAATATTTGCAGGAACCTCCGGTCCTTATGCTGCCAGTGCTAGGAAGGGCATTGATTATGTATCTTATGGTTCTTGAGAATTCAATGGGGTGTGTGCTCGGTCAACACGACGAGTCAGGTAGAAAAGAGCATGCCATATACTACCTGAGTAAGAAGTTCACTGATTGTGAGTCAAGGTACTCAATGCTGGAAAAAACATGTTGTACACTCGCTTGGGCAGCTAAGCGTTTGAGGCAGTATATGTTAAACCACACAACCCTCTTGATTTCGAAGATGGATCCGATCAAGTATGTGTTTGAAAAGCAGGCGCTTTCTAGAAGAATAGATCGTTGGCAGATGGTTTTGACAGAATATGATATTCAGTATGTTTCCCAAAAGGCCATTAAGGGAAGTATTTTGTCAGAATATCTTGCTGAATAACCGATCGAGGATTATCAACCGATGAAGTTTGAATTTCCAGATGAACATATCATGTTTCTGAAGATGAAAGACTGTGAAGAGCCTTTGCCGGATGAAGGACCTGAAATTGGATCCCAATGGAAGCTAGTCTTTGATGGAGCTGTTAACTCATATGGTAACAGAATCGAGGCAATCATTACGACTCCAAAGGGTTCTCATATACCCTTCACTGCCCGATTAGCGTTCATATGCACCAACAACGAGGCAGAGTATGAAGCATGCATCATGGGGTTAGAAGAAGCAATTGATTTGAGAATCAAGAACCTCGATGTTTATGGTGATTCCGCGTTGGTAGTTAATCAAATTACAAGTGAATGAGAAACTCGTCAAGCTAATTTGGTGCCTTATAACAACTATGCCAGAAGGTTGTTACCTTTCTTTGACAGAATCGATTTCCATCATATACCCCGGTTGGAAAATCAGATGGCAGATGCGTTGGCAACGTTGTCTTCAATGTATCAGGTGAACCGTTGGAATGAAACTCCCTCAATCAGAATCATGCATCTGGATAGACCAGCTTTTGTGTTTGCGGTTGAAGGTGTATCAGATGGTAAACCTTGGTATCATGATATTAAGGTTTTTTGAAGAGTCAAGAGTATCCAGAGGGTGCGTCTGCCAAGGATAAGAAAACTCTGAGGAGGTTGGCAGGGAATTTCTTTTTGAATAAAGACGATGTGTTATACAAGAGGAACTTTGACATGGTCTTGCTACGTTGTGTTGATGAACACGAGGCAAGCCTATTAATGGAGGAAGTTCATGAGGGATCTTTTGGTACCCATGCCAATGGGCATGCTATGGCCAGAAAGCTGTTGAGAGCGGGGTATTACTGGATGACTATGGAGTCTGACTGTTTTAAATACGCCCAAAAATGTCATAAGTGCCAGATTTATGCAGATAAGGTGCATGTGCCGCCTACTCCTCTGAATGTGTTATCATCACCTTGGCCCTTTGCCATGTGGGGCATTGATATGATTGGAAAGATTGAGCCGACTGCTTCCAATGGGCATCGTTTCATTTTGGTTGCCATTGATTACTTCACGAAGTGGGTGGAAGCAGCCTCATATGCCAACGTTACCAGACAAGTGGTAGCTCAATTTATTAAGAAGGACATCATCTGCTGGTATGGAGTCCCAGAGAGAATCATTACTGATAATGGTTCAAATTTGAATAACAAGATGATGAAGGAGCTATGTCAGAGCTTTAAGATTGAACATCACAATTCTTCTCCCTATCGTCCGAAGATGAATGGGGCTGTTGAAGCAGCAAATAAGAATATCAAGAAGATTGTGCAGAAGATGGTGGTAACATATAAAGACTGGCATGAGATGTTGCCTTATGCTTTACACGGTTATCGTACTTCGGTACGCACATCAACTGGGGCAACTCCTTTCTCACTGGTATATGGTATGGAAGCAGTTCTACCATTAGAGGTTGAGATTCCTTCTTTGAGAATTCTGGCAGATGTGAAGCTTGATGAAGCTGAATGGGTGCGTTCCAGATTGAATCAGCTGAACCTTATCGAGGAAAAGAGATTGGCAGCCATTGCACATGGTCAGTTATATCAGAGCAGGATGAAGAAAGCCTTTGATCAGAAAGTGTGTCCTCGGTGTTTTCAGACAGGCGAATTGGTTTTGAAAAGGATTCTTCCTCCTCAAACAGATCACAGGGGCAAATGGACTCCAAATTACGATGGCCAATATGTAGTAAGACAGGTTTTCTCTGGTGGAGCCTTATTACTCTCAACTACGGATGGCAAAGATTTTACGTCCCCTGTGAACGCAGACGTAGTCAAAAAATACTTTGCATGAAAGAGACCCGCTGGACATAAAAAGAAAGTCCAAGCAAAAAGGGGTATCCCGACGAACCATAAAAAGAAAGGGTTCGGGCAAAATTAGGGATAAAAAGAAAAGAAAAGAATAAACCCGCAAAGTTGAAAACCTGAAAAGGCAACTTTGGCAAAAATGGGTATCCCGGTGGATTGAAAACCCGTAAAGGGCGATCCAGGAAAAAGTTAGGGATTTGAAAGCAAGAGGCTACGATCTGCGTTCGATCTGTGAACACTTTTGATACTTGGAAATTTTGAAGGAAAGAAATCAGTCCAGTCAGTCTCTTCGAAGGCCAAAGCATCTGCGGATAAACGAGCCATATTGGGTCATAGCTGAATTAAATCATGATGGATGTCTGTCCCCCACATTGCCAACATGTGTATTTTCTTTTACTTCTTTTGTGCAATTACCTCTTTTCAGGAATTGCTTCCGGATGTAAATGCCTATTTACAGGCTAATTCATTCAATAAAACTTTCATTTTCATTCAAAGAGCTTTCCGTTTGAATTTTACTTTAACTGTTTTTGTTTGTGAAAACGTCTGATATTTTTTATAAACATTGCATGCGAAAATGTTAAGCTTTGCGAAGCATATCGGAAAACAGTGGAAATTGTTCAAGTAACAATCATTGTAATGGTAATTGAGATAACCATTTTGCATATACTGTTGATTTTGTTTGCAGGGTAGCAGGATTTCTCCCCAGTAGAGCTACTCTCCTCAGCATGGAAAGTTCATCCTCCTCAGTAGTTTGTTGCTCTCCCCAGCCAGGGTACAGAGGATTATTCCCCAGCTAGAGTTGTGGTTGATTTATTACTCTCTTAGCAAGCAGCTAGAAGTTGATACTTCTGCATCCCCAGCAAGAGACTGATGGAATATCTTCTTTGGACAAAGATGTTATTTTCCCCACAGAGTCTAGGCACTCATTTTCCTCAGCTAGTCAGGAAGTGTTTTTCTCATCAGCAACGGTATGGTCTGATCCCCAACAGATGAATAAGTTGGATGGTATCCCCTAGCAGAGTTGGCGTCGTCAATCACCATTCCCTAAGCAGGTGTGCTAATAGTGGCTGATAGTCCCCAGCAGGGTGAAGGTACAAATGTCTCCCAGCAGCAGGTTAAGTTCAGTAATATCCCCAAGCAGGGTCGATACTATTGACTTGTCCCCCAAGCAGAGTTTGGTGGTGATCTTCGCAGTGGTTTGTTCAACAACGGTTGACATCCCCGGCAGGTATTAAGTCCAATTATTATTTGCATCTTTCAGATCCAGGTTTTGGGTTATATTTTCGGTAGAAGTCAGTGGTAATCTCCAGCAGAGAGAAATTTCTTGGGTTCCATCTGCAATATTAATCCATCTCCAACAGAGTGGAATTTCTCTCGGAGTCTTCATCTCCAACAGAGTTTGTGATCAGGAAGTTGTTCAGTGAAATCTTCCTCAGCAGGATCTTTTAATTCAGAGGACAATTTAGTTTGTCATCCCCGGTGGAGTTGCCTTCGTCTTCAGCATTTATTTTGCTGGAGCGCCTCTTTTGCATTGCATAAGCATTTTTGCATGGCATCCTCCCAAACGCGTAGCATTTCCATTTTGTATGGAGCATTACGCCACAGAAAAATTCAAACATATGCATTCAAAGCATAAGCCAAGTTTGATATCTGTTACCAGTTTCTTTCCCCAGCAGAAAGAGATGTAATTCAGGAGATGTTGTTTAACATTACACCGCAACCAGAGGATTCATCTTTCTTACTGTTGTTCCTTCCTGTACTCCCCTACAGAGTTGTCTGTTTAGATTTCTCTTTTCCCCAGCGGAGTCATCTTTATAGATCTGTTGATTCTACTTACCTTGGGTTTGAAAGTCTACCTTCGAATTAGCCTTTCTTTGAAAGTCCACCTTAGGTTTGGTCTTTCTTTTTCGAGTCTACCTTCGGCTTGGTCTCGTATTCCTTTGTTGGAAAGTCTACCTTCGGCATAGTCTTTCTTTGAAAGTCCACCTTCGGTTTGGTGTTTCCTTTCGAGTCTACCTTTGGCTTGGTCTCGTATTGTTGAGTTTGAGAGTCCACCTTCGGTTTGGTCTTTCTTTTTTAGTTCGCCTTTGGCCGTCCTCACACCCTTTGTTTGAGAGTCTACCTTTGGCTTAGTCTTTCTTTGAAAGTCCACGTTCGGCTCGGTCTTTCTTTTCGAGTCCACCTTTGGCTTGGTCTCGTATTATGTTGTGTGAAAGTCTACCCTCGACTTAGCCTTTCTTTGAAAGTCCACCTTCGGTTTGGTCTTTCTTTTCGAGTCTGCCTTTGGCTTGGTCTCGTATTATTGGGTTTGAGAGTCCACCTTCGGTTTGGTCTTTCTTTTCGAGTTCGCCTTTGGCCGTCCTCGCACCCTTTGTTTGAGAGTCTACCTTCGGCTTAGTCTTTCTTTAAAAGTCCACCTTTGGCTCGGTCTTTCTTTTCGAGTCCGCCTTTGGCTTGGTCTCGTATTGTTGGGTTTGAAAGTCTACCCTCGGCTTAGCCTTTCTTTTTTGAGTCTACCTTCGGCTTGGTCTCGTAATCCTTTGTTGGAAAGTCTACCCTCGGCTTAGTCTTTCTTTGAAATCCCACCTTCGGTTTGGTCTTTCTTTTTCGTGTCTACCTTCGGCTTGGTCTCGTGCTTCTTTGTTGGAAAGTCTACCCTCGGCTTAGTCTTTCTTTGAAAGTCCACCTTCGGTTTGGTCTTTCTTTTTCAAGTCTACCTTCGGCATAGTCTTTCTTTGAAAGTCCACCTTCGGCTCGGTCTTTCCTTTCGAGTCCGCCTTTGGCTTGGTCTCGTATTGTTGGGTTTGAAAGTCCTCCTTCGGCCTGGCCTTTCTTTTCGTGTTCGCCTTCGGCCGTTCTCGTATCCTTTTGTTGATTAGCTCGCCTTTGGCCGGTCTTGTCTTCCTCCCCAGTGTAGCTCGCCTTCGGCCGGTCTACCTTTGTTTGAAAGTCCACCTTCGAGTTCGCCTTTGGCCGTCCTCGTATTATCTTGGTCCCCCGCTTTATCCGCCTTTGACCGATCTTTCTTTTTGAGTTCGCCTTCGGCCGCCCTCGTAGTTGCCTTATTTCATAACCCCCACGGGTTGCAAATTTCCAGGTTATTTTGGTATTCAAACCCCGTGTATCCTGATTCTCTGAAAGTCGTTGCTATCATACCCTCAGATCCAAGAAGTTTGAATAGGGGCAGCTGTAACACCTCAAAATTTTCC
This sequence comes from Lathyrus tuberosus, assembly GCA_022829125.1. Taxonomy (NCBI): domain Eukaryota; kingdom Viridiplantae; phylum Streptophyta; class Magnoliopsida; order Fabales; family Fabaceae; genus Lathyrus; species Lathyrus tuberosus. Next base: position 6,359,220 of record JALAZF010000327.1, on the reverse strand, counting down.
CTCTTGTTTCTAGCTTTAACTGGCTTATGTTTCATTTCATTCTAGCATTATCATCTTTGCATATCATTGGTTCTTAGCATGAGATCGAGGTATTTTCTAGTAGCTCACAACGTTATCAGTTCCATTACTATTTTTAGCAGTATTCAGAGCCAAACAGATAATTTTCAAGGTCTTTTAGAGCTTTTATTTTGCTCATTAGACGTTTTGATGATCAGAGGCTTCAACAGTCATTTTTTGATCCAGCAATCAGGTGTCAGACATTGCTAAGTCAGTAGGGTATTCTGGGCTGTCAGCAAGAATTTGTGTTTCATTCCAGGTGTTATTCAATAGCAACATCAAGTCTTGTGTTTCAGAGGCTTAACGGGTTCAAAGCAACTGCCAGAAGTCACTTTTCCAAGTTTCCCTCCAAAAGGCGCCAAAATTCAAAATTTGAACTGAGCAACCGGTTACTCACCATGCGTTAACCGGTTACTCCTTTGTTTTTCTGCGCACCATTAGCAGATTTGAACTAAGTAACCGGTTACTCACCGTTTGTTAACCGGTTACTCTGAGCACATTTAAAAATAAAAATTAAGTTTGCATCATTAGTGATCATGTGCTTGGCTTGTGCATGTGTGGGAAGGATCTAGAATTGATTCAATTTCATCATTTTCCATCCAAAATTCAAATCCCTTCCAAGACTTTCCACCCTAATTCCTCTTTTCTTTTCCTAATTCATTTTTCACCCCAATTTCCACCCACTAAACCTCACTCCAAACCCAAACTTAACTCCTAACCTAGGGGTTATTTAAATCAATTTATCCCAAACCACACAGGACCTAGATCATTTTTCACTCTCATTTTTCAGAATTTGCTCTCAATTCTCTCTCACTTTTTCATTCTCCATCTTCATCTTCAACCTTTCACCAAAGCTCCATATTCATAGATTCACAAATTCTTCATTGGAATTTGTGAATTCTTGAGCTAAACCTCCATCACATCTTCATTCTTGGTTCAATTCTGCAGTAGCAACTGGTTTGGATCTTGGATTAAGCTGTTAGAATCACTTTTTGAACAGCTTTTGCTTATTTAGAGTGTTCTTGCTTGGATCTTCAATTGTTCTTGATAAAGCTTCATAGATCTCTGGATTTCTAGCTTTGATTCATCAATTTTCGTTTTCAATAATTACCAAAGCAAACCTCAGCTTTGTAGGTTGGTTTTCCTTAGATATATACTTGATTTAGCTTATTTGCAACTTATACAATGTAGATCTTTAGTTGTTTTTATTTTTGATCCATTTGCTCGAATTCGATTCTTGACGTTGTTGATTATTAGATCTAAGTGTTGTTTGATTGCTGTTATTTGATGTGAATTTCGTGCTTAATTGATTGCATGTTCATTTGGATGTTTGGAGAAGTGATTTGCTGCTGAAAAGTGCTTTTGAAACAGTTTTTTTGGCCACTGTCCTAGAGTAACCGGTTACTCACCGTTTGTTAACTGGTTAACATGTTGTTTTTTGCGTAAATTATCTAATTTTTAACTAAGTAACCGGTTACTCACCGTTTGTTAACTGGTTACTCTGGGACATAATGTGTATTTTTGTGCATTTTCTTGTTTGTTTGAGATCCTTTGCATGCCTAAACTTCATGGATTAATATGTTGATGATTTGTGGATTATTCTTGAGCTGTTTCACCTTACATCATTGTATGTATACAATTTTCCGACACGCGACTCTTGGATCTTCATCGTTTATGATCATGTTTGCATTGTTGCGTTCTTGGTGCAGTGAACGCGTAGCACACACTTCTTGAACATGTTGATTGTGACTTATTGTTGATGTTGCTGGAGTTATTGTTTTGAACATGATTGCTGGCACTTAACTTCATGAGATGCATGTTTGCATTAACTTGTTCATGTGCCAAATGATGTGCATCTTTCCATGATGTTTTCAAGTTTATTCAACATGATGTATGATGTGTTTGAGATCATGATTAGTTGAGGGATGCATGATGTTGGACGCACGTTTGCTATGCCATGATTGTATCGTCTTCAAATGTAATGCATGCTGCCCTGTTTTTACTGTTGTTCCTTTGCATACGTGTTGTTGTATGTGCTGCTGTTTAACCTTTTACACCTCCTTTTTGTGCTGAACTTGAGCTGTTAAATGCTGTTTGGTGTGTTTGCTGGATTTTACCGCTGTGCAGGTGCTGGAGCGCTGTTGTAGCCGTTGTTTTGTTTTATTGTTTTGGTTTTTGCTTTGCTTTTGCTTGCTCTCTTAGGCTCCTATTCCGACTTAATTTCTGATTAAGCTCGGAGTAGGATAAACATTAGGTTTCGAACTATGCATGCTAACTTAGGTAGATGTTTCCCCTTTGAACTCGACCTTAGGGCCATCCTTTGCATGACAACATTAGGAACTATTTAGTTTCCCCTTAGTGTTTTCTTTTCTTTGAGGTATGAGGGAGCTCCCTTCATTCTTCTAGGGTACTTAGTGTACGTCTTATTGGGGACGATACGTGACGTATTCATTCCTATGTTGTAGACTTGGGTGCAATGCAAGTTACAAACTAACTTCAATCCATTTCTGCCTAAAAAACACAAAACAAACTCTAACCTTTTTATCCTTCGGGATTGTTAAGTCTCAAACTATTTTTCAGAAAAGAGCACGTTATTTTCCGTTTTGTCGCAAACAGGCATCGACCCTAACTGCCGGACGCGAGCTTAACGTCGCTCATAAAAAACTCTGACCTCGTTAGGTCGAACTACGACTGCTCTGATTTCCTCCTTCTAGTTAGATTGAGGATACGTAGGCACAAGACGGCGACGTATTGGCGAGCAACCTCCCCCGTAGTCGTCCGAACTACGTTGACTCTGACTTTCCCATTGCACGAGGGAATACGTAGGCATAGGACGAGCGATGTCCTATCGAGTCACTTCTTTTTCTTTTCTTCCTCGTTTCTTCGTTCTTTTCCGTTCCTGTTCCTTTTCCTTTCCAGTAACAGTGGAGCTCCTGATGACGACACCCTTTGATCGAGACAACAAGCATGGATCCCATCGAGTACGATGGACGCGTGGGGTGCTAACACCTTCCCCTCGCGTAACTGACTCCCTTACCCGTTTCTCTTGGTCGTGAGACCATGTCTTTTCCCTTCCCTCAGATTTACGCAGTGTTTCCTTTCCCTTTCTTGGGATAAATACACATTGCTGGCGACTCTGTTTTCACGCCACTTTCACGTTTGTACTTGGATGAAAATCCCGGGAGCGACAGAATGCTCTGATTCCATCCTCATTAGGATACGTAGGCATAAGATGCGACGTCTTGGTGAGCATACTTAGTGTATATACCCATAGGTCTTTACCTTTACCCTTAGCATAGATTTCCTTAGCAAGCAAACAATATCATAACACAAATATAAACAAGAGGCTCCTGTAGAGTACTACAAATATCTAGGATGCTAACACCTTCCCTTTGTATAACCAAGCCCCGAACCTTAGATCTCTTAGCTGTGTCTTCACATAGCGCAATTAGGGTTTCCGTTCTTTACCCTTTCCTTTGGATAAATCAAAGCATGGTGGTGAATTTCAAAGTTTTGTGATTCAAGTTAATTAATAGCTTGATATCCGATTCTCACCGCAATAATATTATATTTGGTTATGCTAATACTTCCTTGTGCAAGGAATTTTCTAAGTTAATGCAGGCTGAATTTGAAATGAGCTTGATGGGAGAACTGAAGTTCTTTCTGAGAATTCAAATTGATCAACGAACTGAAGGAACATATATTCATCAAAGCAAGTATACCAAGGAACTTTTGAAGAAGTTCAATATGTCAGAACGCAAGCTAGCAAAAACTCTAATGCATCCTACATGTATTCTGGAGAAAGAAAAGGTAAGTGGTAAGGTAAAACAGAAGCTATTTAGAGGTATGATTGGATCTCTCCTTTATCTGGCTGCTTCTAGACCAGACATCCTCTTTAGCGTGTGCCTATGTGCTCGTTTTCAATTAGATCCTAGAGAAACTCACTTAACAACTGTTAAGAGAATCCTTAAGTATCTGAAAGCTTCCGAATGTAGCACACAGATTCTTTGGATGAAAAGTCAATTAGAAGATTATAAGATTTTTTAGAGTAACATTCCTATCTTCTGATAATACTTCTGCTATTTGTCTATCCAAGAATCCTATTTTACATTCTAGGGCTAAACATATTGAAATAAAACATCACTTTTTACGTGACTATGTTCAGAAGGGCTTTTTTCATTTAGAATTTGTGGATACAAACCACCAGTGGGCTAATATTTTCACAAAACCCCTTTCTGGGGATAGATTCGTATTCATTATGAAAAATTTATTTATAAAATCGTGTCCAGAATGAGTAGATGAAATTTTGATGTGTCAAGTCACCAGAATTTCTGAAATAAGATTTTGATGAATTTATTTGTTTAGTACACGTTTGCTTTTGAAACATGAGCTTTCTGAAGGAAATTCATGAATTAGAGTATTTCTTTTCAGAAGGAAATCCTTTGATTTGTCTTCTGGATTGTGAACAGTTACAACATTAATTGTTGTCCTTTCATCTGAGAACGTGTGAATACTAGTGGTGACAACTGTCCCATTTGTTGAACATGCATAATCATGATTTGATACATTGGGTTTTGTAACCGTCTTGAGAATAGGTTAAATCTTTACGCTTTCCCTCTATATCTATGCATTCATTAGACTTATGCGAGTTAAAGATTTCTTGATACTAAGTATTTCTCTTCTCAATCTTTATTCCATGTCAGATTTCTTTTGCCACTTTTAAGTATACACATTCGTATTTATTGACTAATGTCGAGACGAATAACGTATACTTATTTTGTGACCTTTTGGATTTTCCCTTTAATAAGAGACTGATACACTCCTTTCCTATTCTTTGATATCTTTGTCTCTTACTCTGGTCTTGTTCTACGTCACTTGTTTGGGGAATGAAGAATTTTCGTGTCAATTCATCTAAATTTAATTGTTATTTATTGCTAATACATTTCTTCTCTCTCTCTCTCTATATATATATATATATCATACTCCTCCTCATTTCTTTTCCTCAGTCTTTCAAAACTTTCTTATCCTGTTTTTGTCACTATGACTATCAAAACCTTCTTTGGCAATGAAGAAGTCATGGAAGTAATTTCTGAGAAAATACCTAACCTTTCCAGACTCAAAGACTCAGGTTTGAACATATCTATTAGTATGCAGATTCAAGGATGGTATGGTTACTACGCAATCTTGCATGGACCTATCTTTCCTATCTTTGTGAAGGAATTTTGGAAATATGCAAGGATTGGCGAAGATAACAACTCTATATGGTCTTCTGTTTATGGTGTTCCATTCATCATAACACCTACCTCCATTGCTCAAGCCATCAACTGTGTCCAATCTGGAGTCACCGTTGAATATTTTCATCTCTCCTACTCCTTTGTTGAAGAACTCATTGACATTCATGATGTTTCTCTTCACAAATATGAACCTTACAATCCTGAAGGGCTCATTCCCACGGCTAAAATGTGGTTTCAACTCCTATTAACCAACTTTCGACCTCGAGGAGTGGCCAAAGATGCTCTGTCTCATGATGATAGACTCTTTATCTACTTCATGATGTTCAATGTACGGGTCAACCTGCCTCAAACTATCTTCAATCATCTGAAGTATTATGTTAAAATCTCCAGAAATCAGCATAAGTCCTTCATTCCTTATGGAAGAATTCTGTCTGAGCTGTTCTTCAAGGCTGAAATCATTGGATTAGCCAAAATACTTGGACCAGAAAATGTTGTGGTTGAAGAAAGATGTGAAAGAGTTGATAAGGTGCAGGATTTTTTATGCTTGCTGGGCGAGTGTTCTTTTTGGTGTATCAGAATCTATTCTCTTAGTTTATGTGTTTTATTAATCATCTTGTTGTATGTCTTATTTGTCTTTTGTTTGGTCATGTCCTTGTATCTCAGTTGAACTTCGTTAATCTTGAATAAATTCCTTTTTGGTTATGTTACACTAAGTCGCGGGACCTTTAGACCCACATATTTTCTTTTTGTTGCATTTGATTGCATGATATTGCATATTTTCTTTTTGATTGCTGACAAAAAGGGGGGAGAAAGTATTGATTTTGATATACCTATTTTCTCTTAAATCAAACCCAAACATTTCAAATGTTTGCACTAACTCTTGTTTTAAAAGGATATTATGTTAGTTGTTTTCTTTCAGGAAAAACATACAATATATCAGAAACACCTGAAAAATCAAAACAGAATGTATGAAGCCCAAACTCTGAAGATATGCCAGCTTCTTAAAGTTTGAATCATTTTGAGCGAGAAAAGACTTCAAAATTATTCAAGATCAGAAGTAAAACTCATCAGAAGTTGATATGCATTGCTGTGTATTAAATCCTTGTTAAAATGCTTAACAGCAGTAAAGACAAGTTCAAGAAACTTCTAAAAGATAAACCAGTTCTTTTGAACAGAAGGTTCATCTACTCCAACAAAAAGGTTAATCAGGGAAATGTTTTTTCATTCTGATTATCATTTTAGAATTGCTCATCTCAAGGGGAGGTGCTTCTTTCTAATAAATGTTTTGGTGATTACCCAACAAAAATTGTTCATCAAAATACAGTGTTTTGTTATCATAAAAAAGGGGGAGATTGTTAGAACAAGATTTGGTTTTGCATTTGTATCTCTAAGTTTTGATGATAACAAGTCAGTATTTGTGTGAAAATAATTTTGATAGCCTAACTGTTTGTTATTGTGCATCTTTAGCAAACAGCTTTGATTCTGACTCTTGAACGAGAAACGTTACAAGTTTCTGAATATATTGATCTAAATCGTTTATGCTCAAATTCACGGATGAGAAGCTTCTAAGAAAACTGTATGTTGTTGTTGCAACGTTCTCTTGGCTCTTGCTTCTGACGTGAGACTCTGATCATTTCGCTTCTAAAGACTACTCAAGCTTCCGAAGATCAAACGCTGAAGGTTCAAAGAACTCTGAAGAATCTCAAGTCAGATATTGATGTGATCAAGCTTTTTATTGATGATTGAATTTTCTGAACTCAAACTTCCGAAGATTAAACGCTGAAGGTTCAAAGAACTCTGAAGAATCTCAAGTCATATATTGATGTGATCAAGCTTCTGATTGATGATTGAAGTTTCTGAACTCAAGCTAAATCAACTCTTTTAACTCATGCTTCAAAGAACTATATATCTAGAAGCCACTGAAGAATAGAAGATAAGAACGAGTTTATATGTGGGAAAAATAGTACATGGTACAAGCCAATATTCCTTCCACTAAGCGGATTTCGTGGAGTAAGGAAATTGAGGTAGTACAATTCTTGTCCCCTTCGTATCAAACCGTTACTCAAGTCGCCAGCTCATTCATGAAGAATACCAGATCTACCCTTCAACGGATCTTTTTTTCCTGGCTATATACAAAGACTTGAAGACTTGAAGAATTACTACAAGCACTATGCTCATGAAGTGAAAAGCAAGACTGTTGTCTAAATTTGTGCAAAATTTTCTTTAAGTGTATTGTGTTTTTTAAATTTGTTTATATGTAGAAGCAATATTTATAAACACAACCTTGTAATCAAACCGTTGTTTATATTTCCTCAAGGGACCAGTTAGGTCAGAATCCTTGAGAAGACATAGATTGTGTGTCTTTGTGGTTTGTTAGTCACCAGCGGTTGCAAGTGCAGTTGTAATCAGTTGATTATAATGGATTAAGTCCTTAGGTATTAAGGCGAAATCACCTTGGTGGGTGGACTAGATTAACGTTGATATTTTCAAGTGAACCACTATAAAAATCAAAGTGTATTTCTCTTTACTGTTCATTAGCGGTGTCTTTTATTGAGTGGGTAAAAAGATTTTGTTTTTGAAAACCCCAATTCAACCCCCTCCCCCTTCTTGTGTTTTTCTCACCTTCACCCTGTACTTATGATTAGAAATTAGATGGTTTACCATTAAGCACAATGGATCCAAATTCTTGTTATGAGCATTGTCTTGAGGATTGTAAGTGGGGTCAGTAGCATGAGGAACCTTGAATGACTTTGATGTACTACCCGGAGCAAGAATATTTACCCTAGGTAGAAGCTTGCATCTTGGTTCTTATACATTTGGTTATTTTTGGATGCTATGAAGAAGATTTTTTTGTCTTGTTGCTTCTCAGATAATCTTTAGTTATTTTCCATTGATGATGATTTGAGAAGTGGAAATGAAATAGAGGTTTGGTGTGATGAAGTGGGTTTGGAAATGATGAATGAAGATGAAATGAAAATGATTCAATGAGAGAGAAAATGAAATTGATAAATAAGTATGTAATAAGAAATAAAATAATGAGATAGATGTAATGATGAGAAGGAAAGATAAATGGCACACGCAAAAAATATAAATTTAAAGCGCTCTAATTCAAGTCAAAAATCTATGATTTGAATCAAGAAGAAAGATTCTTAGTTTTTTTATTCGAGTTAGTCATCATTATGATTCGAATCAAGGTTACAGGGAACACAAGGGATTTTTTGTGATTTGAATCAGAAGATGGTATGATTCGAATCAAGGTCACAGGGATCAAAAGAGATTTTTTATGATTTGAATCAAGAGATGTTGTGATTCGAATCAAATGTCCAGGGGAAAAATCACTTGAAAAACTTTTAAGCTTGATTCAAATCAAGGTCCTTTGTGATTCCAATCAAAGACAATAATTTATTTATTTTTTTGAAAATTTAATTTTTAATGCATGCAATTTTTTTATGGATGAAAAAAATAACACATGAGTTTTTTTGAATGAAAAATGTAATGATTATGCAAAAGGGTTAATGATAATGAATGAACATGTTATGCTCAGATGAATAAAATAAAATGATAAGATGTATGATATGTTCATACTATTTATGCTATGCATACAATCATATAGACATAGATCAAACACACATCATAGCAAGCACACACATAATTACGGTACACTACAAGAAGAAAAAAGGAGATTGGAACGATTATGCCAATTTGATGATCTTGACTTTAACTTGTTGCACATGAAATAATTAATAAATAGCAACAAAAATAACAAAATCAAATTATGATCAATGATAGACAATTGGATAATATTTCCTTTGCACGTTTGAAGAATACTATCAGACACTCCTTTCCAAGATAATAGATGAACTTCGACAACAAATGTTTAGAATATCTTTGAACATCACTATAATAGTAAGCATATGATTAGCGACTTCATTGCTTGAATAAATATCTTGACAATCTAGGATAATTTATTAAACACTTTGAAAATAGCATGGATCCTTCATGACTTGATGCATTGAACTTCTTAGGTGCTTGTTGAACAATCAATGAACATACCGAATTTAACAAAACTATCTCCATCTTCTTTCACAATGACCTTGGAAGAGCATGTCAACAAGGATATGCTTATTCTTCCTTTCGAAAATCTTTTACAAAATTCACACACACGTATATACTATATGAAGGAAATTGTTAGTATGAGTGCAACTTTTCGATTAGGTGTATTTTGTATGATGTCAAAACTAGGATATTTTAGCGTTTATGTATATTGGACGATATCATCCGAGTCTAGTTGTGCATTTTAGCATTAGGAAGCATGGCAACATGTTGGAAAAGGTTTAGAAAAGATTCATGCATCAAGAAGAGGTTTTATGCATCAAAAACTCATTTCTATGGGAAAAATAACCTATGTGTCGACACATACATGTTTCAGGTCGACGCATAGAAGAAGAATATTTCTATGTGTCAACACACCCGTGCTTCAGGTCGATACACAGAAGAAAAATTTATCTATGTGTCGACTCATCCGATTTTCAGGTCGACACATGTACTGCATTTTTAAAGCCTGTAGGATATGTTAAAAGTGTTGCCTCTATAGGTCAACACATGACCTGTGCAGATCAACACATGACTTGTATAGGTCGACACATACATTAAAAATATTGAAAATTTTCAGTGTTTTATATTCCTTTTACATTCCTTTTGCTTCGCGCGCACACACACACACACACACACACACACACATATATTACATGCATCATTTATTTTCAATGATTTTGTGAAAATCATAAACGAAACCTAGAACATACAAAGAGTCTTCTTCATCTTCAACCTTGATTTTATGCATGCACACAAACAAAGTACACATAATCATTCATTGGTTGGGTGCCATCTAGAATCAAGTTGATAACGTCCAATTTAGGTTGTGGTATTGTAAATTAGGTTGAGATATTTGAGGGGGGTTTCAAATAAGAAAACCAAGGTGGGGTTTTCCTTCAAGATCAAATGGGGGATTTGAATGTTTTGGACAAAATTACACATATTTGGATTCGATCGAGTGAAGTCTTTGAAGAGTTGCGGTTCTTGCAAAGGAGTGGCATGAGACGGTGAATCAAATTGGTAAATTTTGGGTTACAACAATTCATAATTTAGATTCGTTCGAGTGAAGGCTTTGAAGAGTTGCAGTTTTTGCAAAGGAGTTGCTTGAGATGGTGAATCAAATTGGCATTGTTGGGTGAATTGATCAAGCTCAGATCAAGGGAAGATAAAGTGTTAGGATCAACATCAAACATAGGGTTTGTAGGGTTGCATTGCTACATTTCTCTTGTAAACCACAATTTGCAAAGTAAGGTTAAATTTCATATCTCAATTCGAGTTCGAATTAAGGGCAGACATACCCATAACAAGGCCGATTGGGGAACTGCCTAAACAAATCCATGTGTACTCTCTCTCTTTCTTTCTCCCTCTCTCTCTCTCTCTCTCTCTCTCTATATATATATATATATATATATATATATATATATATATATATATATATATATATATATATATCTTTTATATTTCATTTGCAAATTGTTGAGTTCATAGTTTGTGCGATTAATTCGTTTGGTAAATTCTTTTGAAAGCCATTTGAAAAAACATTTTGTTAAGTTGATCACAATCCTTTAGATTGTGGTTGGATTTTAAGATCAACAAAACTATACAAATTTCCAAACAAAATCGATTTCACACAAGGTGTTCGATAATTTGCCTCAATAGTATTTTTGTGTGATCTATCATTTGATATAGCATTGCTTGTTGAGTAGCTTTCAAGGGATTGTGATTGAAACATATTGATTCGATTAGTTTTCATATAAGCATATATGAGCTTTTCGATAGCGGTTCGATTTAGACGAATCGATCCAAGTCACTTCCGCTAGCCATTGTTTTTTAAAACAGTTTTTGTAAATAATTTTTTTTTATTTGGGGATCTATTCACCCCCTAGATAATTTGCCTTCGTCTAACACTTAGCTTTTCAAATAATCATCATACAAACTTTTAAGCTATAGTGCAATGTTTTCGGTTACCTGCACATAACTCAAAACTTTGTTACTTCAATCTTGGATGAATTTAATTTCAATGAACTTTCAACTTAAAATTAAAGATTGATTGATACACTAGTATTGAATTACTTTAGTTAACTCTAAGTCATTCAAATAATTATGTGAATCAAGTATTCAAATGATGATGAAACACATTGAATCCGCTTAGAAAAATATTTCATAAAAAGGATTTTATGATCAAAATCTATATTCTCAACTTTTGAAGTTGCTTCGAATTAGTCAAAACACCTGCTCTGAAGCTAATTGTTTGGTGAAAATATAGATACGAGAAGGTCTAGGAAGGGGGGGGGGGGGTTAGAATATACCATTCCCCTTAAAACAACATCGAACTCAAAAACAATTTCTTTTTACAAAATCAGAGTTAAGGCGCGAAAGCAAAAGATAATGAGCGAAAGCAAAACATGGTGAATGGATTCAATATTATAACTTTCCTTATTATCATAGAAACAAGAATTCAAACAATATCATTAACTTAAGTAAACTTAAAGTTGTTTTAATAAACAATTTAAATCTAGTGACTTAGAGCTAATACAATCCTAATTCAAAAGATGAATATTCACCAAATTAAATTCTACGTAGACCTACATTTATATGATAAACCATGATAAGCGAGATCTAATTCTAGATGACATTTTGATGATAAATTATGCCTAACATACATGATACAATGCAAAAAATTAAAGAGACCAGGAGAGAAAAATGTACATTAGATATATAGTGGTTCGACAATCCGTACCCGCTATGCCTAGTCCACAATTTGATGATTTTCACCATTGGAAATTGTAACGTCTTCCACTATGATTAAAGTTAAAGATACAAGTGTTTTAGTACAATGAATTATTATCAAACCAAACATTTACAGCTTAATGCTTTAGCCAACACGGATCTAAAACAACAATTCCTCATGTTAACTACAAACATTTAAGATCTTTAATGATCTTGATTCACCAAACTTGATAGAACTAATGACCTACTCCAGGCTCCAATGCTATAGCTTCCTTTACTCGAATTTGACGTAGACTTATCTGAACGATTATTCTATCACTAAATGAGGACAATTCCCAAATTTATTATGTAGAAACTTGTACTCGTATCCACCAAAGTGTTCCTTGGAGTATGAAGAAAAATCTTATCTTGCTTGATAAGCACCAACCAACAACGTGAACAAGAAAGAATCCTTTATCCTGATACAAACAACAAAACTTCACACAATAAAACATTAGATTCCCTAATGTATCTCAATCTACCTCTCACACTCAATCTTTAAATTTGAGACCCATAACAATGGTTTCTTTATATAAGGTTGAAGATGATGAATAATATATAAAGATCTCACACAACACAACTGTAAAATTCTCAAACTCTTAATATTCTAGGAGATTTCTTACAAGGTTAAATTTCAGAGATAGTTTGTTACTGAATGAAGAAATCTTTTCATGATTTCTATCAAGATTCTTGACAAAGAGAAGTCAGAAGTTTGATTTTTATGAATTTTCTAGGTATACAAAACAAAAGAATTCAATGGCTTATCAAAGAGTTTCTCCTAATTGTGATCACCACTTGTGATCAAGAAGTGTCATTGACTTACATTGTTAATAACTTCTTTGACATCACAATTTTCATCTCATCCTTTTTTTAAGAGAGACAACTAAAATGGTTTAAATAGGTGCTAGTGGTAAGACATAAAAAGATGAGAAAAGAACAATGTGATTTGAGTCAAATCATGAGTTATTGTGATTTGAATCAAAGAAAGAATGAAGTGAATCAAAGGTAGTGAAATGAAAAAGTTTGTTACTAGTGGTTTGAATCAAGTTTAGATGTGTGATTCAAGTCAAGGAATATGTTATTCAAATCAAACTTAGGTTTAAAGAAAATTGGATGAATATGATTCAAATCACCAATCTTATGATTCGAGTTATGAAACACTATGACTCGAATCACAAATTTCTTTGATTTGAATCAGACTGACAGAGGCAAAATTTTCACTTCTAAGCAAGTTCATGATTCGAATCACAATATGTCTGATTCAAATCAAGACTTTCAAAAATCTTGATTTAAGACTTTTAACTTGAGATTCAAGTAACACTCAATATTTTAACTTGGATCAAATCGTAAAAAGGCTAAAACACATTTATATGGATCCAAAACTAATAGAATAAATGAAAAGGTGTCTTATGGTACATATCTAACAAATGAAGCATAAAGTTACACGCAAATTACAAACAAAGTTACAAATGCAATAATTCAAATTATATACACACAAAGATCAAATAATTAACATAATATCAAAATAATGATACCCATTACAATGCAATTTCAAGATTAACATATCAAATTCAACCATTTTTTCATGTAAAGAAAATCATTGTGCAGATTAACCAACCATATCTTTATTTTGAACAACTATAAAATTTTCTTTCTTCCAAATCTTTCTATGGGTGTTCAAAATCGAACAAACCCAATAAAAAAGTGCAAATCAAACCAAACCAAACCGAAACCGCATTTGATTCGGATGTGTTTGGGGCATTTTTTAACAAAACCGCGCGGTTCAGTTTGGTTTGTGGTTTGTATTTTGCAAACCGAACTAAATCAAACCAAACTGTATTATGTTACAATCCAAACTTCACTTATCCCACATCCAACCCAAAACTCAAACCTATTATGCCTTAACCTAACAACTGCGAACAATTTTCTTTTACTCACACTTAGGGTTTCAGTTTCAACCTTCTGAAACCTCTCCTAGTAATATCACACATTCTTCTCATCTTCTTTGTCAATTGTCATGTACGTCTCGCCTTTTCTACTCTAATTTTTCTTCTCTTATGTTCTTTCTTTTTTATCTTCTCATTTTATGTTATTATTTTCTTTTCTAATGACGTTTTTATCACATTTTTCTTCTTTAATCTCACATCTTTTCTTTTATTTCTTTTACATCTTCTATAATCTCCCATCTCCTATATTTTTCTATTTTATTATAATGTTTTTGATATTCTTTTATGCTATTATTTTTTTCACTTTTATCTAAACTGATTTTTGTATATTGAATGAGAAGTTTTTGTCAAAATATAATGAGCTTTGTTGTTATTTGATAATGTATAAATGACTAACACATAGTTATGTTGTTCTCTATAGGTGTATGCATGACTCAATAAATTTTTTGTAAAAATCGAACTAACCGAACCAACCAAAACCGCATTGATTTTATTTGATTTTATTTTTGAAAACCAACCGAACCAAATCAAACCATATACTTTTTTTCTCTTACGGCTCAAATGATTTTTAACGTCAAAATCCCGCAAATGTACCTAAATCTTTTCCTATAGATGAACTAAAGATTTTGTTAGTTAATGACATCCCCGGGGGCTTCATTTCTTAAGCTTCTTAGATATTCTTAGTTTTATTTTCCTTGGTCTAAAGGCCCTCTTTTATATAGACTCAATATATTAAAAGTTAAAATTGTCAATTATTTTCAAAATATTTAGAAAAACACTCATGAGACAACAACACTTGGTTGATTTGACAATTAGAGCGGTAGTAGGTGCATTAAAAATGTACTACCAATAATAAAATCTTCCTCGAGCATAACGAAAAGAACTTAAAATCAGAAACATATGTTTCAATTTTGCAACGAAAAGGGCAAATTCGTAATTAAAAAAAACCCAAAGTGTTGAACACGTGCCACCTTCCTTCTTTCCCTGTTCCTTTCCCATCCCTATCTCTTTCAATTCAACCACAACACAACATCCTCGTTAAATTCGAACCCACTCGTTGGACTTTGCTTCTATGCGAATTTGAAGTTTTTCTTCATTCCCATAGAGATTCATCACCACCCTCTTTCAGTTCTCAATCTTTTTCATAAACCCAAACACTAGTTAACACAGACCCAGATTTCGATTTTTTTCTTTTTTTATTAGTAAAAAATGTTGAAGCTTTCATGTAATGGGGTGGACCGGGTTCAGCTCACGGCTCAATGCGGGTTCATGGGTCGGCCCACTTCGTTTTTTTCGTCCCGGACGTCAGTTAAGGGATTCCGGTCAACAAAGGCGTGTCCGGTTTATGCGGTGGCGTCAGCTAAGGAAGGGGCGGTGGTGAACCGGGTTGAACCGGAAAATGGGAGTTTGGAGGACCGGTTGAGGCTAGGGAGCTTGACTGAGGATGGGTTCTCTTATAAAGAGAAGTTTATTGTTAGGAGCTATGAAGTTGGAATCAATAAGACTGCTACTGTTGAAACCATTGCTAATCTCTTGCAGGTTTTTTATTTTTTTAATTTTTATTCTGAATTTGTTAATTTTGTTTCTTGATTTGAATTTTTGATCCAATTAATAGTGAGTGGTAGGTGAAAGTTTAAGACTATTTGATTGATTTTGATTGGGGTAGGTTTTAGGCTTTGTGGGTGGTTATGAATTCTGATCCATGTTCAATTTGTGGCAGTGTTTGATTACAAATTGGAAATTTTTATTTTTTTTAATTTATTTTTCATGAAAGTGCAAAATTTGAACATGTTTAGCATGGGGTTTTTCCGGTTTTTTATGTACAATGTTAAGACTATGTTTGGATTGATGGACTAGACCAGAGCGGGAGGAGCAGAGTAGAACATGATAGAAATGGAGTGGAGCGGAATAGATAGGGAGGAGCAGAATAGAACATGATAGAATGGAGTGGAGCGGAATAGATCGGGAGGAGCAGAATAGAACATGATAGAATGGAGTGGAGCAGAATGGAATGAATAAGATATTCCATTCATTGTTTGAATATTTTTTATAATTTGATGGAATGGAATAGAACAAGTTAGTTCATTCCATTGCATACACGCCAAGGGAATGAAAATGAAAATTGAAGGATTGAATGGAATAGGATAGAATGGATTCCATCATATTCCATTCCGCTCCATCTATTTTTTACAAATTTAAACAATAGAATCTGATTATATATCATTCTATTTTATTCCATCTCATTCCACCAATCCAAAGATACCCAAAAAGTTAGTTGGCACTTTTGAGATATTTCTGGGATTGTATACGAATTTGATTCATATGCATAGTCACTGTAGGAATATTGAGATTATTTCTTCGCACACATGTTGAAATATTGGAAAATTGTGCTTTTTATCTTTCTTCTTTCCCGATTTCTCGGAAGTTTCACAACTCTTTCTTCAATTCATTTAAGCCAACAGACGACCATATACAAAGAAATAGATTTAATTTTATTGTTTCTATAAAGTTTTTATTTCCTTGCAAGTATGAGTATTAATCAATTAATAAGGTAAATATAAAGATATATATAATGTCAATATCGAAAATGTCTGTTCTGTATTGAGCTATGTATTGCTGATATTGCAGGCCTATTCCTTTCTGGACTGAGTATGGTAGTCTTGATAAGACTCATTAGAACTTGACAAAAAACATGTTGAACATGACAAAACAGAACAAATACGTTTGTTTGTTTTTTTTTTTTTTTTTTTTTTTTTTTTTTAATGTTTGGTGCATATTATAGAAAAAAACACATTACGTTTTGGTTTCACTAAAGATGACACCAAAGAAAATAAAATGGAACAGGCTGTGCCGAATTCTATATATGTGCTATCGTATTCCACAGAATTTCAATTTTGAGATGTATGGTAACTTTTTTGTTGCAGGAGGTTGGATGTAATCATGCTCAGAGTGTTGGATTTTCAACTGATGGTTTTGCAACAACCCCTACCATGAGAAAATTGCGTCTCATATGGGTGACTGCTCGGATGCACATTGAAGTCTACAAATACCCTGCTTGGTGGGTTTTGTTCTTTACAATACTCGATTTATAAACTCTGATTTGAAAAATCTAACTTGCATGATTCCTCCAGGAGCGATGTTGTTGAGATAGAGACATGGTGTCAAGCGGAAGGGCGGGCTGGAACAAGGCGTGATTTTATTATTAAAGACTATGCAACCAGTCAAGTCATTGGAAGAGCAACAAGGTATACATTTAACTTTCAAGGATAGTCATGGTACAAGTTTGTTGTCGTTGTAATAATTAGATGATCAATATAGTACTTCTTCTGGATCATTTACTAAAGTATCCAAATGATAGTAGTTGGTTGGTATATTAATATCACTAAATTATTGGAAAAAAGTAGTTAATCCTTCACTGGTAAAGGGTGTTGAGTTTTTCTGGTATGTCACATTTGAGTTCAATGATGGCAATTCTATTGATATCAATTGTTAACCAGAGTAGTCAATCCTGGATAGCGGCGCGGAGCAGCCAACCCCAAAAATGGGATAGCAGGATGGCCACTATTTGATCATTTTTGGGCAAATTACATGAATAATAATTATAAACATATGAAGTGTAGAGGGTAGAACAAAGTGCAACTGCAGAGAAAGGTGAGGGAGGAACTTGTGATTTTTCTTTGGAATGGCTGAAGTGCACGAACGTCGGTGAAGGAAGGTTAAGGTTGAGTTTCAACTCAAATTTTATTGAAAAACCCAAAATTACCCTTTAAATGTTTTAAATTTAAGGGGTAATTTTGGTTTTTCAAAGGGGAAAAGGATAGCGGGATATAAACTACTCTGGGCCGGGAACCGCTCAGCCCCCGCTACCCGCTATTTACCCTATAGCGGCTGCTATAATGTTCTGCACTGCTAAGGCCCTTCCCATAGCGATCGGCCTCCCCTCTGCTACAGCGGGATAGCGCCACTATTGACTACTCTGTTGTTAACAATTGGTAGAATATCTTTGATCACTTCTTGCTTTCCAAGAAACTTTATAGAGGACCCTTTTCATGATTTAACTTTTCAAAAACGTCATCATGGTGCTTTAAAGCTCTCCATGCAGAAAGGTCAGACCTATTTGAAATGTATTAATTGCAGTCTTAGTCTTACTCTTCAATTGAGAGGCAGACACCATGCCTCGATACTGCGACCTTCTAATCACAATGCAACAACTCCAAACACTGTGCCAAGGCTTCCATCACTTAATAATCACTTTTGTTCTTGACAAAAATATTTTCTCAGCTCAGCTCATAATTTTTTGTGTTACCAACCACCACTCCCTCAGCATTATGTCTGTAACCTAAGCTCTTTAGCAGCAAAAAGATAGGATGCCGTGAATTGTATCAACACTTGAAGCTCAGAATATTGCTGTTTGAAGATCTAAATATGGACAGCCCGTTGCTCTGAAGTTCTCGCCAAAGTGGGGTCCGTGGAAGGATTTTATCTAGTTAGTCTATTATAAACAGTCTTACCATGTTATTACAAGACCCTTATTCCCCCGACTTTAACTCCCTTATTACCCCGACTTTAACTCACAACCTCTAATCATATGACAGAAACTCCAACCGTTTGGACAAAGTTCCTCTTTTGTCCTTTAAATCTAAAGCTTACAGAATATTATCCTTTGATACAAATCAAGATGCATTAACAATTAACTCACTCACATCATGTTAATTGATGCTTTTTTAAGTTTTGATATACATAAGTTGTGTTGTATGCTGTGCTCTCTCATGCAGTCTTTTGATTTAGACACTTTCATGGAAATGACTGTCTACATTTTAATTGTTTCAGCAAGTGGCTAATGATGAATCAGGACACTAGGCGACTCCAAAAAATGTCTGAAGAACTTCGAGATGAGTATTTGGTGTTTTGTCCTCGAGAGCTAAGGCAAGTACTTTTCTTTACCGTTTCTGGGTTTGCTGACAATGAATTATAGGAATGGATGTAACTTTTGTCCCTCTTTTCTTCATTCTTTTCTGTGATTTTAGGTTGGCAATTCCTGAAGCAGACAGTAATTGCTTAAAGAAAATTCCGAAATTGGTAGATCCTGCTCAGAGTTCCAGTCTCGGTCTTGTGGTACGATCATTTGGCTCGAAGAATCTTCTTTCTTTTTCTATTCAGCACATTCTAGAGTCTGGCCTACTCACATTGTTTTTCAATATTGCAGCCTAGAAGAGCCGATCTAGACATGAATCAGCACGTTAACAACGTGACCTATATCGGATGGGTGCTTGAGGTTGTTAGATTCTCTCTTTAATAGATTATGAATTTGAATATTCGATGAATCTAAAAGTTAAACTTTTTCTTATAATAGAGACCTGATATGATACATGTGATTGTAGCTAACAAAGTGTGTTAACTTTGACAGAGTGTGCCTCAAGAAATCATCGATACTCACGAGTTGCAGAGTATTACCTTGGACTACAGACGAGAATGCCAACGAAACGACATTGTTGATTCGCTAACAAGTGCAGAAACATCTGAGGATGTTCCAGAACTCAAAGGTACAAATGGATCTGCCAAAGCAAATGATAAGAAACAAGAACACCAACAGTTTCTTCATCTTCTTAGATTGTCTACCGATGGACTTGAAATTAACCGAGGAAGAACAGAATGGAGAAAAAAAGCACCAAGATAATGATGGATGGATCTATCAATTTTATTCCTTGAGTGAAGTTTTCTCAACATTGAATCAGTTTGAATAGATTTTTAAACTAGTATTTATAAATAATCAATGTTAAAAGAGTATTGTAATAATTATGAACTTTTTTTTGTTGTTGTTTAAACAATAGTTTCTTGTGTTACTTGAAGATTAATTAGTGTTTACATTTGATCTTCCAAGTTTTCATTAATTTATTTTTAAACATCTATAAACTTGTGATGATTTCCACTTATGTGGAGAATTATAAACTGCAATTAAGAAATTCGTCCAAGTTTGAAACTAGTTTAAATTATATAAACTTCGTTATGCTTTTAATAAAAAATGTGAATGACAAAGTCAATATACTACCGCAACAATCAAGAGAATTACTTTATCCACGAGGGTAAAGATACTGAAAATTCAAACTTTTTTTTTTTAATATTTTGAAGATGCATAAAGATTTTACAAGTGAGATATTTTATTTATGTAAAAAATCTACTATATAAGAAAAGTTGGTACCACTTAAAATACTCTTTTGCCCTTCTGGACACGTGTTAACATTTGGAGTCCACTCTTTCACCAACTCTATTTCATTTCAAACAAACCATAATCTATTCTTCTTCTCTCTCTCTATCCCAAGTTGGTACCACTTAAAATACTCTTTTGCCCTTCTGGACACGTGTTAACATTTGGAGGCCACTCTTTCACCAACTCTATTTCATTTCAAACAAACTGTAATCTATTCTTCTTCTCTCTCTCTATCCCTTCTTCTTCTCTCTTCAATTTTCTCTGTTTCCTCCCACAAACCCTAATCCCGCCGCCCTCTCTCTCCCGTTTTCCCTCATCTCTCTTTTCTTCTCTCTTCCATGAAACCCTACATCGCTTCCGTCTACAATCACCATCACCTCAAAGATGAATACAGCTTAGATCGGGTGAGATGGTGGCAATGATGGTAAATCTATTCATAGATCTCATAATGATGGAAACCGTTAAGGCTTAAGGTTTGATTTCTTATCATTACATGTTTTCATTTATACTAATTTCTTCTTTCACTCTCTTATTCATAGTTTTCATTTTTCTGTGTAACAGGCTTGAAATGCTTTGGATCTATGTCGATATGCAAATAACCCGATTGAAATCTTCGCAGATTGCTGTTTCGCGTTGTGGTGATATGTGATCAGAAACTTTCTCTCACTGTAGTTGAGCAAATTAATTCATAAGTTGTTGTTTTAGATCTGATCATGATTTATTTTCATTATGTGATTTTGTTTTGAATTTTTGCTTTCTGTTTCTACTGTTTTAATTGATGATTCTGGATTTTAGATATTGGATTTTATTTTCATTATGTGATTTTTATGGTGTTGCAGATAAAACCTGGTTAGAGTGCTTATGCACAGGATCCACGGCAGACAGAAGAATGTCTGGATACAACATTAGACGGTTTTGCTGCTTCTCCTCATATTAGAACCAACTCAGGAGTTGACAGATACTGGAAATTTTTTTTCTTTTTTACTTTCAGATCAAATTTTCATGATTACATTTAAAAGGGTTTGTGTTTTTTTTTCTTGGATTTTTTATTTGGTTTTAGTAAATTTATGTGCATATTTGGATTTTTTCAATGGAGTACCACATTTTGAAGATATGCATAATCGATTTTTGGCGAATTGCTCTATTTGTTATTTATGAAATGTTTTGGCAGATTAAAACTTCCAGATTCATTGCACTGGCTTTTTTTTTTTTTGTGTATGTCTGTTAATTAAGGTTGTGGCCATGGTGAAGAAGACACCAGCTTATAAAAATAAACTAAGGGCGTTGGAACTAAGACCTGATTGCGAAGGCAGATGGATTTGTCGGAGTTTTTCTAGGTTCATATTTGTTTAGCAACTAAATTTTGTGACATTTTTGCCCTTCGTTCTTTCTTATTTGCATATCTTAATGTTCTTTGAAAATGTGTAGTTACTAACTATGAAACATTGACACAAACACAAACACTAGATAGGACATTTAATTTAAAGTGTCGCTTCTACAAAAGTTCCTAGCTATGTCCTTAATATCTCCTTTTTTTTTTATACTATGTAGAACATAAATATGAAATTGTAAAGTAGCTACAAGAGAGGAAACACATTTGTGGAATGATTAAAGATGGTGTGAATGATGCTCCTGCATTGAAGAAA
The DNA here is from genome assembly GCA_022829125.1 of Lathyrus tuberosus. Taxonomy (NCBI): domain Eukaryota; kingdom Viridiplantae; phylum Streptophyta; class Magnoliopsida; order Fabales; family Fabaceae; genus Lathyrus; species Lathyrus tuberosus. The sequence continues at coordinate 6,337,265 of JALAZF010000327.1, read as the reverse complement.
ACTGATATTAGAATTGTTGTTGTTGATGCTACTGATAGTGCAAGAGGTGAATATTTTCTTATGTGTATTTTGTATTGTTTTTCAGTTATAATGCATTTTTTGTGGTTATAACAAACTATCAGGAAATAATTGGTAGATATGAATATTTAAGTGAATACCAACTCAAAAATCATCTAAGTTTATGAACCTAAGTTTTGTTGTTTTTCCTTTAAATTATACTTTGTCTCCAAAATTAATTTATTTCAGAAATTGTGAGCATTTGTTGACTTTTAGTCTTTGCTCGGGTGCAGTGTTCCTATTGCATTTAGTTCATGCGGCCATCCCTGATGTATATTTTGATTTTGGGACATCTGTACATTCAGCTGACTTGGTTGTTCATGTTCTTGACTATCTTCATAATAAGCTTGAGGAAATGTGTCTTGTACAAGGTAGTGAGGTTGTGAATCTTTTTCATGCAGCACATTATGCATTTTTACACATTTTTCTTGGTAATGTCGTGAACCTTTTTTATAGAATAGAGGAACTCCATAACAGGGAAATTTTGGTAGTTATGAAAATGAACTTATGCAGACAGAAGACAAAATTATTGAGATGCATGAGGACCAAGGTGTGACATTGAATGTTGTACACAATGAAGGCGATTTTGGATGAGATCTCATTTTTCAACCTGATGGTTATGATGAAACATAATTCTATCCTTTACTTCATGTCATTTTTTTGTATAGATGGTTTAGTATTTGCATGAGCTAATTTATTTCATTTAAAATAAATGTAGTTATGCTGAGATGTCCAAAGAAGAAAAGAACAAAATTTATCACCGCTCCAAATCTCTGGCACTGCTGAAATCACATTTTGCTGAAGCTGGATATACCTATCAGATATAAAATGGTAGAGAGAGACTATAAGAAAGAAGTTATATATACTAGATACCAAATTTAAGCTTCGATAAAAATGAATTTGCTCCATTGAAGCAAGTAATTATGGTAAAATATTTGTGCTATGACTATGCTCTTTTATTTGCAACAAGTGATGAAGAAAAATTTGAAGGGACTGCACAGGAAAATATGAATAAGTCGCACTTATTATAACAAAATCAAATAATGATTAATCACACTTATTATAAAATAAACACTAATTAATAGTCATTATTATAATTTATTTTTAAATGAAAAATCTTCATTGTGGAGAGGTAGTGCAGCTAAAAAAAAGAATATTTTCAGCTATTTGCAATCAAATCATTTGTATTAACTACAATCTAAACTGAAAGGCAATATACAAATTTAAAATAAAAATATTATGTTTATTGATTGATAAGTAGTTAATTTGGATAACTTAGTAGAAAAATTTTAATAAATATTTGAAAATTTTGCATATGGTTTATATGGGATGGCATTTTCTTCATCAGAGTTTATGTATGTAAATTCACCTTAAGAGGCAAATAATAACATTTTTATTATAAACCAAAACCAAATTTAGAGTTTATTGTGCCTACATTACTACAAAATCTCTTAAGTTTTATATTGAATTGATTTTTAATTTCTATTACAAATATCTCAAAATGTCAAGAGAACGGAGAGATAACTCATAAGTTGATTTTCAATTTCAAGAGATATCTACACAATTTTATAAGTTATGGTCTCTATAAATTTTTCAATAGCCGTATGATATTAGGTACTCTTGATTTAAATATTGATCTCAAATATATTTTATTTAATGAACATTCAAATATTTTTATATACGGGAACAACTATATTATTAATTTAAATATTTTTATAAATATTATTAAAACAAAAATAATATTTATAAACGGGAAAAAATACTTTGTTCATTCAAATATTTTTATATAAAAGAACAACTTTACTATTGATTGAAATATTTTTATAAATATTGTTAAAATAAAAATAATATTTATATACCGAAAAAAATACACTGTTGATTTAAATATTGTTGTATACGAAAAAATTATTATCGTTATAAACGGGACCACTTTACTACTGATATAAATATTAAATAATATAAATTTATCAACCATTATTTTTAAATATGTGAAAAATATAAGGGGGCTTTAAAAATATTGAGTATATACGGGAACAACTTTACTACTGATTCAACAATTGTTATAAACGGGAACAACTTTACTACTGATTCAACATTTTTTTTTTTTCACAATTATTTTTTACATAGTATGTGTTTAGTAGTTTTTCTTAACAATAGATGTTTTTAAAAACTTATACAATTATCTTCCAATACATTTTTTCGTTTTTCTTTTTTTCAATAATATTTTAATATTTTCTAATTTATTTGAATTTTTATGACAAATTAGTGACAATTCTGCGGTCCACAACTGTACCCGCCCTTATAAAAATAAACTAAGGGCGTTGGAACTTATGTGAAAAAGATTAAAGGAACTTTTTAAAAAAACATATAGTAATTTTTTAATGTTTTTAAATAATTGTTTTTAAAAACCTATACAATTAACTTTTAAAAACTTATATAGACACTAGAAAAACATTTGGTTAATTGTTTTTAAAAAATGTTTATTTAATTTATTTTTAATTAAAAGAGAAATTATGTTCATTTAAAATGTTTGTTAATTTATGTTTAAGTTAGTATTTAATTATTTTTTAAATACTGTGAACCTATACAACTAATTGAATTTTTAGAACGGGAACATGAAGTTAATAATCAAAATATTGAATATTAACGGGAATTTGAAGTTACTGATAGAAAATTTGAATATTAACGGGAACATGAAGTTACTGATCAAAATATTAAATATTAACGGGAACATGAAGTTGCTAATCAAAATATTGAATATTAACGGGAATTTGAAGTTACTGATGGAAAATTTGAATATTATCGGGAACACGAAGTTACTGATCAAAATATTGAATATTAACGGGAATTTGAAGTTATTGATAGAAAATTTAAATATTAACGGGAACACAAAGTTACTGATTAAAATATTGAATATTAACGGAAACATGATTACTTATCAAAATATTGAATATTAATGGGAGCATGAAGTTAATGAGCAAAATGTTGAATATTAACGGGAACATGAAGTTACTGATCAAGATATTGAATATTAACGGTAACATGAAGTTACTGATCAAAATATTAAAAATTAACGGGAACATGAAATTTCTGATCAAAATATTGATATTAACGGGAACATGAACCCACTTATTAAAATATTGAAAATTATTAGGAACATGAAGTTTCTGATCAAAATTCTTAGTTGTGGAAAATGAAAATAAAATAGCTGATCAAAATTTTGAACACGATTGTTTTTTTTATTGGGTGTTATGATTTTAATTTTTTTTATTTACAATAAAAAATTTATATTTTCGATTTTTTTTATGTTTCATAACATAACTGATGACGTATCCGCGGTCCACGCCGGAACCCGTGCGGACGCACGGGTTTCCCACTAGTTAATATGAAAATATATATCCAACATGATTTAATATAAAAAAAAATACGTTTGGTTATAATTTTTCACTATAGTGAACTAGCATTTTATGGAATGGTGTTAATAAGCACAATATTAAGCCTTTTTCTATTTTATCAAAGACTGTTTTTTTTATCTAATTTGTTAATTTTTTTAAATAATCTTTTTGGTATTCCTCTCCCTCTAATTATTTTACACCAAACAGTTTCCTTTCTACATTACAACCATTTAAATCTATTTTTACCATCTTTTCTACACGTTACTCTAATATTTTTTAATATTTTCATTTGAATTCTTTTCTCGTTTAGCATTATCACACATTTAATACAACATTTTCATCTCTATTATACTTTATTCTCATATTGATTATTAACTGCTCAACATTATATCTCGTACACCATCACATATCTTACTGTTGTTTGATAAATTTTTTCCTTCTTCTTGAGTCGTACTTTTGTGTCACATAGAATCTTTGAGACCCTCCTTCATTTCAACCACATAGCTTGGATTCGTTAATTTACATTTCCTTCTATTTCTCCATCATTTTGTATTATGGACCAAAAAGATTTAAAACAAGTGACTTGTAGTATGATACGGTCTCCGACTTTCACCTCCAAGTTAGAAATACCTTTTTTTTTTGTTGCTAAACTTACATTCTATATAGACTTAGGGTTGAACTTTGGTGCAATCGTATTGTTATGGGAAAATTGTAAGTCACTCCATTTTGCGTCCGCACACTAGTTGATATCCCTCATACATATTTTGAATAGCTTGAGTACAGGCAGTCCTGACCCCTCCATCACATATTAAATATTGAATATCTATCACAAAATCTCTTTAGAAAATCTATCACACGCCTTTTTCATATCAACAAAAATTAAGTGCAAGTCTTGTTAACCCATCTGATACCACTCCATCACATATCATAGTAAATATATCCATTACATGGTCGAACTTCAAGGCATAAACCAAATTGATTATCAATAACTTGAGTCTCTTTTCTCAGTCTCCATTCAATTACTCTTTCTCATAACTTCATGATATACCTCAAAAGTTTAATATACAAAATTAGCAAAAGAAAAAAGTTATATCCCCTTTGTTCTTATAGATGGGAACTAAAGTGCTTCTTGTTTCTCCATCCGACATTTTTTTACTTCATAATTTTGATAGAGAGTTTGGCGATTTATTCATTGTCTTTATCTTCAAGAATTTTACATACTTCAATAGATATGTTTTCAGGTCCAACCACTTTTTTATTTCTCGTCATTTTCAACATTTCTCTTACCTCGTGTTACTTGTAACACCTCGACTTAATTAGTCCTTTATTTAATTATTTATTTAATATAATAGATTAATTTATTTATATAATTATTTATGTGATTTGTGACGTTTTTGGCCGGTGACGACATTTGTGGTAAATTGTGATTATTTAATTAATTTTGGGTGGGAATAAATTAATGGAATTTGAAAGAATATTAAAAGTTGGGGTAAAAATTAAAATAATAGAGAATTAGGTGGTTAGTAGAGAGAAGCTCATGTTTTAGTTGGGCAAAATTTTGAATTAAGACTAGTTAGTTAGATTATTTTATATATTTAGAAAATGAGAAGAAATAACGGGTTTTTTTAGAGCATTTTGCCAGATTGTGAAAAAGAGAAGAATAGGAGAGCTAGGGTTTGGAGGAGAGGACCTTAGAGATTGTTTGAGAGCTTGATTTTTCTGGAATTACAAGGTAAGGGGAGGAGGGGGAGAGATTATTTATCTAAGGGTGCCTAAATCATGAAAGAGTATAAAGGTTTCCCTTAACCTCTAATAGGGTTTCTCTTTTTAAAATTACTTGATGATAATCTGTTAAATGATGATGAACCTTTGTTTATATGTCATGAATTGATGTGAAATTGTGTTTGTTGTTATGGTGTTTTAGTGTTCATGAACTAATTGATTCAATGATGAATTTGATTTGAAATTGAGTGTTTTAGGGTATGAACCAAATCGAGTAATTCATGATGAAAATGATAGATTAGTGTTAATCGGTGAGCAATTGATGTGTTTGATTATGATATAATGTGTATTTGATGTATTTGAACCGATATAATAAGGGTTAGAATGAGGTATGAGAGATAGGAGATGAAGAGGATGAAGTACGTATGAGAAAACTGAGATTTTTGCGTTCTGGGCTTGGGTCAATCGATTTACACCATATGTCAATCGATTGCACGCTTGTTATTTTACAAAAATCTGGAAATATTAACTATGTCAATCGATTGATGCTGGGAATTAATCGATTGCATGCAACTAATAAGCAAAAAATTAAAAAGGCAATGAGTAAATGACTTTGATGTCAATCGATTGACATCCCATGTTAATTGATTGATGTTGGCTTACTTTTGAAAGTTTTATGAACTAAACCATATTTTATTATCCGACGATTTATACCATAATTTTAGTTCTGTAGATCTAAATAAAATTTCGTTTGAAGCATCACAAAGCTAGTGCACCGAGCTACCTCATGGTAGTGCCTTGTGAGATAATTGATGTGTAAATGTATGTTCAATGTTTGAATATATGTTATGAATTGTATATATAAGTTTGTAAATTATTATACATGTTTGTTTGTGATCGACGAGAAAAGTGGTTTGGATTGAGAACTACTGGTGATGCATCAAATGCATGATGGATTACAGTCAAAGTGGGGTGTAATCATTGCTATGTTGTTGTTATTGTTATTGTGCGATTGGTTACAGTCGGAGTGAGGTTGTAATCATTTATTGTGTTGTTGTCATTGCATGATTAAATGCCATGCATCATATCTTGTCATTGTTGTGAAAGAGTCGAGTCACGAGTTCATAATGAGGACTAGTGACTTGTCCCAAGCTTAGAGTAGGGCTCGGGGTTCAGAGTGGGGACCCGGTTCGTATGAAGAATCAAATATTGAGTCAGTACCGCATGCATATAGAGTTGAGTTGTGAGTCCAGTTAAAAGTGTGGATTGAGACAAGAATGAGTTGAGTCGATGTTGCATTGCATTACATAATGGTTGTGCAAATGAGATGTTTGTGTATTGATGAATACTCTTGTATGATTTGTGTGGTTGGTGATTTATCATGATATGGGTGAAATATGAATACGTGATATTTTCGCGCATGTTGATATGTGCATAATTGTGATGTGTGAATCTACTCTGATTATTTTGTACACCAATTATTATTTGAATGTATTCTCACCCCCTTTTTTTGTTATTGTGTCTGTGCTCCTCTGGAGTACATATAATCTAGTACCTAATAAGAAGCTTGAGGTTGAGGACAATGTTGTGCCTCTTTAGTTGCTTGTTGATTGAGTCTTATAGTTTGAGTCATTTTTTTATGTAACACGAGGTGAACGAGTTGTTCTGTTATTTATTTTATGTTGCATATCTTTCCCTTGATTTTGAAGATGAACGAATTTTCAAACTAATAATGTTGTTGAGGCTTTTAATGTTAACTATTTTATAATCTCGTTGCTTATCAAATGAGTTAAATTTCAAATTATGTCGTTCAAGAGTGTGTCATTGATGTTTGAGTAGCATCCTACTTAGAGGATAATTGTGTGATGCATGCTTTATTGAGTTAATTGTCGAGCCGAGAAGTATGGTGTTACATAGTGGTATCAGAGCATGTCGGTATATCCGGTTAGTTTTTTGTCACATTGTTTATTCCCTAGTATGCGACATATGTATAAACACTGTTGATGCATGTTTCTTTTAATAGCTATTCGCTGGTGTGCAAAGAAATGGATGGAAGACATGATCATGCAATTGTTGATGGTTTGGAGTCGGTGGCTCAGGCGCTGCAGGGTCAGTAGAACCAGGCCGATGATGAGTTCCATGGATTAGGGAAATTTTAGAGAAACAAACTGCCAACCTTCAAGGGAAGATATGATCTGGAGGGTGCTTAGGCATAACTCAAAGAGATTAAGATTTTTCGAGTGATGGCTTACACTGAGAAATAGAAAGTATTGTTTGGTACTCATATGTTGTCAGAGGAAGCTGAAAACTGGTGGGATAATGCACGTCAGAGACTGGAGGTTGTAGGTACTGAGGTTACTTGGGTTGTGTCAAGGGCTCATTTCCTATATAAGTACTTTCTTGAGGATGTGCGCAATAAGAAGCATATCGAGTTCCTTGAGTTGAAACAAGGAAATTTGACAGTTGCAGAGTATGCTGCTAAGTTTGAAGAACTGGTAAAGTTTTGTCACACTATAATAGTGTGGATGCTAAAGGGTTGAAGTGTATCAAGTTCGAGAGTTGCTTGAGACCCAAGACTAAGCAAGGTATTGGGTATCAGGAGATTCATCGATTTTCTAGGTAAATGTGTAAAAGGGAAGAATATATGATGAGGATAATAGAGCCCGGTCTGCTCACTATAAGAGTTTTAGTGGGAAGAAAAGGAAATATCAGAATCATGGGAAGTCGTATAGTGCTTAAGCTAATAAAGGAAAGTAAAAGGTTGACCTGAAGGTTGCAGGTGGGAAAGAGCGAAGTGGGGGGAGGGACTTCTACTTTTGTGAGATGTTTTAGATGTGGCGAGTTTAGGCATTGTGTTGTTGAGCGCAAGAGCACAACTGTGAATTACTTCAAGTGTAGAAAGCCAGATCACCGAGCTACTCAATGTAGGAGTAATAGTCTGACTTGCTTTAATTGTGGAGAGCGGGGTCATATTAGTACTCAATGTAAGAAACCTAAGAAGGCTCAGTCTGGAGGGATTTTTTTTAATTTAAGTGGAGCAGAGACTATTGCATCTGATAACCTGATTTGAGGTACATGCTTTATCAATAATATTCCCTTGATTACTGTTACTGATACAGGTGAGACACATTCGTTTATATCTGTTAAGTGTGTGTCAAGGTTGAATTTGGAAGTGTCTGCTATTAGTGGTAGCATGGTCATTGATACCCCAACTAATGGTTTAATGACTATTTTATTGGTGTGTTTGAATTGTCCTTTGACAAATTTTTGGGCAGGATTTTGGGATTGACTTAGTGTGTTTGCCTCTAAGCCAACTTGATGTTATTCTAGAAATGAATTGGTTAGAGTTCAACCATGTGTTTATCAATTTTTTTATAAACCGATGAAGTTTCTTAAACCCGAGGAGAGTACGGAGTCGAGTTTCATGACTGCGAAACAGGTAGAGTCGTGTTCGTATCCTTGAGTGGGGGAAGCGATAGAATGATTACGGATCTACCTATGGTGTGTGAGTTTCCCGAAGTGTTTCCAGATGACATTAGAGATTTGTCGCCGGAGTGTAGTGGAGTTTGCTATAGAGTTAGTACCTAGTACTAATCCTATGTCAATGGCTCTTTATATAATGTTTGCTTCAGAGCTGAGTGAGCTGAAGAAAAAGTTGGAGGATCTACTTGACAAGAATTTTGTTCGACCGAGTGTTTCTTCGTGGGGAGCGCCGATGTTGTTAGTTAAGAAGAAAGATGGTAGCATGAGGTTGTGTGTTGACCATCGACAAATAAACAAGGTTACTATCAAGAATAAGTATCCACTTTTGAGGATTGATGATCTGATGGATCAGTTGATTGGTGCTTGCGTGTTTAGCAATGTTGATTTGCATTCGGGTTATCAACAGATTTGTGTGAAGTCAGACGATATTCCGAAGACTACAATCAGAATGAGATAAGGTCACTTTGAATATTTAGTGATTCTTTTTGGAGTGTCTAATGCGCCTGGAGTGTTCATGGAGTACATGATAGAATATTCTTTTCGTACTTAGATCATTTTATGGTTGTGTTCATCAACGATATTTTGATATATTCAAAGTCTGGTGAAGAGCATACAGGGCATCTGAGAGTTATGTTGCTAACCTTGAAAGAGAAGAAATTGTATGAGAAGTTATTTAAGTGTGATTTCTGGTTGAAGGAAGTGAGTTTCCTTGGTCATGTGATATCCAATGGTGGTATCACAAAGGATCCATCAAAGATAGATCTGGTGTTGCAATGGGAAACTCCGAAGTCTATTACTGAGATTAGAAGTTTTCTTAGTTTAATTGGTTACTACAGAAGGTTCATTGAAGGCTTTTCTAAGTTAGAATTTCATTTGACTTAGTTGACTCGAAAGGGTTAAGCATATGTATGAAGTGTTCAGTGTGAAAAGAGTTTTAAAGAATTCAAGAAGAAGCTGACATCAGCTCTAATGTTGATTTTGCCGAGTCCAAGACCTAGGCAGAAAAGAGAGAGAGGGTGACATAGACTTAGGAATCCTATTTTGTAAAGTAGGGTTTAGGTTTGGGAGTCGTAGGTTTCTTTTGTAAGTCTCCCTCTGTATCGATTTGATGCAGTGTGGTAGACATAGATACTTGTACAGATTCAGAAGCCCGTAGGCAATGAATCGTGGAGTGTTCTTGGATGAAGCTTTGAAGCAAATCCAAGTTAACTTGTTAGTCAAGGATGCTTGACTGAACTTTGTATTGGAAGGGGTGTCTTTCAATAGGTAGATACAGTTATGGTGTAGTAACTGTTAGATAATCACAGGTTGTGATTTAGGGAGTGAGATGGGCTTCTCTTATCAATTAGATGTGACTTCTAATGATAAAGACTTCATTGGGTAGTGATAGGTTAGCGTGGGTGCTTTTTGTAAACCTGAGGTTGTTTACATAAAAATATACTACTGATAGTGATTTCTTCTTCCTGGATTGGTATCCCCCAGATGTAGGTGAGTTGCACCGAACTGGGTCATCATATTCTGTGTTGTTTATCATTCTGCTATTTTCAGTTCAGTCTTGATTAACATGTTGAATCAGATGTCGTAACATCTGTGATTATGCAGTTCTGATATTCAAGGTATCAGTCTGTTGTTTTTATTCTTCTGTGTTTAAATGTTTATGCAGAACAATGTCGTGACATGTGTTAGGACATCTACTATCTGCATTGCTAGAATTTCAATTGGTATCAGAGCAGGCATCCTGTCTATTTCTGGATGAGTTCTTTGGGAGATACTTTCTGCCGTTTAAACAAGGAGGAGTTTTGAAGATCAGATCAATCAACTCAGACATACTCAAGGGTATTAATGGATGGGATGGATGTTCTGGATCGAAGGTAACAACCCGGTGGTTGTTCATGTTGCTGAGGAGGTTCTACAACAACTGCAGGAGAAATGGCTAGTTCTCTTGTTGGGGTGTCTTATAAGATGTTTTGACATCTTATTAGGGCAAGCAGAATTTGTTCCTTGGTGGTTCTGCTGCATGTGTTTCTGATGGAAGAGCTCTAGAATTATGGGATTTCTGAGTTGTTACTGAAGACAGATGGTGGAAGATCTCAAACGTCGGCCTCTATATGTGAAGATATCTGCATTCTTTTATTCCAAAGTCGGGAGCAATGGAATGAAGGAAGTTGTTGGAAGATGTCTGTTATGGTGACTTGGTACTTGGAAGCTTGGTTCCATGCTACAGTGTGAAGTCAGTTAAAGAGGAGAGGAGTTGAGTTTAAGTTTATCAAGTTCTTGCTCTGGAAGTTTGATAAATTATTGATCAGCTAGGTTGTCAAAGATACTTGAGAATTCTCTCAAGTCCACTCATAAAGGCGTCTCAGTCATGCATCTGGAGTCTTCTAGTTATTCTTCTGACTAGAAGTGTTTCTATGAAACACAACCTGAAGAAAGTAGAGGTGATTTATTTTCACCATCCAAAACAGAAAGAAAGGATTCATCTCTCTTAACCCTAAGGGTGGATCCAATCTGATTAGAGTTCTCAGAATTGTTGAGGTAAATAAGGTTCGTTCAGAGAGAATCTTAGTTACTTGAGTCAAGGGTGGCAGCCTTGGTATCTCAACACTGTGTCAAAGAAGATACTTGCAAAAGATTGAATACTTGATAAGTGTTTATGAAGTGATCTGGTGGAGCTTAGCTACAACAGCAGCGAAGAAGGGTTATTGGACAAGGATTTAAGATCAATTGCTATTTGTGGAATTCACAAGTATTTAATTAATTATCCTTAAAAGTCAAGATTGTTGATGTTGGAACATCTCATCATCAGAGTTTGTGCCGAATCATGGGAGGGGTATTACATACGCTTTAGCATCCGTTTTAGTCTTTGGTGTTGACCTAAGAATGGGCTTCAGTCTGGTATGACAGAAGCATGTGATCTCTAGAGAGTTTCCTGGCAAGAAACTGGTCTGGACTTTGATGTTGTTGAAGATGAAGATGAAGACATCATAATCTTGATGGTTATTTCTTGGATCAGTTTATTTCTGATCAGGGTACTGAGGAGCATGGGATCTTGCTCAATTTGAAGGTCAAGGTTAAGTGGCAGTTATCTCTGACTTTCTACAGACTGCTCTACTAAGGAAAGTGGTATTCTTTGGTATGGCTATGGTGTAGTCTAGGACTACTTTATCTTTTGAAGATTCAGACGTGGCAGGTGTGAAGTCTTTGGAGTTTCAAAGCAGGATGAAGGTTGTCTACTCAAACTTGGTTGTTGAATCAAGTCTATGAGAGTATGGAACTCTTGTTCTGTAAAAGGAAGTAGGTTCTTCTAAGTGGCAGAAGGAGGAGCTGAATTCAACAGCTGGATGTCATATTAGAATCTTCTGACATCTAGCTTAACATCAGAATCTCAGCTGATGATGTGGCACATCAGCTAAAGATAAGGTGATCTACAGGAGAATGGAAGTTATGGATGCTTCAAAAAGGTCTATCTCATACAGTTTGCGGGAGCTGTGGTTTGAGAAGATGTTACATGTCTAGAGGCTTGGTGAATCCAAGATGTCTTGCTATGGAGCAAATAGTTCATGTGACTTGAAGATCAAATTTCATTGGTGGATCAGTGTATCTTGTGGGAGTTTTGAAGAAAAGTGAGATCAATCAAAAGGTGGCATTTGGTTGGTTTCATATTGTACATTCAAGCAGGATGCTTGAAACTGATTGCTCTTCTGCTGAAGGGTGGTTGGTTGAAAACGTAAGGAGGATCTAGTTCATTTTGGAGCTTGTGGAAGAAGTTCTCAGTTTATGAAAGATTGCCTTCTTTTGGTGGATGAGAGTTTATTTCTCTCTGGGTTTCTAAAGTTCTCTTTGTTCAAGCTGGTGGCGTAGTGTTGTGTGAAGATCTTCGTTTAGATTACTATGCAGATAGTAAGTCCAGTGGTGGAGCGTATCAAAAACCATGGTGTGTGGTGTCTGTGATGTGTGAAGGATGTCCTAACTGATGTTAGAACATTTTCTGGGTTGGTTATCCTTGGAGTAGGATACTAAGTTCTGAGTGTGGAACTTGACAATCACATCTTGTCTAAGAAGTATTTATCTTACCATACGGGAGAATGATGGGTAAAGGATTGTCTTGGAAGTCTGATGTGAATGGGACATGCTAGAAGTTGATCAGTTGGTGCTTGTGGAGCAAATGGGCTAAAGATTTCTGGAGCATGTGTTTGACGTTCTTCAAGTGCGAAGAATATCTGGGTGAGCTAGCAAACTAAGGGGCCTTGTGCATCTCTTTGAGGAATGTGAAGCATTCTGATTCAATTGGGTTGTATCTCAGAGAACAAGGAGATTCATACATGGGAATTCAGGAGGAGTTCGTGTGGTGTATGGATGATTTCTGAATGAGAGGGATTAATGAAGCTTTGATCTCAATCCAAGAGTTTGTTGATTATGGTCCACGGATGCGTTCTGGGTATTCACACACTATATGATCATGAAGTTGTCATGAGATATCATGTAGTGGCTTTGGATGGTTCTTGATGAAGAAGCATCTGTTGAGAAAGATAGGGGAGAACTTCTATCTGATTTATGTACTGGTGTGGTACATGATTTGCTTGAGGGTCAAGCAGTAGGTGAATGTGTTCAGCAAGTGTGTTGAACTGAGGGTGCGTTCTTGAAGACATGAAGATGTGTCTTATGTTTTCCATTCATTTAGGGTGTTCTTCTGGAAAAGGAGCACTGGTTGTCTACGACAGGGGGAGTTAGATCTCTGTCTCAGATATATAGCTGCAATGATGCGACTGGCTATCAAGATTGTTTGTGGTTTCAAGCAGTTTGTGATAGATTGCCTCAGGTGAGGGTGATATGTCAGATAAGACATCGTGACATTGCTCTAGTGGTACAAGTATCTTAGGAATTTCTGCTGATGGAAAGGTCTATGGAAGAATTATGTAGTAAATAGGTTTGCTAATTCTGGATTAAGGGAGTGTTTCAGAATAAACAGAAGATGGGTGTAATTATAGTCCTGCCTGTGGGGACCATAAATCTGAAAATATCAGGTTAGGTGTCAGGACACTATTCAGAAGCGGTTTCAAGGACAAGTCAGAAAAGATGGAATCTTTCGAAACTAACTGCACTCCTTGACTAGTCTTTTGTTTGGATTTGCTCTACCTGCATAACCTCTTAATATTTAAGGAAGATCGAGCTGGAACATCTTTCTTAGGTTGAAATCAAATGAGTTTTGTTCGGGTGTGGGTAAGCATTATTTGGGTTTGGGTCTGCATGGGTCCCTTTTGCCATCTTTTGGCTAAAAAGGGGGAGAATGATTGTGTTGTTGCTATGGACTGGCTGTGTGCATTTGAGTTGCTGATTTGCATAATTGTCTCAAAGGATGTTCTAATGTTAGTTCTAACATCCTGAAATTGTGTTTTGTGATCAGAGTTAAGAAGCAAGTGTGTACTTTGTGTCACCATGGAATGAAGAGGTTATTTTCTCCCTCCTTCCACTGCCTGCACCATCAAGCTGAAGAATGTTTTAGCCAAAATTTGTCAAAAGGGGAAGATTGAAATATCAAATGGTTTGACTAAATTTTGGAAAAACATAATGGTGGAAAAGATGCTCCAACATGAAGATTTATGCCCCAGACCAAAGATGTCGAATAGAATGTCACAACATGTAGATTCGACATCATGTCACAACAAGTTTTGTTTCAAATCTGTTCCAAGATTCAAGGCGCGATTGGCAGTGGATCAAGGATCAAAGATATGAAGCCCAACAAATCAGAATACTATAAAAGAAGACCAAGACCTAGGCAGAAAAGAGAGAGAGGACGACATAGACTTAGGAATCCTATTTTGTAAAGTAGGGTTTAGGTTTTGAGAGTCGTAGGTTTCTCTTGTAAGTCTCCCTCTGTATCGATTTGATGCAGTGTGGTAGACATAGATACTTGTACAGATTCAGAAGCCCGTAGGCAATGAATCGTGGAGTGTTCTTGGATGAAGCTTTGAAGCAAATCCAAGTTAACTTGTTAGTCAAGGATGCTGGAATGAACTTTGTATTGGAAGGGGTGTGTTTCAATAGGTAGATACAGTTATGGTGTAGTAACTGTTAGATAATCACAGGTTGTGATTTAGGGAGTGAGATGGGTTTCTCTTATCAATTAGATGTGACTTCTAATGATAAAGACTTCATTAGGGAGTGATAGGTTAGCGTGGGTGCTTTCTGTAAACCTGAGGTTGTTTACATAAAACTATACTACTGATAGTGATTTCTTCTTCCTGGATTGGTATCGCCCAGATGTAGGTGAGTTGCACCAAACTGGGTCATCATATTCTGTGTTGTTTATTATTCTGCTATTTTTAGTTCAGTCTTGATTAACATGTTGGATCAGATGTCATAACATCTGTGATTATGCAGTTCTAATATTCAAGGTATCAGTCTGTTGTTTTTATTCCTCTGCGGTTAAATGTTTATGCAGAACAATGTTGTGACATGTGTTAGGACATCTGCTGTCTGCATTGCCAGAATTTCAGATATTGTGATGCATGGTGAATTGTGTGGTGTTGTGGGGTAGTCTGAGTTAAAGGAATATTGAGGCATTTAGAATTAGTAATTAATTAAGATTATTTTATTAGTAATAATAATAGAATACTTTGGATATTTAGATTATTATTATTGTTATTATTTAAAATATTTAAGAGAACCATTAAGGGTAAGACGGTATTATTGGGAAGGTTAAGTGAGGGTAATGTGGGAAATCATAATTGGGGTCCAAGAGGTAGGTTTGATAAAAAGAAAAGTGGGAATTTGGGGAGTTATTCTGTGCAATCGTAAGAAGTGAAGAGAACAGAGAAAAGGAGGCTAGGGCACAAAGAACAAGAGAATCAACCGTAGAACCCCAAAGAATGATATGTTGCTGGAAAGTTCGAGGTATGGGGGTTAATCCGGGTTAATATGTCTGATATGGGTTAAAGGTAGAGGTAGTTTGTGTGTTCTGTGTTTATGATGAATTTTCGTATGATGAATCTGTGATGAGTTTATAATGAATTTTCGTATGATAAATATGTGATGAATTCTCGTGGATCTGTGTTGATCGATTTCTGTTATGAATCTGGTATGTGTTGTTATAATTGATGTGGAATTCGTGTGGATAATTGTAGTTGTTGTGATGAATATGTGAAAAAAAAAACCAGATCTATAAATTAAGAAAATTAGAACTTGGTAACTAGAAGAAAATTGATGAAAATAGAGAAGTAGGACTAGGACTTAGATCTGTGAGGAATCGAAGCATGTTTTGGGTCTGATATGGAGTTTTGAAGGTGCTGCAATGTGGAGAATTTCGTGCACATGCGAAATATGAGTTTTTGGAGGAACTTCTGGCCATACGCGTAAGGGGGGAGCCTTATGCGTATGAAGGGGACATCCCCAGGGTGTTACGCATAGCATACACACCCGTCCCCAAAGCCAGCACGACCCTCTGCCAATATGCATAGTGTACGCATAAGGAGAGTAGGGCCATACACGTATGGGAAGCCATTACACTTATGGGAAGCTGGGAGTGAAGGGGCATACGCATATGGGAAGCCATTAGGCGTAGGGAATTCTTGGGAAAGGAGCCTTACGTGTATGGACTAGCCATTACGCGTAATGGGACATTGGAGGGGATTTTTGAGAGGAAACCTCTCTAGTGATACGCGTAACACCCAATGTGGTACGCGTATGAGAGGCCTGGGCAGGTGGCCCTACGCATATGATACGCAGGCCAGTGGGCGAGGAAAGGAGCCATACGCATATGGGGCATGGCCATACACGTATGGGCAGGGTTGCTGACAGATTTGTCCGTTTTTGCGATTTATGTCCCATTTTTGTCTCTGATGCAGTTTCCTTGAAACGTAAGATTATGATGAGGTAATAAAACATGAGTAAACTAGTGATGATGGTGAATGGGGTAAAAATCGGGAAGTTTTGACGTGACGATGATGACATGACGAATTGTGAGGTAAAGTGGCGAATCGTGATGAGTGTGAATTGATGTTGTATTATAATGGTGTTAATGATTCATGAATGATGATGCAACCTTGACGATTTTATGACGATAATTATTATAACTTTTTGCATCATGCATTCATGGTATAGTTGGGACTCTGGTCCATTTGGTGGCTTCAATCCCATTGTGTGGATTGAAGTGTTTTGTGACGTGCTCCGGTTCTTGTGTAGAATCGATCCTATTGGTGGGAATCTTTGGAGGGTGATGGCATAGTGTCCATAAATTATGACGAATTGGTACCACGTGCATGAGTCTATGATGTTACATTTGCATATTGTGGGACATTGCATTCTATTGATGTAATTGATGCGTTAATGATGTTTGTGAATGACTTGGTGATGTTTGTGTTGATACTTTATCTTTTGCTTATATCTTATATATTGATTCGTGATTACTCACCCTGCCTGTTTGAATGTTGCCTCCACGTGGGTAACGTGCAGGTGATCAGGCTTAGCTCTCTTGGCGCATGAAGATTTAGCATTTTGAAGTATTTTGTTTTCTCGATTAGAGGGTCTTGCTCTGATATGTAACACTGGGTCGGGACGTTTGAGTCGAACGATTTACGTTCTTTTATTTGTTGGCATGATGATGTTTATGATTTTGTTTTAATAAAATTTTTGGATTATAAACTATTTTAAATTTTGATTTCCGCTGTGTGATGTTTAAATAAATTCATGAATATGTGTTACGGAGCAGGTGGTTATTTGATGTATTGTGACGAAATGTGACGCCATTTTTGGGACTTTACTCTGATATAATTGTTGTATTTATTCGTGATGTTTGTTGGGTAGAAAAGGGTGTTACATTAGTGGTATCAGAGCCTGGTCGGCCTGTCCGGCCAGGTTTTACATGATGTCAGTCCCTGTCAGTCGATGAGTGCGTGTTCACTGTCGATGATGTGTTTCTTCTAATGTTATTGATGGTGTGCATGATGTCTGGAAGAAACGATCGTGCTATAGCTGATGCGTTAAAGTCACTTGCTCAAGCGATGGCTCAGAACAATCAGAATGGTGGGGCTTCTGATGAGTTTCGCGCTTTGGGGAAGTTCTAGAGGAACAACCCGCTGACTTTTATGGGTACTCATGATCTAGAGAGTGCATAGAAGTGGCTGAAGGTGATGTAGAAGATCTTCTGGGTGATGGGGTGTACTGACGCACAACAAGTTCATTTTGGAACTCATATGCTGTCAGAAGAGGCCGAGGACTGGTGGGATAACACCCGTCAGAGACTGGAAGATGTTGGTACTGTCATAACTTGGGCTGTGTTCAAGCAAGAATTTTTGGGAAAGTATTTTACGAAAGATGCTCGCGGCAAGAGAGAGGTGAAATTCCTTGAGCTGAAACAAGGAAACATGACTGTGGCAGAGTATGCTGCAAAGTTTGAGGCGCTGGTGAAGTTTTGTCCTCACTACAACTGTGTTGATGCTGAGGTGTCCAAGTGTCTCAAGTTCGAGAATGGGCTGAGGCCAAAAATCAAGCAGGGTATTGGGTACCAACAAATTCGCAGGTATGCTGAGCTGGTGAATAAGAGTAGGATCTATGATGAGGATAGCCAAGCTCGATCTGCTCACTACAAGCATCTTAGTGAGAAGAAAGAGAAGGGGTAGTACAGAGGAAAACCTTATACGGCTTCACCTGACAAAGGGAAGCAGAAGGCTTCAGATGGGAAGAAGACAAGTGGGGGAGCAGCTCCCGCTTCTGTTAAGTGTTACTGGTGTGGCGAGCAAGACCACCGTGCTGAGGTTCGCACCAATAGTGTGTTGAGGTGTTACAGATGTGGTAAGAAGGGCCACAGAGCTACTGATTGCAAGGATGATGGTCCAAACTATTTTAATTGTGGTGAGAAGGGTCACATCAGTACCCAGTGTCAAAAACTGAAGAAGACCGCTACTGCTGCTCAGACCAATGGCAGAGCGTTTGCTTTGAGTGGTTCAGAAGTTCCAAAGAAGGATAACTTGATTCGAGGTACTTGTCTTATTAATAATGTTGAGTTGGTCGCTATTATTGATACCGGTGCTACTCATTCGTTTATTTCGTTTGACTGTGCTTCTAGATTGAGTTTGCAATTGTCTGATATGAATGGTAGTATGGTAATAGAAACTCCAGCTAATGGTTCTGTTACTACCACTTTTGTGTGTTTGAGATGTCCTTTGAAGATTTTTTGGAAGAGTTTTGTGATGGATTTGCTGTGGTTTTGTGATGGATTTGTTGTGTTTACCCTTGCACCAAATCGATGTAACCCTTGGAATGAACCGGTTGGAGCTCAACTATGTTCATATCAATTGTTATAACAAGACCATAGAGTTTCCTGAGTTTGGTGATAATGGGGAGTTGATGTTCTTGTCGGCTAAGCAAGTAGACGAACTTCTGGAAGACGAAGCTTTGGTGTTTTCAATGTTTGCATCGTTGCAGATCGATCGTGAAGCTGCGAGTGTCGAATTGCCTGTTGTCTGTGAATTTCCAAATGTGTTTCCAGATGACATAAGCGATTTGCCTCCAGAACGTGAAGTGGAGTTTGCAGTGGACTTGATACCAGGTACAAGTCTAGTGTCAATGGCTCCTTAAAGGATGTCCGCTTCGGAGTTAAGTGAATTGAAGCAACAATTAGAGGAATTGCTTGAGAAGAGGTTTGTTCGACTGAGTGTTTCTCCGTGGGGTGCTCCTGTGCTGTTAGTGAAGAAGAAGGACGGAAGTATGAGGTTGTGTGTTGATTATCAGCAGTTGAATAAAGTGACTATCAAGAATAAATATCCACTTTCGAGAATCGACGATTTGATGGATCGGTTTGTAGGCGCTTGCGTGTTAGTAAGATTGATTTGAGGTCTGGTTATCATCAGATTCGAGTTAAGCCTGATGATATTTCGAAGACAGCTTTCAGGACGAGGTATGGTCACTATGAATACACTGTGATGCCGTTTCGTGTGTCCAATGCACCTGGCGTATTCATGGAGTATATGAATCGGATTTTCCATGAGTATCTGGATAAGTTTGTTGTGGTTTTCATTGATGATATTCTGATATACTCTAAAGTTGAAGAAGAGTATGCTGAGCATTTGAGAACCGTGTTTCAAGTGTTGAAAGAGAAGAAGTTGTGTGCAAAACTGACGAAGTGTGAGTTTTGGTTGAAGGAAGTGATTTTTCTTGGCCATGTGATTTCAAGTGGTGGGATTGCTGTAGATCCTGCTAAGATTGATGTTGTGCTACAGTGGGAGACTCTGAAGCCTGCTACTGAGATACAAAGTTTTCTTGGGTTGGCGGGTTATTACCGTAAGTTTATCGAATGTTTTTCTAAGTTGGCATTACCTTTGACTCAGCTGACTCGAAAAGGTCAAGCTTTTGTGTGTGATGTAGCTTGTGAAGAGAGTTTTGTGGAATTAAAGAAGAGATTGACGACCGCTCCAGTGTTCATTCTTCCTAATCCTAATGAATATTTTGTGGTGTATTGTGATGCGTCGAAGATGGGTCTTGGTGGGGTATTGATGCAGAATGGTCAAGTTGTCGCTTATGCTTCCAGGCAGTTGAGGGTTCATGAAGTGAATTACCCTATCCATGACTTAGAGTTGGTAGCTGTGGTATTTGTGTTGAAAATTTGGAGACATTATCTGTTTGGCTCTAAATTCGAAGTGTTCAGCGATCATAAGAGCTTGAAGTACTTATTTGATCAAAAAGAGTTGAATATGAGGCAGAGAATGTGGTTGGAATTGTTGAAGGATTGTGACTTTGATTTGAATTACCATCTTGGTAAAGCAAATGTAGTGGCTGACGCATTGAGCAGGAAGTCATTGCATATGTCAATGCTTATGGTGAAAGAGTTAGAGTTAATTGAGCAATTCCGAGATTTGAGTTTGGTATGTGAAAAGACTCCTGACAGTGTGAAGTTGGGCATGTTGAAGTTGACTAGTGGTATTCTAGAAGAGATTAGAGTGGGACAACAATCTGACTTGAATTTGGTTGACCAGTTAACCTTGATCGATCAGGGTAACGGGGGTGAATTTCGGATTGATGAGAATGGGGTGATGAGGTTCAGAGATAGGGTGTGTGTCCCAAATGTTCCAGAAATTAAGAAGAGTATTCTTGAAGAAGGACATCGAAGTAGATTGAGTATTCATCCGATGCTACGAAGATGTACCAGGATTTGCAAAAGTTGTTTTGGTGGCCAGGTATGAAGAAGGATATTGTCGAGTTTGTTTATGCGTGTTTAACTTGTCAGAAGTCGAAGATTGAGCATCAGAAGCCTTTAGGTATGATGCAACCGTTGAATATTCTAGAGTGGAAATGGGATAGCATTTCCATGGATTTCGTGTCGGGGTTGCCGAAAACTGCAAAAGGGAATGATTCGATTTGGGTGATTTTGGATAGATTAACTAAATCAGCTCATTTCTTGCCGATGAAGATTAATCATTCTATGCAGAAGTTAGCTGAGGTGTACATTAAGGAGATTATGAAGTTGCATGGGATACCTTCAAGTATTGTGTCGGATAGAGACCCAAGATTTACATCGAGGTTCTGGAAGAGTTTACAAGATGCTTTGGGTACTAAGTTGAGGATGAGTTCTGCATATCATCCACAGACGGACGGTCAGACGGAAAGGACTATCCAATCCTTAGAGGATTTGTTGAGGGCTTATGTGTTGGATCACAGAGGATCATAGGATAGCCATTTTCCGTTGATTGAGTTCACGTACAATAATAGCTTTCATGCTAGTATTGGGATGGCGCCTATGAAGCTTTGTATGGGAGAAGGTGTAGAACTCTATTGTGTTGGTATGAATCGGGCGAGAGTGTTGTACTCGGACCTGAGATTGTGCAGGAGACAATTGAGAAGATTAAGATAATCCAAGAAAGGATGAGAGCTTCAAAAAGTCGTTAGAAGAGTTATCATGATAAGAGAAGGAAATCACTTGAATTCCAAGAGGGAGATCACGTGTTTTTGAGGGTGACGTCAGTGACTGGTGTGGGTCGTGCTTTGAAGTCTAGGAAGCTCACTCCACGTTTTGTTGGTCCATATCAAATCTTGCAGAGGATAGGAGAGGTAGCATATAGGATTGCTTTACCTCCGCCGCTTACGAATTTACATGGTGTGTTCCATGTGTCTCAGTTGAGGAAGTATATTCCGAATCCATCGCATGTTATTCAAATGGATGATGTACAGGTGAGGGATAACCTGACTATTGAAGCATTACCTGTGCGGATTGATGGTCGTGAAATGAAACAACTGCGGGGTAAGGATATATCTTTGGTGAAGGTGTTATGGGGTGGACCAGCTGGCGAAAGTTGGACTTGGAAGCGTGAAGATCAGATGAAGGAGTCGTATCCGACTCTGTTTCCTTCAAGTAATTTTCGAGGGCAAAAATTCTTTAAGTGGGGGAGAGTTGTAACACCCCAAAATAATTATAATATTTATTTAATTTATTTATTATGATTATTCGGTGAATTTTGATGGATATTGTTACGCATGGTGAATTGGGTGGTGTTGTGGGGTAGTTTGAGTTAAGGGAATATTGAGGCATTTAGAATTAGTAATTAATTAAGATTATTTTGTTAGTAATAATAATAGAATAATTTGAATATTTAGATTATTATTTAGATTATTATTATTGTTATTATTTAAAATAATTAAGAGAACCATTAAGGGTAAGACGGTATTATTGGGAAGGTTAAGTGAGGGTAATGTGGGAAATCATAATTGGGGTCCAAGGGGTAGGTTTGACAAAAAGAAAAGTGGGAATTAAGGGAGTTATTCTGTGCAATTGTAAGAAGTGAAGAGAACAGAGAAAAGGAGGCTAGGGCACAAAGAACGAGAGAATCAACCGTAGAACCCCAAAGAAGGATATGTTGTTGGAAAATTAGAGGTATGGGGGGTTAATCTGAGTTAATATGTCTGATATGGGTTTAAGGTAAAGGTAGTTTGTGTGTTCTGTGTTTATGATGAATTTTCGTATGATGAATCTGTGATGAATTCTCGTGGATCTGTGTTGATCAATTTCTATTATGAATCTGGTATGTGTTGTTGTAATTGATGTGGAATTCGTGTGGATAATTGTTGTTGCTGTGATGAATATGTGAACAAAAACCAGATCTTTAAATTGAGAAAATTAGGACTTGGTAATTAGAAGAAAATTGATGAAAATAATGACGTAGGACTAGGACTTAGATCTATGATGAATCGAAGCATGTTTTGGATTCGATTTGGAGTTTTGAAGGTGTTGTAATGGGGAGAATTTCGTGCAGATGCGAAATCTGAGTTTTTGGAGGAACTTCTGGCCATACGCGTAAGGGGGAGCCTTACGCGTATGAAGGGGACATCCCCAGGGTGTTACGCATAGCATACACACCCGTCCCCAGGGCCAGCACGGCCCTCTGCTAATACGTGTAGTGTACGCGTAAGGAGAGTAGGGCCATACGCGTATGGGAAGCCATTACGCGTATGGGAAGCTGGGAGTGAAGGGGCATACGTGTATGGGAAGCCATTACGCGTAGGTAATTCTTGGGAAAGGAGCCTTACACGTATGGACTAGCCATTACATGTAATGGGACATTGGAGGGGATTTTTGAGAGGGAAACCTCTCTGGTGATACGCATAACACCCAAGGTTGTATGCGTATGGGAGGCCTGGGCAGATGGCCCTACGCGTATGATACGTAGGCCAGTGGGCGAGGAAAGGAGCCATACGCGTATGGGGCATGGCCATACACGTATGGGCAGGGCTGCTAACAGATTTGTCCATTTTTGCGATTTTTGTCCCGTTTTCGTTTGTGATGCAGTTTCCTTGAAATGTAAAACTATGATGAGGTAATAAAACATGAGTAAACTAGTGATGATGGTGAATGGGGTAAAAATTGGGAAGTTTTGACGTGACGATGATGACATGACGAATTGTGAGGTATAGTGGCGAATCGTGATGAGTGTGACTTGATGTTGTATTATGATGGTGTTAATGATTTATGAATGATGATGCAACCTTGACGATTTTATGACGATGATAATTATGACGCTTTGCATAATGCATTAATGGCATAGTTGGGACTCCGGTCCATTTGGTGGCTTCAATCCCATTGTGTGAATTGAAGTGTTTTGTGACGTGCTCCGGTTCTTATGTAGAATTGATCCTATTGGTGGGGATCTTTGGAGGGTGATGGCCCAGTGTCCATCAATTATGAAAAATTGGTACCACATGCATGAGTCTATGATGTTACATTTGCATACTGTGTGACATTGCATTTTATTGATGTAATTGATGCATTAATGATGTTTGTGAATGACTTGGTGATGTTTGTGTTGATACTTTATCTTTTGCTTATATCTTATATATTGATTCGTGATTACTCACCCTGCCTGTTTGAATGTTGCCTCCACGTGGGTAACGTGCAGGTGATCAGGCTTAGCTCTCTTGGTGCATGAAGATTTAGCATTTTGAAGTATTTTGATTTCTCCGTCGATTAGAGGGTCTTGCTCTGATATGTAACATCGGGTCGGGACGTTTGAGTCGAACGATTTACGTTCTTTTATTTGTTGGCATGATAATGTTTATGAGTTTTGTTTTAATAAGTTTTTTGGATTATAAACTGTTTTAAATTTTGATTTCCGCTGCGTGATGTTTAAATAAATTCATGATGGTAAAATCCGTGTTATGGAGCAGGTGGTTATTTGATGTATTGTGACGAAATGTGACGCCCTTTTTGGGACTTTACTCTGATATAATTGTTGTATTTATTCGTGATGTTTGTTGGGTAGAAAAGGGTGTTACATCTAACATGTATGGTACATAAAGTTTATTGACCGACCTCCTATAGTATGACCTTCCTTATAGGTTGTTCTACGATTGCGTAATATAGCGCTACATTTTGTCTCGAATCGGAAACTAAGTCATTTTTGTAAATGAGATATTCATCCTCCTAGTCTCCATGGTATTGTGTGAAATAGATTGGATCTTTTATTTCCTAAGAGGGCTAGTGGCATACTTGTTGATTTTATCCAAGTTGGAGCCCTTCTCTTGGTAATGTATGAGACCATGTTTTCATGCGTGTGGATGTCTAGTTGAGTGTTCTCTAAAAAATGACAATTTGACCTTTCTTTCCTAATCACTAACTTACTAGCTTTTTTTTTTATTTGATCTTTACTTCAATTGTCATTTACTTTATGCTCTTTACTTATTGCAATTTACTTTATGCTTTTATTTTAGCATTACATATCATATTATAATATTGCTTTTCTCTTTGTCCACTTGGACTTATGTTTATACTTATTCTCTTTTTATTTTGTCCACTTGGACTTTCTTCCATTTTAAAACATTAGTAAATATTAAAACTTCTAAAAAAATTTGGTTACTTTCTTTCATGAACTTGAGTTACTATCCTATGCATTGAGGAGTTATGGACTTAGAAGTAGGACCTTGACCTTGGCTTGGGAATATACTTTGAGACTTGTTTGGAATCATCTGGTACCCTTGGCTTAAGGATTCTCTTGAGGACCTATATTGGTTATTATGATTTCATCTGATGCTGGAATTACTATTTACTTATTTGGCTTGCTTAAGGCTTAATCCAAAGGAGGGAACTCTTGATTGACTTGTGTCATGGGGTTTGCTAGCTTTTCTTGGTTAGATCTTTCTTTGTCCTTAGCTTTTAATTTTTGCTTTAGGATAGTCTCTTCATCTCGTCTCCATTCTTCAATTTTCAAAATCTTCTCCCTTTTTCAAAACTTTCTTCTCTAAACTAGAACCTCTTTTATAATAAACCTTGACTTTGTCAAGTGCATTTTCAAACTTTATTTTCTTAATAAATTCTAATCAATCTTAAGCATACTTTGACCATTTTCAAAAGACTTAAAAAACACTTGACCCATTCAAATCATTTTGTACCTTTGTGCACTTTTTGTTTTAAAACTTTTCATAAAGTTTAGACATGAGTCATTTAAAGTTGAGATATGATCCACCTATCCACATAGTATTGTTTGAAA
Organism: Lathyrus tuberosus; assembly: GCA_022829125.1. Classification (NCBI taxonomy): domain Eukaryota; kingdom Viridiplantae; phylum Streptophyta; class Magnoliopsida; order Fabales; family Fabaceae; genus Lathyrus; species Lathyrus tuberosus. The sequence continues at coordinate 6,311,641 of JALAZF010000327.1, read as the reverse complement.
TAGGTAGACATTTTTCCACCTTTGAGAGTTAGTGGCATACTTGTCGATTTTATCCAAGTTGGAGCCCTTCTCATGGTGATGCAAAGGTCCATTTTCACATACTTATGGGTGACTAGTTGAAGTTTTCTCCTTAAAATGACAAGTTGTCTTTTCATTTAAAATGAATCAAAACAAACCATTTTGGTTATTTTTACCACGAACTACGAGGTTTTGATCCTTCATTGCACTTTGTGGGTGTGGGCACGAGGCTCAGGAAGTCTTGTCAAACACAAAATATTAAAAAAATACTTCTCTTCTCATCTCCGCCATATTTTGCAAACAACACTTTTTATAAGCCAAATGCTAGATATACAAAGAGGTTCCTATAGAGTACTATAGACGTTTTGGGTGCTAACAACCTCCCTTTGCGTAACCAACCCCCTTACCTTGTCTCTGTTTATTTGTTCTTGTTTAAAACTTCATTAGGTTTTTTTCTCTCTTTTTCCTTTCCTTTGGATAAAATAAAAGTGCGGTGGCGACTCTTGTTTTGCGAGTTAAGTTAATCAATAGCTTAATCTCAAATTTTCCCGCTACACAAGGCTTTGTAACATGACATAATCGTAAAAGAATAATCATTGCCAGATTTCCAGAAAATACTGTCCTTCGTATCCAAACGCGGCCTAACCTTCAACAGCAACACCTTCATGGCATGAAAATCTTCTGTCAACTCAGAAGGCAGGTCCTACTTCAAAAGATCAAAATTCCAAGACCATAAGCCCTGTTCCCACAAGCCCATATCTGATACAGTATCTAACTTCTTCAAGGAATTTTCAAACATATCTTTGAATAAGATTCCCAATGGTACCCGCCCTATCCAACAGTTGTTCCAAAAAGATATATGCTTGCCATCTCCCACTTTGCATGAAAGTTCACGAATAAATCTCCCATCCTTCATTGAATCACCAATTTTCATCAAGTCCTTCCACCATAAAGACTCATCCCTCGCAGCCCCAAGCTTTCTTTTGAGCAAGATTCTAGACATTAAATTATTGTACCTGCATTCAAGAACTCCACGCCATATTGCACCAGGTTTCATGATGAGCCTCCATAACCATTTAGAAAGCAAGGTTGTATTGAAGATTGAAAGGTCTTTAATACCCAAACCACCACTACTTGTCAAGCATACCTTGTCCCAACTTACCCAAGTTATACATTGTTTATCGTGAGTGCCTGACCACAAGAAGTTTATTTGGATTGCAATCAACTCCTTAACCACTTTTGAAGGAACTTTAAAGAAAGATAGATGATGCACAGGAAGGTTGGTAAGAACTAAGTTGATGAGAATCACCCTGGCCCCCACTGAAATTAACTTCCCACGCCATGTTGATAATCTATATTTGAAGCAGTCCAACACCGGAGTCCAAAAGGAAAGTCTTCTATGGTTTCCCCCAACATCTAAACCAAAAAATCTGAAGGGAATGGGCCCAACATTGCACGCCATAAAGTGAACAGTAGAATTCAAGAATGAAGAATCTACCCTTATTCCAAATAGACTTCTCTTCCAAAAATTTATGCGTAGGCTTGGAAGTAATTCAAAACCTTTCAAGATTGATTTCAAACCCCATAAGTCTTCCCACGAGCCATTGCTGACAAGGATTGTGTCATCCGCAAATTGCACAAGGTTGAAATATTCCCCTTCCTTCACCTTGTAACCTTTCAAAATACCTATTGAAATTGCATTCCTCATCATCTCTACAAGGCCCTCAACTACTAACGAAAACAAGAAGGGGACAAGGGGTCCCTAGTTAAAGTCTTAAAGTCACTAGTTAATCCACCATTAACAATGACAAAAAGAAAGCAATTTAAAGCTCCTCCTTTAATCCAACCTATCCATTTAGGAAATAAATTCATCGCCACTAACACGTCCTCTAGGAATGCCCAGTCTACACCGTCATAGGCTTGTGCATAATCAACTTTAAAGATGATACAACTTTCTTTCCTTCTTCTATCCAAGTCTAATAGCTCGTTTACTAGAAGCACTCCATCAAGCATTTGTCTTCCCGATATGAATGATGTTTGTGTTTTAGACACCAACTTCCCTATGCCTATTCTCAATCTTGTTGCCATAATCTTAGAAATCACTTTGTAAATGCACCCAACCAATCCAATTGGTCTGTAATCTTCCAAGCTTTGTGGGTTATCTCTTTTTGGGATGAGCGCGATGAAGGAAGAAACCAAAGCCTTGGGTAAATTGGCACACTTATAAAAATGTTTTATAACATTTGAAACCTCACCACCCACCGTTCCCCAACAATGCTTCAAAAAATCGAGGTTGAAACCGTCTGGCCCCGAACTTTTATTGCCATCTCCGCTTGAGATAGCTACCCATATGTCTTCATCTGAAAAAGGTCCGGTCAGCATAACGTTATCCTCCTCAGACAGTTTGTTTAATGCATTCATGTTCAAATGCAATCCTACACCAACAACTTTCTTAAATTTATCTTCGTAGAAGGACTTGATGATGCTTTTCACTTGCTCTACCTCTTCCACAATCACGTTTCCAGAATTCATTATGGTAATATTATTTCTTCTAGACCTAACTTTGAGCAAGGCATGAAAATAACGAGAATTTGAGTCACCTTCATCGATCCATTTTGCCCTTGATTTCTGCCTGATAATACTCTCTTTACGTTTCAGATTATTCCAAATCTTGTTAATCTTTATGCTTCTCAGTTTGAGAAGCTCATCAGAATTTAATCCATCAGAGAAATTCAAATTATCTTCAACTCCCTTTAGGGTCTTCGCACCCGCCTCTACATTCAAATCCACCCACCCAAATATATTTTTATTCCACCACCTCAATCAATCTCTGAGAATTCTAAATTTTTCTACAAGAATACGACTAGGGCTGCCCACAATTTGGTTTTCCTTCTAGGTTTCTTCAACAAAATCCAAGAATGAAGGATTCTCAAATTGACAGTTAAAAACCTTGAAGGGTTTTGGCCCCCAATTCGACGTGTTTTCTTTTATCCAGATTGGCATGTGGTCTAAAACATCCTTCTCCCCCACCTACTGAGCCATCACAACCCATTTAGATAAAGACCTTCAGTAATCAAGAGCCTGTCAATTCTGCTCTTGCAACTTCCGTTGGCCTTAAACCATGTGAAACAATTACCAATCACCAGGACATCAATCAATTCCATTACTTCAATGAAAGTTGAGAACCCTACCATCTCCATAGCACTATTGCTACCTTTGCCCTTTCTTTCTTCATTTTACTTCACTGCATTTAAGTCTCCCGATACTAACCATTCACCTTGGGGAAGCTAACTTTTAGTCATGATAAGGTCGGCCCATAGACGTTTCTTCTCCGCTATGTTACATGAAGAATAAACGTTGAGTAGAAAACATGTTTCTCCCTTCCACTTACCACAAACCCCTAAGAATTTATTTCCTCAAAAGCTAAATTCAGACACAAATTGATATTTTCTCCACATCAAAAGTAATTCACCAGATTAAGGAATTGAATTTGTTGCTGACCAGTCCACATCACCCAAGCCCCATATAATCTGAACGCAAGACTCCCTCACTTCTTGTAACTTAGTTTCCTGAATAAATCATACATTCGCCCTCCCCTCTACTAGGATTTGACGCACCCTTCTTTTCTTAAGAGAGGATCCACACCATCGAACATTAAATGACATGCAATTTATGGAACCCTAATTTCTGCCCCCTTCCTCTCTTCAAAATTCTTCCTATCTCAGTGTTCTATTTCTCTAATAATTCTTTCAAACACCTTGTCATCTTCTTGCCCTTCAACTCCCATCTCTTTGATGGAATTCCAAACCTTGGTCGGAATATTATCAATAGTCTTTAAGATTATATTGTTTTCATAGTTAAAATATGAATCACTGATTGATTCACAACATAAAATGGACCCTCCTAAGTATTATGATACAACGCCACCCTCCTTAATTGAGCAATCACAACTACTCCTATTAGATTCCACCGCTCTCTGAGGTGGAATTTTAGAGAAAGAATGGTGGACTAAAGCTGAGAAATAAGATGGGGAAAACGGAATTTTGATGATATCGTAGATGTCATTTACCAATTTGATTTTCCTAGGTTTAGTACCAATAACAGGCCCAATGGATCTAACATCAGAACATTGAATTGGATCGGAAGGATCGATATTTGGGCCAAAAGTAGACGGGTTAGCCAGGCCCACCTTAGGATCCATAGGAAAGATATTTAACCTTATTTCCTTGTTTTTTTACTAAACCTCATTCTGCTAACATGTCAGATAATCTCATACCCACATGATTATTTTTGTCTGGTACCGCCGCTCCAAAAGGTGACTTTTTACCTGCCCCTACAATGCCATCACTATTCCTCAGTACGTTAATGTTACACCCTTCCCCAAAGTCCATCTCAAGATTTCCATCAGTCGATTTCGCAAACCTAGGGACATTGGAACTAGAATGATTGCCCTCACTTTCTCCTCCCTTGTCAATTCCATCACCCTCATCCTCCACGGAATCCACCGAATCGTCTCGTGATTCACATGCACCATCATCATCTTCCGATTCTGATGACGACAGTTCCAATTCACTCACCTTCTCCACCTTTTTTCTCACTACAATTCTTTTTGGACCATGATGATCCTCAACCAGTTTAATCCTGTAAATATTGTTGTTTACTTCCACATTAAACACCTCGTTGAGATTGATTGAAATTTTTGTTTTTATAAGGAATCTGGATACATCAAAGTTTGCTTGCTTATCTGTCTCTTCATTGTAATGGATAAATTCCCCCACACGTCCAGAAATGAACTCAAAAAACTTGTGACTCCATGCATGGCAAGGCAGGCCAAAGCATTTCATCCAAGTAAGACGTTCATTGTCAACATCTTCTGGATACCAAGGGTGAATTTCATCGAACCAACTTTCCACCCAATCCCTCTCTTCTTCCACAATCATCTTAATCTCCCCAGGTTCACTCTCTTCAAGCAGACAACGGTTCACCCCTAATGGTGTTACTTTAATACTAAATAATCCTTTTTAATTGAAAGCATCTTGGATTCCATATGTTGAACCAGATTTACCTACCAACCCTACAAAGGCCTTTTGAAACCTAATCATCTCCTTTTCATCTACATTGAATTGGAGATGAGCAAATGTAGGTTTCTCTTCAAGCTTCTGTTGCCTCATAAGTCTTTGATTTCTCATTACTAGATCATTTGGTAACGTTTTTCCTATCACTTGTGCAAATGATCTACCTTGAACACTCGTGTATTACGATTTTCTGTTTTGCTGATTCCATGGTGGAAACCCTCCATATTCTTCTTATCCTTGGTCCCGTTTCCGCCCATGACAACCCTCTGAAATCTTGGTACATTGGCAAAGATTTTCTTACCCTCTATCTGAATGCTATCAAGTCTTGCTGGCAATATCCTCTCACCAACCACCTTCTGATGCCTTACAAATCCATACCTTCTTCCTCTCCTATCTCTTTTGGCTGGTATTAAAACTTCAGATATCAATCCAAACTCTTTAAATATTTCCGCCATCTCCTTAGCTTCGTAGTTATTTGAAACTTCCGTAAAAAAGAATGACGAAATTCTTTCTCCCACAACGTTATCCTTGCCCAGTCTAGCAGTCCAGGTAGATATTCTATTGAACTCTTTCCTTTTCTTCCTCGTCACCCTCACCCATTCTCCTTCGATCATTTTCCTCCCCATAGACCCAGCAATCACACAAGAAAGATTAGGAATTTAAACCACCCCAAGGAAGACTGGGGACTGTAAGGGTTCAATATCTCCTCAAAAGTTCTGAAGACAATCCTTAAAGATACAAGAGTTCACCCAATATCTCCTCAAAAATCATTTCTATATTGTAAATTTGTTAACTATGAATTATTGTAATGTAGGACTTGTAGGAGTTATTTCTGTTTTTCATGATTTCTCGTCTTTAATCCTTATCTTTAGGTTTTGTTACCATTGATCCAAAACCAGCGTGTGTTAGAGTTCCACATTCAGCATTACTAAACTTTCATCTCATGAGTGACTCTCAACCCATGTCTGATCATAAATTCAACGAAACTCAAATGTCACCTGCATTCCTCCCTGAAGAACTTATCACAGAAGTCCTATCATTCCTTCCTGTAAAATCTCTGATGCGACTGAGGTGTCTGTCCAAATCATGCAACATCCTCATATATGATCCCACATTCGTCAACCTTCACCTTAACCGGTCCTCAAGAAACATCCACCTCACACTACTTTCGCTCCCAAACACGCGTCCCAGTGGCTTCAGGCTCACGTCTTCCCCCCGCCTCGTTTATGGGATAGCAGACCCGCCTTCCTTGCCGACAACCTGTTATGATCTCAAATAAATCAAAATTAAAGAATTTAAGGGACACGTGGCATGTGATCCACAAATGAGGGAGTTGAGAGAATATGCTAACAGAAAGATTCCTTAACATGCTATAAGAGACAATGAAAATGATTGGCAAGGGGAGGAAAATTGATGAAGTCTCTCCTCTTCTCTTTGATACTCTCTTGTATAGGAATAGTCTAAGTCTTGAACTTAGTTTTCTTCTACCTTACTAGTATTCCATCTTATTTTGAATTCTGATCTGATTGTAATTTCACACTCTTAAATCAAAACTCAATAGTTTTCATCCATTTATCACTTTATTGTTCCTTTTGGGTTACTCATAGAATCACAACCCTTACATTGGTGCTTTCATCCATCACCATCACCATGGTAGATACTAATTGTATGAATGAGTTGGAGGCAGCCATCCAAAGTCTCAATGCTACAATGAAGAAATTCATGGAAGAGAAAGATATACGCCATGCTGAGTACATGATATCACGCGCAACTGATGCCTTGCGTATGGACCGCGTTGAGGAGTAATTGGTTGCACTTCAATTGAGTTCTGCTTCTAATGGTGATTTTGACTCATTTCCCCAATATTTGGAGAATCAATCAATCCTAAAGCTTACAAGCATGACTGACAAATCGCAAGAAGAGATCAATGCTTTTGAATTGCTGGATGTTGAGGTCTCGACTACACCATACGCAGCTGCCAAGATGAATGTTTTAGAAGAGTTAAGAGAGACCTTGCTAGTTATTGATGGTTCTATTTTGAGTAGTGATCAAGTGATTGAACCGTCGATTTCAGATTTTTATGTGGTTCCCATAATCAAAGATTTTCTTCCTTCCATAGTCAGACCCAGTGGTTATAGCAAACAATCAGAGTGTTCACCACTGATATTCTTATGTGATTCCAATATGGTTGTCGCACTTACCCTGCCTACAATTCTTCTATCAGATCCACCTGACTTAATATCCATTCCGCCACCGCCGCTCGCCCCACCATGGCTACATCACTCAGTTTATCCAAGACCACCTAAGTCCTCACCCTCATCCAAGGTAAACAACCTTTCTCTCTATTTCCAATTTGAAACGAAGAATTTATTTGGAACTCAATCTCACAGTACACCCACAACTGATATCCGAATTCCCGGTTTTTATGTGCTAACATGTTCATCATATACTTATATCAATATTCTGTCCTCATGTGAAGCCCACCACCTGTTTGTTAAAATGCCCCTACCATTTGCTTTCTCTTGTGACCATTTTACAAGTCTGCTGAGTATGATGCAAATTCCTGCTTTTTTTGGACAAGTTGATATGAACACTTGTAGCTATACTGCAAGTTCTATTTTGTTTCATAATTTTCATGATTTCAGTAATTCTTCCTCGTCTAGTGTACTTCTGCTCGAGTCTGGTTTAATTTCCTGTGTTGGATCATCCTCATTTCCATATGATCCATATGTTAACTTTGCTTGTAATTCTCATGGTATGATTCAAAATCGTAATGTGAGTTGTTATGATGTTGTGAGTCTTTTATACTGCTGCCACATTGAACTCCTACTAGTATTATCCTTAGCTCATGACCAAACCAAGCTTAAGGGTTGGAATTTGTCGTCATTTTTGGTTGTTGAAAGAATTGGTCAAGTTAAAATAACAAAACTACTGAGCTTCCATCATTTTGCTATGTTTAATGGGGTTGTTGTGTATAACTTCACTCTTAATGGGATTTTGAATTGTAATACCATGCCACTGCAACATTGTTTTGATGATTCTAGTGGTAATCACAATGTATATTCAAGCTACAAGAACATTGACTTGGGGATCTTATTGGAATACAAGGAATTCTTTTATGACTATTTCATTGGCTCTACATTAGAACTCTCTGGTGTTTCTCTTGGCTTGACTAAACATGTTAATAATGATGACGAATTTTGCGATCCTCTGTCTCCTGGTTTCATCAAACTAGAACAGTTATCATACTCAAGTGTCTCATACAACCACGCTATGAATTCAACAGCCTTTTCCATGCATTATTGGAGTCTCGCCATTTTAAATTCTGTGGATCTCAAGACGCCAGATAGCTTTGATGTGACTATGACTAGTTCCATGGAATTCACTATTGGTAAAAAATTAGCACATCATTCTCTGGGTTCAAAAGCCACACACTCATGGATTGCAAATGATACTTGGGTTTTATCCAACTTGGAATGTCCAATTTATTCTCCTGCTCATCAGATCATCTGCGATACTACATTTGCTTCTAATTCTGAGTCTTCAGCCAAGGTGTGTCTCCATAGAGGTCCAAACATCACCTCCCAACAAAATCTTCCCAGTGATATCCAAGATCTGTCTCAGAGAAATAATTTTGATGGACTTGGTGTTAGTTTTTATAATAACCACAAACCGGCACTCGAAGTTTCCCATAGTCCTCTTATGAATACATGTATTAAGGTTTCTTCAAGGAAAAAAAAGGAGGATGTCAACACAGTCAGTGATGGAGACAATATAGATATGATAGGGAGGACTGACAGAAGTCCTGAGGTTCATAAAAAGGAGGATGTCAACATAGTCAGTGAGAATGAAGATCTACTGCTTGTTTTGGAACAAACATGTTATATGAGAAGCGAAAGAGAAAAGTTTCGAGATCCGAAGTAGAATGATTTGGACCATATTCTAAAAGTATATTCAACCAGCAGAAAACAATTGCTTTCTCCATCGTTTGACAAGCTATATTTGAGATTGATTAACATGTTGGAAGATACTCTACAACAACTACAAAACCTAGCTCCTGAACCATATCATGTTCATTGTCTGAGCTACATACATGCTTTCTCTCATTATGGTGATAGAAAACTTATGGGTTTAATTTCTTTTCCTGCTGCAAATTGTATTGTTGCTGCTCAAGAGATATACTCTAATGCAGTATTGAAAAGTATGTTCAACAAAAGAATTATGTTTACTTTGAGCATTTGGAGAGAAAACCAGTTGATGCTTGTATACTGCTCAGTGGCCATTTTGTCCAAAAAAGAAATAGAAGGATCTTCACAATTTACTCAATGGGATCCGGGTGGATGGTCAATTGACTTGGAGGCCATTTGTATAGATACTACTATTTTGCAACATTGTCTTAGCTTCAACCGAGGACAAGATTTATTTTAATGGGGGGAGTAATGTTATGATCTCAAATAAATCAAAATTAAAGAATTTAAGGGACACGTGGCATGTGATCCACAAATGAGGGAGTTGAGAGAATATGCTAACAGAAAGATTCCTTAACATGCTATAAGAAACAATACAAATGATTGGCAAGGGGAGGAAAATTGATGAAGTCTCTCCTCTTCTCTTTGGTACTCTCTTGTAGATTAATAATCTAAGTCTTGAACTTAGCTTTCTTCTACCTTACTAGTATTTCATCTTATTTTGAATTCTGATCTGATTGTAATTTCACACTCTTAAATCAAAACTCAATAGTTTTCATCCATTTATCACTTTATTGTTCCTTTTGGGTTACTCATAGAATCACAACCCTTACACAGCCCTAATTTTCAACTGCATGAAGCCAATGGATTCCGCACTCCTATAGGTTCCTGCAACGGATTGGTATGCTTACTCGCTTATTTTGAATCCGATAATGATATCTTTCTTTATATATGGAATCCGGCAACCACTACATTATCTAACAAAATAGTGTTCCCTCACACGGAGTTTAATTTTAATCCTCGTACATGGAAGTTTGCGTTTGGTTATGATATTTCAACACACGTTTATAAGATTGTGGCGTTTCATATAACAAGAAACGAGGTGAGAGTTTTCGGTTTAAATTACAATATTTGGAGAAATATTCAAAGTTTTCCCATAATTCCTATTCACAGTGTTCTTTATTCCTCTCAACATAATGAACTCTCGTGTAACAATCATGGTGTGCATATAAGTGGTACTATTAACTGGTTGGCCAATCGGAATGAGTTTCTATATGAGTATGAGTATTAGTATGGTCGTCCATTTGATTGGAAACTTATTACTATGGATCAATTTGTGATCATCTCACTTGATTTAAGCACTGAGATTTATCATCAGCTGCTGCCTCCTCGGGGTTTCGATGAAGTTCCACTCGTTCGGCCAACTCTTTCCCAGTTGACGGGCTCCCTTTGTTTATCTCATTTTCAAGGTACTGATTTTATTATATGGCAGATGAAGGAATTCGGAGTTCAAGAGTCTTGGACTCAGCTCTTTAAAATTAGTTATCAAACTCTTCGAATTGATAATAATGTCTTCAATTATTTGGTGCTATACACTTGTCCATTGCTCTTATTCCCATTGTGTCTATCTAAGAATGACAATACGTTAATATTGGCATGGAATCAAAACAAGCAACCAATAGTCTATAATTTCAGAGAAAATGGAGTAGAGAAAACAAGATTTACCAATGAAATAAGGTGGTTTCTTATCAAAGATTACGTTGAAAGCTTGGTCTCAACTAGTGGTATTGAAGAAGTAAGTTTCTTTTAGATGATTTACTTGTTTGAGAAGCTTGGTTTCATTTAGTTGAATTATTTTCCTTGTCACAAATACATGCATAATAGGACATAGAACATTTGTTTCATATGAAAATATATGTCTTGCCATGTTGGTGTGACTATAACTAACAAATTGCTTAACTTTGACAGAACATGCCTGAAGAAATCATTGATAGCCAAACCTTGAATTGATTCTAGATGAGAATGCAAACAAAGTGACATAGTTGATTCCTTCACAATTTAGGTTCCAAGACTCAAAGATACAAATGGATATGGCTTATGAATAGATGACAAAAGGCTCCATATGTTGAACCAGTTTGAGTTTGCATCTTATTTTATTAGAAGTTTTGATTTTACTTTTTCATTTAATTTGTATAATGATCTTATCAAGTGAAAGATTATATGCTTATTTTGATTGAGAAATTCCTATAAGTTAGAAACTAATTCAAATCATAATCATTTTATTGGCTTCTGTCTTATACTTGTTTGAAACTGTGGCACCATTGCCATGTTGATAGACACATTACCCCACCTCTAAGTGTTTGACTATTATAGCAACACAATTTTGAGATAATGTAGGAAAGAGCATCAAGAAGATGCTTCATATAATACTTTTCATGAATTTTTTCTGTTCATTTTGAAATACTTTTTCTTCTTGATTATTGCTTATATAAATTATTTTCAGTGTCCCAAATACATGCATAATAGGACGTAGAGCACTAGTTTCGTGTGAAAATATGTCTTGCCATGTTAGTGTGATTATAACCTATGTACCATCGTTACTTCTGAAAAAAATCATGTCTGTGTTCGTGTCGGACACATACACGAATACTTATGATTACGTTTTATTTATTCATTTTTTAAATTATTATTGATATCACTGTGTCGGTATCGTGTTCGGGTATCAGACTGCTTAACTTTGATAGAACATGACTCAAAAAATCATTGATGGCCAAACCAGGATTTGATTCTAGACGATAATGCAAACAAAGTGACATAATTGATTCCTTCGCAATTGTAGGTTCCAAGACTCCGAGATACAAATGGCTCTGGCTTATGAATAGATGACAAAAGGCTTCATACGTGGAATCAATTTGAGTTTGCATTTAATTTTGTTAGAAGTTGTTATTTAGTTTTTTCATTTAATTTTGTTAGAAGTTTTTATTTAGTTTATATAATTATCTTATCAAGTGAATGATTATAAATTTATTTTAATTGAAAAATTCCTATGAGTTAGAAATTGATTCAAATTATACCATGTAGTTGCTAATATATTACAATGAGGGGTAGTCTTATATTTGTAGGTTATCTGAGATTTAAGATGTTGTGGTGGACAAAGTGCTCCACTGCACAAGGGTTTTGGAGGGCTCATGTTTATGTTTTTGAAGAAATTTTCATCCTTCCTTCTCAGTCTTAAGGTTGAGGTATTTATAAGAGCTTCTTTGGATTGGGATCAGAGACTAAGAAGAATGGTTCCTCTTCTTTTGGCTCAAGGCAGGGGAATGGGAAGACTAAGTTCTTTTCTACAATCGTGGAGAGACATGCCTGGGTCGAGGTTGTTAAACCCAGGCACAATACGCCGACCATCTTTGGGGCGCCCATAATGCCCATTTGTGCAAACGACTGGTAGCACGTTGTTGAGCGAGTACTCCAGTGTTGGTGCAATTGTTTGTCTTCCGTTATTCAAGCTATTTCTCATAGGGCCTAATAAAATTATCCCATTTCACCTTCTCTCAAGCACAAAGTCTTGAAAAGAGCAAAATGCTTTAATAGTTCTAGATAGCGTTTCTTGCGGTGATCATTTCAAACCTTTCTTGGGAAAGAGTCTCTCGAGCGTGAGGCCTAGGGGAGATTCCCTCATATATTACTTGGTAGAAGTCCATCAGGCGCGAAGCCTGAGGTGGGGTGTTTATCAGACATGTATGTTGCATTCTGCATGTCCCCTAAGATAAGCGTAATGTTCAACACCATGTAACTATATATTTAATTCCTTTTAAGTTATTTTGTTAGTTAATATTAAAGAAAGGCGGATACCTCATAGGGAGGCCTTAGTTTGTACCCTGTGAAGTTCATTCCCAAACACCTCTTAGAGAGATAACGAAATCTTTTGAACTTAGCATTTGTTCAGACGTCTCTCTCTAGAGAAACTTAGATAGTTGATTTTCTCAGATGGAGCTTAGAGGGCGAGTCTCTCAAGTAGAGCTTGGAGTACGAGTCCCTAAAGCATTTCTTGGGGTGAGTTCAACTTGGTCTTTGTATTCTGCCCCTTTGTGGGTCTGTTTACAACCATGTCCTTTGGGGTTTTTAATTACTATGTTCATACCCTTTGACAGTTCGTCATTTAATTTCTAAGTTTATATTGCCTTGGCAACACAAATATATTGTTTGAGGTGATTCCCTCAAACGTGGATTGGAGTTTCCTTTGCCAAGGATCCCAAAAGTAAGTTAATTGATAAGGCAGTGAGGATCCTTCAGTGGAGGTTAAACATTCAATTTCCTCGTAGAACGACAAAGATACTTCATGGAAGTTCTAATATTTAATAGCCTCGTAAGGCGTCAAGGATACTTCATTGAAGTACCAGCATTCAATAGCCTCATATGGCGACAAGGATACTTCATTTGAGTTCCAATAATCAATAGCCTCATTGTCATACCCCAAATTTGTCCTACCCTTTGCTAAAAATTCTAATTTATCTGACTTTATTTTTACTTTGCATCATCTGCATAGCATAACACGTCTTTCATCATGAATAATACCTAAAATGATAGGCCATAATGAATTCTAGGATATACAGACAGACTGGTTGAATTGTTTCTCAAATATGCGTAAAATCAGTGAATGAAAAGTTTCAAAATCGAGCTTGCAGACGTCACTAATATTGATCTACTGTTCGCATAGTTTAACCTGTCATACTCGTCTTATTTTTTGGCGACTTTTTAGCCACATTTTGATCAGTCTGAGCCTTTTTACCGAACCGAATTTATTTCAAAATCTGACGAAACACCGTATTTTTCCAATATGTTTATTTCGCGCTGATCATTTTAGTACAGTCGGTTTATTTTTTCGCCTGATTTTTATTCATATCCAAGCATTTTATTTTTATCTGAATATTCAAAAAATAAAATAGAATTTTCCATGCTTGCATTTTATTTTTATCATATGCATTTAGATAGGTGTGAATTTTATTTGATTTTCTTGATGTAATTAATTTAAATCAATTAAATCATCTAGAAGGGACATTTTAGGTGTTTTAAATTGTCTTGCAATGTGTGTTTGTTTGTGTTTTTCTTTTAATTAATCTCGGTCATTAAATCGGGATTAATCAAAGGCCCCTATTTAAGTGATCCTTGTATTTCTTTGTTATCCAATCAAAAATCAATAATATTAATAATATTAGTTAATAAAAATCAAAAAAATAAGAGTATCTTCCTTCCTTCATTAATTGAAAGACACGTGACTCATATGATTGGCAATCAGTTGTTAACGCATGTGAAGAGAAAAGAAATTGAAAAAAGGTTTTGAGGGGTACACTATGTGAAGAAAACGCAACTGGCATTGAAGGAAAAAGGAAGAAGTTGACCCTACGTTTTACCTCTTCTTCCTCTACATCACCCATTCATTTATATCTCTCTTCATTCCACAAAAAATAGAAGAAAAAAAATTAACCTCTGCTCCCTCAAAAACTCAGAACTTTTTCTCGATCACCTTCACATGAAAACTTTCCTCTTCATCTTCTACTTCCCTCACCATCCTTGTTTATCCTTCTTTCCAACTACATCTACAACATTGGTGAACCCCATCATCACACAACCTTCTTCCCTCATGAATTTTTCTGTATATCAATTCTTCAAATGAAAATCTTCTTCACCTCTAAAATCTACTCCCCGCCGCCTTCCAGCATTCCTTTCTAACCTTCAACCGGTCTCCGCCAACACATTCCCACCGTCGTGGTTCATATCATCAAAGCTAGCTTCAACTTGCCGTCGCGGATCCGCACTCAGCCCACTGTCACAAGTTTTAACACACACAAACCGAAATCACAATCTGCCATTAACTCGTCTTAGAGTCATTCCATCGTCCTTTCTTTCAACTCTGAGCATAACAAAAACTACAACTCACCGCTGCAAATCATCTTAACACCCTTATACACCACAGAAACCTCATAATATACTGCGATCCATTTCCTTCATCCTCTCAAATCACCAAGTTACGCACCATAATCGTCATCGATCTGCATAAATTCAACAGCCGCCTTCCAAGCAAAGCAACAACAACAAATTCAAGCAGCAACAACTTGTTTTTTCGGGGACAGTAATCGCGTCTTCGTTCGGGAGGAAGTGGATAGATCGCCATCTCAGATCCTTCTGCAAGGTTGTTGAAGGAGAATTGGTTGGCATTTTTAAAGATTTCAAACATCTTGGACAATTGAACAAGAGTGAGAAACAGGAAATTCAAATTGAAGGTTGTTTCTATCTCACTTTGGCTACTTTTTTGATGTGTTAATTATTTTGTATTAATTGTGTTGGGGTTGTGTGTATCTCTTCATGTTCTGATCGCTTTAGTTGTTTTTTCCTCCTTATGTTTGTAAGTAGTATGACATAAGTAAATCACTAGATGGATGAATAGGAATCACATGCATATTTTTATTATTGTTTTCATCGTGTTCACTCTAAGGTATATGCTATGTTGGTTTGCTTTATGCGCTATGCATGGAGTCCATTAGTCACATGTATATTTTAGTTGATTAGTTATTGGATCCTTCTTTTATAGATGATTAATTCCTATCTAATGTCTATTGTTGATTATTAGTGCCCTCCCTTTTATTTTGGTTTGTTCAATTAACTAGCTCAAGCATCGATTAGATTTTAATTGTTTCCATGAGACATTTGTTAGTTTTTTTCTCAAGAAATTAGAGTCAAATGCAATAGGTTAAAACTAGGGCTGGAAATGAGTCGAGTCGAGTCGAACTCGCCTTAGCTCAGTTCGACTCGTTAAGAATTAGCCGAGTTCGAGTTCGAGTTCGAGTTCATCACGAACTTTTTTTTCAGCTCAAACTCGACTCGTTAAGAATTGGCCGAGTTCGAGTTCGAGTTCATCACGAACTTTTTTTTCAGGTCAAACTCGACTTGTTAGAAGTTCACGAATATCTCGGTTCAACTCGTTAGGTTTATCTTGTTAGGTTCAACTCGCTTATTTCACAGACTTAAAAGTAATTTTTTAAAGTCTATTATATATATATATATATATATATATATATATTTGACATTTTAAATTAATATTCTTTAAATAAAAAATATAGAAATAAAATAAAAGTTATAAGATTGGAATTTATATGATGTTAATTTTATTTGTATAATTATTCATAGAAATATTTTACTCACTTGAGAATATAAATTATCAATTAAAACCGTTAGATTAAAAGAAAATATGAGACTAAGATTTAGAACAAATCTTTAAACCTACTCTTAAAAACAATATAATCTATGTCATATATAATCGAATTGACTCATGAACCTAACGAGTCGAACTATGTATAGTTCAAGTTCAGATCATTTAGTTAACGAACTTAGTTTTTAGCTCATATTCAGCTCATTTGGTTCATGAACCTAGTTCAACAATTTAATTTTCGAATCGAATTTCGAACTATTTTCGAGTTGGTTTGGTTCATTTCCAGTCCTAGTTAAAACAAATAATTTTTGGGATGATTAGTTTCTTTTTGGTTTTGATATCTTGTCCCTTGCAGCATGTAACTTGAGCTTGAACTGTGACTTGTTTTGAGTTTATAGATCAAAGTATTTGCTTATGATAATATGACACTTTTCTAGGCGTTGAGTTTTGAAGACGATAAGTTAGGTGAACGTTACATAAATATGATTTTGAATAGAGTCGGTTGTATGGAACCATTACTCATTAGATTATAAGCGAGTTTGAACGAAATTTGTGCTTGAAGCGTGATTTAAGAATCGACAATTTCCCCATATTACATAACCATCTTTCAAGAAGAACAAAGATAAGGCTTGATCCAACGTCGAGCATTTTCCCAAATCAAACCTCGAGTGTTATTTTTTAATCAAATTAACTATCTTTTCTTAATAAATTAGTCGATTGAAAAAGTTGGGGGTGGAAGCAATTTTCCTCACTCTTCCCGAATGTTCATGTGATGTCCGCACTTAGTCTACCGTTTAAACGTTCGTCAATCGTCTTAAAACATTCTTAAATTAAATGACTTAAGTAAATTTTTTTATGGATGAAAAAGTTGGGGGCGGAAGCAACTTTCCTCACTCTTCCCAAGTATTTATGTGATGACCGTATTTAGCCTACCGTTCGAATACTTGTCATCCGTTGAATGTAACATGACTTGATTTGCCACACAAATTTCATAATTAACACTTGAAAAACAAAAACCAATAACCCGTAGTTTCATGAACTATGAATGCTCTAATTCTTCATTTTCATCCAAATGAAGATATGTAGGCACAAGGGCCCTAATCCTTGGCGAGCTACCTTTTTGTGTTTTACCCATCTACCTTTTCTTTTTTCTATCCGAGCCTTTCTCCCGTAGTCCTCCGAACTACGAATGCTCTGATTTCTCATTTCACAATGAGGATGCGTAGGCACAAGGGCCCTAATCCTTGGCGAGCACTCTAATAAAAAAAACCTCCCATTTCCCCCCTTTTGAAGCTTTCGTTCTAACCTCTTTCTAAACCTTTCACTTTGAAGAAAGCAAATAGGAAGAGGAAAGATGGGAATGGTGCGTAACTTGGTGATTTGAGATGATAACGGAAATGGATCGGAGTATGTTATGAGGTTTGTGTGGTGGATAAGGGTGTGAAGATGATTTGCAGTGGTTAGTTGTAGTTTTCGTGATGCTCAGAGTTGAAAGAAAAGACGATGGAATGATTGTAAGATGAGTTTATGGTAGATTGTGATTTCAGTTTGTGTGTGTTCAAACTCGTGGCAGTGGGTTAAGTGCAGATCCGCGACGGCAAGTTGAATCTAGCTTTGATGATATGGACCACAACGGTGGGAGTGTGTTGACGGAGACCGAGTTGAAGGTTAGAAAGGTACGCTGGAAGGCGGTGGGGAGTAAATTTGAGAGTTGAAGAAGATTTTCATTTGAAGAATTGATATACAGAAAACTTCATGAGGGAAGAAGGTTGTGTGATGATGGGGTTCAGCAATGTTGTATATGTAGTTGGAAAGAAAGATAAACAAGGATGGTGAGGGAAGTAGAAGATGAAGAGGAAAGTTTTCATGTGAAGGTGATTGAGAAAAAGTTCTGAGTTTTTAAGGGAGCAGAGGTTAATTTTTTTTTCTTTTGTTTTTTCTAGAATGAAGAGAGATATAGATGAATGGGTGATGTAGAGGGAGAAGAGGTAAAACGTTGGGTCAACTTCTTCCTTTTTCCTTCAATGCCAGCTGTGTTTCCTTCACATAGTGGACCCCTCAAAACCGTTTTTCAATTTCTTTTCTCTTCACATGCGTAAACAGCTGATTGTCAGTCATATGGGATGTGTGTCTTTCAATTAATGAAGGAAGGAAGATACTCTTATTTTTCTAATTTTTATTAATTAATATTATTAATATTATTGATTTTTGATTGGATAACAAAGAAATACAAGGATCACTTAAATGGGGGCCTTTGATTAATCCCGATTTAACGATCGAGATTAATTCAAAGAAACACATTGCAAGACAATTTAAAATGCCTAAAATGCCCCTTCTAGATTATTTAATTGATTTAAATTAAATTACATCAATAAAATCAAATAAAATTCACATCTTTCTAAATGCATATGATAAAAATAAAATGCAAGCATGGAAAATTCTATTTTATTTTTTGAATATTCTGATAAAAATATAAAAATAAAACGCCTGGATATGAATAAAAATCGGGTGCCAAAGTACCCGAAAAAATAAACCGATTGTACTAAAATGATCAGCACGAAATAAACGTATTGGAAAAATACGGAGTTTTGTTAGATTTTGATATAAATCTAGATTGGTAAAAAGGCTCAGACTGATCAAAATGTGGCTAAAAATTCGTCAAAAATTAAGACGAGGGCGCCAGGTTAAACTATGTGAATAGTAGATCAATATTACTGATGTCTGCAAGCTCGATTTTGAAACTTTTCATTCACTGATTTTACGCATATTTGAGAAACAATTCAACCAATCTGTCTGTATATCCTAGAATTCTGGCCAATCATTTTAGGTATTATTCATGATGAAAGACGTGTTATGTTATGCAGATGATGCAAAGTAAAAGTAAAGTAAGATAAATGAGAATTTTTAATAAAGGGTAGGACAAATTTGGGGTATGAAAGATGCCCCTATCTAAGTGGCTTAAACCTAGTAAGATGAATTGCCACATTGTTCATACTTTCGAGGAAAAAGTCAATTAGATACAAAGAAGACTCCGAATTTGTTTTAAAAGGATGAAAGATGTTTGGGAAGTGAAATAATAGATCAATGTCGACCCTCAAGTGGACACTGAATAACTTACATAAGGACGATGAGATTAGAATGACAAAAGTTACTGACACCAAAAGGATGACAGTTAGATCAAAACTGCGAATATTGCTGATACCAAAATGATATCAGTGTGGACAACAAAGCTGACTATCACTAAAAGGATGATAGTTAGCTCAACGTTTTTAATGATCACCCTCACCAAAAGGATGAAGGTTAAATCAGAATGATAAAGATCGCCATCACCAAAAGGATGAGGGTTGGATCACAACACAACTTGCTATCACCAAAAGGATGATAATGAGTACACACAAAGATCTCCGACACCAAAAGGATAATGGATATATCACCAAAAGAATGATAGAGAACACATACAAGGATTTCCGACACCAAAAGGATGACAGATTTATCACCAAAAGGATGATAGTACACACACCAAGATTTCTGACACAAAAAGGATGACGGATCTATCACCAAAAGGATGATAGTGAATACACAAAGATTTTCGACACCAAAAGGATGACGGATCTATCAACAAAAGGATGATAGAGAACACACACAACTCGATGACCCTACACCAAAAGAATGAAAGTGAGGTCAAAAACTTGCTATCGCCAAAAGGATGATAGTAAACACACGCAAAGATTTGCGACACCAAAAGGATGATAGTGAACTCACACAACTTATTATCACCAAAAGGATGATAGTAAGCACACACAGGTTTCCGACACCAAAAGGATGATGGATTTATCACCAAAAGGATGATAGTGAACTCACACAACTTATTATCACCAAAAGGATGATAGTAAGCACACACAGGTTTCTTACACCAAAAGGATGACAGATCTATTGATAACACTGAAACACACTGCGTATTTGGCTCGGATTGCACATGTTTATTGTTATTTAATTGTTATTTTCTTGCATTATATTTGTGTTTCATCTTGTTTTCAGGTACATTGCCTAATAATATCCTTTCACGGAGAAACAAAATGAAAAGAGCGAAAAACAGAGATTTTAGTGTTGATTACACACATGGCGTTCCATATGGCGTTGACCATGGGGGTAGCCGTGACGTGTAGGGTTTCCACCACGACTCAACGATCATAAGACTAAGTCTTGCCCACTTTTTGCACATGGCAGGCATCATCCTTTGTTTTCAAGGACCAGTCAAGAGGCGGTTGGAGAATGGAGCGATGACCAGCATATTTCCCTCCCACAATTTTTGAAGCTCTTGCTTGACTCCCAAGACTATGTATCACTATAAATAGGACTTAGTTTTTCATTTTCTGGTATCCACTCTTAGTTGCAGCATAGGCATAGACTTACTCTATTAAAAGCGATAATTCATCACATCAGGGAATTATCGCACCATTGTTGTGAGCGAGTGTGGAACATCGTAGAGTAGAAGTTTGAATCTTGCCGTTATTTTCTTTACCAGTCTTGTACCAATTTCAAGTCTCCGATTTGGAGCAGGTTTTTAATTCAATTCGCATTTTTATTATCTATTTCTCGCATTGCTTTTACATTTGTTTATTTCTCGCACTGTTTTATTATTGTCTATTTCCCGCATCACTTTAATTTGTTATTGCCTGCACTGCCTTTACTTTATCATTATGTTTTATTTTCTTTATTGTCTCACACGCTTTACTTTGATTTATTTTATCGTTCTTGTTATTACCTTTTCAAAACCAATTGCACACTTAACACGCATTTTCCCTAAATGACTTATTCCGATAATCAATTATATGCTATGTTGTTTACCGTAGTCATGTCCAGCTATATCTTTAGTGCTGGAATGTGAGGATCTTCGTTTCGACGATACTGCGTATGTTGTATATGTAAGAATGCTTTAGGGGCTGTTTTGGTTTTAATACAATTTTTCTGTAGTTTATTTGATTGGATATTACGAAAGAAGATTCGTGATTACGCCAGGTAAGATCGAAAGTCATCTAACATTTAAGATAAAAATTGGTTAGTTTTTTATTAAAAAAACAGCGGAAGCACTTTGTTAATCAATTAGGAAAGTTTAATATTATTAGAAAGTGATTTTAAAACTATTTTTGGACGCGTTCATAGGTTTAAGATCCGGTTGGCCGAGCATATGCCAGAAACCCTTTTGTGTTAAAAGTTTCCAATCAAAAGCACTTTTAATTGCGTCTTAGAGGTAGTTACATAAAAAAGGATTTTTTACTTTAACGCAATACGCGACTGGTGCAGCTTGAGTGACCGGTATAGATTAGAGGTTAAATCTGGTTTCGATTACGCTAACGCGACGGTTTCTTTTTAACTAACTCTTTTTCAAGGAAGAAAATATTGCCCCATAAGTAACTCTATTTAGATACAATAGGAGTATTGTATGATCGATGTGAATTGTATTCCAGTATTGTTTCTCTTAATTTATCCTATCTTCATTATTTTAATTTTTCGTGCACTTTACAATCCTGTTTGATTAGCCTGAAATATAACATCGTAACGATAGTTATAGATAGCTTGACATTGGTATTTGTGGAAACAATAATCTTTTATATTACTCTGACATAGTCCATATACGTGCGGAAGGCACTGACGCACGATCATATATCACCAAAAGGATGATAGAGAACACACACAACTTGATATTAGCAAAAGGATAACATTAAGTACACAACACAATGACCCTTCACCAAAAGGATGAAAGTGAGGTCAACAAAACTTGATATTACCAAAAGGATAATAGTAAGCATAAAATGGTATTAGAGGTTGTCATTCACCAAAAGGATGATACACATACCAAAGATTCAAGGGTCGCCGACACCAAAAGGATGACGGTAGGGTTGAACAACACAAGTTGCGCAACTACCAAAAGGATGATAGTAATTTCCTAACTTTAATGATCATACTCACCAAAAGAATGAAGGTAAGATCAACATGAATGGCTATCACCCAAAGGATGATAGTGAGATTATTGACAAAAGGTCAAGTTTGCTGGAGATATGTCGGTACATCAACGAGTACGACTTGTTTGGGGACATCAACAAAAGGTTGAAGCAAGGAAGTTACTGAAAAACACCATCTTTATCAACAAAAGGTTGAAAGGAACCAACTCACTAGGGAACGCCCAACAAGGAAGGTAGGGATTTATTCAGAGAAAAACCACTAACTAGTCTGAAGATAACAGCTTCATCAACAAAAGGTTGAGGAGAACATCTCAATGGGGAACACCCACTGACTTGGAGAAGTTTCATTGGCTGGGCTGAGGATCGACCTGGAATCTCGTGTTTGATCCTGGATCCTGACTTATGCATGTATGCATGTTTGATTTTGTGAAGGTATTCCATTTCAGATGGAAATATGATGCAAATGATGATGCACTGAGATGCATGTGTTGGGATAATATTTAGGTTTGTGTATGCATATGATTCATATGATGCACATGTTGTATATGATGCATGTTTGAGTGCAGATGGGTGATTAGATAGATTATGAAGGTTCCGGCATGATGGACTTTTATTTTGGTAGTTGCCAATGTGGATTGGACTTT
Source organism: Lathyrus tuberosus (assembly GCA_022829125.1). Taxonomy (NCBI): domain Eukaryota; kingdom Viridiplantae; phylum Streptophyta; class Magnoliopsida; order Fabales; family Fabaceae; genus Lathyrus; species Lathyrus tuberosus. The sequence continues at coordinate 6,288,766 of JALAZF010000327.1, read as the reverse complement.
GGCGGGTGAAAAGAGTCTGATTTCCCGATACTCAGTCTTTGACGATGCCATGATCAATGGTAGGAGAATGTGCTCTCAGTGCCCCAAGCTTAATCTCTTATCGATAAACCGTGTGTTCGTTCCTGAGAGAACCACAACTTTTATGCCTGAAGGTCAGAATGACCTAAAAATGAGCGTAGCGACGTGATCAACGCATGAAGATTGTGCTTTTGCTCTGAACTCAATGGTTGCTAATGTTTGGGCAGATCTGCTTGTTCAACTTGAAAGTACGAAGAGGACCTACCCCTCTTGCAACTTGTTTTTCCCGTGTCTGTAGGGTTCTTGAAAGAATTCTTTAGGAGATACCATGACCTGATTTGCCCTAGTGTTTGAATGTGGTAATGTTCTGCCCATGATTAACCAATTCTTTAAATGGTCTAATCTTTGGAAGCTAGGTTTCAATGTGCTTTTGAGATGATTTATCTCTGATTGAGATTTCGAGGGATTTGCCCCAGATTCATAGGGTTTTGAGGTAGCCTTGATTCGGATCAGCACCAATGAAAGTTCAAGTTCCTCTTTGATTATTCCTTGTCAGAATTTCCTTGATGTCGAGCACTAATTTGCAGTTAAAATTATTCATTCACAAATGGTAATTTTAATGCAATGCTCATGCAAGTTTTGAAAAAGTTATTTATTGGAATGTTGTGATAGTGTGAGACGAATATACCATTAGTCCAAACGCAGTGTTGATTTAGCTAGTGTGTGAAAGATATAGCAAGAAAAATGACACCAATGCTGGAGATTAGCAAATCTGCAGGAGTCAGTTTACACAATCTTGCCATAGTATGCCTTCAGAAGAAACCCTGCCTCAATTAGGTCTTTTAAGGGTTGTAACATGGTATGGTTCATGGTTATTTGAAACAAAGGATATAAGGCTCAAAAATTGGTTTGTACCCACCCTTGTCTTCGTGATGATCTCCAGTCCTACGTTCAATTATTTCTACACACCTTCGTCTCCCAAAAGGGTTGATGGTACAAGGGTGAAGATGAAGATTCAAGGTTCACTGGAAATAGCAGTCACCTTATTTTTTTTCGTGGATGTCGGTAACTCTTTTGATTTTGACATGGTGGTCACTGAATCTTATTTTGTTTTTGCTTGAGGATTTGAGGACCTCTTTTGATCTTTCTTTTTTATCCCTAACTTTTGCCTGGACTGATTTTGTTTTTTAGTCCATTGGGACTGCCTTAATTTTTGTCTAAGTCGCCTCTTTGGGTGTTCAACTTAGCAGGCTCTCTTTGATTTTTTTTTTTTTTTATTTTGCTGAATGATTGTGACTGCCAAGTTATTGGTTATTGAGGAATAACCTCCATAACCTTTTAGATTTTTCCTGATTCTTTCGACGCTCAGGATGTGTGGAGAATATCATGTGGTTGATCCTCAGACGGGATACTTCATCTGGTAATTTGATTGTGTAGTCAAATTAACTGAACACTACCCATGCCCCAGGTTAAGCGTAAGGGTTTGTAGATCCAAAGAACTCATACTTCTAGGCTCAAAATGGTTAACTAGGAATTAAATCCTTATCTCTCCAGTGTTTGGGGATTTGAAACAATGCATGTACATCATCAGCAGTGTCTTATTTAAAAGCATACAGTTGCAATTATGGGTATTTTGTTTTCGTCATTCTCCCTCCAATCTTTGCTAAACAACAGTTTGATAAAGACAGTGAAGTGGAGAAATATGTGTCTGTGCTAATAAAGGGGAAAAAATGAGTGAATACGACAAGACTAATTCAGAACATGCATAATCACTTCATTAATAAAACCAAATACAAATAACAATGTTTAAAACAAACGGTACTTAAACAAACAAGAACAAAATACAAGAATGCAAAATGGTGGGATGGCATGATCATAACCTTCTTTGAGGAGGTGAATCTTCCTTTCTTGATTTGCTGCTGAACTAGATTGGTGGCGGCATGGGGTTTTTTGTGACATTTGGAGTCCTTGGGGCGAATGTGAGCTCCTTGGACTCGATCAAGTCTTGAACTCTGTGCTTGAAAGCTCTGCAACTCTCAATTGTGTGCCCTGAGGCGCCCTTATGATACTCTTAGTGAGCATTGGCATCATAGTCCGGAGGGATGATAGTTGGAGGAGCTAGGATTCTCAAGGTAATCAACCCATCCTTCAGCAAATAAGGAAATATATGAGCATATGACACAGACAGATGATCAAAATGTCTTTCTAGCCTCCTTATCCTTTGCTGATTAGGTGGACGTTGTTGTGGAGCATTTGTTGAGGAGCGTGTTGTTGAGGTATCTGAGTAGAAATGGGAGCTTGAACAACTTGTTGAAAAGGCATAGAAGCATATTACGCAGCTGCAACATACGGATACTGAAAGTAAGGTATTGGAGCAGGCATTGGGGCAGGCGCACTCTATTGTGCTTTTCCCCTTTGAGAAGAGATAACATTTATTTCGCCCTCCTTTTTTCTTGAACCCGTTGAAAGGCTTCTTCACTCCAGTTTGGCTTCTAGAACCTCCTTGAATCTTCCCACTTTTCAGACCTTCTTCAATTCTCTCATCAACAATCACCATGTCCGGGAATCCAGAAGACACACTGCTGATTAGGTTTTCATAGTATTGGCCTTGCAAAGTACCCATGAAGATATCAATCAACTCACGGTCAACCAGTGGTGGATGCACTCTTGCAGCTAACTCTCTTCAACACTGGGCGTACTCTTTAAAGGATTCGTTGTCTTTTTTAGCCATACTCTGGAGTTGAGTACGATTCGGAGCCAGATCAATGTTGTATTTGCATTGCTTAACAAAGGCTTCAGCCAATTCAGCCCAAGTATGCACACTGCCACGTTCCAGCTGCATGTGCCATTCTAGAGATGCCCCAGACAGACTATCTTGGAAATAATGGATCATAAGCTTTCCATCCCTGGCGTAGGCAGCCATCTTTCGGTAGTACATCTTCAAATGAATGTTGGGACAACTGAGACCTTTATACTTTGGGAATTATGGCACCTTGAACTTAGGAGGAATCACAACATCAGGCACCAAGCACATTTCTAAGGTACTCAGAGAAGTTGAGTTATTCCCTTCCATATCTCTGAGTTTTTCAGCTAAGTCACTACACATCTTGATGGATTCAGAATCCTGAGCAACAGTATGATTGTCAATTGGAACAACAGTATGATAGTTTTGCATCTCACACTCATCTTGTAAATCGTCTTCAGCATGGGGAATGGGAATCTGAGTAATAGCACATTGAACTTGTGGGATAGCCCCAACAGTAACTCCTGATGTGGGTATTGGTTGAGCTGAGACTCCTTCAACTTCAAGAGTGTAGTTCAGAGGCATTCCATAGATTATATGAATAGGAATAGGAACTGAAGGCCTTGAGTGGGATGTAGATCCTTGCACAATAACATTGTTTTTTGCGGTAGCGGCGTCACGCAATTCATCTTCTCTTCTGGCCAGAGTAGTTATGGTCTCAAAAATTTGATCGATCTTGCTTTTGATAGAATCCATCTCTTCTCTGAATGCAGCTTATTCTTGTTGAATTTAATCCATCATTCGTCTAGTGTTGGCTTGAGTAGCGTACTGGTGTCAAGGAATCAGCTTGATTTACTGGAGATGAAGGAAGGTGAAATGAGTTTCTGTTTTTGGAATGAAATGCAAGATACACAATTGATGCAATGCAATGCAATGTAATGACATGTATGGATGCAATGCTGATGCAAGATTCCAGGATCATAGGTACAGAGTCTCATGAGAATCCATGTACATGACTTCCAGATATTTCTCATTGTTTCGGATACAAGGGTCAAGGCAACTCTAGGTTTATAAGGTTCCCAGAATCATAGGCCACTCTCAAGAATATTTCCCCTAGCAAAATTGTTTACTATTTGACAATACCCTCGAAAGGTCCTCATCTGAGTATGGTTCTCGTGTTACCCCAACAAGACAAGTGAGTTCGGTGAGCCAACACTATGCAACCACAGTGTTTTGAGTTCTAAAAGGTTCTTAGAGTCATGGATCCAACAAGAAAATATTTCCCCCTTAGCAAAATTGCTTGTTAGTTAACAATACCCTCAAGAAGATCTACTCTAAGTGTGGTTCTCATGTTACCCCAACAAGACAAGTGATTCTGGTGGGCTAACACTACGCAACCAACGTCCTATCTTAATGTTTTTCTTAAGACTCGGGTAGAGAGCCCGTCTCACAAAGCATACCGAGCAATTAGAACGTCCTTTGTAGTACTTAAGAACCAACAGCGGATCACAGATAATGAGATAAAAAGGAAGAAAGCAAATAGACAAAGCTAACATTCATCACAAATTGAACTAAGTTAGGCTTGACTCTCTCTTGCATGGAACAATTTCCCCAACAGAGTCGCCAATCTGTCATACCTCGAAAAATACGATCCTTTGCGATGGGAAGCAGAAAAGTTGTTCGAACAAAGTCACAACCGAACTTTATTTATTCTAATGAAGGAACAGGAAAATATCGAGAAAACCTTTAAAAAGATAAGAACATGGTCATCGCAACCAAGTTCTAGGTTCAGGAGTCGATACGCAAGGGGGAGGTATTAGCACCCTTCACATCCATTGTACTCAACGGGAACCTTTTAGTTCGATTTGCGATTGAATGTTAACTTATGCTATAGGAAAGAACAAAAACCTCAAAAGGGGGAAATGAGAAGTTTTTTATTAGGGTGCTCTCCAAGGATTATGACCCTTGTGCCTACGTATTCTCATTGTGAAATGAGAAATCATAGCATTTGGAGTTCGGAGGACTACGGGAGAAAGGTTTGAATAGGAAAAAAGAAAAGGTAGATGGGTAATAAACAAAAAGGTAGCTCGCCAAGGATTTGGGCCCTTGTGCCTACGTATCTTCATTTGGACAAAAATGAAGAATCAGAGTGTTCGTAGTTCGTGAAACTACGAGTTGTTGGTTTGTGTTTTCCAAGTATTAATTATGAAATTTGTGTGGCGAATCAAGTCATGTTTCATTCAACGAATGACAAGTATTCGAACGGTAGGCTTAAATGCGGCCATCACACAAATACTTGGGAAGAGTGAGGAAAGTTTCTTCTGCCCCAACTTTTTCATCCATCAAAGAATTGACTTAAGTCATTTAATTTAATAGTGTTTTAAGACGATTGACGAATGTTCAAACTGTAGGCTAAGTGCGGACATTACATGAACATTCGGGAAGAGTGAGGAAAATTGCTTCCACCCCCAACTTTTTCAATCGATTAATTTATTAAGAAAAGATAGTTAATTTGATTAAGAAAATACACTCAAGGTTTGATTTGGGAAAATGCTCGACGTTGGATCAAACATTATTTTTGTTCTATTTGAAAGATGGTTATGTAATGTGAGGAAATTGTCTATTCTTAAATCACGCTTCAAGCACAAATTTCGTTCAAACTCGCTTATAATCTAATGAGTAATGGTTCCATACAATTGACTCTATTAAAAATCATATTTATGTAACGCTCATCCAACTCATTGTCTTCAAAATTCAATGCCTAGAAAAGTTTCATACTATCATAAGCAAATACTTTGTCCAAAAAGAAACTAATCATGCCAAAAATTATTTGTTTCAACCTATTGCATTTGACTCTAATTTCTTGGGAAAAAACTAACAAATATCTCACGGAAACAATTAAAATCTAACTGATGCTTGAGTTAGTTAATTGAACAAACCAAAATAAAAGGGAGGGCACTAATAATCAACTATAGACATTAGATAGGAATTAACCATCTATAAAAGAAGGATCCAATAACTAATCAACTAAAATATACATGTGACTAAGGGACTCCACGCATAGTGCATAAAGCAAACCAGCATAGCATATACCTTAGAGTGAACTCGATGAAAACAATAATAAAAACATGCATATGATTCCTATTCATCCATCTAGTGATTTACTTATGTCATACTACTTACAAACATAAGGAGGAAAAAACAACTAAAGCAATCGAAACATAAAGAGATACACACAACCCCCAACACAATTAATACAAAACAATTAACACATCAAAAAATTAGTCAAAGTGAGATAGAAAGAACCTTCAATTTGAATTTTCCGCTACTCACTCTTGTTTAATTATCCAAGATGTTTGAAATCTTTCAAAACGCCAACCAAGTCTCCTTCAACAACCTTGCAGAAGGATATGAGATGACGATTTATCCAATTCCTCCCGAACGGAGACGCGATTGCTGTCGCAGGAAAAATAAGTTGTTGCTGCTTGAATTTGTTGTTGTTGCTTTGCTTGGAAGGCGGTTGTTGGATTTATGCAGATCGATGATGGTTATGGTGAGTAACTTGGTGAGTTGAGAGGATGACGGAAATGGATCGGAGTATGTTATGAGGTTTGTGTGGTGGATAAGGGTGTGAAGATAATTTACAGCGGTGGGTTGTAGTTTTCGTGATGCTCAGAGTTGAAAGAAAGGACGATGGAATGATTGTAAGACGAGTTGATGGCGGATTGTTTAAGTTTGTGTGTGTTAAAACTCGTGGCGGTGGGATGAGTGCGGATCCGCGACGGAAAGTTGAAGCTAGCTTTGATGATATGAACCACAGAGGTGGGAGTGTGTTGACGGAGACCGAGTTGAAGGTTAGAAAGGAACGTTGGAAGGCGGAGGGGAGTAGATTTGAGAGGTGAAGAGGAGTTTCATTTGAAGAATTGATTTGCAGAAAACTTCATGAGGGAAGAAGGTTGTGTGATGATGGGGTTCACCAATGTTGTAGATGTAGTTGGAAAGAAGGATAAAAAAGGATGGTGAGGGAAGTAGAAGATGAAGAGGAAAGTTTTCATGTGAAGGTGATTGAGAAAAAGTTATGAGTTTTTGAGGGAGCAGAGGCTAATTTTTTTCTTCTATTTTTTTTAATGAAGAGAGATATAGATAAATGGGTGATGTAGAGGGAGAAGAGGTAAAACGTTGGGCCAACTTCTTCCTTTCTCCTTCAATGCCAGCTGCGTTTTCTTCACATAGTGGACCCCTCAAAACCGTCTTTCAATTTCTTTTCTCTTTACATTCGTTAACAGCTGATTGCCAGTCATATGGGACACGTGTCTTTCAATTAATGAAGGAAGGAAGATACTCTTATTTTTCTAATTTTTATTAATTAATATTATTAATATTATTGATTTTTGATTGGATAACAAAGAAATACAAGATCACTTAAATGGGGGCCTTTGATTAATCCTAATTTAACGACCGAGATTAATTCAAACAAACACACAAACAAACACACATTACAACACAATTTAAAATGCCTAAAATGCCCATTCTAGATGATTTAATTGATTTAAATTAAACTACGTCAATAAAATCAAATAAAATTCACATCTTTCTAAATGCATATGATAAAAATAAAATACAACATGGAAAATTCTATTTTATTTTTTGAATATTCTGACGAAAAGATAAAATATAAAACGCCTGGATATAAATAAAATTCGAACGCCAAACTGCCCAAAAAAAATAAACTGACTGTACTAAAATGATCAGCGCGAAATAAACGTATTGAAAAAATACGACGTTTTGTCAGATTTTGAAATAAATTCGGACAGGTAGAAAGGCTCAGACTGATCAAAATGTGGCTAAAAAGTCGTCGAAAAATAAGACGAGTACGCCAGGTTAAACTATATGAACAGTAGATCAATGTTACTGACGTCTGCAAGCTCGATTTCGAAACTTTTCATTCACTAATTTTACACATATTTGAGAAACAATTCAACTAGTCTGTCTGTATATCAAAAAATTCATTTTGGTCAATCATTTTAGGTATTATTCATGATGAAATATGTGTTATGCTATGCATATGATGCAAAGTAAAAATAAAGTCAGATATATGAGACTTTTTAGAAAAAAGGTAGGACAAATTTGGGGTATGACACTCGTAGGGTGGCAAGGACACTTCCTTAAAGTTTAAGCATTCAATAGCCTCGTATGGCGGCAAGGATACTTCATTGAAGTTTCATCTTTCAATAGGCTCATATAGCATCAATGATACTTAACTAAAGTTTTATCATTCAATAGCCTTCGTATGGAGGCAAGGTTACTTCATTGATGTTTCAGCATTCAATAGCCTCGTAGGGCGACAAGGACACTTCATTGAAGTTCCAACATTCAATTGCCTCGTAGGGCGACAAGGATACTTCATTGAAGTTCCAACATATAACACATTTACCCTAGTCATTTAGATAGTTTCTAAAGATAGGGTGTATCATTAAAAGAGTGTTACCCTACCCTTTATACATAAAGAAAGGCAAAACGTTAAGAGAATCCATACATTTATGGGCCCAAATCCCTTGCCTTATCAAAAAAGAAACGATAAATGACTAGCTATAATAATATCTCATGTTAATTGAGTTTAAGTTCTTGGGATGAGTATTATATTCAACTCTTCAGATTTGTAGGCCCTAGTGGTAGTTTTTGGCATACATGATATGGGCTTTCCCAATTAGGCTGCAGTTTTTCCAAGTGGGATGGCATGACCACTTTCCTAAGCACGGGGCCGCCTTCTTGCATTTTTCTTGGGACCACTCTGGAGTTATATCTTATGGCGATCCTCTGCTTGGGGGTGAATTCTCTGACACAAATCTACCATGGCTAAACTAGCAAACTATGTATCATTGTCTGAGATGATGACTATTGGTAGGAAAAGCTGGCATATGATTTATTGCTAGTCCAAACCTTTTGTGATGTGATCTTGGAGATGGCCTCAACCTATATCCACTTCATGAAGTATTATATCCCAATGATTAAGAGCTTCAGTTATATTGGTGCTAGTGGAAAATGACCTAATATGTCCATGTCCCATGATAAAATGGCCACGACAACATAACAGAGTGAAGAGTTTCAACTAGTGTTTAATGTAGGTTGGGATGTCTTTGATACTTATCACTTTTTTTTACAAATTTTGCATTGTCTTTCATCTACGTGGGCCAATATCACGTCCTCAATGAGGCAAGATTTCTTCTATCAATATGACATTCGCATGTTCCTTAATGGACCTCTGTAAGGACCAGGCGATCTCATTCTCTCCTAGACATCTTAGCATGGGGGATGCCATTTCCATCTTGTAGAGCTTCTCGAATACCATGGTGTATTTTGACGCGTGTTTTGGGACCTTCTTTGCTACTAACTCGCCTAAAAGGATTTAGTTTGTCGCCAAGTAGTGTACTATGGGCATCATCTATCTCGTGGGTTGGGTGACTTTAATGGTGTTGATTTCTCCTACCTTGATGTTGGGGCTGGGTTATGCCCTAATTTCTTGGTACTAGCAATCTTTGAGAGGATATATAGGCACATATGTTATATCAAACATTTTAAAATGTTTATATATGTCACTTCCCTTTTTGAGATACTTGACTAGCTGAGCTTCCTTTGTCGAATATTCCCTGGCGACCTGATTCACTATCAACTGTGAGTCACTCCAGGATTTGAGACTTGAAGTGCTTGTTTATATGGCGAGATTCATGTTGACAATGAGGGCTTCACATTCAACTTGGTTGTTGCTAGTTTTTTACTCGAACCTCAAGGACTGCTATATGAGGAGCTCGTTTGGGCCCTCCAGTAATATTCCAGCATCACTTCCTTTCAGGTATGAAGCGTCATCCGTTGACAATATCCATACCTGGGAGATCTCCTCACCCACTAGTGAACTGCATTCTGCCAAGAAGTCGGTTAACACTTGAGACTTAAGACTTCTTCCGGTATGTATTGAATATCTTACTCAAATAGTTCAACTGATCAGGACATCATTTTTTTGTAAGGTCTGGCTTCTTTAAGACTTGGCTAATGGAATATTTAGTTTTTTATCATTACACGATGTCCTTGGAAGCACGTTCTGAGTTTTCTTGTAGTTCACCTGGACGAGCACAGAGCTCGTCTCCTGATCGATAGCCGATAGGTACAAACAAAGGGGTGTGCTTAGTTCTGGGCGCGTTAGTATGAGTGGTGTCCCCAATAAAACCTTTATCTTAGTGAATGCCTCCTCGCACTCACTTATCCATTCAAACTTTTCCTTCTTTTTCAAAGTGGCAAAGAAGTGGAATAATTTGTCACCTGCACTTGAAATAAAATGAGCAAGATAGGATAGACGCCATGTTAGTTGTTGAACTTACTTAACGCTAGAAGAGTTCCTCCGAGACACAATTTTAACAATCGAGTCGATGGCGAGGTAATGACAGATCACCTCCAGATTATCCTCGCCCACTTTATGCTTCCTCTAAGTCACGAGTTTCACTTCGGCGTCTATACCTATCATGTTTGACTGCTATATAAGGAAGTATGTTGAATCTACCTTTTGTTGGACTATGAAAGTTTATTATCTTGATTCTCACCAAGGACTAGTGTGAGAGAGTGAGCTTGTATGTTTGACGTGGTTTGTTCATGACACCTTTGAGATGACGTAATGATTGTGGTTTTGTGAGTTTGATGTTGGGTTATCAATCATGTTGTTGACCTTATACCATGTTGTTAAATCGTATGGTGGAGAACTAGTGGTTGCTAATCCTTAAAGTTGATATTGTGTTTGTTGTTGTCCTTGTGGCCCTTTTATGTTAGTATCATAAGTTGGCTTGTAGCGGTGGTTATCGACGGTATCCTTAACGATTCTCGTACTCCACAAGAATTGAGGAAACTTTTGGTAAAGTTTATCAAGTTGAGTCTTCATGACCATAGTGGAGTTCCTTAATCTTGTGATATCACGAGGAGGAGTGAATGGAAGTTAGACGGGTGAAAATATTAAGTAAATTAGATATGTGATCAGTGGTTTTCATACGTTATTTCACTGTTTATTTTAGTTAATATTTTGTTATTGTTTATTTGTTTTATATCTCTTTTACCGTATTTTATGCCTTGGTTGTGTTCTTTAGTGTTTTCAGGTTCATATAAACATTCAGGAAGAATCAGAGCGAAAAAACGAGAAAAATCGCAAGATTCGGTATAAAATTGGAATGAAGACAGCGGCCTGACACGGCCACCCGAGTCACCTGACACGGGTCGTGTCAGGAAGAAGCCAAAAGAACGAAATATGAAGAAAAACAGTGGGCTGGCACAGGTGCCCGTGTCAGCAAGTCTGGCACTGAAGAGTTTTTTTATCAAAATAACTGGGATCCAACACGGCCGCCTGTGTCAGCTGACACGGCCCGTGTTGGCTTGGACGCTTCATCTTCTTATTTCCTTGGATTTTTTACCTTTGTATTCCATGAGGGTATTTTGGGCATTTCCCCATTAATGTATTGGACCTGAGAGTATTTTAGACACTTTCTGAGAAGGAGAAATAACTTTTGACATTACAAAAGATTGTACGATAAAGTTTGGATGCAATCAAGTGATTCGGGGAAGGAAGATTTTTCATGAGCCATCGCGATTGAAGATCAAATTCATCCATTATTCTTGTAATGTCTATCTCTTATTTTGTAATTTCTTTTAGTACTATGAGCGGCTAAACCCCCCAATGCTATGGGGGTGTCCCTGAATTGTATTTGTAATGACTCTGATTTCCATTGTTCTATGAGATATAGCTTTTTCCTTAATCTTTTGTTATGCAATGTGTTTAATGCTTTTTCAATCAGACAAATTGAAACTGATTTACGGTTAGGATTTAGGTCGGACAAACCAACCTAACACTTTTGCATAATAATATTACAGTAGATATTGCCTAGGAATAGGGATACCCTGTAATAACCGATATATTCTTGATAAAATGTAATGCTTGTGATTCTTTCTAGACTACTAAGGAATTAGGGTAGAGATTGAATCTCAAAGGTTTTTCTGCTAAGGAATTAGGGAAAACTAATCTTAAGAATCGGTAAGGTTGGTTTTGTGTCATGTCTCCTAGAATAAGGATTGAGGGTTTTTGTAGTGCAATTCATACATTTTCCTCTAGCATGCCTTCTCATATCTGTCTTAAGTAAAGTTTATAATTTTGTTCACTTTATTATTATTAGTTATAATTTCTCAACAATCAAACCCAAAGGAAACTTTTGTTTAATTGAATTAGCATCTGCACTTACAATAACGCGCAGTCCTCGAGATCGATTCTGGGGATAACCCCTATTATTACTACGTCGTAAAAATAGTACACTTGCTATTTTAACGATCAAGTTTTTGGCGCCGTTGTCGGGGACTGCCAAAATATAAGTGTTTGATTTTAATTCAATTGGAATTTTGTCACTCTGTGACTAAAATTTTATTTTTGTTATTTTTATTTTTATTTTTATTTTTTTTATTTTATAACTTTTGGAGTATAACTATTACTATTAATCTGCATCTAACATTTTTATGCGAGGAGAACCCTCAGCTAATTTTAATTTTGACGCAGAAATCGAAAGAACGTTACACGCAAGGCGTAGACAAGCAAGACTGGCAGCTTCAGAAGCAGAACCATCAGTTCAAACACCAGAAGAAGGAAGAGTTTCTGTTCATTCAGAGCAATCAGATTCAGGTTTAGAAATAGGTTCAGACGCGGATAGAGATACTGCGATTATGGCTGGAAATCAACTAGCGGAAAGACTTCTGGGCGATTACGGTGGAGCAAATGCACTGGCTGGTAGGTTAACAATTGTGAACCAACCGGTGAATGTGCCGAAGTTCCAGTTGCATCCGAGCATCATCACTCAACTTGAGAGGAGACCTTTCATCGGAAAGGTTAATAAAGATGCCAACAAACATCTGCAAAGATTTCTGACTATGAGCACCACTCTCAAGATTGAGGGGCACACCGAGGAAGCAAAAAAGTTAAGAATGTTTCCTTTCACTCTTGCAGAAGATGCTGAAGAATGGTTTTATTCCTTACTTGTCGGGAGTATCACCACTTGGCAAGAGATGGAGACAACATTTTTAAATGAGTAATTTCCCGTCTCTGTGTACATTCGAAAGAGGTATGATATAGTAAATTTTAAGCAGAAGGATGGAGAGTTACTCGGAGATGCATATAAGATATTTAAGAGATTGTTGAGTGCATGTCCTACTCATAACATGGATGCAACCGAACAGATGCAAAACTTTGTTAATGGCCTCAAGTTGAAGACTAAGCAACTAATTGATACAACTACCGGTGGCTCATCTAATTTTACAACAGCCACTGGTATCAAAAAGATCATTGAAGCCATAGCCGCAAACGAGCATTTGGAGTTGTATAATCGCAGTGTGAGCCAACCAGAAAGGATGATTGATTTGAAACTTACTGAGCAAGTGGTAAAGATGGAAGACCAGATTGCAGCCGAGGTAGAGAGAAGACTTAAGAAGATGAATCATGGTACTCAGACTGTGGCTCAGGTTCAACCGGTTCAAGCGGTAAATTGTGAAATTTGTGGGGGACCTCACTTCGCCATGCACTGTGTTGCTACAGCACAACAGGTAGAAGAAATTAAATTTTTGAGGCAGAACAATCCCTACTCCGATACTTATAATCCGGGGTGGAAAAATCATCCAAATTTCTCCTGGACAGATCAGCAAGGGAATGTTCCAAAGTAAGGACCCATCCAATATCACCAACCATACCAGCAACAATATCAACAACCTCAGCAACAATTCCAACAACAGGTACCGAGAAAAGTAGATTGGGAGATAGCCGTTAAAAAGATGGAAACTCACAATATGCAATTCCAGGAAGAGACAAGAAATAATCTTAGGAACACTACAGCTTCTATCAAAAATATTGAGGTTCAGATGGGTCAGATAGCACATCAACTTACCAACGGTCGAACACCAGGTGCCTTACCGAGTGCAACAGTAACGAACCCAAGAGATAATCAGAATGTGAATGCCATCACGACTGGAGGCGGTGAGTCAAGTGAGAATAATGAAGAGGAAAAAATTAAAGATGAAGGTTTGATTGAGGTGGACTTGGAAATCAAAAATCATCAAAAACCGTAGGAAGAAGTCATATCACCTGTAAATCCACGTGAAAAGAAGAATAAAAAGGAAGATAAACCGGCGATTAAGTTACCTTACCCTCAGAGAGTGCGACAGAAGCATAAAAAAGAGAAGGACTTTGAGAAATTTGTCACAATGTTCGAAAATTTGGAGGTTAATATGCCATTCTTTGAGGCGCTAGAGCAAATGCCGTTGTATCATAAATTCATGAAAGAAGTGATCACAAAAAAGAGACATATCGAGGAAGAGCTGAAAACTGTAAATGAGAAGTGCAGCGAAGTACCACAAAATAGGAGAATCCCCGCCAAGCATAAGGATCATGGATCTGTTGCAATACCGTGCACTATAAAAGACAAAAATTTCAAAAAAGTTCTGATTGATTCAGGTGCTAGTGTTAGTCTCATGCCATTATATATTTATAAAAAGTTGGGAATTGGAAGGGTGAGCGATGCAGGAACGAATTTAAAATTCGCAAACCACAAAACTGAGAGATCTTATGGGCTAGCTGAAGATGTGTTGGTGACGATCGGTGAATTTGTATTTCCATTTGACTTTGAGATCATGGATATTCCAGAAGACGAAGAAGTCCCTATCATCCTCGGTCGACCTTTCCTGCTCACTAGTCGGTGCAATTTCGATATTGAAAAAGGCACTGTGACTTTTAAATCTTTTGATGAGGAAATCACTTTAGAAGTGTTGGATAGCAAGAAGCGAAATGAAGGTAAGAGTAAGTAAGCTTCACTTGGAATGATCGAAATGGTTGGAAAAAGCATAAGTACAAACCCCCCTCTTAAAAAATTCTCCAGCATCATCTCTAAGGTTGAAGTCTCTCTGGCATATAGTGCACATGTCAACACTGTAAGATCCATTTGTGAAATCAAGAAAAGAAAGAAAAAGAAACATCGAAGGAAGGATAAGGAAGTTGGAGTTGACTTGAGGTAAGAAGTAGTTCGTATGTCTGAACCTTGTCGGTGCTCTGTTGCGGAAAGGTCAACCAACAAAACGTGTAAGCTGAAGTATCCCCCATAGCATTAGGGAGTAACTCGTCGAGCCATGCGACGTTAAACGAAGCGCTACGTGGGAGGCAACCCACGCTTGTCTGATTAATTACTTTCTTTTTGGTGTTTGTTTTGTTTTGGTTGCAGGAAATAATCCGGATCCTACATGAGCAAACGATGATGTAGCAGCGGTGTTACATTACCGTCAGCATCCTTAGTAAGGATATCTGTGAGTAACCTCTCTAGCTCTTGTGCTAACACATTGGGGCAATGTGCGGTTCAAGTTTGGGGGAGGATTTAGTGTTTTTAGTTCTTCCATTTAGACTTGTTATTTGTGTTTTTGTATGTTGTTTTATGGAAACCACTTTGAATCCCCCTCGAATTAGAGCCGGAAAATTTTTATTGTGAATTCTGTAATGGGTGATTGTAGTCAGGAAAGTATATAGAGTTCGAGGGAAGAGAAGTTAGACCTAGGGACATTGGGGAAGTTTGAAAAACTTAGGAATGGCCCGAACACCCTAGATTCCCCGGAGTAAGAAAGTGAGTCCAACGTGAAGATTTGTGCCATAGTACTTGGATTTGAGAAGTATTCCCCGATTAGTTTATAGTGATAGTCCGACATAACTAAAAAGAATTGCATGTATAGGATTGATTGAGAGAATGATTTAAGGCACCAAATAGTTGAATAATGGTGATAAAGACAACTAGTCCTTCTAAGTTGGGTAACCCTCACGCGGTTACTTAGCCTAACGGCGGTTGAGTCTCTATTTTCGTCCCAAAGTGGACTAATAAATGCCAATGAGCGAGAAAAAAATAATAAAGGTGCTTAGAAAAAGTTTCGATCAATCTTGTACATGTGAGGGAAAACGATCATAAATGCCTTAATCTGATTATCCGAATGAAAGAGGTAGAAAATCAAAGAAAAGACTTAAGCCCAAAGCATAGTTGGAGAGGTAACCAAAAGGGGGATTTAGGTGTGTGGTTTTATCGCGGTATGTGTTTGTGTAATACCTTCGTCAACGGACGATTACCAAGAGAACTAGTTTTATCCGATCGGAACAAAGGCTCACGTATGAGTATCGACACACCTTACCTTCACAAATCTTTCATTTGATATGTACCGTTTGATTTGAAAAATCTTTATGCAAGCTTGTTGCTTGAGGTCAAGCAACGGTTTAAGTTTGGGGAAGTTTGATCAGTGGTTTTCATACGTTATTTCACTATTTGTTTTAGTTAATATTTTGTTATTGTTTATTTTTTTATATCTCTTTTACCGCATTTTATGCCTTGGTTGTGTTCTTTAGTGTTTTCAGGCTCATATAAACATTCAGGAGGAATCAGAGCGAAAAAATGAGAAAAATCGCAAGATTCGGAATGAAATTGGAATGAAGACAGTGGCCTGACACGGCCACCCGTGTCAGGAAGAAGCCAAAAGAACGAAAATATGAAGAAAAATAGTGGGCTGACACAGGTGCCCGTGTCAGCTGACACGGGTTCTCGTGTCAGCAAGTCTGGCACTAAAGAGTTTTTTTATTAGAATAACAGGGATCTGACACGGCCACCCGTGTTAGCTGACACGGCCCGTGTTGGCTTGGACGCTTCATCTTCTTATTTCCTTGGATTTTTGACCTTTGTGTTCCATGAATGTATTTTGGACATTTCCCCATTAATGTATTGGACCTGAGAGTATTTTAGACACTTTCTGAGAAGGAGAAAGGACTTTTGACGTTACAAAAGATTGTACGATAAAGTTTGGATGGTATCAAGTGATTCGGGGAAGGAAGATTTTTCATGAGCCATCGCGATTGAAGATCAAATTCATCCATTATTATTGTAATGTCTATCTCTTATTTTGTAATTTCTTTTAGTACTGTGAGCGGCTAAACCCCCCAATGTTATGGGGGTGTCCATGAATTGCATTTGTAATGACTCTGATTTCCATTGTTCTATGAGATATAGCTTTTTCCTTAATCTTTTGTTATGCAATGTGTTTAATGCTTTTTCAATTGGACAAATTGAAACTGATTTACGGTTAGGGTTTAGGTCGGACAAACCAACCTAACGCTTTTGCATAATAATATTACAGTAGATATTGCCTAGGAATGGGGATACCCTGTAATAACCGATATATTCTTGATAAAATATAATGCTTGTGATTCTTTCTAGACTGCTAAGGAATTAGGGTAGAGATTGAACCTTAAAGGTTTTTCTGCTAAGGAATTAGGGAAATATAATCTTAAGAATCGGTAAGGTTGGTTTTGTATCATGTCTCCTAGAATAAGGATTGAGGGTTTTTGCAGTGCAATTCATACACTTTCCTCTAGCATGCCTTCTCATATCTGTCTTAAGTAAAGTTTATAATTTTGTTCACTTTATTATTATTAGTTATAATTTCTCAACAATCAAACCCAAAGGAAACTTTTGTTTAATTGAATTAGCATCTGCACTTACAATAACGTGCAGTCCTCGAGATCGATTCTGGGGATAACCCTTATTATTACTACGTCGTAAAAATAGTACACTTGTTATTTTAACTATCAATATGTATAAGGCTATAGTATGGTGTTGGAGTATAAATTATTAGAAGGGTTGTCAGAATCAGTTTTTGATAAGGAAGGATTAGACAAGACTTATCAAGTGGTGATCTCAAGAGATTTATTCAGTATCTTGTAAATGTTAGTAAGGTATAAGTGGATAGCCAGGGTATAACATCTAGACAGTTCACCCAGATACATGGTGTCAGAGGTAAACCTCATGAGTGTGGTACCTGGGGTGTACAATGTTATCCTACCTTATTAAAAAGATTTGTAAGTTATTCTTCCAGGCAAGTGGGAATGAGATAATCCTAAAGTTAAACATGCAACTCAGATTGTATTTGAAAGAGAACACAAATTGGAGTGTGGGAAATGGAGAAGGATAATTGAGATTAATGAATTTAGATAGGAAATGTGATGTTATATCCAAATGTGTCTGAAGTGTTGTGTGTGACTATGAAAGTAGTATGGACACTCACAATTACATCCTAGATTGCTTAAGTCCTTTGGAAGTGGTGTCTCATTGATAATGTGAAGTTCCTTGATGGTGTTATTTTTTTATTGGTTGAGATCTCCTGTCAGCAGAAACCTTGAATGAGTCAGAACCTTATAAGAGAATTTGATATGGAATGTAGTAACCAGAATCGGATATTGTCAAACTGATTTGGATTGGTTACTTTGAGCACGTGATATATCTGAATGTTTTACACTTTTATGGTTGTAGTCGTGTGACTCCTGCATATCTATCTACTGGAGGGTGTTGGTCATATTCTAAACTTTTATGTAGCAGCAAGAAAGTTATTCTACTAATGGAAGTCGGTAAGGTTCTAGTACCATTTTGGATAGTAGGCACTTTGGGGGATAAATGTGTTTTCTATGTAGATTATTAACTAACCAGTATTGCCTAGGGGTCCCAGGTGTTCCACTGTTGGAATTAGAGTAGATCAGTGGAAGGCGATGGATGAAAAGTTCAATAAAATGGAGGATTAGATGGATAGCTAATCGTATGAATGAAAGTGAGACAACATCATGCCAAGTTTGTATCTAATTGGAATAGTACGAGAGGAATGAAACATCAGGGTATGAGCTCGTAGTGTATAGTACCAGGTTAAGTAAAATTGATAAGGATATCAATTGATGGATTACGAAGTTTGTCTTAAATGCTGAAGAAATTGTAAAAGAAGAGTGGTCAATATTGCATGTAGTCTAGGAATTAACAAGTTATCTTATGAAGGTTTGATGAATATTGTTTGTCTGATCAGAATAAGGTGTCGTGGTTATGATTTTGGTTGAATTAGTATAAGAAAAGGAAGTCGTGGTTTCTAGAGGGAGTTGTGATTAGGTGATCTAGAGTGGTATGTCAGATGAATTAAGTAGAATCAAGGTTGGAAGTTAATCAAATATTGGAATTAGAATATGGTTAAAACCAAGAAGTGTTGAGAATTTGTGAAAGAAGGAAATTAGTCAATGAAGACAAGTTGGAAGATTGAGCATGTCAGAGGTTTAAAACTGAAGAAAATTCAAGTGTTGACTTGAGATGGTGATGCAAGAAGTGGTTATTTGTTGAGTGGAGGAAATTCGGGGGCGAATTTCAATTTAGTGGGGAGAATGTAATATCTCATATTCCCTTAAATGCTCAATTGGTTATTAGTTGAGACCAACTGAGTTTCTGATGAGTCCAAGCCCTTGAGGTTGGCATCAATTTTGGTAAAACTAACTTAGCAGAAAGATGTTGGACAAGGTGTTAGACATGATGTCTTATCATGTTGATTCAACATCTTTGTCTGTTACAGTTTGGAATAACTGTATCTATTTTCCAGGTGTGATTGGAATATGTTTTGGTCCTAGGTGGCATCTGAGATTAAGGAATCAGAGATTTTGATTCTAAAAGGAATATGTGGTTTCCATGTAATGAGACATTTTTGGAAACTTGGGATTGAAGAAAAGAATAGGTCACAGATTCTTTGGAGCTAGATTGCTGCTATTTGGAAGACCAAATCCAGTTCTTTTTTGCAATATAAATAGGATGGATTTAACCTATAATATGTGTGGAAGTTTATAGCTGTTATAGAGTACTAGGGTTTGTACTTTTATGAGCCTCTCGTGTATTGCGTGAATATCTGAGTATGATAGTTTATTGAGTTGTAATTTTCAGTCACTGCTGTGATTGAAAGGGAATTGAGAAGGGTCTCATACCTAGGAGTGTCTTAGGTAGAAATCTAGGAAGGGTAGTTTCTAGGTGCTAAGTTGTAAACGTTGGAGTTTAGCTTAGAACCAATTCTACTTAGTTGATTTCATTCCTAGCTTGGTAGCCCCTAGAGTAAGGTGTTGTTGATCACCAAACTGGGTTAACAATTCTTGCGTGTTGTTTTCTTTCTGCTGTTTATTCTGTTCTTCTTTAATCCTTGTGAGAAGCAGAGATCAAGTGTCACGACATCCTGTCCGACATCTTAGTGACCTGCTTGACTAGAATTTTAATTGGTATTAGAGCAGGCATCCTGCTCTGTATCTGGGTGAGATTCAGGGACGATACTTTCTGGTTCGATGGATAAACAAGGAAGAATTCTAAATAGACCACCCATACTTGATGGTTCTAATTATGAATATTGGAAAGTGCGCATGGTGGCGTTTATCAAGTCCATGGATGGTAAAGCTTGGAAGTTTGTGGTTAAAGGGTGGGATCCACCAAAGATCAAAGACAAAGATGGGAAGCTCACTGATTAGCTGAAACCTAAGGAAGAATGGGATGATGAAGATGATACGCTTGCTCAAGGAAATTCCAGAGCCTTGAATGCCTTGTTTAATGGTGTGGACAAAAACATCTTCAGACTCATCAAGAACTGCACTGTTGCGAAGGATGCTTGGGAAATCTTGAAGACTGCTCATGAAGGTACTTCTTGAGTTAAATCTTCAAGACTTCAGCTTCTCACCACTAAGTTTGAGAACTTGAGGATGAGAGAGGATGAAAGTATACATGACTTTCACATGAACATTGTTGATATTGTCAACACATCTAGTGACCATGGAGAGAAAATTCCTGAAGCCAAGTTGGTTCAGAAAATTTTAAGGTCTCTTCCCAAGAGGTTTGATATGAAAGTGACGGCTATTGAGGAAGCTCAGGACATAAATACTATGAAAGTAGATGAGCTCATAGGATCACTCAAAACTTTTGAGATGGCTATCAGTGAAAAGGATGAGAAGACGAAAAGTCATACCTTGGTAACCAACCAAGAAGAGGGTGACTCCAATGAGGATATGTCCAAAGCTGTAGGGTTTCTTGAAAAACAGTATCATCAACTGTGAAGAAACTGGATGAGAAGTCTAAGACCAATGTCAAGGCTCAGACTTCTGACATCTATAGATCGAGAAACTTTAAAAGAAGACCTAGCTATGATAAGAAACCCAACCGTGGAAAGGGAATTCAATGCTTTAAGTGTGGGGGTTTTAGACACACAAGAGGTGAATGTCCCACCTTCCACAAGAACGAGAAAAAAGGTCTATCCACCTTGTAGTTTAAGGATGACTCCTCGAGCAATGGAGAGTCTGCTAAAAAGGTGTCTGCAATGACTGGAGTTTATGATTCTGACAAGGAATCAGATACTGGATATCTCAACCCTGGTGAACTTGTTGAACTGTGTCAATTAGGACAAGATCAGCAGAATCTTATTTCCCAACTTTATGATGAAAGACTAAATCATTTGGAGACGATCTTTGATCTGGAGGATGAAGTGGTGTTGTTAAACTCCAAACTTAACAACATGACCAAGTACATAAGGACGATGAACAATAGCTTAGATGTGCTAGATAAAATCCTTATGTCAGGAAGAAATACTGGAAGTGGAAGAGGTCTCGGCTACAATGATCAGGTTGAGGTCAAATGACAGAGGACTAGAGGAAACTCAGCTCATGTGATGTCAAGAAAAATGTCTCAACATCATCAAAGGCCTCAGAACATCTCTTCAGGAAAACAAAAATAGGACAATCAATGCTATTACTGTGGGAAGTTTGGTCACATAAAGGCTCACTGTTATAAGTTAAATGGTTATCCTAAACCATCAACACGATCCAGAAGAAGAAAGAAGGTTCCTAAAGGAAAGAAGAAGTGGATCCATAAGGATCAAACTATAGCCTTCATAGCTCATACCTCCTTGAGAGCCTCTGCCAAAGAAGACTGGTATTTTGACAGTGGCTGCTCAAGACACATGACAGGTGTCAAGAAGTTCTTGGTTGACATCAAACCTCATTCCACTGGTCATGTCACCTTTGGAGATGGTTCAATAGGAGAGATAAAAGGTGTTGGTAAGTTAAAGTATGATGGACAGCCCAACCTTGATAGGGTCTTGTATGTCAAAGGATTGACTACAAACCTAATAAGCATTAGCCAACTGTGTGACCAAGGTCTTAAGGTTAACTTTTCTGAATCTGAATGCCTGGTAACAAACAACAAAGAGGAACTTATCATGAAAGGTACCAGATCTAAGGATAACTGTTACTTATGGGCTCCTCATGAAACTAAGTGTCCTTCCACCTGCATGGTGTCAAAGGAAGATGAAGTGAAGATATGGCATCAGAAACTTGGTCCTCTGTACTTAAAAGGAATGAAAGAAGTCATATCCAAAGAGGTTATCAGAGGGATTCCTAATCTGAAGATAGATGAAGGCAAGATATGTGGGGAATGCCAAATTGGCAAACAGACTAGAATGTCACATAAAAGGCTTCAACATCAGACTACCTCAAAAAACTTAGAGCTTCTCCACATGGATTTAATGGGACCTATGCAGGTTGAAAGCCTTGGTGGAAAAAGGTATGTCTATGTTGTTGTAGATGATTTCTCTAGGTACACTTGGGTACATTTTATCAAAGAGAAGTCCGAGGTATTTGAAGTTTTCAAAGGATTGTATCAGAAACTTTAAAGAGAAAAGGACTGCGGGATTGTTAGAATCAGAAGAGACCATGGGAAAGAGTTTGAGAATAGTTAGTTTAATGAGTTCTGCTCCTCTGAAGGAATCAGTCATGAGTTCTCTTCACCCATCACTCCTCAACAGAATGGTGTGGTTGAGAGAAAAAATATAACTATTCAAGAATGTGCAAGGGTCATGCTTCATGCAAAAAAGTTCCTTATCAATTTTGGGCTGAAGCAATGAACACAGCTTGCTACATCGTAAACAGGGTAACCATTAGGTCTGGAACATCTTCCACACTATATGAATTGTGGAAATGTAGAAAGCCAACTGTAAAATACTTCCACTTCTTCGGAAGCAAATGCTACATCCTTGCAGACTGTGAGCAGAGAAGAAAGATGGATCCCAAGAGTGAAGAAGGAATCTTTCTAGGATACTCTACAAATAGCAAAGCATACAGAGTCTACAATTCAAGAACTCAAGTGGTACTGGAGTTCATAAATATTGTAGTTGATGACTCACCTATGGAAGTCGAAGCTACAAATGATATTGGAGCATTTTTTCCCATGGAGGAGGAAGATGTCACAGAGGATGTTGAAACACCCCAAGATAACTCTGAAGGTGATGCAGTATCCAATTATGACAATTATGAACCTACTGTGACTAGGCGGGTTGACAAGGGACCCTCCATCAGAATTTAGAAAGATCACCCTAAGGAACTCATATTAGGGGACCCAAATGGAGGAAGGATTACCAGATCCCGAGATGTTGTTGTAAGTGCCTGTTTTGTGTCAAAGATGGAACCCAAGAATGTTAAGGAGGCCTTGACAGATGAATTCTAGATTAATGCGATGTAAGAAGAGCTATGGCAGTTCAAGAGGCACGAGGTCTGGGATTTTGTACCTATACCAGAAGGATCAAATGTGATTGGAACAAAATGAGTGTTTAAGAACAAGTTTGATGAACACAGTGTAGTCACAAGAAACAAGGCCAGACTTGTTACACAAGGGTACACTCAGATAGAGGGCGTGGATTTTGATGAAACTTTTGCTCCTGTAGCTAGACTAGAGTCTGTAAGACTATTACTTGGAATAGCCTGTCTGCTGAAGTTCAAGCTTTTTCAAATGGATGTCAAGAGTGCATTTCTGAGCGAATATCTCAATGAAGAAATCTATGTGGAACAACCCAAAGGCTTTGTTGATCCAACATTTCCAGATCATGTATACAAGCTGAAGAAAGCCTTATATGGGTTGAAACAAGCTCCAAGGGCCTGATATGAAAGACTAACTGACTTCCTTGTTGCAAATGGATACAGAAAGGGAGGAATTAATAAAACCCTCTTTGTCAGAGAAAGGGAAGGCAATCTCATGATAGCACAAATTTATGTTGATGATATCGTCTTTGGAGGATGTCAGAAGAGATGGTTCAACATTTTGTTAAGCAAATGCAATATGAGTTTGAAATGAGTCTAGTTGGAGAATTAACTTACTTCCTTAGTCTCCAAGTCAAACAAATGGATGATTCCATATTTCTCTGTAAAGGGAAATATGCCAAGAATATTGTTAAAAAGTTTGGCTTGGAGAATGCAAAACACAAGAGGACTCCTACTCCTACTCATCTGAAATTGTCTAGAGACGAAAAAGGAATAAGTGTTGATCAGAGTCTCTTTAGAAGCATGATTGGAAGTATTTTATACCTGACAGCTAGCAGACCTGATATAACATTTGCAGTAGGAGTCTGTGTAAGGTATCAGGCTGAACCCAAAGTTAGCCATATTAATCAGGTCAAGAGAATTCTGAAGTATGTAAATGGTACATGTGACTACGGACTACTCTATGAACACAGCTCTGACTCTGTATTAATAGGATATTGTGATGCTGACTGGGCTGGAAATACAGACGATAGAAAAAGCACCTCTGGTGGATGTTTTTTTCTAGGGAACAATTTAATCTCCTGGTTCAGTAAAAAGCAAAATTGAGTCTCCTTGTCTACTGCAGAAGCTGAATACATTGCAGCATGGAGCAGTTGTTCTC
The DNA here is from genome assembly GCA_022829125.1 of Lathyrus tuberosus. Lineage (NCBI taxonomy): Eukaryota > Viridiplantae > Streptophyta > Magnoliopsida > Fabales > Fabaceae > Lathyrus > Lathyrus tuberosus. The sequence continues at coordinate 6,264,406 of JALAZF010000327.1, read as the reverse complement.
AAATGATGTGGATGAAGCAAATGCTGACTGAATATAATGTCACGCAAGATGTTATGACACTCTTCTGTGACAACTTGAGTGCAATAAATATTTCAAAGAATCCCATTCAGCACAGTCGAACTAAACACATTGACATCAGGCACCACTTCATTCGAGACCTTGTGGAGGACAAAATCATAACTTTGGAGCATGTTGTAACAGAAAATCAACTAGCTGACATTTTTACTAAGGCTTTGGATGCAAATAAATTTGAAGTATTGAGAGGCAAGCTTGGAGTTTGCCTATCTGAAGAGGCATAACATTCCACTGGATGTGGGAATGATATTCAAATATCTGAATATGTATTCCCATCAGAGTTGAGAGGATTGTCCAGAATTCTCTCAAGTTCAAGTTTTTACTTTATGTTTTATGCTCTTTGTTTCTTGGTTGTGTAAGGGCTGAATGCCCAGGATAATTTTTTATTTTTAGGTGTGAACTTTAATTACTATGAACTGATTAATTGGTTTTTGAGTTAGTCCTTATGCCTTTGTCATATTGTGGCTAAAAAGGGGGAGTAATACTAACACCACTAACCACTGCTGATACTGTTGATATGCTACTAACCATTAAGGGGGAGTAGCACTGGTATTGCTTGCAGAAGGTACTAGTTGAGGGGGAGACAAAGTTGTGTTTTCGCTGCTGTTCTGATGATGGTCTCCCTGTTACTTTTTTGCAGGTTAATTGAAGTTAGTTTTAGCCAAAATCTGCCAAAGGGGGAGATTGATGAGTCCAAGCTCTTGAGGTTGGCATCAATTTTGGTAAAACTAACTTAGCAGAAAGATGTTGGACAAGATGTCCTGACATGATGAACTAACTGCAGGTTAAGGTGTTAGACAAGATGTCCTATCATGTTGATTCGACATCTTTGTCTGTTACAGTTTAGAATAACTGTATCTGTTTTCCAGGTGTGATTGGAATATGTTTTGGGCCTAGGTGGTATCTGAGATTGAGGAATCAGAGATTCTTATTCTAAAAGGAATATGCGGTTTCCATGTAATGAGACATTTTTGGAAACTTGGGATTGAAGAAAAGAATAGGTCGCAGATTCTTTGGAGCTGGATTGCTGCGATTTAGAAGCCCAGATCCGGTTCTGTTTTGCAATACAAATAGGATGGATTTAACCTATAATAGGTGTGGAAGTTTACAGCTATTATAAAGTACTAGGGTTTGTACTTTTGTTAGCCTCTTGTGTATTGCGTGAATACCTGAGTAGGACAGTTTATTGAGTTGTAATTTTTAGTCACTGCTGTGACTGAAAGGGAATTGAGAAGGGTCTCATACCTAGGAGTGTCTTAGGTAGAAATCTAGGAAGGGTAGTTTCTAGATACTAAGTTGTAAACATTGGAGTTTAGCTTAGAACCATTTCTACTTAGTTGATTTCATTCCTGGCTTGGTAGCCCCTAGACATAGGTGTTGTTGATCACTGAAGTAGGTTAACAATTCTTGCGTGTTGTTTTCATTCTGCTGTTTATTCTGTTCTTCTTTAATCCTTGTGAGAAGCAGAGATCAAGTGTCACGACATCCTGTCCGACATCTTAGTGATCTGCTTAACCACAATTTCAGTTTCTATGTACTCTATCTTTTGTCAGTTGGAACAATTTGAACTCCTATGTGCTCTAAATGTTGTTAGTTGTGACCAATAGAGTACTCAGTGGACTCCCAAGAGATTAATTATTATCAAAAGAAAATGACCATTATTAATAAGTACAAGAGAGGACATTTTGGTATCATTAATAATTGATCAATTGATACTGGAAGACAAAATATCTTTTGGGATATTTTGTGTTACTACTTATATATATATATATATATATATATATATATATATATATATATATATATATATTGTTATGTTATATATATTTTGTGTGGTGGAGAAGAAAGAAGAAAAGTAGAAGTTGGTAAGAAAAGTGGGGATAAGAAGAAAGAAAAAAAAATCAACAAAAGAGAAAAGGAAGAAACGGAGAAAGAAAAGAGAAAAAAGAGAAAGAGAGAAAGGAAAAGAAGAATAAAAGGAAGAACTTGGGAAGAAGAAGGAGAAGCTTGGATCACCATCATCTCATCATCATCATTTTCATCTCTAGAGGTGAGTTTCTAGATAGTTGTAGCAATTGAAGAGAGAATTTAATGTTGGGGGAAATTAGGGTTTGTGTGAAAATATGTCATATGTGATTATTTTGTATCATACATGATGATTTTGATGAATTGCATGCCTTGTTATGTTAAACCATGTTAATCTGAGTTGTTGGATATAGTATGAGCATGTGGGTTGAGGGTTGTGACCATTTTCCCTTCTAAATCGCGTTCTGGAATTTTGGGTTTCATCTACTTCACTGAGCGAGATCAGGGAGATCTGGAAATCCTGTTAGTTTCGCCATACGAGCTCGAGGCTAGCTAGCTCGCTAGCTGTTTTTCAGGCTACCATGATGATGCTTCGCCAATGACTTGGCCTCATTGTCTGTTCGTCGGGTGAGCCTCGAGAGAACTGGCCTCGCTGGCTGTTCACGGGGCGACAATGACAACATGCATAAAAAATATTTGATTCTTGTTTTCCCCATAACTTGAAAATCGTAACTCGAAATGAGGCACGGTCGGAAGCGTTGGAAAGCTATTTCAATGCCCTATTTGATACTGAAATAGAAACATGGATATATGTCATTGATGGATAGAATAAGTCAACGTGAATTACTTATGTTGATTATGTTTGACTTGTTTATGCATAACCACTAGAATAACCTAAGAACTATTGTGACATATTTTGCTATTATGTGTGTTTCATGTATGATATTGTGACATGATAATGTGTATGCTATATATTTGTTGGATGTTTTGATTATGAAATAACATGCTTAAAACCTTATAAAGATGAGTGGTGAAACCAATAATATAACTAGGTAAATGACTTAGTAAGATAACTTCGGATATGAAATGGTTTAGATAGTGATGCTTGGAAGTGATTGTACTACAGTGTGTACAACAGACAAGTAGTCACGTGGTTGATGAATAATATACTTTGTATGGAACATGTTGTGTTGTTATGTGATTAAGGTGAATGTGACCGCCTTATGGTTGTTAAATACAATCACATAGTGTTTTATTTAATCACGTAGTCGGAAATAACCCCCTTGATTGTGCCGTCCCAAGTTGTGATGCTTATATAGAGCAAGGATTGGTATGTGTGCACCCATACTTGAATGACTTGAGATGAATCTCAAAGGTAGTGGATCCCTAAGTGGGTTAGAGTTCCATACGGGTAAAAGGCTTGAAATGGGCATGGAGTCCCATAGGAAGCGACGATTCCTAAGGTCGATGTTATCCCTTAGAATCTGAAATCCATGCGTATGTCAAAGTATGAGATATAGGTATCTGTGACCCGTGTCGATAACCCTAGGCATAGGGCTTGTCGGGGAAAAATACTTATGATACAAGGATCCGTGACCCGAGTCGATAACCCTAAACGTAGGGCTTGCCAGGAAAAGATGCCTTGGTATGGTTTTCGACTAGTGATTATTTGAGTTAATGAACTCAAGTGACATGTTTTCGTACATTGCTAGTTTTATGAACTTAAGTCTCCCCCCCCCCCCCCCCTTGGGCTCGAGTTAGGATTTGATTAGAACCTTGTAGAGCCGAGTGAACCCATAGGATAGGGGAACTCACTGGGAATATCATCTCACTCCAATATTGCTGTTAATTTTCAGGTATTATTTGCAGGTTTAACATACAAGAAGAGTTGTGCATTGATGTTTCAAGGGAAGCTTTTATTGTAATCTTTCGGTGTGGATTGGTGTACAATGAAGATGTTGTAAATAGTTCTTAGATTTCTTTTTTAGGCTTTATTATATAACATGTGCCTTATGCATTTTAGTTTTCACATGTGTATATAATGATGCCATTAGGCACTTATGTTGTGACAGTACCAAGAATTAACACTTGTATGATATATATATATATATATATATATATATATATATATATATATATATATATATATATATATATATATTATACGGGTTGTTACACGTCCATCAAGAATAACTGAAGATGTTTTAGTTAAGGCTGACAACTTTTTGTTTTCGATAGACTTTTTTGTGATGGATATAGAAGAAAACGATAATGTTCCTCTGATCTTAAGCTGACCTTTCATGACGACAGCAAGAAGGATGATTGATATTGGTGATGGGTTGATAAAAGTCAGAGTCCGGGATGAAGAGGTCAAATTCAACCTGTTTGAAGCAGTGGAGCATTCAAAAGACAAGGGAGTTTGTTTTAAAATGGATGTTACTGATGAAGCTAGCATGGATGTGCGAAAACAAGTGCACATACCAACTACATTAGAACGAGCTCTAATAGATGCACTAAGTGTACTTAATGCGGAAGAATAAAAAGAGATTGAAGAGTGTTTAAAAGAACTAAACACATCAAAAGAAGTCCCCCACCTGAAATCTAAAATAGAGGAATTGAAAAAGTGAGCCAAAGGTTGAAGTGATCGAGAAAATTCCACCACCATTGAATGTCAAAGGAATCAGAAGCTTTCTTGGTCATGCCAGATTCTATAGGAGATTCATCAAAGATTTATTCCACCAAGCCATTAAGCAATTTGCATAACAAAGATAAGCCATATCTTGGTGGTGAAATTGAATGGCTTACCATAAGAATTCCACTAAGCGATCCTTGAAATTATAAGAAAATGTGTCAAGCTAATGATGTTAAACAAATGCTTGTTTGGAGGCAACCCAATTTTGAAAGTATTTAAATTTTCATAAATTCATTTTAGGTGCCACATATGAGAGTTGTATTGGCATAGTTGTACAAAAGTAAAAATGTTGAAAAACTGTTTTCTACAATGCTGGCTAAGTGAGTTTATACTCACTAAGTGAGAGACTTTTTGTTGCAATGCTAGATAAGTGAGCCTGTACTTGCTAAGCAGGATCTGCAGAGTCAGCAACACAAATTTTAATGTCATTTACTCTCATTAAATGGTAGTTTATCTTAGTTTGTTGTTTTATTTAAATTGTCTTAATTATCAAGGAGTAAGTAGTAGATAATTTTATTTGTGTTGAAAACTTATTGGTGTTTGTTTTTTTCAAACCTGTTATTGAATGCTTGAAGAGTGCAAAGATTTAACACTTGAGGTATAAGTGAGTCAACAATAAATGCATGGTAATGATAAAAAAATTGAATGGATTCCACAAAGCCAATGTACATGTTTATTGCTCTTCTAGAATGTTAAGATGAGTTTAAAACTTATATTTTATACAAAATCATTTCATGCATTAATCTGCAATAAAAGTTATTAGCTTGAATCACTTAGAACAAACTAAAATGTGAGGAAGCTTTCCAACATTCACTATATACATAGGAGACCGATAATTACATGTTTTAACTTAGTTACTTTGTGTTTAGGAAAAAATTAAATTGCAAGGTTTTGTTCAAGTTGGGGAGAAAAAATGAAGGATTACTTTAAAAGTAAGTAACATGAAAAGAATAGGAAAAAATGAAGAATGAAAAAAGAGAAAAGAAGAATTTAGAAATAGAATAAGTTGTCAAGAATAGATTGTGTCAAACATTTATCACCAAAGGTGTGTAACAATCAAAACAGGAAATATGTTTAAAAAAGTGTTGTGTTGGAAATATCAAAGTAATTGAATGCCCCTCTAAACTTTGGCCACTTTGATTCAATTGCCCCTAGATATGATATTTATTTTGTAATTAGGCCACATTACAACCCTTGAAAGATTTTAGTGATTTATGCTTTAATGCTTTCAAAATAGTATGCTTGGATGAATGCATAACTTAATCAAGATATTATCAAGAATATTGGATGTGAGTTCAAGTCCCCACATATTGTTTTCATTTCAATATCTACTTACAAAGAAGTGTGTTAGGTGTGATTCAAAGTTAAATATGTTATTGGTTTGGAATGTATGAGATGAATTTTGTATTTAGAACTTATTTCATATTGATATTTTGATTCCAGGTCAGTAATAGACATAAAACTTGCTTGTGCAATTTACAATTGAACCATGCATTCAAACCTTTTTCTTTCCAATAATTGATGCATAAAAAACTTCGTGAATCTATTCTTCCATTCAAATAGTTTTCTGAGACTTTGGTTTGAGGACAAACAAAGTTCTAAGTTGGGGAGAGTTAAAAAATGGTAAATTTACATATATAATGAGGGCACTTATTAACTTTAAAACATTTTATATTAAAACTTCAACTATCATGAAAATAGTAGTTTTATTATAAAAATAGTATATTTCTACATATTGCACCTAATTCTAACCATTTTGTAGGTATTTGTGCACGTCTTGAAGTTTGACAAAGAAAAGAAAGGAATTGAGCTTTAACACCCTCACTTAGCCAAATCAAAGGGAGGCAAGTCAGAAATGTACAAGATTCTCCAAAGCAGCAGCCTCGCTTAGCTAGTTCAAAGTGAGGCAAGTCATAATATACAAGATTATTCAAAACAGCTGTCTCGCTTAGTCAGGTCAAAGCGATATATTTCGCTAAGTGAGCCAATGTTGGATAAGCGAGGTAAGGCGATATAAAGCTGATGTGGAAGAAAACGTCATGCTGAAAAAAAGCCAGCTCGCTAAGCGAGACATCTGACGCTAAGCGAGCTTATGTTTATAGGACTGGTATAAATACATTTCAGAATAGAATAGAAGGAAATTTTAAATTTTCCAAAGGCTGAAATAAAGAGAGAAAGCAAACAAAAGTGAGGAAAGGAGAAATTCAGGGTGGATACACAATAACCATTTGAGAAATCAACGTTGATGTTCATTCATTTTTTTTCTTCTCATTTGTGCAAGGCTTCCATGACAATGAGTAGATAAATCTCTCTCTCTCTCTCTCTCTTGTTGGGATTAGATGTAACTAATCGTACTCGTAAGTATAATTTTTTTTTACGTTAAGAAAATTTCATTATGAAATCGAAGAAGGAACCACAGAGTTAGAAATTGATGCCCCCCCCAACTTTGGGTAGCCACCAATCCAAGTTTTGGATCCCATAACCTTTCCCAACCCCACCAAGTTGTGAGCATCTTCATTACAAGCTCTAGGAATAAACATTGCAGATGCCAATTTAAAATAATAAAGCAAGACACGACAGTCAAGCGCCAAGGGTTCAATAACAACATTAGACACAGAGTTATTGATACATTCCACCACGATTTGGGCATCAGACTGGAAAACCACCTTCTCCAAGTTGAGTTGCTTCGCCTGCTCCATACTCCACCTGATCACTGAAGCCTCAGCTAACATGGGATCCATCTCCACTATCTTATTCCTGCACATGGACAATAGAGGTTCCTTCTCAATGCCTTCGATGATGTAACCAAACAAAAAAAGCCCTCCCCACTAATTCTTGCATCCACCTGCACAGCAAAGGAATACTCAGCAACCATTCTTTTAGAATACATCTGTCTTGACTCACACCTTGGGTTACAAGTATTGAATTCCTTCACAACATCCACAACATTCTCCGCTACCTGGGCAGGATCCACCATTTGAGACTGGTACAACTTAAGATTGCGAGCCTTCCACAACATGTAGAGCAAGTAACATAAAATTTGGATACAGAACTCGTTCCCCCCATAAGCACCCGGGCCAGCTACTCATTAAGGTCACCAACACCACAGAACCTGCAGGAAAGAATAGAGGAGAAAAAACACGTATTGCAAAGTCACACTCCATAAATAAATGATTGAAGGATTCAACATTAAGCTCACACAGGCTGCAAGTCAAAACTCATCCCCTTCCTAGCAAGATTACTCTTGGTAGGCAACATGTCCTTGGCCATCCTCCACAGAAAGTTCCTAACTCTGCTATGCACCGGGGCAGCCCAAATTTTCTTCCAAAGGTGGTGGCACGAAATCCTGGAAGGGACAGGTTGTTTGGAGTCCTTAATATGAGAACAAAGATGGTAAGCAGGCCGCACAAAGTATTCACCATTCTTCTCATAATGCCAAATTTCCTTGTCTTCAATGTACCTTTTTGATAAAGGTATGCCAACAATCTGTCTGGCAACACCCTCATCGAATGTGTTAGATATCAACTCACACTTCCAAATTCCCAAGTCAGGATCAATCAACAGGTTAACCTTAGTGTTACCTTCCAAATCTCGAATTTGGCCTAAGACTTTGAACCCCATTGTGTTAGGGATCTACCTATCCTCCATGACTCTCACCTTCTCTCCATTTCCGATCTGCCACCTGGAGCTTGCATTAACAAGGTCTCTAGCACTCAAAATACTCCTCCATGTGTAGCTAGGAGTAAAGCCAACAGAGGCGTGGTTAAGGGACTGCCTAGGGTAGTATATGCTCTTGAAAATCTTCCCCAGCAAAGATAAGTCATCCTGGAACAGCCTCCAGTAGTGTTTTCCCCAACAGGCTTGTGTTAAAATCAGCAATGCCACGAAACCCAAGGCCCCCACCATTCTTCTCTCTAGCCAACTTCTCCCAATTCAACCAATGAACTTTCCTCTCACCTTCAGCAGATCCCCACCAGGATCTCGCTATCATGCTCTCAATTTCATGGAAAATACCCTCAGGAAGCTTGTAACAACTCATGATATAACTGGGAATAGCTTGCGCAACTGCCTTAATCAAGACCTCTTTGTCTGCTCTAGAAAGACATCTCTCCTTCCACCCTTTAATTTTCTTTCACACCTTCTCCACGACCAGTCTAAAAATGTCCTTCTTCGACATTCTAAACACAACTGGGAGCCCAAGGTACTTTGAATGCCTCTGAACCTTCTTAACCCCCATCCTCTCTTGGATCTGCACCATCTCATCCTCTCACATGTTATGGCTAAAAGGCACCTCAGATTTTTCAAGGTTAACCAGCTGACCCGACGCCTCTTGGTACTTGTCAGCCTCAGCCACATTGGCCCTAGCAAAAAGAAGGATATCATCTGCAAAGAAAAGGTGGGATAGCACTGGCATACCCCTAGCAACTTTAATTCCATGGAGCCTCTTAGCTTTGACACCTTCCTTAAGTAATCCAGAGAAAACATTAGCACATAAGATGAAAAGATACGGTGAAAGAGGGTCCCCTTGACGGAGACCCTGTTTAGGGGTAAAACTCATGCTAGGTTGACCATTGATCAACACTTTGTATGTAACGGTGGAAATGCACTTGTGAATGAGGTTAACCAAAGGAGTTGGGAAACCCATAGAGGAAAGGACAATTAAAACAAAGGACCACTCCAACTTGAGAGCCATGATTCTTTTCTTCCCCATCTTCTTCTTCTTTATCCAGTGGAAGCACTCCATCGCCACCAATGCATTGTCCATGATGAGACGCCCTTTAACGAAAGCGCTCTGTTCTTCATCGATGATGCCTCGATCCTGTTTGCTATTGTGTTCGTAATAATCTTCATCACTACATTGCAGAGACTTATAGGGCGAAAGTCCTTTAGTCTTGAAGGGTTTTTACACTTGGGAATCAAGACAGTATGAGTGTTGTTAATGGCAGTGGGATCTTTGTTGTTATTCAAAATCTCCAACGCCAAACCACAAACTTCAGGCCCCACGATATGCCAATACTTTTGGAAGAATATATTTGGAAGACCATCAAGCCCTGAAGCATTGAGGGGGTGCATTTGAAAAAGCGCCTCCTTAACCTCCATGCTGGTAAATAAGGCTTCACACTCAATAATATGGTTGGGCAAAAACTCCCACGAACCACAGAGCAGAATTCCTCAACATTGGTGGGAAGGGAGGAAGAAAACAACTCAGTGAAGTAGTTAATTAGGACCCTCTTACAGTGATAATTACCCCTCCACCATTGCCCATTTTCATCTTTCAACTTCTGGATATTATTGGTTCTTTTTCTTTGTTTAGCTTTCCTATGGAAAAACTTTGTATTCCTGCCCCCATGCTTAAACCACATAGCACGACTCCTCTGTATCTAGACAACTTCCTCAGATTGAAGAAGCTTGTTTCTTTGACTCACCAGAGCCAGAGTTTCGTTTGAACTAATAGCAGCATCACTATCACCCCATATATCGTCCTCCTTGAGTAGGGACTCAATTCTCTTCAGCTCCAAGCTAATGGCCCCCAGTCGATACTCCTGAAATACCTCATCCAAATATCAAGGACCCTAACTCTAGATTTGTTTCAGATATGTAAGATTACTTCTTCGCACCCAGGATCTCTTGTCCAGACTTCCTCAAATCTGAAAAGATATAATTTTTTCCTCTCACTTCCTCTATCCACATCTTCTAACACAAGGCTCAACGCGTCATGATCTGAGCCAAAACGAGATAGGTGGTTCACATTTAAAGGAGAAAACCTGTCAAAAAAATTATTAGTCCCCAGACCCCTATCCAATCTACATTGAATATTCTCACTCCCATGTCTTCCATTTGTCCATGTGAAAGGATATCCATTGAAGCCCAAATCAGACAGACCCAGGGCATTCATAGCAATCCTCCCCACTAACATATGGCTAGAAGACCTACAGTCCCCCTATTTTCTCATGGTCAAACACAACGTCATGCAAGTCCCCAACCAGCATCACTCTATCCCCTCCCCTATTTGCCAGTTCCTCAATTAGTGCCCAGGTTCTCCTTTTATTTTGTTCCTCCGACCAACCATATATCCCATTAAAAGTCCAACTACCGTTATCCCACTCATCCATGACTGAACACTCTATGTGATTCAGAGAATACGTGAGAATGGTCACATGCACTTCCTCTTTCCAAAGAAGCAAGAGAACTCCAGCTATCTCTCTTCCCGTGCCACTACAATCAACTCCTATCCCCCCTTAATTCCACTCATATTCTGAACATCAAGAAATTCATTCCTTTTGACCCTGGTTCCCTAACAAAAACCAAATCGGGGTTTTCCATACACAAGAGCCTCAACAAGGCTCGAACTGCCCGAGGGCTCCCTAACCCCCTGCAGTTCCAGCTTAGGATCTTCATTGTTGTAGGCGGTGTTGGTCCTCCAACACCACCTCTGGTCTTTGAACTTGGTTCTCTATCACACCTCTTTGGCTCTTAAGTTTCTTTTCACCACTCCCACATTCTTCCATGGTACCCTTCACAATTATGACATCAACAAGTTGTCTCTTTCCTATCTCTAACTCCACCTTCTTTGCTTGTTTGGTAGTAGTTCTCCTCGGTTGTTGCTTCCTTGTTCACTTCTTCCTTTTCACAAATTCCTTCTTCTATTTGCCATCTTCTTCCATTTTTTTATTTGATAACTCCACCACCCCCAAAGATTCGGCAACAACTTCAATTTCAAGAGTGCATCCTACTTTAGATGTTTCTTTCCCTTTTGTAGCTTCTTTTTTTGACACTTTGTCATGCCCTAGTTTTTGTTGGTCTACCCCCCTTCCTCTCCTTCCTATCATTTATCTTTATTTTCACATCTGCTCTGTCCAGACTACAAGTTGAACAAACTTCTGCTGCATGAGCTTGGCGTGAATTATTTCTTCTTTTGCTCATCAGGCGACCTTGGAAGTGGTGAAGCTCTTAGCCAAATACCATACGATAGATCTTGTTCCTCCAGATCCTCAAAGCCTTCCTCGCTCATATCTTCGACAGCTTCGCAGTCTTTCATCTAATGTCCAAGTCTACCGCAAACAAAGCAAAACGTTGGTAGTCTCTCGTATTTAAAGTGCACACGAAGATTCTTGTCCTTGAACCTAACCACCGTTCCTCTTTTCAACGGTTGCTTAAGGTCAATCTTCACATTTACCCTCAAGAATCTTCCATTGCGGTACGCTTCCTTTTGGTCAACTTCTTTGAAAGCCCCCCAAATTCCTCCCAGTTTCTTTGCCATAGCCTCAGATCTCAACATAAGGGGAAACTCGTATATACGGACCTAGAATGTCCCGTAATGCATGTTTAAATCTAACAGTTGTTCTTCACCAGACACTCTATCCAGAACTAACAGATTCCTATTAAAGCTTCATGGGCCGTTACGGAGAACACTTTCCAAATCCCTCTTCGAGCCGAATCAAAACAAGAAAAGGTTATTGCTAAGCTCTTGTGTCTCCACCGGATTCTAGAGTTTCCATGCTCACTCCCACCATAGTGTTGGTAAACGCCCTTGAGTTGAAACTGTTGTCTGTCCATAGCTTCCTGGCTAATGTCCTCTTGAATACCTCTTCTCCACATACTTTTTCTACTTTCGCGATTACTCCTTCTTCTTCTTCCTTCGAAAAGGGTATATTCCTCCATGGGTCCATCGAAACACAAGCTTGAAACAAGGATGTCATAGCAACGAGAAAATCAGACAAGCTGGGGGAGAACAACGGAGAAATGCAGCAAGGACCCTAAAACAAAGGGAAACTAAAAAACCCTAAATACAAGGGGTGAGAACACGATACGTTACTAGAGAGAAGTTGGACCATCTCTCTCTAGAAACACGTGGAAGTTTTTTTATTTCTTCCCCGTAAGTATAATTTTGTATCATCGTGTTATATATGATCTAGCTATTCATTAATATTCATGTTATCCTTGTTTTCAATGTTTAACTTAATGGATTTGAATTGTTATTGAGAAATACCTTTTGAAATTTAGATATAGGATAATCATCTATTAAATGTTAAACTCTAGAGATAGATTTGGGTTTAACATTCACTAAAAGTATCAATTCTTAATGCGACCGTATTGTTCAATAGGTTGAAAGGTTGTCGATTAAGCAATACAGTTGAAACCACATCATTGTTCAGACATAAATAATGTTTATTGAGAGATACATGATAATATTGATTAATAGTTAAGATCTATATAACTGATCAGAAAGATACATGCAGAATAGGTAAATGAAATCTAATCCCAACAAACTAATATCTCTGATAATTTTCTTATCAATTACCGCTATTACATTCCTTTCATTTACATAAACAAATATCTTACAACCACCTTATTTTAAATATATTAATTGTTAAATGACAATAATACCGCACTAACAAAAATACTCACTTTGATACTACACATCAGCTAATAATATGAATAGAGAAAACAATCATTATACCAACAAATTAGCCAACTTAAGATTTTGTTATCCTTGAAGATTTTGGTTGATGTCCCCTCTCTTATTACTATTTTATTTTCTACTAATAAATTAGTGTTTAAAAAAAAAGGTGATATGAAAACTATTCTTTAATTTAATTGAGAATAAAAACATGTTATTGGTTCTATTTATAAAATAAATAAAAATCATTAAAATTAAATGAAATAGTGGTAGATTTATCTTCAACCAAATTATTCGGCACTTGTTTGGATTAAGCAAAGAATAACCTAGATCAAAATTGAGCATAGGCCTTATTATAATTCTTCACATAATAATGAGTATATAGAACTAGATCCATTTTTATTTATTAATTATAATGTGTTCAATCTTTAAAAGCAAGATCCAATCATCCATATCCATATCTCAATCCAACAAATTCCCTTACCCACCATCTCCCCACACCATATCCCCCTCACCCAAATAATACCCCGCGTGTCAATTAAAACACTCATTCAAATCCAAAAAACTAAACACGAAAATCACCATCTCAAAAAATCAAAACAACCGCCAAAATTTCACACCGCGCCTCCCAAAATTTCAAAATTTCCCATTTTCATAAAGAACCAAACCTCAATTTCAAATTTCCCAAACTCTGCAACAAAAACCTCACCTTTTCCGCCAAACCCTTTAACCTAATTACTCTTTTATCGCCATAGCCACTTTCTCTCACAATTTCTTACAATTTCTCACTTTCAATTCTCATTATTATGGTGAGAGAACACCGAGTTGACTCGTTCTACGCCAAACTCCGCCAATCGGCACACTCCTCGTCCTCCTCCTCTCCCGTTCTCATCTTCCCTTCAACCTCCGATGTCGATTCTCTCTGCGCTCTCAAAATCATTTTCCGAATACTCGAATCCGATTCCATTCAATACGCTTGTTATCCAGTTTCTTCTTTCCGCGAGATTCACAGTTACGCTACTTCAACTCAAAACGACGGTCCTATCTCTGTCGTTTTAATCAATTGGGGCTGTCACAAGGATCTTCGGAAAATCTTAAAGCTAGGTCCAAACGCTCGTATCTTTGTAATTGATAGTCACCGTCCGATTCACCTTCATAATCTCAGTGACCAAAACGACACTGTCGTTGTTCTCTTTACTCAAGAGGATGAGAAACAAGCAGATCTGGCTTATGATTTCGAGTTTCCTCTTACTGCTTTAGCTAATGCTTCGACAACGATTGATTCGGATTCAGAGTCTGATTCCGAGTCCGAGTCCGATTCGGATTCAGATTCAGATTCCGATGGAATGAGAAATAAAAGAAAACGAAAAAGGGATTCAGAAGACGGAGAAAACGAACAAGGTGAAAAAGATGAAGAAGAGCATCAAGATGCGGTTAGGGTGTATAGAAAGAGGAAGAAAGAGTATTATGGATTGGGAACATTTCATGGGAAGCCTTCTGGTTGTTTGATGTATGAGCTTGCTCATTTTCTGAGGAAGAATACGGATGAATTGCTTTGGTTAGCTTGTGTTGCGTTAACGGATCAATTCGTTCACGAGAGGCTGAGTGATGAGAGGTATAGTGACGGTGTTATGGAGTTGGAGCAGTATATTAACAGTTCTGGTAATTTGGATGCTGTTAATTCTGTTACGCTTAAGGATGGGACGAAAATTAGGGCGCCGAATTCTTTGCGAATTGCTTATGAGGATGAACCAAAGCTTATGCTGTTGCAGGAGTGGAATTTGTTTGATTCAATGCTTTGTAGTTCCTATATTGCTACGAAGTTGAAGACTTGGAGTGATAATGGGATGAAGAAGTTGAAGCTTTTGTTGGCAAGGATGGGATTTGCGCTTATTGATTGTCAGCAGAAGTTTCAGTATATGAATGTTGAGGTGAAGAGAAAGATGAAACGAGAGTTTGAGAAATTTTTACCTGAATATGGGCTTACTGATTTTTATTACCGCGGATTTTTGCGGATCCATGGTTATAGTTCGAGAGTTTCTGCTGCTGATGTTGTTTATGGTGTTACTGCGCTGTTGGAATCGTTTGTGAATTCAGATGGATCTTGTGCTTCAACACAATTCAATGTGGCGTTTGATGCTCTTTCTATGAACAATGTTGATAAACTCAAAGCTGGGATGCAACAAGCTATTAAGGTTCAGAGATCAATTTTGAGGCAGGGAAGTCTTGCGATCATGAAAAGTGGTTGCATTAGAAGTGGAAGGAAGTTTCGATGGGTGAAGCTTGAGGATTCAACGGATTCTAAATTGTTGGGGTACCCTCAAGCTTTGACAAAGTTCTGTTATTTTCTAATGGATGCTTTGAGAGAAAAGGGTGCAAGGATGAAGCCTTTGATTTGTGCTTGTGTGTCTCAGGATCCAAATAAAGTTCTTATTGTTGGGGTTTGTGGAAGGCCTCGATTGGCTGCAGCTCAAGGGAATGCATTTGGGGTTGCGTTTAGAAGTGCGGCCGAGGATGTTGAAAGTGAGTTTTTCCATGAGTTGTTTGAGTCATCTTGGATTGTGTTAGAATCTAAATTTCTTAATTCTTTCATGGTTAAGTTGACTGAGAAACTTTGATGCTGTGTTGAGCCTGTTAACTCATTTATCTTTGTTGTATTATGATTTATTGTATCCTTGTTTTAAACTCTACTTTTTACAACATTTTACCCCTTTCACTTTCTGATTTGTTTACTTTTTACTTTCATGTAAACATATTAACATTACAATTTCAAATTGATGTTGTAACTGTGAATTCTTCCCGGATGAGGTTCGTTTCGGTTCACAAATCAAATTAACAGTGCTAGAATGTGAATGTTGAAGATGAACTATTGTTGTAGAGTTTGTTTTTACTTTTCAAGTATTGCATGATAATGTGGAATGGTTAAGTTCAGGTATTGTCTGAAGTTCAATCATGTGAAAATTGTTTCTGGGTGTTTCTCCTTCTACAAGAATATTCAGGATGAGATTGAGAGCAATATGTTTCAGGTCTTGTGCTTACTTACCAGTGTTCTCTATCTGTCTTTGTTGGCAATTTCAATAACAGTGTTTACTTGCTTTTAGTTTCTCTTTCAAGTTTTATACAACCTTCTCAAGGATCACCCATTATATTCTTTCTCTTATATGATTTTTGTTCTTTAAATAACATCGACAGTTTCAAATGTTTCAAGTCTTGATCTCATCCTTTCAACAAAATTGAATAGTTTCTCACCATTTGAGATAAGAATTTCATACAATTTCTTTCTACTCATTTTACACGTGAATTTGCTGATCACAGAAAACAAGTTTAGTTTCTGGACTCATTAAACAATCTAATCTTGGTTGGAGTTGACCATAAGAGTTTTTTTTGTAGTCACACAACTGTACTATCCCTTTTTTTGGTGTGGAGGTTTTAGGTATTTTTTTTTAGTCTGGCAAAACACTTTGTGACCACCCTAGTTAATAGAACCAACCAAGAACAATCATCTACACTTGAGATGATGACCACAATATTTGACCGCTAATCACATTTTGATCACTTGGTCTTGGTTCATCCACCATACTTCAGTTCTTGTCTCCTTAGTAATCAAGGACACAGAAGTACGAGCCTAGATGTATGAGCGTATATAATAGATACTGTTCAAGTAAGGTCGTGGAGATTTAGGTCTTGATGTTTGTCTCATGTAACTTTTTTTTGCTTTTTGCATACATAATTATTGCTTTTGGCAAATGCTTTTGATTACAATTATGATTGATTTTTCAGAGCAAAATTTCCACCATTCAAGAATTCTTATGGAAACATTCTTCATGAAATGCTAAGAATTGTACATTACAAGTGCAGCATAATCTAGCACGCAATAGTATAGATCAAGTGCTTGAGTCAAACAATAAAGTGTAAAGAAGAATGTCATGGGGGTTTCAAGGTTAACAAAACAACTTAAAACATGAACTCATCTAAGAACCTACTTGATCTTCATTGACCAATAAAAAATCTATTTCTGACACAGTTAATTTTATTGAATTGGACTATATTGAGTTAAACTACAGTAGTTCAGCATCAAGATCAGCACAATAGAACTGGAATCACACATCATTAAGTCATCATATAAGAATTATGTAACAAATATCATAGATCTCAGCTAAATACATATAAATTGAATTCAAAGCATGCCAGTTACTTACACAAAAGATCACAATCTTACGTGCAAATTGAGCTTACTGATCAAATGAAAGGAAGATACAGGGTGATGCAAATTCAAGACAAAGGCACTTTGACAATGTTTCACCCCATGAAAGAGCGCCTTGATATTTACATATAAAACAGTAAAATTTAGATCCTCTAAAACAATAGGTGCACTTTGAAGAGTGAAGTACAGATTAACTGCAATGAAAAATTAGCACCTGCATAACAAACTATCAAATTGCTAAAATCTCAACCAATGACGGTTATATTTCTGCACTTTACCCTTTAAAGTACACCCCTCGTCATAAAGGAGTCAAATTATATGAGTGATACACGCATCATGACTGTTCACAACACTATTCTTTTCATTTTCGAATAAAATTTGAACTTTCAATAATCATTTTCTGCCCCAGAAAAAGCAGCAACCCTGGAAAAGCAAGGACAAGAACAAAGAAAAACAATGAAGCGTCAAAACGGTGACACAACTTATTACGTTTTAATGAACAGGTGTTGCGAGTATACCTGAGCTTTGTCATTTGCTGGTTGGTTTCGGATGACATATGATCTCCCGTTGGGTGTGCCTGGTGCATTTCCAGCCGTGTCTTGTTTCTCCTTGCGCACTTTGTCGAAAATGTGAGTATAGCCATCAGCTGATGCAGGATCATTCTCATCCCACTCACCAAACTTTGGAACAGCAGCACTTTTATCAGGCTGCCAAATCAAAGTCATTAAACATACAAAAACTCAGAAATCATTTGTGAAGCAAAGTTTGATTAAGATTCAGAAGTCAAAGGCTTAAAAAAATTGCAGTGGTTGATGCAATATATATTAAAGATTTTACATTTCATGTAATGTCCCTGTTCCCGTTCCGTTATCAGAGTCGTTTGAAGTTGTTTTACATAAAACAGATAAATAGATAAATTATTGACAAAAAAACAATAGTTAATGCTGCATGAACTTTGAAAACGACTAATAAATCGGCACAATTTCTTTTTAAGGACAGTTAAAAAGGAAAGGAGGAAATACGTGATAGATCAAGACAAAAAAAAGAAAGAAAGAAGAAAACTAACAGTTTCATCCCCTCGATTGACTGATCTCAATCGAGATCTTCCTGGTGTTCCATGACTGCTCTCGTATGAGTTCTTTCCTTCCCAAGAAGGACTATCTCTGCCCGGGGTTTTAGCCTGGCGATGAAGAGGTGAACGTTCAACACTATACTCCGAGCCAGTAGTACTTTGTCTTGAAGGTCTTCTGCGGTTATCAGCAGAACCAACTCCAGGACGTTGGACGGAATCGCCGGTACTCCTGTTTGAATTTTCTTGGCGAGCTGGTGAGTTAACAGATTGCTTAACATCACTGTCCTCCTTGTTCTTTTGTAACTCATTATGTGCTGATCTCGCAGATCCTTTTTCAGATATATTCTCTGAGTGAACTCTTGGTTTTGGAGGAATTACATCAGCAGAAGATGAATTTTGAAGATCTAAATCTGAATTTTCCTCAGGGTCATTCGGATTGATCATTTTGGTGCCAGGTCGAGTTTTCCGGGCTTTGTCAAAATACACTGTATAAGGAACATCATTTTCAGCTTCCCAATTGCCAAACTTTGGAACATGAGCACGTTGCTGTAAAATTGAGACACATTGAAGAGATCCTATTAAGTAAAGTTTCAACAAATAGACCCTCATAGAAGCATTGAAGCTCGAACAACACTAGGAGAAAGCATGTCGCGGTGTCCGGCACATGTCACTTTCTGACACTTGTATGACATCCGTACGATACATGTAGAAAAAGTCAGACAAGTTTCCACCTAAAAAATTGTTTTTTCTTTGCTTTGACACTCTTTGAATAGATGTAATACTTGTATGACATTCGTATGACACTCATACAACATGTGTTGGACAATTCAAACATGTTTCAAAAAAAAAAATTGTTTTTCTCTTTGCTTCAACACACCTTATACATTTCTTAAACAAATCTCACACACACGTCTAAAAGGGTTACACATGTATTGAAACAATTTTATCAATGAAGAATTAAAGACATTAATTTTGATTTGAATATTTTTAATGCTTTTAATAAAAAATGGATGAATGAAGCTCAACTATTATGATATATGTAGTGGTACCAGGGTCCTATGTTTTACTCCCTCCGTTCAAAATGACTGTCGTTTTAGGGGAAAATTTTTGTTTCAAAATGACTGTCGTTCTCATTTTTCAATGTAGTAATAATTGTTATTTTTTCAATTGTGTCATATAATTATTACTCTGTACACTGTTTCCAACACATTAATAAGACTAATTTAGTAAAAGTGCAATATCTTATGACAATATCATTACATTCCTTAATCTGTGTGTAAAAACCTTAAACGACAGTCATTTTGAAACGGAGGGAGTAATATTATAGGTGTGAGAGTATCATCCTGTTCCAATATCAGTGTCGGAGTCCGTGCTTTGGAGCATAAAGTATTAAATGCTAACAAACATGCTTATTGTACTACTAGAATCATAGTTAATAATAAGTAAATAATATAACAAGGTACTAATTTATCCATATTCCTCCATTTATTCATTTATAACCATTCTAAGATTGATTCCAAACAAAATCCAAAAAGCAAAATCAAACTAAATATTACCCAAAACACACTATTCAATTCAAGCCACTCATTTTCCTTAAGAATTCCCAAAATATCTAGATTTCATGTAAAAACAGTTTTTCATCAATTCTTAACAAGTGAAAAGACTTTTCCATTTTTACTTTCATGCACATACCTTTTCCAAAAGACTTAAGTGCAAACACTATTGCACCTCAAAGACTATAAATAGTAAGTCACATGTTTCAATCTGAAGTGTCGGTGTTCCATAGCAATAACCTCATCATGGTTCAAATAACCAGCAAAATAAGTTACTTAAGGTTGGTTTATCAGCAGATGAATATAGCATATTGGAATTTGGAACAACCAAACTCAAAAATGAATCAAATTTTGGTCAACTATATCAATAATAAAGTCATCAATAAAACAATTAAGAGATTGAAAGGGGAAAAACAAAAATTGACATAGCAAAAGATTACAGCATAATGCAAGAGATTTGAAACTAAAGTTCTCTATATCAGCATAAAAGTATACAAAAACAAGATCAAAACAATTGACAAAGAGGAGAGAGAAAAAGAAGAAACTCACTGTTGACATCTGCTAGTAAACAAAGATTGAGAAAATAGGCAGAACCCAAAAATTGTAGAGGTGAATAGTTGAAGAAAGTTGAGATTTTTGGTTGGATCAGAAACAATAAAGATGATAACTCAGAGAGCCCAGCAAACTGTTCCGTACAGTTCAAAGGACTCAATAAGAGAATGAAAGAAAAAACAAAAGACTTTTGAGGTTAGAGAGAGGTTTATCGACCGATGACCGGCGCCACCGGTAATGTTTGACTGGCTATGACTATGTAACGTAAAATTGAAAATGTTAGTATTGTTTTTTAAAATATATAAAATGTTAGTATTGTTTATTCATAAACATGATTTAAATTAATTTGGAATACATTGTGTTTCTATATTTATTTTTGGATTAAATTTGTATTTTTATCCTCTTAACTGAAATCATCAGAAATATTTGCTTAGGAACGCATTTATAACCATATTCTTAAAAGCAATGAATAATGCGTTGTTATTAAAATTTTAAATTTAATTTCTTTTGCAACTATAGTTTAATTAGAGGGGTTTCTTAATGCACCATCCAAGTTTCTTAGGCATCACGTGAAATTATTTCTTTGTTCTCTGATTCTAGATGTGCACATCCGGACACATCAAATATTTAAAAAACGCAGAGCTGTTCCGGATATGCATATCCGGAAACAATTCTGATGTGCACTTCCGGAAGGATTTCTTATTAATTCGCGCCAGACCTTCTTCCTCCCCCTCATTCTTCACTTTTCCATTTCCAAAACCTCTCAAACTCTCTCAAACTCTCAAATTTTCAATCACCACAAATCTCGATTTTTTCCACTCGAGTTCGGCGTAGAGCAACTTCTACAACGATCAACACACTCCAAATTCCCCGTATCTCATTTTAATCGGTAAGTTTTCAAATTTTAGAGTTTCGGAGTAATTTTCGAGTAATCGATTTAGAGTATACATTTAGGTGTAGAAATTATTAGGTTGTATGAATAACATAGGTTAGAGACAATGTAGGTCATTTTTACTGCTTCAAACGGACGATCAGGGCATTAAAATGCCCTTTTGCATGTTACAGTGGCCATGACTGCCATTTTTAAACTTCAAAAAACGTACCGGATGTGCAGATCCGGAAAGATTTTAACGTTTAGTTTTCTGAGTGTTTCCGGATGTGCACATCCGGAAATACCCAACGTTAGAAATTCTGTGTCCTTCCGAATGTGCACATCCGAAAATACCCAACGTTAAAAATTTTGTATCCTTCCAGGTGTGCACATCCGGAAGACTATTTTTATTTTATTTTGTTTGTTTGTTTGTTTTTGTTTAATTATTTAAAAAATAATAATTTATTTATTATGCTTTGCAGATTAGATGGCTGGCAGAGACGATCGTACCATACATGGAAGGACAACTCAGCACGCATCTGTCCGACGTGAGCGAATGCAGTCTACAACCGAGGCTTCCGGCGTAGAGGGAGTTGGGGTAGCCCCTACAGCTGAGAGACATCCTACACCACATCCTACACCACAACCATCCACATCACAGGTTCAGGCCACTCCCCCGTCAGCCGCCGATTCTACATCTCGGAGGCGTCGGGATTCTACTGCTAGTTCATCAGGGTCCCAGCCCGCACGCTGGCGTCGTCGGGAGACTCCAGCTCCATCAGCTGCTCCTCCTCGTTCCCCTGTTCCTGTTCCTGTTCCAGAGGGTGATCACCCAACACATGAGGGTGTTGACGCTGATGACGATTTCGATGAGTTGGGCGGTTACCCCGGGGGACCGTCTGATATGTTCCTACTCGTGGGGTATTCTGAGCATACTGCCAAATATGTCTGGCTAGGACAGGTAACCTTTCTCGGTTTATTTATAGAATTGTATTCGTTGAAAATATGTTCATTTGTAACATTGTTTTATTTGGAAATTTTCAGGAGAAGGATTCACAGAAGTTCTATAACCATGAGGGCAAGGTTATGGACACGATTGAGATGCTGCCAGAGGCTGAGTGGTTCACATCTGCACTTGCGGAGTCTGGTCTTGGAGGCCTGTCTAGGATTGGGTATTCCCAGATCCAGTACGGTATCCTGATGGCATTTGTTGAGAGATGGCACCCTGAGACATCCTCATTCCATCTACCGTACGGCGAGATCACGATCACGCTGGACGACATCTCGTGCCTCTTACATCTACCGATCACGGGTACCCTTCTCCGTCACGGTAGGATGACGAAGGCGAACGACATGGAGTTGCTGGTTACAGAGCTTGAGGCTAGCCCAGAGAAGGCACATGCGGAGGTGCACCAGTTGAGGGGCGCACACGTCCGGTTCTCATTTCTGATGGATAGATTTGGTGAGGCGCTTGCAGAGGCAGGACGGGCATCAGGTGATCCAGCTGAGGTGGAGATCCATAGGACGCGTGCCCTGAGATGCTACTACTTGTTTTTGCTGGGCACACAGGTGTTTGTGGACACCAGCGCCTATTATGTTGATATCGTCTACCTCAGGTACCTTTCGGATCAGACAGAGATCCATGGGTACAACTGGGGGGCGGCTGCGCTGGCATTCACCTATTCCAGGCTCTCTGATGGTTGCCGCTGGGCAGCCAAGACTGTGGCAGACAACCGTACGCTATACGTGGTAACAATCTAATATTCTAAGTGATTTTTTCATTTCTTTTCTTTCTGTATTCGTTATAATGTTTGACACCCATGTTATGTTTTCCATTTCAAGCGTGGATTTTACAACACTTTCCCTACATTACTGGTTGGGGGAGTGTCCAGGGGTACACTGAGGATATGCCACGTGCTGCTGCATTTGTCCTGCTCAGAGGGAACCAGGCGCCGGACCCCTTCAGAGTGTATATAGATCGGATGGCTGCTGAGGACGTTTTGTATTACCCCTATGTCGCTCACCGTGTGACGCGCCCGTTCGATGAGGTTTATTTGTTCTCAGGATGGTTGGCATGCACTTCGACCGTTACTGCCTGATACCTGCCGGAGAGCGTCTTGCGTCAGTTCGATTACACACAGACGATCCCCAGGATGCCTCATGAGTCTGCTCCTCTAGGCTTGACCCGCAGGCAGATAGATGACATATATGCTGACTACCAGTCTCACTTGGTACCTGAAGAGGCTTGTGCGACCAGAGCGGAGAGAGACTGGAGCGTTGCTGCCGGGTACATTGTGTGGTTCTACACCGTCTCACACCCATGCATGGTGCCCACTGCTGAGGGATCGCCACCCAGACCTGCTCATCAGGAGATATTAGAGGAGCGACAGGCCATTGCGGACGGTCACCTCCCAGAGGGCTCTGGTGCCAGACTTGTCGTGGACAGGATTATTGCGATTGCTCGGGGGGCACTTGAGTACCGCTGACATCGATCCAGGATGGCGGGTAGGGGCAGAGGAGCAGGGGAGCCAAGAGAGATTCTTCGCCATACGCAGTAGTTTTTTGTTTGATGTATTCTATTTATATTAGATGTATGCACTGTATTTTGACAGAGGTTTATTATATATATATATATATCATTTTATTTTATATATTGATGTTGTCAAATGTATATTAAGTTGCGACAATATATTAACATATGCGACCACGCAACAAAACCGATTTTTTTTTTTTTAAAATTAAGTTCTGCTGTTTTCCAGATCTGCAGATCAGGAAAGTTTCCGGATGTGCACTTCCGGAACGTACCAGCGTTTTTAAAAAAAATGATGCGTCCGGATGTGTACATCCGGAATCAGGGGGCAAAACCGGAAATTCAGATGGTGCCTAAGAAACAAGGGTGGTGTGATAAGAAATCCTCTTTAATTATAGAATGGTGGTGATAATGAATGGTATAAAAAATTGATTTTTATTTTTTAATTAGCAAAAAAATTGTGATTGGTTGGCCATTTTTAAAATTGCAGACAAACTGAAATGAGATGTTGTTCAATTAGAGTTACCTTTCACTTCAAATAAACTAAGATATCGCTTTTTAGAGTAACTTCAGCGGTAGTTCTTCACCTAGGTTCGTCACAATGTCAATTGTTTTTTTTCAGTTCATTGATTGGAATTGGCCATGTTGGAAATGTCGTTGCATTATGAAGCAACGTAATGTTCTGACATGTTAATATTATTATATGTTGAATGATAATAATGAAAGCATGTTGAAGAAATAAAGCAATATTTATTTAATTGTCATTATATATTTTACACTATATTTTATGTACTCTAAAATTTATTTTATTTATAAATTATGTTTATTCAAAAACATTATATATAATTTATTTCTACAATTATATATATATATATATATATATATATATATATATATATATATATATATATATATATATATATATATATATATATATATTTTTTTTTTTTTTTAATTTTTAATTCCTTTCTCACAATTTCATCTTTTTATTTTTAATTTTCAAATTTTCTTCTACAATTTCATTTATTTATTTTTTAATTTTAAATTCAAATGTATTTTTATATTTTTTAATTATTATTATAAAATTTAAGTTAAATTTGATTTATTGAATAATTTTATTTTATAATAACATAAATTTAAATAGTTTAAATTAGTATTTTAATTTAAAATAAAATTTAATATAAATAAAGTATTAATATATGAGGTTAAATTGTGAGACCCAATATGAGTTTTTTAGAATTGCACCATTGGAGTGAAAATTGAATGAGTTGCTTGAAGATGATGTGTCTTGATGGGTCCCACAAAGAACCCAAAAGTGAGTTGCACCATTGGAGATGCTCTTATTAATCATTCCATAAGAATCCACATGTACATGTATAGAAGAATCCACAACCCATGTGTTGCGAGATTGTAAAACTGCAAAGCAGGTTTGGGTGAATCTTGTTAATCAAATGCAATGGCATAAATTCTTTAGATTGAGTGTTGATGAATGACTGAATTATAATATAAATTATAGCATAAACAAGAACATGAGAGATAACTTGCATTAGAGGAATCAACACATGTATGTTGCAGACTATGTAACGCCACATAACATTGTAAACGACATACATGAAAAAGTCCAACACTATGGACTAAGTGTGAGATTGCAACAAAAAATTGCAATGAAAAGGCAAGTAGTGTTGCAAGTAAGACGGATCCCTGCAAATCAGGATTAGGTAACACTCAATACAGATGCAACAGTGAGTCAAAGCAGCATGGCAGGATGTGGTGGTTTAATTGCAAACAACATGAGTAATTGGATATGGGGTTTCTCTAAGTCCATAGGGATGTGCAATGCAACAGTGGCAGAATACTAGGGCTTATTGGAAGGTATCAATCTCATATGGAGCAAAAGGTATCAAAAAGTGGAAATTTAGATAGACTCTAAGGAAATTCGTGATGCGTTTTTTAAGAAGAATCATAGAACCAGAGTAGGTTTGGCTTCGCCAGATTCGCAAAGAGTTGAGACAGATAATGGAAGTTTGTATGGTACATGTGTATCCACTACTAGAAATACTATATTTAGCCTCGGCCATTTTCGACACTATGAGGCAAAAAACCGACGCTACTTAAAAATTAGCCTCGGTGTAGCCTCGGTGTCGGGGTTAGTTTAAAACAATCGAAGCTAATATTTAGCTTCGGCCAAAATGTGTCGTGTCTAATTTAGCCTCGGTTTAGCCTAGTCTAAATAGAGACTACCCTAAAGCCAACGCTTAAAAGTCAAAGTCAACAAAAACACTAGCCTAGGTCTGGCCGAGGCTAACGTCAAACCACACAAAATTTAGCCATAGGCCTGGTAGAGGCTAACAAAATATTTAGCGTGTGATATTTCAAGGCTAAGGTCATCAACAAAATATTTAGCCTCGATTTGGCCGAGGCTAAAATCAAACTTCAACAAATTAATTAACTTCAGCCTAACCGAGGCTAAATTCAAATTATAGACCCTACTGATTCTTGGTAATTTTAGTAGTCCTACACAATTTCTTGGTAGCACGATTTTCTTCATCCACCGCTGGTAGCACAATGTTCTTTACTTTCATGAAAGCCAGTAGCCTTTCAATGCAGGAGAAGAGTGTACGTTTGGAAGTAGCCCTGTTTTGGACAAAACCAAAAATAAGTAATAATTAATGCAATACCAAGTCATTGCCGCAAGTGACCATAATACGCAACAAATCAATCAAAATTTTAGCACTGAGTTTCGCAAGTGAGGAAGACAACTAGTAATGTCTCACCTTCTCATGATGACTGTTACTTGTTGCAACCAAAGGAAGTTCAGCAATATTAGTGCCGAAGATTCGAAGCATGCCCGCAGATACCACAGATGAACTTCAGTGTAAAAAAAAAGAAACTATAAATATTATTGTAAATTGTAAGTATCAAATAATAAAAGTAAAAGACGGAAATCTATATCCCAACTTTATTTAATTTCATATAAGCAAAAAAGAAAACATCCACACTTCAAGAAAAAACAGAAGGGGATAGAATTAGAGCTGTTATACAGTCATATATAAATTTTATCTATGGTTTATCATCCTCAAAAACCACGGCCAAACCAGTCACCACTTTAACCCCAGTCAATGACCCCTTAGGCTTCAATCTTTATGACTGGTTAATAGTGACAAAATAAAAAATGTAATCAAATATGTACAAGTGGTAGTTAATGGTTTAGCTTAATTTGAAGAATGAATAGATTGCTCGATAATTGTATTGATCGAAGTTGGACTTAAGGATCTCTATTTCAGTAATAAATGCTTACAAATGCTTACAAGTTACAAGTACTCAAAACAAACAAGAGCCATAACATCAAGGGGCATCTAATATGATTTTATTTCGTGTAGGGCCCAGGGGAAGGGAGGGTTTAACTAACAACTTTAATTTGCATTGTTCAATACAAGCATACAATTTTTAAGAGTATACAACGGACAAGGTAACAATAACTAGCAGCTTTGTGATGTCACCCTTCTTTAATTTCTCTTTTTATAAGGTAACAAAAAGTAAGGAGATATAATGACACATATAATTATACAATATTATATTCTATATAACATTGCATAACATGGTCATATAATTATACTGTTTTCAACCAACAAACAACTTAACTTAATTTTAACTGCAATTAAATTCAGATTTTGTGAAAATAAAAAACCCTATCCAAAATGAAAATAAAAAACGAGTTTCAGAGTTTCAGAAACGTTTTGTTTTTTAATTATTTTAAAACGCCAAATTCCGTTGCTCAAATTCAAACAAGCATCAATTACCTTGAGGATTTCAGATGCATCAGAAGGTGAATAGTTGAAACCGTTGGAAGCGCTGAAACCGCCACGCGCGTCCGATTCATCGTTGGAGTTATCTTCACAGTTTCTGTGGAAGCAGTTACAGCAGTTTCTGTGAAAGTTTATTAAGCATTAACACCTTTCACACTACATATATCACTAATAAACCCTATAATAAACACTAACCAACATAGTCCAAATGCATTTTAAGGAAAATACCTCATTCAAACTCAGTGTCTATGCTAGCTGTTGCTGTAGAAGAGATGTAATTAGAATTATTAGGACATTGTGCGGTGTTTATGAAGGTAGGACAAGTTAACTGCATCATATTCCACGTGGCATTCCTTTCCATAAAGTTTTTTCTTTCTGCTTCATCGAATTGGACCAGATTCCTGAGGAATTTAATAAAAACCATAGGTGATATGCTTTTGCTGCTACCCTTTGAATTGAAACAGATTCCTGAGGAATTTAATAAAAATCATAGGTGAAAAAACAAAAAACCTTAGGTTAAAAATAAAAAAGAGTATTCACAGATTTCAAATAAGCATGATGTATGCACTCAAAGTTACAGTAGTGTACATACTAATTTTTTTAAAGGTGTATGTTGGTCTATGTGAAGTCAAATAAAATCAGTGTTGAAGCAGCCCCAAAAACCCAGCTAAGTTTCATAACAGAGCCCCGACAGAAAGGAAGTAATGCAGCTTTTAGGACCTTTTCATTTCCCAACAAATTTACTTACAACAATAAACTTATGCTGAAGACTGATACATGTTGGCTCTGATGATGGCAAGACTTCTTCACCTTCCTAAAATCAAAACTCAATTTATAGCTTATACATAATAAAATGATAAAAAGTGTAATAAAAGGTATGGATATAGAGAAGATAACCTAATGCTGAGAAGCCTTTGGTGCAACATCCTTTGCAGCAGTTTTCTCGTTCTCTCTACGGTAACATCCTTTTCCTGAACAACCGCACACTTGGCTTTCTCCATCGCTGTCTTGGTTTTCTCTACAATAGGAAGATAACAATAATGTGTTTCCATGGAGAAGATAACAATTATGTGTGTCTATAATCTATAGATACTGACCTTGTTTGGCAATAGATCAGTCAAATAGATAACAATTATGTCATGTCATGTGATCTCCTTCAATCAATTTTATCAAGATCACAAACCATATCATGTCTTCTCCTTCAAAAAACAACCAAAAAAAAGCACATGCAACAAAATATAGATAATAAGCAAATGAAACATAAAATTCAGAAGCAAAAAGACATAATTCTTTAACATAGAACATTTGAAGTAACAAATATCCAAATATTACATAGATTTGAACAAAAAAGTAGTCATAGCTACAACAAAAAACAACTCCAAAAACTCGGAATACATTGAAGATCATGTCCAAAAAATATACATCCGATACTTCTTCTACTAACACTACATGATCAATCTTCACTTAATGATTGGTCATCTAAATCATCATCATAATGAGGATTTGACGGTCGAATGATAACACTAGCAGATTGACCATTTGTAGTATCAAGCTTCTGCATGATAAATGCTTTCAAAGCATTCAATTCAGACTCCATCTTCTTAGCAAACTCATTAGTCGCTTGATATTGTTCTGTTGCCTTCCGAGCAATCTCATTTGACGCCCGAATAGCTTCGGTAGCCTCTTGGAGTTGAGCTGCTGTAGCTGTAGCCAATTGTTCAGCTCTGATTCTAGCTGCTCTATCTGATTCAAAGGATGTCCCAAACATATATCCATGGGAATTTTGAGGTTGTTGGATAAAGGATGTGGATCCAGGCTTCAGATTGATAGCTAAATCTCCCGTTCCATAGACCCGCCCACGACTACGACCCCAGCAGAATCTGTCCATAACTTAAAAACAGTCCATCCATCTAACCTCTCGATATCATCTCCAGCTTTTTCTTTAAAAGTAGACTGTAAAACAAAAAAAAGGAGTCATTCCTAAATATAGGTTGATAAGAACCATTATAGCAACCACTATACCAAATAAAGAGTAAACTATACCAAATAAATTTGTAAACACAGAGTCATTTGGAAATAAATACGTAAACATGATAAGAACCATTCACGCATTTGTTGTAACCA
The DNA here is from genome assembly GCA_022829125.1 of Lathyrus tuberosus. Lineage (NCBI taxonomy): Eukaryota > Viridiplantae > Streptophyta > Magnoliopsida > Fabales > Fabaceae > Lathyrus > Lathyrus tuberosus. Next base: position 6,234,720 of record JALAZF010000327.1, on the reverse strand, counting down.
ACACCACATATTAAAGAAAAATTTAAGTTTCATATGTGTCAGATTATGAAACATGGGAAGTTTAGTAGAACATTTCAATTGTGCCGACATGAGTTACACAAAACAGTACTTGAGAAATCTATATAACCATGGATTCCTATTTTTTTGTAGGACTTCACCAATTGAATTGAGTTCACAATGAACGAAAACTTACATATGTAGACTCAGCACGATGATCAACCCATTCTCCATTTTTCCTCTTATGGGTCTTTAAAAATAACTCATCGGGCCGCACATCCCTTTGAAGTTCTTGGGACTACAAATATAAATTTGAGTAAATTTGATAGTATAAATTATTAAAGGTTGAAACAAAAATTGACTTTATTACTTATAAGCTCAAGCGCTACATCAACATGAGCCTTACGCCTGAGGTGTGGACCGCTCCTCCTCTTACCGAACTTCTATTGGTCTTGTTTTGAGAGGACAATTTGAGGAGCACATCACTTTTCCAATAAGTTTGAAGCTCATTCCAAGCATCCTCACCAATCCATGAAGGACGGGTCCCTCTTAACCTCACCTTCCTCATTATGTCGTTTAGTCGAATGACTGCCTTTGAATAAAAAGCTTTCCTGACTAACATCTCATATCGAGGATCCCATGAAACCTTGTCCTGAAAATAATTAAAATATTATAATTAACATTTACTATCTTTTATAGAGCATGATCAAAGTAGATAATAGCATATAATAATTAAAAGTTGTTCATTAAAGTTATATTTTGTATGATGTTATATTGTTTATTATTTACTACTGAACTGCATCTAAAGACTCTTGCATCCAGTTAAAACATAACAGCAAATTATAATGCACCATATCACTAAAGAGGCAAACAATTATACTATCTTAAGAGTCAAAACTCAAAAATACTTACCGTAAAAAGAGAAAACCATTTTTCTTTGACATCACCATCAACTGCAGTCCAATTATAGAAACCCTTATAAAACTGTTTGTGTATCGCATAGTTAATGGCATTTGCTGCTTCTTTGGCCGGAACAAGCCTGCAATATTGATTGAAACCAATGATGTCATATGATATAATTTTGAAGTATGTTATAATTTGAGAAAATATCATATGTTTATTTTACCTTACAACATCTTAGTTTATCTTGTATAGTCAATAATAAAATTTTAAACTTATATTTTAAGTTTGAAACAATAAAGTTATTCAAGTTTGAAACATATATTTTAAACTTACCCGCTACCACGAAGTTGTAAAATAACTTTTCCATTATGATCTCTTAGTGTCAAATTAGAGGGAACATTTCCTTCACCCACGACCACCTCATCCTCGTCCTCATCCTCATTTTCCTCCATCGGAATCTCACGTGAGGTATGATTTAAACGACCATCCACACTTTGAATGTTTAAACCTGGAGTAGGCATAAACCTAAATATTTCAGAGGTAGAGGCATGAGTAGGTGCAGATGACGATGTAGTCTGCGATGGTGGTGCGGCCCGCGACATCGGTGCAGCCTACGGCATCGATGCAACCCGCGGAATTGGTACAACCCGTGGCGCCGGTGCAACCTGTGCTGACAATGGAGTCGGAGCAGGCGATGGAGTCGAAGCAGGCGATGAAGTCGGAGCCGACGATAGAGTCGGAGCTGTCGATGGAGTCCAAATTGTTGATGGAGTTGGTGCTGTAGTAGCTTGTGACGACTGAACAAATGTAGATTTCTTCCGAAACATGTTATTCCGATGATCAATAAGCTTTCCTGGTGCTAAGCACTTAGATTTTCCTTTTTTTGGATTTGCATTTCCTCTCTCACCTCCACTTCTGTTAGTCATCTGTTGTCATAAAATACAAAAAAACATACCAGACAATAAAATACATGGTTATAGTGTTATTATAGTTATAAAAAGAAACGTGTTCAATTAGGAAGATAATCAGCTCAGTAAGGAATAACATATGACAGAACCATTTGTTATATATAATCTCTGCTCTTTAATATAAGAAAAAATACAAACATATGACAGTCCCTGAACTTTTTAGCCTGTGATAGTTTTGAACAATATGGAACATAGTTATATGTCATGAGTATTTCTAAACAAGATCTGTTTTGAACAATATGGAACAGAGTTATATGACATGAGTAGTTTCTAAACAAGATATGTTTCTATTCCAATTTCAATTCCAATTCCAACAAGATTACTTATTATAGATAACTTATTATAGATAATAAGATCTGTTTCTATTCCAATTTCTAAACATGATTAGTTTGTAATTTTGACTCTGTTCTAAGTCTATACATTGCTAAAGGTAGGTTGTGATTTGTATTTATCAGTTACATTTTACTCCAACAGATGAGGATGAGCAAGAATCAAGTCTGACATTAATTTTAATATAGATATTGGAGTACAAAATACATATAATAAAATGTAACACATTAGTGCGTTTTCAATCAATATCGTATCTCTGCTTCACTACGTATCAAAAATTTCTTCAAACACATCTACTTGTGTGTCGTCACGCAAACAAGATATTGATTCAATTTCAATAGTGGGTAGAACAGGTAACATCCCATCAGACTGATAAGGCACTTCATCCTATATGTTATCAATAATCACATAACCCCTTGGTTTTGTGGTGATTGCCGCATACCATCCACGCATATCTCTACACATTTCTGGATATGGAACATAATACACATGTCTTGCATTTTGCGCAAGGATGAAAGGATCATAAGGACGATAAAGCTTATCCATCTTAATGTCAACAGTTTTATATTGTGGATGAACCTTTGTGCCGGTATTCTTTGTTGGGTCAAACCATTCACAATAAAAAAGTGGAATCTTCTCCTTCAAACCAAAGTAATCTAGTTCATAGATATGTTTGATTATGCCATAAAAATCATCTTCTCCTCCTTCAGCGAGACCTTTCACGTGCACACCATAATTGACAGTTTTTTTTACCTTTGCTCCATTCTTCAGTATGAAACTTATACCCATTTACAAAGTACATGTTCCAAGATATTTCCAATGATGAAGGACAATGAAATAAGGCAATTATGTCTTTGTTGGTAACTCCATTTATCTTCTCATTTACATATTTCTTCAACCATATGGGAAACTCTGTATGTATTTTTCCAGATGAATCTTTTATATTTATAGAGTGACTCTCTAAGAATATGCTGCAATCAACCGCATGATTCATAAGTAAATATTTATCATGATATGCATTAAGATCTTGATTTATGTATTATGATGCATACTTACTCAAGATATGGTTTGACCTCATCACAATTTATCAAGACATGTACATGTGAAGACTTCCATTCCTTATCTGATAGGTAATGTTTTCCAGACTTCCCACTTGGTCGACCACCACTGCGTAGGAGGGACATTGTAGGTAGGATGCCATCATGGTCTGAACGAGGATTGTTACAAATATTTGTGGTTGGCAATAAACCAAATGAGTTGAAATAATGAGAACAAAAGTAATTTGTCTCACGATGTATATAATCGGTGCATATGGAACCTTCAACTCTAGCCTTATTTGTCACTGCCCTCTTTGAGACTCCCATAAATCTACATATTCAATCATACCACATCTATTAAGTTATGATAAACAAGTAATCACTAAATAAAAGCAACCACAACAAATACCTTTCGAATGGATACATCCACCGGTATTGTACTGGACCACCTAGCATCACTTCTTTAGCAAGATGGATTGGAAGATGCTTCATTGAATCAAAGAAACCCGGTGGAAATATCCTTTCTAACTTGCATATGATAATTGAAATGTTCTCATCCAACTTAACTAAGTCATCCATCCTTAACGTATTGCAACAAAGATCTTTGAAGAATCGACTTAGCTCAGTTAATGGTTTCCAAACCAAATCTGGCAATGAACGAAATACAATTGGGAGTAAACACTCCATGAAAACATGACAATCATGCCTCTTCATCCCATGCACCGTACCCTTTTCGACATTGGCACACCTAGAGAGGTTTGAAGCATAGCCATCTGGCATTCTCAATTCCTTCAACCATTTACAAACTGTTAGTTTCTTGGATTGGCTGGAATTTTGGTAAAACAAAGGTTGTTCAATGTTGATGTCAAGGTGGTAATGTTGCAACATTGAGTCTTAACACTGGGCTGTGTTAAGAGTTAAGTTGGATGTCTGATGTCACAAGCGATGTTGTGACATTAGATCTGCAGAATTAATAACATCAGGTTTAGTGATGTTGTTAGGGTTTGCATTTTAGCTGGATATTGGGAGAGTTGTTAGTCTCATTGGTTGCGAATATCTTAGGATAGATATTCTCTGGTGCATAGAGATTTGATGCAGGTTTGTAGGAGATTTAAAAGGTGAAGATTTAAAAAGATTTTGGGGGATAAAATCTGTTTTGAAGATTTAGTTTTAAATAACAAATCAGATAAAATATTGCAAGGAGTCCAAGCCCAATTCAGGTGGCTATATAAAGCGCATAAAGCAAAGGAAGAAGGCACAGAAATACAGAGAGAAGATCAAGAGCATAGGCTGAGTGTCTTGAGGATTTTGTACAAAGTTTTGTATACACCATTCTAGGTTGAATTGGTGAGTTGTTTTCTGTCCTCTCTTAGAAGCTGTGAAGCGATAGAGAGTTGTTACTTGATCAAAGCTGTGAAGCAGGATCAAGGTTCCTCAAAGAGGGTGTTCTTTGAGAGGTTTTAGGGATTGGGTAGTGTTCTCATACCTAAGTGGTTTCTTAGGTAGAAAGTCACTAGTAGGAATTAAGATTAGGAGATTGTTAACTGGGTTGTTGAGTCTGTAATTTAATACTACTAATAGTGAATTTCATCCCTGGCTTGGTAGCCCCCAGATTAAGTTGTTTGAACTGAACTGGGTGAACAATTCATTGTGTTATTGCTTGTTATTGCATTGTCCATTGCAGAGTGTGTTGTTGTGACATCGCACGTAACATCACACATCTGGTACCAGAATTTCAATTGGTATCAGAGCAGGCATCCTGTCTGTCTCTGGGTGAGATCTAGGGAAGTTACTTTCTGGTGTAAAGATGGACAAAGAAGTTGGAGGATTTGTCAACAGACCCCCTATTTTGGATGGCTCGAATTATGATTATTGGAGGCCAAGGATGATCACCTTTTTGAAATCCTTGGACAACAGGGCTTGGAAGGCTATCATAAAAGAATGGAAAGCACCTGTTGTGTTTAAAAAAGATGATGCTGGAAAAGATAAAGAGGGCACCTCAAAGCTGAAACCTGAAGAAGAATGGACCAAGGAAGAAGATGAGCTTGCCCTTGGTAATTCCAAAGCTCTGAATGTAATCTTCAATGGAGTGGATAAAAACATATTCAGGTTGATCAATACTTGTGAAGTTGCTAAGGAATCTTGGGATATTTTGAAGGCTACACATGAAGGAACATCTAGAGTTAAAATGTCAAGACTTCAGCTTCAAACATCGAAGTTTGAAAGTCTGAAGATGAAGGAAGATGAGATTATTCATGACTTCCACATGAGTATTCTTGTGCTGTCCAATGCATCCAGTGCTTTTGGAGAAAATATGTCAGAAGAAAAGCTGGTAAGTAAAATCCTTAGGTCCCTTCCTAAGAGGTACAAGATGAAGGTGACTGCAATTGAAGAAGCTCAATACATCAGCAAAATGAGGGTAGATGAGCTCATTGGATCTCTTCAAACTTTTGAGCTTGGTTTGAATGAGGAAGAACCAGAAAAGAAGCCCAAGAGTATCGCTTTGGTCTCCACTCCTGCAGAAGCTAAGAAAGTCAAAGATGATGATTCTCAGGAAGATCTGTCTCAAGCCATTGCTATGTTGGGAAGGCAGTTCAACAAAGTGGTCAAGAGGATGAACAATAACTACAAGCCTAATGTCAAGAACATCCCTTCTGACATTAGCAAGTCAAAAGAGAAAGATGAAGAGAAGACTGCCCAGGATAAAGGTGTTCAGTGCTTTGAATGTGAAGGGTATGGACATGTCAAGAAAGAATGTCCCACATTCTTGAAGAAGCAGAAGAAGGGCATGTCAGTTTCCTGGTCTGACTCTGATAGTGAAAGTGAAGGTGAGTCAGCAAAGCATGTTAGAGCTTTGACAAGAACTGTTGTTTCTGATGATGATAGTGATGGAGAAATAACTTATGAGGAGTTAGCATCCACCTATCAAGAGCTTTGTCTAAAGTGTGTGGAAATTTGTCAAGAAAGGGAAAAATAGAAGAAACAGATTGTTCAGCTTGAGACTGCTAAAGTTGATCTGGAAAATGAGGTTTTGTTGATTAAATCTCAACTTAATCAGATGACAAAATCTGTTAGGATGATGAACAGTGGTACAACTACTCTTGATAAGATTCTTCAGTCAGAGAAAGCTGCTGGAGATAAATCAGGTATAGGATATGTGGTTGAGGAAAAGGGTTCTACAGAAGCTAGCACTTCAGGAACAAAGAAGGAGATGTCTCAACCATTGTCTCAACATCAAACTAAGAGACAGGATCCTACACCTAAGAAGGTTATTCAGCCACAGAATATTGAGAAGAAAAATAGTACTCATCAAAGGAAGGTGCAGCCTCAAGGAGCTAGTCAGTATATGCCTCCTCAATATCACGAGAGCATAGAGGCTGTTAGGTCCAATCAGAACAGGTTTCATCAGATGTCTCAACATCAGGGTAACTGGTATGGATATGGATATGGATACAACAATGTTGTGCCTCATTACTATGGAAGAAGGAAGCCTCATCACCCTAGGAGACAGCCTAGAAGACAGCATCCTCAGTTCAGGAGACAGTCCACCTATGGTAAAAGACAACAGCACCATAGAAGATAGGCCAACTATGAAAGAAGGAGACAACATTATGGGTGGGAGCCACAGCAATATCATCATCATAATGGTAGAAGATATAACCAATTCAGAGATGACAGAGTTAGATGCTTTTACTGTGGCAGATTTGGACACATGCAGTTTTCTTGTTTCAAGCTACATGGTTATCCCAAGTCTAACCCTCAACCCAGACAGAAGGATAACAGGCCCAAGGTTGTTAAGCAGTGGGTTCCTAAAGAAGAGGTTAAGTGTCTATTGGCTCACTTTTCAGATAGACACTCTGCTAAGGATGGTTGGTACTTTTACAGTGGTTGTTCAAAGCACATGACTGGATTCAAAAGCCAATTGGTGGAAATCAATTCTTGCTCCTCAATTGATGTGACTTTTGGAGATGGAGAGAAAGGTGTGGTGAAAGGTGTTGAAAAGTAAAGTGTCATGGTGGACCTAAAATTGACAATGTGCTTCTTGTCAAAGGGTTGAGTGCTAATCTAATTAGCATAAGTCAGCTCTGTGATGATGGTTATAAGGTCAGCTACACCAAAGATGAGTGTGTGGTGACAAATGAGCAGAATGAGGTAGTGATGAAGGGAATAAGATCCAGAGATAACTGTTATCAATGGGTACCTCAAGTGGACAGTTTATCTGGTGATGATAAGATTAATGTTGTAACATTAGATTGTGACAACAAGTGTGAAAGTCTGCTGAAAGGTCAATTAGGGTTAAGTACTCTTAATGTGAATCCTTTTAAATTTTTAAAAGGAAAGTTAATTTGGAGGGAGAAACTCATTAATTGGTCTTTAAGGGATACACAAATTCAGGCGCCATACCTTTGACCATGACTCCCTTTTGTAGCAATATCATGTTTCATCAAGGATCATATCTCCCGACTGTTCGTCTCCTTCAACAAGAAAAATCATCTGAACTCATACTGCCTAAAGGGAACCATGTCAAACCAGATGTCTTCTCCATCAAATAAATCTGTCTCTCAAAGCACTTCACGAGATAAGGCTAGGGTTTCTTCAGAAGAGGGGTCTGCAGAAGAAGCGTTGAATGTAGAACCCATCTCTATGATGCTCCCAGAATCAGGTAAATCTAGACCTTCTAAACTTGTTTCAAAGAGGGCTGGGAATATCTTTAAAGATAATGAAACAAAGAAGCTTGTGACTAGTGTTCTATTTAGTGGTAAAACAGCACCTAGGTCTTCCACTTCTCAAACCGTTGAAGAAAGGGTAGATGTTGACAAAAGCTTAAGTCAGATTGTCGATAAGGTCTTTGAGAAAGGGCTTCCCATAAAGGGTATATCTAGACCACTGAGGCAAATGCCTGCTGAACATTCTGAAAGGGAAAAAGAGGACATGCAAAGTGCCGCTACAAATCTTCATAGACTTGCTATGTCTGTTATTGAAGATTCTGAAGTGGGAGTGGAAGAAGATGATGTGCATGAGGAAGCAAATGTCAAGGGGGATCTTAGAACATCACCTGTTGAAGCTACTCCTGGTGAAGAGAAGAATGAGGATGTAATCAATGTAGTTGATTTATCATATGATGAGGTGATAGCTAGAGCTGTTCCAAGTATTGCAAAGAGGTTGAAAACAAGGAAGGGAAAGAAGCCTGAACCCTCTCCTAAGAAGTCATCTGATGATAAGAAGAAGAACATTGCTGTTGGACCAGCAAAATCTTGGAGTAAAGTGGAGATAAATCCAAGAAAGAGGAAGGTTGTGGAACATTCAGATTCTGACTATGATGATGTTCAAGACATCACACCTGTCAGGAAAACTATCCTAAAGAGAATATCAAATAAAGTTCCTGAAGTACCAATTGACAACATTTCTTTCCACTATGCCAATAGTGCATCAATGTGGAAGTTTGTATGTCAGAGAAGACTAGCCTTGGAAAGGGAACTTGGAAAAGAAGCTTTGAAAATGGAGGAAATTATGGAACTGATAAATGCTGCTGGTCTGGTGAAGACTGTGACTGCACTTCCAAAATGTTATGATGGGCTTGTCAAAGAGTTTGTTGTGAATATTCCTGTCAACATTACTGATAAGAGGAGCATTGACTTCATGAAAGTCTTTGTTAGAGGGAAGTGTATTAATTTTTCTCCAAGTATCATCAACAAATATCTAGGAAGAGATAATGAAGAGTATAGTGATCTTGAGTCCACTCATAATGAAATATGCAAGGAGATTACTGCTGGGCAGGTGAAGGTTTGGCCATTGAAAGGGAAGCTGAAGGCTAGCAAACTCAGCATCAAGTATGCCATTCTACATAGGATTCGTGCAGCTAACTGGGTTCCAACCAACCACAAAACAACAATAGCTGTTGGTCTTGGAAAGTTTATCTATACTGTTGGAAAGAAGATGAAATTTGACTTTGGAAACTACATTTTTAACCAAGTGGTAAAACATGCTGAAACTAATGCTGTCAAGTTACCTATAGCATTTCCCTCTTTGGTTTGTGGAATCATTTTGGAACAACAACCTGAGACTTTAACAAGCTCAGATATAGCTTGCAAAAGGGAGTCAGTCTTGTCATTACATCGTAAGCTGTTTACGGGACATCATGTTCCAGATATTGTTGTGACATCAGAGGCTGGTGGTAACAGGAAGAGTACAAAGGCTGAACTGCTTAAAGAATTGAAGACCATGTGCAAAGACCTTGATGCAGTCATCAGTACCAGTCTGGTCAGAAAAGAAAAACTTGAGAAGCTGATCCAGCAGTTAGAACAAGACAATGGTGATGATGTTCCTGTTGAAAGTGCCAATGAAGAAAATGATGAATCTGATAAGGACAATGCTGATTGCTCAGAAGAAGATGATCATGGAGATGGATCAAGTGAAGACTAGTTTATTTGCTTTTGCTTCTAAGTAGTTTTAGTTTTATTTCTGCTGTTTTTGATTCTGCATTGTTGTGCTTGGTTTGTAATTTGAATATTGTGCAAGTATATGCACCTGTTTTGTTCTATGATTTGTTATGTCTTTTTGCTGTCTGTGATACTAACAATGAGAGGTAGGGTAGTACGAACTGTAGTTAGAGTTACTTGATGGGGTTTGTCTAATTGTGGCTAAAAAGGGGGAGAAATAGCCAAGTGAGCCAAGAGTATCAAAGAGTACAAATGTCAAATGCTGCTAAAGTGATGTGATGCAGAAATGCAGAAATTAAGGGGGAGTAAGTGCTGATCTGCTGAACAGCTGTTATGCTGGTTCTTGTTTTGAGGGGGAGCACCATTGTTGATTGTAGCTGTTGAAGATGGTGTTGCAGCAGAGTTTTGTGTGAAGTGAAGTTTTTATGTATTGAAGATGCTGCTGCTTGAAGTTTCAAAAAATATTCAAGTGTATTCCGCTGCTGAAGTCTCTGAAGGTGCAGAGATTGTTTTAGCCAAAATTAGCCAAAGGGGGAGATTGTTAGTTTCTTGGATTGGCTGGAATTTTGGTAAAACAAAGGTTGTTCAATGTTGATGTAAAGGTGGTAATGTTGCAACATTGAGTCTTAACACTGGGCTGTGTTAAGAGTTAAGTTGGATGTCTGATGTCACAAGCGAGGTTGTGACATTAGATCTGCAGAATTAATAACATCAGGTTTAGTGATATTGTTAGGGTTTGCGTTTTAGCTGGATATTGGGAGAGCTGTTAGTCTCATTGGTTGCAAATATCTGGGGATAGATATTCTCTGGTGCATAGAAATTTGATGCAGGTTTGTAGGAGATTTAAAAGGTGAAGATTTAAAAAGATTTTGGGGGATAAAATCTGTTTTGAAGATTCAGTTTTAAATAACAAATCAGATCAAATATTGCAAGGAGTCCAAGCCCAATTTAGGTGGCTATATAAAGTGCATAGATCAAAGGAAGAAGGCACAGAAATACAGAGAGAAGATCAAGAGCATAGGCTGAGTGTCTTAAGGATTTTGTACGAAGTTTTGTATACACCATTCTAGGTTGAATTGGTGAGTTATTTTCTGTCCTCTCTTAGAAGCTGTGAAGCGATAGAGAGTTGTTACTTGATCAAAGCTGTGAAGCAGGATCAAGGTTCCTCAAAGAGGGTGTTCTTTGAGAGGTTTTAGGGATTGGGTAGTGTTCTCATACCTAAATGGTTTCTTAGGTAGAAAGTCACTAGTAGGAATTAAGATTAGGAGATTGTCAACGGGGTTGTTGAGTCTGTAATTTAATACTACTAATAGTGAATTTCATCCCTGGCTTGGTAGCCCCCATATTAAGTTGTTTGAACTGAACTGGGTGAACAATTCATTGTGTTATTGCTTGTTATTGCATTGTCCATTGCAGAGTGTGTTGTTGTGACATCGCACGTAACATCACACATCTGGTACCAAAATTTCACAAACCAACTTGACTTCAGGTTTGGTTAGTGTGTAGCTTGCCTTTGGTTTACCCCTATTTCCGTTAGCTAAGGGTTGGAGCTCCAAGTCCCCACGAAAGCATAATTTAGCCAAGTCTTCTCTCGCCTTTTCGTTATCCTTTGTTTTGTCCTTAACATTCATGACTGCGTTAAATATATTATCGAAGAAATTTTTTTCTATGTGCATCACATCGAGGTTGTGCCTTAACAAGTTGTCCTTCCAATATGGAAGATCCCAAAAAATACTTCGCTTTTTCCAATTATGATCAACTCCATTCCCTTCGAACTCTTTCCATTTGGCTTCCCATCCAATTTCAGTCACTTTTGGAAAATTACTTATTACCGCCCATATATCTTGCCCTGTGGAAATGGGAGGTGGGTCATCTTTCACAACCCTATTTTTTATGAAACTTCTTTTACTCCTTCTGAAAGAGTGATTAGTTGGCAAGAAACGACGATGACAGTCAAACCAGGAATTCTTATGGCCATTTTTCGAGGTAAAAGCATCTGTGTGTTCCATACAATGAGGGCATGCCAGCTTACCTTGTGTTCCCCATCCAGATAACATACCATAGGCCGGAAAATCATTAATTGTCCACATCAAGCAGGCTTTCATGATGAAGTTTTGTTTTGTGGATATATCATATGTCAAAACACCATTGGACCATAATAGACATAGATCATCAATCAATGGTTGCAAGTAGACATCTATCTTCAATTTAGGATTGTGAGGTCCAGGTATGAGACAAGCTAGAAACAAGTATGGTTTGGTCATGCACATTTCAGGGGGAAGATTGTATGGAGTAACTATTATTGGCCAACATGAGTATGGAGAAGCAGACGCTTGAATGTAAGGAGTAAATCCATCTGAACACAGACCCAATCTTACATTTCTGGGTTCCCTAGCAAAGTCAGGATATACATCATCAAAATGTTTCCACGCTTTTCCATCAGACGGATGGCGAAGGATGTTGGAACTAGTTTTGTTCATGTGATGCCATCTCATTTCAGCTGCCGACTCGGTTGATGCATATAGTCTTTGTAATCTAGGAATAATTGGGAAATAAAACATCCTTTTCACTGGAATATCTTTGTACTTTCCCATGCCCGTCTTGCGAGGAATGAACCTAGGAGCATTACAAAATTTGCACACAGACAACTTGCTATCATCCTTGTAGTATAACATACAACCATTCATACAACAATCAATCTTCTTAACCTTTAGCCCTAACTTAGACACCAACTGTGATGCTTGGTAATAGTTCTCAGGTAAACACTTTTGAACTGGGCATACACTTTTAAGCATTTGCGCAACAAAATCTAAACCTTTTTGTGGAACATGCCAGTTAGACCTAATTTCAAGAAGTTGAGTAGATATTGATAACATAGACTGGGTAGCTCCCTCATAGATGGGCTTGTTGAAAGATATCAACTTGTCATAAAACTGTTTAGCTTCTTCGTTAGGAAACTCATCCTCCGAAAATTCATCTTGTTCCATGTTATCATTCGCTCGAGAGAAACCTCCATGAGGCCTAAAAGCATCATACACCATTTGATCCATTGCCTCAAACTGGTCAGCCTGACGCACATGTTCACTACTATTTGAACCACCCCCTGTATCAACATTGAGCTCCACTTCTCCATGTTGAGTCCAAATCCAATAGTCTGGTTAAAATCCATCTCGATACAGATGAAGTCTTACATTAGTTGCTGTACTTATCTTGCAACACTTGCAATTTATGCACGGACACCTTATCCCTCCCTCAGATTTACAAATGGGTTGTTTCAAAGCCCTCTTCACAATTTTTTTAACCCCACGAACAAACTCTTCTTTCAATCCGTGTCTATTGGAATATGCTCTATTATACATCCAAGTACGATCCATTTTCTATATGGCAAACAATTAACATATGAGCTACTAAACATTAAAAAATATCTTGTAACCATGCACATCAGAGATGAAAATTCTTTTTCCCTTAAGTTTATGTTCTAATTAGAAAAACTTAGGAATCAAAGATGAAAATGCACATCACATGTAATAAGAATCATCACTACTAGTAACCATACTTTTGAATTTTCATAACTGAATGAAAAATGATAATTTACATGAGCGACAGAAAGTACAATCCTAAATATATATTTTATGAATATTTAAATCAACTAAAAACCATTTCAAACAAAATTGTCATAATTTTAACTAATTATGAAATATGTGAGTTCCTTAATCCATTATATCGTAAACAAAATGATACTTTTTACTACTCTGGTAGAACCGTATGCTTGCCGCCTCTTTGATGACTTCCTAACTATATACTAAAGTTATAAGTATGAATTATAACAAACTGTTAGTGGTGGTGAGGTGACTAACAATTCTCAAAGCATGTAGGCTTCCCCAATCACTAATGATGATCTAACTACTATTCTCTAACAGAAAAACTTAGGAATCAGAGATGAAAATGCACATCACATGTAATAAGAATCATCACTACTAGTAACCATGCTTTTGATTCTACAAGTACTTCTAATTCTACAAGTGCTTCTGATTTTACAAGCCATATGCATGTTTATAAATTTTTGTGCTAATAAAAACAGAAAATTCACACAACATTTTAGACTTGATGGCGGATATTCCACCACACCGGCCGCTTTGCAGCGCTATTTTAGCGCGGAAAACACCACATATCATCCTATATTTATTATTATGGCGGAATAATAAGTTCATAGAGAGAGAGATATATATATTACCTGGTTTCAAAATTTGAATTAAGAAGCAGAATCAATGGTTGTATTGAAGTGTGTTATGTTGAGAAGCGAAAAAATTCAGAAATCCTGCAGTTAGTAAAGTGAAACCATTAAACAAATTATACAAATTAATACTTGTATTTGATGATATTCCAGCTGAAAAGGCCAAGGACATTATGGTCTTTTCAGCCAGCAATTATGTTCAAGAGCACCCTTAAGTAGCATAGGAAACTAGTATGATATGATGTGATTGTAAATTACAAGTTGTAAAATGAAGTTTGTATCTTTCTTCAAGTCTTTATAGAATCTGATTCAATCTATCTGTTCCTTTGAAAACATCAATCTCTTATTATGTCGCAAAAATTGGCAATTAAATAGCCATCGAATTGTAATAGTTATATATTCTTGTTAATTAATTTACAAAAAGTTATCTCTTTAAGAATCTCATGTTCTTAACCCAAATATAGCATTTTTAAATACAAATTTTATAATAAACAAAACAAACACTATCAAAGAAGCTTATTGCTCCTCTTTCAAATTGCACTTAATCTCATAATCTTCTTAGCTTAAACCTGTTGGTGAAACCAAACTCTTCATCTTAACAAAACCAAGTTATAGGTCACAAAAACTCATCAAACTCAAAAGTATATGGGAAGACAACAAAGGTTTCTTCCATTGATCAATTTCCAAAACAAAACATGATGAGTTTTACAACAGAACAAGGTCATAGAATCAAAGGTACAATAACAGATGATGAATATATAACACTGTTTTGTTTTTCATTCAAGTGTATCAATCAGATGTGAATCAAAGGTCTCTATTTTTTTTAGGACTGTGTCCTATGCTATGCTCACAAAAATGTGTATACATAATTTGTGAATGTTGTGGCTCATTTTTTTTATTGTTAATGAAAGCTGATTCAGATTCCACCAAGCTGATAGTGATTTGTGTTTTCTACTATTGATGTGTGTAAAACCATGTTACTTTGTTTGAGAATCTTGCATCAAGTGTGTGCTTCATCTATTATTGATCTAATATTAAACAATTCTAAAGTCAAGTGGAGGAATTGTTCTAAACTTTAATTCCATTGTTAGATTAAATATCCAAACTGTTATTAGTCCTTGAATGCTCTCTAGTCTCCAAACTCCAACATCATTTCAAAAAGAAAACCACCAGCTACGAGGATGCCACTGAATAATATCCGATCCTCTTATGTGGTCTTACACTCTAACAAGCTTTTATTTTAAAGGAAAAATTAAATTATTTTGCATCTTCTAATTTTTCAAATAACAATATAATATCAGGCTAAAGTGCCTCCCTTAGATTAATCTAGGACATTAATTATTTGTTATGACAAAGGAAAGGGTGTGTTCAGGAGCCTTTAACAAACAGATAAGAATGAATCAAGAAAACACAATGCATTCAAAAGCAACTCTTAGACAAAATTATTTATTCCAAGAGGCTTGAAAATTATCAAAATTAATGTTTAAAGCTGCGATGACTGGCATGAACAGGGCTCAATAAAGAAAATCAAATTCTTGTGATCAAACCTCAAACATAGATAAGTAAGCCACATACTTAAAGATGGTGAGTGAGATTTCAAGAAACTTCAAAACTTCAAAACATCTCCGCCACAACGCCACCTACTACTGTTGCCGCAACACGATAATAACTTTCTCTGTTACTACTGCTACTACGTTTGCATCCTAAAACGCTAAAACGACGTCGTTAACCACAAAACTTCAACTTCAACTTCACACTCACGAGTTATTTATTTCAAGAAAAATTGAAATCAAAAGTTAATTGCATTTTGAACCTTAATGATGATATAAGAGAAATTTGAAATCAGAAGAGTACCTGAGTCTTTGATGATGATCTTTAATGATGATAGAAGAGAAATTTTAGGTTAAACGTAAAAGAAATTTAGGGTTAAAAGAAAGAGGAAAATTTTGGGGTTAAAAGAAAGAGGGAAAGCTGAAAAGAAGAGAGAGGGGAAATAAATTTTGGGGTTAAAAGCATTTTTATTTTTTAATAGTTAGCCTCGATTTGACCGTGTCTAATATTATTTATTTTTTAATAGTTAGCCTCGGTTTGTCCGTGTCTAATATTTTTTATTATTTAAATAGCTTTGAATCACTCGTGTCTAATTAATAATACAAATAAATAAAAAATTTAATAATTAGCCTCGGTTTAACCGTGTCTACTAAATAAAATTAAAAATACCTTAATAAAATATTAAACCCTAAAAAAATTCGTGTCTAATTAGTAATAAAAATATAATTTAATATTTAGCCTCAGTTAATCCGTGTCTACATAATAATAAAATTAAAATTTAATATTTAGCCTCGAATGCTCTGTGTCAATTAGATAAAACAAAAAGTTTTGAAAAATAAAATAATATGTAGCGTTGGACAAACCGTGTCTAATATATTAAAAAAATTAAAAAAAACTAGCCGCGGCAAAGCCATGTCTATTAAATTAAATTAAAATAATGTTAAAATATAACTATAAAATGGCTTTTTTGTGTTTGATTAGCGTGGACGTGGCCGAGACTAATTAGCGTTGGTGTCAGTGGCCGAGGCTAAATTCGAAGCTAAAACACAACTTTCTAGTAGTGATCGCGGAGCTAACCATTAAACTGATAGTCTTTCAAAACATGGAGTAAAGCATAAAGGAGGCATTAGGTATTATGATAGTTGTCCTCAAGAATTTCTTGAGACTTATGTAGTAGACTTTCTTGACAAATCAATATTTTTGCACCTATAAACATGTTATGTTCAACCTTTAAACAAATACCAATTCTAACTTGGTTGTTTTTGTTGAGAATGATATATATGTGTGTGTGTGTGTGTGTGTGTGTGTGTCTGTATCTGTGTGTGTCTGTGTGTGTGTGTTGCACCTAATAAAATTGCGAGAAGCCCACGAACAAATGCATCTCTGTTAGTGTTACCATTGTCCCAGTTTAGTCTGCCTCGATTCATGACGAGCAACTCGTCATTTTCTTTGTAAACATGTGATGGTAAATAATCTCAATTGCTCTTTTGTTTATGTTGCCCCAAACTGTTGCATTTCTTCTACACACAATCACCATAAGTTTGTGCATACACATTGTTCTTCCTTGACTTTGCCTCTAATAATTTAAGAACTTATGGTCCAATGATTTTTTTTTTGTTGAGCCACATTTATAAATCACCATAAATTTAAGTTAAGGTAGATCTAACCACTTGTATGTGGAACTTTATTTTGCAAGTGATATGTCTCTAACAAGGACACCAACTTTTGTTGAAGTTTATATGATAACAACTTATTCATGATGACAACTTATTTTACAAGTCAAAGATAAGTACTTAAACATATAAATATGCAAACTTAAGAATTAGGGTTTGATGGAATTAACTATCCGATGATGGCAACCAAGTGGAATAAGCTCAAGCCTCATCTCAAGAGAACTAAAGCAAGTGTCTTAAAAAAGAAAGCATCTGACAAAGTCTTGAAAAGCAAGCAAGCCTTGCCTTAGTTTGAGTAAATATTGTGTAAAGAAAAAAGGCATTCTCGTAAAATTACATGGCTAAAACACATACACACTAAAAATTATTTTCAAACTAATTTTTCTCAAGAAAATATTTTCTAAAATGTCTTGAAGTTGTGCCAGATGAATTGCGAGCAGTCAAAATTACTATGGGCAAAGTTTTGCCTTTTCTAATCGATTAGATCAATTCAAAATTTAGCTTTAAGCGATTAGGACAACGCCTTAATGATGTACAATGACTAGATATATATTTTTTCCTTTTTGGAACTTTTAATCGATTACCATTGAAGTTTCTAATTGATTAACATTCAACTCTAATTGATTAGACTGTCTTAAAATGCATTAAAACCAATTTCCTTTTTGAGCTAACCTTTAGGCTATAAATAGAGGTTCTTTCCCTCATTTCATTTCATTCAGAATTTTTTTTGACACTTTTCTCCCCCCCTCTCTCTCTCTAAAAATTTATTTTAAACTTTTTCTCACTATTGTTTTAGCAGAAGTGCTTTTTGGGAAAGTCTTTTTGAGAGTGAGGATACTGTGTAATTCTGGAATGGTAGAATTATAAATTCACCAAGGGAATCTTTTGTATACACGTTGGTTGAATATTATCCATTTAGGTATTTATTTGGGTTAGAAGCTATACCCGTAAAAGCTTTGGTATGAGGATTATGTGATCAAACCCTTATTTAAATTCAAGTTCAGTCTGTGATACAAGTTTGACAGGTTCGAGATTAGCCTCGTGGTAAAACCAAAGATAGGTTAAAGCTTAGTCTTTGATAAAAGTTTGGATAAGTTTTGAGACTAGCCCGATATTAAAATCTCTTAGGTTATTGATTAGCCTGTATAAAACCAAGGTTTAAGGTTCATGAGCTCAACCCGTGGAAAGAAGACTAATCACTTCAATCTGGCATTTGTAGAAATAAGACTAACCGCTTTGATATACTTTTTGTAGAAGGATGACTAACCGCTTGAATCCACCATTTGGAAGAGAAGACTCAATTGTTAAATTCCAATTCTTACTGTTTAGGTTGGAAGTCAACCAGTTTTCCTTGCATAAGGGGGTTCGTGGATTTTACCTACTAAAAGCTCTCAAATTTTATTGGATACTCTCAAGATCAATTCTTGAGGATAAGAGTATGTCATTTTCTTATTTTACCGAACCTTTATACATCTTGGTGTTCATTTCTTTCCCTTAACTCTTTACTTTTTGCAATTCATATTCTGCATTTTATTTTTCGCTGATTAGTACTCAAAACGTTTTTCAAAATGTTTTTAAACTCTGATTTTAATCTGCAAAATTTTTCAAAATCATGATTTTTGGGACCAACCAATTCACCCCCTCTTGTGTGGGAATTCACATGTCCAACATTTTATTGCTTGACAATATAATATATTTTGTTGTCTCTTATCCTTCGTTGCGTTACAAACAATGGTCGCCAATATTAACACCTTTATCATTCAGTTTAGTATGAGTTGGTAGACAGATTTAAGCAAGTTTTCACATGAAATTCCACCTAACCCCCGACAATACTAGTATAGCTTCCAAATCCCTTATTTTTTTCATGTGATCGATGGATGTTTGTGATTTCTTTAAGGAAAAACCTACACTATACGCACCACGACCTTCCAGATTTTTAACTCACGCACCAATATTTATCAAATAAAATACAAGTTTATCAAACATATCATAAATTGTTTGAGTGCTTAAATAATATTGAAGTACATTTTGATCTTAGTCTTTCGTATCAGCTGCAAGTAAGTCTCTAACAGTTAGATCTAAATTCAGAATTGTAATACCACTTTACTGAGCCATGCTACAATTTGTTATCCATTTGTCATGGAACACCCAAATATTATCTCCACTTTTAGTTTTCCACCGCATATCTTGATTGACTATTGAGATAGTCTTATGAGTGTTTTTTCAAAACAAAGTTAGAGTTGTTCTTTTTCTTTGTCTCAAAAGTATCACACCTCATATAATATTGGAGTTTGAAAAATCAGTGAGGAAAAATAATCAAATATCACCATATCCTTTTATATTTTTTCCTAACAAAGTCATATTAAACATGTATAACTTCTTAAACCCATTAGGCATGACAATAGGGTGGGGCGGGAGCGGTTTTAAGTATTACTAGCCATTCCCTTGCCTCCTTGTACTAGTTATGTCCCTGTTGAAAAATAATTGTGAGTTATTAGTCCCACATTGTTTGAAAAATATGAGGTTGAATACTTTATAAGTGAGATGACTCATACACCTATCACCTTAAAGTTTTGGGTGAATATGTGGTGTCTCTTTCACTTGTTTGGGTGAGTTTTTGGCCTTTAGGTGAGTGTTTGACAAAATGTGAATGTTTCCCCCTCATTATTATCCAACAATGATATCAGAGTCGATGGTTTGAGTAACAGACTGACTCCTTATATTGAAAATCTCCCTGACATTATGGTGGTCAGGCGTCATGTCCCGTTGTAGTGCCCGTGACAAGTATGTGGACGAAAGTATTTCCGCTTGAGGTAGAGCATAGTGGATGGAATCACGCCTAAAGGGGAGATTGTTGAGAAACAAGTGTGAGGTATTAGTCCCACATTTCTTGGAAAAGTGGAGGTTGAGCACTTTATAAGTGAGAGGACTCACACACCTATCACCTTAAGATTTTAAGCGAATATGTAGTGTATCTCTTACTTGTTTGGGTAAGTCTTTGACCTTTAGGTGAGTGTTTGACACAGTGTGAATGTTTTCTCCTCATGATGACCCAACAACCCACGCCTCCAAACCTAGTTGGAAGTAACATTTGACCTCCCACCCCCCAATGGAAACAAATTTCTCCGCCCCACCCGCGAAAACTGTAATTTTTTTAAATGTGCATTTTTTTCATAGCAACAAAAATATTTAAACTAAATACTATCATTTTAATAATAACCCTAATATCTAAAAAAATTGTAATTCTATCTTAATATTAATAAAAATAAATGAGTAATAAAATTATTAAAAATAATGGCAATAAAATAAACTTAACAAGTTGGGACGTGGCCGAAGTGAGTGCGTAGAAGGTAATAGCATCTCCTGCCCCTGCCCCCATAATTAAAAATTGAGTTTTCTTTGCACCCGCACCTAATTAAATCGATTTTTCCTGTTAGATTAATGACAATAGTAGTCACATTTGAAAGAATTCAATTTTTTGCCAAGCCTTACCCATTCATTTTCTTGCAAATAATATTCAGTCATGTTATTACGTTAATAAATCTATATATATATATATATATATATATATATATACACACACCAGCGAAAAACAAGATCCTTCAGAGTCGGAATAAGTAATGTAAACAACAGATGCAGTATTAGTATTAATGTAAACTTGAATAAATATATTTGTCATATGTAAAATATCATCATTAGAAAATCTAAAAATAGGTATATAATTTAAATGCACAGCAATAGATAAAGTCATAATTTTATTATTTCACAAGAAGACTTACAATAATATTTCTTCAAGGGTTTTAAGTTTCAACTCAAGTATGAGAGAAAATTATGATGCCTTGAACAAACAAGACCCAGTCCTTATATAGCACACGAACTTCAAACTAAATTATAATGCCCTTAATATGCTACAATAATAAAGAAACATAGTGGGCGACAAATACAAATGGCCAAAAGCAAAGATAAGGAATCTTATCTTTTACATAATTGTTCAAAGTAGAGTAAAGTAAAAGCAAAGGTGGCCCACATGGCCTAACAATTCAAAAGATAAATGATAGCAAGTGATAAAAGCGAATCTTATCTTAAAAGTAATTTAACATATATGAAAAAGTAATATCAATAACTCTAGGTGAAATCTAATCATAGATTCCAAAACAATCGTCTTCATTGACAGGTGTGCCATCAATAGGAGAGGATGAACTGTGGCATTCTGACATGGCACTCGTAATTTCTTGGAGCTTATCAGCAAATTTCTGGGGATCAGAAATTGCTGAGAGCGAAGCTAACAATTTACTCTTGTCAGCTAGGAGAGTAGTTTCTGTGCTAGTTGTAGTAGACTTTCAGAGCTTGGGATTTTTTGCATACCAAGTGTTTCTAACAGCTGGAGTAAGTAGATCTGGGCTGAAAGAGTCCCACCATATGATAGAAATCTTTCTTGATAGATGAGAGGCAGTAGTTTCTGGCCAAATTTGATATGTAGTAAATGACCATGACATAATCCATGTAATACCAAACGTGGCTGTAAAAGATAACAAACTTTTGTTCTTTGGACAAGCAGTAACTTCGCAAAATTCTTGGTAAGATTTTAATGCTAGATCTGGAAAAATCTGGGTTTCCAACCCATAAACTTCGAACCATTTAATAAACCAGTTAGGAAATTTTAATGATATGTTCTTATTGAACCAAATAAACCAAGTATGATCATATGGCCTAACTGCAAGGAAATGGGACCAGGCGTCCATGTAATCTAAGTAAGTGTAATGCTGAGGGACAAAGATCCTTGTAAAATCTCGAGAATGATAAGGATGAGTACCCCAGTCTGAAAGGGACAAAACTATATTAATTTTAAACTTGGAGTATTTAATATTTCCGGTAGCATCATCTTTAATGTGTGTAAGAGTAATAGAATCAGTATCAACCAGGATGAACTCATAAAAGGACCTGGTTTTATTAATGTCTGGATTAAGAAAGTGAATTCCTTGAGGAAACAACTTACTAATCACTTGTAACAACGACACTTCGGGAGGACAGTAATAATCTTCCAAGGGAATAATAGGAATTGAAAGTTCCTTAGTAGTAAACTTTGATTTCACTCCTGGTGGGGGAGTGTAATATGCTAATTTGCTTTTAATTGAAGTCATCTTCAAAGAAGAGGATGAGGTAATACCCTGAGTAAACTGCGATGGAGAAACCAAAGTAGGGTTGGCTCCTTTTCCCTTTAAAGAGGAAATTGGAGAAGTAATTTTTGATACATAGGAAAATGATCCAAGTACCAATTGTTTATTGTGGCTTTCTGGACTAGGTAAAGGGGGGGCCATAAGAATCTTTAGAAGTAGTCTTCTTACTCATTTTTCTTTCCCTGTAAAAATTCTCTTGTTAAAAAATCTAGTAATGCATTTTTAATACCCTTTATATGAATAATTTCAAAATCAAAACATGCGAGTAAAGCTTGCCATCTGGCAAAAATGTGTTTGGAAACTAAATTCTTAACATCCTTTTGTAATACACTTTTTGCAGATTTACAATTCGTTTTTAAAATAAATGATTTTGTAAACAAATCATCTTGAAATTTCATAATACTTAAAACAATTGATAAAATCTCTTTTTTAATAGTAGAATAATTTAATTGGGCCTGAGTCCAGGTTCCTGAGTAATATCTCACAACTTGATCCTTCTTTGAACCTGGTAAAACCTGTTTTAACATTCCCCCAAAACCTATATCTGAGGCATCGGTTTCAACAATAAGATCTGCGGTAGGATCTGGAATACCTAAACAATGTAGTTTTTTAACTATCTTCTTAAGCAGTTGTACACTCTCAGTCATAGACTTATCCCAAGGAGGAGGATTTTTCTTAAGTCTTTTAAATAGGGGTATACAAATGGTTCTTAAATTAGGAATAAAATCAGACACATAATTTAGACATCCTAAGAATCTTTGTAGCTGGGTTTTATCTTTTATTTCATATGGAAATTTTGTAACAAATTCTAAGGATCTACTAATTGGGGCGTACAGACCTTGACCTATGTCAAACCCTAAAAACCTAATTTTACTTTGACACAAATTTAGCTTCTTTTCTGATAATACTAATCCATTAGATTTGATTAGTTCCTAAAATTGATTTAAATGTTTAAAATGTTGGTCTATAGAATCTGAAAAGACCAAGATTTCATCAAGATAAACTATAGTAAAGTTTGAGTAATTATTAAATATAGTATTCATAATGTTTTGAAACTCGGAAGGCACATTTTTAAGACCCAATGGAAGTACATTCCATTCATAATGCCCGAAAGGGACTACAAATGCTGTTCTATATTTATCTTTTTCATGTAATTGAATTTGATAATATCCTGATTTAAGATCAAATTTAGAAAATACACTTTTCTGTTGTAATCTGTTAATTAGATCCTTTTTATTAGGTATGGGATACCTAATCCATTGTAACGCTTGGTTTAAAGGTTTATAGTTTATTACTAATCGAGGACTTCCTCTTTCTAATTCGGCAGCATTGACCACATAGAACGCCGAGCAACTCCAAGGTGACTTACTGGGTCTAATTAACCCTTTAGCTAAATATTCATTAATTTCCTTCTTGCAATTATCCATATGATCTTTATTCATTTGGATTGGTCTAGCTTTAGTTGGAATGTTAATTTCTTTAAAACTAGGATCGTAAGGCAAAGATATAACATGAGTCTTTCTTTTCCAGAAAGCATTAGGTTGATCTGAACAAAGGTTAGAAATAAATTTACTAGTTATAATTTTGATTTTCTCTCGGACTGTATTACTTTGTAATTGCTCATCCAAACGTTTAAAGTGACTTCTTTACTAAGGTGATTAATGTGTTTGGTTTTATTCGTAATTTGATTTATAATAGAGGTTTTTCTTTCTTGCATAATATTAAGATCTCTAATTTTAGGTTTATCTAGGAATTTGAATTTAACTATTCTTCCCAGCGCCTGAGTACTTATGGTGGTATCGCCAATTGTAAAAGGATATAATAATGATAGAAATGGGGTTCCTAATATTACGGTTTCTTGGAGATCTTTAACTATGATGAAAGAGGTCTCATAACATATTTGTCCTTTACAGATTTTAGCATCAGATAATTTATAGGATATACCTAAACGCATTCCATTGGCGCCTCTAAGGGTTTCTTTAGTCTGTTCATAATATTTAGTGGGTATCAATCCTTCCTGAATGCAATTTAAGTCTGCACCAGAATCTATTAAGGCTACTATGTCTAAATCAGTGTCTTTTATTACCAGATTGATTCTACAGTACCACTTATGAGAAATAATTTTCTCTATTTTAAAAATGTATTTTTCGACATCCGTACTTATATTGTTAGTACTTGGCGAGGATTGATTTTGCTTTTGAACAATCATATGTCCTTCTAATTCCAAAAGTTTTAATTCTATCTCATCATCTCGGCTTTTTAAATTTTGTATTTCTTGTTTCAAAATTTTAATTTCTTGCTGTAGGTCTTGTATAGTGATATTTTTTTCGGGTGATTTAAACATTTTCATAACTTCTTTAAATTCAACCTTGTTAATATTTTTTGAAGTAATTGCATCTTCTTCTATAATGGACTTAATTTGTCACAAAAAGGCATTTTCTGATTCTGATTCTTCCATCTTATTAAGAATAGTTATTAAAGTATTAGCTTGGGTGTTAGTTAATACATTTATAGTTTTGTAGTTGCTACAATTGCAGAAATCTAATCCTGCACATTCATCTTCAGAATCGGATTCCGAATTAGATGAGTGAATAAGTTTATTAATGTCTTCTTCAGAAGTTTCTTCTTGAAACGAAGTTTCTTCTTCACTATTAAGTAAAATGCTCTCTAAAGAACTAATAAGGTTATCTTGTAATTCTTTTGATATGTCAAGATTTCTTAATTGATTTATCTTATCTTGGACCTTACATTTATTAGCATAATGCCCAAATCTTCCAAATTTGTAGCACTTAACCTCTTTATCTTTTGGTTTAGTTTTATTAAAAGATTTCTTATAAGGCTTTTTACCATAATTTTTCTTTTTATTCTGATGAAATTCTGTTTTATCTAAGTAAGGCTTTTTATGATATTTGTAGTTACTTCTTCCTTTACTAATTGATTTCTTTTTATGTTTAGGATTTCTAGGAGCTCTAAGGGGAGCTACTCCATATTCTTCGCAAAATGAACCTAATTCCTTTTTACTATTAGTTATTTCTGATTTTATTTTATTTTGTATTTTATAATCTGTACATA
Organism: Lathyrus tuberosus; assembly: GCA_022829125.1. NCBI lineage: Eukaryota > Viridiplantae > Streptophyta > Magnoliopsida > Fabales > Fabaceae > Lathyrus > Lathyrus tuberosus. The sequence continues at coordinate 6,209,338 of JALAZF010000327.1, read as the reverse complement.
TTTGTATTCTAGTTTCAATAACATAATTGAATAATTCTCATATGGTTAGGTTTTGATAAGGAATTTTGCCACTGAAGGCTTGCTTAATATTGGTCTTTACCTTTTCAGCAAAGAGTCTAGGTAATCCACTTAAGAATCTCTCTTTCCAATAAACAACCACGCCATCTTCTCTAAGACAAAGCTTAGTGTTCTGGACTGGACCAATGGCTAGACATGGCCCAACCCATTTCTGCTCCCAGAACGACCAAATTGCCTAAGTCTAATCCACAAGGGGGGCAAAAGTTACCTTTCTGCCCCTCCAACCGGGCAAGGATTGCATCGTTCCTCCCCATAAATACTGCCCGTCACGCACGACTTCTTCGCTCCCCGAACAGCTATGGGCATGTGCCCGAAACTATGCTTATGCCTGACATAACGGCAAGTTTTGGGCACCCTGCCCGACATAACGGCTAGTTTTGGGCAGTTACCTATTCTTTGGGAAAACGATTATTTCGCCCCGAAAATAGGACCGTTGGCCATGCGCTAGGGGGCTCTATATAAACCCTCTCATTTGAGAGGGTCAGGTATCAAATATTCACCCTACGAACTAATACTTTGTGCTTGCCCCTTTTCTTTGACCCTTTCTTACTTGAGCGTCGGAGTGCCTTGCAGGTACACCCCCTCCTCATCTCCATACGCCCATCATCTCAGACGTACTTGGTGGCCCACTTCTACAGGATCTGATCCAGCCTTCACGATCAGTGGCGCCGTCTGTGGGAATCATTGCTCTCCCCATCTTTCTTTCCCCAGAAACCGAAGATCAAAGCAAATTTCAAGATCATCATCATGACCTCTCAAGATCACGCCAAAGGTGCTCTCAAAACTGCTGTCCTCCCCGTCAACAAGACTGACATTGACGGCCCATCGTCTCTTCTCTGAGATGCCTATTTTCTGAGGGACGGGGCCACAACTTCTCCTTCCCCTACCCCTGCTGACCGCAACAACGATCAGCCTTCGCTGGACATCCAGCCCATTCCTGTTCCGCCCAGCACCGACCCGGCCGTGGCGGCCCTCCTGAAGGCGATCAACAAAACCAACACCCTGATCCTGCAGTAGAACAAAAGGATCAGGGCATTAGAAGAGTCCAACCTCCTAAGATCCCCTCCTCCGAGGAGGAACCAACAACGATCAAGGAGCCCACAGCCCCGGAGAGATATCGACCGAAGACTGCGCCAAGAACCTGGCCCTCGCGCCGTCCGGAAGCGTGACCAGTTTTCCCCGCATAACCAGTACTCTCCGGCCACAAGAGGACCCGAAGGAACGAGCAGTCACCCCCGGTCAAGTCTAAAGGCCGGGCCCGATCACCTTCTCTCCGAAGGAACCGCCCACCTTCTCCCCGAAGGAACCGCTCACCTTCTTCCCGAAGGAACCACCACCGCGAGCGTACCCTTCAGTCCCCATCATTCACCAGTTCAGGCAGCGACGATGAGCCTCACGGCCCATTATCCCAGGAAATCTTGGCTACCCGTCTCCCTAAGGGCCTGGAGAAGCCCCCATCACTAGGCATATACGACGGGACTACTGACCCCGACGAGCACATCGAGAACATCGATGCGCTATTGGACTACCGTGGCATACGGGGCGCCATCAAGTGTCGGCTATTTCTGACCACGCTCCGAAAAAGGGCGATGACATGGTACAAGCAGCTGCCCGAAGAGTCCATTACCTCATGGAGGCAACTGGGCAGAATGTTCTCACGGCATTTCACAGCTTCTCGATGTCACCCCAAGACTGAGGCCTCCCTTGGAGCCATAATCCAAGGAAAGGACGAACCTCTCCGCGCGTATATCGAGAGGTTCAACAAAGAAGCAGTACAGGTCCCTACAACGGACGAGATGAAAAAGTTTCTACTCGAGCAAGGACTCCGCCCGAGCTCTGAGTTTTCTAAGGCCGTCGGCCTCGCACCTCCGAGGAACCTAGATGCCAAAGCCCAATCGCACATTCAGTACGAAGAGAAGGTTGCGGCCAGCAACTTCCGAGCATCACACCATAAGGAGAATGCTCGGGCCTCCAGAGGCGAGGAAGCGTCAACATCTCGTCGAGGCAAAAGGTGGCGCGAGGACCGTCCTCAGGACTCCCGCGACAGCAAGGGACCCTCCGAGCGATTCCACGACTATACCCCCCTGACCGTCTCCAGGGAGAAGATACTGTCCGAGTGTGCGAATTCGGAATTCAAGCAGGCAGGGGTTCACTTCCCCAAACAACTGTCGGCCAAACCCAACGCCGACAAATCGAAGTACTGCCGTTTCCACAAGAGTCACGGCCAAACTACTGAAGACTGCATCCATCTGAAGGATGCTATCAAGATACTAATCAGGGACGGCCACCTGAAACAGTTCGCGAAGAAGAAGGACACTCCTCGGCAAGATGCCCAGGAGTCCAAGAAAATAGAGGAAGAGGTACCCTCCTCGGAAGAGGCCAACATCCAGGTCGCTATGTCCATATCGCGACCAGAGGACTTCTACGTCCCAGACAAGCTCAGTGCCCCTGCTTATTTCGCGGCCCACAGCCCGTGGGAGACGTTTCCCTCCACCATGGTTATCTCTGGCGGAGGCTTCAACAAAGTCACGGTGGGCTCCGTGAAACAAAAATTCGAGCATCTGATCAACACAAGCTCCAATAAGGTGACCATGCTCGATCAGGCCCAGAAGGGCTCTATCCCCATCTCCTTCTACCGGGAAGAGCTCCTCGGGGGATCTCCAAACTCGAGCATACCTTTGCTCATTAGAGCCCGAATGGCAAACTTTGACGTTCGCAGAATCCTCATCGACCAGGGCAGCTCGGTCGACATTATGTACTCTCAGCTGTTTTCAACACTTCAGCTGGACGAATCACACCTTACCCCCTATGTGGGGTCTGATTTACAGGGATTCAACAGATCAGTGACTAAGCCATGGGGATACGTCGAACTGATCGTAACCTTTGGATTAGCTGAGACGGCCAGATCTATCAAGGTATAATTTCTGGTGATCGACTGCCCGTCGCTTTACCAGTGCATATTCAGAAGACCAACTCTGGCCGAGTTGGTAGTTGTGCCTTCAACAGTCCACCTCAAGATGAAGTATTACACTTCAAAAGGGATGGTCGCCACCCTCCACGGCGACATCAAAGCTGCACGACGATGTTTCGAAGCAGCCACAAAGGGGCTCAACGATATTGCATCCAAGCCAAAGGTATCAAGCAAGCCAGCCTTGCCCAGTAGCTCCGAGGAAGCCAAGCCTCTGCCCCAAGTCGACTCCATCGACCTCGACAGCCGCTTCCCCGAAGAAGACCAACAGGAGGACCGAGCAGCTTCAGCCAACTCGTCTACCTCATCCAGCAGCAGCTCCCATCCGATGCGCCCAATCCCAGATGGAAACTTCAAGCTCGGTTTGTTCGGCGACGACCCTCAGTGGGGAGTGAAGATTGGAGCAGACCTGCCCGACATCGCGAGGAAGCAGCTCAAAGCGTGCCTCCGTGAGAACGCCGACCTCTTCGTCTGGAGCACCGCCGAGATGCCCGACTTGGACCCGTCCGTCGCCTGCCACCAACTGACAATCGACCCGGCCGTCAAGGCCATAACACAACGTAGGAGAAAGTAGTCTCCGGAGAAAACGGAGGCTGCAGAAAAAGCTGTAAGGGACCTCCTCGAGGCCAAATTTATCTCGGAGGCTAAGTACACCACTTGGCTGTCCAACGTTGTACTTGTAAAGAAATCTAATGGCAAATGGTGAATGTGCATTGATTACACCGATCTTAATAAGGCATGCCCGAAGGATGCCCATCCCCTCCCCAATATTGATAAACTTGTTGATAATTCTGCCGGTTTTAAACTTTTATCATTCATGGACGCCTACTCAGGCTATAATCAAATTCCAATGGCGATGGCCGACAAAAAAATACATGGCCTTCATGACCGAATCAGGCAATTATTACTACAATGCAATGCCCTTCGGCCTGAAGAACGCCGAAGCGACCTATCAAAGAATGATGAACAAGGTCCGGGGAGAGATAGGCGACATGATCGAAGTTTATATGGACGACATGATCGTAAAATCCCACGAGGAAACCGATCATACTTCCCATTTGAGAAAGGTCTTCGAACAGGCCAGAAAATACAAAATGCGTTTTAACCCAGAGAAGTGCACGTTCGGTGTCCGAGCAGGCAAATTCCTCGGCTTCTATTTAACGGAGCGAGGAATCGAAGCCAATCCCGATAAGTGTCGAGTATTCTCCGAATTTCCAATGCCTAAGTCAAAGAAATCCATCCATCCCCTCAACGGGATGCTCGCGTCACTATCTCGTTTCGTCGCCAAATCTGCCCAGCACGCCTTACCGTTCTTCAAACTCCTCCGCAAGGAGGCAACGTTCGAATGGACCGAGGAATGTGACAAGGCCCTTCTCCATCTGAAACGGGCGCTCTCAGAGCCACCATTCCTCTCTCGCCTGGACAATGGCCAAACTTTGTACCTATACCTCACCGTAGCAACCTAAGCAGTGAGCGTCGCTCTCATCCGCGAGACACCTGACGGACAGAAGCCCATATATTTCACGAGCAAAGCACTGCAAGGACCAGAGTTAAGGTACCAACAGATAGAGAAAGTGGCTCTGGCCCTCATCAACATAGCCAGAAGATTAAGACACTACTTCCTAGCCCACACGATCGTGGTTCGAGCATATCAACCCATAAAGCAGCTGCTAGGAAGACCAGATATGGCCGGTCGAATGCTCAAATGGTCGATTGAACTATCCGAATTTGACATCCAATATGAAAGCAGGAAAGCCCTCAAGGCCCAGGCTCTGGCCGACTTCGTCACATAAATGATGTTCGCAGACTCCCCCGCGAGCGAAGCGCGCAAATGGACCATTTTTGTGGACGGTGCCTCCAGCTCGGCAGGAAGCGGTGCGGGCATTATACTGAAAAGCAACGAAGGAATCATCGTTGAAGTGTCGCTCACCCTGTATTTCCCAACTTCTAACAACCAGGCTGAGTACGAAGCCTTCCTCGCTGGGTTACGTCTAGCCGAGGACCTGGGCGCAGAAGAAGTCATCATTTGCACAGATTCACAACTCGTGGCCCTTCAGGTCCGAGGAGAATATCAAGCCAAAAATGACAACCTAACCGAATACTTAGCACTGGTCAAAAAGGAAATGACGAAGTTTGCAGCGGTGGAGGTAAGACATGTTCCCCGCGAACATAATGTCCGGGCAGACGTTCTATCCAAACTAGCCAGCACAAAGAAGAAAGGCGGAAACAAGTCCGTCATACAAGAGGTACTCCCTCGACCCAATATCGAGAGGGCCTCCCCGACCTTTGACGTACAAGTGATTGGTGACAACAACTACTGGATGACCCCTGTTTACAACTATCTCGCTAAAGACGAACTTCCGTCCGACCCAAAAGAGGCCAGTGTAGTTAGGCGAAGAGCTTGCTCCTACGTCCTGGTCGAAGATAAACTCTACATGCGAGGATTCTCCATCCCGCTGCTCAAGTATGTCGAGGAAGAAATGGTCGCACACATCTTGCGCGAAATCCACGAAGGAATCAATGCCCAACACCTCGGTGGAAGGTCCCTTGCCCGAAAGGCCCTCCGAGGAGGATATTACTAGCCGACCATGCATCACGACGCTAAAGAACACGTGAAGAAATGCGACAAATGCCAACGGCACGAGGGCATGCACCTGACTCCACCTAACGAGCTCAAGGCTATGTCCTCCTCGTGGCCATTTGCCTAGTGGGGCCTAGACATCCTAGGACCCTTCGTAGTAGGATCAAATCAGAACAAATACTTAATAGTAGGCGTGTCACAAAATGGATAGAAGCGGAGGCTCTAGCCAAGATAACTGCCCTTAACATACTGTGTTTCTACAAAAGAAACATCCTTGCACGTTTTGGCGTCCCCCAGGCGATAGTCACGGACAATGGGACACAGTTTACGGACAGGAAGTTCCAGGACTTCATCGCCCAGCTAGGCACGAAGCAACACTTTGCATCCGTCGAACATCCCCAGATAAACGGGCAAGCCGAAACGGCAAACCGAGTCATCCTTCAAGGCCTCAAACGAAGGCTGGACGAAACGAAGAAGGCTTGGGTCGAGGAGCTGCACAGTGTGTTATGGGCATACCGCACAACTCCACACTCTATAACCGGGAAACACATTTCCGTCTAGCATACGGAACCGAGACTGTAATCCCCGTCGAAGTTCACGTACCCTCCAGGCGGACAGAGTCACCCCTAGACGAGGAGATGAACGACGAATCATTAAGAGAAGAACTCGACCTCGTCGAGGAAATCCGAACTGGGGCAGCCCTCCGCGAAGCCTCACTAAAACAAAAAATTACCATCAGGCACAATGCCAAGGTGATACGACGAGAGTTCGACGTGGGAAGCCTTGTTCTAAGGAGAAACCACAAAGACTCTCACGAGGGCAAACTAGCCGCCAACTGGGAAGGACCCTATCGTGTCCGAGCAAAAACGGAGAACGGGGCCTATTACCTAGAACATCTCAACGGGGAAGAACTTGCTCGACCATGGAATGCCGAAAAGCTAAAACAATACTATAGCTAAGGCCCTAATTCTCGGTTCGACCTGTCGCGACGATGAACGTCAACTACCGACCACTATGCACGCCTAGGTACAAGCGTCGCATACCAATAAAGCAGAACCCCGCTCAGTAACGAGCCGAGTATCTGCTCGACAGCGGTCCTCAATCGAGCATTGTCGTCGTCAAAGTACCACGACTGCCAGAACCCCAGCTCGCAATGGGACGTTCACGCTGCGAACTCAGGCCTTAAATACGACCTGAGCTCCGCACCCCCGCCAGGATATTCCCCGGCCGTTCGACCTAGGGGTGTTCAAAACCGAACCAACCCAATAGAAAACCGCAAACCAAACCAAACCAAACCGAAACCGCAAAAAACCGCATTTGGTTCGGATTTGTTCGGGCCATCTTTTAACAAAACCGCACGGTTCGGTTTGGTTTGCGGTTTGTATTTTGCAAACCGAACGAAACCAAACCAAACCGCATTATGTTACAACCCAAACTTTACTTATCCCACATCTAACCCAAAACTTAAACCCATTATGCCTTAACCTTACAATTATGAAATATTTTCTCTTACTCACACTTAACTTTTCAGTTTTAATCTTCTCAAATCTCTCCTAATAGTATTACGCATTCTTCTCATCTTCTTTGTCATGTACGTCTCACCTCTTCTACTCTAATCTCTCATCTCACATGTTTTTTCTTTTTCATTTTCTCATTTTTATGTTACTATTTTCTCTTCTAATTATATTTTTATCGTACATTTCTTCTCTAATCTCACATCTCTTATGTTCTTTCTTTTTCATCTTCTCTAATCTCCCTTCTCCTCTATTTTCTGTTTTATTATAATATTTTTGATATTGTTTTATGCTACTATTTTTTTCCACTTTTGTTTAAATTGATTTTTGTATATTGAATGAGAATTTTTGTCTAAATATGATGAGTTTTGTTGTTATTTGGCAATGTGTGAATGACTAAACACAATTTTATGTTGTTTTCTATATATGTAAATATTATTCAATAAAAATCTTGTAAAAAACTGAACCAACCGAACCAATCCAAACCGCATTGGTTTGGTTTGGTTTGGTTCGGATTTTTCTTAAAAGCCAACCGAACCAAACCAAACCGCATGCTTTTTTCTCTTGCGGTTCGGATGATTTTTAGCGTCAAAACCGCCCAAACCGCACCGCGAACACCCCTAGTTCGACCAGTACCCCTCTCTGCCGAACACATCTACAACGAGCAATCCCCTGAAACTTCACATAAGTCAAATATTCCCTATCACGGGCAATCATACATTCACAACGAGCATGAATACAACATTTAGCAGAAAATAAAAACAAGTAAAACCATGCAAATAACAGAACCGGCCACCAAGACCGGACACATAATATAAGTATGAGAAACGGCCACTAGGACCGTGATTGTACTGGATTACATAGACCCCAAAATAGGTTACAACAAATACACGACACACAGGCCGGACAAATTACAACAACAAAAAGAAAATCCCTCACTCATCCATCTGGTCGGTAGGCTCGGGCTGAGGCTCCCGGTTCTCCGCGGGGTGACCCTCGGCATTCTCTTCAAGAAGAGAGTCAGGCATAGCGATCCGACCACCTTCAACATGCGCCAGATAATGAGTACCCTCAATAGAATAGTCAAGTCCGGGGTTCACCACCCGCAGTTGAGACACGACATTCTTGAAGGATTCGTCCGCAATGACAATATTATCACCCTCGGCCGCCAACATACGGGCAACTAGCTCGGACCTTGTCTTCAGTTCCTTCACATCCTCGGGTTCATCTTCGCCCGAGGCATTGACCGCCCTCAGCTGCTAGACCAGCTCCTCAGCCGCCTTCTTCTCCACCATCAGCGTAGAATTCTCCTTCTTCAGCCTGGCCACCTCCTCGTCAGCCTTCTTCCAGGAATTGTCGGAACTCTTCACCTCTTCCGTGAGAGATGCCACGGTAGCCCGAGCAGCCCTAAGTTCAAACTCGGTTACAGAATCCCCTTCAGCATATATGGGCGCCATTTCCAGAACTCTGACCAGTGCAGAGGAATCCTGGGCCACCAACGCCCTCTTGCTCAGGCGGTCCATGCTTTCCAGCCGAAGGGATTCCGCCCACGGCACAATCAAGGAGTTCCCCTCAAAGAATCTTCTATCGAGTATGCAAGGGGGAAGCTCGAACCTCCCTTTCTCTAGGGCCCTGCTGAGATCCACGACGTCGTTGGCCCTCGACCGCTTGGATCGTGAAGCCAAAGGCAGGGGAGATCCACGGGGAGCAGGAGTGGGAAAAGAGGTCCCCTCAATAGACTGAGCAGGAGTGAGAGCACGCGCATTGGCAAATCGAGACTTCGGAGGAGCCGTGCCGGGCTTGTTCCTCGTGAGAGCATTTTTCACCATCCTCTCATGGGCCTGAGGTATCTCACCTGCACAAATAGAACACGAACATGTTAGATACGAGAAAAGAAAATAGTTCAGGCAAATTAAAATAACTAAGACTACCGAGCAGCTTCTGGGCTTCCGCAGGAGTCTTGCACTCCAGGAGTGCCTTGGTATTAATAAAGCGGTATTCAACCCTCTGACTACCATCCTCTTCGAAGATCGGTTCACCCTTCTTCGTCCAGCATTGAGCGAGCAGGAATGAGTTAACATACTCCACCAGCGTCTCATACGCAACGACATCTTGCCCGTCTAACTCGTGCGACTGAAGAACGTAGTCGCCGGGCTTCTTGGTGAAATGGCCAGGTCCCCAGTGGATGGGGAACTTGTACACTCTCTCCCAGATAAACTTCCCAGCTTCGTCGCGCAGCTTGTTTCCTTCCTCGTCGACCTCGATCTCCCAGAGATAAGTACTGTCCTGGGCGGCTTTCGATACGGGCTTAATAATGTAGTACCTCTCCTTGAACGTCCGTATTGATTCAGAGAAAGGCTTGAACAGCTTGCGAGGCTGCTTCAACAAAATCCAACCGTACTTCCTCCTCGACAGCTGCCGTTGAAGGTGGAAGACTGTGAAGAACAAGGGAAGAGTAGCCCCTATCTTCAAAAAATCACAGGTCAGCTCAAACGCCCGTATAAAGGCCAGTGAGTTTGGGTACAGCTGCGTATGGACCAACTTCAAGTGCACAAACACTGATTGCTGGAAATCAATGAACGGAAATCTCAACCCCGGCTCTTTAAAGGCATATTCATACATAGTGAAGCGATCCCTGAAATCCATGTAGACCCGATCATCCTCGGAGGGAAAGTGCACCTTCCACTCCCCCTCTGGCCCGACTTCCGTAAAAACATCCCCTAAATACGTGGCAAAGGTGGACCCGTGCTCGGCTGGTTCAGCCACCTCCCACTCCTCCGCAGAATCCTCGACGACATCCTCTTCCATATCTTCTATTTCCTCTTCTTCCCCGACCCCGCTGGGGATACTTGAAGTTGTCGAACTACTGCTGTCCGAGGAACTCGCCTCTTCCTCGGACGAGTCCAAGATAATTTCTCCATCTGGCCCCGTCGCCATATCGATCACCTGAAAAGCAGAGAAAAAAGTGAATTCGATGATAGATCAAATCCACCCTTCCACCGCTAGTCAAGTGAAAGGGCGCGCAAAGGGTTGTGGACAATGTCCCCGGCCTAAGCCCTAACATCAAAAGAAAAACTTAGAAACCTCCCCGCGAAGAGACGCTCGAGACAAGTCATCCCCAGGCGAGGATTTTCCCCGCACTCATACCCAGTTTCCGTTTGAAGCTTCGTCGGAAACCGCAAAGCTTCACTGGAACCTGGGAGTATTCGACCGGATAATTCATCACCAACTCAGAAGATGAAAAATCACGACAGTTACACATGCATCATCGTCGCAACGACACCGTGAACCGCCCTCCTCACTAAAACATACTAAAAAGTCCGGTGACGCATCAAAAGTGGAAAATGGCACAACCACCGTCCACCACCAACAATCACCGGAAATCAGCCTATTTCATCTCCTAAACCTAAACCTAACCGCATGCAAGACTACAAACAACCGTCAAATGGGTAAAAGAGCACAAAATAAGCAAACTTACTTGATTTAGAAGATGAAAAACGGTTCCCCAGAAGTTGATGCGGTGGCCAGAATAGCAGACGACGGTGACGAGCTGGAATTCTGAAGAAGACGGAAAGAAATCAGAGCGAAAAACACGTGTAGTGGCACGCGCTCGTAGGTCATGATGGCTATTAACTAGCCATCATTGCCTAGTAACTACTACACATAGCTCTAGGCACACGTGGTGCCCTAACGTTTCTAATTCTGACTAACCGTTAGTCTCCCCGGATGACGGGCAACACGGTCACGGTCATGAATGCCACGGACACCAGGGGTCATGGAAACCACGAGACAATCCTCCTCGTCGCCAAACGACGACTTCACGTTAGCTCCCCGGAGCATCGGGCAGTCCTTAAGTCATCACTCCCATGCTCGGGAGCAACGACTTGGGGGGCTCCTGTTCTGGACTGGACCAATGGCTATACATGGCCCAACCCACTTCTGCTCCCAGAACAGCCCAATTGCCTAAGTCTAATCCACAAGGGGGCAAAAGTTACCTTTCTGCCCCTCCAACCGGGCAAGGACTGCATCGTTCCTCCCCGGAAATACTGCCCGTCACGTACGGCTTCTTTGCTCCCCGAACAGCTATGGGCATGTGCCTGAAACTATGCGTATGCCCGACATAACGATTATTTTTGGGCACCCTGCCCGACATAACGGCTAGTTTTGGGCAGTTACCTATTCTTCGGGAAAACGGTTATTTCGCCCCGAAAATAGGACCGTTGGCCACACGCTAGAGGGCTCTATATAAACCCTCTCATTTGAAAGGGTTAGGTATCAAATATTCACCCTACGGACTAATATTTTGTGCTTGGCCCTTTTCTCTGACCCTTTCTTACTTGAGCGTCGGAGTGCCTTGCAGGTACACCCCCTCCTCCTCTCCATACGCCCAGCATCTCAGACGTACTTGGTGGCCCACTTCTACAGGATCTGATCCAGCCTTCACGATCACTTAGATAGGAACATGTCGCGATACCATCTGTAATCAGACATCTTAGGACAGTAAAGGTTTTGTAGTTGATCTCCAACTCTTTGTTGGAACTTAAGAGGTTCTCCTACAAAGAAATTAGTTATAGCGTATAGTAAAGTTGCAACGCATATAGCTTCTTGAGTTTCTATCCCACCAACCTTTCAACTGGCCAGTGAAATCCATAATTAACATTTCTTTAGTCTTTTTGTCCTCGTTGTTTCTGATTTTAAAAGCGGTGGCTGCCTTAGCCATGTTTTGTATGGTGTCTAACACTTGTTGTTCTGAGGCGCCACCTATATTCCATTCTATTATAGATTCTCCTGAGTAAATGTTTTCTATGAAATGTCTTCTTTCTTCGAATTGCACATCTGCAAACGAAGGTCTAGGATAATTATATACCTATTTTTAGATTTTCTAATGATGATATTTTACCTATGACAAATATATTTATTCAAGTTTACATTAATACTAATACTGCATCTGCTATCAGAGCTTGTTTGGTTTTGAGACTGGCCTGATTCGCATTATTTTAAGTTTTGTTTTATTTCACTGGTTCTTATTATTTGTTATAATTTCTTTAACCCCTGAAGTTTTAGTTCTTTCTGGGGAATTACTGAATAGTGAGTGGTCCATGTAGTAAGTCCTAAAAGAGAGGTCGTGAATCCGTTGGTTTAGCTCATTGTAGTCTTCCACAAATAAACAAATTATAAGGGGGTAGAAAGGAGTAGCAAGTTTAAGAAGCCTTTGGATTAAAACATATCTTTATAATTTTGTTTATCCACCATGTCTCAAATCTTGAAAGCTTTAAGCCGGTTGGGAAGTAGTGCTTCTAGCAGTAGGAAAACCCTAATATATGCGTCTACTAGCTATGATAATACCAATAACGACATAGATCAGGACACCTATCAAAATCATGAATTACAAATTCAAGAGTTAGAAAATAAATTAATTAATTGGTCTATGCCAGAAATTAAAATGAAAGATGTTTATAAAGTCTCTACCTTTAGCGATGATACTAAAAAGATTATTAAGACAGTTGAATCGTCTAAATCTGTCTCTAATAAACAAGAAATCATACCTTTGTTAGAAAAATCATTAATAGATGAACATAAAACCCAAGGATGTAAATACATTCACTTAGGGTTAATACAAATAGCTATTAAACCTCTGCATAAATTAGGTCTTAATACCCTTATTTTATTAATGCTTAGAGATACTAGGATAAGAGATTTTCATAACTCAGTTATAGCTATGATCAAAACCAATCTCAATGATGGCCTGGTTTATTTTAACTGTCATCTTAATTATTCCATGAGTTTAGCCGATAAAGCTACTCCGAAGTCCTTAGTAATTTTTGTTCAAGCTTCTGAAGACAATTTTAATCCTGGAGTGTCTAATATAGATATAATCAGTAGAATAACTTATAAGATTTCAAAAGTTAATTACAGTTTTCACTCTTTAAAAGTTACACCTAGAAATGAAACCTGTATCATTGAAGCCAATTTAAGAAGACCTAATATTGTAACGCCTAACATGTAACACCCCCAATCTATACCCCGAGCAATTAAAGCGATAACAAATAATCAGAGTATAATTAAAACATTCATGGCATAGACGGGAGCGTCACATCAAAGTAATGAATTATAACAACCTGCTCATATAGATATGCAACAATCAGGTAGCAACATAAATAGAGGAACTCAGTTCCTAGCACCCACAATTCAGATACAGAATAAAAGCGGAAAATCTGCAACTGAAATCTCATATATAAACATAGAAGTTTGTCTGTCATATACAGAGTCATACATATAAAATCCAAAAAGATATATATACACATAATCACATAACGATCTCCTCGACTACCCGGTGCTACATATCAGAGCCGTCCAACAAAAGAATGAAGACAGAATCTTCACAAAAAGACCTCCAGCATCTAATCTGCAATGCCTCATAGAGCATTCAAAACAGCAGAAGGGTGAGAAACAAAATTATAATATAGTTGCATACAATTATGTAATAATAGGAAATACGCATGCAAAAACATTCTCACCACAACGTATACCATAATTCAAATACAAAACAACACAATTCATAATTCATGCATCCATCACTAAGGCATATCAATCATGCTCAATACATTTATCACCAATATATATATATATATATATCAACTCATCCATCCCATTCACAATTTCCCACACATAATCAATCCATTCATGACTTATGCAAATGCACAGAGACCGACGCAACGACTCTATGCATGTGGTACCATTCCATCCATCATTCTCATAATCATTAATTCACTCAGGAATTATTGGAACCATCGCTTGTTACTTAGTGTAACTCCCCGTCGGGCAAACTATGTTCCCCGCCGCTTTAGGTCCTCTTGGTATAAGGCTCACGACGTTTATGGACCGCTTTAGGTCCTCTTTGTATAAGGCTCACGATCCGATCGCTTTAGGTCCTCTTTGTATAAGGCTTACGATCGTCTATAACGTCGCTTTAGGTCCTCTTTGTATAAGGCTCACGACCGTTACAGCATATTCCCTCTGGAATCGTTTCGTCGCTCACACCCCACAAGGGCACACGACATCACAAGATGCATATCATGATGCTTGGCATACAAATGACTCATGACAATCAAATGCATATACATATATAACCATGTGAACCATCTCAACAACAATAATCATGCATTGCAATCAAACCCAAAACAGTGCATTTATTTTTCCATAAGACCACAAACCATCATCACAACCTCTCATCATATATATTCACATCATATAATAGCACACAAGCTATACGTTATATATCAAAAGAATATCGCATGGTAACACATCAATCGCACATAATTACGACGGTAAAAGTCGACAAAACGACGCGTTTCCAAATTCCCAACATAATCAAATTGGCCACTAATATCAAAACCATTTTTATAATAAAGAACATTTCATTAGCTTTCCAAAGCATCCGACCGTGCCTCAATCCGAGTTACGAATCAAAAGTTATGAAGGATACAAGATAGAAAAATCCATCACGTTCGCTCCAGTATTCACTAGGCGAACACCAGCGAACCATGGCAGAGGAAAAACAGCATAAAGTTCGCTAGGAGAACGCCATTAGCGAACATTCGCTGACCTTCGCTGACGGCGAAAGCTGTTCGCTGGGCTTGGCCCCAGGTTCGCTAGGCGAACCCTGGAAAACTCAGAATCCCAGCAGCGCTGTTGTTCACCCCAAATTCAATATTTCCTCCACCAAAACACTACCAAGCCATATCACAACAACCAAAACATACCCCAATCATAACAACAAGTATTCTACAACATTTATATCGCATTTCAACCGTGAAAACATCGATTTCTATCGTTTTTCTCATTTCAACCTAGAATTGGAAAACTATGAAAAACCAGTAAACATTCCAACACACACATACATAATCATACACAAGCATAGAATAACCGAGTTTCACACCCTTACCCGATTAATCGTGCTTCGAAGTGTCGGTTGAATCGATTTCTTAAACTCCAAGTTTTCCTCTTTTTCTTCTTCTCACTCTCTATTCCTCTTAAACTTCCTTTTATCTCTTTCTAATCTCTATGTTTCTATTTTAAGAAAAATAATAATATCTAACCAAGCAAAATGACCAAAATATCCCTACACTCAATTTTCTCGCAAACGCTCTCAAAACGCGATAAAACATAATAACGATAAACATAACATATTTACCAAATAAAACCAAGACTAAAATAATATAAAACAAAAATAATTAAATCGACTCGATTAAATAAATCTAACAAAAACTGGGGCGTTACATAACATCTTAATTGCGTATGAAATTATGGATAAATTACCAGAAGAATGGGTCTTAAAAGACGTTGTTAAACCTGAGAAAATTGAATCTAGATTAATTACACACCTTATTACAGACATAGATGGTTCGGTGGTTATAAGAATGAATCGTAGTCAATCCTATAGATACCATCAGTCTAGTAGTATAGCCTCTTCTGAGGCTAGAAGATCAACAGACTCTAGAAGATCAACAGACTCCACTATTAGAGTTAATCTTGCAGGAGTAAACTTTGCTCCTAATATACCCAGACCTATGTATTCCGATCCACTATCTAGGTCTCCCTCACCTACTGAGTCACAGATATTAAACGTCATTACACAAGATACCTTTGAAATTGATAAACCTTGGATAAGAGAAAATTTTCTAGCCAGTTACAACCAAGAAAAATGAGATTGGTATTTTAGCACCTTCTCGAAACAAGAAACTCAAGATTACTTAAGTTATTTTTATAAATTTCTAGAAGAACAAGAAATAAATGTTTACTTTTTTACTTGGTTTGAACTATACTGCTTAGAAAACAATATTAAAAATCCTTTCGCTACAGAAATGATAATAGATGTTAATACTAGAATGAACACCCATTGGAAAACTGTCAAAAAGGGTGTGATCGAATCTATCCATCCTCCTTTAGAAGCAATTAAAATTTAGCATGAAACAGAAAAAATAGAAATAGATGTGTCTCCCTTTAAAGTTATTACTAAGCCTTCAGAGCTAAGGAAAGATATGAATAATGTTCATAGTCAACTTAATTATACTAATCAACTGCTACATTCTGTGGCACATCAGATAGATCATGTTGAGAATTCTCTTAGCCATAGAGAAAAAACTTTACAAGAATTTAAATTAAATCCTACGAGACCTGTATACCAGTATACTTCCCCATCTGATTTAGAAATCAAAAAATTAAAATTAGGCAGAGAAGATAAAATAGAAGAATTAATACTAAAATTTAAAAATGGAAATAGGTGGCTCCTCTAAGATTGTTAATGTATTATCTAGAGAAGAAGAATTTGATAACTTAATAAATCGGCTAGAGCGGTGCCCGAAACCTAAAACTAGAAATTATTATCCTAGACCTTCATTTGCAGATGTGCAATTCGAAGAAAGAAGCCATTTCGTAGAAAACAGTTACTCAGAAGAATCTATAATAGAATGGAATATAGATGACGCCTCAGAACAACAAGTGTTAGACACCATACAAAACATGGCTATGGCAGCCACCGCTTTTAAAATCAGAAACAATGAGGACAAAAAGACTAAAGAAATGTTAATTATGGGTTTCACTGGCCAGTTGAAAGGTTGGTAGGATAACATTGTTAGTCCTGAAGACAAACTAAAAACAGACTCAGCTGTTAAAACAGAAACTCAAGAAGCTATATGCGTTGCAACTTTACTATACGCTATAACTAAGTTCTTTGTAGGAGAACCTCTTAAGTTCCAACAAAGAGCTAGAGATCAGCTACAAAACCTTTACTGTCCTAAGATGTCTGATTACAGATGGTATCGCGACATGTTCCCATCTAAGCTTTGTCTTAGAGAAGATGGCGCGACTGTTTATTGGAAAGAGAGATTCTTAAGTGGATTACCTAGACTCTTTGCTGAAAAGGTAAAGACCAATATTAGGCAAGCCTTCGGTGGCAAAATTCATTATCAAAACCTAACCATAGGAGAATTATCCAATTATGTTATTGAAACTAGAATACAAATATGTACAGATTATAAAATACAAAATAAAATAAAATCAGAAATAACTAATAGTTAAAAGGAATTAGGTTCGTTTTGCGAACAATATGGAGTAGCTCCCCTTAGAGCTCCTAGCAATCCTAAACATAAAAAGAAATCAATTAGTAAAGGAAGAAGTAACTACAAATATCATAAAAAGCCTTACTTAGATAAAACAGAATTTCATCAGAATAAAAAGAAAAATTATGGTAAAAAGCCTTATAAGAAATCTTTTAATAAAACCAAACCAAAAGATAAAAAGGTTAAGTGCTACAAATGTGGAAGATTTGGACATTATGCTAATAAATGTAAGGTCCAAGATAAGATAAATCAATTAAGAAATCTTGACATATAAAAAGAATTACAAGATAACCCTATTAGTTCTTTAGAGAGCATTTTACTTAATAGTGAAGAAGAAACTTCGTTTCAAGAAGAAACTTCTGAAGAAGACATTAATCAACTTATTCACTCATCTAATTCGGAATCCGATTCTGAAGATGAATGTGCAGGATTAGATTTGTGCAATTGTAGCAACTGCGAAACTATTAATGTATTAACTAACACCCAAGCTAATACTTTAATTACTATTCTTGATAAGATGGAAGAATCAGAATAAAAAAATGCCTTTATGCGACAAATTAAGTCCATTATAGAAGAAGATACAATTACTTCAAAAAATATTAACAAGGTTGAATTTAAAGAAGTTATGAAAATGTTTAAATCACCTGAAAAAAATATCACTATACAAGTCCTACAGCAAGAAATTAAAACTTTGAAACAAGAAATACAAAATTTAAAAAGACGAGATGATGAGATAGAATTAAAACTTTTGGAATTAGAAGGACATATGATTATTCAAAAGCAAAATCAATCCTCGCCAAGTACTAACAATAAAAGTACGGATGTCGAAAAATACATTTTTAAAATAGAGAAAATTATTTCTCATAAGTGGTACTGTAGAATCAATCTAGTAATAAAAGACACTAATTTAGACCTAGTAGCCTTAATAGATTCCGGTGCAGACTTAAATTGCATTCAGGAAGGATTGATACCCACTAAATATTATGAACAAACTAAAGAAACCCTTAGAGACGCCAATGAAATGCGTTTAGGTATATCCTATAAACTATCTGATGCTAAAATCTGTAAAGGACAAATATGTTATAAGACTTCTTTCATCTTAGTTAAAGATCTCCAAGAAACCATAATATTAGGAACCCCATTTCTATCATTATTATATCCTTTTACAGTTGACGATACCGCCATAAGTGCTCAGGCGCTGGGAAGAATAGTTAAATTCGAATTCCTAGATAAACCTAAAATTAGAGATCTTAATATTATGCAAGAAAGAAAAATCTCTATTATAAATCAAATTACGAGTAAAACCAAACACATTAATCACCTTAGTAAAGAAGTTCACTTTAAACGTTTGGATGAGCAATTACAAAGTAATACAGTCCGAGAGAAAATCAAAACTATAACTAGTAAATTTATTTCTGACCTCTTTTCAGATCAACCTAATGCTTTCTGGAAAAGAAAGACTCATGTTATATCTTTGCCTTACGATCCTAGTTTTAAAGAAATTAACATTCCAACCAAAGCTAGACCAATCCAAATGAATAAAGATCATATGGATTATTGCAAGAAGGAAATTAATGAATATTTAGCTAAAGGGTTAATTAGACCCAGTAAGTCGCCTTGGAGTTGCTCGGCGTTCTATGTGGTCAATGCTGCCGAATTAGAAAGAGGAAGTCCTCGATTAGTAATAAACTATAAACCTTTAAAACAAGCGTTACAATGGATTAGGTATCCCATACCTAATAAAAAGGATCTAATTAACAGATTACAACAGAAAAGTATGTTTTCTAAATTTGATCTTAAATCAGGATATTATTAAATTCAATTACATGAAAAAGATAAATATAAAACAA
This sequence comes from Lathyrus tuberosus, assembly GCA_022829125.1. Taxonomy (NCBI): domain Eukaryota; kingdom Viridiplantae; phylum Streptophyta; class Magnoliopsida; order Fabales; family Fabaceae; genus Lathyrus; species Lathyrus tuberosus. Next base: position 6,190,226 of record JALAZF010000327.1, on the reverse strand, counting down.
CATTTGTACCCTTTCGGGCATTATGAATGGAATGTACTTCCATTGGGTCTTAAAACTGCGTCTTCCGAGTTTCAGAACATTATGAATACTATATTTAATAATTACTCAAACTTTACTATAGTTTATCTTGATGATATCTTGGTCTTTTCAGATTCTATAGACCAACATTTTAAACATTTAAATCAATTCTATGAACTAATCAAATCTAATGGATTAGTATTATTAGAAAAGAAGCTAAATTTGTGTCAAAGTAAAATTAGGGTTTTAGGGTTTGGCATTGGTCAAGGTCGGTACACCCCAATTAGTAGATCCTTAGAATTTGTTACAAAATTTCCAGATGAAATTAAAGATAAAACCCAGCTACAAAGATTCTTAGGATGTCTAAATTATGTGTCTGATCTCATTCCTAATTTAAGAACCATTTGTATACCCCTATTTAAAAGACTTAAGAAAAATCCTCCTCCTTGGGATAAGTCTATGACTAAGAGTGTACAACTGCTTATGAAGATAGTTAAAAAGCTACCTTGTTTAGGTATTCTAGATCCTACCGCAGATCTTATTGTTGAAACTGATGCCTCAGATATAGATTTTGGGGGAATATTAAAACAGGTTTTACCAGGTTCTAAGAAGGAGCAAGTTGTGAGATATTACTCGGGAACCTGGACTCAGGCCCAATTAAATTATTCTACTATTAAAAAAGAGATTTTATCAATTGTTTTATGTATTATGAAATTTCAAGATGATTTGTTTACAAAATAATTTATTTTAAAAACGGATTGTAAATCTACAAAAAGTGTATTACAGAAGGATGTTAAGAATTTAGTTTCCAAACACATTTTTGCCAGATGGCAGGCTTTACTCGCATGTTTTAATTTTGAAATTATTCATATAGAGGGTATTGAAAATGCATTACCAGATTTTTTAACAAGAGAATTTTTACAGGGAAAGAAAAATGAGTAACAAGACTACTTCTAAAGATTCTTATGGCCTTCCTTTACCTAGTCCAGAAAGCCACAATAAACAATTGGTACTTGGATCATCTTCCTATGTATCAAAAATTACCTTTCCAATTTCCTCTTTAAAGGGAAAAGGAGCCAACCCTGCTTTGGTTTCTCCATCGCAGTTTACTCAGGGTAATACGTCATCCTCTTCTTTGAAGATGACTCCAATTAAAAGCAAATTAGCATATTACACTCCCCTTCCAGGAGTGAAATTAAAGTATATTACTAAGGAACTTTTAATTCCTATTATTCCATTGGAAGATTATTACTGTCCTCCTGAAGTATCGTTGTTACAAGTGATTAGTAAGTTGTTTCCTCAAGGAATTCACTTTCTTAATCCAGACATTAATAAAACTAGGTCCTTTTATGAGTTCATCCTGGTTGATACTGATTCTATTACTCTTACACACGTCAAAGATGATGCTACCAAAAATATTAGATACTCCAAGTTTAAAATTAATAAAGTTCTGTCCCCTTCATACTGGGGTACTCATCCTTATCATTCTCGAGATTTTACAAGGATCTTTGTCCCTCAGCATTACACTTACTTAGATTACATGGACGCCTGGTCCCATTTCCTTGCAGTTAGGCCATATGATCATACTTGGTTTATTTGGTTCAATAAGAACATATCATTAAAATTTCCTAACTGGTTTATTAAATGGTTCGAAGTTTATGGGTTGGAAACCCAGATTTTTCCAGATCTAGCATTAAAATCTTACCAAGAATTTTGCGAAGTTACTGCTTGTCCAAAGAACAAAAGTTTGTTATCTTTTACAGCCACGTTCGGTATTACATGGATTATGTCATGGTCATTTACTACATATCAAATTTGGCCAGAAACTACTGCCTCTCATCTATCAAGAAAGATTTCTATCATATGGTGGGACTCTTTCAGCCCAGAGCTACTTACTCCAGCTGTTAGAAACGCTTGGTATGCAAAAACTCCCAAGCTCTGTAAGTCTACTACAACTAGCACAGAAACTACTCTCCTAGCTGACAAGAGTAAATTGTTAGCTTCGCTCTCATCAATTTCTAATCCCCAGAAATTTGCTGATAAGCTCCAAGAAATTACGAGTGCCATGTCCGAATGCCACAATTCATCCTCTTCTATTGATGGCACACCTGTCAATGAAGACGATTGTTTTGGAATCTATGATTAGATTTCACCTAGAATTATTGATATTACTTTTTCATATATGTTAAATTACTTTTAAGATAAGATTCGCTTTTATCACTTGCTATCATTTATCTTTTGAATTGTTAGGTCATGTGGGCCACCTTTGCTTTTACTTTACTCTACTTTGAACAATTATGTAAAAGATAAGATTCCTTATCTTTGCTTTTGGCCATTTGTATTTGTCGGCCACTATGTTTCTTTATTATTGTAGCATATTAAGGGCATTGTAATTTAGTTTGAAGTTTGTGTGCTATATAAGGACTATGTCTTGTTTGTTCAAGGCATCATAATTTTCTCTTATACTTGAATTGAAACTTAAAACCCTTGAAGAATCAATATTGTAAGTCTTCTTGTGAAATAATAAAATTATGACTTTATCTATTGTTGTGCATTTAAATTATATACCTATTTTTAGATTTTCTAATGATGATATTTTACCTATGACAAATATATTTATTCAAGTTTACACTAATACCAATACTACATCTGCTATTTACATGACTTCTTTCGACTCTGAAGGATCCTATTTTTCGCTATATATATATCGTATGAGAATGTCATTTTTATGTAAGAACATTAGAATGAATCTGAATCATTAGATTTTAAAATAAATGGTGGATATTATGTGTGGTTTTTGTTTTTCTCTCTCCTCCATTATTAAAATAAATGATGGAGGAGAGAGAAAAAAACTAACACATAATCTCCACCATTTATTTTAAAATCTAATGGTTCATATTCATTCTCATTTTCTCATATAAAAATGGCATTCTCATATGATACGTTCCCATATATATATATATATATATATATATATATATATATATATATATATATACATATATATATATATATATATGGGAACGTATCATATGAGAATGCCATTTTTATATGAGAAAATGAGAATGAATATGAACTATTAGATTTTAAAATAAATGGTGGAGATTATGTGTTAGTTTTTTTCTCTCTCCTCCATCATTTATTTTAATAATGGAGGAGAGAGAAAAACAAAAACCACACATAATATCCACCATTTATTAGCATGATTATCGGTTAATATTTGTCATTCTCACATAGTATTCAATGCTATGTTGTCAGAGTATTCAATGGGTATTTCTCACATGTTGTCGTTCTCGTAGGAAAAACGCTTTCAAGCCAGCGAACGTTAACAAACCAATTGTTGTCCTCTTTTTAATAATATTTAATTGCTACTACTATTAATTACTATTAGCAGACAATGTTATTTTTCATTTTTACTAGCCAACGGTCATATTTCAATTTTACTAGCCAACGTTATTTTTCATTCAAAATCTAGCCAACGGTAATATTTAATTACTACTAGTATAAATAAGTAACCCATTTGATTTAATATTTCATTCACAACTAGTCTAATTTTGAACTTTTGATTTTATATTTAAAAAGAAGAACATTACTAAAAAAATACAATTTAGAGACGAAAATTAGTGAGGGAATAAATCCCTCACTAATTGCGATGAATTTAGTGAGAGAAAACTGTGTACATGATTATTTAAGAAGGAGTAAAAATTAGGGAAGACATTTGTGAGATAATTATTCCGTCACATAAAATCCCTCACAAATTCCCTCACAAATTTGATAACCATACATTTGGTGAAGGAATTTGAGAAGAATTTTATTTCTCACTAATATTTTCCTCACAAATTCTCTCATAAACGTATTAGATGTTTTTGTGAGGGAAATATTCCCTCCCTAATATAATTTTTTATATAAAATAATTTAAGTTAAAATTTTTGTTGATAAGAATATAGCTTAAATTTTAATAAAATTATAGCAAAATATTTTTCTAAAATAAGTTATCATTCTATATTAAAATAAATTTTGATATCTCTTTACATTTTAAAACATAAATATATGTAGAGTATTTCATATTATATATAAATTTTTTAGAAATAAATAAAAATTTCATAGATTAAAATTGCAAGTAATTAAATTAAAGATGAATATAAAATAAATAGAAATTAAAATAAAAATATGATTTTATCTTGAATTACATTAGCTTCCCTCTCACTCCCACTCAAATAAAATTTGATTTTCTATGAATTGGATTTTCCCTCTTTCATAAACCAATTTATTTAATAATACTTTTATAACTTTTCATTTTCCCTCTTCTCTCACAATTGTTCATTGTGCTCTCTCTCTTCCAACCCTGTTGTAACCCTCGTTTTCTCTCTTAGCGTAATACCGCCACCGCCAAGAACACCCAAAATCGTAAGCTTTTCGATTTCGTTTTCTCTCTCGATCAGAAAACTTCCATCTCTTGGAGAAGTAACACTCCTGTAGTTTCAAGGTAACACCCCTGCAATTTCCTTTTCTTTTAACTTATTTCAAAGTAACAATTTTCTAACCTAATTTCTTCCCAATTTCAATTTCGTGATTTATTTAATTTGATGGTATTAATGTTTTTTGTCAGTTTGGATATACAAAAACATTAAGAAGAAAAACAAGGAGGGAGATATTTTTTAAGAGTAGTAACATTAGAGGTATGCATTTCTTGATTTTATTTTCTTTTAGGTTGTGTTTAGGTGAAAATATGCTTTAAAATGGTAGTCATATTAGAAAAAGATTAAATGATTTCGTATATGATTTTGGAATTGATTTGTTTAGCTGAGAAATAGGTCAGCTTGTACTGTTGTTGTCCACAACTCTTGTTAGAGTTCATGATATATCGCTGCCTGTAGTGATTGCGTCTGCTTTCCCAAGCGACTCTGAGCTTGTTCTGTTTTGGTTTTTTGTCCGTAAGCGATTTCTCGCTGTATGTGTTGTGTTTATTATTGGTTCAGTGTGCTAGAGGTTCAGTGGTGCATTTTAGCTTTTGTTTTAGATGTGCTATTTTTTTGTTTTGTTGGCTTGGAGTTTTGATGTATCGATACTATGCTGAACATGAATGGTGAGTGTGAGTGATCAACAAGGAAAGAATTTTATTGATATGAAAAAGCTGTCATTTGAGAATTGAGAATGCTGTAAAGTTGTTTTGTAGAAATAAAGACAGTAGTTGTAGTGGTGAAGAAATCAAAATCTGGAATTATCTAACAATAACAATTATTGTTGATTAATATTATAAAAAACTTCGTAATAACAATGAATCAATGAATAAAGTTATTTATCATAATCTACCATGGATAAAAATTATAACTAAATTTAAAGGCCTCTGTCACAAAGCCACTAAATTGGCCTAATAATGAATAATATTAATAAGAAACAACTTAACAAACATTATACATAAGAATTTATTATAAAGAAAAATTGATACAAACATGCCATTTCGCTTGGGTTCATGATATGAAACATGACCTTTTTTTAGTTCAACATACCTTAATTTTATTTATAGTGAATAACTATGAATACACCCTCCTCAACTATACTGAAACAGACGCAGTGTGTATTTGGCAGGTCTAACTAAATAAGCCATACAAAACTAAATAAACCATACATATTAATACCTTGGGTTTCTTAATAATAATTTACTGGAATTATGTTACTACCTTGAAATTATTATACATTATAATACTACAAGTAAATTAATTAGTTTGGTTCCTCGCCTCTGGCCTAACCATGAAAGTGTCTGTTGCTATATCATAGAACATAGGATTCACAAAAGTAAGTTTCATTGATAATAACTGCGGAAAAAAAAATCACAAGAATCAACACCTATATATATATATATATATATATATATATATATATATATATATATATATATATATATATATATATAAAAGAGAGTAAAATGTCAATGAATAATTATATTTTAAGAAAGTCTATAATAATTATTAAATTTTGAATAATTTAAATATATAGTTTTAATTTAATTGTTTGGGCCTATATGTGTTGTCATGAAGGTTTTTACTTGACCTACCTTATCACAGTCTGGCACAAGTTGTTGCAACTTCTTCATCCTTTCACTTATTTTCTCTCGTCTAACCTCAATTAATCCAATCAAATTTAATTTCTTACAATATTTAGAATGAGACATGAAGATAAATAAAGGACATTATTGGAATTCTAAGTATTACTATTATTCAAGTGGGACATAAAAGAAGAGAGTACTCGTTTGTGCTGACTCTTAAACTCTCCTCTTTATTGAAAATGGTTTCACCAATGACTACGCATAGGCAGATCTTAGTTGGGATTGGAGATTGTCTAAGCGGCCTGTAAATTTTCTTCTTAATCTATAAATTTATACAAATATAATTATTTATAAGAATATGTTTAAGGTGTGCATGCTATATATGTTAACATTGTTATTTTATAATTCATGTTATTCTGTAAATTCATTCAAGTGCTAATTGAATTTTTGAACTATGTAGGCAATAAAGTCATTTTTTGAAGAAACTCTTAAAGTAATTCCCGATTCTATATTGGATTCGAGTGTTTCTAAAGGAAGATATGTTGGATAGTTTCATGCATGGTTGTTAGATTTTTTATAATTTGGAGCACTGTGATTGTAAAATAAATTTCTCGATTCATCTTATGATATGATATGTTATTACTTGTTAAGTGATGTTATATTTTGTCCTTTTGAACCTTATATATATATATATATATATATATATATATATATATATATATATATATATATATATATATATTCCTTTTGTATCTTGTATTAAAAAAATTCCTTCTACACCTTATAGCTTTTAGTTTATTTCTATCGTTTGATGTTAAATTTTGAAGTGATACATGACCCGTGATTAATTCTTCATTGTGTAAATAATGTTCAGAAATGGAAGTACCTGAAAATAGAAAGTGGATGAATAATAGAGTTGATTATCACAAGAATATCACTGCAGAATTTAATATTGGAGTTCATGAGTTTATTATGTTTGCTTTGACACAAGATAAAAATAACATTGGTGGAGGGAATGTTAGATGTCCGTGTAAGAATTGCAAGTGTGTGAAATTTGGAAATCCAGAAGAAGTGAAGGAACATCTATGTAGGAGGGGATTTATGAGTGATTATTATTATTGGACAAATCATGGTGAGGCGATTCCCCCGATTCCCCCAGTGGTTGTTAGTCAGTCATATTATGGAAGTAGATGTCGGAGGGAAATGTTTGATAATTATGAGCAGTTAGTAATGGATGCTGCAGGACCAGAAATTGGAAACTATGTAGAGCAAGAAGGTCAAGACGAAGAAGGTCAAGACGAAGAAGATATAATGGAAGAATGTCCTAATGAAGAAGCCCAAAAGTTCTTTGAAATGTTGAAAGCAACACGATCACCTTTATGGAATGGTTGTGATAGATACTCTGTGTTGTCAGCTTCTTTAACAGCATTATGTTTAAAAGCAGACTATGGGTTATCTGAAGGTTGTTTCAATCGATGGATGGAGTTTATGGGAAATGCTTTGCCAGAGAGTAACTGTATGCCTAAAAGTTTTTATCAAGCAAGGAAATCGATTGCTGAACTAGGGTTGGCGAGTTTAAAAGTTGAATGTTGTGTGAAAGGATGTATGTTGTATTATAAGGAGAATGACACACTCCAAGAGTGTAAAATATGTGGAGAGGAGCGATATAGGCATGTTAGAAGACGGGGACATGATAAATTAGTTCCACGAAAACATATGTGGTACTTCCCACTTGTTCCGCGACTACAACGCTTGTATTCCTCACTACAAACAGCTCGCAAAATGAGATGGCATCGTGAGCATCCAAGGGAGAATGGTTCATTGTCTCATCCATCAGATGCAGAAGTTTGGAAACACTTTGATGAAACATGGCATGACTTTGCTCGAGATCCTCGAAATATTAGATTAGGTTTGTGTTCAGATGACTTTGCTCCATTTGACAAAACAGGAAAGCTTTATTCTTGTTGGCCCGTGATTCTTACTCCATATAGTTTGCCACCCTGGATGTGCATGAGAAGGGAGTTTATGTTCTTGACCATTATAATTCCTGGCCCATCCAACCCAAAGAGGAACATTGACGTGTATTTGCGCCCTTTGATAGATGAATTGAAAATGTTATGGGACGATGAAGTTATGACTTATGATGTTTCCTTGAAGCAAAACTTCTTGATGAAAGCCGCAGTAATGTGGACTATTAACGACTTTCCAGCCTATGGAATGTTAAGTGGTTGGATGACAATGGGAAAACTAGCATGCCCAATTTGCATGAAGAGTTCTAAGGCATTCACCCTTGAATCTAGTAAAAAAACCTCATGGTTTGATTGTCATCGACAATTCTTACCACGAAATCACCCATATAGAAGGAATAAGACAGCATTTACAAAAGGTAGAGTTGAGACGTCAATTCCTCCGCAAAGGTTGAGTGGTCCAGAAGTGTGGGAAAGAGTTAGAAAATTACCTAGTGTGGAAGAATCTGAAGAACATAAACCACCAGGCTATGGGGTAGATCATCATTGGACAAAACGAAGTATATTTTGGGAACTTCCATATTGGAAAACTCATCTTCTCCCACACAATATTGATGTAATGCACATTGAAAGAAATGTGTTTCTTAACATTTTAATCACTGTAATGGACACCAAAGGGAAGACAAAAGATACTTTAAACTTTAGGAGGGACTTAAAAAAATATTGCAAGCGTAGGGGACTTGAGCTTCAACCTGGTAGCAATGGTAACTTTGTAAAACCAAAGGCATAATATACATTAACCAAACAACAACGAGTAGCTGTATATGAATGGGTTAAAAACCTTAAGCTTCCAGATGGTTATGTTTCTAATTTAAGTAGATGTGTTGACTTGAAGGAAGCAAAGTTGTTTGGCATGAAAAGTCATGACTGCCATGTATTCATGCAACGTTTGCTACCATTAGCCTTCAAAGCCTTACCCAAACCTATTTTAAATACACTGACTGAATTCAGCCAATTTTTCTGAGAAATTACGTCATCTTTGTTGAGAAAGGATAAATTACGTAATTTGGAGGAAAACATTCCAAACATAATATGAAAATTAGAACAAATATTTCCTCCAAGCTTTTTTGACTCAATGGAACATCTTCCTATTCATTTAGCTTATGAAGCAAGAGTTGGCGGTCCTGTGCAATATAGATGGATGTATCCATTTGAAAGGTTAATTATTCAACATTATTATATTTCTTGGTTAATTTTCTTATTTTTCTTCATTTCTCTAAGTATAATCTTGATTTGATCAATAGGTTCATCCGAACTTTAAAACAAAAGGTAACAAATTCGACTCACGTGGAAGGTTCGATTTGTAAAGCATATTTATTAGAGGAGATGTCCACTTTTGCTTCCTATTATTATCCACCTGATGTTCCATCAAGGAGAACAAGAGTGGCATGAAATGATGATGAGGGAGAGGATTTTTCAATGAGACCTCCACTGTCAATCTTTAATTACCCGGGCCGTCCATTTGGAAAATGTACCACTTCTACCTTGGATGACAGGGAAATGAAAACTGCACACTTGTATATTCTTTTAAATTGTCCTGAAGTGGTACCTTACCTGAAGTAAGTATTTCCAAGTTAAAAGTTTCACACGTGTATTTTTTATGAAGTCAAGTTTAACGGGTATCGTATTTATGTAGTATGCACTCTGATTTGTTACGAGAGTTAGATCCTGAGTTGAATGAACCAGATTTGGACAAGCAAATTTCCGCCTCATTTCCAACATGGTTTAAAACATATGTACGTGAATATTTATAATTTAAGATTAGAGTATCCAATTTTTTGGGTTGAATTTATAGTATTGTCTCATGTAGGTGCTTGATTCAAGGAACAAGGTAGATGACGTGCTTTTAAGGAGTTTGGCATGGGGACCTATTAGAGAAGTTGTTAAGTGGTCTGGTTATGTTATTAATGGCTACAAGTTTGTGACGAAATCTCGAAATGAAGGGATGAGTACAACCAATCACAATGTTTGTGTTCGGGGAGGGCAATTTGATTCATTGGAAAATGATTACTATGGAGTTTTGATTGACATTGTCGAACTAGAATACACTGGTCACCCGACAAAGAAGGTGGTTTTATTTCAATGTGATTGGTTTGATCCTAGTTCTCAAGGGACAAAGATGGATAACTATGGCAATGTTGAGATAAAAAAAATCTAGGAGATATCAAAATTATGATCCTTTTATTTTATCCCAACAAGCTGATCAAGTTTACTTTACATCCTTTCCTGAAGGGCAACAAGGTTGGCTGTGTGTCATAAAAACCAAGGCATGTAGTACCATTCAATATATGGAAGAAAATAAACATGAAATAACTGATGCATATCAAGATGATAATGTGTATGAAATACCTATAGTTGTTTCAAATGATGATTTTCATCAATGCCATGCTGACATTAATGGTATAGGAGAAGAGGTGCCAGTCTCTTTGTTGAAACAACTTGAATCAAAACAAGTAGAAAGGAGGGAGGAGGACGAGGATGAGGATGGGGATTATGATGATGAGGAAGAGGAGGAGGAGGAAGATGAGGATGTGGAGGATGAGGAGGAAGAAGAGGAGGTGGAGGAGGGGAAGGAGGAGGAGGAGGAAGATGGATGGGATGAGGACAACAATTACAATTATGATGGTATTATGCATTATTGATTCATGAAAAATATTATTTGTTTTTTTTCTTGTTTAAGAATAAAATAATTTAATATTTGTGTTATTCTTATGCATATTTATGGAAATTATTATTTGTTTGTGTGTATTTTTTTATTAAATTTATTTCTTTATGTACATTAATCAATTTGATGTTTTTATTTTTTCCTATAGATGGAGGACAATGAAAAAAAGAAGGGTGGAGGAAGAGGTATTGGTAGAGGTAAGAGAGGTAGGGCTACCGCTACTTTGTCACAATCTATTGTTGGCCAGCCTACAAATACTCAACTTCCCCATTCCACTTTGGTCCCCCATATTTCACCTGAGAGAGTTAGGGGTACCACTACTTTGTCGCAAACTATTATTAGGAAACCTACAAATCATTCCACATCTCATAAAGTTACAAATACCCAACTTCCCCCTTCTACTCATATCCCTCATGTTTCATCTGAAAGAGGTAGGGGTACCACTACTTTGTCGCCATCTATTATTGGCCAGCCTAAAAATTCTTCCATATCTCATAGAGCCACACATTCTCAATTTCAACACTCCACTCCTAACCCTCATGTTTCATCTGAAAGAGGTAGGGGTACCACTACTTTGTCACCATCTATTGTTGGCCAGGCTACAAATTCTTCCACATCTCATAGAGCCACACTTCTCAATTTCAACACTCCATTCCTAGCCCTCATATTTCCTCCTCGGTTAGTCCACCTATTTCTTCTACACCTAGCTTGTCACATGTCCCATCAGCTGACGCATCCGGTGATGATCCACATGTCTCATCATCCCATGTTGATTCACCTCCACAAATTGGAAGTAAGGACCCCACTGATGGACGGATTTGGATTCGTCCAGGTCCAGAAAAAACGTAAGTTTTAATAACTTCCTTTAATTTATAAGTAAATCATAATTTTATCTTACAATTTCTTTAAATTTTTTTGTAGATTTGACCCTCCAATTCAGCCTACGCGTGAGATTGCAAAAATCATCAAACGTAAGTTTGTAGTGTCTTGGGCAAACTATGGAGAGATGAAGGGCAAGGAAGGATATAAAGCTGTGAACGAGTTGTGGCTTGGAGAGTTTGAGGTATGAAAGTATAGGGATGAGTTAAAAATAATATATTTAGAGTAATTCATTTTTTTGCTTCCTTTGTTCAATTTATGTGAATTTAATTTTCACAAAAACCTCAATTAGAGAAAAGCAGATTATTAAAAGTTATTTGGGAATACTATTTAGTTTCTTTGTTTGGTAATGTACTTGGCATTGGAAACATAAATTAGTTAGAGTATGCGGAAGGCCCTAATATCCATTCTTTGTAAATTTTTGAATGACAAATACTTGATAATAATAGATGTGCTTGACAGGTATTCTGTGTGTGCTTGAAATATTTGTTAGTTAATTTTTGAATGACAAATGCTTGACATATCTGTTAGTTAAGTTTTGAATGACAGAATCTGCTAGTTACTTTCCAATTATTACTTTCCACATATTAATGACTAAAACTATACAAATTAAATCATTGTATTGTCATTGTTTCATTATATTGTCATTGTTTCATTATTTCATTATAGACATTAACTAGCAGATTCATTATTTTATTATTTCATTATTTCATTTGTATAGTTTTAGTCATTAATATGTGAAAAGTAATAATTAGAAAGTAACTAGCAAATTCTGTACCGACATCATTCCATTTTATTGTCATTGCTTCATTTTTATAGTATTGTCTAATATAATATTTTTCATTGTATTGTCATTGTTACAGTAACTAGCAGATTCGGTACCGACAATACATTGTTTCATTGTATTGTCATTGTTTAATTCGTAACTAGCAGATGGTAACTAGAAGATTGAAGTCCAATATAATATTTTTCAATGTATTGTCAATGTTTCATTGTATTGCCATTGTTTAATTATTTCATTATATTTGTATATATAATCAATTTGAAGTCAAATTTAATATTTTTTCTATTAACTTATATTGTCTATATTGTAGAGAAAGTACAAGTGGCTACCTGAACATGAGAAAGAAATTAAGAAGATATTTGATCATAAAGCCTCTGATGCATATTCAAACATAATGTATAGGGTGAGAAAGAAGATTGATCCAGGTGATTGGATTCCTATTGAAATGCGCAAGATATTAGAAGAAAAATGGAATGATGATAAGTGGAAAAGAAAGTCACAAATTAACACTCACAATAGAAGATCTTCGGATGACCCATTACACACTGGAGGATCAATTCCAACAACTGAGCACTATAAGAGATTAGTAAGAAATTTAATTTCTTTTGTTATATTAAATATTTTAATTTTAATTATCATTCATTTATATTTTTTTCTTTATAGAAAAAATCCTCAGATACGAATCCAACTTGTTGGGAGTTATTTCAAAAGACACACAAAGTAAAAAGTAACCCAAACAAGTGGGTTTCTTCAAAATCAGAGATGGTAGCTGTAAGTTACAATTTCATAAACTTTTTGAGCGTGTTATTTTAATGTTTGTACTAATGATATACTAATTATTTTATTTACTAAAATGCTTGTACTAAATGTGGTTGCTCTATGTTGTACACATGTATGAATTAATGTTTGTATTGATGTTTGTTATACTAGTGCAAGTTCTTATGAACTATTAATATTATGTTATTTTGTGTTTTGCCTGATTATATTCTTCCTCTCTACTTAATTGTTATTTACAGAATGAGTATGAAAAAAGGATTATTGAGAGGGATTCACAAGAGGCACCGGAAGATGATGTTTCTAGTCATCAATCTGATAACATTATCTTCTTAGATGTTGTAGGAGGAGTGGACAAGAAGGGTCGTATATATGGTTTGGGACCAGAAGCAGCAAAGTACAAGCCGTCTAAATCTTTCACATCTGACGGTATCTCACCATCTGAATATGAACAAATGAAGACTGTTATTTCTGATTTATCTGTAGAAAACAAGACCCTTAAAGAGAAACTTAAGACTCATGAAGATTTGATTCGTGCATCGCAGGAAGACTCACGTTTGCTTAGAGAACAATTATTCCAATTTATGGAAAGATTTTCTGCGGGTCATCAACCTCCACGCTCGGATCAAAATCTCTCTTCACCCTCTTCTTGAAAAAACAGTACAAAATTGTGAACACACTTTTGTTTATCATCTATAAGTCTCAAGAACAATGATAGTATTATTTTTGTTGTAATTTCTTAATTTTAAGAGCTTTGTTTGAACTATTTTAGTTGTAATATCTAGTGTCAACAAAAAATACTATGATTTTAATATTAGTTTTAAGAACATATTTTTAGTACTATTAGTTTTGATTTGGGGAATATTTATGATATTCACAAAAACACTTTTTAGTGTTTCATATTCTGATATATTCATTTTAATTATGATGATATAGATAATTTAGTTGTATTATTAATAAAATTTGACAGGAAATTTACAATTTCAATAGTTTCATGCTGGTTCTGATTGATTAGTGACGGAATAAAAATGTCACAAAATTATGATCACTTAATTTAGTGAGGGAATTTAACTGTCAGTAAATTATTCATTTAATTTAGTGACATAAACTATCCCTCACAAACAAGTATTCATACATTAATTTTCAATAATTAGTGACGGAATATATACGTCACTAAAGTAAAATTACTGAGGTATTTAGAAATCCCTCACAAATTACTGGCGGATTTCTTTTCAGTGTTTAGTGATGGAATTGCTAATTTAGTGACAGATTAGTTCTGTAACTATTTATGACGGAATTCGAAATCCCTCACAAATATTTTGCGACATTGAAATTCGGTAGGGATTTTGGCATGTCGCTAAATCCGTCACTAAAAGTTTTTGTGACGGATTTTTAGTGAATTAGTGACGGAATAATGCCCTCTCTAAATTCAAAAATTTTTAGTAGTGATTTTTGTTTGTTTCTCATTCCTTCCTTCTTCCGTCTGTGGCTTCTTCTTCATCATTCGCAATTTTTCCTCTGCTCCATTGACATCCATGGCCTCTTCTTCGTCCGCGACCTCTCATCACGTTCAAGCACCGGTTTGTGGTTGCAATAGAAGCATGAAAATGTTTATGTCAAATTCTGTTGAAAACCCTAAAAGAAGATTTTGGAAGTGTCAAAATTCAGGGTTAATGTCTGGTTGCAAGTTGTTCATTTGGGATGATGAGCTTGAACGAAATCCAGCTAGTGATCTTAGAAGTTCAAGTGGTTGCAACTGCTCAGAAATGTTGAAGGATTTAAGGTCCATTGTTAAAGAGATTGAGATTGGCAAAAAGGCAAAAATGAAGATTAAGTTGGAGAAGGAGAAAAGGAAAGCATCTCTGTTGAAGCTATTGTTGGTTGTGTCATGTGGGTTCTTCTTTGCTTATCACAAATGGTGGTGAATCCCATTTGTTTATTTCTTTTTGTTGTTGTTAGTCCTTGTAACATTGATGTATTTTGAGATTGGTCCCTGTACAATATGATGAATGAAAAGGATGTTTTGGTTTTGGACAGTTTATGTAAGCAATTATATTGCTCCTCCTGTTTTGAATTGTGTATAAACCAAACTTCATAATTTGCATAAAAGCCAAATTGGTAAGCCATATCAATTGTGCTAGTAATTTATTTTAATGTATTTTTTAATTAATTATTTGTGTGATGTATTATATTATATTATATTTTATTTTAAATGTATAATTTTTTTAATGTATTTTGATATATTTGAATTAAATTGTTTCAATTATTTTTTTTATATAATATAAATGTTGGGTATATTGTGAGATTTGGTGAGACCAATTTTAGAGTTTGTGATGAGTTGTATGATGAGTTGTATGGATATTTGGAAAATGTAGTTGGGTTGTTTAGAAAATATAGAAGTGTAATATAATATAAAAATTATGTGGGTCCCATTTAAAGAACCAAAGTGTGGTTGATGAACGTGGATGCTCTAATGATTCATATTCATTCTTATGTTCTCACATAAAAATTATATTCTCATATGATACGTTATATATATATATATATATATATATATAATGATTTTTTTAGGTATATTTGAATGTTGTCTAAAGTCTTTCCATAAAAGTTTAAAATTTGATTTCTAAGTATAATTTTTTGTACTTTTATTTCAAGTTTTTAGTATTTAAAAAAAATATACGTAATTATCTCGTGTGGAAAATTTATAAATATGATTGAAAAAATCTTTCAAAAATATATGTTGATTTGACATCGAAGACTAAATCTCTTTGAATGAAGTTTGTACAAACTAAAAAGTAATATTCTTTTACTTGAACGAAAAAATAAAATTCAATTCAAGTCTCTTCATTTTTTGTGTGGTAAACCTCGTTATTTCATTTTTGAATGATTAATATTGTTTATATTATATTCTCAAAGCTAAATCCTCAGCGATACCGTCAACATAATCAACAAGAATATTTGAATCTAATTCAAAAACAACCATCATAGACCAGTGGATTTTGTTTTTTTGAAAAAAAAAACATATGAATTATTACTAGTATTATATAAATTGCATGCAAGTATAAAAATATTTTATATAATAATTCATTATATATTATTTATTAATTGTTTGCAACTACAATTTTCAAACGTAATATGCCTTCCTAAGAACGCGCCTAGTTGCTAATTTTAGGTAGGAATTTCTCTTTGAACATATTTTAATATTACAACTGACTAATGTCTTTTGGCTAATCTGTCCCCACTGCCCCACATGACCATTTAATTAATATATTTCCCTAAACAGGTAGGTAAGCTTATGCACATTGGAATCATATAAATTAAAATTTGCAAAAATATGTATGCATGCAAAAAATATGAAAATTCAAAACAAGTAATTTATTCAAGTTATGCTATATTAAGACAATATCATACGCACACTTTTAATTATATTATGCAGTTTAATATAATTATTCATGTTATTTTAGATGAGTTATTCATTATAAACTGGTGAAAGTGTGGGGCCCTCTTGTTAGATTGTATAATTGCACGATAGTTATACACCAGCTGTGTATGGGCCGGCCGGGCCACTAGGTTGTTGGATATTTATTATAGCAAGTAGTTGAATATAAAATGGCAAAATAAATTAGCATTAAAAAGTAAATATAACTTTATTAAAAATTAATTTAAAATACACCTTTTTTATAAGACTATTAAAGTTCTAACTTTAGACTCAACAAAAACAGAATTTATTACTTATGTTATACACAAAAAGGCCACTTTTATATATATATATATATATAATTTGTTCTACGACTCATTTACTTAGATTATTTGATTCGACCCTAAGAGACACTAACATAATAGATCAGTCCCACCGATTTATAGAGTTAATTTAGAATTTCGTGAAAATGTAATGCCCTAGGGAGCGCAATGTATTTTGAATTTTTCAGTAGCGAAATACTTTTCAAGAAAATGTAATGTGTCATTCATGGCTCATATAAAAGGAGTTTTATAGTCTTTTATAGAAACACGAGGAAAGAAATGGTGAAATCGCAGTGAAAGAAACTTAGAGAGACAAAAGGAATGATTTTTAGGATTGAAGGTTAAATACTGAAAGACCTTTTGAGGTATTTATCGCTGTGAGAATCGGATATCAAGCCATTATATTAACTTGAATCACAAAACATTGAATGTTCACTACCGAATTTTAATTTATCCAAAGGAATGAGAAAAGATCGAATAAAACCCTAATTGTGCAATGTAACAAAAATACAAAGAGATATAAAGGTTCGGGGGTTGGTTATACTAAGGGAAGGTACTAGTACCCTAAGTATCTATAGTATCCTATAGGAACCTCTTGAAAGTATTTGTGTTATGGTAATTTGTTTGCTAATGTTTGGAAATGTTCTATTTTTGGGTTTTGTGAGATAGGGAACCTAAGGAGGTTTATTGTTAGTGTGCTCGCCAAGACTTAACAGTCTTATGCCTACGTATCCTAACAAGGATGGAATCAGAGCAGTCTTAGTTCACCTAACTACGGGTGAAGAACACTTGATAGTGATCAAGGTTCCAAATGGGAAAGTAAGTGTTTATAACAATAACACTTACATGACTTAACAAAGTCAAAGAGGTTACAAACTCTAACCTAAGACTATGTTGAAAGGTTAATGACTTAATAAAGTCAAAAGGGATAGTTGAGGGAATGTTATACTACCTATGACATAAAGCCAACAAAAGAAATCTTTCCCTTGGATTTAGGTAACAATAGAAAATAGAAGAAAGAGAGCTAGCTCTCGTACCTCAAAAAATACGATCCTCATGATGGACGCAGAAAAAACGTTCGAACAGAGTCGCCACCGAACTTTATTCATTCTAAAGAAGGAATAGGAAAATATCGATAAAACCTTTAGAGATAAGAAAATGGTCATCGCAACCAAATTCTAGGTTCGGGAGTCGATTACGTAAGAGGAAGGTATTAGCACCCCTCACGTCCGTTGTACTCAACGGGAACCTCTTTATTCGATTCGTGAGAAATGTTAGCTAGATTTGTCTGTTTTCTTCTAAGGGAGTAATGAGTAAAGGATTCGCTTCTAAGGGGAAAATGAGTGGTTTTTTATTAGGGTGCTCGCTAAGGATTGAGGCCCTTGTGCCTACGTATTTTTCATTTGAAAAAAAAATGAAGAATCAGAGCGTCCGTAGTTCGTGGGACTACGGGAAAGTGTTTGGGGTAAAAAGAAAAAAGGTAGCTCGCTAGGATCTTGCAATCCTATGCCTACGTACCCTCATGGTGCAATGAGGAAGTCAGAGCAATCGTAGTTCGGAGGACTACGGTTGGTTGGTTTGTGTTTTTTAAGCGAACGAGTGTTTAGGTCGCATTCTAACAGCTAAACATTGGCTTGTCTGCTCGCTATGGGAGGCTGAAGCACTAGTCTATATGCGTGGAAGAAATGACTAAACAATGTTCTTTTGAAAAACTGTTTAAGCTGATTAAAGTGTATTAAGGATTTTAATTGAGAAAAGTGAATTTTATTTGAGTGTGTTGTAAGGGTTTCGATCGCACAGGAAGCGAGAGAATGAGGTTTAATTGGTTGAGTATTTTGAAGGAAAATGACGATTATTCGATAAAACGAGACGCCGACCTCACAACCAATTAATCGGGGTTACTGGGATGTTAGATCCCAACGACACATTTTTCATTCGATTAATTACGAAATCATGTTTGATTGATAATGAACTTCTTTGCCCAAATAATTAGGGCAAGTATTTTAGGAACAAAAGATCGAATGACCCATAACCCAAGACGTGCACCCCAAGAACAGTCACTCAAGAACCCAAGGAATGCGAGACTCCAAGAACTCAGTTCTTTCGTAATTTAGTTAAGAAAAATGATTTTGATTCGATTAGGGTATTTTGATTAGATGTGTTAGGTATTTTAATAGTATTACACATTTTTTAGAAATGAAAGACGAAACTGTTAGACGATGGCTATGGATCTAGAAGGGGGGGAGGTTGAATAGATCCCTTGAGTTTTACACGCAAATGGTTACCAAAAATTTAGATTTAAAATGTTTAACGGAAGCAACCACTGGATTGTACGTCTACCACGAACCTTCTACTAAAAGGATCGGATATGCACGAATATATTGAGAATGAGTATGGAAGAGAAAAATTCAGTTTGATTACTACACTTAAAACACAATCAACAAAATATACCTTGCTTGATGTTTAATCCAAACCAATGAGGTAAAACGATAAACAATTAAAAGCAAATGCGTTCGATTTTGCTTTGAAACAAATTATCAAACACTTGGTGTGCGTAAACACACTAAGTGCAGAATTTCTATGGAATGTAATGTAAAGCTACTCCAAGATACAATTCAAGGAATTATATCAATTTAACAAAACAGTTTCTTAGCTCAAGATTACACTACGACATAAATTTCGATAAATTGCGACTTCACAAATTCGAATAAACTGAAATGTAAAAGAGTTAAGGGAAAGAGAGAACAAACGAGATTTGATTAGGCAGTTCCCCAATCGTCCTCGCTTTGGGTACTCTGCCCCCAATTCCACAATTGGAATTGATATATATATATATATATATATATATATATATATATATATATATATATATATATAGCTGTTGCAAATTGTTTATTACAAGAGAAGAACAATGAACATCCAAACCCTCGAACGTCTTCGATCGTTGATGTAGAGTCTTCTCTCCCCTTGATTCAAGATGAATCAAGTGCTTCGAATATGGTTGATCCAATTACCGTCTCACGCTAATAAACCGAAAGAAACCACCGTTCTTCGGTTACCTTCACTCGATCAATTGCGATCTACCAAAAATTCGAACCCAAACCTCTCTTCTACGATCCTCCGATTACAGCTACTAAACCGAACAATTGCTCCAATCTTCGGTTACCTTCGCCCGGCTGAATCCCTGTAGAACGAAATAGTTTGTGCAAAAACCCCCAAAATGTCTTTGATTCTTGGAGGATAAAACCAACTGGTTTTATTCAAGAAACATCTACCAAGCTCTCAACCCAGAAAATAAAGATTATACACTTCCTAAATTCTGAACGTTATCACTTCGATCAATTGGCGACAGAAACAAAGATGATTATGTGTGATTGTTTGTTTACTCAATGAAGAAGATGAAAATGAAGAGAAAAATGGTATCTATTTTCACGTTTCTTGTTGTTTTGGATAATGAGATGACCAAACTATTTATAGAGAATAAATTGACCCACTAAAAGTTATAACAGAAATAACAAAAAAATTTAAGTGAAAAAATGCAGTTCAGGTACGTGTGGGTCGACTCATACTTTAATGAGGGTCGGCGTGCGCTGACCCGTGGAAAATACTGTGAAAATTTGACCAGTATGCGTCGACCCAAAGTCATCATACGTCGACGCATGAATGCAATTTCTGCATTCCCAGAATCATGCATTTTCCCGATTATTTCACAAGTCTTGCACCAGTATTCATGCGTCGACTCATACATATGGTAGGTCAGCGCATAACCTGTATTTTTACATAAAATGCATTTTTTGCACATTGTAACTGACCAAGACCCAGACAAACATACTAGACACCAGTATAATGATCATGCACATATATTTATGGATAAGAAAAAGTCCTATATGTCTAGACACATGAACAACAATGACTAGATGCAATTTTCCCGACAAGTGAAGTGATACCGCTCAAATTACAATCTAATACTCAACATATTTGTTGACATCATTAAAACGAAATAGATGAAAGACCATAACCCTCACATACTCCCCCTTTTTTATGATGGCAACACTGTTTTAGCTTTCACGTGATTTGTAATTTGTGAACGAACAAGCTCCCCCTGTCTTTAACACTAGATTAATTTCCTGCTAATTTTCTGCTTGCTATCCTTCTCCCCCTTTGTCAACATCAAAAAGAAGAGAAGAAGGTGGTCAAAATAAAACTATAACACGTAAGGATCCATCACATATTGGCAACACAACAACATTAACACGCATCCACATATGATACAGTTAATGTAAAATTGGAAACGGATAAATACGAAACATAAATCGCAAAGACAATTCATTTCATACGTAAGAATTCCAAAACAAACTGAAGCAAAAGTCAAAGTTAAACAATAGGATAAAACATGCAAACCAAATAACAAAACATAAATGCAAAACACAAGTAATATGATGCCCTAATCTCTATGGTCTCCTCCCCGTATATGGATGACCTCTTCCCCCATAGTGTTGGCCGGGTGGTGGCAAATCCTCTAGGTGCAGGTTAAGTTCGATCAGCGTGCGATTGAGAGTACCAAGACTGTTAGCAAGATTCAGATTCTGTTGAGTCAAATTCTCGTCCAGTTGGGTGAATTGATTCATAGAGACGTCAGAAAACCTGTTGAAGTTAGTGATGTGAGCCGAGACTTGATCGGATAAGTTTATGAACCTTTCTTCTTGAGCATTGTAGCGGCTCTCTTGCAATGCTTAGAATTCTTGCTGTTGAAGATTCATCTAATTTAACCTTGCCAGAATCTCTTCAGATGCCTGGAAATCATACTGAGGCTGTGGAGTTGGAGGTGCCGAATAATTAGGTTGCTGCCAACCATACTCCTCGCCATATGTGGGAGGAACATATGCGTCACCAAGAGTAGTCCAGCAGTTGTTTTGCCAATCTCCCCAGCCCTGATTCTCAAAATTGTCCTCATGTTGATCGCCCATCCATGCTTCGGTGTCTTCCTCTTGCATAACCACATCAGCATTGTTAACATCTTGATTGTCACTATCATGTACTTCCTCATCATCATTTCCTTCATAATGAATAGGTTTTTCAGGTTCAGGTTGAAAAGGATGAGTGGATCTGTGTCGGTAGTTGAATTTCTTATTAACGGAATCCCAACTGTAACCCATCATGGTGAGGGTTTTGGGTTGAAATTGTTGTTCAGATGTAATCTCAGTGTAAGGAATATCTGGAACCAAAATGCCAGCCTTGGTCAAAATGTTCTGAATGCAGGATGCATAACCTAGAGCCAGAAATTTGTTGGAGCTGCGGGTAACGAACATCCGAAATGCAAAATAGTATAGCCAGTTGATTTTGATCCGATTCTTCCGAATATACACGAGATGAACCTCTGCCTTCTCAACTCGTGAGTATCCACCTTTCTTAGGTCTCAAAATACGAGCAACAATCCATTGCAAAATGAGGTCTTTAAATTTCAAATGACCGGTAGTGACATTTTTCGGAAAGACGTCACTTGCCACAACATCGTCAGGATATGGTTCCCGTAACATAGAGTTCAGAGCAGTCTTAAACTCAAAGTTTTGAACAAATGTTTTGTCGGTTACTTTGGGCAGATTGTCATCAGTATCCATATTAAACAAAGTAGACCATAAATCATTGTTCACATCATGAAGTGCATTATTTATAGAAAACTTAAACTCAGCCCCCTTAAATTTACCCTTAATCCCACAGTAGAACACTCGAACCAAATCACTATTGTACTTATCATCACATTCCAGGAACTCACCAAGATTCTGAACACTGAGCATTTCAGTTATCTCAGGAATATGATAATCTGGACCCATCAATACATAGAAACCATGTTGTGGTATAACAGCACGATTACTAAACAATCCTCATAAGGACCAGACAGTGCATCAGAAATTAAAGAGTTAACAGTTACCGGCTGTGAAGAGGTTCCGGCAGATGAAGCTCTGGTTGTTCTTTTACCGGTTGTTCGTCTGGAAGCCATTTTTGATGAAGGGTTGAAGAAGATGAACAGTGCACACAGTGGTAGAGAGGATGATGAACAGTTCGCGAAAGTAGAGAGGATGATGAACAACCGTCAGAAACCCATGTTGTTGAAACCTTGAGGATTCACTCTTTGTGGGTTTTTTTATTTTTAGGGATTTAAGTGAGGTTTTGATGGAGATTAATGGCTATTGATGAAGTTTAATGGAAGAAATAGAGAGAGGGAGACCATAAAATCTGATATGAGTACATGCAATGAACAATATTGTACGAGTTATGCAGATATGTAGTGGGAATAGGTAACACTAGGTTGGCGCGCGCATCCCAATTAAAGCAGGAATTTTGAACGTGACAGTTATGCGTCGACCTATGTACAGGGTGCGTCGACGCACAAGTACTGGAACTGAAAAAGTTTTAAAAATATAAGGATGCGCCGATGACAGGTTATCCTGCGCTAACCCGCTTGTTTCCCTTAACAAATGCATCAGTTTATGAGTCGACCCATGATATGATCTGGTCGACGCATGCAAGGAAAAAATGAGAAAAAAATTGAAAATTTGCAAATATAAGTTCCAAAAGGATAAATAAACATGTACACACATAGAACAAACATCCACATGAACAATATATGCTCAAAATGCAACAAACATCAAGTTTAAGGTACTTAAACATCTAGCTAAATGTCTTTTTGCATTGTTAGTTAAAAGAATAAACAAGCATGTATATATGTGAAGATCACTATCATAAAGAATTATTAAACACGATCCGAGATATCGAGAATGCCAAGTTCCCTACGGATGTGAAAGAAAGGCTCTGTAGCTAATGGTTTTGTAAAAATATCAGCAAGTTGATTTTTAGTGTCAACGTGCTCAAAAATCACACCACCTTTCTCCACATGACCCCTAAGAAAATGATGGCGTATTTCGATATGCTTGGTGCGTGAATGCAATACGGGGTTCTTAGTTAGATTAATCGCACTAGTGTTATCGCACAAAATTGGAATACGCTCAAGTTTTAAATTAAAATCAAGCAATTGTTGTTTAAGCCATAAGACTTGAGCACAACAACTACCGACAGCAACGTATTCCGCCTCAGCTGTTGACAAAGCAACGGAAAATTGTTTCTTGCTATGCCAACTCACCAAGGAATTTGTAAAAAGGTGACACGTGCCACTAGTACTTTTCCTATCCAACTTGCACCCGGCAAAGTTGGAATCGGAATAACCAACTAAGGAACAAACACTACCTTTGGAATACCACAACCCATACTTTGGAGTACCGGAAAGGTATCGAAGTATGCGCTTAACTGCTTTTAAGTGGGATTCCTTGGGACGTTCTTGATACCTCGCACACATGCATACACTGAACATAATGTCGGGTCGTGATGCGGTAAGATAAAGAAGATATCCAATCATACCTCGATACTTCTTTACCTCTACATCCTTACCATTTTCGTCACGATCAAGATTGGCACAAGTAGGCATTAGAGTATCTATTGCTTTGCAGTTTAGCATGTCGAAACATTTGAGAAGCTCAAGACAGTATTTCGTTTGACTCACGAATGTGCCCTCTTCGAGTTGTTTGATTTGCAATCCGAGGAAATAGTTAAGCTCCCCCATCATGCTCATTTCAAACTCCCCCTGCATCAAACTAGAAAACTCCTTGACCAAGGTCATGTTAGTAGACCCAAAGATAATATCATCAACATAAATTTGTACCAAGATTAAATGTTTTCCTTGACGTTTAATAAAGAGGGTTGTGTCAAACTTCCCTCTTGAATACCCTTGATCAAGTAAAAATTTGCTTAGACGTTCATACCAAGCCCTAGGGGCTTGTTTAAGTCCGTACAAAGCACGTTTAAGTTTGTAGACATGATTAGGATATTCATGGGATTCAAAACCCGTAGGTTGGGCAACATAAACCTCTTCATTTATATATCCATTAAAGAAAGCACTTTTAACGTCCATTTGGAATAATTTGAAGTTCTTAGTGCAAGCATAAGCAAGTAAAAGGCGTATAGCCTCGAGTCGGGAAACCGGCGCATACGTTTCCTCATAGTCGATTCCTTCCTCTTGGTTATAGCCTTGCGCTACAAGCCGCGCTTTGTTACGTGTTATTACTCCATTTTCATCAAGTTTATTCCTAAACACCCATCGGGTGAAGATTACTCGATGATCTCGCGGAGGGGGGACAAGGTCCCAAACCTCATTTCTCCATAATTGATTTAGTTCATCTTGCATTGATAGAAACCAATGCTCATCGAGTAACGCCTCCTTAGCATTTTTAGGTTCTACTTGTGACACAAAAGCAGAGTAATAGCAAAAATTACTAAGTTTAGAGCGAGTGGTTACTCCCTTAGAGATATCACCGAGAATGTTGTCAATTGGATGGTCTTTTGAAGACTTCCAAGCTGGAGGAAGTTCATCTTTATCAGAATGATGATCATCCTCACTTTTCACTGGTTAGTGATCCTTTTCCTCCTCAATACGCACTGCTTCAGGATGATCAGTTCCCTTATCAGTGTTCTTGAGTATGTCTTCAGTAGGTACACCTGCACCATGAAAAGAACTACCTTCTCCGACATTTATCGGATAAGACTCATCAAAGGTAACATGAACTGACTCTTCAACTACACGTAACCTCTTATTATAAATTCTATACGCTTTACTTGACTGAGAGTATCCAAGAAAAATACCCTCGTCGGCCTTGGCATCAAACTTACCAAGAGTCTCTTTCCCATTGTTTAACACAAAGCATTTGCAACCAAATACATGAAGGTGAGAGACATTTGGCTTATGCCCTTTTAAAAGCTCATACGGTGTCTTGTTTAGAATAGGTCGGATGAGCACCCTATTCAAAACATAACAAGCCGTACTTATGACGTCGGCCCAAAAGTATTTTGGTAGTCCACTATCATTGATCATAGTTCTTCCAAGTTCCTCCAAAACTCTATTTTTACGTTCCACTACCCCATTTTGTTGAGGGGTACGTGGTGCGAAAAAATTATGATCAATTCCGTTGGAATCACAAAATGCTTCAAACAAATGATTTTCAAACTCACCCCCATGGTCACTTCTAATTGACCCAATGTTTGTGTTTAACTTGTTATGAGATAACTTAGCAAATCGTTCAAAGGCCAAAAAGGTATCACTCTTATTTGCTAAGAAAATAGTCCAGCAAAACCTAGAAAAGTCATCGACTATTACAAAACCATAATAGTTACCACCTAGGCTTTTAACCCTAGATGGTCCAAAGAGATCCATATGGAGGAGCTCAAGGGGTCTCATAGTTGAAACAATGTTTTTGGATTTAAAAGAGATCCTTGTTTGCTTCCCCATTTGACAAGCATCACAAAGATGATCCTTTGTGAGTTTGATTTTGGGCAAACCGATGACTAGGTCTTTAGAGACAATTTTGTTAAGCAAATCAAAGTTGATGTGCGTCAACCGTCTATGCCACAGCCATGAATCCTCATTCATAGTGACTAGACACTTGTCGCCATTCAACGATACTTCATCTAAGTCTAGCATATAGACATTGTTCACCCTCAAGCCCTTAAACACATTCTTTTTGTCACTATCTTCAACTATACAACAATCCTTTAAAAAAGATACTTTATAATTCTTGTCACATAGTTGACTAATGCTTAAAAGGTTGTGTCTAAGGCCTTCCACAAGAAGTACATTAGAGATAGTAGTAGATGAGGGGTTACCTACACTACCTTTACCAAGAATCTGTCCCTTGTTGTTATCTCCGTATGTGACAAACCCCTTTTTCTTCGCCACAAAGTCGATAAAAAGAGATATGTCTCAGGTCATATGTCTCGAGCAACCACTATCCAGAACCCATCTTCTTTTGGTGGTCTCAAGACTTTGTACCTACAAAAACAATCAAGGGAGAGTAGGTACCCAATTCTCATTGGGTCCTTTAAGGTGAGTGAAACCAAGACTGCACTTGGGCAACCATTGGTAGATGCCTTTCGGAACAAGAAACCTTCTGAAGCGGCATTTTGCAATAGTATGACCAGGCTTACAACAGTAAAGACAATTACGGTTTATTTGGAATTTACCTTTGCTATCACTATTTCGAATCACATAGGTATACTTTTGATATGGATTATTCATGCTCTCACGAAAATGTGATCGATCGATAGCAAACGTAACTTTTGGCTTAAGAGCCTTGTCCAATTTGGCCTTGAGGGTTCTCACCTCTCGTTGCCAAATGTGACAAGTGTCACAGCCCCAATTGAACCAAGAGGTAGGGTCTTCTTCAAACTTGGCTTTTGATGTGTCCACTATAGAGTTTTTGAGGGCTTTCAATTCCTTTTCAGAATCGGAAACCTTCTTCTCTAAATACGAGAAAATCTTTTTATTTGAGGCTAAACGTTGAAATGCTTCCTTAGCCTCATAGTGTAACATGTCAAAAGCCTTTTGTAACTCTAAATGCGACATAGTATTAACATGATCATATTTAGAGTGCTTTACCTCTTTTGCTTTGTTGTGGCGTGCCATAAGACAAAAGTTAACGGATTCACTTTCGTCGCTTGATGAATCATCTTTCTCCGACTCACTATCGCTTTCCCAAGCGATGCATGCTCGTCGAGACTTGTTGGACTTTTTGTTTGAGCGACTCGTGTCATTATCCCTATCTTTGTCTTTCTTTAGAGATGGACAATCCAGCTTGTAGTGCCCGGATTTTCCACAGTTGTAGCACGTCCCTTTTACCTTGTCATTCCTTATTTCCTTCGCTTCTAGATTGCTTCCTAAACTTGACTAGATTTTTGTCCGAGTGTTGAATCTCGTTCTTATGAACGTATCTATTATAGCTCTTCACAAATAAGCCCATATCATCACCGGATTCTTCATCTTTGTCATTACTGGCTTCATCATCACTTAGCTCTTGATGTGTGGACTTTGAACAAGAAGCCTTAAGAGCTATCGACTTCTTCTCCGTATCTTTTGCCTTCTCTTTCTTGATACTCTTTTCATGTTTATCCAAGCTAATGAGCACTTGCTCATGCTCATCGAGTTTACCAAAAAGTGTTGTGAGGTCTAGTGTAGCAAGATCGTTGGCCTCCTTGATAGCGGTGACCTTCGGTTTCCATTCCCTGTTTAAACACCTCAAAATCTTGTTAGTAGCAACCTCATTTGGAATTGGTTTACCAAGAACGTGCAATTTGTTGATAATGTGAGTAAATCGTTTTTGCATATCTGCAATGGTTTCCCCTTGCTTCATGTAAAACAAATCAAACTCTTGCATTAGTGTATTAATACGAGCCATCTTAACATCATTAGTGCCTTCGTGGGCTACTTGTAAAGCATCCCATATGGCTTTGACCGTTTCACAATGGGAGACTCGATAATACTCGTCAACTCCCAAGGATGAGATGATCATATTACGAGCCTTCCAATCATAGCTGTACTTTTTCTCGTCCTCCTCATTCCATTGAGCTTCGGGTTTAGGAACGACAATGCCTTCCGCATTTGTCATAGTAATTTCCATGGGACCGTTTAAAATAACGTTCCAAACCTTCCGATCTATGGAATTTATATGAACGCGCATACAATCCTTCCAGTAGCTGTAATTCTCGCATGTAAAAACTGGAGCTCTATTATAAGCCCCTTTAGGTTCGTTCGCCATGATCCAAGAAGTTTTATCGAAGCACCAGAATTAACTGGAGCTCTTGATACCACTTGTTAGACGATGGCTATGGATCTAGAAGGGGGGTTGAATAGATCCCTTGAGTTTTACACGCAAATGGTTACCAAAAATTTAGTTTTAAAATGTTTAACGGAAGCAACCATTGGATTGTACGTCTACCACGAACCTTCTACTAAAAGGATCGGATATGCACGAATATGTTGAGAATGAGTATGGAAGAGAAAAATTCAGTTTGATTACTACACTTAAAACACAATCAACAAAATATCACTTGCTTGATGTTTAATCCAAACCAATGAGGTAAAACGATAAACAATTAAAAGCAAATGCGTTCGATTTTGCTTTGAAACAAATTATCAAACACTTGGTGTGCGTAAACACACTAAGTGCAGAATTTCTATGGAATGTAATGTAAAGCTGCTCCAAGATACAATTCAAGGAATTATATCAATTTAACAAAACAGTTTCTCAGCTCAAGATTACACTACAACAGAAATTTCGATAAATTGAGACTTCACAAATTCGAATAAACTGAAATGTAAAAGAGTTAAGGGAAAGAGAGAACAAACGAGATTTGATTAGGCAGTTCCCCAATCATCCTCGCTTTGGGTACCTCTGCCCCCAATTCCACAATTGGAATTGAGATATATATATATATATATATATATATATATATATATATATATATATATATATGTAGCTGTTGCAAATTATTTATTACAAGAGAAGAACAATGAACATCCAAACCCTCGAACGTCTTCGATCGTTGATGCAGAGTCTTCTCTCCCCTTGATTCAAGATGAATCAAGTGCTTCGAATATGGTTGATCCAATTACTGTCTCACGCTACTAAACCGAAAGAAACCACCGTTCTTCGGTTACCTTCACTCGATCAATTGCGATCTACCAAAAATTCGAACCCAAACCTCTCTTCTACGATCCTCCGATTACAACTACTAAACCGAACAATTGCTCCAACCTTCGGTTACCTTCGCCCGGCTGAATCCCTATAGAACGAAACGGTTTATGCAAAAACCCCAAAAATCTCTTTGATTCTTGGAGGATAAAACCAACTGGTTTTATTCAAGAAACAACTACCAAGCTCTCAACCCAGAAAATAAAGATCATACACTTCCTAAATTCTGAATGTTATCACTTCGATCAATGGGCGACATAAACAAAGATGATTATATGTGATTGTTTGTTTACTCAATGAAGAAGATGAAGATGAAGAGAAAAATGGTATCTATTTTCACGTTTCTTGTTGTTTTGGATAATGAGATGACCAAACTATTTATAGAGAATAAATTGACCCACTAAAAGTTATAACAGAAATAACAAAAAAATTTAAGTGAAAAAATGCAGTTCGGGTGCGTGTGGGTCGACTCATACTTTAATGAGGTTCGGTGTGCGCTGACCCGTGGAAAATACTGTGAAAATTTGACCAGTATGCGTCGACCAAAAGTCATCATGCGTCGACGCATGAATGCAATTTCTGCATTCGCAGAATCATGCGTTTTCCCGGTTATTTCACAAGTCTTGCACCAGTATTGATGCGTTGACTCATGCATATGGTAGGTCAGCGCATAACCTGTATTTTTACATAAAATGCATTTTTTGCACATTGTAACTAACCAAGACCCAGACAAACATACTAGACACCAGTATAATGATCATGCACATATATTTATGGATAAGACAAAGTCCTATATGTCTAGACACATGAACAACAATGACTAGATGCAATTTGCCCGACAAGTGAAGTGATACCGCTCAAATTACAATCTAATACTCATCATATTTGTTGACATCAAGAAAACGAAATAGATGAAAGACCATAGCCCTCACAGAAACGAACACAACCCAAAGCGAACACCTCAAGAGCATTCGTTCAAGGATCCAAGTAGTGCTAGACCCCAAAAATCCACTAACTTCATTGATTAATTAAGAAAAAGTTCTAGAAGTATTAATCAGAATAGATTATGATTTTAATTTAGTTAAGAAAGTATTTGTAAAGGTTAAGTAAATCGGTTTTTAGAAATGAAAGACGGAACGAACACAATCCAAAGCGTGCTCCTCGAGAGCGATCGTTCAAGGATCCAAGGGGTACCAGACCCCAAGAACCCACTCCTTTCATTATTTAATCAAGAAAAAAACTTTAGTGTTGAAAAATGTATTGAATTGAAATAATTAACCGAATTAGGGAAAAATCTACTAATTTAGACTAAAAACTATTTTTATTTATTATAGTTAATTATCATTTATTTAATCAATTACAATATTTTTATAAAACTAGTAACAAGGATTAAAACAAAATAAAAAAATAATACTCTTAGTCTACTATTATTGTTATTATTACAAGTATTAACTAAACACCTAATACCAAAAATAGGAACATATCAATTAAATTAGATTAAAGCAGATGGGGTATGAAAAGGAAAAAGGAAATAAGGTCTAAAACGGACCAAAAGAAAGCCCAGAATATCTTCCTCATTGAATTCGGGTTGGGCCAGAAGCCCAAAACCCTTCAACATGCATTATACGGTTAGTCAAAATTGGGATAGGGAAGACTGACTAAAAGTCAGCTGGAGCTATTTCCCAGGAAGGCGCGGCAGACAGCAAAACCAAATCATTAAATGTCATTGCATGCAGAAATCATGATATAGATAGCACACTGATTGCCACATTAATTATACAACATTGAAATAAATAAACCAAACATTATGAGGTTATATGATTCAATTTCTCATGCTCATTCCACTTCCTTCTCTCAGACTCAAACGAGTCTTTCTCCTCCTTCCTATTCTCTCTCGCCTCAACACAATCGTGGCTGGAGAAGCGTGGCGGCCACCGGCGACGCCACCGCTTTCTCCGGTGAACAACCACCACCAAAACAAAAAAAACCTAACACCAACCCCTCTTAATCTTATCCGAAAACCACAAATTCAACCTTCGTCTTTGAGAATAAACCTTACAACACCTAAATCACAAATCACAGTAAAAAACCTAGAATTTCATTCAAGATTTAAACAATCAACAGAGCAACGTGTCGAGTAATTAGGTCGGGGATTTGGATCTATGCAATAAGGTGAGCAGAAATCAAGCAGAAAAGAAGGAACTTACAAGATCGGAGCTAGTCCGATGGTAAATCCGGCGAGGTAACGTAATTGACTTCCTCGCTCTTTTGCTTTTCAGCTTCTTCTTCTTCTTTATCGTGTTTTGGCCGTGCTTGCTGAGAGTGTTGTGTTATGAGAGTGTGTGAGTGTGGCTAAGCTCGCTATCTTAGAGTTTCAGTGTGAAACTCTAAGAAGTTTTTCTGAATATCTGAGCTTTAGGTGGGGTTTAGGATCAATTTTGGCAGAGTATCGTTAGGGTTTTCTGGGTCTTTTGCCAATGATTGAGTGCGTATTTATAGGGGAACTTGGGAATTTCTGGTACGTGTGAAATCAAGGGATTTTCAGAGGAATATCCCTTCACTTGTGTGAGTAGGATTCATGTGATCTTCATACCGTTAGAGAAAATTTCGCAGTGGGATTTTGTGGGGTCCTTGGTGATAGTGACTCATTCTTTGTTTTTGTCTGTAGTGAATGAAAATTTATTCTAGAACGTGTGTGAGTTTTACTGTGTGAATAGGTAAAATGTGGACCTTTTACTTATGCTGATGTGGTGGTCTCTCTTTGACTCAAGTTAATTCTGACTCTGGAATATTTGAGTGGCTTTATATCACCCTCCATGAATTTTACGCAAAATGTTATCTTCCATGATCCCTGTTCTTCTTCCACATGAATAATATGTTGTTTTGTTCATTCTGCTATGAATCCCATTATTATCACTGATGTGTATTCTTGCTGTTGAAATGGATTGAGTGATGATTTGAAAACTTTCATATTGTTTTGGCTGACTTGAACACTAACTTGTTTGCATATTTTAGTCATCATCAATTTTATCCTCTTTCATGTATGCACTTATGGAGCAATCTTGGTGTCACGTTGAAGCTTGATACCTTAATGATGAAACTTGTATGTAGAGAGCTGGGGGAATTGGACAAGAGGCTTCATGTTTTGACTTGAAAATTTCTTGGGTAAGATTTAAAGGTTAATCAATGTTCATTACTACCATTAAATTAGTTATTTCTTTAGATTTCCTTTTTGAAATTAACAAACTATTCACGTTCTAAATATCATCTATTGATCACGTACAGAATAGTGGTTGCTTTTCTGCAAGCCAAGTGGAAGTAAGAGTTTCAGGATTCCCATCATCATTTTCTTCAAGGAAGATTGTACCGTCATCCTCTCAATATGAGTTCTTGAGGTTTATTTAATTTCCACAGCTTTTCCTTGCTAGAAGACAAATGTAGCTTGAGTTTTTAGAGTCAGACTCTTCAATATTTGCGCATGTAACCAGAGTTTCAAAACTGCTACCATTAACCGTGTCTCCTCCTGACTTTGATGAACTCTATTGATCCATGACTTCACTTGTTTTGCAGGTTCATTATTCTTGGCGGTAGTGGATCAGCCTCGACGATTTCACCACTCTTGGCAGTAGCTTAGAGAAAAGGCTCATCAGCTTTTGTGCTCCTTGGATTTTCCTAGTGCAGCAAGCTTCAAATTGATATGGATTAACCTTAGCAGATTCGCCAGTCTTATTATTGGCACAACAACACTTGAAGTTACCCCTAATAGTCTTTGATGCAAGCTCTCTTGTGGACTTAAGCTCCAAAAATTTTGATTTTTCATTTATTGCTTCACGTTTGACTATGTTTGAACTCTTGTAATCTTTGTAATAAGGACTTGGTATCCAAATAAAATCTTTTGCTTTGTATTTTTCAATTCAATCTACTTGTAGCCTTGAATCCAAAGTGTATGATGGTTTTGAAATTGATTTGGAGTCAAATGGGCTTTGTGACCACTTTGTAACAACACTCTAACTTTGGAGAATTCTACCTGCCACCCCCCCAATAAAACCTGGCACCCTCCAAGCTATCAAAATTCCAACATTGCCCCTGAAAAATTTGGGTGGAAAGTGAAAAAAATTTGTCTACCGGGAATTTTCAAATTTCCGGTATTGAGTGAAATTTTGGGGAATTTGAAATTACCGGTAGTGTAAAAATTTTCACTTTTTTATTTTTTATTTTTTGAAATTTTTACACTACCGCGAATTTCAAATTCCCGGAAATTTTCTGTAAATTTCGGGGTATTTGAAATCCCTGGTAGTGTAAAAATTTTCAAAAAAAAAAAAAAAATTGAAAATTTTTACACTACCGGTAATTTTACATTCCCGCTATCGTGTGAAAATTTATGGGAATTTTACCGGTAATTTCAAAATTTCTGGTATTTTTTACCGGTAATTTCGAAATCCCCGATAATTTTTACCGGTAATTTCGAAATTTACGGTATTTTTCAAAATCTCCGATACACCCACCAAAATTCATAATTTTCAAAAGGGTAAATATGGTATTTCGCTACAAATGGGGGGTGCCAGGTTTAATTGGGGGATGACAGGTAAAATTCTCCTAACTTTGTAGTTTCAACTTCAAATATTTGATCTTTGTAACAATTCAAATTGATTTATGAATGTTGCCTTTTCAAAACCTATTGATCACACATTACATGACAACTTGAAATGCAATATACTCTTTGAAGTCTAAATTTGTACTGGTTTGGGATGGAATGCAAATTGAACATACATCATGACTTATGATGGTGTAGTTGCAACTATTTATAAAATAGCTTCACAATGTAATCACACGGCCTGCCCTTGATAAGCACCACTTGTCAACAACTTTTTATGGCTTGTTTACAGAGCAACTCCATTGATTTGGCTCGTCCATGGCTCGACAATTCACATTGAACTTAAACTTAAAACTTACTTAAAACAACCCAAATATGACTTGCAAAAACAATTGAAATTGCGCCTTGAAAACAAACTTCCATCCACGGTGCAAAAATAAAGTCTAATCGTGGCTTGGAACTGCTTAGAGTGGCTTGCAACATCTTAACTTAAAGCTTGGTTCCTTGCATTTGTAGCTCAAAAATTTGGATCACCTTGATAAAATTATGCCCCGCACTAATAACCCCCATTATATTTTGAAGAAATTCCACATGTCTTAAAACAACTTAAATAATAGCTTGGATGCCAGCTCGAATCAGGTTATGCCAAGTTCTGAGAAATGAATTGAAACCAAGCCTAAAGGCATTTTGAAATCGATTGGCTAGATTTGAATAACATGGCTAGATTTGCAAGGACTTATGAACATAAACAAGACCTTTCTGACCTAATCTTTAGAGAACCACGGTCAACGGCCAGGTGATTATCTTAACGAAAGATCGTGAAGCAATGCAAATGTTTGGGTATATATAAAAAAAAGAGGTAGGACAAATTTGAGGTATGACACTAACAAGCTAACATCACTAGGGGGATGACTTGACAAAGTCAAAATAAACATGAGTATATGGGTGATAATGGATGAGATGAACAAGAATGATATTCAAACATGATATCAAAGTAAACATGACAAAAGATGAAATTCAAACATGATATCAACTAAAGTGGATAAAGAGTGATAAAGATGATGTTCAAACATGACATCAATTAAAGCAAATAGTAAGTGACAAAGATGATGTTCAAACATGACACCAAACAAAGCAAATAATATGACAAAGATGATGACATCAAAAAAGACACACAACTCAAGGCAAAGATGACATTCAAACATGATATCAACTAAAGGGTCACATGAGATGAGATGAAATGAGATATAACAAAGTCAAATAAACATGGTAACAACCAACACATGAAGGTAGATGTGACAACATCTAAGACAAGACTTAACAAAGTCATAAATAATCATGGTAACAACCAAGGTAAACAACACATAAATATAGATGATGCATAGTCAAAGCATACAAGATACATGGTTCTAACAAGACCAAAGTAACAACACAAGTATGGAATATCATAGCATGTTCATAACAATAACATGTGAGCATGGAATATAAACACATAAGTAATAACATATGAACATGGACACAAATATAACAACATCAACAACATCATCATGGACATAAAGGATATAACAATATCAATCATAAATGGAGGATATAACAATATCATGGTCATGGAAACAAATATCAGCATATGAATCATGGATATACAATATCAAACATATAGGTCATAGATATAACAATATCAAACAAAGGTTCAAATTAACATGTGAATCATGGATATAACAAAATCAAACATATAGGTCACGGATATAACAATATCAAACATGCATGAATAAAGTTAAAAGGTATACCTATCATCATATGGACAACGAATATGCGTGAAAAGTTCAAATATGAACAATTAGAGTAAGCATGAACTAAGGTCAAGATTGTGACATGGTTTAGGGTTGACACTAACACCACTTAACAATGAAAACAAGTTAAGATTTCAAACAATCATGGACAAGTTTAAGATACCACTTAACAATGAAAACAAGCTAGACAAGACATAAGGGTAACAACCAAGGGTTCATGTCAAGGGTTCATTGTGATTACAACAAGTCTGAGCATTTCAAAAGGTTTGAATATAGTGAACATTAACAAGACATAATGACATTACAAGGAAACATCTCATGGAAAAATACTAGACAAGAAATCATGATTAACATTGTGAAGTCTGTGAAGAAAGTACTTGATAACAAGTGAACATGTGCGAGAGGTTGACCTGTAGGAGCTGTGAATTCTGGGCAAGACAGAATGCAAAATTGCACATAAAAGAAGTTCAGACGTCGACCTATACGGGAGCCATGCGTCGACGTATGCACGACAGAGAATTCTCAACCATTTTCATTTCAGTGTGCGTCGACCTATAGGAGATATGAGTTGACGCAAGCATGCCAGAGGGTTTCAAACACCATTTTCAAACTTTCACAAATGTCAACTTGATCAAAACTCAATGA
Organism: Lathyrus tuberosus; assembly: GCA_022829125.1. NCBI lineage: Eukaryota > Viridiplantae > Streptophyta > Magnoliopsida > Fabales > Fabaceae > Lathyrus > Lathyrus tuberosus. The sequence continues at coordinate 6,153,691 of JALAZF010000327.1, read as the reverse complement.
AATTGAATGATGTAAAAATGAAAGTTGTGTAATTTTTCATGAGGAATACAATGGTGTTAGTTAATTTCATTGAACTTCAACACATTTAAAACAATCTGACCTGAACCAGAATAAACCCTAAGATAAAAAAATTCAAAATTAAATCGTGTATGGACATGATCAGGATCATTTGGAATAGGGTTTATGATGTCTACATGATGGAAAACAAGCTGGTAATTCAAATGTATGCAAATGAGATCAGAATCACATAGTTCCAAATGAGGATGCACTTACCTATTGGAGCAAGGTTCAATGCCCTCTTCAAGTGGTTACAGAAGCAAGATAATGATCCTATGAGCTCTCTTTATCCTCCAGAAAGCAAATGATGCCTTTAGTTTGCCTTAATACACTCTGAAGCTTTCTACCAAAATCAACTTGCAATTTGATCAAGTGAGGTTGTGATTTCTGGTTAGAAGTGTTATAGGTGGTTGATGATGGTTTGGAACACTTCTAAGAGGTATTTGGAATGTGTTTGAGTGGTTGAATGAAATGGAAAAATCTGATTTGTGAAACACGATTTTCAGTTTGAGTGAGGTTTGAAAATGGTGAAAATGGTGTGATTCTGATGCAGAAGTGTTTGCTATACTTTGAGTTGTTTTCCCCCCCTGTATTTTGGACTGAGGAAGTGCTCTCTATCTATAGGGAAAAGTTGAGGGATTGAGGGTTATGCAAAATCCAAGTTTGAAGCAATTGGTTTGGTTGGATTCAAAGTGGTAGTTCCATGGATTCTTATGGTTTCAAGGCATAATACAATGACTTTCTAGAGTGGTTGAATCCTAAAGAGGTGTTGCTTCTGTACCAAGAAGAGTTTGTGTGCAGAAGGAACAATGTAGAGGCTCAAGACAAGTTGACTTCTTGATTAAAGTCACTTTATGCAAATGACGTTGTAAACTTTCTTGCAAAACAATCCATAAATGGCATTACAACTTGGTTAATGGCTCAAATCTTTGGATAACGCATCACAAACTTGTGTAAACCTCTGATTATAGGTATATTTACAAGTAATGTGGTATGCAAAGCAAGATTGCATAACTTTAGCTAGGGTTTGCAACAAGAACTTGCCATGAACATGAACCAAAATTCAAGTTTTGAAGGCTAACTTCATCTCTTCGAAACTCCTTGCTCAAATATGATAAAATTGCGTTCTTGGACTTTTTGGAAAGCTTAAAACATCCTCTACAACTTTCATGTTGACAACTTTTCTTAAATCAAAAGGGATCATGGTGAAAAATGGCCAACAAGTGAGTCACTTTTAGGGGTCAGAATTGCTTGCAATTTTTCTCTAAGTGTTTTAGATGAAAACCCTAACTTCATGGCTTCATAAATTTTATTTCTTGCATTTTTTGGAGACAGTCACCTAGGACAAAGTTGTTGTATGATGCAAGATCTTCAATTTGGCCTTTGGAGCAAGAAAAATGGTTGCTTGGATTGGAAATTACAAGCTTGGGAAGTCGACTACTTGAACATGGTATTCTTGACACTTCAAAAAAATTTCAATTTCTTCATTGTTGCCCTTTTTGCAAGTAACCTCACATTTCTTATTTTTTTTTGATCAAATTCACTCATCAAACATATTTTTATAAAATTCACCTTGAGGAGAACATGTTGGACTAAAAAAGTCAAAAGTCAAACTTGACTTTGATAAGTGGTTGACTTTTGTATCAGATGAAATCCAAATTGCATACTTCAATGAAATCAAACTCTTGAGCTATTTGAACAATATGGATGGACTCCAAAGGTGTCTTTGAGTGTCTTGCATCATGCCCAAGACTTTAGATCATGTCTTGGTCAAAAGTCAAAGATGCAGTTGACTTTGGCTTAGAAACCCTAATTTGTGGACCAGATGAATTTGAAAGTTGATAAACTTCTAATGAGGCCACAATACACTTGAATATTGATGTAGGGAAACTCTTGATCATGAGAACTTGATATATTGATGATCAATCCAAGACTTTGAATGATCAACCAATAATCTCCTTGATGCAAACCCTAATTCACAAACAAAGCAAAGCAAAACAATATTTTGATAATTTTTTAGGGTTAGCTATGCATGAATGACACACCCAAAATGTGTTTGATTCTATGCAAATGATGATGGAATCTAGGGGTAAAATTTAGGGTATGACAGTTTCCACTATTTAAATAACTTTACTGGATGGAATGAGTGATGACAATCCTCATGAAATCAGGGTGGAAGGTATTTAAATATAGAAAAATCAGAAATTTTGCCCCTAGATGAAATGGCATGCTATGCTATGGACAAACGAACCCTCTCTGTACATGCTGGGGACAATGCTGTGAAATGCAATGAACTCTAGTATGGTGATTTATGATGAATGATAAATGTGATATGTGGAGAATGATGAAAGAAAAGGATAATGTCAACGATAAGGGGTAACAACTCACTAGGGATGACATACACTGGGGAAACAAAAACAAACTGGGGGATATCCAAAGTGGTGATCAATAGGTTCAGACATGACTGGGTGACACTCCAGAATACAATTAACAAGAAAAAGATCTTCTAACAAAAGATCAAACCAAACCAGAAAAATCTTCTAACAAGAGATCAAACCAAACAAAAAATGATCTTCTAACAAGAGATCAAACCAATCAAAAAATGATCTTCTAACAAGAGATCGAGCCAAACAAAAAAGGTATTCTAACAAGAGATCAAACCAAACATTGCAGTTTTATGACCAGAATACATCTAAGCTGCTAGAAATTCCTTAACATGAAGAAGTCAAACATGTTCTTCAAGAAACATCAGGAAAAAACAGGGTAATTAAACTCTTCCGTATATGCCAAAATAATTGGACTTAGACCGCAAGCAAAGGTAGCAACCAGCTTCTAACAGATCAGAGCCAATAACTACTGGACTTCAAAAGGGATGTTGGTGATAACCAAAATTCAAATATAAAAAATAGTTGGATAAGAGTTCCAATAACAATTGGACTTTGAATACCAATAATAATTGGATAATGATCACTACTACAAAACGCGCAAACAACAACGCCCAAGTCACCACGGTTCTTTCAAAAACCGTAGTGATATCTCTAAACTCAGGTGCTAACTTTATATTATATTTTTTAATTAAAAATTTATAGGGTATAATAACGGTTGTAAGTATAACCGATATGATAAAATCAATCTTTCATGGGTTCGAACCTCAGCTATGGCAAAAATGTTTTTCATTTAAGGTTAAGGCACTCCTTTCTTTTTTATTTATTTTTAAATTAGGGATATCACTATGGTTATTATGAAGAACCGTCATGATATAGTTTGCTATTATTTTAAAATATAAAATATAATCACGGTTGTAGTTTTAAACCATAACGAAAAGTGATAGTTTTTAATATATAAACGAAACTATCTGTGACCCAGTTCATAATTGCCATTTTTCTCTAAAGAAAACCCTAACACAACCCTCTCCTCTCATGAATCTTAACTAATACTGCTACAAGAGAATGGAGAAAATAAGCTTAAAGGATATCTGACGAGAGCAACGTCCGGCGCAAACTCCTACGACGATGAAGATGGTATGTTCACCTGCTCTCTTCTTTCTAGGATTATTGTTTTAGGGTTTGGTTTTAGGATGCTGTGGAAAACATTATGTTATTGATGTTTTAGGGTTAAGTTTGATTTTTGTTGTGTTTCCTTGTAGATACATGGTGATGATGGTGGTAGCAAGCGTATGGTGGTAGCAAGCGTATACTATGGTGAAGTTTCATATGGTTTTTGAAGCAATGAAGAAAAATATAAGAAGTATGAAGTTATTGTATAAAATTTATCCACCTTATATTTATTCTTCACTGCTTCACAAACTAGATGAACTTGATATATCTTGATTTGATAGAGTTCCACGATTATATTCAATAAGAGGTGCGTTATTGACTCAATGTATCTTGATTTATTACAGTCTCACTTGGGGTTTTGTTACTTAAATAATGTATGTTTTTTTATTGTGTTACATGTTGGTTTGTTGTATGTTGTTGTTGTTGTTGACAAATGTTCTCAAAACAAGAACAAAACATTGCTAGGTCACAAGATATAGGCTTCTTGTGACTTAACAATGTTTTGTTCTTTAATTTCTTAGACATGTTGACAAGTTTAGTTTATTATATACTATCTATATTGTTTGTTTCACTTACCTTTTAATGAAAGTGCAATCATTTATATAGACATAGAAACTTATATTCTAAAAATTAAAATGTATTTGAAAACCAACCTATATCAATCAATGTTTTTCGAATCGCATCTGTCTCATTCAGCACATTTTATGTTCCTTAACACATAATATATGGTTTAATGCTCTGTTTGCTTCAATTCATCGATATAATTTACAATCGCGTTCATAAGCGACGATGATGAGGTAAACTATAAAAAAAGATATCGATGCATTGAAGGAATCAGACCATTGAATCGTATATTATGTGTTAAAGAACATAAAATGTGTTGAATGAGACAAATTCAATTCGAAAAAAAATTGATGTGTTTAAGTTGGTTTTCAAGAATAGTTTAATTTTCAGATTATATATTTCTTTGCCAATTTGAATGGTTGTATTTCTTTAAATAGGTGTATGGTAAACCAAGCAATATACATTTTTATATAATAAACTATGGGTACTTTCCACGACGGTTGTCTACATTAACCGTCATCTAATGAATTAATTACCTTATCTATCACAACGGTTGTTAAGAATAACCGTTGTGATATACCGCACGCTTTCCAGAATACCACAACGGTCCTAGGGCCGTGATTATAAGTAGCGCATTTACCACAACACTCTACATAACAACGTCTTGATCTGCATTATTATATATATTTTTCAACAGTTTTTAAAGGGGTTTTACGTAGTAGTGGATGGGATGTCAGTAACAAATGAACTTCAAAGGTCGTAGGCATCAGATGCCAATAACAACTGGATTTTCAAAGAGCATGCTAGTAACAATTGGACTTCAAGAAGGGACTAGTGACAACCAGATTACTAATACCAATAACAATTGGATTTTCAAACAAGAACGTCAGGGACAACTGGACTTCGATAGGGGATTGGTGACAACCAAAGATTTTTTTAACAAGATGCCAGTAACAATTGGACTTGGGGTCAAAAGGCTACAACCAACAACAATATACATGGGTTAATGCCAAATGCACATGATTAGACATGATGCAGATGATCATGATATGCAAATGCCGACTCTGTGGAGAGACAAAGAGTTTGCGGAGACTCTCATGGGGAATATATCCTCAACACCAATAAATATGTATCACATTATGGACACTGGGGGGTTTCACTTTCAATTATTAACAAATAAATGACATCTTGCATAACAAAGAAAAGTAGAAAAAGCATAAATGACAAGAATCGATCAGGAAAAATTTGTATTTATTCAAGAATGGTAGCTTGCAAATGGCAATGAAGTATTACAATTTGAAAATGGAAATAGGGAAAGGTTATATTGAATCCAATGACACTACTAGCCCTAATAACTAAAACTTCCCAAAGCCTTTCTTCTGACGAGAGCAGATGGATTGAACCTTTACTTTGATTCTTCTGTAATGATAAACACCATCTGATGCAGTCAAATGCCTTTTGTCCCTAATTTTTGCCTGGATCGTCCTTTCGGGTTTTCAATCCACCGGGACGCTCATTTTTGCCTAAGCCTCCCTTTCGGGTTTTCAACTTAGTGAGCTCTTATTTTTATTTTTATCCCTAACTTTTGCCTGGATCTCCTTCATAGGTTTTGATCCATCGGGATACCCATTGTTTCCTAAGTTGCCTTTTTAGGTTTTCGACTCAGCGGGCTTTATTTAAGCATAGTATTTTTTGACTGCATCAGAATTTATGGGGTGCGCAAGCTCTTCATCATCCAATGTTGTAAGAATTAGTGAACCTCCGGAGAAGACTTTCTTCACAACAAATGGGCATTCATAATTGGGAGTCAACTTTTCGCGCAAGTCTTTGTGAACTGGCGAGATTCTCTTAAGTACGAGCTCTCCTTCTCTGAATTCTCATAGACGGACCTTCTTGTCAAACGCCCTATTGACCCGCTTTTGGTACAACTGACCATGGCACATTGCAGTTATGCGTTTCTCATCAATGAGGTTCAGCTGATCAAATCTATCTTGGATCCACTCTACTTCATCCAGTTTGGTCTCCATTAAGACCCTCATTGATGGTATCTCTACTTCGATTGGGAGGACTGCATCCATCCCATACACCAAAGATAAATGGGTTGCCCCTGTTGAAGTTCGAAATGAAGTTCGGTATCCGTGCAAAGAAAATGGTAACATTTCATGCCAATATTTGTAAGTTTTCACCATCTTTTGCAGGTTTTTCTTAATATTTTTGTTTGCGGCTTCAACAGCTCTATTCATTTTTTGACGGTAAAGGGAAGAGTTGTATGCTCAATCTTGAAACCCTTACACAACTCTTTCATGGTTTTGTTGTTCAGATTTGTCCCATTATCCGTAATGATTCGGATTGGGATCTTATAACGGCAGAAAATCTCTTTTTTGAGGAAGTGGGCAACCACTTGCTTTGTCACATTGGTATATGAGGCAGATTCTACCTATTTGGTGAAGTATTCAATCGCAACCAGGATGAAACGGTGGTTGTTGGAAGCTTTGGGCTCAATTACCCCAATCATGTCAATGCCCCACATAGAAAAAGAGCCAAGGTGATGATAGAACATTCAGCAGTGTTGGAGGCACGCGCACCTTGTTAGCATAAATTTGGTATTTGTGGCATTTTCTGGCATATTGGAAACAATCGGACTCCATGGTTAACAAGTAGTATCCAGCTCTCAAGATCTTTTTAGACATAGCATGTCCATTGACATGAGTTCCAAACGATCCTTCATGAATTTCTTTGATCAACAGATCTGCTTCGTGTGTATCCACACATCTAAGCAGAACCATGTCATGGTTTCTCTTGTATAACACGTCATTACTAAGAAAGAATTTGGATGCCAATCTTCTCAGCGTCTTCTTATCGAGAGCTGTTGCATTTGCTGGATATTCCTATTTTGCAAGTATTTCTTGATGTCATAGAACCATGGTTCCCCATCAGTTTCCTCTTTGACCAATTGATAATGGGTTGGCTCAGTCTTTCATTTAATCCGAATGAGTGGTGCTTCATTGAGGAATCTGACTTGCCACATTGAGGATACCATAGCCAGAGCATCAACTATATGATTTTTCGTTCTTGGGACATGACGGAAGGTGAATTCATCAAAGTGTTTTATCAACTCCACGATGTAAGCACGATATGGGATCAACTTTTCATCGCGGGTTTCCCATTCACCTTTGCTTTGGTAGATTACCAAGGCTGAGTCTCCACATACTTCAAGGATCTTGATCCGGAGATCGATGGCAGCCTCAATGCCTAAGATACACGTTTCATATTCTGCAATCTTGTTGGTATATTCAAAACTTAGCCTTGCAGTGAACAGAGTATAACCACCCTTGGGATTCATCAAAATAACTCCTACACCATCCCCATGTCGTTAGATGAACCATCAAACATCAGCTTCCAATGGGAACCTGGCTCAGGATCTTCAGCTGAATCTGGTTCTTCGCAATCTTTTACCAACATGATGTATTCGTTAGGAAAATCAAACTTCAGAGGCTCGTAGTCTTTGACATGTTGATCTGTAAGGTAGTCAGACAAAACACATCCTTTTATGGACTTCTGGGTTACATACTGGATGTCGTATTCAGATAACAACATGTGCTAACGGGAAAGTCTTCTAGTCAGAGCAGGCTTCTCAAAGATGTACTTTATTGGATCCATTTTAGAGATCAACAAAGTAGTGTGACTAATCATGTACTGCCTAAGACGTTTAGCAGCCCATGCTAGAGTGAAATAAGTCTTCTCCAAAAGTGAATATCTGCTTTCACAATCAGTGAACTTCTTGCTCAAGTAGTAAATGGCATGTTCTTTTCGTCTGGTTTCGTCATGTTGGCCCAGTACGCAGCCCATAGATCCTTCGAGCACAGTCAAATACATGAAGAGAGGCTTCCCTGGAACAGGTGGAATCAAGATGGGAGGTCCTTGCAGATTACCTTTAATCTTCTCAAAAGCTTGTTGACAATCATAATTCCAATTAATGATTTGATCCTTGCGAAGTATCTTGAAGATAGGTTCACATGTAGCGGTCATGTTGGAGATAAATCTGGAAATGTAATTCAATCGTCCAAGAAAACCTCTAACTTGCTTTTCAATTTGTGGGGATGGCATCTCTTGGATTGCTCTGACCTTGTCAGGATCTACTTCAATTCCTCACCGACTAACAATAAACCTCAAGTAACTTTCCAGATCGAATACCAAACATGCACTTAGCAGGATTCAGCCGCAACTGGAATTTTCTGAGTCGCTCAAACAACTTCAACAAATGGTCCATGTGGTCCTCTTCACTCTGAGATTTTGCAATCATATCATCAAAGTAAACCTCAATCTCCTTATGCATCATATCATGAAAGAGGGTGACCATCGCCCTTTGGTAGGTTGCCCACGTGTTCTTGAGACCGAAAGACATGACCTTATAGCAATATGTTCCCTAAGGGGTAATGAACATGGTCTTTTCCATGTCGTCAGGATCCATCTTGATCTAGTTGTAGCATGAGAAACCATCCATGAAAGAGAAAACAGAAAAATGAGCAGTGTTGTCCACCAGCGTATCAATAAGTGGTATAGGGAAGTCATCCTTTGGACTAGCTTTGTTTAAATCCTTGTAATCTACGCACATTTTGACCTTGCCATCCTTTTTAGGTACTGGCACAATATTAGCTACCCACCGAGGATACTTTGAAAATGATAAGAAACATGCATTAAACTGCCTCTTGACTTCCTCTCGAATCTTTAGAGCCATGTCTGGTCTTGTCCTTCAGAGTTTATGCTTTACTGGCGGGCAATCTGGTTGAAGTGGCAATTTGTGAATAACAATGTCTGTGTCTAACCCTGGCATGTCCTGATATGACCATGCAAACACATCCACATACTCTTGTAGAAGCTTAACTAATCTTTCTCTGATGTCTGCCCCAAGCGTTGTACCAATTTTGACTTCTTTCTTCTCTTCGTCTGTGCCAAGGTTGATTGTCTCTACCTGCTCTTGATGTGGCTAGAGATCTGTGTACTCATACTCAAACATTCTTGCCAGTTCATCAAGAGTGTCATAATCTTCCTCATCCTCTTTTTCAGCTTGGTAGATGGGTGAATCAAAGTTAGGAATGGAAGTAGAGTCATTGGATTCAACAGGGTTTTTAATTATTCTGCATGTTTGAATGATTTGATTTTATTAAAAGAACAAAGAAATGCAAAAGGAAAATGTTCTTTGTAGTTTTGAAAACATTGCCATTTTCTTTAAAAGTAAAAAACTGAAAAAATAGTAAATGAACTAATGAGAAATCAACAAAATGTCTTCATTGATAATAATTTTGAAAGTGCATAGGTGGCCCTACAAAATAATCCAATAGCCCTGGGCATAGCTATGGATGTTTTGAAAACAACAGAAAAACAACAAATTACTTTGACATGGGAATGATCTCAGAGATCTTAATTGCCTCCCACTTGTTTAAGGCAGCTTCACACTGAAACACCAAGTTGGTCATATATTTAACTTCATAATCTTCATCAATTGCATTGACTTGATAGCCTGCACTGACAAATACCTCTTGGATACTCTTCAGAGGACCCTTGGTAGAAGTTAACGCTCCTTTATTAGCGTTTGGTTTGTAACCCAACCTAAAGTGGTCCAGCTTTACCTTGACATCAATAACCGCCCCCAGCCTTCGAGACTACCTTTTTAACATATGGAGCTCATTCTTTTTGCAAAATACTCTTTGTGATACACTCTATAAGATTGCTTCAAAGGCCAAAGCCAAATTGTGCTTGGAAGGCCATGGAATTCATTGATACAATATAGGCCCTTTTCAGCCATTCGGACTTAAAATTTTTCAAGATTGGTTTACCATATTTTTGTGCCAAATTCACATGGTCATAAATTTTTTCTCAAATGTCCAAATTAATACTTTCTTGTCACATTGTACTCTTTGTTATGATGTGAGCTAATTGCAAAAGGAATGAACCATAAAGGTAATGTAGATTTCATGGTGACTTGAAGTGAGGTACTTGGAACTACATTTCCATTTTTGGTCAAAATTTTGCATCAACCAAAACTTGATTATGAACCAAATTACCACGAGTTATTCACTTAAACACGTTTAGTGAAGTACCCAGAAGTAAAATGACTCATAAAACGCAAGTTTAGGTGGAGTTTTGATGCTCTCCAAGTCACACATTTCTCACCTTCGATTACACATGGAATCACACGAATTGAGCATCATTTGGCATGTATGAGATCAACATTACACTCCCTATAAATAGAGCAACACATTCCATTCATAAGGCAAGCTTTTGAGAGCCAAAAACACCCTGCCCAGATCACACATGAATCCTCCATTTGTGAGATTTTGTTTTCATACTTAAAGGCCTTGTCAACACAATCTCTCACGTCCAATATCTTCATTGTTCTTCTCTAAAGCTGAGGGAACAAGAATCAAGGTTTGAGGTGCTCTGAATTGCTCACATGACTTGCTTTGATTTGCTCATTTCACATATATTCGAACAGGTAGTTAGAAGCATCCATTTGTTTCAAATTTGATACCACAATGTAGTCCTTGGTGTGCTGATGGTTTGTGGATCCTCAATTTTGTTTGATTGATACATTTACCTTTCATATTTTTGAAAATCCGTTTTGCATTTTTCGTCTTCTTCTTCAAAATTCTCATCATACATTTATCATAATTTTTTTTGAGGCCATGGTTGAGTGCGTTTCAATGAGACGGTTCTAATGGTATAGGTGTCATGATCTATCTTTACCATTTGTGGATTCTCTAGTGGAGGCTCACCAGAGAAGACGACCAGAGAAGCATCCTTGTTGCCTGAGTTTGTTTTGTTTTAAATTGGATCATGTGCATGCCTTCATTTAGTGTCCATCGTGTTTCTCATGATCTGGACCTTCTGATCTCATTTAATGAGATCTGATGGCTTAACGTGTTTCTATTCTCAGCCATCTGATCAGATCAATGGCGCTTGTTTTTTCCAGCATTTATTTTATTTTCTTTATGTTCCTTATTTTCATTTAATTTCAAAAAATCATAAAAAATAGTTCTATTAACATTTTTAACTCCAATTTTTTTTCATAGATTCATAAAAATATTCTCTATTTTTTGAGAATTTTTGCATATTTTTATTTCTCTATTTGATATTTTTTTATCATTTTCTTTATTTTTCAAGCATTTTAATTAATTTAAAAATAATTTTATGCATCCAAAAATTCTCAAAAATTTTATTTAGCATTCTCATATTGTTTCTGACTTGTGTGATTTTTCTTGATCATTTCTCATTTGATTTGATGCATCATTTTCATTTACATCTTTATTTTTATTTTAAAAATCATTTCTATGCATTTTAATTCATATTATTGCATTTTAATATTGTTTGATCTTTGTTGACTTCTGTTGGCTTGGATCTTAGTTGATTTAATCATAAGTCTCATCAAATTCAATGGATCTTGGGTGTTGATGGGGTGAAAATCTTAATCCACCAAAATGGATGATTGAATTTGATGATGACTTGATCATCACTTGGATCCAATTTGGTTTTGCATTTTTGTTTGATCCTCTCTTCTTCATCCCTTTTCTTTTCTTTTTAACCCTTTTTTGGATCAATTGGAGGATGTTAGATGTCACCTTGTTCATGAGACCTTAAGTGGTGCTTGATGAACTTTCATCATTTCAAATCTACCATTTGATTGATCATTTGATCAATTGAGGTACTTTGGATTGATGCATAAGTTTGTCCAAAGTACTATGAGAGGTTGATTGATGTAGTGGATCCATCTTTCCTTGACTTAGGTCTTGATCAACCTTGTTTTGACGTATGCTACATGTTTTAGGAGTGTGATCTTTATATCACATCTCTAACATGTATGGTACATAAATTGTTATTGACCGACCTCCCATAGTATGATCTTCCTTATAGATTGTGCTACGATTACTTCACATAGCACTAAATTTGTCACTAATTGGAAAGTGATCATATTGGTCCAATTTTAGATATAAGTCATCTTTAGGTTAGATGTAAATCTTCCATCTCCACAACGTGTAGTTTCTTTTCCAACTAAGAGAGCTAGTGGCATACTTGTTGATTTTATTCAAGTTAGAGCCCTTCTCGAAGGATGATGTAAAGTTATCACACATTCTTGGGTTGATTAGTTGATTAATCTACTTTAAATGACAAAATATCTTCACTAACATTAACCTTTAATTGTATTAACTTTACTTTATCTTTTTTATTTTACGCTCATTTACCTTTTTGCTCTTTATCTTTATACTTTTATCTTTATGCTCTTTATTTTATACTTATCATTATCATATTATATTATTCATCTTATTATATTATTCATCTTGTTTATGTTTATTCCTTTTTCTCTTTGTCCATTTGGACTTTCTTTTTCTTTTAAGACATTAATAAAGGCCAAAACACTTAATAATTCTTAATGCACCTTAGACTATTTGGTGACTATCCCTTGCATTGGATTTGGATGATGGACTTAGAATTAGGATCCTTGCCCTATGCTTTGGAGTTATATCTTGAGATCTTGGATTTTATTTGGCACTTTGAGACCTTGAGAGACCTCTTTGAAGACTTGGCTTGGATCTTTGGCTTTTATCTGATGTTTGGTTATCTCTTTGCTTGGTAATTTCTCTGCTTATTGCTTATCTTGTTGCTTGAGTCCAAAGGATGGGAGTTTTGGTTTGTTATGAAAAAGGCTTGTATCTTGGTTAAATCTCTCCTTCCTTAGCTTTTATTTTATTGCTTTAGGATAGCCTCTTCATCTCCTCCCCCTTCTTAAATTTTCAAAATCTTCTTCCCTTTTCAAAAACCTTATTGTTTTCAAACTAGAACCACTTTCATAATAAACCTTGAATTTGTCAAGTGAATTTTCAAACTTGTTTTCTTAATAAATTCTAATCAATCTTTAAACATACTTACACCATTTTCAAAAAGAGTAAAAAATACTTAACCCATTCAAATCATTTTGTGCCTTTGTGCACTTTTTGCTTTTAAAACTTTTCATCAAGTTTAGACATGAGTCATTTATAGTTAAGATGTGATTCTCATATCCCCATAGTATTGCTTGAAATAAGTTTTTTCCACCTTTGAGAGTTAGTGACATGTTGATTTTATCCAAGTTGAAGCCCTTCTCATGGTGATACAAAGGTCTATTTTCACATACTTGTGGGTGACTAGTTTAGTATTCTCCTTTAAATGACAACTTGTCTTTTCATTTAAAATGAATCATAAAAAACCATTTTGGCTATTTTTACTATGAACTATGAGTTTTTGATCCTCCATTGCACTTTGTGGGTACGTAGGCACAAGGCTCAGGGAGTCTTGTTAAACACAAAGTTATAAAAGATACTTCTCTTCTCACCTCCTCCATTATTTGCAAACAACATCTTTTTATAAGCCAAACGGTAGATTTTCAAAGAGGTTCCTATAGAGTACTATATACTTTTTGGGTGCTAACACCTTCCCTTTGCGTAACCAACCCCCTTACCACGTCTCTATTTTTATTAGTTCTTGTTTTAGAACTTCTTTAAGTTTTGTTCGCTCTTTTCCCTTTCCTTTGTATAAAATAAAAGTGTGGTGGCGACTCTTGTTTTGTGACTTAAGTTAATCAATAACTTAATCTCAAATTTTCCCGCTACAAAAAAGTGGCGACTCTGCTGGGGAAATAGTCCCTAGTAGGTTGAGCCTATCTTTGTTTATATGTGTTTGTATTATATTTGTTTGCTATTTTTTTTAGTGCTTGGTGATCTCTGAGTGGTGAGATAAGTCCTAACCCGAACTTGAGAGCACTTATGATAGGAGGGTGGTATAGTCTTGTTCAGCTTACGTGGAGTAGTCCTTACTAAGCTGACTTGAGATCCTCCGCTCAGTGGAGACCCCTTTGGGATTACTGATGTCATACGAGTAGTCGTATATGGCATTAATTTTTCTGACCTGAGAGTCCGAGAAGTTGAGGACCTTAGAACCCTTTAACCCATCTTGGCCTTATTAGGACGTGGTGCGATGGCTATTTAGGTGTAGACTTGAATTAGTTGTTACACGATACCATACTCAGACGAGTTTCTCTTGAGAATATTGTTGACTGACGAGTAGTCGTTTAAGCCGATAATATCCAAAAGATGGAATCATGACTCTGGGAACTTTTTAGAACCTTTTTCTACAGGTGAATATTAAACCCTAGTACATACCATTGTGGGTGGTTCTTACCCTTGGATCCATGCTCGTGACTCAGAACCCTTGATCTTGTTTGTGATCTTTTTTGTTCTTGTTGCATCATGCACTCATGCATTCATAGACATATTGTTCCAATCAGTTTTCAAGGATCTCAGAGATTTTCCTTTGCAAACATCGCATATTTTGAGATTATGGACATTGGAAGGAGAAATAATCAGAAGTACAGTTTCCGAGATTCTGATCTTAGACATTTGAAAAAGCTAGCATCCTTGGTAGTTGATCCTGCAGACTTCAGATCTCGTCATGGAAGACTCTTATCTGTTCTTTCTACCAACATTGAAGATGGATTTCTGAATACCCTTGTGCAATTCTATGATCGTGTCTACTGATGCTTTACATTTCCTGATTATCAGCTCTTGCCGACTTTGGAGGAGTACGCTTACCTTTTGGATATACCAGTTTCTGATGAGGTTTCTTATACTGGTTTAGAGGAAGTTCCCAAGTCCCAAGTTATTGATGCAACCGTCCATTTGAAGAAATCTGATATAGATGCTAACCTTATGGTTAAGGGAGACATTAAGGGGTTGACTTCTAAGTTTTTGGTTGAGAAAGCTACTTCATTTGCTAATGTTGGTAGCACATTGTCATTTGAGGCTATTTTTGCATTGCTTATCTATGGACTAGTCTTTTTCCCTAACGTTGACAACTTTGTGGATGTTAACGCTATTAGGATTTTCTTGATTGGGAACCTTGTTCTAACTTTACTTGGTGATACCTACTTCTCTATCCATCATAGGACTTCTAAGGGAAATGGTACCATTATTTGCTGCACACCTTTGCTGTACAAGTGGTTTATTTCGCACTTGCCGTAGTCATCTAATTTCAAGGAAAACAAGGGTTGTTTAAGATGGTCTCAGAGGATCATGTCCCTTACTCAGGCTGATATTACTTGGTATTCTTCTGTCTATGAGAATGTCCAAATCATTGATAGTTGTGGGGAATTCTCCAATTTTCCTCTTCTTGGTACACAAGGTGGAATTAACTACAACCCGAGTTTAGCGAGATGTCAGCTTGGTTATATGTTGAAGGATAAGCCTAATAATGTTCTATTAGAGGGTTTGTTTTTTCAAGAAGGGAAGGATTCTCTTGGTTTGAAAAGAAGAATGGATCATGCTTGGCGCAACATTCATAGGAAGGGTACATGAGAGCTTGGAAGACAAGTTTGCATTGCCTTGGAACCTTATACACTTTAGGTTAAGGAGAGAGCTAAGGAGCTCAAAATGCCTTATGCTTTTGAGAAACCCATGTCTATAGTGGTTGCTACACCACTCACCATTCCTATTAATGATGTGAAGGAGCTTCAAGATGCATTGGCTAAGAAGAAGCAAGAGAAAGATATGTGGAAAGCCAAATTCCACACTTCAAACCTTGAGAAGTTAGAGTTGCAAAAACAGATGAAGGAGAACGATGACTTGATAGAGTTGCTTAAGCAACGTGCTGTGAAGAGACATGGAGAGGATTTATTTTCCTATACTACTTCATCATCTCATCCTCATACTTCCGGTGCTTGGAAGGGTATTGTGGACCAGCTCGTGTTAGAGAAGACCACCATAAAGGACAACTATGAGAGAGAGATCAAGAGACTTCGAAGGAAGTATCAGTTTGGATCGTCATCAGATGTCCCTTAGGATTCTTAGGATCTAGCTTTTTCTTATTATATTTTGATCCTTTGTAACTTGTACTTCCAAGTGTAACTCTTTCCAATATTTAATAAAATGAGATGTTTATCAGTATTTCAAAAAGTGTTATCTCTTTATGATGTTTGCAATTGCTTTATATCTTAAAGATCCTTGAAAACTGAATAAACATTTACATTGAATTCACATCATTCTACATTAGCCTTGCTTTGACAGGTGTCTTATTTCTTTCTTCCTGGTTTTCTCATAAGTCAAGTTGTCGCACCAGGACAACACTCGTACTAATTCTCAAAGAAGGATGGTGGATCATTTGGAACAAGAGAACCATGAACTTCGTGAAGAGGTTACATCTCTCTATGCTGGTATGGAGAAGCTGAATGCTCTAGTAGAGTCTCAGGTTGCTCTACAAAATCAATCTTCTCGTCCTCCTACTCCCCAGGCTGCTCAGCCTCAGCCTACTGTTATCTCTGAAATGGTTTCTGTGCCCGTTTTCGTGGCTCATATTAATGCTCCGTCACACTCTTTGCCTCCTGGTTTTCCCTGGACATGCCTTTGAACTTCATTCCCGAGGGATACAAGCCTGCTACTGAAGTCTCTAATGTTCAACCTGTGATGTCAATTCCTCCTCCTATGGTGCACACTGTCCCACAGGCTGATGAACCTATCTTCCATGCTGAGCTAAGTGAGAGCTTGGGTGTCTATGAGCATATGGGTGAATTTCAAGATCAGTTTGAAGAAATGCAAAAAGTGATCAAGGCTTTAAGAGGGAATGAGTTGTTCGGAAAGGATGCTCATGAGTTATGTCTTGTTCCGAATGTGAAGATTCCCGCCAAGTTCAAAGTTCCCGATTTCGAAAAGTATAAAGGTAAACCTGTCCATAAAGTCATCTGGTCATGTATGCTAGAAAGATATCCACCCACACTGACAACCATAAACTATTAATTCATTACTTCCAAGACATTCTCACTGGTGCTCCACTGAAATGGTATATAGGTCTAGATAGCACTCTAATCCATACTTTCAATGACCTGGGAGAAGCTTTAATTCGTTAGTATAAGTACAACTTAGATATGGCACCGGACCGTGACCAACTATGCGCTATGTCACAGAAAGAAAAGGAAACCTTTAAGGAATACGCCCAAAGGTGGCGTGAGATTACTGAGTAGATCAGTCCTCCACTTGAAGAAAAGGAGACGACTAAGATTTTTCTGAAGACATTGAGTTCATTTATTATTAGAAAATGGTTGCAAGTGCGCCTAGAGATTTTACCGAAATGCTGAATATGGGTATGCGCTTAGAAGAGGGAGTCCGTGAAGGACGTTTAACCAAGGAAGGTAATTCTGGAAGTGAAAAGAAGTATGGTGCTGGGTTTTTTAAGAAAAAGGATGGGGAAGCCAATGCTATCTCTCAAGAGAGGTCTAGAAGACACAGAGGAAGAAATAATAATAATCATCGTCAGTAACAAGTAGCTTCTATTACACCCGTCATCAACGTTGTCCCGCCGCTCAAGCTACTTCAAACTATCAACCGCAATTCCAACAGAGAACACATCAAAATAATCAACAGAATCATCCACAGAGGAAGAATCAATTTGATCCTATTCTGATGTCTTATGATGAGTTATACACTGCCTTGATACAGAAGAACCTTGTACAACCCAGAGATCCACCAGCTATTCCTAAAGAGCTTCCATGGTGGTACAAAGTTGATCATTCATGTGCCTTTCATCAAGGGGAACTCAGACATGATATTGAAAACTGTTTTACTCAGAAAGCTGAGGTTCAGAGACTCATCCGAAGTGGAATTTTGTCGTTTAAAGATCTTGGGCCAAATGTTCAAGCAAATTGCTTGTCCAAGTATGGTAATGCTAATGTGAATATGGCGGAAGGCTGCCCTGGTACTTATCGTATTTTTGATGTAAACTTGATTAGAAGATCTCTAGTTGATATGCATGCTACTCTGTGTGAGTTGAGCTACTATGAACACAATCATGCTGCTTGTCCTATATGTTTAAGGAACCTTCGTGGGCGTGCAATTGTGAAAGGGGATTTGTAAGAAATGCTTGATCAGAATTTAATTTAGGTTACTCGTCCAAGAAATCATGTTGATCATGAGGTGAATGTTATTGTCCCTCAATTCAATATTCCCGAATGTGTTGAGATTTATTACGATAGCGGGAAGTCATCTGTTACTCCATTGGTGATTTGTTTAACTGGACTTGTATCTTATGAGTTCGTTAAAGCAGTGTCGTATCGTTAAAATGCTACAATGTTGGAAGATGGAAAAGAGGTGCCTAATCCCTCATTTTCATCTGTTGTGAATATTGCCGACATAAGTAGGATAACCCAGAGCGGGCTTGTGTTTGCTGCACCACTTCCTAAGAAAGATGAGAATGCTCCTGTTAACAAGCCTATCGTGTTTGAGGCAGTTGTGGAAAAATTCGAATCTGGATTTGTTGCTGGCCAATCTAATGGTACTAGTTAAGATTCTGATGATGAGATGTTGAAATTGATAAAGAAGAGTGAGTAAAAAATTGTGGATCAGTTATTACAAAATCCTTCTAAGGTTTCTATGTTATCATTGCTAATGAACTCCGAGGTCCATAGGGAAGCTCTGAGAAGAGTACTGGAACAGGCATATGTAGACTATGATGTGACCGTTGATCAATTTGAAGGTATTGTTGGTAATATTACTGCCTGTAATAACATAAGCTTCAGTGATGAGGAATTGCCCGAAGAAGGGAGGAATCATAACATAGCTTTACATATTTCTATGAACAGTCAAGAAGATTCTTTGTCTAATGTGCTGGTTGACACTGGTTTGTCTTTTAATGTAATGCCAAAATCTACTTTGTCGAGACTGTCATATCAGGGTACTCCTATGAGGTTCAGTGGTGTGATTGTTAAAGCCTTCGATGGTTCAAGGAAGACGATGATAGGAGAGGTTGATCTGCCTATAAAAATAGGTCCACAAAATTTCATGATTACCTTTCAAGTTATGGATATTCGTCCCGCCTACAATTGTTTGCTAGGCAGACCATGGATCCACGAGGCCGGAGCTGTCACTTCGACACTCTACCAAAAGCTGAAATTTCTAAAGAATGGGAAGCTTGTTGTGGTAGGTGGAGAACATGTTATGCTAGTAAGCCATTTGTCATCTTTTTCATATATTGACGCTGACGAGGCTGTGGGAACTCCGTTCCAAGCCCTATCCATTGTTGAAAATGTTGAAAAGATGAGTGGGACATTCATCTCTTCTCTGAAAGATGCACAACAAATTGTTGAGAACGGTCAGGTTGCGGGCTGGGGCAGAGTCATTAAACTTGCTGAAAACAAGAATATATCCGGTATGGGTTTCTCTCCCGAGACAACTAGAAGGCAATTGAAGCGCTACCGAGATATTTTTCATAGCGCTGGGTTCATTCACTCTGGAGACCAAACTGTTGCCGCTATAATTGAAGATGACTCAGAGGATGATATGCCAAACTTCATGACTCATTAAGTGGTCTGCCACAATTGGACAACTATCAACATTCTTACTATTGTTCACTCTTCACACTAATTTGTTTTTGAGTTTTTCAAACATTCTTTCACTCTGCCCAAGGTGAAAGTGAATTTGTGAGGGCTTGTTTCAAACTTTATTATCATGAATTAAATGTTATTTTGCTTATCCATGTGTGTTTTTATCTTTTTTGCTTTATCTAGAAAATGGTAACATAAAAAACCCAAAATATAATGATAATAATTTCAATATCTGCATGATTCTTGCACATTTATTTATTTCCTAAATTCAAGCATATATCATTGTGCAGATTGATTGTTAAACCCACTGAAAACAATGTCCCTATGCCCTCTCCCAACTTTGAATTCCCTGTGTTTGAAGCTGAAGAACAGGATGTTGAGGAAATTCCAGATGAAATTTCTCGGTTGCTTGAGCATGAGGAAAAGACCATTCAGCCTCATGAAGAGCCGGTGGAAGTGGTTAATTTGGGTTCAGAGGAAGATAGAAAAGAAGTCAAGATTGGGGCATTGCTTCAGTCATATGTTAAGAAGAGGATGGTAGAGCTTCTTAAAGAATACGTGGATGTCTTTGCTTGGTCCTATCAAGATATGCCAGGTCTTGATACTGATATTGTGGAGCACAGATTGCCGTTGAAGCCAGAATGTCCGCCAGTTAAACAAAAATTGAGAAGAACTCACCCCGACATGGTTGTTAAGATTAAAGAGGAGGTTCAGAAGCAGATTGATGCTGGTTTTCTTGTTACTACTGAATATCCTCAATGGGTGTCCAATATTATGCCAGTCCCAAAGAAAGACGGAAAAGTCCAAATGTGCGTTGACTATAGAGACTTGAATAAGGCCAGTTCGAAAGAGGATTTTCCACTGCCACACATTGATATGTTGGTAGATAATAATGCCAAATTCAACATCTTCTCCTTTATGGATAGATTTTCAGGTTATAATGAAATAAAGTTGGCACCCGAGGATATGGAAAAAATAACTTTCATTACACCCTGTGGAACATTCTGTTATAGAGTGACGCCCTTCGGTCTGAAAAATGCGGGTGCAACATACTAGAGAGCTATGACCACTCTGTTCCATGATATGATGCTTAAAGAAATAGAGGTCTATGTGGACGATATGATTTGTAAGTCAAAGACTAAAGAAGATCATATTGGATATTTGTTAAAGCTGTTTCAGCATTTGAGGAAGTTTAAACTCCGTCTGAATCCTAATAAGTGCACTTTTAGTGTTCGTTCTGGAAAGTTGTTGGGATTTATTGTGAGCCAAAAGGGTATTGAAGTTGATCCTGATAAAGTCAGACTTATTCAGGAAATGCCTGCGCCCAAAATAGAAAAACAACTCAGAGGATTCCTTGGATGTTTGAGATATATCTCCCGATTTATATCTAATATGACTGCTACTTGTGGGCCAATCTTCAAACTTCTCCGCAAAGATCAAAGTTGTCTATGGACAAAGGATTGTCAGAAGGCTTTTGATAGCATCAAAGAATATCTACTTGAACCTCCTATTTTGTCTCCTCCCGTGGAAGGAAGACCATTGATTATGTATTTGATTGTGCTAGAAGAGTCTATGGGTTGAGTTCTCGGTCAACAAGATAAAATTGGTTGCAAAGAATGTACCATTTACTACTTGAGCAAGAAGTTTACAGATTGTGATTCTCGATACTTAATGTTAGAAAAGACATGTTGTGCCTTGGCATGGGCTGCCAAACGTTTGTGCCAATACATGATTAATCACACAACTTGGTTGATATCCAAAATGGATCCAATCAAGTATATTTTTGAAAAGCCCACTTTGATTGGGAGGATTGCCCGCTGGAAAATGCTGTTATCCGAATATGACATTGAGTACCGTACTCAAAAGGCAATCAAAGGAAGTGTTTTGGCTGACCATCTGGCTCATCAGCCAATTGATGATTATCAACCTATCAGGTTTAACTTCCCTGATAAGGATGTTATGTATCTAAAAGCTAAAGATTGTGATGAACCATTTCCTAAAGAGGGGTCGGATCCGAAATCTCGTTGGGGTTTGATATTTGATGTAGTTGTCAATGCTTATGGAAACGGAATAGGGGCAATTATTATCACTCCTCATGGTTCTCATATACCATTTACTACAAGGTTGACGTTTGAGTGGACACTGTTGAGGATCTAAACTCTTGATGTGTTTGGGCCTAAAGCGTCGAATGGACACTGTTTCATATTGGTGGATATTGACTATTTTACCAAGTGGGTTGAAGCAGCATTATATGTGCCAATATGACCAAGCAAGTTGTGGTCCGGTTTATCAAGAACCAAATCATCTGTCGGTATGGCATTCTGAGCAAGATTATCACTGATAATGGGTCGAATCTGAATAACAAGATGATGAAGGAATTATGTGATGAGTTTAAGATTGAGCATCATAATTCTTCTCCCTACAGTCCAAAGATGAATGGGGGTTGTTGAAGCCGCTAATAAGAACATAAAGAGGATTATTCAAAAGATGGTTGTAACATACAAGGACTGACATGAGATGCTCCCTTTTGCTTTACATGGGTATCGTACATCCATCTGCACTTCAACAGTGGCAATCCCTTTCTCTCTTGTATATGGTATGAAAGCTGTGCTCCCCGTAGAGGTTGAGATCTCATTAATGAGAGTCTTAATGGAAACTAAGTTGTATGAGGCTGAATGGTGTCAGAGTAGGTATGATAAGCTGAATTTGATCGAAGAAAAGAGAATGACAGCCTTGTGTCATGGCCAGTTGTATCAACAGAGAATGAAGAAAGCTTTCAATAAGAAGGTCAGACCTCGTGTGTTCAGAGAAGGTGACCTCGTGCTCAAAAAGATCTCGTCTTCTACCACTGATTCTAGGGGCAAGTGGACTCCTAATTATGAAGGCCTATATGTTGTTAAGAGAGCCTTCTCTGGCAATGCATTAATTCTTAAAACTATGGAGGGTGAAGAGTTCACTCGTCCTGTGAATGCCGATGCAATCAAGAAATACTTCGCCTAAAAAATAAAAGAACAACTCGCTAAGTTGAAAACCTGTAAGGGCGGCTTAGGCAAAAATGAGCGTCTCGGTGGGATGAAAACCCGAAAGGGCGGTCCAGGCAAAAGTTAGAAACATAAACATAAATAATTATCCCAGTAGATTAAAAACCTAAAAGGCTAATCTAGACAAAAGTTAGGGATCATGGCAAGTAATTGCATCCGACAAGACTTGATCATCTGAAGCAACACTGTTCATCAAGGTTTTCTCATCCTCGTCATTCTCGACAAAAGTGTAAAACACAGTGGAATTTTAAGTTGTTAGGGAAAATAGTGGGCATTGTATCTCAGTGTAACCTTTTCCATGTATTTACCATTTTCCAACTTTGTAATGATCCATGGAGTCACGCCATTTGCAGACTACCATTCTATCAATAAAATTCGGGCCTTAGTCTCTTTGTTTGCAATTCTTATGCTTGTTTGTGATTTGCAAAATTTCATTTATTTTTTGATGATAATTTTTGAAACCAAAGGTAAATAATAATGATACTTTTGAAAACTACAAAAATGTTTTTCTTTGATTTGTGAAAGTTACAAGGAATGTCCACAGTTACTTCAAGGAATGATAAGATCCAGAAGTGCAGAACTCGATGTTTCCCCAAGCAAAGTTTGTTTTTGTCGGTGGTATTCCCAGCTAAGCGCCAGTTCAGGTGTTCTGCAATTGAGTATTGAGTTAAACACTCATGTTTGAATCATAGACTTGGATTCCCCGGTTAGGTCTTGATCTAGATTTCCCCAGTCGAGTGTGATTTCCTTCTCTAGCCAGGTTGTGATCAAGCAAGTATATACATGTTGAAGAATCCCTAGCAGGTTTCATCCTCTTGTTGTGATTTCAACGATATTCCCCATTAAGAAGTATTGAGATAACAGTCAACTGTTGGGTTTCCTCTCACCCTGTGTTGAGTTATAAAATCTCCCACATGTTGATTTGTTTTTACGATGTTAACTTCTTAATTTTTCCATGGCAAGTCCAGGATGCTTCTCTTGAAACTGTTGATCCCCAGAGGATTACTCTTAGTAACCGTCAGCAGTTCAATATTATCCCAGAGCAAATTGTTGCAAAGGTTGTCTTTAGGAAGATTGATCAGTGCAGTTTAATGCACATTCTCTTATGTTTGTACTTAGGCATTCCTACAGTTTATTTGATTTTTTTTACTATTTTAATGTGTTTTCATATTTAAGTTTGTTTCTACCTTTATTTTATTTTCGCAGCTTATTTTCAACATTAATACTTATTTGATACCTTTCACTGCGCAGGTCATAACTTGAGCTACAGGATGCCGTTTTGCGCGTTCTACCAATCGATGGAAAGCTAAGACAGAGAGCTACAAGTTTTATGTTGAAGCCAAGATATGATTCAGAGTGAAAGACGGTCAAATAAGTCGTTGAAGTCAGAATCCGAATCTTGACTTTAGAAAATAATTTGTTTCGAGTCGTTTTATGGGCCAGGTTTATGTTTCCGACCCAGTTTTAGTTAGTAGTGAAAAACCTTATTTGGTTTATAAGGTTTTCAGGCGTGCTACTGTTCAAAACCTTCTTTTCACGATTTTTCTTTTGTTTTTGTATGATTGTAATGGAGAACTAATTCCCAAAGGCAAATCCTGCTGCTTACGGGTTCCATCGCTTTGAGGTTATGCTAATACCAATTTATTTTGATTTCTGTTCAATTATTTTCTATGAAGTCATTTGCTTAATTTGATTGCAATCATTTGCTTAATTCGATTGTGTTCATAGAATAGAATTGATTAAATTCGATTGTATGCATGTTCCTAAATTTAATTGCGTGTTATCGTTTGCTTAATTCGTTAACTCGTCATATTCTTAACCATTTGCTTAATTCGGTAAACAAGAACATAATTCATTTGATTTTGATATGCGCTTGTCTAATTAATCTCATAATCGAATAGGATCGAATCCGCTTGGGTATTGGTGTTATAATAGCCGATGATAAGTCGAAATCCGAATCAGTAAGATTAGCCATTTTAGCTTATTTGATAATCACTTATTTTAATCACTTTTTCTCTTGTTTTATAAATCGAAACTTAAAACCCACATAAACCGTTACCATAGCTGGTTAAATTCAATACAAGAATCCTTGTGAGAATGACATCCGAGTGTCGCTTCCCTTTACAACTTTTTTAAAAATACCCGTTTTTGATCCGTGCGCGACAGCGGATCAAAATTGGCACCAAAGTTGTCTTCTGAAACTATTGATGATACTTGTACTGATTTGTTTGCAGCTAATTTTCCATCATTGTCTAATTTTGATGATGTTTACTCTTGTGATGTTTGTATTGACACTAAAATTTGCTCTGTTTGTGCTGAAATTGAGGTTGTCTTGCAACTTGATATTCTTACTGCAGATGAGGTTGCAAATGAAGTTGTTCATGTAGATGAAGCTCTCGACACCACGACAGCTTGGAACAAACCATCCATCGAGAAACCACCCTCCTTAGAGCTGAAACCACTTCTTAATAATTTATTTGAATTTGTGCAGGAAGAGAAATCTTTGCAGGAACATAAGAAGGGCATTGGATGGACCTTGGTTAGCATTCTTGAGTTTAGGCAGCCCCAAAAACGATTTAATTGGATGGACCACACTTCCACTTTTCTAGGATTATTTTTTGATCCTGGAATACAAAGCGAAAGCGAGAGCTCTGATAATAAATTCAAATTTCACTGCATAAAAGAGAGCCCCACATTGATGGAAGAGGAAAGCGTAAAAGATCTATCTTTAGGAAAGGCTGCTTATGTGATCACCTATCCACCTTGACTACTCAAGTGTGTTCTTTCCTTTCTCTCAACTTTAATAGTTAGGTCCTTTCATTGAGGACAATGCTTGTTTTAAGTGTGGGGGAATGAATCATTTATTTTCTTTGTTTTTGTTTTGTTTTGTTTTAGAAACACTAGGCATTTTTTTTGAATGTTTTAGGTCATAGATTAGTTTGAGGTTAGTTGTGGAGACTTGGGAAAAGTTCACAAGATCGATATCGTTTTAACACCTTAAGTCTCCTGAATATGGAAATCATTTTGAATACTTGTTATGACATAGCCTTGATTTCTAATCTTTTAATAGCTCTTGAGTAGTTTATCTTAGCAGTCAGCACCATCTCACACACGCTCTACATAAGGAAACCGATGAAAAGAAGTGAGTGATCCAAATTTTCATTAAAAAAAATAGGGAATGCACCTTCTAAGTTTGGTGACCCTCACCCGGTCATTTAACCCAACGATTGTAGAACCTACCAAAACATGATAATAAGACCCGTTGTTAGTTGGTTTAGAGGTATCTGGTGCAGAACTTGGTAGGGCAGATTACGGTCCAATCCCCTGCAACTATAATTGGGCAAGCAAGGGGTTATGCCACTTAATTACCAGAACCCCATGAAAAAAGGATCAGAGTCACTAACCGGTCGCCTTACTATGAGTGTGTAGAGATAACGGGCTTAATGTGATTGCGCTAGAATGAAAGAGAGCAAAAAGGAGGATGAATAAGTTAGGCTTAAGCATAATAACAGGATTCTGATGGGTTTGTATAGGAGGGAGGATAATGACTGCACAATTGCGGATTTGTGTTCTTACGATATCCTTAGTGTGCAAGATTAGTACCTATCGATGCTATCTTAATCGAAGAAGAGTTTGTAGCCTAGAATAAGTATTTGAATGTTGTTGTGGTTCTTGAGTTTTGATTTCTATTTTGCTAGGAGTGCAAAAGTTCAAGTGCGGGGGAATTTGATCAGTGCATTTTAATGCACATTCTCTTATGTTTGTACTTAGGCATTCCTACAGTTTGTTTGAGTGCTTTTACTATTTTAATGTGTTTTCATATTTAATTTTGTTTCTACCTTTATTTTATTTTCGCAGCTTATTTTTCAGCACTAACACTTATTTGATACCTTTCACTGCGCAGGTCATAACTTGAGCTACGAGATGCCGTTTTATGCGTTCTACCAGTAGATAGAAAGCTAAGATAGAGAGCTAGAAGTTTTATGTTGAAGCCAAGATCTGATTAAGAGAGATAGATGGTCAAATAAGTCATTGAAGTCAGAACCCAAATTCTAACTTTAGAAAATAATTTGTTTCGGGTCGTTTTATGGGCCTGGTTTATGTTTCCGACCCAGTTTTAGTTAGTAGTGAAAAACCTTATTTGGTTTATAAGGTTTTCAGCCGTGCTACTCTTCAAAACCTTCTTTTCACGATTTTTCTTTTGTTTTTGTACGATTGTAATGGAGAACTAATTCCCGAAGGCAAATCCTGCTGCTTACGGGTTCCATCACTTTGAGGTTATTCTAATACCAATTTAATTTGGTTTCTGTTCAATTCTTTTCTATAAAGTCATTTGCTTAATTTGATTGCAATCGTTTTCTTAATTCGATTGTGTTTATAGGATATAATTGATTAAATTTGATTGTATGCATGTTCCTAAATTTAATTGCGTGTTATCGTTTGCTTAATTCATTAACTCGTCATATTCTTAACAGTTTGCTTAATTCGGTAAACAGGAACATAATTCATTTGACTTTGATAAGCGCTTGTCTAATTGATCTCATAATTGAATAGCATCGAAGCCGTTTGGGGATTGGTGTTATAATAGCCGATGATAAGTCGAAATCCGAATCAGTAGGATTAGCCATTTTAGCTTATTTGATAATCACTTATTTTAATCACTTTTTCTCTTGTTTTATAAATCGAAACTTAAAACCCACATAAACCGTTACTATAGTTGGTTAAATTCAGTACAATAATCCTTGTGAGAACGACATCTGAGTGTCGCTTCCCTTTACTACTTTTTCAAAAATACCCGTTTTTGATCCGTGCGCGACAGTGGATCAAAATTGGCACTAGAGTTGTCTTCTAAAACTGTTGATGATACTTGTACTGATTTGTTTACAGTTAATTTTCCATCATTGTCTGATTTTGATGTTGTATACTCTTGTGATGTTTGTATTGACACTAAAATTTGCTCTGTTTGTGCTGAAATTGAGGTTATCTTGCAAGTTGATATTCTTACTGCAGATGAGGTTGCAAATGAAGTTGTTCATGTAGATGAAGCTATCGACACTACGACTGCCTGGAACAAACCATCCATCGAGAAACCACCCTCCTTAGAGCTAAAACCACTTCCTAATAATTTATTTGAATTTGTGCAGGAAGAGAAATCTTTGCAGGAACATAAGAAGGGCATTGGATGGACCTTGGTTAGCATTCTTGAGTGGTTTAATTGGATGGACCACACTTCCACTTTTCTAGGATTATTTTTTGATCCCGGAATACAAAGCGAAAGCGAGAGCTCTGATAATAAATTCAAAATTCACCGCATAAAAGAGAGCCCCACATTGATCGAAGAGGAAATCGTAAAAGATCTATCTTTAGGAAAGGCTGCTTATGTGATCACCTATCCACCTTGACTACTCAAGTGTGTTCTTTCCTTTCTCTAAGCTTTAATAGTTAGGTCATTTCATTGAGGACAATGCTTATTTTAAGTGTGGGGGAATGAATCATTTATTTTCTTTGTTTTTGTTTTGTTTGTTTTATTTTGTATTATTTTGTTTTGTTTTGTTTTGTTTTAGAAGCACTAGGCATTTTTTTTGAAAGTTTTAAGCCATAGATTAATTTGAGGTTAGTTGTGGAGACTTGGAAAAAGTTCACAAGATCGATATCGTTTTAACACCTTAAGTCTCTTGAATATGGAAATCATTTTGAATACTTGTTATGACATAGCCTTGAGTTCTAATCTTTTAATAGCTCTTGAGTAGTTTATCTTAGCAGTCAGCACCATCTCACTCACGCTCTACATAAGGAAACCGATGAAAAGAAGTGAGTGATCCAAGTTTTCATTAAAAAAAAATAGGGAATGCACCTTCTAAGTTTGGTGACCCTCACCCGGTCATTTAACCCAACGATTGTAGAACTTACCAAAACATGATAATAAGACCCGTTGCTAGTTGGTTTAGAGGTATCTGGTGCAGAACTTGGTAGGGCAGATTACGGTCTGATCCCCCGCAACTATAATTGGGTAAGCAAGGGGTTATGCCACTTAATTACCAGAACCCCATGCAAAAAGGATCAGAGTCACTAACCGGTCGCCTTACTATGAGTGTGTAGAGATAACGGGCTTAATGTGATTGCGCTAGAATGAAAGAGAGCAAAAAGGAGGATGAGTAAGTTAGGCTTAAGCATAATAACAGGATTCTGATGGGTTTGTATAGAAGGGAGGATTATGACTGCACAATTGCGGATTTGTGTTCTTACGATATCCTTAGTGTGCATGATTAGTACCTATCGATGCTATCTTAATCGAAGAAGAGTTTGTAGCCTAGAATAAGTATTTGAATGTTGTTGTGGTTCTTGAGTTTTGATTTCTATTTTGCTCGGAGTGCAAAAGTTCAAGTGTGGGGGAATTTGATCAGTGCATTTTAATGCACATTCTCTTATGTTTGTACTTAGGCATTCCTACAGTTTGTTTGAGTGTTTTTACTATTTTAATGTGTTTTCATATTTAATTTTGTTTCTACCTTTATTTTATTTTCGCAGCTTATTTTTTAGCATTAACACTTATTTGATACCTTTCACTGCGCAGGTCATAACTTGAGCTACGAGATGCCGTTTTGTGCGTTCTACCAGTAGATGGAAAGCTAAGATAGAGAGCTACAAGTTTTGTGTTGAAGCTAAGATCTGATTAGGAGTGATAGATGGTCAAATAAGTCATTGAAGTCAGAACCCGAATTCTAACTTTAGAAAATAATTTGTTTCAGGTTGTTTTATGGGCCTGGTTTATGTTTCCGACCCAGTTTTAGTTAGTAGTGAAAAACCTTATTTGGTTTATAAGGTTTTCAGCCGTGCTACTCTTCAAAACCTTCTTTTCACGATTTTTCTTTTGTTTTTGTACGATTGTAATGGAGAACTAATTCCCGAAGGCAAATCCTGCTGTTTACGGGTTCCATCACTTTGAGGTTATTCTAATACCAATTTAATTTGATTTCTGTTCAATTCTTTTCTATGAAGTCATTTGCTTAATTTGATTGTAATTGTTTGCTTAATTCGATTGTGTTCATAGGATATAATTGATTAAATTTGATTGTTGCATGTTTCTAAATTTAATTGCGTGTTATCGTTTTCTTAATTCGTTAACTCGTCATATTCTTAACAGTTTGCTTAGTTCGGTAAACAGGAACATAATTCATTTGATTTTGATAAGCGCTTGTCTAATTGATCTCATAATTGAATAACATCGAAGCCGTTTGGGGATTGGTGTTATAATAGCCGATGATAAGTCGAAATCCGAATCAGTAGGATTAGCCGTTTTAGCTTATTTGATAATCACTTATTTTAATCACTTTTTCTCTTGTTTTATAAATCGAAACTTAAAACCCACATAAACCGTTACTATAGTTGGTTAAATTCAGTACAATAATCCTTGTGAGAACGACATCCGAGTGTCGCTTCCCTTTACTACTTTTTCAAAAATACCCGTTTTTGATCCGTGCGCGACAGTGGATCTAAATTGGCACTAGAGTTGTCTTATGAAATTGTTGATGATACTTGTACTGATTTGTTTACAGCTAATTTTCCATCATTGTCTGATTTTGATGATGTTTACTCTTGTGATGTTTGTATTGACACTAAAATTTGCTCTGTTTGTGCTGAAATTGAGGTTATCTTGCAAGTTGATATTCTTACTGCAGATGAGGTTGCAAATGAAGTTGTTCATGTAGATGAAGCTATCAACACCACGACTGCCTTGAACAAACCATCCATCGAGAAACCACCCTCCTTAGAGCTGAAACCACTTCCTAATAATTTATTTGAATTTGTGCAGGAAGAGAAATCTTTGCAGGAACATAAGAAGGGCATTGGATGGACCTTGGTTAGCATTCTTGAGTTTAGGCAGCCCTAAAAACAATTTAATTGGATGGACCACACTTCCACTTTTCTAGGATTATTTTTTGATCCCGGAATACAAAGCGAAAGCGAGAGCTTTGATAATAAATTCAAAATTCACCGCATAAAAGAGAGCCCCACATTGATGGAAGAGGAAAGCATAAAAAATCTATCTTTAGGAAAGGCTGCTTATGTGATCACCTATCCACCTTGACTACTTAAGTGTGTTCTTTACTTTCTCTCAACTTTAATAGTTAGGTCATTTCATTGAGGACAATGCTTGTTTTAAGTGTGGGGGAATGAATAATTTATTTTCTTTGTTTTTGTTTTGTTTGTTTTATTTTGTTTTGTTTTAGAAACACTAGGCATTTTTTTTGAAAGTTTTAAGCCATAAATTAATTTGAGGTTAGTTGTGGAGACTTGGGAAAAGTTCACAAGATCGATATCGTTTTAACACCTTAAGTCTCCTGAATATGGAAATCATTTTGTATACTTGTTATGACATAGCCTTGAGTTCTAATCTTTTAATAGCTCTTGAGTAGTTTATCTTAGCAGTCAGCACCATCTCACACACGCTCTACATAAGGAAACCGATGAAAAGAAGTGAGTGATCCAAGTTTTCATTAAAAAAAAAAAGGGAATGCACCTTCTAAGTTTGGTGACCCTCACCCGGTCATTTAACCCAACGATTGTAGAACTTACCAAAACATGATAATAAGACCCGTTGCTAGTTGGTTTAGAGGTATCTGGTGCTGAACTTGGTAGGGCAGATTATGGTCTGATCCCCCGCAACTATAATTGGGTAAGCAAGGGGTTATGCCACTTAATTACCAGAACCCCATGCAAAAAGGATCAGAGTCACTAACCGGTCACCTTACTATGAGTGTGTAGAGATAACGGGCTTAATGTGATTGCGCTAGAATGAAAGAGAGCAAAAAGGAGGATGAGTAAGTTAGGCTTAAGCATAATAACATGATTCTGATGGGTTTATATAGGACGGAGGATTATGACTGCACAATTGCGGATTTGTGTTCTTACGATCTCCTTAGTGTGCAAGATTAGTACCTATCGATGTTATCTTAACTGAAGAAGAGTTTGTAGCCTAGAATAAGTATCTGAATGTTGTTGTGGTTCTTGAGTTTTGATTTCTATTTTGCTCGGAGTGCAAAAGTTCAAGTGTGGGGGAATTTAATCAGTGCATTTTAATGCACATTCTCTTATGTTTGTACTTAGGCATTCCTACAGTTTGTTTGAGTGTTTTTACTATTTTAATGTGTTTTCATATTTAATTTTGTTTCTACCTTTATTTTATTTTCGCAGCTTATTTTTCAGCATTAACACTTATTTGATACCTTTCACCGCGCAGGTCATAACTTGAGCTACGAGATGCCGTTTTGTGCGTTCTACCAGTAGATGGAAAGCTAAGATAGAGAGCTACAAGTTTTATGTTGAAGCCAAGATCTGATTAGGAGTGATAGATGGTCAAATAAGTCATTGAAGTCAGAACCCGAATTCTAACTTTAGAAAATAATTTGTTTCGGGTCGTTTTATGGGCCTGGTTTATGTTTCCGACCCAGTTTTAGTTAGTAGTGAAAAACCTTATTTGGTTTATAAGGTTTTCAGCCGTGCTACTCTTCAAAACCTTCTTTTCACGAATTTTCTTTTGTTTTTGTACGATTGTAATGGAGAACTAATTCCCGAAGGCAAATCCTGCTGCTTACGGGTTCCATCACTTTGAGGTTATTCTAATACCAATTTAATTTGATTTTTGTTCAATTCTTTTCTATGAAGTCATTTGCTTAATTTGATTGCAATCGTTTGCTTAATTCGATTGTGTTCATAGGATATAATTGATTAAATTTGACTGTATGCATGTTCCTAAATTTAATTGCGTGTTATCGTTTGCTTAATTCGTTAACTCATCATATTCTTAACAGTTTGCTTAATTCGGTAAACAGGAACATAATTCATTTGATTTTGATAAGCGCTTGTCTAATTGATCTCATAATTGAATAGCATTGAAGTCGTTTGGGGATTGGTGTTATAATAGCCGATGATAATTCAAAATCCGAATCAGTAGGATTAGTCGTTTTAGCTTATTTGATAATCACTTATTTTAATCACTTTTTCTCTTGTTTTATAAATCGAAACTTAAAACCCACATAAATCGTTACTATAGTTGGTTAAATTCAATACAATAATCCTTGTGAGAACGACATCTGAGTGTCGCTTCCCTTTACTACTTTTTCAAAAATACCCGTTTTTGATCCGTGCACGACAGTGGATCAAAATTGGCACTAGAGTTGTCTTCTGAAACTGTTGATGATACTTGTACTGATTTGTTTACTGCTAATTTTCCATCATTGTCTGATTTTGATGATGTTTGTATTGACACTAAAATTTGCTCTGTTTGTGCTGAAATTGAGGTTATCTTGCAAGTTGATATTCTTACTGCAGATGAGGTTGCAAATGAAGTTGTTCATGTAGATGAAGCTATCGACACCACGACTGCCTGGAACAAACCATCCATCGAGAAACCACCCTCCTTAGAGCTGAAACCACTTCCTAATAATTTATTTGAATTTGTGCAGGAAGAGAAATCTTTGCAGGAACATAAGAAGGGCATTGGATGGACCTTGGTTAGCATTCTTGAGTTTAGGCAGCCCCAAAAACAATTTAATTGGATGGACCACACTTCCACTTTTCTAGGATTATTTTTTGATCCCGGAATACAAAGCGAAAGCGAGAGCTCTGATAATAAATTCAAAATTCACTGCATAAAAGAGAGCCCCACATTGATGGAAGAGGAAAGCGTAAAAGATCTATCTTTAGGAAAGGTTGCTTATGTGATCACCTATCCACCTTGACTACTCAAGTGTGTTCTTTCCGTTCTCTCAACTTTAATAGTTAGGTCATTTCATTGAGGACAATTCTTGTTTTAAGTGTGGGGGAATGAATCATTTATTTTCTTTGTTTTTGTTTTGTTTGTTTTATTTTGTTTTGTTTTGTTTTGTTTTAGAAACACTAGGCATTTTTTTTGAAAGTTTTAAGCCATAGATTAATTTGAGGTTAGTTGTGGAGACTTAGGAAAAGTTCACAAGATCGATATCGTTTTAACACCTTAAGTCTCCTGAATATGGAAATCATTTTGAATACTTGTTATGACATAGCCTTGAGTTCTAATCTTTTAATAGCTCTTGAGTAGTTTATCTTAGCAGTCAACACCATCTCACACACGCTCTACATAAGGAAACCGATGAAAAGAAGTGAGTGATCCAAGTTTTCATTAAAAATAAAATAGGGAATGTACCTTCTAAGTTTGGTGACCGTCACCCGGTCATTTAACCCAACGACTGTAGAACTTACCAAAACATGATAATAAGACTCGTTGCTAGTTGGCTTAGAGGTATCTGGTGCTGAACTTGGTAGGGCAGATTACGGTCGAATCCCCTGCAACTATAATTGGGTAAGCAAGGGGTTATGCCACTTAATTACCAGAACCCCATGCAAAAAGGATCAGAGTCACTAACCGGTCGCCTTACTATGAGTCTGTAGAGATAACGGGCTTAATGTGATTGCGGTAGAATGAAAGAGAGCAAAAAGGAGGATGAGTAAGTTAGGCTTAAGCATAATAACATGATTCTGATGGGTTTATATAGGACGGAGGATTATGACTGCACAATTGCGGATTTGTGTTCTCACGATCTCCTTAGTGTGCAAGATTAGTACCTATCGATGCTATCATAACCGAAGAAGAGTTTGTAGCCTAGAATAAGTATCTGAATGTTGTTGTGGTTCTTGAGTTTTGATTTCTATTTTGCTCGGAGTGCAAAAGTTCAAGTGTGGGGGAATTTGATCAGTGCATTTTAATGCACATTCTCTTATGTTTTTACTTAGGCATTCCTACAGTTTATTTGAGTGTTTTTACTATTTTAATGTGTTTTCATATTTAAGTTTGTTTCTACCTTTATTTTATTTTCGCAGCTTATTTTCAGCATTAACACTTATTTGATACCTTTCACTGCGCAGATCATAACTTGAGCTACGAGATGCCGTTTTGCGTGTTCTACCAGTTGATGGAAAGCTAAGATAGAGAGCTACAAGTTTTATGTAGAAGCCAAGATCTGATTAAGAGTGAAATATGGTCAAATAAGTCATTGAAGTCAGAACCCAAATTCTAACTTTAGAATATAATTTGTTTCGGGTCGTTTTATGGGCCTGGTTTATGTTTCCGACCCAGTTTTAGTTAGTAGTGAAAAACCTTATTTGGTTTATAAGGTTTTCAGCTGTGCTACTCTTCAAAACCTTCTTTTCACGATTTTTCTTTTGCTTTTGTACGATTGTAGTGGAGAACTAATCCCCGAAGGCAAATCCTGCTGTTTACGGGTTCCATCACTTTGAGGTTATTCTAATACCAATTTAATTTGATTTATGTTCAATTCTTTTCTATGAAGTCATTTGCTTAATTTGATTGCAATCATTTGCTTAATTCGATTGTGTTCATAGGATAGAATTGATTAAATTTGATTGTATGCATGTTCCTAAATTTAATTGCGTGTTATCGTTTGCTTAATTCGTTAACTCGTCATATTCTTAACAGTTTGCTTAATTCGGTAAACAGGAACATAATTCATTTGATTTTGATAAGCGCTTGTCTAATTGATCTCATAATTGAATAACATCGAAGCCGTTGGGGATTGGTGTTATAATAGCCGATGATAAGTCGAAATCCGAATCAGTAGGATTAGTCGTTTTAGCTTATTTGATAATCACTTATTTTAATCACTTTTTCTCTTGTTTTATAAATTGAAACTTAAAACCCCCATAAACCGTTACTATAGTTGGTTAAATTCAGTACAAGAATCGTTGTGAGAATGACATCTGAGTGTCGCTTCCCTTTTCTACTTTTTCAAAAATACCCGTTTTTGATCTGTGCGCGACAACAGTTCAAAGATTCACTTTTTAATCCCCTTAGCAGAGTTAAGGCAAATGTTATCCCTTTCGGAGGTTGATATCCCATAAGAGCTTTGCTTTACATCTTCCTCAACAAGTCTTCATCCTTATGCAACATATTCTATGAGGACTTTTCTTTTTTCCAATCAGAGCTTTGAAAATATGTGTTGTATGATTCCTCCAAGTGGAGTTCATATGTATTTTTCTTATCCCCAGGAAGAGTTGGGAAGATTTGGATTATTGTGTTTCCCTAACAGATTTTTCCATCCTCCAACAGAGTTCATATTGTTATCCCCTCAGTGGTTTATTGGTAATAAAGGATTCAACTTTGTGGTTCTTCCCCAAACAGTATCCCTCTCTCTCCAGAGATATGCACCTTGTAGCAAGATTTTGTTCTTTTGATGGCTCTTATATCTCCAGTTGAAATTCCTAGCGATTTATATTTCAGCAGTATTGATATTTACCCGAGTATTCGATTGTACTATTGTCATACCCCGATTTTGACCTGCCATTTTTAAAATTTTCATTCATCAGACTTTATTTCCACATTGCATCATCCGCATAGCATAACATGCCTTTCATCATGCATACTGCCTAAAATGTCAGCCAGGATAAACTTGTCGGATTTCCGAGTTGTTTATTTTGCACTGATCATTTTGGTGCATTCATTTTAATTTTTCGACTATTTTTTTGGTCTCATTTTAATCAGTCAGAGCCTTTTTACCGGTCCAGATTTATTTTAAAATTTGCCAAACGCTATATTTTTTACCGGTTCAGATTTATATTTGGGTTAACTATCTTTTTATTATCAATTCCGTTAAATAATTTTGTTTTGTTTCTTGTTTATATTTTTGTTATATTTTGTTAATTATTTTTTGTTGATTATGTTGTTGCTAATTTTTATTAATAGTGTTAATTAGTATTTTGTTAATATTATTTTGTTAATGTTGTTTTGTTGATAACTTTTACTAATAATCTTGTTAATTATTTTTTGTAGAAAAATCTTTGTTAAATATTTTATTAGATATTTTTGTTAATTATTTTTATTAGATATTTTGTTAATTATCTTTATTAGATATTTTGTTAAATATTATGTTTCTTCCTCATTTTTTTAATTACATTTTGGTTATCACTTTGTTTAGATTTATTTCTTGATTTATTTTTCTTTTCTATATTTCGTTTCACTTCTATTTTCATTTCCATTTTATCTTTGGTCAATGAAGTCTTTAAAATTGCTAATGTCAGTTGTTGAGGTTGTTTAACCTTCATTATTTCAAATCTGTAGTGAATGATCATTGAGATCATTTTCTATACTTTGGGATTGTGATAGGTTACCTTCGATTAATCGATAAAAGTTTATGATTAAGATGAGACCGTCCTCTTTTTCTTTTCGTGTGACACGATTTTTTGAGAATGATCTACATATCATTTCTCTATCGTGTTTCAGCACAAACATTAGTTGAACAACCTCCTATAGCATAATCTTCCTCATAGATCGTGCTATGATGGTTTAGTTCTAAAGTGGACCCGATTCATCCGATTAATGACGATTACTAATTAACCACTAACTTTAATTTCCGCTCATTATACTCTTGCTTTATCTTTCTGTCAATATATTACTGTCTATATATTATTGTTCATATTACTGTTCATATTATTATTGTCCATATTCATATCATATTATCATTGTTCATATCTTGTCATATTATTCATGTCTTGTTCATCCTATTCGAAAACATCAAAACACAATAAAATTATCGAAACCCTAAAAAAATTTCAATTGGTGGACTGTGGTTACTATCCCGAGCATTGAAGTTTAGACTCTGTATGAAAACCCTAACATAGAGATTTTTGAGCTCTTGTTCATTGCTTAGTTTAGGACACCTCGCACACACGCGACTTCCTCTTGGGCTACCTTACAATGACCCCATTTATTTCTCGCACTCTCGTGTACTTTACATATATCCCTCTCCCCATTACAATGTAATAGTCTAGTTCTTTTTGCTTTTTACGCTTGTTTGCTTGCTTGTTAAGAAAGATAAAATGAAATTGGTTAGAACACCATTTCAAAATAAAGGACAAATAAGGTTTGATCCAACGCCAAGTCATTTTTCAAAACTCATTAACTTGGTTTACACCTTAGGGTTTCTCCTCTCTCCTCATTTTCACTCCTCTTATCCCTTCCATTAAACCCCACACTACTCACTGTAACACCCTTTTCTACCCCACAAATACACATGGCAAAATACACAATTATCAGAGTAAAAATCACCTCAGAAGGGTGCACATTTTCTCAATAAACTCAAAATAAAACATTTGCTCCGTAAACACGGGTTTTCCTCAAAATATTCAAAAGCCATCAAATTAGCAGTGGAACCACCATAACCACAATAATCCAAAATCAAAAGGGTTTCTAATAAAAACCATAATCATTCAAAAATAACAACAAAATAACAACTCAACATGGTTCGACTCAACGACCCAACCCGATGTTACAATATCAGAGCAAGACCCTCTACATCGACCAAAAGCAAAATAAACTCCAAAAGTCCTCGAAGGCATCCACAACTAAGCCTGATCATCTGCACGTTACCCACGTGGAGGCAACATTCAAACAGGCAAGGTGAGTAATCATAATTTATTATAATCAATATAAAAACAAGATGTGCATAAAATGGCGTCATTATCATATACAACATCATCAGGGTCATCACAAAGGAAAACATCAAAAATCACGATATCATAATTCACATCAATGCCAAATAAACGCAATGCACAACAAGACTCATACATGTGGTACCAATTCATCAAAGTCGGTGGACACTAGGCCATCACCCTCCAAAGATCCCTGTCATTAGGATCGATTCTACACAAGAACCGGAGCACGTCAAAATTTACCTCACATCTGCACAATGGGATTGAAGCCACAATAGAGCGAAGTCTGGAATGCTATGAATGCATGATACACAACGTCAATATCATCATCATCAATAAGAGTCATTACGTGCATCATCATTCATCAAAATCTCATGTTAATCATATCATTATTCATTCATCAAAACATCATGAATCATCATCTCATAAACATCAATATACTCATGGTAATTCATCAAAATAATCATAGCTCCAAAACATCAAAACAACACAAGAATCATAAAACAAATTCGCGAACAGTAGGCGTTCGCTACAAAGTTCGCTTTGCGAACTTGTTCGCTTTGGTGTTCGCTTAGCGAGCTGCCAGCGAACCCCAAAATCGCATACAAAAACCAGAGGAATCCTCATTCTGTCTCTCCCTCGCTACCTCTATTCGCCTAGCGAAGTTATTCACTGGGAAGTTTGTTTTGCGAACTTTAAATCATAATTAAAGTTTCATCCTAGTATCTCGAACAACGTCATTGCGCATTCGCTGCGCTGTTCGCCCAGCGAGTCTGGGGCGAGTATTCGCTTTGCGAAGGATTCCTTCGCTTTGCGAGGTCGCGATTTCCTGCAATCGCTACTACGCACCAGTAGCACATCAAACCCCAAAAACCTTACAGGTTCAACCTCATTTACCCCAAAAATACCCCCAAAACATCCCTAAGGCATTAAGGCAACAAGGACACAAAACCTACGACTATTAGGCCGATTTATTACACTATCCTAAGCTTCAATTTCACATAAACCTTCACAAACCCAATTACCTTTATAACTTCCATAAATCCCTTTCCCTACGAGGTTAAAACAACATCAACAGAGAAATTAGCCTCGAAGGCCTACTTTTATCCGATTCAATCTAACCCTTCATATTCATCATCAATCCACAAAAACAACATCTAAATCATCAATTTACTCATAAACCCACAAACCCACATAAACCTCAAAAATCAGCTTTAAGCACATCGAATTCCTATATCGAAAACAATGAAAGGCAATACTCCCCATACCTTAGATTGTCGATTCCAAGTTTTCTTTCTTTAGTTCTTGAAAACCTTCTCGAATCCGAGGCTTTTCCCTCTTTCCTCAGAGCTCTGGCCTTTTTCCTTCTTTTCACGGTCTAACAAAAATGAATCATATTCCTCTCCTTTTTGTTAAACCTAACCCTTGAGCTTCTAAAATGGACATTCCCAATATTACCCTCACTAACTCCTCCTTAAAAGTCCAATTTACCCTTCTAATATTATTTAAATAAATAATACTACAATATATTCCATATTATATACTATTATTTAAATAAATAACCAAAACTCCACAAAATACCAACATCACCACAAACCACCAAAATTCACTAAAAATCATGAATATTATATTTAAATAAATTAAATAAATATTCTTACAAATTTTGGGGTGTTACAACTCTCCCCCACTTAAAGAATTTTCGCCCTCAAAAATTACCTCAAGGAAATAGAGTCGGATACGACTCCCTCATCTGATCTTCACGTTCCCAAGTCCAACTTTCGCTAGCTGGTCCACTCCACAACACCTTCACCAAAGTTATGTCTTTACCCCGCAGTTGCTTCATCTCTCGACCATCAATCCGCACCGGTAATGCTTCCACTGTCAGGTTATCCTTCATTTGTACATCATCCATCTAAATCACATGCGAAGGATCCGGAATGTACTTCCTCAACTGAGACACATGGAACACGTCATGTAAATTCGCAAGTGACAGCGGTAAAGCAATTGGATAGGCTACCTCTCCTATCCTCTACAGGATTTGATATGGACCAACAAAACATTGAGTGAGCTTTCTAGACTTCAAAGCTCGACCCACACCAGTCACTGGCGTCACCCTCTAAAACACGTGATCTCCCTCTTGGAATTCCAGTGTCTTCCTTCTCTTATCGTGGTAGCTCTTCTGGCGACTCTGCGATGCTCTCATTATTTCTTGGATCATCTTAACCTTCTCAGTCGTCTCTTACACAATCTCAGGTCCGAGTACATCACTCTCGCCTGACTCATACCAACACAAAGGAGTCCTACATCTTCTCCCATACAAAGCTTCATAGGGCGCCATTCTAATACTAGCATGGAAACTATTATTGTATGTGAACTCAATCAGCGGCAAATGGCTATCCCAAGCTCCCCCGTGATCTAACACACAAGCCTTCAACAAATCCTCTAAGGATTTGATAGTTCTTTCTGTCTGACCGTCTGTCTGCGGATGATAGGCAGAACTCATCCTCAACTTAGTATCCAAAGCATCTTATAAACTCTTCCAGAACCTAGATGTAAATCACGGATCTCTATCCGACACAATAGTCGAAGGTATCCTATGCAACTTCACAATCTCTTCGATGTACATCTCGGCTAACTTTTGCATAGAATGATTAATCTTCATCGGCAAGAAATGAGCCGATTTAGTTAATCTATCCACGATCACCCAAATTAAATCATTCCATTTTGCCGTCCTCGACAACCTGTTGAAAAGTATTTTGGGGGTGTTTTATCGTATCCACAGAGATTGTGTATATTGCCGCTGTTCGATAGTCAAAAGCGTTTCAAACTTTATAGTAACAAAGGGTTTGGTTTTTCGTTTCAAATTGTTTGCATAAAATTTAGAATTCAACGGTAAAAAGATTTGGTTTTAAAGATTTGTAAAAACATGCCAAGACTAGTGTTCGATAATCTGTTTCGTACGTATCAACTCGATAAAGTGTGTGAACTCGTTAACAATAAATATAGCCACATATCCTCTCAACAAGTTTCTCTCGAACACTTGTTGTGAGATTTATCATATTGATTCTTTGATGATCTCTCACTCAAACTACCAATATGATAACATTCAAGTTCAATATTTATGAACATCAACTTTCAAAACTATCTCTAGCCTTATGGTTATTGATGGATTGAAACTTAGGTCAAATTTAATACATTTCTCTCGAACATGAATTAAAACAAAATATAAACCATGTAAACAAAGCTTTTCTTCTATATTTATCATCAACAAAGTTCACAAACTTACAATCAAG
This sequence comes from Lathyrus tuberosus, assembly GCA_022829125.1. NCBI lineage: Eukaryota > Viridiplantae > Streptophyta > Magnoliopsida > Fabales > Fabaceae > Lathyrus > Lathyrus tuberosus. Next base: position 6,112,299 of record JALAZF010000327.1, on the reverse strand, counting down.
ATCAATACATACAAAATGATGGATTACCTACCACTAATCTTTGTTAGACGATGGTTATGGATCTAGAAGGGGGGTTGAATAGATCCCTTGAGTTTTACACGCAAATGGACTACAAAATTCTGTTTTAAAAAATTTGCTTAACGGAAGCTACCACTGGATAGAACGTCTACAACGAACCTTCTACCGAAAGGATCGGATATGCGCGAATATATTATGGATGAGTACGAAAGAGAAAAATTCAGTTTTGAATATTACACTTATAAACGCAGACAACAAATTATCACTTACTTGATGTTTATACCGATCTAATGAGGTTAATTGATAAGCAATTTAAAGCAATGTGTTCGAATTTTGCTTGGAAATAAATTATCAAACACGTAGTGTGTGTAAACACACTATGTGCAGAATTTATATGGAGAATAATGTTCAGCTACTCCAAAACACAATTCAATGAATTGTATCGATTTAACAAAACAGTTTATCAGCATACAATTATTCTACGACAGAAATTACGATAGTTTGCTACGTCACAAAATCGAACAATACTGAAATGTAAAAGAGTTAAGGGAAAGAGAGAGAACACCCGAGATTTGATTAGGCAGTTCCCCAATCGTCCTCGCTTTGGGTACGTCTGCCCCCAATTCCGCAAAAGGAATTGAGATATATATATGTAGTTGTTGCAATTTGTTTATTACAAGAGAAAACTATGAGCATTCAAACCCCGAACGTCTTCGATCTTTGATGCAGAATTTTCTCTTCCCTTGATTCAAGATGAATCAAGTGCTCCGAATATGGATGATTCAATTACCGTCCTACGCTACTAAACCGAAAGAAAACTCCGTTCTTCAGTTACCTTCACTCGGTCAATTGAAATCTTCCAAGAATTCGAACCCAAACCTTCTTCTAAGATCCTCGGATTACAGCTACTAAACCGAAACAGTTGCGCCAATTTCCGGTTACCTTCGCCCAGCTGAATCCCTGTAGAAAAAACAGTTTGTACAAAAACCCCCATTCAAGAAACACCTGCCAAACTCTCGACCCAGAAGATGAAGATCACACTTCCTAAATTCTGAACGTTATCACTTCGATCAATGGGCGACACAAACAAAAATGATTATGTGTGATTGTTTGTTTACACAATGAAGAAGATGAAGAGAGAACTGACATATATTTTTCACGTTTCTTGTTATGTTAAAAAATGAAGACCCAAAACTATTTATATCAAAAAATATGACCAAAAGAAATAACAGGAAAAAACAGAAACGAAATTAAGTGAAAAAGTGCAAAAAACAAAGTCATGCGTCGACCTCTGGAGTCTATGCGTCGACGCATAGAATGGAAATTTTGAGTTCTCAGGTTTATGCGCTTACCCGTGACTTCTGGGGGTCAGCGCATGATTTCTGAGGCCAGCGCATAATTTCTGAGGTCAGCGCATGAAGGCAAATTTTTCAAGAAATTTCATTTTTTGAATTGTTTTCACCAGACCAAAGTCAAACATACATGCTAGACACTACTAAATCACTTGTGGACCTTTATTTTTGGGTAGAACAAGATCCTATGCATCTAGACACATGACCAATAACGATAAGACGCTATATGCCTGACACGTGAAGTGATACCGCTCAAATTACAATCTAATGCGTTTGTTGACATCATTAAAACAAGATAGCTAGAAGGATATCCCTCACATACTCCCCCTTTTTGATGATGGCAACACTTCCTTGATTGTCACGAGAGATGTAATTTGAGATGATCAATGCTCCCCCTGTCTTTAACATCCGGTTAAATGTTTTTGTAGGTAGCTTGTATTCTTCTCCCCCTTTGACAACATCAAAAAGACGAGAAGACAGTGGTAAAAAGAGTATATGAAAATATGTAGTGGATCATCAAATATTTGCAACAACAAAACAGTTACCAGCATCCACATATGATACCGCTAATGTAAACAAGTAATGATTAAATACGGAACAATGGCAATAAAACAAAACATTCACTTCATAAATGTTGAAACATAACAGGAAAGTTTAGCACATGTGAAAATAACAGAAAGCAAACAACAAAACACAAATTCATGCACAACTAAACATGATGCCCTAAGGTTTATGGTCTCCTCCCCCTAAACGAATAACCTCGTCCCCTATGGTATTGACTTGGTGGTGGAAATTCCTTGAGTTGAAGGTTGAGGTCAATCAAGGTGCTATTGAGGTTACCAAGGCTGTTGGCCAAGTTTTGATTTTGCTGAGTCAGATTGGCATCCATTTGATTGAACCTAGTCATAGCTGCATTTGCGAAATTGTTGAAGTTGGTGGCATGAGACGATATTTGGTTAGACAGGTTTGTGAGCTGTTCCTGCTGAGTCAGGTATCGAGTTTCCTACTGCGCTTGAAATTCTTGATGTTGCAGAGACAACTCAGTCAGCCTTGCCAAAATTTCATCATTGGATTGTTGATCATGCTGAGACGGTGGAGTTGGAGGAGCAAAATTTTCTGGAAGCTGCCATTCAGAGCCAGCATCATAGGATGGAGGAATATACACAGCACTAAGGTTGGTCCAGCAGTTTTGTTGCCACTGACCTCATCCTTGATTGTCATAGGTTTCTTCCGGTTGATATCCCATCCATGCCTCATTGTCTTCTTGATTGTCTTCTTCTTCCGGTTGATTGTCTTGCATAACAACATCTTCCTGCATTACCACATTTTCATCATTACCAACTTGAGATGCATTATCTTGACTGCCTTCATCCTCACTTGCTTCAAGATGAACAGGTTCAGGATGAGTAGCTCTTTGTCGATGAATGAACCTTCGCTCACGTGACTGCCAATGGTAACCCATCATGGACAAGGTTCTGGCCAGAAACTGTTGTTCAGCAGTAATGTGAATATGACAAATCTGTGGAATAGGAATGTCAAAATGATTCAAAAAATTCACCACAGCAGATGCATAGCCAAGTGCTAGAAACTTGTTGGAGCTGCGAGTTGTGAACATCCTAGAAGCAAAGTAGTAAGGCCAGTTAATTTTGATCTTTTCCCTCAGGATATAGATAAGATGCACCTCCGCTTGTTCAACTCTTGAGTAGCCTCCTTTCTTAGGCCTCAAGATGCGAGAAACGATCCACTGAAAAATACGTTCTTTAAATTTCAAATGACCGGTGGTGACACTCTTAGGAAATGCTTCACTTGCCACAAACTCAGCTGGATATGGTTCCCTCAACATAGAATTCAAAGCAGTTTTGAATGCATAGTCTTTAACAAAGGTTTTATCAGTAACCTTTGGGAGACTGTCATCAGTATTCAAAACAAACAATGTAGACCATACATCGTTTGTCACCTGATATTCTGCATTATTTATAGAGAACTTAAATTCAGGCCCACGAAATTTTCCCTTTATCCCACAGTAGAACAATCTAGTCAAGTCTTCACTGTACTTGTCATCACACTCAACAAATTCATTCATATTTTGAAAGTTTATGAGTTCAGAAATTTCAGGAATGTGAAAATCTTGACCCATCAAAGGATAAAATCCATGTTGTCTTATAACAGCCCGGTTAGAGAATAATTCTACAAAAGGAGTGGCTAGCCTCTCAGAAATTAAAGATTCAAAAGTTACCCGGTGTGAGGATGTTCCTCTTGTTTGTGCTTGTTGTGAAGTGGATCCTCTTCCTCCTCTTGTACCAGCATTTCTTCTGGAAGCCATTGTTGAAGAAGATGTTGAAGGAAGATTATCACACTTGATTGTTGCTGAGATAGTAGAGAAGATGTGTGAAATCCTTTGAATACCTTGCAGTAGATATATAGAGAATTTTCTCTTGGTGTTCCCTTCCCCTTTTTCTAATTTATTAGGGTTTTGATGAGGGTTTAGTGGGAATTAATTGAGATTGATGAGGTTTAAAGGAGTAAAATAGGGAGAGATTGACCACATAAACTAATTAGATGACATGCAATAATTATAGATTAATGTGCAATGAAAAAATATAGGGAAAGTAAACATTGTAGGTCGGCGCACGCAACCCAGTGGAGAAAAAAATCTGAACGATTCCTTCATGCGTCGACCTGTGAATCTGTGCGTCAGCTCATGATTCATGAAAATTTTGAAAATAACTTGAACATGTGGCTATGCGCTAACCCGAAAGTTTAATAGGTCAGCGCATGAATCTATGCGTCGACGCATGAACTTGTAAAAATGAAAATTTTTGCAAAATTCTTGTTCCAAGCAGATAAAAACACATATACACATAGAACCAAACATTCACATGAATGATAAGTGCTCAAAATAAAATAAACATCAAGATTAGAGTAAGTACCAAGGCACAAAATGTTGATAAACCTCTATAAGTTGGAATGATATTACCTTGAACATCATGACGGTGAGATCCCTCACATATGGATGAATTTCTCTTTGCATGGTTAGTTAAAGATATGAACAAGCATATATATATATATATATATATATATATATATATATATATATATATATATATATATATATATATATATATATATATGTGTGAAGATCATAATTCTAAAAGATGTTATGCACGATCCGAGATATCGAGAATGCCAAGTTCCCTACGGATGTGAAAGAAAGGCTCTGTAGCTAATGGTTTTGTGAAAATGTCAGCAAGTTGATTCTTAGTGTCAACATGCTAAAAAATAACATCACCTTTCTCTACATGATCCCTAAGAAAATGATGGCGTATTTTGATATGCTTGGTGCGTGAATGTAGTACAGGGTTCTTAGTTAGATTAACCGCACTAGTGTTATCGCACAAAATTGGAATACGTTCAAGTTTTAAGTTGAAATCAAGTAATTGTTATTTAAGCCATAGGACTTGAGCACAACAACTATCGGCGGCAACGTATTCCGCCTCGGCTGTTGACAGAGCAACGGAAACCTGTTTCTTGCTGTGCCAACTCACCAAGGAATTTGCAAAAAAGTGACACGTGCCACTAGTACTTTTCCTATCCAACTTGCACCCGGCAAAGTCGGAGTCAGAGTAACCAACTAAGGAATAAACACTTCCTTTGGAATACCACAACCCATACTTTGGAGTACCAGAGAGGTATCGAAGTATGCGCTTAACTACCTTCAGGTGGGATTCCTTGGGATGTGCCTGATACCTCGCACACATGCATACACTAAACATTATATCGGGACGTGTTGCGGTAAGATAAAGGAGAGACCCTATCATACCTCGGTACTTTTTACCTCAACATCCTTACCCTTTTCGTCACGATCGAGATTAGCACTTGTAGGCATAGGAGTATCTATTGCTTTGCAGTTCAGCATATCAAAACGTTTTAGTAACTCAAGACAATATTTCGTTTGACTCACGAATGTGCCCTCTTCAAGTTGTTTGATTTGCAATCCGAGGAAATAGTTTAGCTCCCCCATCATGCTCATTTCAAACTCCCCCTGCATCAAACTAGAAAACTCCTTGACCAAGGTCATGTTAGTAGACCCAAATATAATATCGTCAACATAAATTTGTACCAAAATTAAGTGTTTTCCTTGACGTTTAATAAAGAGGGTTGTGTCAACCTTTCCTCTTGAATACCCTTGATCAAGTAGAAATTTGCTTAGACGTTCATACCAAGCCCTAGGGGCCTGTTTAAGTCCGTACAAAGCTCGCTTAAGTTTATAGACATGATCAGGATATTCGTGTGATTCAAAACCTAGAGGTTGGGCTACATAAACCTCTTCATTTATATATCCGTTAAGGAATGCACTTTTGACATCCATTTGGAATAGCTTAAAGTTCTTTGTGCAAGCGTAGGCAAGTAGAAGACGTATGGCCTCGAGTCGGGCAACCGACGCATAAGTTTCCTCATAGTCGATTCTTTCCTCTTGGTTATAGCCTTGCGCTACAAGCCTAGCTTTGTTACGCGTTATTACTCCATTTTCATCAAGTTTATTCCTAAACACCCATCGGGTGCCTATTACTCGATGATCTAGCGGAGGGGGGACAAGGTCCCAAACCTCATTTCTCCAGAATTGATTTAGTTCATCTTGCATTGATAGATACTAATGCTCATCGAGTAACGCTTCCTTAGAGTTTTTAGGTTCAACTTGGGAAACAAAAGCAGAGTAATAACAAAAGTTAATAAGTTTAGAGCGAGTAGTTACTCCCTTAGAGATATCACCGAGAATGTTGTCAATTGGATGGTCTTTTGAAGACTTCCAAGCTAGAGGAAGTTCATCTTCCTTAGCATGATGATCATCCTCACTTTTCACTGGTTAGTGATCCTTTTCCTCCTCAATACGCACTGCTTCAGGCTGATCAATTCCCTTATCAGTGTCCTTGAGTATGTCTTCAGTAGGTACACCTGCACCATGAAAAGAACTACCTTCTCCGACATTTCTCGGATAAGACTCGTCAAAAGTAACATGAACTGACTCTTCAACTACACGTAACCTTTTATTATAGATTCTATAAGCTTTACTTGACTGAGAGTATCCAAGAAAAATACCCTCGTCAGCCTTGGCATCAAATTTGCCGAGAGTCTCTTTTCCATTATTTAACACAAAGCATTTGCAACCAAATACATGAAGGTGAGAGATGTTTGGCTTATGCCCTTTTAAAAGCTCATACGGTGTCTTGTTTAGAATAGGTCGGATGAGCACCCTATTCAAAACATAACAAGTCGTACTTATGGCGTCGACCCAAAAGTATTTTGGTAATCCACTATCATTGATCATAGTCCTTCCAAGTTCTTCCAAAACTCTATTTTTACGTTCCACTACCCCATTTTGTTGAGGGGTACGTGGTGCGGAAAAATTATGATCAATTCCATTGGAATCACAAAATGCTTCAAATAAATGATTTTCAAACTCACGCCCATGGTCACTTCTGATTGACCCAATGTTTGTGTTTAACTTGTTTTGAGATAACTTAGCAAATCGTTCAAAGGCTGAAAAGGTATCACTCTTATTTGCTAAGAAAATTGTCCAGTAAAACCTAGAAAAATCATCGACTATAACAAATCCATAGTAGTTACCACCTAGGCTTTTAACCCTAGATGTTCCAAAGAGATCCATATGGAGGAGCTCAAGGGGTCTCATAGTTGAAACAATGTTTTTAGATTTAAAAGAGATCCTTGTTTGCTTCCCCATTTGGCACGCATCGCAAAGATGATCCTTTGTAAATTTAATTTTGGGCAAACCGATGACTAGGTCTTTAGAGACAATTTTGTTAAGCAAATCAAAGTTGATATGAGCCAGGCGTCTATGCCACAACCATGAATCTTCATTCATAGTGACTAAACACTTGTCTCCATCCAATGATACCTCGTTTAAGTCTAGCATATAGACGTTATTCACCCTCAAGCCCTTAAACACATTCTTTTTATCGCTATCTTCAACTACGCAACAATCCTTTGAAAAAGAGACTTTATAATTTTTGTCACATAGTTGACTAATGCTTAAAAGGTTGTGTCTAAGGCCCTCCACAAGAAGTACATCAGAGATAGTAGTAGATAAGGGGTTACCTATACTACCTTTGTCGAGAATTTATCCCTTGTTGTTATCTTCGTAGGTGATAAACCCCTTTTTCTTCGCCACAAAGTCGATGAAAAGAGATATGTCTCCGGCCATATGTCTTGAGCAGCCACTATCTAGAACCCATCTTCCTTCGGTAGTCTCAAGACTTTGTACCTACAAAAAAATCAAGGGAGAGTAGGTACCTAATTCTCATTGGGTCCTTTATGGTGAGTGAAACCAAAATTGCCTTTGGGCAACCATTAATAAATGCCCTTTGGAACAAGAAATCTCTGAAAGCGGCACTTAGCAATAGTATGACCGGGCTTACAACAATATAAGCAATCACGATTAGTTTGGAGTTTACCTTTTCTACCACTATCTCGAATCACATACGTGTATTGTTGATAAGGATTATTCATTGTTTCACGATAATGTGATCGATCAATAGCAAACGTAATCTTAGGCTTGAGAGCCTTGTCTAACTTGGCTTTGAGGGTTCTCACCTCTCTTTGCCAAATGTGACAAGTACCACAGCCCCCAAGGTCAAACCATGTATATTTATTCTCATTGATCTTAGTTTTTGATACATTCACCATGGAGTTTTTAAGATCTTCCAATTCCTTTTGGGAATCGGAAACCTTTTTCTCCAAATAGGAAAAAATCTTTTTATTCGAAGCTAAGCGTTGAAATGCTTCCTTAGCTTCGTGGTGTAATGTATCAAAAGCTCTTTTTAATTCAGCATGAGACATATTTTGACAATTTTCATATTTAGAGTGTTTTACCTATTTTCCTTTGTTGTGACGTGCCATGAGACAAAGGTTGACGGATTCACTTTCGTCACTTGAGGAGTCATCTTTCTCCGACTCGCTATCGCTTTCCCAAGCGATGTATGCTCGTCGAGACTTGTTGGACTTTTTGTTTGAGCGACTCTTGTCATTATCCTTATCTTTGTCTTTCTTTAGGGATGGACAGTCCGGCTTGTAGTGCCCGGATTTTCCACAGTTGTAGCATGTCCCTTTTACCTTGCCATTTTTATTTCCTTCACTTCTAGATTGCTTCCGGAACTTGACAAGATTTCTGTCCGAGTGCTGAATATCATTCTTACGAATATATCTATTGTATCTTTTCAAAAATAAGCTCATATCATCACCGGATTCTTCATCTTTGTCATTTTTGGCTTCATCATCACTTAGCTCTTGATGTGTGGACTTTGAACAAGAAGCCTTAAGAGCTATCGACTTCTTCTCCGTATATTTTGCCTTCTCTTTCTTTATACTCTTCTCATGTTTATCCAAGCTAATGAGCACTTGCTCATGCTCATCGAGTTTACCAAAGAGTGTTGTGAGGTCTAGAGTAGCAAGATCATTGGCCTCCTTGATAGCGGTAACCTTCGGTTGCCATTCCCTGCTAAGACACCTCAGAATTTTATTAGTAGAAACCTCATTTGGAATTGGTTTACCAAGAACATGCAATTTGTTGATAATGTGAGTGAATCGTTTTTGCATATCCGCAATGGTTTCCCCTTGCTTCATGTAAAACAAATCAAACTCTTGCGTTAGTGTATTCATACGAGCCAATTTAACATCATTAGTGCCTTCGTGGGCTACTTGTAAGGCATCCCACATAGCTTTGGTTGTTTCACAATAGGAGACTCGATAATACTCATCAACTCCCAAAGAGGAAATGATCATATTACGAGCCTTCCAATCATAACTGTACTTTTTCTCGTCCTCCTCAGTCCATTGGTCTTCGGTTTTAGGAATGACAACCCCTTCCACGTAAGTCATAGTGATTGCCATGGGACCGTTTAAAATAACGTTCCAAACCTTCCAATCTAAGGAGTTAATATGAACGCGCATACAATCCTTCCAGTAGCTGTAGTTTTCACCTGTAAAAACCGGAGCTCTATTATAAGCCCCCTTAGGTTCGTTCGCCATGATCCAAGAAGTTTTACCGAAGCACCAGAATAAACCGGAGCTCGTGATACCACTTGTTAGACGATGGCTATGGATCTAGAAGGGGGGTTGAATAGATCCCTTGAGTTTTACACGCAAATGGACTACAAAATTCTGTTTTAAAAAATTTGCTTAACGGAAGCTACCACTGGATAGAACGTCTACAATGAACCTTCTACCGAAAGGATCAGATATGCGTGAATATATTATGGATGAGTACGAAAGAGAAAAATTCAGTTCTGAATATTACACTTATAAACGCAGACAACAAATTATCACTTGCTTGATGTTTATACCGATCCAATGAGGTTAATTGATAAGCAATTTAAAGCAATGTGTTCGAATTTTGCTTGGAAACAAATTATCAAACACGTAGTGTGCGTAAACACACTATGTGCAGAATTTATACGGAGAATAATGTGCAGCTGCTCCAAAACACAATTCAATGAATTGTATCGATTTAACAAAATAGTTTATCAGCGTACAATTATTCTACGACAGAAATTACGATAGTTTGCTACGTCACAAAATCGAACAATACTGAAATGTAAAAGAGTTAAGGGAAAGAGAGAGAACACCCGAGATTTGATTAGGCAGTTCCCCAATCATCCTCGCTTTGGGTACGTCTGCCCCCAATTCCTCAAAAGGAATTGAGATATATATATATATATATATATATATATATATATATGTAGTTGTTGCAATTTGTTTATTACAAGAGAAAACTATGAGCATTCAAACCCCGAACGTCTTCGATCTTTGATGCAGAATTTTCTCTTCCCTTGATTCAAGATGAATCAAGTGCTCAGAATATGGATGATTCAATTACCATCCCACGCTACTAAACCGAAAGAAAAATCCGTTCTTCAGTTACCTTCACTCGGTCAATTGAAATCTTCCAAGAATTCGAACCCAAACCTTCTTCTACGATCCTCTGATTACAGCTACTAAACCGAAACAGTTGCGCCAATTTCCGGTTACCTTCGCCCAGTTGAATCCCTGTAGAAAGAACAGTTTGTACAAAAACCCCCAAAATCTCCTCGATTCTTGGAGGACAAACCCAACTGGTTTGATTCAAGAAACACCTGCCAAACTCTCAACCCAGAAGATGAAGATCACACTTCCTAACTTCTGAACATTATCACTTCGATCAATGGGCGACACAAACAAAAATGATTATGTGTGATTGTTTGTTTACACAATGAAAAAGATGAAGATGAAGAGAGAACTGACATATATTTTTCACGTTTCTTGTTATGTTAAAAAATGAAGACCCAAAACTATTTATATCAAAAAATATGACCAAAAGAAATAACAGGAAATAACAGAAACGAAATTAAGTGAAAAAGTGCAAAAAAACAAAGTCATGCGTCGACCTCTGGAGTCTATGCGTCGACGCATAGAATGGCAATTTTGAGTTCTCAGGTTTATGCGCTTACCCGTGACTTCTGGGGGTCAGCGCATGATTTTTGAGGTCAGCGCATAATTTCTGAGGTTAGCGCATGAAGGCAAATTTTTCAAGAAATTTCATTTTTTGAATTGTTTTCACCAGACCAAAGTCAAACGTATATGCTAGACACTACTAAATCACTTGTGGACCTTTATTTTTGGGGAGAACAAGATCCTATGCATCTAGACACATGACCAATAACGATAAGACGCTATATGCCCGACACGTGAAGTGATACCGCTCAAATTACAATCTAATGCGTTTGTTGACATCATTAAAACAAGATAGCTAGAAGGATACCCCTCACAATCTTGACACAAGGATGTGTTTAGCTACACATAGTCATGGTAGCTTGCTTCACAAGTTTCGTGAGGGGATGAAAAAGCATCTGCGTCAAATAATCGAGATCGGATGCAAATCCAGCTTCTCTATGTGAAAAATATCTCTTAGATGAAGAAAACTCAGAAAACTATGTTTTGGTGTGAAAAGGTGAAGTTATGATCCCAAGAAAATGAAAAAATCTATTTATAATACACTTGGAGTCTGATGCATTTGCACTGCGAATGATCCATTCGCCTAGAAAATGAAGAAAATGGCACCTGAAGTGCCTTCTGATAACTAAACCGCCCTTGTTTGTCTGCATAAATTCGCAATGCGAACGTTTCATTCGCAAAGCGAACTATTCGCCAAAACATTCGCAAAGCAAATTTTGGGTCCTTTTGCTACTGCCATAGCCAAGGGTTCTTCGTCAGGACCTTCGTAAAGCGAGTGAAGCAGCGAACATTCGCTGGAGTTCGCAAAACGAACTTTGGTACCTTTTCCTACTGCCATATTCTGGAACCATTCACTGGAGACCTCGCTAGTTGTTCGTAAAGCGAACCTTCGCTAGCAAGTTTGCAAAGCGAACTTGCTGATGTTTTCCTCTGTTCTTTGGCTGCTTGCATCAATTCTTTGTGTCTTCTTTCTTTGATCAATTAGTGCCTTTTCCTGCACAATAGCACACATATTACAAGCACCAAAGGTATATAAACAATGTTTGAAGAACAACAACAATTCACTACTAAAATCCACAATTAAAACATGAACGTGTTGAAAAATGCCAAGTATCAAATACAAATATATAGCATGTTTGACATCTAACAAACTCTCCCCAACTAACTCTTTGTTTGTCCTCAAGCAAAGTATGCCTCTTATTGAAACAAAAGGATTTGCTCGAGCATTTGATTCAACCAAGAAAGGATAAACGACTCAAATAAAAAATAATTATAACAAAGCAACAATTACACAATCCTAGAATCGACAATGCAAAAGAACTTGATTCTTAAACAAATCTCAGACAATGTTTCAAGAGACAACTAAACCATCATGCTCATGTCACCTAACACTCCTCTTCGAAAAAGGATTGAAGGAAATTAACGCGTTTGCGACCGCGGGAGAATTTCGCTTGAATGACAAATGATACAAATACAAAGCAATTCATACAATATCTAATCGATCACATAAGAAATCATGGAAGCAAGAGATCACTAAGGGCTTTTAAGGTTGTAGCTTGGTCGGGTTAACAACAAAGGGATATTTCTAAAGGTCATTGAATCGAAGTTTCCGATGCAAAAGAACATTCACTATACAAGGTATTCACACACATCTCAATTTCATTCACCAAATTTACACCTTTATCACAAACCTTCTCAAACTTCCTTATGCACAATTATTGGTTTCTATTTTTCTGATTCAAGAAAGCATCCTTTTCTCTTTTTTTTTCACATTCATATTCACATTCTCTTTTTCTTTTCATGCTTGCTTGAAATTTTTCAAAAGTTTGAGCAATTTACCAATCTTCTTTTTCATTCTCCCCAACTTATTTTCAACTAAACCTTAAGTGAATGCTCCTTGCTTTTTAAGGCAAGGAAATCAATAAAACAAAGTTCCAAGGTTCAAGAAGAAATTTTTTTAGAAACTCTCAAAAATTCAATGATGAACTTGATTTTCAAATTATGTACAACACAAAGTTCATCACTAAACGCGATCTAAACTATTTAGGCTCAAGGGGGCTAATGAATACTCGCTACTCACGGGTAAATCACTATTTGGAAATGGTTGTGCTCAATATCAACAAGTGCCTTGATCATTTCCAATGCTTCCACAATATCACACAAATCACAAGATAAAGCATGAATTAAAAGTATAAAGCAAAATTCATCATCAATCCAAAGCATATAGTATAACATGGAGGTTTCTCACTTTTGTGGTTTTTGGACCTAAATGACATAAGCAATCAATAAAGTTGTAACAAGAAACAACATTTTCATTTGTAGAAAGACAAAAAGTTCTAACACATTCAAAATTCTAGAACTAGGTAACTATGTACCTTGCAAACAATACATGCTTAAAATTACTATCATAGCCATCCAACTTGGAAGAATCTTCTTTGATGCACAACAACACCAACCTATAAGTTTCTTCAAGTCAACACCAAAGGATGGAAATATTAAACTTCCAGAAGCATACCAACATAAAGCGATAAAAAGCATACCAACAATTTAAGAGTTGAACATTCGTAAACTGAAGAATTCAACTCTTAACAACAATAATAATAAAAACTAAAATAAAAATGAAACTAAACAAATTTAACTGAAAACAACATAATACTCATAATATCATAATAATGTAATGGTGTGAAAACACCTATAAAGTCAAAAGTACCCCATACGGGTACAAGTACATCAAAATATCAAAATAATCCAACAAGTGGATAAAGTACAATACTACAAACTGAAACAAAAATTATAATACATAAAACATAAGAAAACTTCACTTTGACGCGCAAAGGAAGTACAAAATCAGAACAGCAAAATTAGTCCTCGGACTCTGAATCGGACACCTCAACTAACTCTTCATCCTCTGAACCAGAAACAGAACCAGACACCTCAACATCAGCACCATCGCCCTCCTCCTCATCAGCATCATCAGGACCAGCCACATCTACTCCCCCTCCGAAAACTGGCCTGGCCTCAGGCCAACCAGCATGAGCAAGGAACTGCTCCCTCGTCATCATCGAGTGGTCCACGGCGGATTCACGGATTAGCAGCTAACGTACCTGTATAGAGTCATGTAAATCCATCATGGCTCGCTGAGAAGCCGCCATACAATCCCAGTTATACTGGAAAATCTCCTGTTGATAAGGATAGAAACCTTGCGACCCAGAACTAGAACCATCGCCACCCCTTGTGCCGGCATCAGCACCAGCACCAGACGTCTCACCCCTCGCCCCCTTAGGCTTACAGAACTTATCCACATATCATTCATCGATCACATAAGGGATAGTAACTTGACAGTGTGTGGGGAGATTAACCCCAGCATGCGCACACAGAGTCATGATGAGGCAAGGAAAAGCAAGAGAGGCGTTCTTCTGAGAAGCTGTACCAGGACCACTCTCAACAATATCCCTTATCTCATCCGCGATAATCCGAGCTACATCTATCTATACATTGCTCATAATGTGGTGGACAAGGTGGGCAAGTGAAATAGGGATAGTCGATGTATGCGACTTCGGCTTAATATTAGTGACTACCAAAAGCAAAATAAGCTATGCCAAAGGTCGCATGTCTTCACGACGGTATCTAATGGCAACCCCAGATGGGTTGAGCTCAACAGTTTTACCCTCTCGTAAAAGATCTCTAGTCATTTCCGCAATGTTTCTATAGAGGTGCAAGTCTCTATGGTAGTCATCTATCTGGCTAGCTCTCAACGGCAAAGGATTTCCAAGAACGGTATTAATTGTTCCACGATCAAATCGCACCACTTTTCCCCGACAAAAGTTGTCCAACCAAATTGGTCCCCATCATCAGGAAGGGCATTAACATGTAACTCACAGACAATATCAACATTGTAGCTATCAACAGGAGTTATCAGTCGCCCCCAAATTTTCTTTTCTAAAAGTGCAGCCACCTACCGGTAACTCCCATGTTCACTCAGGTTAAATCTCTTTTCAGGTACAATTGTTCTCTTCTCCAAGGTTAGATACCTTGCTGCCTGCTTGGCTCCTCTAAAAAGATCGTTGTCAAACTGAATCGGCACTTGTCGCGAAGTGCTGGCCTTTCTTTTCTTAGCTGGATTAATCTTAGGAGCCATCTGCACAAATCAGCAAATAAAACAACAACAAGCAGCAACACAGTCCATTAGAAATGGGAGCCAAAACAAAATCACAAACTGAGACAACATAATTTTTTTTCAGAATTCTGATATGTTCGCAGCAGAGTTTGCAAAGCGAAGGCTGGCGAATAGTCGCCCCAGATTCGCAAAGCGAGTGTCTAGCGAATGCTCGCCCAGGTTCGCAAAGCGAACTAGACAGCGAACCTGTAATTTTTTCAAAAATTCCAGCATCCAAACTTCCAACATCAGAGTTCCATTTACAAAATCACCTCTATTCTAAAATTTACACAAAATTCAACATCCAGCAGCATACAAATTTTAAAACAGAGGTGAAAACCTAGAATCCCAATTGTCTCTAATGTTCAATCCACAACCCTATCCATAATGTCTAATCAGAAATTAACAGAAAGAAAACGAGATTCAAACCTGAACTTGTTAGTGATTTGGGGAAACTTGGTGAAATTTGAGATAAACTTAGCAAACGTGAGAAATTGTTCTTGGGAGCATGTTTGTGAAAGTGAAAGAGTGAGAGTGTCCAAGGGAATAGGGTTCCCTTCAAAATTTCAGAAAAGGGTGGGTCATAGGCCCAAATGTCTGGCCCACCCATAAAAATTCCCTTTTTAAAAATGTGGCAGCAGAAAAAATTTCCATGTCTCGCTGAGTTCGCAAAGCGAACAAAGCAGCGAATGCTCGCCCCAGGTTCGCAAAGCAAACGTGCCAGCGAACATGACAGGTTTTTGAAATTTTTTTCTGCCTCTGCTCCCATATTCAAAACCAATTCTAAATAACTGAAATCATAAAAAACACCAAATCCATCACAAAACTCTTCCAAAAAATCGTCAAAGGACATCTCAAACACACAAGGGTAGTAGTAACAGAACCATTAGCTGGAGTTTCTATTACCATATTCCCGTTCATATCAGACAACTTTAAACCCAGCCTATTAGCACATTCAAGCGAGATAAAAGAACGAGTAACACCATTATCAATAATAGCAATCAACTCGATATTATTAATAAAACAAGTACCTCGAATCAGGTTGTCCTTCTCTGGCACTTCTGCACCACTCAAAGCAAACACCTGGCCACTGGTCTGAGCGGAAGTAGTGGTCTTCTTCGGTTTTTGACATTGGGTACTGATATGACCTTTCTCACCATAATTGAAATAGGTTGGACCATCATCTTTGCAATCAGTAGCTCTATGACCCTTCTTACCACATTTGTAGCACCTCAACACACTATTGGTGTACACATCAGCCCGGTGGCCTTGCTCGCAACACTTGTAACACTTCCCAGAAGCGGGAGCTGCTCCCCCATTTATCTTTTTCCCCTCTTAAGCCTTCTGCTTCCCTTTGTCAGGTGAAGTTGTATAAGGCTTCCCCCTATACTGCCCTTTCTTCTCACTCAACTGCTTGTAGTGAGCAGATCGAGCTCGGCTATCCTCATCGTAGATTTTGCTCTTATCCACCAACTCAGCATACATGCGGATCTATTGATACCCAATACCCTACTTAATTTCCAGTCTCAGCCCATTCTCAAACTTGAGACACTTGGACATCTCAGCATCAGCACAGTTGTAGTGCGAGTAGAACTTCACCAGTGCCTCGAACTTCGCGGCATACTCTGCCACAGTCATGTCTCCTTGCTTCAGCTCAAGGAATTCCACTTCTCTCTTGCCACAAGCATCCTCTGGAAAATACTTTCCCAGAAACTCCTGCTTAAACACAACCCAGGTTATCACAGTGCCAACATCTGCGAGTCTCTGATGGGTGTTATCCCACCAATCCTCGGTCTCTTCTGACAGTATATGCGTTCCAAACTGAACTTATTGCTCATCAGTACACCCCATCACCCGAAAGATCTTCTCGATCGCCTTCAGCCACTTGTGTGCACTTGCTGGATCATGAGTACCCACAAAAGTCGGTGGATTGTTCCTCTGAAACTTCCTCAAAGCACGAAACTCATCTGAAACTCCACCATTCGAATTGAGCTGAGCCATTACTTGAGCAACCGATTCCAACGCATCAGCAATAGCACGATCATTTCTTCCAGCCATCCTGCACACCACTAACAAGGTTAGAAGGAATAAAACATCAACAGTGTACACACACTCGTTGACTGACAGGGGACTGACATCAAGTAACAACCTGGCCGGACAAACCGACCTGCTATGATACCACTAATGTAACACCATTTTCTACCCAACAAATACACATGGTAAAATACACAAATTATCAGAGTAAAAATCACCTCAGAAGGGTGCATATTTTCTCAATAAACTCAAAATAAAACATTTGCTCCGTAAACACAGGTTTTCCTCAAAATATTCAAAAGCCATCAAATTAGCAGCGGAACCACCATAACCACAATAATCCAATATCAAAAGGATTTCTAATAAAAACCATAATCATTAAAAAATAGCAACAAAATAACAACTCAACATGGTTCGACTCAACGACCCAACCCGATGTTACAATATCAGAGCAAGACCCTCTACATCGACCAAAAGCAAAATAAACTCCAAAAGTCCTCGAAGGCATCCACAGCTAAGCCTGATCATCTGCACTTTACCCACGTGGAGGCAACATTCAAACAGGCAGGGTGAGTAATCACAATTCATTATAATCAATATAAAAACAAGATATGCATAAAATGGCATCATTATCATATACAACATCATCAGTGTCATCACAAAGGAAAACATCAAAAATCACTATATCATAAATCAAATCAATGCCAAATAAATGCAATGCACAACAAGACTCATGCATGTGGTACCAATTCATCAAAGTCGATGGACACTAGGCCATCACCCTCCAAAGATCCTCGTCATTAGGATCGATTCTACACAAGAACCGGAGCACGTCAAAATTTACCTCACATCCGCATAATGGGATTGAAGCCACAATAGACCGAAGTCTGGAATGCTATGAATGCATGATACACAACGTCAATATCATCATCATCAATAAGAGTAATTATGTGCATCATCATTCATCAAAATTTCATGTTAATCATATCATCATTCATTCATCAAAACATCATGAATCATCATCTCGTAAACATTAATATACTCATGGTAATTCATCAAAATAATCATAGCTCCAAAACATCAAGACAACACAAGAATCACAAAACAAATTCGCAAACAGCAGGCGTTCGCTAGAAAGTTCGCTTTGGTGTTCGCCTAGCGAGCTGCCAGCGAACCCCAAAATCCCATACAAAAACCAGAGGAATCCTCATTCTGTCTCTCCCTCGCTACCCCAAAAACCTTATGGGTTCAGCCTCATTTACCCCAAAAACACCCCCAAAACATCCCTAAGGCATTAAGGCAACAAGGACACAAAACCTATGACAATTAGGCCGATTTATTACACTATCCTAAGCTTCAATTTCACATAAACCTTCACAAACCCAATTACCTTTATAACTTCCGTAAATCCCTTTCCCTACGAGGTCAAAACAACATCAACAGAGAAATTAGCCTCGAAGGCCTACTTTTATCCGATTCAATCTAACCCTTCATATTCATCATCAATCCACAAAAACAACACCTAAATCATCAATTTACTCATAAACCCACGAACCCACATAAACCTCAAAAATCAGCTTTAAACACATCGAATTCCTATATCGAAAACAATGAAAGGCAATACTTCCCATACCTTAGATTGTCAATTCCAAGCTTTCTTTCTTTAGTTCTTGAAAACCTTATCGAATCCTAGGCTTTTCCCTCTTTCCTCAGAGCTCTGGCCTTTTTCCTTCTTTTCACGGTCTAACAAAAATGAATCCTATTCCTCTCAAATTCTCCTTTTTGTTAAACCTAACCCTTGGGCTTCTAAAATGGACTTTCCCAATATTACCCTCACTAACTCCTCCTTAAAAGTCCAATTTACCCTTCTAATATTATTTAAATAAATAATACTACAATATATTCCATATTATATACTATTATTTAAATAAATAACCAAAACTTCACAAAATACCAACATCACCACAAACCACCAAAATTCACTAAAAATCATGAATATTATATTTAAATAAATTAAATAAATATTCTTAAGAAATTTGGGGTGTTACACTCACCACCCTTTCTTTTCATACCTTTTCTCTCTTTCTTTTTTCTCCTTGAGTCTAAAAACTAGGGTCTTGTGCCAAGTGCATTTTCAAACTTCTTTTTTGAGAAACTTGGATGGTTGTGGAGTGGTTAGGCGAATGCCTTGTCCTATCTCGAGTACTTGACACTACCTTTAGGGTTCACTATCATAAATCACTTACCATCCAAAATTAAAACATCTTTAATAAGAGAATAAGGTTCTCTTTGTATTGGATTAAAGAGAGAGGATTGAATGAAGACTTCTTTCTCTCCGAGTATTAGGATGCTCACTTTAGAGTGTGTGGTCTTGAAACTCATCTTTCAATACGAAGACGTGACCGTATTCGCCACACCTTTTTCAAAATAAATCTTTTAAGATAAAGAATTGGGTACTACCCGCAAGGGGTTACAATCTGAGGACTTATCTCACCCCTAAAATCAACCTTCAATAAATCAAATGTGGCATCTTGCCTTGATGACGAAAACTTATCCTTTTCAAAAAGGGCATGTTACCTTCGTTCTACCGCAAATAGGTAACGCATAATACTCCATGAGCGAGCTGCAATACACCTAACTGCTAGAATGTAAATGTTAGCATCATCCATAAAAAACACCACCACCGTAGTCCCACGAACTACAGATACTCTGATTCTTCACTTCTTTTAAGTGAAGATATGTAGGCACAAAGGCCCCAATCCTCGGCGAGTAAACTTCCCATTTTCTTACCCGTAGTCCTCCAAACTACGAACGCTCTGTTTCTTCATTTGTTAATGAAGATACATTGGCACAAGACGGTGAAGTCTTGATGAGCCACCTTTTCTTTCTCCCACCTTTTCCTTTATCATTTTTCTTTCACAATCTTTGTTTCTCAACCCATTATCTCTCCCTCTTAGAACACTATTTAGAAAAAAATTTCCTTTAGCAAACATCCCTACACATAATACAAGCGAATGGTTCCCGTCGAGTACGATGGATATGGCAGGGGGTGCTAACACCTTCCCTTCGCATAACCGGCTTCCGAACCCATAATTTGGTTGCGAGACCATCTTATCCTTTCTTCTTGGGGTTTTCTCGATGTTTTCCCTTCCCCTTTTGGGATAAATAAAGTTCGAAGGCGAATCTGTTTCTTTTTTGCATCCGGTCACTATTTTTCTAGTAGCGACAGGTGGCGACTCTGGTGGGGAATGGTTCACCATAAGCAAGCCAAACCTAGTTATGTTTGTAGCATGTGTAGATTGTTTGCTTTTATTATTTCTTTATTACTTTATTGCTTTGACTGTGTTCCTCTTATCTGTTGGGTTTAATGGGGATGGGTTGTGAGGAGAAAGGCTTTCTACCTGAGCTTTTCCAGTATACACTAAGCTAGGAGGTGGTTGCTTTCTAATTTGTGATACTTATGACTCATTGAGTTGGTTTGACTTCCACTACTCATATAAGGCCCCTTTGGGGATGATTATGTCTTACGAGCAGTCATAACAGTGTTTTTGTTTTCGACCCGGGAGTCCGTGATTCTGAGGACCTTTTTAGAACCCTATTCCAAAGGTTACTAAGATATAACTATGTGCTCATCCTTTAAAGGGATTATCGTCTTATGAATCATCGTTATGATGGAAAACTTTTGAGGGCTAGTGCATGAGACCTAGTTTGAAAGCCCTTGGAATGCCCTGTTGTAAACCAATAGACAACCTACCTAAGGTGAGAGGTATCTGTGTGTGGACCTCAGATGCTGTGACCTTTGATCCGTGTGTTGTGAGCCTGTTCTTTGCATTTATAACATTGCATTAGAATAAGCATCTATGCATCATGTTGCATATCATTCTCCAACCAAAAAACAAAGAGCTCACCCATCCTCTGTCTGCAACCCGCAATTGATTTCTCGACACTCATATTGAACCTGTGAAGCAAGAGGAACATAAACGACTTGAAAAGGCCAGTTAGATAAAGCAAGTTGGAAGTTGTGGTAGCTATGCTAGAGAACGACCTTCTGCATGTTGTAAGGGAGAATGTTGAGCTTCCACTAGGATTTACTGTGACAAATAACCCATTGTATGATCTTCTGCCTGATGATAATCCTCCACAAGTAAACATTCCTACTCGACCCTAGAGGATGCCATTGACTGATCCTATGAAGGAAAGGCTTCGTGCCCTTGAGGAGAAACTACAAGCTATGAAAGTGCATGATACGTCTGGGCTCGATGCTGCTGATATGTGTCTGGTACCAAACTTGGTGATTCCTCCGAAATTCAAGGTACCCAAATTCGAGACGTACACATACCTTAGTTTCTCAAAGCGTCATTTGGTGATGTTCTGTCGAAAAATGACCTCCTACGCTCATGACGATAAGCTGATGATTCACTATTTTCAAGACAATTTGAGTGGAGCATCATTAAGTTGGTACATGGATTTAGAAAGAAGATGTATCCAATCATGGAGGGACTTAGCTAGTGCTTTTCTAGAGAAATATTAGCACAATTTGGACGTGGCTCCCAATCGCACACAATTGTAAAGCCTATCTCAGAAAAGTAGCGAATCCTTCAAGGAATACGCACAACGGTGGAGAGAATTAGCAGCCAGAGTGCAACCACCACTCTTGGACAGGGAATGGATTGACATGTTCATATACAGTCTGCATGGTTCTTATCTTGAAAGAATGGTTGACATTACATTTTTAAGCTTCTCTGACCTTGTGATAGTAGGAGAACGCATCGAGAGCTACCTCAAGAGTGGAGAAATCCAAGACGCCTCGAGTAGCCAGGCTGGTGAGATTGAATCCCTCAGCAATTCCCAAGAGGAAGAAGAGAATGAAACAAATGCAGTCATAGCAAATATCGAGTATTCTCTTGGTGCACCAACAAGATCTTTTGGTCCCTCATCTTCTCAGCAGTCATTATTTCAAGTGCCATGCTATCCTTATGGACAACCGACAATGCCTAGAGCTTCGTCATAGAAACCATTGATTGCTCCTCATGTGAATCAACGAGCCCGTGGCTGGGGATATCAGAATTAGCGTCAAAATCAGCATAGGCCTCGCGAAAACTTGGAAAGAAGAAATGCTCCTCTTCATCCAGTTCCTATGTCATACAGTCAGCTTCTTCCACATCTAATTCAAAACTCATTGGTAGAGCCTAAGTCTCTGAAGCCTGTTTCAATGCCGTACCCGCCTGGGTAAAATCCCGATGTGCAGTGTGGATATCATGGAAGATCAATGGGGAACTCAACTGAAGATTGCAAAGCCTTCCAAGCCAAAGTGCAACAGTTGATTGACAGAGGGTGCATATCCTTTCTAGAAGGAAGCTTGGTCGTGCATGTCAACCTCTCATCTATTTGAGTTCGAAGACTTCAAGGATCATCTCCTAAAGCCAGTGGTTCAGATAGGAAGACATCCTCAACATTGGCAATTGTTGGACATTTATCATTAAATTTGTAGTTTCTGTTATTTGCTACTTGTTTTTAAACATTGTTGTTCTGAATGGTAATATTAATGAAGTGATCATGCTTTTTCTGAATTAATCATGTCGTATTCGCTCATTTCTCTTCACTTATATCAAAAACAAAATATGTACCTGTATACCTTTCGTCCACTTTCTTTATTAAACTTCTGTTTTAGCTAAATACCCATAATTAATAATAGTATGCTTTCGGACAAGATCCTGTTGATCATGTACAAACATTATTTCAAATTCCCCAAACACCGGAGAGATAAGGAGTTAATCCCTAGTTAGCCACTTCGAGCTTAGAAGTAGGAGTTTCCTTCGGATTTCTAAACCCTTACGCTTAACTTGGGGCATGGGTAGTGTTCAGTTATCCTGATTACACATATTTTCAAGATGAAACCTCATGTTATAGTGATTGTTCTTCAATGACCAAAAACTTGGCAGTCACAAGCCTTTCCAAAAAAAAAGCCTGCTAAGTCAAACACCCCAAAGAGGTGACTTAGGCAAAAATTAGGCCAATCCCGGTGGACTTGCAAAACAAAAGTCAGTACATGCAAAATTTAGGGATCAAAAAGTAAATAAAGTAAAAGAGGCCCTCAAATCCTCAAAGCAAAACAAGATTCAGTGATCACCATCAAAGTGTCGCTGACATCCACAAAAACAAAATAAGGTGACTGCCATTTTAAGCAAACTTTGAATCTTCTCCTTTACACTGTCAACCTCTTTGGAAGATAAATGTGTGTAGTATAACTGAACGTAGGACTGGAGTTCATCACGAAGAAGAGGTGGGTACAAATCAAATTTTGAGCCTAGTATCCTTTGTTTCAAATAACCGTTAACCAGACCATGTTACAACCCTCGAAAGACCTAATTAAGGCGGGGTTTATTCTGAAAGCATACTATAACAAGGTTGCGTAAACTGACTCCCCACAGATTTGCTAATTTTCAGCATTGGTGTCATTCTTCATGCTGTATCTTTCACTAGCTAAATCAGCACTGCGTATGGACTAATGGTCCATTCATCACACACTATCACATCATTCTAAAACCACGGCACGATCGTCGCCTTTTAAACAATTCTTTGGGCCTCTCCTTAAGTGTAAGCCCAATCTTTTCGAAACAACTTTCCCTTTTGATTTAGGTTCAAATTCATAGTTGTTATCAAAACTTTCTTTAATTTCGCGATCAACTAACCATACAGTTGTTACAATGGAAGCTTGCTCACCTATAAGTTTTAAACAACTTTCTCTTACATACTTACACACACACACACACACACACACACACACACACACACATATACACACACACACACACACACACACACATATATATATATATATATTTGTTTGTGCTGGAAGCTTGCTCACCTGTAAGTCCTCCTATGCTCTTTTACATACAGTATATATATATATATATATATATATATATATATATATATATATATATATATATATATGCTTGTATATGTCTGCTTAGAGTTTTCCCCGACAATTAGGTCTAGGATTAGATAAAGCCAGTGGTCACTTTTTCAACACAGTCAAAACTAGTTCCCCATAGGAATTTCTAGATACAGTCTTGCCTCCTCTTGGGCTTATACAATATGGAACAAAGAGAAAATCATTATTCTCGGTGAAACTTTTCTCAGACTGTCACTATTAGAAAATTGTCCAAGAAATTCATTTCCCCCAGAGAGGATTAATTCCCGGTGAAACCTCTCTTGAATTTCTTCAAACCCTAGAACTGTTCACTAAAGAAATGATTAATTCCCGGTGAAACCTTTCTTGAACTTTTCTTAAGTTTGGACCCACAGGCTTCCTAAAAGCATCCCCAGCCTCCTCTTGGGCTTTGTACAAGGACCCTCAGGCTTCTTAGAAGTTCTCATGCCTCCTTTTGGGCTTACTACAAGGACCCGAGACCTCTTACAGGTATAGGACAGAACCTAGTCATCCTTTGTTAGAGCAGTCTTTCCAAAAAGTTAAAACATCAAACCAATTTAGCGTTTATTCTCATCCCTTAAAACACCTGCCTCCTCTTGGGCATCATGCAAAGATAAACTCTTTCATACCAGTAGACTTGGACAGTCTAATCTCCTCTTAGATCTCAAAGACATTCTCAAGCTCCCTACAAACACCGGAGAAACCCTGATCATTTGATCAATCTCCAGTAGAGTTAAAACTCCCATAGGTTCTAGAACTTAATCTTTATCCTAAATTTCCCCAGCTAGGTGTAGCGGGGAAATTTGTGAGTGTAAGCTATTGATTAACTTAACTCAAAAAAATAAACAAGAGTCGCCACCGCACTTTAATTTTTATCCAAAAAGGAAAGGAAAAAAGAGCGAACAAAACCTAAAGAGTTCTAAAAGAACAAAGAGATAAAGGGTAAGGGGGGTTGGTTATGTAAAGGGAAGGTTTTACGCACCCAATACATCTATAGTACTCTATAGGAGCCCTTTGATGTATTCATGCTTTTTGGTCTGAAAAAATGTTTGCTTGAAAGAAGAGATTGAAAAGATGAGAGGAGAATTATTTTTTAAGATTTTTGTGTTTGGAGAGACTTATCGTCTCATGCCTATGTACCCACGATGTGCAATGTAGGATCAAAACCCCGTAGTTCGTGGTACAAAGAACAAAAAATTGTTTGTTTTGGTTGATTTTAAGTGTAAATACAAGTCGTCATTTCCAAGCGAATAATTCCGCTTAAAGAAATGAATCATGTCTAAACTTATGAAAAAGTTTAAAAGAAAAAGTGCACAAAGAACACACAAAAAAAAGTTTGATAAGTTTTTGTATTTTTTATATTTTTATGAAATGGTCAAAATTTGGTTAATATTGATTGACATTTATTAAAGAAAACAAAGCTTAAAAATCACTTGACCAAAGTCAAGGTTTTATTATGAAAGCGGTTTTAAGTTCGAAAACAAGAAGGTTTTTAAAAAAAGGGAGAAGGTTTTGAAAATTGAAGAAGGGGTGGAGAAGAAGTGACTATCCTAGTGCATAAAATAAAAGGTAAGGATAAGAAATATCTAACCACATGGACAAGCTCCATAGCATAAGCAATTTTCCCTTTTGATTTAGTCTTGATTCAAAATAAGTCTTCAAAAGAGGACTTCAAGTATCCAAAATCCAAGGTTTCCCATCACAAACTCCAAGCATAGGTTAGGATCCTAATTCTAAGTCCATAAGTCCATAATCAAGAGCATAGGTCCTCCAATGCAAAGGATAGTGGCCATCACAAGTCTTTTAGTGGTTTAATCCTTTATTAATGTTTTTGAGTCCAAAATGGGCAAAAGAAAAATAAAGCACAAGATAATATGGTCCAAGTGGACAAAAGAAAAATAACATAAGTATAAACATGTGTCCAACGGACAAAGGAAAAATTGCGGAAACATAAACATGTGTCCAACAGACAAAGGAAAAATATGCGGAAGCATAAACATGTGTCCAATGGACAAAGGAAAAAATTGCATAAAAGTAAAAGAGAGATAGGGAGCGAGAAGTAATCATAAAAAAGGTTAGAAGTTAGTAATTAGTAGCACAAGGCTCTAGTGTCACAAGCCTTCACCGATTATTCCGTTCCGCGCTATGAACTATAGCGATTAAACAATGCATTTAGGCCAAAGTAAATGAACTTGACAGAAGATTGGTAGAACCAAAGCCTCTACAACGCCAAGTTTTAAAGGTTATGGACCTAATGCAAAAAATCAATCACCATTGGGTTGACACGACCAATCAAGGTCCGGACCATGAAAGTTCAAATTCCGAATTGGATAAAGAGGGACAAATGTTGCACTATGTTAAGCAATTGCCGAGTAATTTACGGAGTAATTACCCTACAATGAGGCCGGTCAATAGATCTTTGTGCTAATGCATGCTAAATGAACGATGTGTAAATCGTCATCCGAAAGCAATACCGCGCGAAAAGAAAATAGGTAACGATCTAGTCTTGATCAAGAATTCAACAAAGAAATTCTAAGATCCACAAGACTTTCATCGATCAAAATAAAAAAGGGAAATAGATGAAGAGAATTGAATTACAAAGTCAAGAACCTTTCATCTTCAAGTTCAATCACTTTTAATTGATAAGTTTAAGTGTGAAAACATATCACTAATTCAAAGCACCTCAAATGAATTCAACAATTCATTAAAAGATAAATTTGAACTAATGAATGTTTAATTACTCTAACCATATCCAAAGTCCATTGAAGTTGAAAAGGAATTAATCTCAACAATGCATTTCAAGGCTAAAACAAGAAGAAAGGGGAAGAAGGAGGAAGAAAAACCAAAACAGCCCCAAAAACAAGCCAAAATATGCATTCTGTTTCGAAGTAACCGGTTACTTACCATGCGTTAACTGGTTACTTAGTTCAAAATAGCACAGTTTTTCAAAATTAACACAGAGTAACAGGTTGCTCTGCACCAGAATGCAGAAAATTGTGCAAAATTCAGCATGATCCACTTTCAAAACTTTTTACAAACACTTTGTGATCATGGAACTGAAATTGCACGAAATTTAAAGTAAAATCACAACAAAAACCAGCAATCAAACACAATTACAAGATCCAAAGGATCAAGTAACAAAGATCTCCAAAGATCTACATTATGGAAGATGAAGATGAAGCTTCAACAATGGTGAGAGATGAATTACCACTTCAAATCTGAAAATTCCTTCAAATTGCTTCAATATCTACACTCCAAAGCCTTGATCTACTATAATTGATGAACAAAAACAAGAATGGATGAAGGTTTAGCTCAAAGTTGAACAAGATTCAATGTGAATTCTTGTTAACTTTCAAAGGAAGAAATGTGAGCTTTGGTGAAAATTTGTGGTTGGGAAGAGAATTTGCAAGAGGTTTGTTGGCTATCAAAAGCTTGAAGAATGAATGAAATGAAGGCTCTATTTATAGAGTTTAGGCTTGGAAATTTGGTGGTTTGGAATTAGGCTTGGATGATCAAAATTAGGATTGGAATTCAAATTTGGAGGGAAATCACAAAAGAGTGGTGATTAGTGATGGTACATGGTGGGGAATGATCAAAGTGATGTAGGGGAATTAAAATGAGGCGATCTAGAATATTCCAAATGTGATCAAGGGCTGAGATTGGTACCAATTGCTGAATTTGAATTTGCCACCATTTTTTCAAATTTTCACGAGGGTAACCGGTTACTCACCACAGGGTAACCGGTTACTTAGTGTAAATTTTTGAAAAAAATGCCTTTTTAGTACACTGCTGTGGTTTGGCTCGATTCTTTTGCTCGTCAAAGAAGGCATGGAAATAAACACATGAACCTTGGAGTCTCTTGAATAATAATCAATTAAAACTTGGAAACTCTTGATCAGATAATTTTTTTGAACTAATTGCGGATCAACTTTGACTTTGTTCAGATGGAATTCATTCGAGCTGCGGGACTGATTTTTTTGGTATTTTTAACCTGTTCTTCCCCTGAAAATGTTAGTGAAAGAAAACAAAATATTTTTTGGATTTTAATTAATGGTTAGCAAGCATAAACAAATTAAACAATAAAACAACTAACACACACACACACAAACCCAAAGATCTCTGCAAGGCACAATCCTATAGAAGAGGGAACCAATGTGTGATCTTGTTTGTATGCATGAATGCACATGACAAGCAGAGAATCTTAGGGGCAAAAATTAGGGTATTACACTAGGGTCATCTTATCATCAATAAACTTGTATCAGAACCTCAAGGCGTCTGATATTTCAACTTTTCTATAATCCTCAGCAAGAGTTGATTCCCCACTTTGGACCTGCGTCTGGATCTCAATAATCCTCAACAGAAGATAGCCTCCTCTTAGGCTTTGTATAATGACTTTCCTCAGCATAGTTAGCCTCAAAAGCACTCTCTTGTTGAATCAACCTCTTTAGCCTCAATCTTGGGCTTTATACAAGACAAACAAAAGCACTCTCTTGTTGAGTCAATCACCTTTCAGCACTCTCTTGTTGAGTCAATCACCTTTTCAGCACTCTCTTGTTAAGTCAATCACCTTTTCAACACTCTCTTGTTGAGTCAATATCCTTTCAGCACTCTCTTGTTGAGTCAACCTCTTTTAGCCTCAATCTTGGGCTTTGTACAAGACAGGTAAAAACACTCTCTTGTTGAGACAAATAAAAAAAGACACTCTCTTGTTGAGTCAATCTCATTTCAGCCTCAATCTTGGGCTTTGTACAAGACACCTAAAATATCCTCAGCTGAGTAATTCCCTTTTTTAGCCTCAATCTTGGGCTTTGTAGAAGACATATATAAACTTTCTCCAACAAAGTCAAAACCTTCAAAACCTTTTCTTAAGCTCTGTATAAATATCTCCCCAACAGAGTCAATTCTTCCCAGCCTTCTTTTAGGCTTTGTGAATTAATCTCCCTAAAAAGAGTCAATCTCTTTTTAGCCTCAATCTTGGGCTTTGTACAAGACAGATAAACACTCTATTGTTGAGTCAGCCTTTTCCACCCTCCTCTCAGGCTTTGTATAAGGACTTCCCCAGTGGAGTCAATCAATCACTTAGCTTCAACCTTGGGCTTTGATCAAGGCACATACAAAAATCAACATCCCCTCAGAGGAAATCAAAATCTCTCAGTAGGAAGACATTTCTCTGTATATCACACATCAAAACAGAAAATCAAAATAAACCTTAATCCTAGATAACTGCTATAAGTGGCACACTTATTGATTGAGAAATCTAAGCTGTCATCCATCTTTTATCTTGGAAAATACTCTCTTTCATCTAATTGCTGTAAGCGGCAAGCCTCTGGATTATTTACATCCACGCCACTGTCCCTCTCTTAGCAAGAAAGATTCCTAAGGAAAAATGGCATTACTCTATACTGAGTTAAAGTTTCCTCCTCTAGGACAAATCCCCTATAAAGGAAATTATGGCATTACTGGATTCTCACATCCCAGTTAAAGTAATTCTCCTTTATAATCAGTCACCCAACAATTGTGATAAACAAACGAGATGTCTCTCTTTAGAGATGACAAATTCTCTCTTAGTCAAAACCTTTTAGCTTCAATCTTGGGCTTCAAACAAGACACCAAAACATCTCTTTCCTCCCATAGAATAGGAGGAACTATGATTGCTCTGATTTCCCTGTTTTCTTTAACGGGAATATGTAGGCATAAGATTGCGAAATCTTAGCGAGCTCACCAATCAAAAACTTTAGGTCCAGTACCTTCACACACTAATCAAAACCTTAGGTCCAGTACCTCACCAAAATCATCAAAAAATGTCTCTCTCAAACCCTCCCAAAGGAGAAACTTTCCCAATCAACAGACAAACACCAGTATATAGAAAACGGTATAATTGCTAACAATCTGTGGATAACCACATATAGGATGGGTAATTGACAACTCCCCATTGTATAACCTGACCCCGGACCCCCAATCTCTTTAGCATTTGTTTAGTAAAATATTTGCGTGCAAGGTTAGTTTGAGATAGCTTCCCTTTCCTTTCCAGCTTCACAGGATAAATAAGAAATCAGAAAGTAGTACCCAACTCCTACCATTGGGGTGAGGAGAAACCCATAGCGATAAGGTGGTCACGTCACCGACATAAATCGCACGTTACAACTCCTAGAATTTTTTGTCCGTGAACTGTATCCCATTGTCGGTGACGATCGCTTGGGGAGTGCCGAAGCGAGCAAGGATGTTTCGCTTATAGAAGCGGAGTATGTTGTGGGCCATTATTTTGGCCAGAGCCTCTGCCTCTATCCATTTTGTGAAGTAGTCAACGCCTACTACCAGGTACTTGTTCTGATTCGACCCCACGACGAATGATCCCAGGATATCCAGGCCCCACCATGCAAAGGGCCATGGGGAAGACATTGCTTTGAGTTTATTGGGCGGTGCCAAGTGTATGTCCCTGTGTCGTTGGCATTTGTCGCATTTCTTCACATGTTCCTTTGCGTTATGCTGCATGGTTGGCCAGTAATATCCTGCTCGTAGAGCCTTCCTGGCGAGGGATCTTCCCCGAGGTGCTGGGCGTTGATCCCCTCGTGGATCTCGCGTAGGATCTGGGCGACCATCTCTTCCTTGAAACATTTGAGGAGAGGTATGGAGAACCCTCGTCTGTAGAGCTTATCTTCGACCAGGACATAAGAGCAGGCTCTTCGCCTGACTACGCTGGCTTTCTTGGTGTCAGACGGTAGTTCGTCCTTGGCGAGGTAGTTGTAAACTAGAGTCATCTAGTAACTGTTGTCGCCGACGACGTGCACGTCGAGGGTCGTGGAAGTTTTCTCGATGCTGGGTCGAGGAAGTACTTCCTGGATGATAGATTTGTTTCCACCCTTCTTCTTCGGGCTCGCCAGCTTTGACAAAACATCTGCTCGGACATTATGTTCGTGGGGAACATGCTTTACCTCTACCGATGTGAACTTTGTCATATTTTCTTTGACCAGGGTCAAGTATTCAGGCAAGTTGTCATTCTTAGCCTGATATTTTCCCTGAACCTGGAGGGCCACAAGTTGAGAATCGGTGCATATGATGACTTCCTCGGCTCCTGGGTCTTTGGCGAGGCGTAGGCCTGCGAGGAGGCTTCGTATTCAGCTTGATTATTGGAAATAGGGAAAGACAAGTTAAGCGAGACCTCGACGAGGACTCCTTTGACATTTTCCAAGATGATACCTGCCCCGCTTCCTGCTGAGCTGGATGCCCCGTCGATGAAAATTATCCACCTGCGGGCCCCGCAAGTGGGGGAATCGGGCAAGGTCATCTCCGCGACAAAGTCAGCTAAAGCCTGAGCCTTGAGGGATTTTCTGCTCTCATACTAGATGTCGAATTTGAACTGTTCCAGCGACCACTTAAGCATTCTGACGGCCATGTCTGGTCCGCCCAATAGTTACTTCACGAGTTGGTCCGTTCGTACCACGGTTGTGTGGGCTAGAGTGTAGTGCCTCAATCTCCTTGCAGCATTGATAAGGGCCATGGTCACCTTATCTATATACTGGCATCTCAGTTCCAGTCCCTGCAACACTTTGCTCGTGCAGTATATGGGTTTCTGCCCATCGGGTGTTTCACCAATGAGAGCGCCGCTAACAGACTCTGTTGCGCGACGAGATTGAGATATAGGGTTTTGCCGTTATCAGGCCGGGAAAGGACAGGCGGTTCTGACAGTGCTCGCTTTAGGTGGAGGAGGGCTTGGCCGCATTCCTCCGTCCACTCGAAGGCTGCCTCCTTGCGGAGGAGTTTAAAAAAAGGGGAGTGCGTGCTGAGCAGACTTCGCCATAAAACGGGATAGCGAAGCGAGTATCCCGTTGAGGGATTGGATAGACTTCTTCGAGTTTGGCATAGGGAAATCAGAAAAGGCTCTGCACTTGTCGGGGTTGGCTTCGATTCCTCTTTCTGTTAGGTAGAAGCTGAGAAACTTGCCCGCTCGTACCCCGAACATGCACTTCTCCGGGTTGAAGCGTATCCTGTATTTCCTTGCCTGCTCGAAGACTTTCCTCAAATGGGCCATGTGATTGGATTCCTTGTGGGATTTCACGATCATGTCACTCATATAGACTTCGAGCATATCCCCGATTTCTCCTTGGAAGACCTTGTTCATCATTCTTTGGTAGGTAGCGCCAGCGTTTTTCAAGCCGAAGGGCATTATGTTGTAGTAATAGTTACCTGATTCAGTCATGAAAGTTGTGTACCTTTTGTCGCTTTTTGCCATGGGTATTTGATTATAGCCTGAATACGAGTCCATGAAAGATAAAAATTTAAAACCGACAGAATTATCAACTAGTTTGTCTATGTTGGGGAGGGGATATGCATCTTTAGGACAGGCCCTATTGAGATCGGTATAGTCAACACACATGCGCCATTTTCCATTTGATTTTTTAAGTAGTACAACATTGGACAGCCAAGTAGTGTACTTGGCTTCCGAAATAAAATTTGTGTCTAGGAGGTCTTTTACAGCTTGTTCGGCAGCCTCCACTTTCTCCGGAGACTGCTTTCGCCTACGTTGAGCTACTGCCCTAGCGGCGGGGTTGATGGTGAGCTGGTGGCAGGCCACGTTAGGATCTAGGCCGGGCATTTCCGCGGCGCTCCAAGCGAACAAATCTGCATTCTCCTAGAGACAGTGTTTGAGCTATTTCCTCGTTAGGTCGGGGAGTCCGGTCCCGATATTCACTCCTCGCTGGGGGTCATCACTGAGCAGGACAAGTTCGAACTCGCCATCCGGAATTGGACACATCAGATAAGAGGTCTCGCCTCTACTGGTTGAAGTTGAAAGGCTGCTCGAACAAGGCTGGGTCTCTTTCTCCTTCTTTTTCTGCTCCCTCTGGTTGTCCTCGGAGAAGCGGCTGTCAAGGTCGATAGAGTTGACGCGAGGCAGTGGCTTTGCCTTTTCGGAGCTGCTGGGCAGGGCAGGCTTGCTGGAAGTCTTCGGCTTGGCAACAATAGTGTTCAACCCTTTAGAGGTTGCCTCGAAACATCTCCTCACTGCTTCGATGTCTCCGTGCAGTGTGGCGACGAGACCCTTAGAAGTGTAGTACTTCATCTTCAGGTGCACGGTTGAGAGCACGACTACCAATTCGGCCAGAGTTGGCCGCCCGAAGATGCATTGGTAGAGAGACGGGCAGTCGATGACCAGGAACTGGACTTTGAAAGACCTGGCCGTCTCTGCAAACCCGAAAGTCACGATTAGTTCCACGTACCCCCAAGGCTTTGTGACCAACCCGTTAAAGCCTTATAGGCCAGAGCCTACGTAGGGAGTTAGGTGTGTCTCATCCAACTAGAGGGTGGAAAACAGCTGGGAATACATGATGTCGACCGAGCTGCCTTGATCGACTAGGATTCGGCGAACATCAAAGTTGCCCATTTGTGCTCTCATGAGCAGTAGAATGCTTGAGTTGGGAGCCCCACCGAGGAGTTCCTCATGGTAGAAGGTGATGGAGGACCGACTCTCCCTGGACTTTGTCGAGTGAGGTACTCCGGTTCGAGCTCGTGCTGAGAATATGTTCGAACTTCCTTTTGATGGAGCCCACAATAACCTTGTTAAAGCCCCATCCGAAGATGACCATGGCGGAGGGGAAGGTTTCCCATGGGCTTTGCGCAACGAAGTAAGGGGGAATGTTGAGTCCCTCGGGGAAGTAGAAGTCCCCACGCTGCAAGACGCTCATGGAGTCCTTAAGGTTTATCTCTTCCGAGGATCTTAGACTCCTGGGGATCCTGCCGTGGAGCATCCTTCTTCTTGGAAAACTGTTTCAGGTGCCCGTCCCTGATTAGTATCTTAATGGTATCCTTCAAGTGGATACAGTCGTTGATCATATGGCCGTGGCTCTTATGGATCTGGCAATACTTCGACTTGTCAGTATTCTGCTTGGTCGGTATCTGTTTAGGGAATCGGACCCCTGCTTATTAGAACTCTGAGTTGGCACATTTGGAGAGGATCTTCTCCCTGGAGACGGTCAGAGGAGTATACTCGTGGAAGTATATGGAGGGCCCTTTATTGTCCCGGGACTCCCGGGGACGGTCTTCGCGTCTTCTATCTCCCCGATGAGACGTCGAAGGGTCTTCGTGCTTGGAGGACTGGGCACTCTCTTGGTGCCTTGAGTCCCGGGCAGAACTAGCAGCTTCTTTCTCCTCGTACTGGATGTACGCTTGTGCCTTGAGGAGGAGGGCATCAAGCGTTGTCGGGGTTTCAATGCCAACCACTTTGACAAATTCTGTGCTGGGACGAAGTCCTCGCTCGAGCAAGAACTTATTCATATCATCGGTCATTGAGACCTGGACTGCTTCTTTATTGAACCTTTCGATATAGGATCGAAGAGGCTCGTCTTTCCCTTGAATTATGGCCTCAAAGGAGGCTTCGGTCTTTGGGTGACGACGGGAGACCGTGAAGTGTCTAGAGAACATTCTCCCCAACTGTCTCCACGACGTGATGGATTCGTCTGAGAGCATCTTGTACCAAGTAATCGCTCCCTTCCTCAGTATGGTAGGGAACAATCTACATTTGATGGTGCCCCGGACTCCACGGTAGTCGAACAATGTATCAATATTCTCAATGTACTCGTCAAGATCCGTTGTACCGTAATACGTGCCCAGAGACGGTGGTTTCTCCAGCCCCTTCGGTAGGCGCATGACCATAATTTCCTGGGACAACGGGCCGCGAGGCTCGTCGTTGCTGCTGCTGCTGGACCACGAATGGGAGCGGGTGCTTCGCCTAAGGGTAGGACAGCGATCTCGGTACGGAGACGGGGTTCATGCCCGACCCTTGGATCTGGGCGGAGGCGAACGCTGGGGTTGTACTTGCTGGTCCCTTCTGGTCCTCTTGGTTCCCGGGGAGTGCTGGCTCCGTGGGGAGATGCGGTCGCGCTTTCTAATTTTCTGGGACTCTGGCTCAGGTGGTGTCTGACAGTCTTTTTCACGTCGGGGAGGCCGACTCTGAGATCTTCGGCGTTCTTTCCTTGGCGGAGGGGGATCTTAGCCGGTTGGACTCTTCTAGGGCTTCAATCCTCATGTTCTATTGGAGGATTAGGAGGTTGGTTTTGTTGAGTACTTCAAGGAGGGCCCCATGGTCGGGTCGACACTAGGTGGAACAGGGACATGTTGGTGGTCCTGAGAAGGCTGAACCTCCGTGTGATCAACGCGAACGGGGGAGGGAGACGCGGTGGCTCCATCTCTCAGCTGATGGGCGTCGCTCCCAAGAAAGGGGGCTGCTCCGTCAGTGTTAGTCTTGCTGACGGGGAGAAAGTAGAGTTACGAACATCGTGGACATGATCTTAGCTTGCCATGATCGGAATCTTGGAAGGGTTGTTTTGCTCTTGAATCTAAGATGGAAGAAAAATGGGGATAACAGATTTCCCACAACGACGCCACTGATCTTGACGGCTGATCAGAACCTGAAGTGGGCCAGAGATGACATCTGCGATGCTGGATGTGAAGGATGAGGAGGGGGTGTACCTGCAAGGCACTTCGATGCTAAAGTAAGGATCGGGAGAAAGAAAGGCAAGTACAAAGTATGTATTTCGTAGGATGAGTTGGAATTCCTGACCCTCTCAAATGAGAGGGTTTTTATAATGCCCCCAACGCTTGGCCATTGGTCCCTATTTTCGGGGCGAAATAACCGTTCCCCAAAGAATAGGTAACTACCAGAAACTAGTCGTTGGGACGGGGAGAGGTGCCCGAAACTAGTTGTTGCGACGGGCAGAGGCGCAGTTGCGGGCACGGGCGTCGTGACTGTTTCTGGATGGTGGAACCGTGCGTGACGGGCAGGAACTGCTAAGGAGGGGCAACTGACCCTGGGGGTCATCTGACCAGCCTTGCCCGGTAGAGGGGCAAAAAGGTAAATGCTGCCTCAAATTGGCTGGACTTAGGCAATTGAGCCATTCCGGGAGCAGAAGTGGATTGAGCCATGCCTAGCCATTGTAGAAAAATCTTTGTTAAATACTTTATTAGATATTTTTTTAATTATTTTATTAGATATTTTTTTAATTATGTTTATTAGATATTTTATTAAATATTATTTTGTTTCCTCATTTTTTTTAATTACATTTTGGTTATCACTTTGTTTAGATTTATTTCTTGATTTATTTTTCTTTTCTATATTTCGTTTCACTTTGATTTTCTTTTCGATTTTATCTTTGGTCGATGAAGTCTTTAAAATTGCAAATGTCAGTCGTTGAGTTTGCTTAACCTTCATTATTTCAAATCTGTAGTGAATGATCATTGAGATCATTTTCTATACTTTGGGTTTGTGATAGGTTACCTTTGATTAATCGATAAAAGTTTGTGATTAAGACGAGACCGTCCTCTTTTTTTTTGCGTGACACGATTATTTGAGAATGATCTACATATCATTTCTCTATCGTGTCTTAGCACAAACATTAGTTGAACGGCCTCCTATGGCATGATCTTCCTCATAGATCGTGCTACGATGGTTTAATTCTAGAGTGGACCCGATTCATCCGATTAATGACGATTACTAATTAACCACTAACTTTAATTTCCGCTCATTATACTCTTGCTTTATCTTTCTGTCAATATATTACTGTCTATATATTATTGTTCATATTACTGTTCATATTATTATTGTCCATATTCATATCATATTATCATTGTTCATATCTTGTCATATTATTCATGTCTTGTTCATCCTATTCGAAAACACCAAAACACAATAAAATTATTGAAACCCTAAAAAACTTTCAATTGGTTGACTATGGTTACTATCCCAAGCATTGGAGTTTAGACTTTGTATGAAAACCCTAGCATGGAGATTTTTGAACTCTTGTTCATTACTTAGTTTAGGACACCCCGCACACACACAGCTCCCTCTTGGGCTACCTTACAATGACCTCATTTATTTCTCGCACTCCCGTGTACTTTACATGTATCCCTCTCCCTATTACAATGTAATAGTCTAGTTCTTTTTGCTTTTTACGCTTGCTTGTTAAGAAAGATAAAATGAACTAGGTTAGAACACCATTTCATAATAAAGGACAAATAAGGCTTGATCCAACGTCAATTCATTTTTCAAAACACATTAACTTGGTTTACACCTTAGGGTTTCTCCTCTCTCCTCATTCTCACTCCTCTTATCCCTTCCATTAAACTCCACACTAACCTTGTATGTATTTCACCTTTGTAAGTCGATTGCCTTGCCATCGCCATCAACCTACCTAGATCTACCCACCATCCTTTCTTTTCATACCTTTTCTCTTTTTTTTTTGTCTCCTTGAGTCTAAAAACCTTGGTCTTGTACCAAGTTCATTTTCAAACTTCTTTTTTTAATAAAATTGGATGGTTGTGGAGTGATTAGGCGAAGGTCTTGTCCTATCCCAAGTGCTTGACACTACCTTTAGGGTTCACTGTCATAAAGCACTTATCATCCAAAATTAAAACATCTTTAATAAGAGAATAATGTTCTCTTTCTATTGGATTAAAGAGAGAGAATTGAGTGAAGACTTCTTCCTCTTTGAGTGTTAGGATGCTCAGTTTAGAGTGTGTGGTCTTGATACTCGTCTTTCAATACAAAGACGTGATCGTATTCGCCACACCATTTTCAAAATAAATCGTTTGAGATAAATAATTGGGTACTACTCGCAAAGGGGTTACTATCTGAGGACTTATCTCACCCCTAAAATCAACCTTCAACAAATCAAATGTGGCATCTTGTCTTGATCGCAAAAACTTATCCTTTTCAAAAAGGGCATGTTACATCCGTTCTAAAGTAAATAGGTAACACATAAGACTCCACGAGCGAGTTACAATACACCCAACTGCTAGAATGCGAACGTTAGCATCGTCCATAAAAAATACTACCACCGTAGTTCCACAAACTACGGACACTTTGATTTTTCACTTTTTTTAAGTGAAGATACGTAGGCACAAGGGCCCCAATCCTCGGCGAGCAAACTTCCCATTTTCTTACCAGTAGTCCTCCGAACTACGGATGCTCTGATTCTTTATTTGTTAATGAAGATATGTAGGCACAAGACGACGAAGTCTTGACGAGCCACCTTTTCTTTCTCCCAGCTTTTCCTTTATCATTTTTCTTTCACAATCTTTGTTTATCAACCCATTATCTCTCCCTCTTAGAATACTATTTAGAAAACAATTTCCTTTTGCAAACATCCTTACACATAAGACAAGAGAATGGTTCCCATCGAGTACGATGGATGTGGAGGGTGCTAACACCTTCCCTTCGCATAACCGGCTTCTAAACCAATAATTTGGTTGCGAGAACATCTTATTTATTGGGGTTTTCTCGATGTTTTCCCTTCCCCTTTTGGGATAAATAAAGTTCGATGGCGACTCTATTTCTTTTTCGCCTCCGGTCGTTATTTTTCGAGTAGCGACAACTGTGGTGATTGGTCATCCCCAACTTACCTTTGTGTTTGTTTTGTCAGCATATACATGCATATGTTTATTCATTCATACATGCATCATGCAAATTCATGCTTATTTTTGCACTTCCTGGTGTTTTGGTCCACTCTTGGATGTGTATTCCATCCACTAGAGTGTCTACCTTTAAGTAGAAAATGTTTATCCTTTCTAATTCCCCACTGAGTTTATTCCTCGTGAAAGATGTTTGTTTTAGCTATCCTTTCTAGTTCATTATCTGGATGGAATCACTCCCCAGTTAAGCTATTT
Source organism: Lathyrus tuberosus (assembly GCA_022829125.1). Taxonomy (NCBI): domain Eukaryota; kingdom Viridiplantae; phylum Streptophyta; class Magnoliopsida; order Fabales; family Fabaceae; genus Lathyrus; species Lathyrus tuberosus. The sequence continues at coordinate 6,073,643 of JALAZF010000327.1, read as the reverse complement.
CCTCAGTGGGTAGAGTCTTTTTTGACCATTTATCTCCAGTTTGTTTCTGGATTGAACTTTGGTCTCCTACAGCGGTTATTTTAAAATTTTCTGGGCTGTACAATCCTGGATGATGAGAAGGCATTTATTTTTCCCTTCGAGGATTTATTTTCCTCAGCAGAAATCTGTTTGTAAGTCCCCATCAGAAGATGAAGAATTGTTTTCCCCAACAGCGTTGTGATAACACTCTCTTGGAGTCTTTGCCTGACAACAAGTGATTTTCTCTTTATTTGAGAAGCTTGCATATCCTCATCATATCGACAAGTGGCAATCTCTTTGAGAAGATTGTTTGATATCTCAACCTTTTGTGCAACTTCAAGTGGCAGTCTCTCTATATGAACAGCTTGTATGTCCCCAACAGGGTGAACCTCACCTGTTAATAAGTAGACGCCTCTTTATCTGAGTAGCTTGTATATCCCTGAGAATTAACTTGCACCTTTGCAGTAAATGACATCTCTCTAGTTCATCCTCAGCAGAGAAGTTTATTGTGAAATAGTGGATCCTTATCCAATAAATTCTTCTATCAAATGGCATCTCTTCGGAAAGGTCCCATAGGGAAGTTTGATGAAGTCCATTTTTCCAGCAAATGGCATCTCTTCGGAAAGGTCCCGTAGGGAAGTTTGATGAAGTCCATTTTTCCAGCAAATGGCATCGCTCTAGTTTATCCTCAGCAGAGAAGTTTGTTGTGAAACCTTTTCGATCAAATGGCATCTCTCCGAAAAATCTCAAAGGGAAGTTTGGTGAAGTTATTTTCCATCAAATGGCATCTCTCTGAAAAGTCTCGAAGGGAAGTTTGGTGAAGTTACCTTCCAGCAAATGGCATTCCCTTTAGCGGAGACAGTTTGTATTTGGTCCTTTTTCAAGTTTTAAACTTGATTAAAGAAGAAGCTGAGCCATATCCTTATAGTGGAAGGTTATTATCATTCGACTTAGTTCATTATTTGAAAACGTGTTTATCTCCTCATATGAGAATCCTATTGCGATCCAGTGGATATTTCATCCCCAACAAATGGCTGTCTCTTTATTTGAGAAGTTTGTTTTGTGATTTGACTTGCCTGCACCTCTTTTGAGTATCCCCGACAAGGTTTTTGTTTATCTTCAGCAAGTGGTTATTCTTTGCCTACCAAGGACTCATTCCCCAGTAGAGCAATGACTTTGAGGCTCTCCAGTGGAGCCCACTTTTCTTTCCATCATTTTAAGTCATAATTTCATCTACACATTTTTCTAACTCTTGTGGAATTCTACATTCCCCAGCTAGATCTCTTTTTGTTTATCCCCTGCAATGTTTCTTTTGCTTAACTTCTTCAACAGTTATCTGTATCTTGTGGCACCTTTTTCCCACAAGATTATGTGTTTGCATTCATTTATATCGTATCATAATCATTTTGCAGTATCTTAGGGCCAAAAATTGGGTTTTCTGTATTTAAGTCTCTTCTATCCCATCGAGACAAATATGTCAATCTTTATATCTCCGAATAGAAGAAACTTAAATTAGGACATCTGTCATACCCTAATTTTTACCCCTAAGATCCCACCTCATTTGCATCTTCACAATGCATCAAGATCACAAACTTGGTTCTTCCCTAGCCCCTCATCCTTGGGTTTAGGTTTGCAGAGATCACCAAGCACCTTTCTTTGTATCTTTTCTTTTGTGTTTATGCACTTTCTGTTTTACTAACTACTAATCAAAATACCCAATAATATGTCTTGTATAACTGTTGTTTCTTTGCAATGTAGGGTTTTGCATCAAGAACATCAAGCATGGTTCCTCAGCTAGGGTTATGGTCCCCCAAGGTTAAAGTGTGGTCAAGCATTGGTTCCTAAGGGCTTGTCATACCCCAAATTTTGACCAGATATTTTAAAATATTTCATTCATCTGACTTAATTTTCACTTTGCATCATCTGTATAGTATAACATGCCTTTCATCATGCATAATGCCCAAATTATCGGCCAGAATAAACTTGTTGGATTTACAGTCAAATCGGTCAAACTGAATGTCAATTATGCATAAAATCAATGGACCACTACAAGAAAAAAGGTCTGATACCACGCACGAAAAATCGAGGCTATATACAAAATAACCGTGGCAATTCGATGTTGCCACGGTTTAGCCACGATAATCAAACTGTGGAATATGCGGCCGTGGCCCAAAGTATAGTCCACGGTTTTCATGTTTGTGCCACGTTTTATAGACATCCGTGGCTAGAAGAGGCCACGCTTTACACATGCAGGTTATGGCCGCGGTTTGTCTTTTGCCTCAGTTTTTAACAGTGGGTAAAACTAGCCACGGTTCATATATAATGTAAAACGTGCTCTAGTTTCCCAGGTATGGCCACAATTTAAACAGTGGGTAAAACTAGCCACGGTTCATATATAATGTAAAACGTGCTCTAGTTTCCCAGGTATGGCCACAATTTAAACCGCGGCTAATTTTATACATGGTTTTACTATATTTAGTACTGCCACGCTTTCTATTTGTGCCATATAATTGTGTTCTACCTGCAATGGCTTAAAAAGTTTATTTTAGATCAAATTAAAATCTAACTATACAAGCAACATTATGCCACAAATCCAAAATATATTGACTAAAAAACATGTTAGTGTGCGCGACATTTTCTTATAAGTCACCAAACTATTACATCAAGTATTGCGCTACCGACTAATAAGTCGCCAAAATATATAAGTCTACATCAAATGCGCTACCGACTAATAAGTCGCCAAAATATAGTCATCCCAAATTAAAAACAAAGGTTCTTAATAGTCATCCCATAAAACATGTACAATTAGCTAGTATATCTTAAACTCATGCATCATAATATTCATCTTCTTCTTGATCATCACAACCTCCTTCTTGTTCTTCTTCCATATCTTGATCATCATCACAAGCTTCTTCATCACCATTCTGCAAGAAAAATGATATATAAATAAGCAATGATAAAATAAAACCAAGTATAAAATTAGCAATGATAGAATAAAACCAAGTATAAAATAAAACCAAGTATAAACTAATTTATACATCCTAACCATTTTGTTTCACAAGTTCAATAACTGCCATCCATTACCATTCTAGTAGCAAGCATAACATGCCTTACATAACTTTGATTCATGCTAATACATTTACAGGACAGTTACACAACAGGGCAACCAAACACTAATACAAATATCTCTAGTTTAGTTCATTGCCTTTTAACAAGCATTCACACAACTCAAGCTAACAACCAATCTAAGTAATTCAACATACAATTCTAACTAGATTTTCAAAATTCTAACAATAGCATTTAAGAAATTCAAATTTATTTTGATCCACAAGCTAATACATACATTACAATTACCCAATCATGCATACATATACCCAATTATAACAAGGAAACCAACAATTCCATTTCAAAATTCCATTTTTATTAATTCCCATATCAACGAAGTTTTGTAACAGTACCAAACCATGAAATGTTAGTTTCACTACATAATTATTCATAACTCAATTCACACTAACTCAATCATGACAAGTTCTAATAGCTGCAACATTTTTTTCACACATTCAATGCAAGTTCAAATTACAAACCAGCCAAACTAACATAATATATCTACACTAACTGTGACTAGCTTCAAGGCCACTTCATTAACTTTTTTCTTTCTCACCTTAAAACCTTTAGCAACTCTAACAGGTTTTCATGCAATTACTGACAGTCACAATTCCATTTGTTTAACTCACTAACTTTAATTCGTTCAACATGACTCTCATAACTAACCTACATTTTAACATTATAGCTAATTCACACTAACTGCAGAAACTAACAGAATAGCTAATTCACTCTAACATCATAGCTATTTTTCATTCTTCAATCTAACTCCTAAATCTCAATTCAAATTCTAACTCTTCTCTAACACAACTAACTTCAAACATAATTTTATGCTCAAAAAAACAGCATAAAATTATCACAACAACAGCATAACAAGTAAAACAGAATTGTACAAGGAAAAAACAGGAACAACACCATTTGTAGTTTACAATATACCTCTTCACAACGAGGAATATGAGTTGACGCCGACGAAATAGGACCAGCATGATGTTCAGTAGTACTAGTGGTAATTCCCAACGCAGATGCCATCATATTAGAGATCTCCTCGTCACTCATATGCGGGTTTTGTTGCTTCATCATGGTCTTAAAAAGTACCTTCATGCCATCCATCCCCCTCTTCATTCCAGCCACTTCATCACTATGCTGCTTTTTAATAACCGAAATTTCTTGATTTCTTTTAAACATGGTTGGTGTAGTTGTTTTTCCATAGCAACGTACTCGACCAGATTTTTCTTTCCCGAATAATGACGTAAATGTCTCAGATTCGGTTGAGTTCTTAACAGAATCTTGAAGCTTATCCTAATTAAAAAATATTCACATTATAACCACAGAATATTACATACAGTTGGAACAGAATTTTCCTGATTTTCTACATACAACACCATTTTCCTGATTTTCTACATACAACACCAGTTTCCAGATTTTCTACCTAGCAGTTTCCAGATTTTCTACCTAGCAGCTTCTACCTAGCAGTTTCAGCCTACAGATGTTGATAGGTTTGAAAACAATAAATTGTACTTACAATTGCAGTTTGTGTTTCCTCATCCACTTTTTTTCCTTTTCGACTTTGTCGAGTCTCAATGAACATCTCTGCTTGGCTAACTTCCTCTCCGTCCTCTTTCTTTGCACGCTACATTGGTTGATATTAAACACATACAATTAGTAATCACTCAACCAATACAGAATTATAAATTGACGAATGTATAAACACACTACCAGTTTTGCACGAATCCTTGCAAAGTTTGTTTGTCCCATACGATGCATATACTTTAGCTTAGCTCTGTCCACAACATTAACTTTGCTAATTTTCTACATTGAGGAACAGCAAATAGGCAACCAATAGGCAACCAAATGTTAGACAATAACATATCAAATAGGCAACCAAAATTATAATCTATAAGTCGTAAAATTATCTTACTTGGATTTTGCCATTTTTCCAATAGGCAACCAATTGCTTGAAATGAGCTATAGGTACGATCTGGGGACGATGTTTCAATATTTCACTCATAGTAGTGTATTTTGAAAAGCAATTCTTTTTGATACATTTCTTGTAACGCCTCCAAGCATCATTTATCCGAGAGAAAACTGCTCTATGTCCATGCTCAGAGATAATGAATTTATCCTACAACAAAGAAGGGAATTAGATATATACAAGTAACAAATTAGGTAACAAAATGAGAAAATAACTCATTTAGATCATACAGTAACAAATTCCCATATACGGTCTTGGTTAGCATTCTTCAAAGCTCTGAAGTTTGTATAAGTTAAGGGACACAAGTCTGAATTCCTCGCGACAGTGCCAAGGAAACCACTCAAATCTGACACGGTTCGATCATTGGGTCCAATAGGCTCTCCATCATCATCTAAGACAACCTTTTCACGATCCTCACTATTTCTAGCATGGATTTTCAAACATTGTGTTGGTCCACGTGTCTTTTTCTTATTTGTCCCTGTGTTAGATAAACTATTAAAATGCGAAATCGAATTTGAATGCAACAATAATTAAAAACAATGCATGACATAAACAAGTTTTAATACCTTCAGTTTTTTCACTTTCAATTTCCTCATTTTGTTCATCCATTACATTTTGTTCCTCCTCAAGATCTTGACATTGATCTACTTCTTCAAGAGTTACCCCATTTTCGTTGAGAAATTCTTCAACTGAAGTCGATCTACACATTGGGATTCTTTTTGTCTTCTTTAGGGCACTGCCTTGCTCTGTCATTGAATTTCCATCATCTTGCACTGCCCATTTTGTATTACTCTGCTTTGCACTTGCATTTGCATTTGAAAGTGGCTGCCTTGCACTTGAAGTTGGTTGCGGTGCATTTGAGGGTGGCTTGCTTGCATTTGAGGGTGGCTTGCTTGGCTTGCTTGCATTTGAGGGTGGCTTGCTTGCATTTGAGGGTGGCTTGCTTGCATTTGATGGTAGCTTGCTTGCATTTAAATGTTGCTGCCTGGTCCTTGGAGATTCATAAACTTCAGCCCCGATTTTCATTGAAGGTTTCTGCTTGATACCTGCACAAGCAACTTCAGCCCCTGCATTTAAATGTTGCTGCCTGGTCCTTGGAGATTCATAAACTTCAGCCCCGATTTTCGTTGAAGGTTTCTGCTTGATACCTGCACAAGCAACTTCAGCCCCTGCATTTAAATGTTGCTGCCTGGTCCTTGGAGATTCATAAACTTCAGCCCCGATTTTCGTTGAAGGTTTCTGCTTGATACCTGCACAAGCAACTTCAGCCCCTGCATTTAAATGTTGCTGCCTGGTCCTTGGAGATTCATAAACTTCAGCCCCGATTTTCATTGAAGGTTGCTGCTTGATACCAGCACAAGCAACTTCAGCCCCTGCTTTTTTGGAAAGTGTCCTCTTTTTGGTTGGATACACCACATCATTCGAACTATCAATTGCTGGAGCAGTAGTATCAAAGTTGGATAGGTTGAAGAGTTCCCTAGATGCAGGCACAAATGGAGGCCGAATGCCTTGTTCTCTCATGCGTTGGTTGTTACGATTTACCATCTCACACTTTATGTCATACTTCTTAGCTAATTCAGCACTTGATTTAAAGAGAGGCAACCGAAAATTGGCCGTAAGTTGTTCACCCTTTTGTGTTGCATTCGTCTTCTTTTGTAACTTCTTCATTTTCTGTTATAACATTGGAAATATTATGCAGAACATTAGTAATAACATTAGTCTTATACAACCAGAACATTACCAATCAGAAAATTATACAATCAGAACATTAGTAATAAACAGAACATTACCAAACAGAACATTATACAATAATTATTACTAATACAACCAGAACATTAAACAGAACATTACTAATAATCATTAATAATAATCATTACCAATCAGAAAATTATACAACCAGAACATTACCAAACAGAACATTATACAATCATTGCAAAAAAGTAATATCAATCCATTAATAATCAATCCATTAATAATCAGCAACATCAATACATTAATAATCAATACAATTAGCTAAATATGGAATTAACACTTTCTACATCAATCCATGAAATCAAAAAGAGTATCATCATAATCAGAATCCTCTCCATCACTTTCAGCTTCTCTCAATTCATGAGGTGTATCCATTACTGTTGCAGGTATGTCTTCCCTAACCCAATTTAGTTCACCATCACTATTTTCTCCATGAAAAGGTCCATCAGCTTGTAAGTTTGAAGGGTCACCAATGTTAAAGAAATCTCGTGGAACTGTTTGCAGAGCATAATGCCTGTTTGGATCAAGAGGGTCTGGGATATAGTAACATTGATGAACTTGAGAAGGTAGCACAAACGGATCATTCTGATAAATTTTCTTATTGCAACGTACATAAGTAATTCCGTATTTGTCTTTTTCAACCTCAAACCAATCGCATTTAAACAACACAAAGTTGAAGTTGCCATAATAGTTTAACTCAATTATATCTACAATTGCTCCATAATAAGTGACATGTTCTGTCCTTGGATTTTCATCTTTGGAGCTAGCAAAACTTGAAGTTAGTGAAACTAAAGTTACACCAGAATTTTGAGTTTTGCGATTTGCATCTCGTTTCGTAGTATGGAACCTATATCCATTAATGATGTAGCCTGGATACCTCTTTGCAACAAAATTAGGACCTCTAGATAGTTTTTCAAGTTGCAATGGCACATCATCTTTTTGGGCACGAGTTTTAAACCATTCACCAAAATCTTTACTTTGACTTTTGGCCTTGGTCCACTTCCGTTTGTTAGTGTTTGAATTAACACTCTGATCATGCTCACTACAAAAGTCAACAATCTATATGTTAACATAACTCTAACAGTAGGATTAGAGGACAAATACATAGGAGAACAAATAGATTGTAGTACCTGATGTAAATTTGAACTTCATTGCAATTGAATAAGATATATCGATGAGCATCATCCTTCGATTTCGCATCAAGATGAAATGGTACACCTGCCCCCCCTAAAGGACGACCTGCGGTTGTAAAGTAATCATCTAAATCTGCTTCAAGTGAATCACTAACATCATAATTCCGACTCTTCCTATTCAACCTTGTATCTACATTGCTATGCAAATACCTTGAGCAAAATGTTATAGCTTCTTCAGCCAGATACCCCTCGGCAATAGAACCTTCAGGATAAGCTCTATTGCGGACATAGTTCTTGAGTTTACATAAGTATCTTTCGGTGGGATACATCCATCGAAATTGAACGGGACCACCCAATCTAACTTCATTTACCAAGTGAATGGGCAAGTGAACCATTATGTCAAAGAAACTTGGAGGAAATATCATCTCCAATTGACAAAGTATCTCTGAAATCTCCTCTTCTAAGTAATCTAAATCTTCCACTTGTATAACTTTCTTACTTAGAGAGCGGAAAAAAGAACCAAGACGAATTAGTGGGGTTGCCACCTCCTTGGGCATTGTGCTTCTTACTGCAATTTGCAACAAATAGTGTAACATGAAATGTGCATCATGACTCTTGTAACCGGATATCTTTTTGTCGGCAACTTGTACGCATTTTAAAATATTTGATGCAGTCCCATCCGGTAACTTGGCAGCCTTTATAACTCCACAAAAAACTGACTTCTCGTGCGGAGTCATTGAGAAACATGCTTTAGCAAACTCTACACGTCCTCCACCAATCTCCCTTGGATGAAGTCTTTCTCTAATTCCCAAATCTTGCAAATCATAGCGGGCTTTAATATGATCTTTTGTCTTCCCCGTGATGTCCAAAAGAGTTCCAAGAATACTATCACATATGTTTTTTTCAATGTGCATTACATCTAGATTATGGCGCAAGGTATTTTGAGCCCAATAAGGCAACTAAAAAAAAATTGACCTCTTCTTCCACGGGTCATCAACTTTCTTCTTTTTTGTCTTCCCGAATTCATTATTGAAATCTTTTAAGGTTTCAAGAATTTATGCCCCGTTTAAAATGCATTGTGCAGTCCTATGTTCTTCTTCTCCATTAAATGATTTGACATCTTCTCTCCAAGAATGAGTTCTTGGTAAAAAGATACGGTGGTCCATATAACACATCTTATGACTGTGTTTGAGGTAGAACGAATTGGTGTTAGATTTACAACATGCACACGCCACTTTTCCTTTGGTGCTCCAACCCGACAACATCGCATAAGCAGGGTAGTCACTAATTGTCCACAAAAGAGCTGCACGCATTCGAAATGTTTGATTCATTGAAGAATCATACGTCTCTATGCCGAATTCCCATAATTCCTTTAGCTCTTCTATCGGTGGCTGGAGGTAAACATCGATATCGTTTCCTGGAGATTTTGGTCCAGGAATCAACAATGACAACATTGTATATTCAGGTTTCATGGACAGCCAAGGTGGTGTGTTGTATACCATCATCAAGACGGGCCACGTACTATGAGATAAGCTCATTGTCCTGAATGGATTAAACCCATCACTCGTTAAGCCAAGTCTTACATTGCGGGAATCACTAGCAAAATCTAGATGAAGCTCGTCAAAGTCCTTCCACGCTTTACCATCAGCTGGATGCCTCAATTTCCCATCCTTTGAGCGTTGTTCTTCATGCCATCTCATTGACTTAGCTGTCTTCGAACACATGAACAACCTTTGTAGTCTAGGAATCAACGGAAAGTGCCTCAAAACTTTTGCAGGAACTCTATAATCATTTTTTGATTGCTCAGACTCACATCCTTCAGTTGGAGCATTTTCTTTCCACCGCGAAGCTTCACAAACAGAGCAAGAATTGTCGTTTTCATGCTCTTTCCAAAACAGCATGCAATCGTTTGGGCTTGCATGGATCTTTTTATAATCGAGGCCTAAACCACTTATCATTGCTTTTGTCTTGTAATATGATACGGGAATGTTTAAATCAGGCATTGCTTCTTTCAACAATTCTAATAGGGCGGTGAATGAGGTATTGCTCCAGCCGTTAAGACATTTCAACAAGTAGAGTCGAATCATGAATGATAGAGTAGAGAAGTCTTTGCATCCAGGGTACAGTTCTTTTTTCGCCTCTTTAATCAAATTGTAAAACTTCCTAGCATCGTCATTGGGACCTTCATGAACTCTGTGTGTTTCTGCCCTATCGATATATATGTCATGCACTAAGCCAGGGATGTCGTCATGTGATTCCTCTTGATCTTCCATCGCAGCACCAATTTCCATAGACCTTTGTACTTTCTCCCCATGGTGCAACCATACGTCATAACCTTTTAGAAAACCCTTGGCTATTAAGTGATCCCTAATAATATCTCTTGTTTTCCAATACAAATTTTTACACATAGCACAAGGGCATAAAACCTCATCTCCTTGAGGTCTACCGTTAGTGTAGGCAAAGTCTAAAAATTGAGTAACACCGTTGATGTACTCTTGACTAAACCATGGAAATTTAGTCCACTCTTTGTCCATCACTTTATAATCTAAATATTTGAAACACACAACACAAAATAGATTCAAAACAGACCCAAAACAGACCCAATACAGAACCAAAACAGAACACACTATACAAAACCGAAACAGAACCAAAACAGAAGCAATATACAAACAGAAACATGTGAATATACAAAACAGAACCAAAACAGAACCAAAACATGGGAATATACAAACTGAGCAATCACAAACTGAACATTTTGACATTACAAGAACAGAAATACCAAACAGAAAGTCAACTTCTTAAATCAAGGTTCATCAACCTCAAATTCCACACTAAAATCAGATCACAATGATATTCAAAAATCCAAATCTTAAATCCACACAGATTTTTTTATCTATAACTAAACAAACAGAAACGAGTACCAAAGCACATAATCCATATCATTCGATAGATAAACTCGTAACTCCTAGTATCTAAACAAACAAAATTAAGATAACATCAACCAAATAACACTAATATCGGAATGTTAACCTTAAGATTTAAACACCTAAAACCATCACTCCAATACTGATAAAAATTTGCTTATAACCCAATTTCAATAATGAAACAAACAATTTAGATAAAATCAGGTTCAATCAAATGAAGTTCGTATCGCGGGCAATCGTGTATCAAAACGACATACTTTCAGTATTAAAACTTAGACACAAATTATCAGATATGAAAAGAAAACCCTAGTGAGCTTGTCAAGGCAGCAATTAGAGGAACAAATATGAAAATCATACAATCCAATCCAAACAGAAATACTAACATACAATTTTAGTTCAGTTCACATCACCAAACATATATTAAATCATACAATCCAAACAGAAAATCAATTTAAGGTTTCATATCAGTTAACTAATTCAAACCCTAAATCATACAATCCTAACATACTCAATGATCAGTTCACTAACATCAACAGAAGAAACCCTAAAAAACTCAGTTTCAAAACAACATAACAAAATCTAAAAATAAGGGTAAAGATGAAAACCTTGCAATGCTCCAACTGAAAGCTTCCGCTCCACACCTCAACAAAAAAATCAAAACTGCATGCAAAACAAAATTTGGGGATTAGGTCAAAATTTGGATTTGGACTTTGAAGAGAGAAGAGGAACGGAAATGAATGTGGGAACGGAGATGTGTGCAGGAAACATGCAGAGGTGCGAACGAAGATGTGTGAGAATAGGCGAAGGTATGAAGAGAGAAGCAGAAAACTTACGCAGAGAGTTGACCGGAGTAGATGGCTGAGAAACGGAGAAGGTCGTGTTTCGGAGAAGGGAGAAGGGAGTTGGGAGAGTGAAGAGACGGAAGAGTGAAGAGTGAAGAGAGTTTTTCTATTTCTTTTTCTTTTTTTTTTTAATAAAATATAATTAGAAAATAAAATAAAAAACAAAGAGGGAAACTGAAAAAAAAAAAGAGGGAAAGTTTGGCGGGGTATAAAATGTGGGCTTAGGCCACAGTTTGAATCGAAAATTATAAGCCGCGGTTATTAAGCGTGGCCTAAATATATTTGTCATTTTGTAAACGTGGCAATTTAAGAAAATGCCACCGTTTCACAATCTGGGTTCAATATTTCAAAACATATTTCCACGGTTTAAAAACCCCGGCCAAAGCATATATGTAGCCACAGTTTTTGAGCTGTGGAACAATTTGGCGTGGCAGTAGGCCATTTTTCTTGTAGTGGACGGAAAGTTTCAAAATTGAGCTTGCTGATGTCATTTATTTTAATATACGTTTCACATATTTTAACCTGGCGTGCTCGTTTTAATTTTTGATGACTTTTCAACTACGTTTTGATCAGTCTAAGCATTTTTTACAGGTCCAGATTTATTTGAAAATTTGATAAAACACTGTATTTTTTCGAGTGGTTTATTCTACTTTGATAATTTTGGTGCAGTCATTTTTATTTTTCGAGCACTTTGGTACCCGACTTTTTATTCGTTTTTTTATAATTTAATTTTTAATTTTTAGTTAAATACTTATTTAGTTTATTTAGTTAATTAGGTAGTTGATTTAAGTTTATTTTAGTTAAGTTTAATTTATTTATCACTTATATTTCTCTTTTTTATATAATATATAAATATTTGTTTTTTATTACTTTTAGTATGCTTGTTCTCATTAAGTTTTGGAAATAATATTTGTCTTGCTTCATTTATAAACCCTACTTTGGCACTCATATATATACATGGCATGAGAATTAAAAAAAAAAGCATCCACTTTCACACAAGAGAACGACACCTCCCTATATCCTCTCTCAATTTCATGACAGACTAAAAAAGCCACCAATACCATAGCAGCGGTACCCTCATTACCAATCACTCTCTCATTTCAAAAATACAACAAATAAAGATAATCCTCTTTCCCTCATACGCGAACCTGCTACTTGCCCTTCCTCTCTTTCCAATTGGAATTTTATTGAGAAACAACAAGAAGTGGAAGAAAGGTGAGTTGGTTCTGCTCTCTCTAAAAAAGGGATCCTTCACCATATATCTCAATAAAACATCCATCATAATGGCATGGTTCACGTGACACATCCATCATGTTCTTTCTTCCTCATGTACCTTGAAACCACACGTCCATATCCAAATCTTATTACACTCTTACTTCTTCAATCTCAACATACTTCACCTATTTCATCATCTTCAACACAACCATGACTCACCAAATACACCAAAACTAACCACTATCTATACATTTTAACCTCACTATATCTTCATACTTTTAAAACCAATAAACCCCCTCCCTCCATGTGAACCATCCAAACCCCTGCATCCTTCGAATAACCTTCAAAAACAACCAAGTCGCCGACAACTTCACATCTTACACCAACAATCACTTTTTCTCGCCACCATGTGTATCTCAACCGCAACACCATCTTCAACCAACCTTACCACCAACAATCTTATTTCATCTTCTAATCCATACCAATAGTAACATATATCTGAATCATCGTCCAACCTTCAACATACTATCGACCCTCCATTCTGCTACATCATCAATACCCTTCACTATTCCGACCAACAATTTCGAATACATGTGCCTGTAATAATGCCTCATAACAACATAAACCTCTTCTTCATGAAATAACATGATACATTCACAACCAACAGCTCAAAACAACCACCGTAAAACATCCAAACCATCACCATATGACAACTTTCCGACACCACCATCCGCTTCAACTCATTTCCGGTCTACCTCCAACATAACATCCACTCTATTTTCATCATCTCACAACACCAAATTTGCTCCACCAACAACAGGTTTTCGGCGATGATGTTCGCACGCACACCATTGAACAGACACAAAACCACCCTACAACCATGTTTAAACACCCTTCCACGATGCTTCCGGCTACCCCACGAGAATCTCATTTTGCCGCTGCATACAACTCAATTGAAACGACCTACGAGTAGCTCCGACCATCCACATAAATTATTCCGAATCCGCTTCCTCCGTCCTACACAAAACCGCCGACGCACCATAAACTCCCTAAAACCTCCACAAGCCATCTATAACCATCAGGTGAACACAACCACGAGCAACACCACCCTCAAGTTTCAAACACACATCACAACATCTCTTTTGCTACACAAACTAAACCAGCATCTCCTCAGGCTGGCGTTAGAGGATTCATTTTATCACCAACTAGGGTTAGTTTGTTGGTTGGTAGTGATAGTATGGAAAGTCAGTTTGTGGAGTTATCTCAGAGTCTAGACATTATAATTGCCACTCCTGGTAGGCTCATGCACCATTTGTCTGAGGTTGATGACATGTCTTTGCATAAGGTGGAGTATGTTGTTTTTGACGAGGCTGATTGTTTATTTAGGATGAGTTTTGCTGAGCAGCTACATCACATTCTTGTTCAGCTTGGTGATAATCGTCAAACCTTGCTTTTCAGTGCTACATTACCCAGTGCCCTTGTAGAATTCGCTAAGGCTGGCCTGCGAGAACCTCGCCTTGTTCGACTTGAAGAGTAAAGGATTTGCCACCAGAAGGTCTCCATCCAATTTTTAACAGAGTTTGGGGGGCGGGAGAGTTAACAACACTTGCATTTTCTGAACATTTGAAAACTTTTAAGCCAAAACCGACCATTTTGGAAGCGGAAGGAGAAGCAGTCAAAGCTAAGCGTAGAGTAGGCCTAGTGGTCAATGGTTGACGTGATGAAAAGCAAAAGAGCCATTCATGAATCTACTATAAATTTTTTTCTTGAACAGAAGTCTAAGAGTACTAGTAAGAAGGAGGAATTTCAATAGGAATCGACTTCAGCGGGGAAAGAGAAGGCAAACAGGTGAGTTTAAGTTTCAGGCTTGTTATTCATTTTATTCATTTATTTATTTTCTGTTTTTTATTTTTCTTTTTCTTTTTTATATATTTTTCTTAATTAAGTTTGGTTTTAAATTATGTTTTATTTGAACTTTAATATAATTAATATCATTTTTTTAGATTGGATAGTTCATGTGCTTTTGATTAATAAAAAACTCAGATATTTTCTTAAGTAGTTTTTTTTAAATTAATTATTTCAATTTTGATTTGTGTTTTAGAATTTAATTGTTTAGGTTTTTTTTAATTGTTGACCACTTAGATTTTTATTAGTTAGTTTCTTTATTGATTTAATTTCTAACCTTGGTGACTTGTAGCTTAGGTTCTTGTGCTTAGAGACTTGGCTATATTTGTTTGATCTTATGATCTCGATTCTTATCTTGACTATGTTGTTGCTCATATCTTGTGCTCATCATCATTCATATAACTCATGCATCTTTTGTTATGTCAGTTTTGTTTCTCTTTTGTCCTATTGAAAACAACACAAAACACTTAATAAATACGATACGTATAATGCATCACGAGCCTTAAGCACATGAGAAAAGATGAGCGGGAGTTTTTCTTATCTCTTCCTAGAGTATTTTGTACATGAGACGCTTGGCTCATTTCTATGAAGTATTCATTCTCATTGTCATAGACTTTAGTATAATACGTATCTCAAATCATTTGATTCATCTCCTAATAAAACACCTCAACCAATTCAAATCATTTTCCTTCGGGATTTTCTCTTTAACCTTTTCAAAATGATATTTTATTTTTGTTTTATCGCAATAGAGGTAACGCGTGAGTCTCCATATAACGAGCGGAAATACCTAACTGCTAGAATGCGAATGTTAACATCATCCATAAGAAAACCTAATAAAGCAACCTTTTTCTACAAGAACTACAGAGTTCTGATTCCCTTTGGGATATGTAGGCATTGAGTTGCAAAACTCGAACGAACTCAATAATAAAAACCTTTTGTTTTTCCCCTTTTATCTCAGTCACACATTCCCTTAGCAATTTAAGCTTTAGGTATACACACCCTTTGATTAGAACAACAAGAGTGGATCCCGTTGAATACAACGGACGCGAGGGGTGCTAATACCTTCCTCTCGCCTAATCGACTCCCGAACCCGAATTTGGTTGCGAGACCATTTTCTTTCCCTTATGAGGTTTTCTCGATGTTTTCCTTTTCCCGTTGGGATAAATAAAGTTCAATGGCGACTCTGTGCATTTTTTCGTATAGCGACAGCTGGCGACTGTGCTGGGGAATATCCCTAAGCAAGTCAGTCCTAGCTCTTATTTGTTTTCTTTTCTTTGGGTGTTTATCTTTTTGCTTTATTTGCTTTATTCAATGGATTCATTGTATCTCTGCCATTCATTTTATCTTGGATACTGTTGTACTGTTGGGATGGGTTATTGTTGAGAGATAAGCCCGCTACCCAGGCTTGAGGATACAGATAGGATTAGAGTGGATAGTCGTATTGACTTGCGTAGCACTTGATACATATAGTTGGCAAGAGAACCACATTCAAACGAGGTTTTCTGGGATATATCTTTGTCTTGCATGCCTATGCAATAGACAAAATGTTTTCATAGAGAACTTACAACTTTGGAGACCTTTTTAAGAACTCAGTGGAGGCCTTATTGAGGGGTAGTAATGTCTTGCAAGCAATCGTAAGGGCGCTATTACTTTTCGACCTGAGAGCCAGAGAAGTTGAGGACCTGTTAGGAACTTCTGTCCAAGGTTAGAACCCACATGTGAGAGGGAATTGGGTTTTTGCAAGAAACTTTTACTTCCATCCTACCCGGTTTTCTTGTGTTCCTTATAGAGGCGAACTTTTGAACCTAGTCCGTTTTCTTGTGTACCTAGTGCCAGATTTAGTAAACCCTCCAAAATTCAAAGTAACCAACTTTGAGAAGTACACAAGTCTCAGTTGCCCAAAGCATCATTTGGTGATGTTCTACCAAAGAATGACTTTCTTTACCCACGACGATAAGTTGATGATTCATTGTTTTCAAAATAGTTTGAGTGGGGGATCATTGAGTTGGTACATGTATTTAGAAAGAAGTCGTATCCAATCAAGGAGGGATTTAGCCAACGCTTTCCTAAAGCAATACCAGTACAATTTAGACGTGGCTCCCAGTTGCACACAGTTGCAAAGCCTATCTCAGAAGAGTAGTGAATCTTTCAAGGAGTATGCACAACGGTGGAGAGAATTGGCATCCAGAGTGCAACCACCACTTTTAGACAGAGAGTTAGTTGACATGTTCATGGATACCTTGCAGAGCCCATACTTTGAAAGGATGGATGGAATTACATCATTTGACTTCTCTGACTTGGTGAAAGTTGGAGAACGCATCGATAGCGGCCTCAAGAACGGAAAAATTCAAGATGCCTTGAGCAGTCACACTAGTAAGAGTGAATCCCTCAACAATTCCCAAGAGGAAGAAGAGGATGAAGCTAATGCGGTCGGGGCGAATGTCGAGTATTCTCATGGTGCACCGGCAAAATCTTATGGTCCCTCATCTTCTCAGCAGTCATCATTTCCAGTGTCATGCTATCCTTATGGGCAACGAACCATGCCTAGAGCTTCGTACCAGAAACCTTGGATTGCTCCTCATGCAAATCAAAGAGCCCATGGCCGAGGATATCATAATCAACGTCAGAATCAGCATAAGCCTCACAACAAGGAATGCTCCTCTTCATCCAATTTCGATGTCATATAGTCAACTTCTGCCATATCTAATCCAAAACTCACTGGTAAAGCCCAAATCTCTCAAGTCGTTGCTAGAGCCATACCCTCCTAGGTACAATCCCTATGTTCAGTGTGGATATCATAAAGGATCAATGGGGAACTCAACTGAAGATTCCAAAAACTTCCAAGCCAAAGTGCAACAGTTGATCGACAAGAAGTACATATCCTTTCCATAAGGAAACTTGGTTGTGCACGTCAATTTCTCGCCTGAATGAGCTCGAAGACTTCAAGGGGCATCTCCTCAATCCAGTGGTTCAGAGATAAAGACATCCTCAGAACTGGCAATCATTGGATCAACATTTATCATTCACATTTGTGTTTTATTTCCTGTTGAATGCTACTTGTTTTTAAATATTATTGTTTTCAATGGTAATATTAATGAAGTAATCATGCATTTTTTGAATGAACCATGTTGCATTCTCTCTTATTTCTTTTCTTATATAAAAAATATATATCCATATACCTCTCGTCCATATTTTTTTATCAAACTGTTGTTTTAGCGTAGAATTGGAAGGAGGATGATGAAAACGATATACTCATAATTGTTGAAAGTATGCTTTCGGATAAGATCACGTTGATGATGTACAAGCATTGTTTCAAATCCCTAAACACTGGAGAGATAAGGAGTTAGTCCCTAATTAACCACTTCGAGCCTAGAAGTAGGAGTTTTCTTTCGGACTTTCAAACCCTTGCGCTTAACCAGGGGCATGGGTAGTGTTCAGTTAATCTGACTACATGTTTAAAATTGCAAGATGAAACATCCCGTCTGAGGATCAACCATATGCTATTCTTCGCGCATATCCTGAAGTGTTGAAAGAATCATGCAAAATTCAAAGGTTATGGCAGTTCTTCTTCAATGACCAATGACGTGGCAGTCACAAGCCTTCCAAAACAACAAAAAAAATAAAAAAGAAAGCTCGCTAAGTTGAACACCTAAAAAGGCGACTTAGGAAAAAATTAGGGCCATCCCAGTGGACTCAAAAAAACAAAATCAGTCTAGGCAAAAATTAGGGATCAAAAGCAAAAGAGATCCTCAAATCTTCAAGCAAAGTAAAATTAGATTCAGTGACCACTATGTCCAAAAGTCAAAAGGTCACTAACATCCATGACAAAAACAAAATAAAGTGACTGCCATTTCAAACGAATCTTGAATCCTCATCTTCATTCTCACACCATCAAGCTCTCTTTGGATATGAATATGTGTGTTAATCTAACTAAACGTAGGACTGGAGACATCACAAAGAAAGGGTGGGTACAAAACAAATTTTGAGCCTCATATCTTTTGTTTCTATAACCGTGAACCAGACCACATTACAATCCTCAAAAGACCTAATTGAGGCAGGTTTTATTCTGAAAGCGTACTACAACAAGGTTGCATAAACTGACTCCTATAGATTTGCTAATCTGTTTCTCGTTGTATCTTTCACACTAGCCAAATCAGCACTATGTTTGGACTAATGGTCGATTCGTCACACTCTATCACATCATTCCAATAAATGACTTTTTTTCAAAGCCTGCATGAGCATCACATTAAAATTACCATTCGTGAATGAACAATTTATTGCAAGTCAGTACTTGACATCAGGGAATTCCAACAAGGAGCAATCAAAGCAGACTTGATCATTCATCGAAGAATACCTCATAACACTATGGATCAGGGCATTGTCATATCAACCCAAGGAATTTGTCAGTCTAAAGCAAGTCCCCAAGCATCAATTGATTATGGGGCAAATCATTCAAGAATCAGTTGATCAGAGAGAATCATCTCAAGACTTTACCAACCAGGGGAAGGCCACCCAGAGGTTCTTTTGATTAAGGGAAAGTCCCTCCAACGCTCAATCAACGCGAGTTAAGTCGCTTCAATGCTCGTTCTGGGGAAAGCTACCTTAAAGGTATATCGAAGTCAACCACTCTAAGGTTGGTTAGTCGAGGAAGAACCCTTTCATGATTCAAAATTCTGGGTCAAGACATCTCCAAGACAAATTATGGTATAACTGCTTCCAAACTTCCTTTCAAGGGGCAAGACCTCTCCATACTTTCAAGCTACTCGAGAAAATTATATTTCATCAACAAATTTTGAGTTTAAGACGAGTGTCGGGAATCTTGCTACCACCCCACCAAATCACCTTTCACAAACAAGAAGCTTTGATACAAAAGACATTACATCCTATACCCACACAGGGGCATTTCTGGAAACCTTCAAATCATTGCATAAATCATCCTCATGCATTAGTCGTGTCGCTTCGCTCATGCATAAAGTCATGCATATCATCTCATTCATCAGGTTTAACCCCACAACATGAATCTAACATCAAAAAGCCTTGTAACCCAAGTCACTTCAAAACCAGTTCCCGTTTGGAAAATCATCTCAAGATACCAGTTTTCATCTAGTAGACAACTTTTAAACCGGTTCTCGTCTGGTCACCCATTATTTAGTCTACTTTTAAACTCCAGTTCTCTTCTGGTAGTTAATTTTCTTTTCAAAGTCAGTTCTCGTCAGATAAAAAATAAGAAGTAAGTTCTCGTCTGACAACTTAACCTTTTGCCACCAGTTCTCGTCTGGTAGTATACCCTTTAAAACCAGTTCTCGTCTGGTGATTCACCTTCAAAGTTCACTTACATTGGCAATAGAGAGTAAAATCCCTAAGAATCCAATAACCATTAATCTGGTCATATGCCTAACCAAATCCCAATCATACTTGGCACCCTAAACAAAAAGCCCTACCATACTTGGCACAATTATGACCCTTGGATCACATATCTTCATATGCCCAGGACTCCGAGCCTACATCGACATTTTGCATACATAATCATCATTACATTGCATCTACTAAAATGCGTAGCATTTCCATTCGATATGGAGCATTACGCCATGGAAAAATTCAAACATGCATACAAAGCATAAGCCCATATTTGGTACCTTGTACGAAGTCCCGTATCAATCCTGAATCATAACATATGACATATCCTCTGAGAGAATGCCGAACCCATTTCCCAGCAGACATTTCAGTCAATACCCAACAGATGGATATTCGAAAGGTTTACCACCACAACTCCCAGTAGATATCACTTGATGTCTTACATCCTGTCAATCCGTAGGATAGTAGATCATATGTTGATCTTACCTTTTTATCTACTTTACCCCCAAGGTCGTAGATCATACGTCGATCTCACCTTTTGTTTACCTTTAATTCCCCAGTGGAGTCATCTCTTATTTATCTTTTAAGTCATAGATTTGTTGATCTTATCTTTTGAGTCGTAAATCCGTTGATCTTACTTCTATCTATTTTTTGGGTCGTGGATCCGTTGATCCTATTCCCTGAGTTGTAGATCTGTTGATCCTACTTTCTATTCATGGATCCATTGATCTTACCTTTTGAGTCATAGATTCGTTGATCTTATCTTTTGAGTTGTAAATCCGTTGATCCTACTTCTCTCCATATTTTGGGTCGTGGATCTATTGATCCTATTCCCCGGGTTGTAGATCCGTTGATCCTATTTCCTATTCATAGATTCGTTGATCTTATCTCCTGAGTGGTAAATCCGTTAATCTTACTTCTCTTCATCCTTTAGGTTGTAGATCCATTGATCCTACTTTCTGTTTACCTTTTTCTTGAGTCGTGGATCCGTTGATTTTACCTCTATATGTATCTTCCTTTTGGTCATATATCGGTTGGGCTTACCTTGCCCCTATCTTACCATTCGTGGGCCATAGTATTGGTACCATTATACCATATTACCCCATTATCGGTTACCATTTTTTAAATATACCCAAACCTTTTCACCAGAAAATATAAAATGCATTCGTAATATTTCATATCAAGCACATCATAGCATATCATCATAACTGCTCTGTTCCTACTAGAGAATACCTTGCATCTCCAGCATACCATCCAGTTGCATCTCAAGCATATTACTACATATATCCATTTTCTAATCAGTCAAAATTATGGGTATTGTAGTATTTAATCCTCTTCTACCTTGAATGTCTGAAAGTCGTTGTTATTCATACCTTCAAGTCTAAGAAGATTAAATAGGGGCAGTTGTCATACCCCAAATTTTGACTAGACATTTTAAAATTTTTCATTCATCTGACTTAATTTTCACTTTGCATCATTTGTATAGTGTAACATGCCTTTTATCATGCATAATGCCCAAATTATCGACCAGAATAAACTTGTTGGATTTACAGTCAAATCGGTCAAACTGAATGTCAACTGTGCGTAAAATCAATGGATGAAAAGTTTAAAAATTGAGCTTGCAGACGTCATTTATTTTAATCTACGTTTCGCGTATTTTAACCTGGCGTGCTCATTTTAATTTTTGATGAATTTTCAACTATGTTTTGATCAGTTTGAGCATTTTTTACCAGTCCAGATTTATTTCAAAATTTGACAAAACGTTGTATTTTTTCGAGTGGTTTATTTCACGACGATAATTTTGGGGCAGTCATTTTTATTTTTCGAGCACTTTGGTACCCGACTTTTTACTCCTTTTTTATCATTTTATTTTTAATTTTTAGTTAAATAGTTATTTAGTTTATCTAGTTAATTAGGTATTTAATTTAATTTTATTTTAGTTAAGTTTAATTTATTTATCACTTATATTTCTCTTTTTTTATAATATATATATATATATATATATATATATATATATATATATATATATTGTTTTTTATTACTTTTAGTATACTTGTTCATTAAGTTTTGGAAATAATATTTTTGTCTTGCTTCATTTAGAAACCCTACTTTGGCACCCATATATATACATGGCATGAGGAAAAAAACCATCCACTTTCACACAAGAGAATGACGCCTCCCCATATCCTCTCTCAAATTCATGATAAACTAAAAAAGCCACCAATAGCATAGCAGCGGTACCCTCATTACCAATCACTCTCTCATTTAAAAAATTCAACAAAAAAAAGATGATCCTCTTTCCCTCACACGTGAACCTGCTACTTGCCTTTCCTCTCTCTCCAATTGGAATTTAATTGATAAATAACAAGAAGTGGAAGAAAGGTGAGTTGGTTCTACTCTCTCTAAAAAAGGGATCCCTCACCACATATCTCAAAAACACATCCCTCATAATGGCATGCTTCACGTGACACATACATCATGTTATTTCTTCCTCATGTACCTTGAAACCACACCTCAATTTCCAAATCTTATTACACTCTTACTTCTTCACTCTCAACATGCTTCACCTATTTCATCATCTTCAACACAACCATGGCTCACCAAATACAAAAAAACTAACCATTGTATATACATTTTAACCTCACTATATCTTCATACTTTCAAAACCAATAAATACCCTCCCTCCATGTAAACCCTACAAACCCCTGCATCCTTCGAATCACCTTCAAAAACAACCAAGTCGCCGACAACTCCCCATCTCACACCAACAATAATTTTTTCTCGCCACCATGTGTATCTCAACCGCAACCCCGCCTTCAACCAACCTTTCCACCAACAATATTTTTTCATCTTCTAATCCATACCAACAGTAACATATATCAGAATCATCGCCCAACCTTTAACATACTATGACCCTCCATTCTGCTATATCATCAATACCTTTCACGATTTCGGTCGATAACTTCGAATGCACACGCCTGTAACAATGCCTCATAACATCATAACCATCTTCTCTATGAAATAACATGATACATTCACAACCAACAACTCAAAATAACCACCGTAAAACATCCAAACCATCACCATACAAAAAATTTCCGACACCACCATCCGCTTCATCTCATTTTTTATCCACCTCCAACATAACTTCCACTCTATTTTCATCATCTAAAACACAAAATTCTCTCCACTAACAACAGCTTGTCGGCGATGATGTTCGCGCCTACACCTTTGAACCAACACAAAACCACCCTGCAGCCATGTTAAAACACCCTTCCACGATGCTTCCGACTACCCCACGAGAATCTCATTTTGTCTCTGCATACAACCCAACGAAAAAATGACTGACGAGTAGCTCCGACCATCCACATAAACCATTCCGGATCCGCTTCCTCCGTCCTACACAAAAACAGCCGACACACCACAAACTCCCTAAAACCTCCACAAGCCACCTATGACCATCGGGTGACCACAACCACCAGCAGCACCACCCTCAAGTTTCAAACGCACATCACAACGTCTCTTTTGCGACACAAACTCAACCAACACCTTCCTCAGGCTGTCGTTAGAGGACTCATTTTATCACCAACTAGGGATTTGGCTCTTCAGACTCTCAAATTCACTCAAGAGCTTGGTCACTTCACAGACCGCCGTGTTAGTTTGTTGGTTGGCGGTGATTGTATGGAAAGTTAGTTTGTGGAGTTATATCAGAGTCCAGACATTATAATTGCCACCCCTGGTAGGGTCATGCACCATTTGTCTGAGGTTGATGACATGCCCTTGCGTAAGGTGAAGTATGTTATTTTTTACGAGGCTGATTGTTTATTTGGATGGGTTTTACTGAGCAGCTACATCAAATTCTTGCTCATCTTGGTGATAATATTCAAACCTTACTTTTCAGTGCTACATTACCCAGTATCCTTGTAGAATTCGCTAAGGCTGGTCTGCGAGAAACTCGCCTTATTTGACTAGAAGAGTAAAGTATTTACCACCAGAAGGTCTCCATCCAATTTTTAACATAGTGTTGGGGATGGGAGAGTTAACAACACTTGCATTTTCTGAACATTTGAAAATGTTTAGGCCAAATTAGACCATTTTGGAAGCGGAAGGAGAAGCAGCCAAAGCTAAGCGTAGAGCAGGCCCTTCTGGTCAATGGGTTGACGTGATGAAAAGGAAAAGAGCCATTCACGAATCTACTATATATTTGTTTTTTGAACAGAAGTCTAAGAGTACTAGTGAGAAGGAGGAATTTCAACAGGAATCGACTTCAGCGGGGAAAGAGAAGGCAAACGCGTAAGTTTAAGTTTCAGGCTTGTTATTCATTTTATTCATTTATTTTTTTTTTTTTTTTTTGTTTTTATATATATTTTCTTAATTATGTTTGGTTTTAAATTATGTTTTATTTGAACTTTAATATAATTAATAGCATTTTTTTTAGATTGGATAGTTCGTGTGCTTTTGATTAATAAAAAACTCAAATATTTTCTTAAGTATTTTTTTTTAATTAATTCTTTCAATTTTGATTTGTGTTTAGAATTTAATTGTTTAGGTTTTTTTTAATTGTTGATCACTTAGACTTTTATTAGTTAGTTTCTTTATTGATTTAATTTCTAACCTTGGTGACTTGTAGCTTAGGCTCATGTGCTTAGAGACTTGGCTATATTTGTTTGATCTTAAGATCTCGATTCTTATCTTGACTATATAGTTGCTCATATCTTGTGCTCGTCATCATTCATATAACTCATGCATCTTTTGTTATGTCAGTTTTGTTTCTCTTTTGTCTTATTGAAAAAAAAACACAAAAACACTTTATAAATACAATACATATAACACGTCACGAGCCTTTTAAGCACATGAGAAAAATGAGTGGGAGTTTTTCTTACCGCTTCCTAGAGTATTTTGTACATGAGACACTTGGCTCATTTGTACGAAATATTCGCTCTCATTGTCATAAACTTTAGTATAATACGTATCTCTAATCATTTGATTCAGCTCCTGATAAAACACCTCAACCAATTCAGATCATTTTCCTTCGAGATTTTCTCTTTAACCTTTTCATAAGGATATTTAATTTTTGTTCTACCATAATACAGGTAACCCGTGAGTATCCACACAACGAGTGACAACACCTAACCGCTAGAATGTGAACGTTAACATCATCCATCAAAAACACCTAACAAAGCAACATTTTTCTACAAGAACTACGGAGTTCTTATTCCCTTTGGGATACGTAGGCATTGGGTTGCAAAAATATGACGAACTTAATAATAAAACCTTTTGTTTTTCCCCTTTTATCTCATTCACACATTCCCTTAGCAATTTAAGCTTTAGATATACACACTTTTTGATTAGAACAACAAGAGTGGATCCCGTTGAGTACAATGGACGCGAGGGGTTGTCGCGGTGAGAATCGGAGACCATAACTATTGAGTTAGTTAGGCTTCACAAATCTTAAGATATCACCACCGATCTTTAATTTATCCAAAGGAAAGGAAAAAGAAAGAATAACCCATATATGTGCAATGCAAAACAAAGCAATAAAGATATCTAAGGTACGGGCGTTGGTTATACTAAAAGAAGGTATTAGCACCCTAAGTATATACAGTATCCTATAGAAACCTCTTGTTGTATTGTGTTATGGATAAAAGTTGTTTGCTATTTGTGATTGATTGGGGAGATGCGAATAGAAGTGTTTTTTTTATTATTTTTGTGTTTGGCAAGACACAAAGTTTTGTGCCTACGTACCAATAAAGGATCAAAACCTCGTAGTTCGGGGTAAAAATTGAAAAGGGTTTGTTATGGTGGATTTTAATGAAGAAGAGACAAGTTGTTATCCTAAGGAGAATACTCAACTTAACCACCACAAACATGTGGAAGATGGATCTTTGCTTCACATTGAGAAAAGGGCTCCAACTTGGATATATAATCAATAAGTATGTCACATACCTCTCTCAAGTGGAAAAGAATCAACATCTTTCTCAACAATTTCATGGGGTAGGAGAATTATATCTCAACTAGGGATGACTAATGTCTAGTTTATTTTGGAAAGGTTTTAAATTGAAAAAGCCAAAGTGGCAAAAGGTTTGAATTAAAGTTTGTGTCTTTTAGTCTTTGTGAAAAGGTTTGAATATGCTTAAGATGTCTTGAAGAATTTGTTAAGAAAAAGAGTTTAAAAATCAATGACCTAAAGTCAAGGTTTCTATTGAAATATATTTTGAGTTTATGAAAGGGGAGACCCTAATTGAATTGTCTAAGTTGATTCATCCTAAAGGGGAACTTCCTAAGGGATAGCAAGTTAAGGATTACAAATCATACACAATGTGTACAAGAATGATATAAAGATGCATATCCAAAATGATAACGGTGTCAACAATAAGTCCCTCCCTTGGATTTGGGCAACATGTATATACAAGTGAACACAAAAGTTCAGGAAAGGAAATAAACATGAGAAACATGGTATAAGTAAGATTATCATGGTTCAGCAATCATGTACAAGGTTTATAAATAACATATTTGATCATGATATAGCTTAAACTACAACATTCATATGAACAAGAAACATGGACCTATCAACCATCAAGGCACATTTTTTACAAACTTCATCAATACATGGGCAAAGGCATACATAGTACATGACCTAAACAAAGATAGAATCAACATGTCATTAAGAACCAAACATTCTCTCACAACCTATTCACATGAAGACAATATTGACACAAGATCAAAGGACAAAAGCATGGTCTCATTATGAATCTTAGGTTAACAACAAGATCACACAAACCCTAAATGCTAGACAATTTGAAACAAGCATGCATAATGTAACCAACAATATTTTCAAAGTATTTAAGCAAAAAATAACATTAAAGTAAATTTGTACATGAACATAAGACCTAATAGATAAATGAGGAACAAGTATAATGGGGTTTAAAGTGTAAAGGTAAAAATAAAAGAAAATAAAATGTTTTTTTTTTGTAATTTTTAAAGAAAATAATTAAAAGGAAATAATGTTTACCAAAAAAATTTAATGTAAATAAATAAGTGAAATAATAAAAATATTTTTAGTGTTTCTTGGTTTTAAAGATAAAAGGAAAATTATTTAAATGAGATAGAAATAAATAAAGTAAAAGAAATGACAAATTAAAATAAATAAATAAACAAAATATGGGAAATAAAAGAAGAAAAAACTAGGTTGTAAAAAGAAATGGGGGGCGCTGGGGTTTGAACCCACGCCCCCAAGATCATGCAACAAAACCACAACCACCAGGCCAGGCCGACTGGCCTTGATATTTACCCGCTCCCATAAAATAATATATATTGGAAAGATTCAAAACATGAAAACACACGCAAATACTTCATCTTCAACCTTGAGAAACTCCGATTTTTTTGAATTTGAACTTTCATATTTCTGAACCAAATCGAGCAAGTGAATATATCATCTTCATCCGAATTTTACAAGGGATTCAAAAATGTATTCAAAACTCATTTATATTTTCTCTAACTCAAGAATTTCAGCATGAACCAAATAAACCCTAATTTCTAAAACAAAAATTAAATTCCAGATATGTACAATCAATCCACACAAGTTTAGGGCTATTGATCCTTACATCCTAACAAACAAAATGGTAACTCATATGGATGCAATTGATGCCTAGATCATGGAGTTTGAAAATCTGAAAAACTTACCTATTGGAGTGTGTCCAATGCACCTTCAAATGCTGCTCCATATATAAGATGGTGATCCCTTTAGCTCCACTAGACCCCCAGAAGTATGTTTGAATGCCTGGCTTACTCTAGAATGCCTCCAAATTCATAGCTCGAATTAACTTACAAATGGTTAAAATGTGAAAAATGATTTTGGTGAAGGAGGTGTTACAGTTGGTGTTTGATGATTTAGAAAGTTTGTGTGATGTATTTAGAAGGTGTTTGAAGTGGTAGGATGGATGGAAATGTCAAGGATTCCGAGTTATGGAGTTTTGGCTCTTTGGTCAACAATGTGACCAATGGAGGGTTGACTTTTGGCTTTAGGTGTTTTCTGGTGTTTTGGAGGGTTTGAACAGGTTAAGTGGAAGATTTGTGGTCTGTTATGATGAAAAGTTTCAAGGTTTTGTGGCTGCAATGATTTTTGAATGGTTTGGAGGTTTTTGGTGAAAGTGATGAACACTTGAAGTTCAAGGTAGGATGCTTTACAATGCTGAGGTTTTTGGCTTAATTGTTGTGTGTTTAGCATCTGGTATGATGCTCTATTTATAGGAGAAATGATGTACAGATGATCAATGGACTATGGCATTATTTGGTGGATCAATATCAAAAGCAAAAAGTATGGACAACAAGTACAAAAGGCACTTTTCACTTTCTAGCTTCCAAGTTGACCTTCCCTCACAAGTTTTCAAGGGCTGCACAACTTGAACAAGTTATCTCTGGCTCAAATCATGCTATCCTTGATTCATGGAAAGTGGTTGGATGCAAAAGGTGTTTTTTGTCCAATGTCCAAAAGTGATTCAAGTTGACATGTTGGATGATGCTTTTGCATGATGATACAAGATCAAATAGGGTAGGGTTTAGTACTATTGGAAAGATTTCAAGACAAGGAACAAGTTTCAAGTTGGCCACTTGCTCTGAAAATGCTTGGAAGATGGGCAAAACATATCTCAAATTTGTGTGAAAATCACTTGTGCAATTCTGCCTTGGGTCAAACTGCCTCACCATGGTCACTTTGCAACCTTATAACTTCATGCTCAAGCAAGATAAGCTTACGCTCTTGGTACCAGTCGAAAGATGGCATCAAATACCACAACTTTGATGTTGATCACTTGGAAAGAATCACCTTGTATCATTGAGATAATTGGCCAAAAAATTGGACTTTTCACTGATTTATACTTAGAAAAATTTCTAAGTATTTGACATTTTCACATCTTGGAAAACCTCAACTTTGATCAACCATAGCTTTCAATTGGTAAATGCTTTTGGGTCCATTCTTTCACCAATTTGAAGTGTGTGATACCATCTATAAAATGAGTCCTCAAGTGTTTCCATTGGATGCTTGAGGAAGAAGTTATGGTCTTGGAAAGTAGGGCATTTGATCACAAAATTTCATAACTTAGAAAAATTTCATAAACCCTACTTTTCACAACTTTGAATCTTTGGATGTTTTCTTTAATTTTCTTGATTAGTCGTGATTAAATTCACCTATTTTCATGATCCTTGACTTTTGGAGTCCATGTTTGACCAAAAATCTCAAAAGTCAAACTTTGACTTTGATGAACAGTTGACTTTTCTCAGTTGAACTTAAATTCTTCAATTGTCAATGGATCAAGCTTCTTGAATAAATCCAACCATATGAATGGGATAAGATGATTTACTTGAGGTCTTTGAAACATGTCTTAAGGTGTTGGATCATTCCTTGCTCAAAAAGTCAACTCAGGGTTGAATTAAGTCTAAACCCTAGTTTGGTGCACCAGATGACTTGGAGCTTGTTGATCTTAAGTTTATGAAACTTTGCACTTGATTGTTGATGCAGGGAGACCTTTGACCATGTTGAGAGGTTAAGGATCACATTACTTCTTGATTGGCCAACTTCTTGAGTTCTTGGTTCCAAAACCCTAGCTTGCAGTCAAAGTAAACCAAATCACATACCCTTGTAATCTTAATGGGGTTAGCAATGCATAAAACACACACACATGAGATGATTGATGCTATGCCAAAATGATGTAATTAGGTGGAATATTAGGATTAAAAATTAGGGTGTGACAGATGCCCCTATTTAAGTTTCTTATATCCGGAGATATGGAGATTGAAATCTTCGTCTCGACGCGATAGGAGAGACTTAAATACAAACATGCACAATTTTTTGCCCTAAGATACCACAAAGATGCTCATGATATGATATGAATACAAGACAAGGATTATGTGGAGAATGATGCCACAGGAGATGAATATAATGCTAGAGAAAAAAAGGTGCAATTCCACTAGGGATGAGACTACCAACTACCAATCACAGGGTAGCTTAAACACAGGGTAGCTCCAAAAGAGAGAGATATGTATTACCTACTTGTTGCACCTCGAAAAATCAAATAATCGAAAATGCGACCATCGCAACCACATTCTGGGTTCAGGAGTCAGTTACGTGAGAGAAAGGTATTAGCACCCCCTCACGTCCATTGTACTTAATGGGAACCTCTTAATTCGAATTGTGATGAGTGTTAGCTAAGCTTATTTGTTTTCTTCTAAATGTGAAAAGCGAAAAGGTACGATAAAAGGGAATCAATGCTAAGGGGAAATGGGTGGTCTTAGATTAGGGTGCTCGCCAAGGATTGGGGCCCTTGTGCCTACTGAAGGCTCTAATGGTTTGACTAAATTTTCGCTAAACATAATGTTGGAAGAGATGTTTCAACATGAAGATTTATGCCCCAAACCAGAGATGTTGAATGAAATGTCATAGCATGAGGATTCGACATCATGACTGTCAACAGGTTTTGTTTTCTATTCCAAGATTCAAGGCGTAATTTTTTTTTTGGAAATCTGGGTATCCGGCCTTGCGACTGACTAATCCAAGAGGGGCCAATCCCACCGTCCACTAGCAGGGGGCCCGTTTAAAGCCGGAGCAAAGCTCCGTATGGACCGGCCCACACAAGGGTTGATTGCACCTAATAGGATTCGAACCTGAGACCTTGAGAGGAGCATACTCTCAAGACCCAAGCCTCCACCACTAGGCCAACCCTTGGGGGTTGATTCAAGGCGCAATTAGCAGTGGATCAAGGAAAGAAGATTGAAAGCCCAAGGAAGCAGAAGGCTATAAAAAGAAGACTAAGACCTAGGTAGAAGAGAGAGAGAAGGAAAGACTTAGGAATCCTATTTTGTAAAGTAAGGTTTAGGTTTTGAGAGTTGTAGGTTTCTCTTGTAAGTCTCCCTCTGTATCGATTTGATACATTTTGGTAGACATATGTACTTGTACAGATTCAGAAACCCGTAGGTAATGAATCGTGTATTGTTCTTGGATGAAGCTTTTAAAAAAATCCAAGTTAACTTATTAGTCAAGAATGCTTGACTGAACTTTGTATTGAAATGGGTGTTTTTCAATAGGATGATGCAGTTATGGTGTAGCAACTGTTACATAATCACAGGTTGTGATTTAGGGAGTGAGATGGGTTTCTCTTATCTAGGATGGAGTTCTTAGATAAAGTTTTCATTGGGTAGTGATAGGTAAACGTGGGTGTTTACTGTAAACCTGAAGTTGTTTACATAAAACTATACTACTGATAGTGGATTCTTCTTCCTGGATTGGTATCCCCCAGATGTAGGTGATTTGCACCAAACCGGGTTATCATATTCTGTGTTGTTTATCATTCTGTAATTTACAATTCAATTTTGATTAACATGTTGGAACAGATGTCGAAACATCTGTGTTTCTGCAGTTACTGATATTCTGGATATCAGTGTGTTGTTCTGTTCCTTATTTAATAATTATGTAGAATAATGTCTTGACATGTGTTAAGACATCTGTTGTCTGCTATACCAGAATTTCAATTGGTATCAGAGCCTGGTTTCCTGTCTGTTTCTGGATGAGATCTTTGGGAGATACTTTCTGGCGTTTTAAACAAGGAGGAGTTTTGGAGATCAGATCATCAACTCAGACAGACATACTCAAGGGTATTAATGGATGGGATGGATGTTCTGGATCAAAGGGAACAACTTGGTGGTTGTTCATGTTTTCTGAGGAGGTTCTACAACAACTGTAGGAGAAGTAGCTAGTTCTCTTATTGGGGTGCCTTGTAAGATGTTCTGACATTTTATTAGGGCATGATGAATTTGTTCCTTGGTGGCTCCACTGCATATGTTTCTAATGGAAGAGCTATGGAATTTATGGGATTCTGGAGTTGTTACTGAAGACAGATGGTGGAAGATCTCAATCGCCGACCTCTATATTTGAAGATATCTGCATCTTTTTATTCCAAAGTCGGGAGCCATGGAATAGAGAGAGTTGTTGGTAAATGTCTGTTATGGTGACTTGGTACTTGGAAGCTTGGTTCCATTGAGCATCTTGAAGTCAGTTGAAGAGAAGGGGAGTTGAGATTAGGTTTATCAAGTTCTTGCTCTAGGAATTTGATAAATTATTAATCGGTTAGGTTGTTAAAGATACTTGAGAATTCTCTCAAGTCCACTCATAAATGCATCTCAGTCGTGCATCTGGAGTCTTCTAGTTATTCTTCTGACTAGAGGGTGTTTCTGTGAAACATAAACCTGAAGAAAGTGGAGGTGATTTATTTTCACCGTCCAAAAGTGCAAGGAATGATTCATCTTTCTTAATCCTAAGGATGAATCCAATCTGAATGGAGATTTCAGAACTGTTGAGGTAAATAGGGTTCGTTCAGAGAGAATCTTAGTTACTTGAGTCAAGGGTGGCAACCTTGGTATCTCAACACTTTGTTTGTCAAGGAAGATACTTGCAAATATTGAATACTTGATAAGTTTTCATGGAGGGATCTGTTGGAATATGGCTTCAATAGTGAAGTAGGGTTATTTAACAAGGATTTAAGATCAATTGCTATTTGTGATATTCATAAGTATTTAATTGATTATCCTTGTACGTGAAGTTCAAGATTGCTGATGTTCAACACGATGTTGAAACATCTCTTCATCTGGGTTTGTGCAGAATCATAGGGGGGGGGGGGTACTGCATAAGCTTTTGGATCTATTTCTCTTGGGTGTTAACCTAAGAATCTACTTCAGTTTGGTGTGACAGAAGCATCTGGTCTCTGGAGAGTTTCCTGGCAAGAAACTGGTCTAGACAATGGTGATGTGGAAGATGAAGAAGAAGACATCATAATCTTGATGAATAGTTCTTGAATCAGTTTAGTTCTGATCTAGGAGTATTGGAGTGAAGCAGGTGTGTTCAAGTTGTTACTAGAAGCATCTGATGTGTATCTGGAAAGTGTCCTGGCAAGAGACTTGTCCAGAATATGGTGCTGGTAATGGCACAACTTAGGTCAGTTTATTTCTGATCTAGGTACATAGGAGCATGTGATCTTGCTCATCTTGGAGGTCAAGGATAAGTGGCAGTTATCTCTGACTTTCTGCAGACTGCTCTACTTAAGGAAAGTGGCATTCCCCTGGTATAGCTGTGGTGTAGTCTATGACTACTTCTCTTTTGAAGAATCATACTTGGCACGTTTGACTTCTATGGAGTTGTGAAGCAGATATTCATCAAGGTGTGAGCTTGAATTGAATACCTGTGATATGATCAAGCAGGATGAAGGTTGTCTACTCAAACTTGGTTGTTGAATCAAGTCTATGAGAACATGGAACTCTTGTTCTGTTATAGGGATGAGGTTCTTCTAAGTGGCAGAAGGAAGGGCTGAATTCCTCAGCTGAATGTCTGATCAGATGTCATGACATCAAGTAGAAACTTTAGGGTCTTAGTTGATGTAGTGGTGTATCATCGTAAGATAAGTTGATCTTCTCATAAATAAATGGAATTAATGCTTCAATAAGGTCTATCTCATGCAGTTTACGGGATTTGTGGAAGGAGAAGATGTTACATGTCTAAGGCTTGGTGGATCTAATATGGCTTGCTATGGAGTAAGTAGATCCTGTAACTTGAAGATTAGGTTTCATTGGTGGATCAAA
This sequence comes from Lathyrus tuberosus, assembly GCA_022829125.1. Lineage (NCBI taxonomy): Eukaryota > Viridiplantae > Streptophyta > Magnoliopsida > Fabales > Fabaceae > Lathyrus > Lathyrus tuberosus. Next base: position 6,039,802 of record JALAZF010000327.1, on the reverse strand, counting down.
AGATTGTCTGAAACTCTGAAGAAAAGTTAAGATGAACTAACCAGTGGCATTTGGTTGATCTTTATTGTGCATTCAAGCAGAGAGCTTGGAACTAATTACTCTTGGGCGGAAGGGTAGTTGGTTGAAGACTTAAGGAGGTTCTAGTTCAGTTCTATCTTGGAGCTTGTGGTAGAAGTTCTAAGTTGATTATGGAAGATTACCTTCTTTTGGTGGATGAGAGTTTATTTCTCTCTTCGGTTATCTGGAGTTCTTGTTGATCAAGTTGGTGGCGCGGTGTTGTTTGAAGATCTTCAGTTGGATTACTATGCAGATAGTAAGTCCAGTGGTGGAGCATATCAAGAACCATGTTGGATGGTGTCTGTGATATGTGAAGGATGTCCTAACTGATGTTAGAACATCATCTAGGTTGGTTATCCTTGGAGTAGGATTCTAAGTTCTGAGTGTGTAACTTGACACTCACATCTTGTTTAAAAGGTATTTATCTTGTCATACAGGAGAATGATGGGTAAAGGACTGTCTTGGATGTCTGATGTGAATGTGGCATCAGACTGAAGTGGATGATGGATTGAAGATTGTCTTAGATCGTGGGATGTTTATCTAGAAGACTGACTCTTGCTGAAGTCAGAATACTTGTGGAGAAGTGGTTTCTTCTGCTACAAGGCATGCTAAAGAGAAGTGGGTTAGTTTGGTACTTGTGGAGCAAATAAGCTGAGGATTTCTAGAGCATGTGTTTGATGTCCTTCAAGTGTGAAGAACATCTGGGCGAGCTAGCAAACTAAGGGGCTCTGTATGTCTCTTTGAGGAATGTGAAGCATTCAGATTCAATTGGGTTATATCTCAGGGAACAAGGAGATCTATACATAAGAATTCAGGAGGAATTCGTGTGGTGTGTAGATGGTTTCTGGACGAGAGGGATCAATGGTGTTTTGGTCTCAATCCAAGAGTTTGTTGGTTGTGGTACAAGGATGTGTTCCTGGTACTCTCACTATATGATCATGAAGTGGTCATGGGATTTCATGTGGTGACTTTGAGGTGTTTCTTGCTGAAGAAGCATCATTTGAGAAAGATATGGGGAGAACTTCTGTCTGTTAAATGTACTAGTGTGGTACATGGATTGCTTGAGGTTCAAACATTAAGTTAATGCGTTCATCAGGTGTGTTGAACAGAGGGTGCACTCTTGAAGACATGAAGACGCGTCATATGTTTTCCATTAATCTAGGGTGTTCTTCTTGCAAGGGAGCACTGGTTATCTACGACAGGAGGAGTTAGACTTCTGTTATGGATATATGGCTGCAGTGGTGCAAAGTGTTTATCAAGATTGTTTTTGGTTTCAAGTAGTTTGTGATTTATTGCCTCAGGAGAGGATGATATGTCAAACGAGATGTTGTGACATTGCTCTACTGGTTAAGTTTTGGGTAAACTTATCAAGTTGTTCTGATTCTGTCATTGGGGGTCAATGGTTTGAATCAAAATTAGTACAAGTATCTTGGGAATCTCTGTTGTTGTCTGGAAGAAATTAGTTTTCTCTGCTAATGGAAAGATCAGTGAAAGAATTCTGCAGTGATCAAGTCTGCTAATTATGGATTAAGGAATTGATTTAGAATAAAGAGAAGAAGGTTGTAATTGTAGTTCTGTCTGTGGGGTCCATAAATCTGACAAAGTCAGGTTAGGAATCAGGACACTACTCAGAAGCGGTTTCAAGGACAAGTCAGAAAAAGTGGAATCTTTCGAAACTAACTTGACCAGCAGTTACTGCACTCATTGACTAGTCTTTTGTTTCTTTCAAATGGATTGGCTCTACCTATGTAGCTTCTTCAATATTTAAGGAGGATCGTGCTAAAACACCTTTCTTGTTAAGTTGAGAGCAAATGGGTTTTGTCCATGTTTGGGTCCGCACAATCTGGGTATGGGTCTGCATGGGCCATTTTTGCCAACTATTGGCTAAAAAGGGGGAGAATGGCTTTTTGCTTACTGCTGAGTGGTGTATGTGCTACTGATCTAAAAGAATGTCTCAATATCTCAAAGGAAGTTCTAACGTTCTAGGTAGTTCTAACATCTTGGGAATTGTATTTTGTGATCAGAGTTAGGAAGCATGTATGTATTTGGTGTCACAAGGGAATGAAGAGGTTATCTTTTCCCTCCTTCCACTGCATGCACCATCAAGCTGTAGAATGTTTTAGCCAAAATTTGTCAAAAGGGGGAGATTGAAAGCTCCAATGGTTTGACTAAGTTTTGGCTAAAAATAATGTTGGAAGAGATGTTCCAACATGAAGATTTATGCCCCAGACCAAAGATGTCGAATGAAATGTCACAGCATGAGGATTCGACATCATGACTGTCAACAGGTTTTGTTTTCTGTTCCAAGATTCAAGGCGCAATTGGTTGTGGATCAAGGAAAGAAGATTGAAAGCCCAAGGAAGCAGAAGGCTATAAAAAGAAGACCAAGACCTAGGCATAAGAGAGAGAGAGAGAGAGAGAGAGAGAGAGAGCGACATAGACTTAGGAATCCTATTTTGTAAAGTAGGGTTTAGGTTTTGAGAGTCGTAGGTTTCTCTTATAAGTCTCCCTCTGTATCGATTTGATACATTGTGGTAGACATAGGTACTTATACAGATTCAGAAACCCGTAGGTAATGAATCGTGTATTGTTCTTGGATGAAGCTTTTAAGCAAATCCAAGTTAACTTGTTAGTCAAGAATGCATGACTGAACTTTGTATTGAAATGGGTGTTTTCAATTGGATGATGCAGTTATGGTGTAGTATCTGTTAGATAATCACAGGTTGTGATTTAGGGAGTGAGATTGGTTTCTCTTATCTAGGATGGAGTTCTTAGATAAAGTTTTCATTGAATAGTGATAGGTAAATGTGGGTGTTTAGTGTAAACCTGAGGTTGTTTACATAAAACTATACTACTGATAGTGGATTCTTCTTCCTGGATTGGTATCCCACAAATGTAGGTGATTTGCACCGAACTGGGTTATTATATTCTGTGTTTTTTATCATTCTGCAATTTACAGTTCAGTTTTGATTAACGAGTTGGAACAGACGTCGAAACATCTGTGTTTCTGCAGTTATTGATATTCTGGATATCAATTTGCTATTCTGTTCCTTGTTTAATAATTCTGCAGAATAATGTCTTGACACGTGTTAGGACATCTGTTGTCTGTCATGCTAGAATTTCACCTACGTATGCTCATTCGGACGAGAATGAGTAATCAGAGCGCTCGTAGTTCAACTACGGGGTTTGGACAGAAAAGGTGGAAAAAAGAAAAGGTAGCTCGCCAAGATCATCACAATCTTGTGCCTACGTATCTTACATTCAGACGAGAATTAAGAATCAGAGCGTTTGTAGTTCGTGGAACTACGGTTGAGTTAGTTTTTAGAGGTGACGATTATTTACACACGAGTAAGAGAACTCGCACCCAAACAATTGTGTTTGTCTATGGATTAAGTGTTTTGGAATGACGAGTGCTTGAGAAAATGGTTTGAATGTTGTCGAGTTAGATGTCTTTTAGAGGTGTCAGTTGCTCACACACGAGTAAGAGAACTCGCACCCAAAAAATTGAAGAAAAATATCTAAGACTACCCTCCCTTTCACCTTGAAAAGAGTTTCGATAGTTATTATGTGATTTGATATTTGATTGAGAAAATCCACTTGATGTTGGATCAAGGATTTGATTGTATACGCGCGAAGTGGTTGAAAAGAGGTTGATTACGAGGCAAAAGGCACCCGACTTAAAAGTTTGTTTTGAAAATGGCTCGACGACGAATCGAGGGTTTGCGAAAAGGTGTGAATCGATCCTAGTCCCTAGGGGTGCTCCTAGCAACGAAACCACGATGGAAGGAGCGAGTGTGTGCATTAGGTTGATGGCGATGCTAAAGAGCAATCGACTTACAAGGGTGTTTTGAAAATGTCTGTCACATTATTCTATTTTTGATGGATGTCAGTGACCCTTTGATTTTGACATGGTGGTCACTTGATCTTATTTTATTTTTGTTGAGTATTTGAGGGCCTCTTTTGATTTTTTTTTATCCCTAACTTTTGCATGGACTGATTTTTCTTTTTGAGTCCATCTGGATTGCCTTGATTTTTGCCTAAGTCTCCTTTTGAGGTGTTCGACTTAGCAGGATTTTTTATTTTTATATGCTTTTTATTTTATTTTTGTTGGAGGATTGTGACTGCCAAGTCATGGTCTTTGAACAACCGACATGTCTTTGGGATTTTGCTTTGTGTTTCGTGTGCGTAATTGGATTGACTGAATACTACCCTATCTCAGGTTGAGTGTAAGGGTTTGTAGATCCGAAGGAAACTGCTACTTCTTGGCTCGAAGTGGTTAACTAGGGATTAACTCCTTGTCTCTCCAGTGTTTGGGGGATTGAAACAATGCATGTATGTCATCGGCGGGGTTTTGTTCAAAAGCATACGAATTGTAATTATGGGTATTTCGTTTTCATCATTCTCCCTCCAATCATTGCTAAAACAAAAGTTGATAAAGAGAGTGAAGTGGATAAATGTGTCTGTGCTTTGCGGTAAATGGAAAAAATGAGTGAATACAACATAAATAATTTAGAACATGCATAATCACTACATTAACAAAATCAAATTCGAATGACAATGTTTAAAGCAAACAGTACTTGAACAAACAAAGACAAAATACAAGAATGCAAATGACGGGTTAGCATGATGACTGCCTTCTTCAGGGAAGTTGATCTTCCTGTCTTGACTTGATTGATTCTTGACATAGCTTGTTCAGAGTTAGAGACTAATTTGCTTGTCTTTGGCAACCTCTTCAATAACTGATGGTCATGCCTGTACATGTGACAACCTGATCTCGTTGGATGTGATTCATCATTCGTCTGCTATTGTCTCGAGTAGCGTATTTGCGTCGAGGAGTCGGCTTGATTTACTGGAGATGAAGGAATGCGAAATGAGCTCACAATTCAAACAAAGATAGACTTGACTCTCTCTTGCATGGAGCAATGTGTCCCCAGCAGAGTCGCCAGCTCTCGCACCTCGAAAAATAAAATTGATAATACGGCCCTCGCGCAAAGGGCTCGGAAGAAAATACGGTTCGACGGAGTCGCCACCGAACTTTATTTATCCCAAAAAAAGGAACGAAAAATATCGAGAAATCCTTTAACGTGATAAGAACATGGTCATCACAACCACATTCTGGGTTCAGGAGTCGGTTACATAAGAGGAAGGTATTAGCACCGCCTTACGTTCGTTGTACTCTACGGGAACCTCTTAGTTCGAATTGTGATGAATGTTAGCTAAGCTTATTTGTTTTCTTCTAAACGAGGTAAAGCGAAAAGATACGAGAAAATGATTCGATGCTAGGGGAAAATTGATGGTTTTAGGATGGGGTGCTCGCCAAGGATTGGGGCCCTTGTGCCTACGTATGCTCATTCGGATGAGAATGAGGAATCAGAGCGCTCGTAGTTCGACTACGGGAAAAGGTTTTGATGGAAAAGAAAAAGTTGGCACGGAATGGAGGAAAAAGAAAAAAGGTAGGAAACGACGGAAAAAAGAAAAGGTAGCTCACCAAGATCATCGCAATCTTGTGCCTACGTATCTTCATTCGGACGAGAATGAAGAATCAGAGCATTCGTAGTTCGTGTAATTACGACTGAGTTAGTTTTTAGAGGTGACAATTGTTTACACACGAGCAATAGAACTTGCACCGAAACAATTGAGGAAAAAGATAGAAGACTCCATCCCCCTCCTATTCTCCTTGAAAGAAATTGTGTTTGTATATAGATTAAGTGTTTTGGAACGACGAGTGCTTGAGAAAATGGTTTGAATGTTGTCGAGTTAGATGTCTTTTAGAGGTGTCAGTTGCTCACACACGAGTAAGAGAACTCGCACCCAAACAATTGAAGAAAAAGATCTAAGACTCGATCCCCCTCCCTTTCTCCTTGAAAAGAGTTTCGATAGTTGTTATGTGTTTTGATATTTGATTGAGAAAATCTAGTTGATGTTGGATCAAGGGTTTGATTGTGTACGCGCGAAGAGGTTGAAAATAGGTTGATTGCGAGGCAAAAGGCATTCGACTTAAAATTTTGTTTTGAAAATGGCTCGACGATGAATCGAGGGTTTACGAAAAGGTGTGAATCGATCCTAGTCCCTAGGGGTGCTCCTAGTAATGAAACCACGACGGAAGGTGCGAGTGTGTGCATTAGGTTGATGGCGATGCTAAAGAGCAATAGACTTACAAGGGTGTTTTGAAAATGGCTCGACGACGAATCAAAAATTAGTTTGAAAATGGTTTAGTCTATGCTAGTCCCTAGGAGTGCTCCTAGTAAACAAACAACAATCAAAGAAAGCGAGTAAAGTGAATACGTCGGAATGAGAGCGGGGTACATGTAAGTTACATGGGATTGTGAGAAATAAAAGGGGTCATTATCAGGTAGCCCAAGAGGAAGTCGTATGTGTGTGAGGTGTCCTAAACTAAGCCATGAACAAGAGTTCAGACAAAAATCTCAATGCGAGGGTTTTTGTACAAAGTCCATAATTTGTTGCTCGGAAAAGTAACCAACAGTCCACCAATTGAATCTTTTAAAGATTCGATATTTTTAGTGTGTTTTTGAATGGTATGATCAAGAAAAGGGTTAGATGACAATGATATGAATATGGCAAGATAATATGAGCAATATGATAAGTAAAACAAGAGTATATTAAACGAAAATTAAAGTTAGTGGTTAATCGTTAATCGTTGTTTGATCGAATGAATCGCCTTCGAATCAGGCCCACTATAGCACTAAACCATCGTAGCACGATCTGTGACGAAGATCATGCTATAGGAGGTCGCACAAGAACAATATTTGTGCTAAAACACAATAGAGAAATGATATTGTGAATCATTCTCTAAAGAAATCATGCCACACGAAAAGAAAAGCGGATGGTTTCGGCTTAATCACAAACTTGCATCGATTAATCGAAGGTAACCTATCACAATCCCAAAGTATAGAAAATGATCTCGATGATCATTTTCTACAAATTTGAAATAATGAAGTTAACAACTTCGATAATCAACATTCACGATTTTTAGACTTCATCGACTAAAGATTTAAAAGAACAAAATCAAGTCAATATGAAATGAAAGCCAAAATGGAATAAAATTGGAAAAGAAAAATGGTCTAATCTTAATCATAGATTTTTATCGATGAATCGACAATCTGTGATTCTCAGGTGTTCATCGACCAACAATACGATTAAAAATAAAATCGAAGTCAAAATGAAATTATAACGAAAATATCGAAATAAATAAAAGGGTAAGGAATTCAATCATACGATGACTAATAAAAATAAAGTAAATTAATTATTAAAAAAAAAAAGAAAATGAAATTCTGGCATAACAGATAGCAGATTTCCTAACACATGTCACGACATTGTTCTCTGCATAACATTAAAAACAAGGATAGAACAACAAGCTGATACTCTGAATATCAGCAACAGAAACAAGACAGATGTTTCAACATCGGTTACAACATGTTAATCAATACTGAACTGTAAATTTGCAGAATGATAAACAACACAGAATATGATGACCCAGTTCGGTGCAAATCACCTACATATGGGGGCTACCAAGCCAGGAAGAAGAATCCACTATCAGTAGTATAGTTTTATGTAAACAACCTCTGGTTTACAGTAAACAACCTCTGGTTTACATCACTACCCAATGAAAACTTAATCATTAGAAATCACATCTAATTGATAAGAGAAACCCATCTCACTCCCTAAATCACAACTTGTGATATCTAACAGTTACAATCACAATAATTGTATCATCCTACTTGAAAGACACCTCTTTCAATGCAAAGTTCAGCCAAGCTACCTTGACTAACAATCCTCCTCAGATTCTATTGGATTTGCTTCAAAGCTTCATCCAAGAACAATATATAATTCATTACCTAAAGGTTTCTTAATCTGTATAAACATCTATGTCTACCACAGTGTATCAAACCGATACAAAGGGAGACTTACAACACAAGAAAGTCCTACGACTCTCAAAACCCTAAACCTTATTTTCTACTTTACAAGTATTACATAAGGATTAGTTCTTCAGCCCTAGGTCTAAGTCTTCTTTTATAGACTTCTGCTTCCTTGGGCTTCAAATCTTCTGTCCTTGATCCACTGCCAAACGCGACTTGAATCTTGAAACAAAATTAAAAACAAAACCTGTTGTGGCAGTCATGATGTCGAGTCTTCATGCTGGGACATCTCATTCGACATCTTTGGTCTGGGACAAATCTCTTCACACTAGAACACTTCTGATTCAACTAGTGAATATCAGCTTCCACAATCTGAACCCCAATTTCAAAAAACATGATGATGTTCTAACATCAGTTAGGACATCTAGATCATATCATAGACACCACACACTATGGTTCTTGATATAATTACCACTGGACTTACTATCTGCATAGTAATCCAACTGAAGGTGTTTAGAGAACACAGCTCCTACCAGCTTGATCATCAAGAACTTTAGACCACTGTAGAGAGAAATAAGCTCTCATACTCCTACCAAAGCAAGCTCCTTAAGTGAAGATCTCTTCAACAATCAGCAAGCCAAGAGCAAAACCAACTCCTCCTTTGATCTTCAAACAACCCCCTTCTCCACAAAGGTGAGTTGTTCCAAGGGCAAGATGAAACACACATCAAGTGTCACAGTTTCCTCCAGATCTCCAACCAAGAATCTGGGTTTTCAGCAAAAACATCTTAGATACATTAAGACTATGAAATGTAGCCTCTACTAGCTTATGCAATTCCCATAAGTTGCATAGACTTTTGAAGTATCCACTCCAATCAAGATTGAGAAGACTAGTTTCTCTCAAGATGATATACCTCCACTGTAGCCAGATCAGAGGGAACAATCTGATGATAACCCTGATGTTAGAACATATGACATTGACATCAATGTCATGACTTCTAGCTAATGAGCTCAAGTCTGTATGAAACAGTCTTGATCAACTACCCTTCAGACATACCATCTTTAGAGACTTCTCCACTTTTACAGACCAAGAGTTCCATGCTCTCATAGACTTGATTAACATATCAAGTTTGAGTAGACAACCTTCATCCCGTGTTAATGGTCCACAACCAATCTTAAGACCAGATACCTTGAAGAGCATCAGCTTCAAGAGCTTATCCTCAGAAGAACCAAACATGCCAAAGCCCGATTCTTTAGGAAAGAATATTCTACAGCTACAAGAAATCCATATTTCTTTAAGAAAAGAAGTCTTCAAGATGTCAGAGATAAAATTCTGAACACTAATCCAGAACCTTCGTGATGAACCGTATCTCATGCTCTCAGCAGTTGTACTCCAATTCACCTAGATCAGAAAAAAAACTTATCCAAGCAATATTCATCAAGAATAAGAAGTCTTCATCTTCACTTCCACCAGCATCATATTCTAGATAAGCTTCCCGCCACGAAACTTTCAAGTCAGAATATGTGCCTCAGGAGATCCAACCAGAAGAGGGTTCCCAACACTTCATGTCAACATACAGAAGTTTGGTTCCCAGAGAATAAGCTACTCCCCTTCCTTGTTCTAGAGATTCACTCTTTGATTCAACAAGATTCTGTACAAACTCTGCTGATGGGATGTTTCAACATCTAGTTGAACATCGGATCCTTGTAGAAGCCCAAACAGATCCAAGGACTAGATACTTGAATATTGATGGTACAATAACTGATGAGATACCTCGGCTTCATCTTCCTTGATCATCAACTAAGGATAATTCATTAAATACTTGTGCATATCACAAATAGCAATGAATTTTAAATCCTTATTCAGAAGGCCATACATCCAAGAGATATCAATACTTTTAAAAATACCAATCAAATATTCTTTAGTGTAGGTACTTTCCTTCCCAAGCAGAATGTTGAGACATCAAGACTGACACCCTTGACTCATGTTCACTTAACTGGCATAAACTTATGCATCTTCCTTGAGAAGAACCACTTCAACTGATCTGAAGAAGCACTACCTTTCACGACATGGAAGGTGAAAATAAATCACCCCCAAATTCTTCAGATTGACGATTCTCAGAACCAACCTTGATCCAGAAAATCAACCAAAGGCCTCTAGAACACAAAAAAATTCCTCATGACTAGAGATGCTTTTATGAGTGGACTTGAGAGAATTCTCAAGTGTCTTTGGAAACTTTATCATGACAAAGGTATTTACCATTTTCATATACCAAGAAATTGATAACCTAGACCTCTCCTCTTCTGACTTCAAAATACCTGAAGGAACCAACCTTCCAAGTACCAAGACATCAGCAGTAAACAACAACAAACAACTCTCTCCATTTGATTACTCCCTGCTGGAATGGCTAGAACTTCAATAGATGTTGACACCTTCATGAACAGAGTCTTCAATCTAGCGTTACCAAAGTCCTTTCATCAGAAATATATGCAGTGGAACACCAACACATCTTCAACAGGCTCTAGTTAAGATGTCAAGACATCTTAGGGGACACCTAGCAGAAAGGAACCTCTTCACCAGCAGCGGCTGGACAAACTTCACAGAAGCAAAAGACAACCAACAGAAGCTATCATCCTTGATCCAATACCAATCATTCCAGATATCCAATGAATGGTCTTATCTCACACCCACCTTGTTTAAAAACCAGAAAGTATCTCCACAGATCTCATCCAGAAAAAGACAGGATGCATGCTCTAATACCAATTGAAATTCTGGCATAGCAGATAGCAGATGTCCTAACACATGTCATGACATTGTTCTCTGCATAACATTTAAAACAAGGATAGAACAACAAGCTGATACTCTGAATATCAGCAACAAAATCAAGACAGATGTTTCAACATCGGTTACAACATGGTAATCAATACTGAACTATAAATTTTTAGAATGATAAACAACACAGAATATGATGACCCAGTTTGGTGCAAATCACCTACATCTGGGGGCTACCAAGCCAGGAAGAAGAATCCACTATCAGTAGTATAGTTTTATGTAAACAACCTCTGGTTTACAGTAAACAACCTCTGGTTTACCTATCACTACCCAATGAAAACTTTATCATTAGAAGTCACATCTAATTGATAAGAGAAACCCATATCACTCCCTAAATCACAACCTGTGATATCTAACAGTTATAATCACAATAATTGTATCATCCTACTTGAAAGACACCTCTTTCAATGCAAAGTTCATCCAAGCTACCTTGACTAACAATCCTCCTCGGATTCTATTGGATTTGCTTCTAAGCTTCATCCAAGAACAATATACAATTCATTACCTAAAGGTTTCTGAATCTGTATAAACATCTATGTCTACCATAGTGTATCAAACCGATACAAAGGGAGACTTACAACACAAGAAAGTCCTACGACTCTCAAAACCCTAAACCCTACTTTTTACTTTACAAGTATTACATAAGGATTAGTTCTTTAGCCCTAGGTCTAAGTCTTCTTTTATAGACTTCTGCTTCCTTGGGCTTCAAATCTTCTGTCCTTGATGCACTGCCAAACGCGTCTTGAATCTTGAAACAGAATTAAAAACAAAATATGTTGTGGCAATCATGATGTCAAGTCTTCATGCTAGGACATATCATTCGACATCTTTGGTCTGGGGTAAATCTCTTCACACTAGAACATCTTGTTTAACTTTATGTTTTACCAAAATTTAGTCAAATCCTTGGAGCTTTCAATCTCCCCCCTTTTGACAAATTTTGGCTAAAACATTCTTCAGTTTAATGGTGCATGCAGTGGGAAATCCTGAAGCAAGTGTCAAGGAAGAGGGAGAAGATGATTTCTAGACCCTCTCCTTATTCAAGTGGGAGTGAAAAGATAATTTCAAGACACCCTCCCTATTCACCCCGTGATACAGAGTACACAGAACATGTAACTCATATCACAAAACACAACTTGCTTCATAACTCTGATCACAAAACACAAGCTCCCAGGATGTTTTGAACCCAGAAAGTTAGAACATCCTTTGAGACACTTTTTGCAAACCAACAACACAAATGCACACATACAACTCGCAGCAGTAAATAAGTAACCATTCTCCCCCTTTTTAGCCAAAAATTGGCAAAAATGACTAATGCAGACCCATACCCAGACTGTACTCACCCAAACACAGATAAAACCCATTAGCTCTCAATGCAACAAGGAAGATGTCCTAAAGCATCAAGAACCTTCCTTAAATACTAAAGAAGCTACATAGGCAGTGACGATCCATAGGAAGAAACAAAAGACTAGTCAATGAATGGAATATTAACCACTGGCCAAGTTAGTTTCGAAAGTTTCACTTTTTTTGACATGTCCTTGAAACCACAGTCCCTTGATTGTCTTTATCTGAAACAGACTCTGAGCAATATCCTGACACCCAATCTGACTTTATCAGTTTTCTCAAGAATGACCCAAAAGTATTATTTTATTTAGCACGGACATAACTAGTTTAACAAGATAATCACAATCTTCTTCTCTTCATTCTAAATCAATTCTTTAATCTAGAATTAGCAGACTTGATCACAACATCTATAACATATCAACAGAATGCTTCCATTGATTTTCCAATCTGCAGAGAAAAATAAATTCTCCCAGACACAAGCAATGACTCTCAGGACACTCCCAAGAAGCTTGTACAACTCTGATTCAATCCATTGACACCCAATGACAGAACCAAAATCAACCAGTCAAGTCCACCCAGAACTATACCAGTAACACAATGACATGACATCTCGTCTGACATTACACCCTCACTAGAGGTATTCTATCACAGACTGCTTAAAACCACAAACAATCTTGATACTACTACACTACTGCAGCAACAGATCCAAGACAGAAGTCCAACTCCCCCTGTCATAGATAACCAGTGCTCCTTTGCAAGAAAAGCATCTTAAAATGAAAGGAAAACATAAGACTCATCTTTATGTCTTCAAGAGCTTATTCCTTGTTCAACACACCCACTGAATGCATTCACTTACTGCTTGATCCACAAGCAATCTATGTGCCATAATAGTACACCCACCAGACAGAAGTTTTCCCCTATATTTCACAAATGATGTTCCTTTCAACAAGAAACACCCAAAATCACCATATGATATCACATGACCAACTTCATGCTCATATAGTAAAAACGTGCGAGGATCACATCCTTGTACTATAACTAACAAACTCTTGGATTGAGATCAAAATCACCATTGATCCCTCTCATCTAGAAACCATCCATACCCTGTACAAATCCACCTTGAATTTTACAGCCATAGATATCCTTGTTCCTTAAGAATAAATCCAATTGAATCTGGAATGCTTCACATTCCTCAAAGAGACATACAGAATCTCTTAGTTTGTTAGCTAGCCCAGATGTCATTCACACTTGAAGGACATCAAATACATGCTCCAGAAATCCTTAACTTACTTGCTTTACAAGCTCCAAACTGATCCACTTCTTTCTAGAGATACTTGCACCAGAAGAAACAACCTCTCCATAAGCATTCTGACCTCAACAAGAGTCAGACCACCAGATAGACACCCCATAATCGAAGACAGTCTTCACCTCATCATTCTCCCGTATGATAAGTTAGAACACTTCTGATTCAACTGATGAATATCAGCTTCCACAATCTAAACCCCAAATTTAGAAAACATGATGATGTTCTAACATCAGTTAAGACATCCAAATCATATCACAGACATCACACACTATGGTTATTGATATAATTACCAGTGGACTTATTATCTGCATAGTGTAACACCCTTTTTCTACCCAACAAAACGACACAATAACATGGCAAAATAATCAGAGTAACATCCCCAAAAAGGGCATCACATATCGTCATAAAACATCATAATAACTACTTGTCCCGTCACACAGGTTTTGCCATCATAAGTTAATTAAACACCACGCAGCAGAAAATCAAGTTTAAATAAAACACTTTTATAATTCAAAACTCCTCAAACAAAACTCATGGAAAACATCATGTCCACAAAAACAAAAGAACGAAATCATTCGACTCAAACGTCCCGACCCGATGTTACATATCAGAGCAAGACCCTCTAAATCGACGGAGAAATAAAAAATGCTTCAAAACTAAATCTTCACGCGCCAAAGGAGCTAAACCTGATCACCTACATGTTACCCACGTGGAGGCAACATTCAAACAGGCAGGGTGAGTAATCACGAAATTAATATATAAGATATGCGTAAAAGCACAAGTAGCATCATCATCAATCACACACAACATCAAAACACATTAATAACATCAATGTAATGCAATGCCACATAGTATGCAATGCAATGTCAGACTCATGCATGTGGTACCAACATCGTCATAATCGATGGACACTGGGCCATCACCCTCCAAAGATCCCCACCAATAGGATCGATTCTACACAAGAACCGGAGCACGTCATAAAACACTTCAATCCACACAATGGAATTGAAGCCACCAAAATGGACCGAAGCCCTACTATGCCATGAATGCATGATGCAAAATCGTCATAATAAACATCGTCATAATATCGTCACAGTTGCATCATCATTCATATATTCATCATCAAACAAACATCATAACATCACATCAATTCGCACTCGTCAAAGTTTATCATTATAACTCACAATGCGTCATAGTTGGTTCATCGCATAAAATCCCCGATTTTTATTCTATTCATCATCATTACTAGATTACTAGTGTCATATTATCTCATCATAGCCCTACGTCTCAAAGAAACCTCGTTACAAGCGAAATCGGGACAGAAATCGCAAAAACGCGAAAATCTGGCCATGCCCCTGCCCATACGCGTATGGACCACCCTGATACGCGTATGGCTCAAATTTCACGCCCACCCTTGCGCGTATTGCCCTCTTCAATACGCGTATCAGCAGAGAGGTTCTTCCCCTCAATTCTCCTTCAAATCTCCTTACGCGTAATGGCTAGCTCATACGCGTAAGGCACTTTTCCAATCTCATACGCGTAATGCATCACCCTTACGCGTATTCATTTTCTTCCTCAGTCTCCCATACGCGTATGGCCTTATGCTACGCGTATTGCCCAACTTCCCTACGCGTATGGTACGCGTATCAACAGAGGGCCATGTCAGCCCTTGGGGACAGGTGCGTATGCTACGCGTATCACCTTGGGAGTGTCACCGTTACGCGTATTGCCTTCCCCAGTACGCGTATTGCCTTCTCCATTACGCGTATTCCCTTCCCCCTTACGCGTATCACCAGAGACTCCTCCAAAAACTCAGATTTCGCATCTGAACGCAAAATCCCTCTTCCTAGCACCTTCGATCTACTAGAAATAGCCTCAAATCATCTTCGATTCATCCTATATCTAAGTTATTTATCCTACTTCATCATCTACATCAATTACCCTTAATTACTAAGTCTGAATTTAGTTATTATCAGGTTCGATTTACATATCTGGTTACCTAAAGTTCATCACAGCATAATTACACAGATTCAACATCATCGCAGCAAATCACACAGATTTCATCACAGAAAATCATATACATACAAGCACAAAATTTCATCACAAACCAGCATATAATCATCAGACACGACAACACACAATTATCTCTACCTTCAACCCATATCAAACATATTAACCCGGATTACCCCCCATACCTCGAAATTCCAACAGAGATTCTTCATTTTCCAGGGTTCTACGGTCGATTCCTCAATCTAGCCTCTTTTCCTCAGATCTCTAATCACTCTTTAGGGTTGAAAAATTCTGATCTCCAAATCCCTACTTTTCTTTTTTGTTAAACCTAAGGGTTTTTGGGCCTTAATCTCTGTTTACCATGTTATCCTCCACTAATCCCTCAACATTACAGTCTTACCCTTAATGACCTCCTAATTATTTTAATTAACAATAATAATAATAATCTAAATAATATTCTAATTATTCAAATTATTTCAATATTATTATTAATAAAATATTCTAATTAAATTACTAACTCTAAGGTCTCCAAGTTCCCTTAACCCAAGGCTACCCCACAAAATCACATAATTCATCAATGTCACAAAGTCATCCCAAAGCACCAAAACACCGCATAATCATAATAATTTAATAAATAAATATTATAATTATTTGGGGCGTTACAACTCTCCCCCACTTACAGAATTTTCACCCTCGAAAATTACCTGAAGGAAACAGGGTCGGATACCACTCCTTCATCTGATCTTCACGTTCCCAAGTCTAACTTTCACCAGCTGGTCCACCCCATAACACCTTCACCAAGGCTATGTCTTTACCCTGCAATTACTTTATTTCACGACCATCAATCCGCACAGGCAATGCTTCCACAGTAAGAGTATCCCTCACTTGTACATCATCCATCTAAATCACATGCGACGGATCTGGAATGTACTTCCTCAACTGCGACACATGGAACACGTCGTGTAAATTCGTAAGCGTCGGTGGTAAAGTAATCCGATAGGCTACCTCTCCTATCCTCTGTAAAATTTGGTAAGGACCAATAAAACGTGGAGTGAGCTTCCTAGACTTCAAAGCTCAACCCACGCCAGTCACTGGCGTCACCCTCAAAAACACGTGATCTCCCTCTTGTAATTCAAGTGCTTTCCTCCTCTTATCATGGTAACTCTTATGACGACTCTGCGAAGCTTTCATCCTCTCTTGGATCATCTTAATCTTTTCAGTCGTCTCTTGCACAATTTCAGGTCCGAGTACAACACTCTCGCCTAACTCATACCAACACAATGGAGTCTACATCTTCTCCCATACAAAGCCTCATAGAGCGCCATTCCAATACTAGCATGAAAACTATTGTTGTACGTGAACTCAATCAGCGGTAAATGGCTATCCCAAGATCCTCCATGATCCAACACACAAGCCCTCAGCAAATCCTCTAAAGATTAGATAGTCCTTTCTGTCTGACCGTCCGTCTGCGGATGATAGGCAGAACTCATCCTCAACTTAGTACCCAACGCATCTTGCAAACTCTTCCAGAACCTTGATGTAAATCTCGGGTCTCTATCCGACACAATACTCGAAGGTACCCCATGTAAATTCACAATCTCTTCAATATACATCTCAGCTAACTTCTCAATGGAATGATTAATCTTCATCGACAAGAAATGAGCCGACTTAGTTAATCTATCCACAATCACCCAAACCGAATCATTTCCCTTAGCAGTCTTCGGAAATCCCACCACAAAATCCATGGAAATACTATCCCATATCCATTCTAGAATTCTCAATGGCTGCATTATACCTAAAGGCTTTTGATGCTCAATCTTCGACTTTTGACAAGTCAAACACGCATAGACAAACTCCGCAACATCCTTCTTCATACCTGGCCACCAAAACAACTTTTTCAAATCATGGTACATCTTCGTAGCACCGGGATGAATACTCAACCTACTTCAATGTCCTTCTTCAAGAATGCTCTTCTTAATATCTGGAGCATCTGGGACATACACCCTGTCTCTGAACATCATCACCCCATTCTCATCAATCCAGAATTCACCTCCGTTACCTTGGTTAATCAATGTCAACTGGTCAACCAACTTCAAGTCAGATTGTTGTCCCACTCGGATCTCTTCTAGAATACCACTAGTTAACTTCAACATTCCCAACTTCACACTATCAGGAGTTGCTTCACACACCAAACTCAAATCTCAGAATTGTTCAAGTAACTCCAACTCTTTCACCATAAGCATCGACGTATGCAATGACTTTCTGCTCAATGCATCAGCCACTACATTTGCTTTACCCGGATGGTAATTCAAATCAAAGTCGAAAACCTTCAACAATTCCAACCACCTTCGCTGCCTCATATTCAGCTCCTTCTGATCAAACAAGTACTTCAAACTCTTATGATCGTTGAACACTTCGAATTTAGAGCCAAATAGATAATGTCTCCAAATTTTCAACACAAATACCACAGCTGCCAATTCTAAGTCATGGGTGGGGTAATTCCCTTCATGAACTCTCAACTGTTTAGAAGCATAAGCAACAACTTGGCCATTCTGCATTAGTACTCCTCCAAAACCCATCTTCGATGCATTACAGTACACTACAAAAGATTCACTTGGATTAGGTAAAATCAATACTGGAGCAGTAGTCAACCTCTTCTTCAATTCCACAAAACTCTCTTCACACGCTACATCCCATACAAAAGCTTGACCCTTTCGAGTCAACTGAGTCAAAGGTAGTGCCAACTTAGAAAAGCCCTCAATAAACTTGCGGTAATAACCCGCCAATCCCAGAAAACTTCGTATCTCAGTAGCAGACTTTGGAGTCTCCCACTGTAATACAACATCAATATTCAAAGGATCAACAACAATTCCACCACTGGAAATCACATGGCCAAGGAAACTCACTTCCTTCAACCAGAACTCACACTTCGACAACTTTGCATACAATTCTTCTCTTTTAATACTTGCAACACAGTCCTCAAAGGCTCAGCATGCTCTTCTTCCGATTTAGAATATATCAGAATATCATCAATGAAGACCACAACAAACTGATCCAAATATTCATGAAAGATCTGATTCATATACCCCATGAACACACCAGGTGCATTGGATACACCAAACGACATCATAGTGTATTTATAGTGTCCATACCTCGTCCTGAAAGCCGTCTTCAGAATATCATCAGGCTTAATTGGAATCTGATGATAACCCGACCTCAAATCAATCTTGCTGAACACACAGGCACCTACTAGCTGATCCATCAAATCGTCGATTCTCGGTAGTGGATACTTATTCTTGATAGTCACTTTATTCAACTGCCGATAATCAACACACAACCTCATACTTCCATCCTTCTTCTACACTAATAGCACAGGAGCGCCCCACGGAGAAACACTTGGTCGAACAAACCTATTCTCAAGCAGCTCTTCCAACTGTTTCTTCAATTCACTTAACTCAGAAGCGGACATCCGATAAGGAGCCATCGACACTGGACTAGTACCTGGTATTAAGTCCACCGCAAACTCTACTTCATGTTCTAGAGGCAAATCACTGATGTCATCTGGAAACACATCTGGAAATTCACAGACAACAGGCAACTCCACACTCGCCACTTCACGATCGATTTGCAAAGATGCAAACATTGTAAACACCAAGGCTTCATCCTCTTAAATTTCATTTACTTGCTTAGCAGACAAGAACATTAACTCCCCACTATCATCAATCTCAGGAAACTCTACAGTCTTGTTATAACAATTGATATGAACATGGTTGAATTCCAACCAATTCATTCCAAAGATTACATCGATTTGGTGCAAGGGTAAGCACACCAAATCCATGACAAAACTCTTCTCAAAAATCGTCACAGGACATCTCAAACACACAAAGGTAGTAGTAACAAAACCATTAGCTAGAGTTACTATTACCATATTACCATTCATATCAAATAACTTCAAACCCAATCTATTAGCATATTCAAGTGAGATAAAAGAATGAGTAGCACCAGTATTAATAATAGCAACCAACTCGATATTATGAATAAAACAAGTACCTCGAATAAGGTTGTCCTTCTTTGGCACTTCGGCACCACTCAAAGCAAACACACGGCCACTGGTCTGAGCGGCAGTAGCGGACTTCTTCGGCTTCTGACACTAAGTACTAATGTGACCCTTCTCCCCACAATTGAAACAGGTTGGGCCATCATCTTTGTAATCAGTAGCTCTATGACCCTTCTTGCCACATCTGTAGCACCTCAACACATTATTAGTGCAACCATCAGCATGGTGACCTTGCTCGCCACACTTGTAACACTTTCCAGAAGCGGGAGCTGCTCCCCCACTTGTCTTTTTCCCATCTGAAGCCTTCTGCTTCCCTTTGTCAGCTGAAGTCGTATAAGATTTTCCCCTATACTGCCCTTTCTTCTCACTCATCTGCTTGTAGTGAGCAGATCGAGCTCGATTATCCTCATCATAGATCCTACTCTTATCCACCAGCTCAGTAAACCTACGAATCTGTTGGTATCCAATACCCTGCTTGATCTCTGGTCTCAGCCTATTCTCGAACTTGAGACACTTGGACATCTCAGCATCATCATAGTTGTAGTGAGGACAGAACTTTACCAGCATCTCGAACTTTGCAGCATACTCTGCCACAGTCATGTATCCTTGCTTCAACTCAAGGAATTCCACCTCTCTCTTGCCACGAGCATCCTCTGGAAAATAATTGCCTAGAAACTCCTGCTTGAACACAGCCCGGGTTATCACAGTGCCAACATCTTCCAGTCTCTAACGGGTGTTATCCCACCAGTCCTCGGCCTCTTCTGCCAGCTTATGCGTCCCAAACTGAACTTATTGCGCATCAGTACACCCCATCACCCGGAAGATCTTCTCAATTGCCTTCAGCCACTTGTGTGCACTTGCTGGGTCATGAGTGTCCACAAAAGTCAGTGGATTATTCCTCTTGAACTCCCCCATAGCACTAAACTCATCTAGAATTCCACCATTCGAATTGAGTTGCGCCACCAGATTAGCAACTAATTCCAAAGCATCAGCAATCTCACAATCATTTCTTCCAGCCATCCTGCACACCACCAACAAGGTTAGAAGAAACAAAACATCGACAGTGTACACACACTCGTCGACTGACAGGGGACTGACATCACGTAAAAACCTGGCCGGACGGACCGACCTGCTCTGATACCACTAATGTAACACCCTTTTTCTACCCAATAAAATGACACAATAACACGACAAAATAATCAGAGTAACATCCCCAAAAAGGGCATCACATATCGTCATAAAACATCATAATAACCACATGTCCTGTCACACGGGTTTTGCCTTCATAAGTTAATTAAACACCACGCAGCGGAAAATCAAGTTTAAATAAAACACTTTTATAATTCAAAACTCCTCAAACAAAACTCATGGAAAACATCATGTCCACAAAAACAAAAGAACAAAATCGTTCGACTCAAACGTCACGACCCGATGTTAAATATCAGAGCAAGACCCTCTAAATCGACGGAGAAATAAAAAATGCTTCAAAACTAAATCTTCACGCGCCAAAGGAGCTAAACTTGATCACCTGCACGTTACCCACGTGGAGGCAGCATTCAAACAGGCAGGGTGAGTAATCACGAAATTAATATATAAGATATGCGTAAAAGATAAAGCACAAGTAGCATCATCATCAATCACACACAACATCAAAACACATTAATAACATCAATGTAATGCAATGCCACATAGTATGCAATGCAACGTCACACTTATGCATGTGGTACCAACATCGTCATAATCGATGGACACTGGGCCATCACCCTCCAAAGATCCCCACCAATAGGATCGATTCTACACAAGAGTCGGAGCACGTCATAAAACACTTCAATCCACACAATGGGATTAAAGCCACTAAAATGGACCGAATCCCTACTATGCCATGAATGCATAATGCAAAATTGTCATAATAAACATTGTCATAATATCGTCATAGTTGCATCATCATTCATGAATTCATCATCAAACAAACATCATAACATCACATCAATTCGCACTCGTCAAAGTTCATCATTATAACTCACAATGCGTATAATTTGTTCATCACATAAAATCCCCAATTTTTATTATATTCATCATCATTACTAGATTACTAGTGTCATATTATCTCATCATAGCCCTATGTCTCAAAGAAACCTCGTTACAAGTGAAATCGGGACAGAAATCGCAAAAACGGGAAAATCTGCCCATGCCCTTGCCCATACGCGTATGGACCACCCTGATACGCGTATGGCTCAAATTTCACGCCCACCCTTGTGTGTATTTCCCTCTTCAATACGCGTATCAGCAAAGAGGTTCTTCCCCTTAATTCTCCTTCAGATATCCTTACGCATAATGGCTAGCCCATACGCGTAAGGCACTTTTCCCAATCCCATACGCGTAATGCATCACCCCTTACGTGTATTCCTTTTCTTCCTCAGTCTCCCATACGCGTATGGCCTTATGCTACGCGTATTTCCCAACTTCCCTACGCGTATGGTACGCATATCAGCAAAGGGCCATGTCAGCCCTTGGGGACAAGTGCGTACGCTACGCGTATCACTTTGGGAGTGTCCCCGTTACGCGTATTGCCTTCCCCAGTACGCGTATTTCCTTCCCCCTTACGCGTATCACCATAGACTCCTCCAAAAACTCAGAATTCGCATCTGAATGGAAAATCCCTCTTCCCAGCACCTTCGATCAACCAAAAACATCCTCAAATCATCTTCGATTCATCCTAGATCTAAATTATTCATCCTACTTCATCATCTACATCAATTACCTTTAATTACTAAGTCTGAATTTAGTTATTATCAGGTTCGATTTACAGATCTGGTTACCCAAAGTTCGTCATAGCATCAATTACACAGATTCAACATCATTGCAGCAAATCACACGGATTTCATCACAGAAAATCATATACATACAGGCACAAAATTTCATCACATACCAGTATATAATCATCAGACACGAAAACACACAATTATCTCTACCTTAAACCCATATCAAACATATTAACCCGGATTACCCCCCATACCTCGAAATTCCAGCAGAGATTCTTCGTTTTCTGGGGTTTTACGGTCGATTCCTCAATCTAGCCTCCTTTCCTCAGATCTCTAATCACCCTTAGGGTTGAAAAATTCTGATCTCAAAACCCCTACTTTTCTTTTTTGTTAAACCTAAGGGTTTTTGGGCCTTAATCTCTGTTTACCATGTTATCCTCCACTAATCCCTCAACATTACCGTCTTACCCTTAATGACCTCCTAATTATTTTAATTAATAATAATAATAACAATCTAAATAATATTCTAATTATTCAAATTATTTCAATATTATTATTAATAAAATATTCTAATTAAATTAATAACTCTAAGGTCTCCAAGTTCCCTTAACCCAAGGCTACCCCACAAAATCGCATAATTCATCAACGTCACATAGTCATCACAAAGCACCAAAACACCGCATAATCATAATAATTTAATAAATAAATATTATAATTATTTGTGGCGTTACACATAGTAATCCAACTGAAGGTCTTCAGAGAACACAACTTATACCAGCTTGATCATCAAGAACTTCAGACCACTGTAGAGTGAAATAAGCTCTCATACGCCCACCAAAGCAAGCTCCTTAAGTGAAGATCCCTTCAACAATCAGCAATCCAAGAGCAAAACCAGCTCCTTCTTTGATCTTCAAATAACCTCCCTTCTCCACAAAGGTAGGTTGTTCCAAGGACAAGATGAAACACACATCAAGTCTCACAGTTTCCTCCAGATTTCCAACTAAGAATATGGGTCTTTAGCAAAACATCCTAGATACATTAAGACTATGAAATGTAGCCTCTACTAGCTTCTACAATTCCCATAAATTGCATAGACTTTTGAAGCATCCACTCTAATCAAGATTGAGAAGATCAGCTTCTCTCAAGATTATATACCTCCACTGTAACCAGGTCAGAGGGAACAATATGATGATAACCCTGATGTCAGAACATATGACATTGACATCAATGTCATGACTTCCAGCTAATGAGCTTAAGTCTGTATGAAACAGTCTTGATCAACTACCCTTCAGACATACCATCTTTAGAGACTTCTCCACTTCTACAGACCAAGAGTTCCCTGCTCTCATAGACTTGAATAACATATCAAGTTTGAGTAGACAACCTCCATCCTGTGTTAATGGTCCACAACCAATCTTAAGACCAGATACCTTGAAGAGCATCAGCTTCAAGAGCTCATCCTCAGAAGAACAAAATATGCCAAAGCTTGATTATTTAGGAAAGAATATTCAACAGCTACAAGAAATCCATATTTCTTTAAGAAAAGAAGTCTTCAAGATGTCAGAGATAAAATTCTGAACACTAATCCAGAACCTTCACGATGTACCGTATCTCATGCTCTCAGAAGTTGTACTCCAATTCACCAGATCAGAAATAAACTGATCCAAGCAATATTCATCAAGAATAAGAAGTCTTCATATTCACTTCCATCAGTACCATATTCTAGATAAGCTTCCTGCCACGAAACTTTCAAGTCAGAATATGTGCCTCAGCAGATCCAACCAGAAGAGGGTTTCCAACACTTCATGTCAACATACAGAAGTTTGGTTCCCAGAGCATAAGCTACTCCCCTTCCTTGTTCTAGAGATTCACTTCTTGATTCAACAAGATTATGCACAAACTCTACTGATGGTATGTTTCAACATCTGGTTGAACATCAGATCCTCGTAGAAGCCTAAACAGATCTAAGGACTAGATACTTGAACATTAATGATACAACAACTGATGAGATACCTCAGTTTCATCTTCCTTGATCATCAACTAAGGATAATTCATTAAATACTTATGCATATCACAAATAGCAATGAATCTTAAATCCTTATTCAGAAGGCCATACATCCAAGAGATATCAATACTTTAGGACTACCAATCAAATATTCTTTAGTGTAGGTACTTTCCTTCCCAAGCAGAATGTTGAGACATCAAGACTGACACCCTTGACTCATGTTGACTTAACTGGCACAAACTTATGCATCTTCTTTGAGAAGAACCACTTCAACTGATCTGAAGAAGCACTACCTTTCACGACATGGAAGGTGAAAATAAATCACCCCCAAATTCTTCAGATTAACGATTCTCAGAACCAACCTTGATCCAGAAAATCAACCAAAGGCCTCCAGAACACAAAAAAAAAATCCTCATGACTAGAGATGCTTTTATGAGTGGACTTGAGAGAATTCTCAAGTGTCTTTGGCAACTTTATCATGACAAAGGTATTTACCAGTTTCATATACCAAGAAATTGATAACCTAGACCTCTCAACTTATGACTTCAAAATACTTGAAGGAACCAACCTTCCAAGTACCAAGACATCAGCAGTAAACAACAACAAACAACTCTCTCCATTCCATTACTCCCTGCTAGAATGGCTAGAACTTCAATAGATGTTGACACCTTCATGAACAAAGTCTTCAATCTAGCTTTACCAAAGTTCTTTCATCAGAAACTTATGCAGCGGAACACCAACACATCTTTAATAGGCTCTAGTTAAGATGTCAAGACATCTTAGGGGACACCTAGTAGAAAGGAACCTCTTCACCAGCAGCGGCTGGAGAAACTTCACAGAAGCAAAAGACAACCAACAGAAGCTGTCATCCTTGATCCAATACCAATCATTCCAGATATCCAATGAATAATCGGATCTCACACACACCTTGTTTAAAAACCAGAAAGTATCTCCCAAGATCTCATCCAAAAACAAACAGGATGCCTGCTTTGATACCAATTGAAATTCTGGCATAGCAGATAACAGATGTCCTAACACATGTCACGACATTGTTCTTTACATAACATTTAAAACAAGGACAGAACAACAAGCTGATACTTTGAATATCAGCAACAAAATCAAGACAGTTGTTTCAACATCGGTTACAACATGTTAATCAATACTGAACTATAAATTTTCAGAATGATAAACAACACAGAATATGATGACCCAGTTCGGTGCAAATCACCTACATCTGGGGGCTACCAAGCCAGGAAGAAGAATTCACTATCAGTAGTATAGTTTTATGTAAACAACCTATGGTTTACAGTAAACAACCTCTGGTTTACCTATCACACCCAATGAAAACTTTATCATTATAATTCACATCTAATTGATAAGAGAAACCCATATCAGTCCCTAAATCATAACATGTGATATCTAACAGTTACAATCACAATAAATGTATCATCCTACTTGAAAGACACCTCTTTCAATGCAAAGTTCAGCCAAGCTACCTTGACTAACAATCCTCCTCGGATTCTATTGGATTTGCTTCAAAGCTTCATCTAAGAACAATATACAATTCATTACCTAAAGGTTTCTGAATCTGTATAAACATCTATGTCTACCATAGTGTATCAAACCGATACAAAGGGAGACTTACGACACAAGAAAGTCATACGACTCTCAAAACACTAAACCCTATTTTCTACTTTACAAGTATTAGATAAGGATTAGTTCTTCAGCCCTAGGTCTAAGTCTTCTTTTATAGACTTCTGCTTCCTTGGGCTTCAAATCTTCTGTCCTTGATCCACTGCCAAATGCGTCTTGAATCTTGAAACAGAATTAAAAATAAAATATGTTGTGGCAGTCATGATGTCAAGTCTTCATGTTGGGACATCTCATTCAACATCTTTGGCCTGGGGCAAATCTCTTCACACTAGAACATCTTGTTCAACATTATGTTTTACCAAAATTTAGTCAAATCCTTGGAGCTTTCAGAAAAGAACATGAAAAGAAAGGGAGGGGGTGCGTAGAACATGGAGGCGAGTGTGAAGATATGGGTGGAATCCTTTGGGCCTAAAGCCCATCATCCACCTTAGCCAACTATAAAACAATGATTTAATAATAAAAATAATAAAAAAACTTGTAAAGCCCAAGCCCAGACAACAAGTGAACCATCAACATCATTAACCTAACATTATCAACATGGCTAAAATGTCTTCCATTCTCTTTCAAAAATAAAACAATTTTTTTTGTAAAAGAAGAAGAACCAGTAAAATACAATGAACAAGGGTACAACATCACGGTCAAGTAAAGCAAACTAATGAAATCACAAGCACAACAATAACATTGACGGCCATGGCTCGTTGCTCGAAAGAATTGCTTCTTCATCATCGCTTCAGTAACATTCAAAAAAGACACAAAGTTTCATCTTCGACTTTTCCCAGCTAGGTCTCGTTTTCATCCGTCTTCAATTGAAGTTCCAGGTTCGGTCTTGTTTCAAATTCGTCTGGTTTCGCTCAAACTTCTTCTTCTACTCTTTCTTGTTTCTTTGTTCGATTTAGGGTTTTATTTCTGGGTTGAATATGGTTGATGTTGAAGGTGATTTGGGTTTGTGTTGTTTGGGTTTAGGGATTGAAAAATTGTTGAAAGTTTGTTGAGGATTTGGTTTGTTGATTTGAAAAGGGTTGTTTGGTGTTGTTGAGGTTTGAACGGTGAAAATTTGTTTCATTTTTGATGGGTTGAGATGTATGAAGGATTTGTTGGGTAGAAGGATGTATGAAGTGGGTTGTTGGAAGGGCTTTGGAAGTGTGTTGAAATTGGAAATTGAAGATGAAGGTTGTATTTGTTACGGTTCGATACTGGAGAAAGTTGGGTGAAGATGAGAATTGCCAGCCTTATTTGGCGATGAGTTTATGATTCAATTTATAGAAAGGTATGAGGGTGAAATGGGGATTTAAGGGAACTATGGCTGCTGATATTTGAGAACGAAATAATTTTGTGGAGGTTTGTTTTATCTTGCTGTGCTGTAGGTGCCAGTTTTTGCGTGGTTCGTGCATAACGTTAAATTCTGACCTATGTAGACAGCAGATGCCCTAGCACATGTCAAGACATTGTGCTGCATAATCATTTAAACTTGGAGGCGCAATAATAGACTGATACCTTGAATATCAGAACTACACACATACAGATGTCACAACATCTGATCCAACATGTTTATCATGAACCCTAACAGAAAACATAAATCTGCAGAATGATAAAGAACACAGTAATTGTTAACCCAGTTCGGTGCAAACTCACCTACATCTGGGGGATACCAATCCAGGAAGAAGACTCCACTATCTGTAGACTGTTACAAAGTTAAACTCCCCCGTTTACAACTTTATACCTAACATCTACCCAATGAACATCTTTACCAAGGTTAAACTCTAACGTTTAGAACCCTGATATGAGATACCCCACTCACTTCCCTTAGTCACCAGCTGTGATTTCTACATCATCCCTATCAATACAGAATTCTGTTAAGCATACTTGACAAACAAGCTAACTCGGATTTGCTTAAAAGTTTCATCCAAGAACAATACACAATCCAATACCCCAAGGCTTATGCATCTGTGCAACACCTATATCTACCATAGTGTATCAACTGATACAAAGGGAGACTTACAAGAGAAACCTACGACTCTCAAACCTAACCCTACTTCCCAAAATAGGATTCCTAAGTCTATGTCGTCCTCTCTCCCTTCCGTCTAGGTCTTGGTCTTCTTTTATATTTTTCTGCTTGGTTGGGCTTCATATCTTTGATCCTTGATCCACTGCCAATCGCCTTGAATCTTGGAACAGATTAAGAACCAAAACTTGCTGTAACAATCATGATGTCGAATCTTCATGTTGTAACATTTTACTTGACATCTTTATTCTGGGGCTGAAAACCTCCATGTTGAAACATCTTTCACCACATTTATGTTTTACCAAAATTTATATAAAACACTCAGAGCTTTTAATCTCCCCCTTTTTGGCAAATTTTGGTTAAAACATCCTTTCAGCCTGATGGTGCATGCAGTGGAAAAGAACTTGAAGCAAGTGCTAAGGAAGAGGAAGAAGATAAGATCTGGTTACCCTCTTCATTCCCTTGTGATAACTCAGATCACAAGACACAACTTGCTCCCTAACTCTGATCACAAAACACAAGTATGCATATATCAAGAATGTCGAGGCATCCTTTGAGACATTTCGCAGATCAGTAGCACAAGACACGTACACCATACATATCTCAGCAGTAGCAAGCCATTCTCCCCCTTTTTAGCCAAAAATTGACAAAAATGGCCCATGCACATCCAAACCCAAATAATGCTTACCCATACATAAGCAAAACTCATTTTATCTTACTCTAAGTGAGATGTTCTAGCTTGATCTTCCTTGAATATTAAGAAGTTATGTGAGTAGCGCAAATCTAGACAAAAGACTAATCAAGGAGTGTAATAACTGCTGGTCAAGTTAGTTTCAAGAGATTCCATCTTTTCTGACTTGTCTTTGAGCCTACTTCTGAACAGTGTTCTAAAGCCTATCCTACATTTGTCATGTTTATGGTCCCCATCGCTAGGATTTGCTTAGTCCAGAATTAGTAACAAAGAATACAACAGAGTTTGTTTTCCCTTCCTTTCCATTCGCAGAAAACCAATTTCTCCCAGTTAGCCCTCAATAGATTTCTGTATTGAATAAGCTCTTCACAGTTTCATGACTACAGTCTGCAGAGAAAAATAAATACTCCCAGACTCAATCAATGATTCTTAAGCATCCAATAAGAACCATATCACATGCACTGCCAAGTCTCCAACAACTTGCAACAATACAACAATGTCAAGACATCCTCCTTGACATCTCAGTTTGCTTGACACACAAATGAAAACTGGAATTCCAACTGCACCCTCGCAGTAAATCATCTTAGATCAAGAGACATCTCCCCCTATCTAAGGTAACCAGTGCTCCTCCACAGAACACCTAAGCTAATGAATGGAAAACATAAGACGCATCTTCATGTCTTCAAGAGCGCACCCTCAGTCCAACTTACCAGCTGAACACAATCATTAACTCTTTTATTGCTCCCTCTGACAAGAAACAATAATCACTCACACATGATCACCATCATGCTACCCGTGAGGAAATGTATACCAACCATAACAAACTCTTGGCTTGAGATCAAAGTCCCATTGATCCCCTCATCCTGCAACCATCTACACACCACACGAACTCCTCTTGAATTCTCATGTATAGACCTCCAGCTTCTTGAGGCACAAACCAATTGAATTAGAATACTTCGCATTCCTCAAAGAGACGCACAGAGCCCCTTAGTTTGTTATAACGATGTCAGCTATCGTATGCATGCTCCAGAACTTCACAGCTGCTAAACTGATCCACTACTAGCATGACTTGCAGCCAGGGCAACATCCCCTTCACAAGATTTTCTACTGACCTTACCTAACCAGAAATAGAGATAGACACCCCATAATCCAAGACAGTCATTCCTTATCATTCTCCAGTATGATAATCTGGAATACTTCTGATTTTTGGTGAATATCCACTTCTGAACGCATCAGAAACCAGACCTTCATGCAATTAACATATGATTCACTTCAGTCTTCCAAAACCTTACATCAGACCTCCAAGTCAGTTCTTCTACTCCATCATTCTCCCATATGACAATGCAGATACTTCTTAGACACGATGCAAGTAACCAGTTCATCACAGAACCTGAAATCCTTCACCAAGGATAACTAACCCGAAGATGTTCTAACATCAGTTATGACATCTTCCACACATCACAGACACCACACACCATGGTTCTTGATATGCTCCACCACTGGACTTACTATCAGCATAGTAATCCATACTGAAGATCTTCAAACAACACTGCGCCACCAGCTTGAACAAAGAAAACTTCAAAAACCCAAAGAGAAATAACCTCTCATCCACCAAAGAAGGTATGCTTTCATCCTCAACCCAGAACTTCTGCCACAAGCTCCCAGAGAACCAGAACCTCCTTACAATTTCAACTAACTACCCTTCTGCAAAAGAGCAATTAGTTTCAAGTATCCTGCTTGAACGCACATTGTGAAATCAACCAAATGCCACTTTTTGATTGACCTCACTCATCTTCAGAACTCCCACAAGATACACTGATCCACTAATGAAATCAGATCTTCAAGTCACATGAACTACTTGCTCCATAGCAAGACATCTTGGATTCACCAAGCCTCTTAGTCATGTAACATCTTCCCATACACAGCTCCTGCAAACTGCATGAGATAGACCTTTTTGAAGCATCCATAACTTCCATTCTCCTGTAGATCACCTTATCTTAAGATGATGTGCCACATCACCAGCTGAGACTTCTGATGTTGAGCTAGATGTCATAACATTTTGATATGACATCCAATTGTTAAATTCAGCTCCTCCTTCTGCCACTTAGAAAAAGCTCCTCCTTTTGCAGAACAAGAGTTCCATGCTCTCATAGACTTGATTCAACAACTAAGTTTGAGTAGACAGCCTCCATCCTGCATTGAAACTCCAAAGACTTCAAACCTGTCACGTCTGAATCTTCAGAAAGTAAGTAGTCCAAGACTACCTCATAGCCATACCAAAGAATGTCACTTCCCTTAGTAGAGTCGTCAATAGAAAGCCAGAGATAACTGCCACTTATCCTCGACCTTCACAAACAGAGCAAAACCCATGCTCCAAAGCACCTAGATCAGAAATAAACTGATCCAAGCTGTAACCATCAAGATTATGATGTCTTCATCTTCATCTTCAACAGTATCAAAGTCCAGACTAGTTTCTTGCCAGGAAACTCTCCAGAGAACACATGCTTCTGTCACACCCGACTGAAGCCACTTCTTAGGTCACCACCTAAGACTAAAATAGATGCTAAAGCGTATGCAGTACCCCTCCCATGATTCTGCACAAACTCTGATGATGAGATGTTTCAACATCTTGTTGAACATCATCAATCTTGACTTTCAAGGATAATCAATTAAATACTTGTGGATTCCACAAATAGCAATTGATCTTAAATCCTTGTCCAATAACCCTTCTTCACTGTTGCAGCTGAGCTCCACCAGATCATGTCATGAACACTTATAAAGTATTCAATCTTTTTGCAAGTATCTTCTTCAAAGGACAATGTTGCCAACCTTGACTCAAGTAACTAAGACTTTCTCTGAACAAATCTTATTTACCTCAACGATTCTTCGATCAGATTGGATCCACTCTTAGGGTCAAGAGAGATGAATCCTTCCTTGTTGCTTTTGGATGGTGAAAATAAATCACCTCCACTTTCTTCAGATTGTGTTTCAAAGAAACACCTTCTAGTCAGAAGAGTAACTAGAAGACTCCAGATACACGACATAGATGCCTTTATGAGTGGACTTGAGAGAGATCTCAAGTATCTTTGACAACCTAGCTGACCAACCATTTATCAAACTCCTAGAGCAAGAACCTGATAAACTTTAACTCAACCCCTCTCCTCTTCCACTGACTTCAACTGCACCAAGAAACCAAGCTTCCAAGTACCAAGTCACCATACCAGATATCTAACCATAACTCCCTTTACTCCATCGCTCCCAACTTTGGAATAAAAGAATATAGATATCTTCAAATATATAGAGGCCGACGATTGAGACCTTCCACCAATTGTCTTCAGTAACAACTCCAGAACCCCATAATTCTAAAGCTCTTCTATCAGAAACACATGCAGTGGAACCACCAAGGAACAGATCCTGCTTGCTCTAATAAGATGTCACAACATCTTATAAGACACACCACAAGAGAACTTGCCACTTTTCCTGTAGTTGTTCTAGAATCTCCTCGGCAACATGAATAACCTCCGGGTTGCTCCCTTCGATCCAGAACATCCATCTCATCCATTAATACCCTTGAGTATATCTGAGTTGATTGATCTGATCTTCAAACTCCTCCTTATTTAAACGCCAGAAAGTATCTCCCAAAGATCTCATCCAGAACCAGACAGGATGCCTGCTCTGATACCCATTAAAATTCTGGCCTATGCAGGCAGCAGATGTCCTAGCACATGTCAAGACATTG
The DNA here is from genome assembly GCA_022829125.1 of Lathyrus tuberosus. NCBI lineage: Eukaryota > Viridiplantae > Streptophyta > Magnoliopsida > Fabales > Fabaceae > Lathyrus > Lathyrus tuberosus. The sequence goes on along the minus strand of JALAZF010000327.1, from coordinate 6,007,470 downwards.
TGCTGCATAATCATTTAAACTTGGAGGCGCAACAGCAGACTGATACCTTGAATATCAGAACTGCACACACACAGATGTCACGACATCTGATCCAACATGTTTATCATGAACCCTAACAGAAAACATAAATCTGCAGAATGATAAAGAACACAGTAATTGTTAACCCACTTCAGTGCAAACTCACCTACATCTGGGGGATACCAATCCAGGAAGAAGACTCCACTATCTATAGACTGTTACAAAGTTAAACTCCCCCCGTTTACAACTTTATGCCTAACATCTACCCAATAAACATCTTTACCAAGGTTAAACTCGAACGTTTAGAACCCTGATATGAGATACCCCACTCACTTCCCTTAATCACCAACTGTGATTTCTACATCATCCATATCAATACAGAATTCTGTCAAGCATACTTGACAAACAAGCTAACTCAGATTTGCTTAAAAGCTTCATCCAAGAACAATACACAATCCAATACCTTAAGGCTTATGGTTCTGTGCAACACCTATATCTACCACAGTGTATCAACTGATACAAAGGGAGACTTACAAGAGAAACCTACGACTCTCAAACCTAACCCTACTTCACATAATAGGATTCCTAAGTCTATGTCGTCCTCTCTCCCTTCCGTCTAGGTCTTGGTCTTCTTTTATATTTTTCTGCTTGGTTATGCTTCATATCTTTGATCCTTGATCCACTACCAATCGCCTTGAATCTTGGAACGGATTAAGAACCAAAAATTGTTGTAACAGTCATAATGTTGAATCTTCATGTTGTAACATTTTACTTGACATCTTTATTCTAGGGCTGAAAACCTCCATGTTGAAACATCTTTCACCACATTTATGTTTTACCAAAATTTATACAAAACACTCAGAGCTTTCATAACGGTTTTTGTGGCATTATGTGTGTAGCATTTTATTTTTGTCGTTTTGCTCACGTAGTGATCCATATGCGTAATGCTTGCAGGTGCAATAGAATTAAATTGGCTTGGCACAATTCTTGCAAGATGTTAGCTGGAATATGTGAACTCGTGATGCTGATGTAGAGGAATGGCTATACAAGGCGTATCAACCAGCCTTTGAATGCCAATGTGTTTTTTCTTTTTTTCTTTTTTTTTTCTTTTTTTTTTGTCTTTTGTGTTGTAATGTTAATGACGAACAGGCTTGTAATGTGGGCTTGTAACTTGGACAACACAAATTAATTCTCTATTTTTGGTACTTTTTTTTTTGTAATGGCTTCATGGACATTTAACTCATGGCTCTTTTTTTTTTTATAATTTTGTTGAAATGGGCTTTTGGATGGCCTTTTGACTGGACTTTATGGAAATGAATTAAGAAAGGATTTATATCATTTTTACACTTCCATATTATTCTTGAACTATGAGCATATTGAATTGGATCCATGATTTAAAATTCCAACATTTAACCAAAGGTCTCAAAAAAACATATTTCACCATTCTTGATTTTACACTTGAATAAAGCATGAATCAACCCTTGAGAAATCCATAACTCAATCTTGGCCTTGTTGAATCGAAATTGATCCATCTGAACTTGCTATAAAAATGGAGTCTTCTTGAGCTAACGTCACTTGGATCACAAATGCACCACACTCATTCACCATGAACCAGATCCTCAAAGCCTTGAAACCAGAAGATAGTGACTTGATATGAACTGCATTACAACTGTATCAAAACCCTAAATTGGGAATGATCTGGTCCTGGATAATCTTTAACCATGAAACCTCTGCACTTAACACAACATGATAGCTTGGCTCACACACAAACGACTTGAGTATGTAGAAACCTTAATTGAAGGCTGCACATATACACTACTTGAATTGTGCACACCCTGGCCTTGATCTTGTAACAAACCCTTGCCTAACACCACTAAACTTCACTCAACACTTGCTTGGATCACTTTGAACATATTTTTTTTTGGATTTTTTTGGATGATGGTTAGTGGATGGAAATACAGATGAAGGTTATACACAGATGGGACAAATTTGGGGTATGACAGATGCCCCTATCTAATTGGCTTAAACCTAGCAAGATGAACTGCTACGACGTTCGTTCTTTTTAAGGTAGAAGTCAATTAGATATGAAGAAGACTTCAAATTTGTCCAAAAAGAAAGGAAATGCTTGGGAGATGGAATGATGGATCAATGTCAACCCTCAAGTGGACACTGAATAACTTGCAAAGGTCGTTATCACCAAAAGGATGATAACAAAAAATTCTGACAGCGAAAGGATGACAGACTTATCACCAAAAGGATGATAGTCAACTCACACGACTCGACTTGCTATTACCAAAAAGATAATAGTAAGCAGACACACAGAGACCCTTCACCAAAAGGATGAAAATGAGGTCAAAACTCGTTATTACCAAAAGGATAATAGTAAGCACTCACATGATTCCGACACCGAAAGGATGACGGACCTATCACTAAAAAGATGATAGAAAACCCACACGTCACATACACCAAAAGAGTGACAACTCTATCACCAAAAGGATGATAGAGAACCTACACGACTTGACTTGCTATTACTAAAAGGATAACAGTAAGCACACAAACCTATCACCAAAAGGATGATAGAGAACTCACACAACTCCGACACCAAAAGGACGACGGGCCTATCACTCAAAGGATGATAGAAAACACAACTCGACTCCGACACCAAAAGGATGACGGATCTACCACCAAAAGGATGATAGAGGGCTCACGCAACTCCGACACCAAAAAGATGACGGACCTATCACCAAAAGGATGATAGTGAACACACGCAATGACTCTTCACCAAAAGGATGAAAGTGAGGTCGAAACTCGCTATTACCAAAAGGATAATAGTAAGCAAACACATAGGATTCTGATGTTGCCGTTCACCAAAAGGATGATTCATTAACCAAATAATCCACTGATTACCAGCACTAAAAGGATGACGGGTCTACCACCAAAAGGATGATAGAAAACACACTCAATTCTGACACCAAAAGGATGACAGACCTATCACTAAAATGATGATAGACAACACATGCAACTCCGAGACCAAAAGGATGACTGATCTATCACCAAAAGGATGATAGAGAACACACACACACAAAGATATATGACACCAAAAGGATGGCAGCCCTATCACCAAAAGGATGATAGTAAACACACGCAACTCCGACACCAAAAGGATGACGGACCTATCACCAAAAGGATGATAGTGAACACATACGACTCCGACACCAAAAGGATGATGGGTCTATCACCAAAAGGATGATATAAGACACACACACACACACACACACATATATATATATATATATATATATATATATATATATATATATATATATATATATGACACCAAAAGGATGAAAGACCTATCACCAAAAGGATGATAGTAAACACACGCAACTCCGACACTAAAAAGAGGATGGGCCTATCACCAAAAGGATGATAGTGAACACACATGACTCCGACACCAAAAGGATGATGGGTCTATCACCAAAAGGATGATAGAAGACACACACGACTCCGACACCAAAAGGATGACGGGTCTATCACCAAAAGGATGATAGAGAACACACGCACGGAAATACCCGACACCAAAAGGATAACTGACTTATCACCAAAAGGATGATAGTAAGCAGAGAAATCTGACACCAAAAAGATGGTAGACCTATCACCAAAAGGATGATAGAAAATACGGAGAAATCTGACACCAAAAGGATGGCAGACCTATCACCAAAAGGATAATAGTGAAACACACATAATGACCCTTCACCATAAGGATGAAAGTGAGGTCACAACTTACTACTACCAAAAGGATAATAGTAAGCACACAATGCTATTAGAGGTTGTCATTCACCAAAAAGATGATACATAGACCAAAGGTTCACGGATCGCCGGCAACAAAAGGATGACGGTAAGATCGAACAATACAAGTTGATACCACCAAAAGGATGACAGGAACTTCCCAATTTTGAGAACCACCAACACCAAAAGGATGAAGGTTAAGTTGAAACAACATGAATGGCTACAACCAAAATGATGGTAGTAAATTTACGACTTTAAGAATTTCCAACACCAAAAGGATGAAGGATCGGGTTGAATTGACGGGATTGGCTACCACAAAAAGGATGATAGCGAATTTATTGACAAAAGGTCAAGTTTGTTGAACGTATGATGAGTAAGATTGGCTGGAGACATCAACAAAAGGTTGAAGCCAAAAGTCACTGAAGAACTCCATCCTTATCAACAAAAGGTTGAAAGGTACCAACTCACTGGAGAATGCCCAATGGGGAGGTTGAATTTTTCTTAGAGGATAGCAATTCCATCAACAAAAAGTTGAAGAGAACCAATTCAATGGGGAACGCCCACTGACTTGAAGAAATGCTACTGGCTGAGCTGGGGATGACAACTTCATCAACAAAAGGTTGAGAATGAAAACTCAATGAGGACCGCCCGCTGAGTTGCTTAGATATCACAACTTCATCAATAAAAGGTTGAAATACACTCCATGAGGAACGCCCATGAACTTGAAGGAGATGCCCCTGGCTGGGCACAAGATCGTCTTGAAATCACGAGATTGATCCTGGATCTTGACTTATGCATGTATGAATGCTTGTTTTTGTAATGATATTCCATATCGAATGGAAATCCAATGCAAATGTTGACACGTGGAGATACAAATGCTGGGGAAGTATAATTTGTTTTTGTATGCATATGATGCTCATGATGCTTATGATGTTGAATGCGATGCATTCATTGCGTATGATTGCAGACATGTGATTGGATATGTTTTGTAAAGGTGACAACATGGTGGACTTTTGATAGCTGCTAATGCAGATTAGACTTCGGGTGGTGGAAGGGTTTGATTTCCTCGACACTTAGTTCGTTTGAAGATGCCATGATTGAAGCAGACGAAGATGCTCTCGATGCCCCAAGTTTGACCACTTGGTGATAAGTCGCGTGTTAGCTTCGAAACGAATCACAACTCTTGATACATGGTCAGGATGACCTAAAAATGAGTGTGGTGACGTGATCGACTCATGAAGATTGTGTCTTTGCTCTAGACTCGATGATTGCTAATGTCTGGCAATGTCTGATTTGTCCGACTTGAAAGTTCAAAGAGGATCTACTTTCTGCAAGAGGCCTTGCCCCAGTCTGTAGGGTTTTTGACATGATTTACCCCAGATTAAATGTGGTAATGGTCTGCCCCTGATTAACCAGTTCTCGAAAGGGTCTGATCTTTGGCTGGTTGAGCTTTTGATGTGTTATGAGATGGTTTTCCACTGATCGAGCTCTTGAATAATTTGCCCCAGATTAAGGGTTTTGAGGTAGTCTTGATTCGGGTCGACACTCATGAGAACTCAAGTTACTCTTTGATTTCCCCTTGTTGGAATTGCTTTGATGTCTAGCACTGATTTGCAGTTAAAATTGTACATTTACAAATGGTAATCTTAATGCAATGCTCATGCAAGTTTTGAAAAAGAATCGTTTATTAGAGTGATGTGATAATGTGAGACGAATGGACCGTTAGTCTAGACGTTGTGTTGATTTGCTAGTGTTTGAAAGATATAGCAAGGAGAATGACACCAATGCTGAAGATTAACAAATATGTGGGGAGTCAGTTTACGCAACCTTGCAAGAGTATGCTTTCATAATAAACCTCGCTTCATGAAGATTGTGTCTTTGCTCTGGACTCGATGATTGCTAATGTCAGGCAAGGTCTGCTTTGTCTGACTTGAAAGTTCAAAGAGGATCTGCTTTCTGCAAGAGACCTTGCCCTAGTCTGTAGGGTCTTTGACATGATTTACCCCAGATTGAATGTGGTAATGGTCTGCCCCTGATTAACCAGTTCTCGAAAGGGTCAGATCTTTGGCTGGTTGAGATTTTGATGTGTTATGAGATGGTTTTCCCCTGATCGAGCTCTTGAATGATTTGCCCCAGATTAAGGGTTTTGAGGTAGTCTTGATTCGGGTCGACACTCATGAGAGCTCAAGTTACTCTTTGATTTCCCCTTGTTGGAATTGCTTTGATGTCTAGCACTGATTTGCAGTTAAAATTGTACATTTACAAATGGTAATCTTAATGCAATGCTCATGCAAGTTTTGAAAAAGAATCGTTTATTGGAGTGATGTGATAATGTGAGACGAATGGACCGTTAGTCTAGACGTTGTGCTGATTTGCTAGTGTTTGAAAGATATAGCAAGGAGAATGACACCAATGCTGAAGATTAGCAAATATGTGGGGACTCAGTTTACGCAACCTTGCAATAGTATGCTTTCATAATAAACCTCGCTTCAATTAGGTCTTTTGAGGGTTGTAGCATGGCCTGGTTCACGGTTATCGAAACCACTTGTACTTGGGCAAGTGAGAAAGAAACCACTTGTACAATAGGGGCACACAAAATGTAATCATTCCCCCATTATGAAAGTTCCTTAGATGAACAGAATGATAAGCATCCGCTAACAGAGTAGGTACTGGATTCTTCTTCAGAAAAATCTTGAAAACATTGATATCAACGAAGTCTTCAAAACTGGGAAAAAGAAATACACCATAGATAAGTAGGGCAAGAGTGGCCTCAAATGTATCCATGCTCAGATGATCAGCATAATACTGAGCTCTGCCTATAAAAAATTCTATGGTCAATCCAAAGACTTCACCTTTAGTAGTCATGTTGTCTTGAATGTCAGATAATCTCAAATGTGTAGCCTTGGCAATATCTTGCTCTTTAGGGTCATTCTCCAAGATAGGAAAGGGAGATTCCTCAAGAAAAGGCAAACCAACAAGATAAGAATATTCTTCCAACGTAGGCATAAGCTGATAGCCGGGGAAGGTAAAACACTGGTAGACTGGATCATAGAACTGAAGTAGTGTAGAGAGAAGTCCATTGTCCATCTTTATCTTCAATAATGATAACAGTTTCCCATACTTGCTTTTGAACCCTTCTTGATCTGTAACCAAAGGTCCTAATCTCCTTAGGTCATCCAGTTTAGGGCTCTTGTAAGTGTACTTCAAAGTTTTTTTCCTTCCACTATCCATGAAAACCATATGATGTTTGCAAAATAAAAGCTCTAAGTTCCACGAAACTTTGATGAAAAAGATGCTTATGAATGCATGAATGGATGAATGCACAAGTACAGGTATACACGTATTCACATATCCACATATATACATGCATACAAACAAAGGCCTGGGTTTGAAGATCACGAGCATGGAGCCATGGTCTACCCATCCCAAATGATGTGGACTAAAGGTTTATTTGTACTTGTACAACTGGTTCTACAAGAGTTCCCAAAGTCATCAACCCATCTTTCGAATATTATCAATTTCCCAATTACTCGGTGGTTAATAATATTCTCAAGAGAACCTCTTTTGAGTGTAGTATCGCGTATCAACTATTTTGGGACTACTCCCTCATAGTCATCGCATTACGTCCTAAGAAGGCCAAGTTGGGTTAATGAGGTAACTAAAGATCCTCAGTGTCACGGGCTCCTAGGTCGAAAGTAGTAATGTTTTCACGAATACTCGTTCAACAATACTACTCCCAAGAGGGCCTCAACTGAGTGGTGATTTATCAAGTCAGCTTGGTCGGGAATCAACTCCCTATGAGCCTCCTGGAATGTATCACCTTCCTATCATAGATGCGCTCAAGTACGGGTTAGGACTTATCTCACAACAATATGTAATAACCCTGCATACAAAAAAACCAAGCAGACAGATATATACAAATATACAAGTATACAAATATAACACATATGAAACAAGTTAGGTGTAACCCTCTTAGGGAGCATCCCCAGTGAAGTCGTCATTTCTGTCACGGTGAGAATTAGATACCATAGCTATTGAGTTAACTAGGCTCACAAATCTTAATTCAGCGCCGATCTTTAATTTATCCACGGGAAGGGAAAAAGAACGAATAACCCATAAACATGCAATGCAATGCAATGCAAAGCAAAAGAGAATCTAAGGTTCGGGAGTTGGTTATACCTAGGGAAGGTGCTAGCATCCTATGTATCTGTAGTAATCTACAGAAACCTCTTGTTTTATTGTGTTATTTGTTATTTGTTTGCTAAGGGTAAAAAGAAAAGGAAGACCTAAGGTGTTATCCCTAAGTATGCTCGTTAAGACATTGCATCTCGTGCCTACGTATCTTGACTAAAAGAATCAGAGCATTCGTAGTTCCTCTCACTAAGTGTAACAATACTGGTTGGTTGGTTATAGAAGAAGAGACAAGTTGTCATCTTAAGGAGAATACTCAACTCAAACCACCACAAACATATGGAAGATGGATCTTTGTTTCACATTAAGAGAAGGGCTTCAACTCGGATATAGAATCGACGAGTATGCCACATACCTCTCTCAAGTGGAAAAGAATCTACATCTTTCTCAACTAAGTCATGGGGTAGGAGAATTACATCTCAACTAGGGATGACTCACGTCTAATTCTCTCATGGAAAAGGGAACCTAACTATAAGTTATATAAGTTAAAGTATCATAAGGGAAACTAACCTAAGGAATAAACAAACCAAGTATCACCTGAAGTAATCAACCTAAAAAAAGGTGAATAGAGATCACACAAGGGGTAGAAGAGAAATGCAAAAGAAATGCAATGTATATGACAGTATAGTCAAATAATGAGTCCCTCCCTTGGATTTGGACATAGGCAATCATATAAGTTCCGAAGCCAATAATTAGTGTGCAAACTTATGTAATTAAAGCATGAGTACAACCAACACATGAATGACAGTAATATGCATGAAAGTCGAAGGCCGCATAATAAAACAAAAGCGCTAAATTATTAACTAAGTTAAATAAATTTACTTAATAAAATTAACTAATAATTAAATTAAATTGTTTAAAATAATTAATAATATATACATATTTTTGATATTTTTTATAAATTAATCAAAACAATACACAACAAATAGCAAAATTTAATTCAAAGAAATTCATAAAGGCCAAAACATTTATTGAATAAAAGATATAAATCAATGAACTTTATTCAAAATATGGCTTAATTTAAAATTGAAAGGGAAACAATAATTATCCTAAGTGAGCAAGACTTTTTTTTGGTTTTTTTAGTATTTTTAAAACAACTATAAATTAGAATATAAATAAATAAATAAAACAAAAAGATGTGGGGTCCATCGTGGACTCCTGGTCAAAGCACATCATGTTCGTCTGATCAGGATGAGTCAACCGTTAACTCCAATCAGAGGTCTAGAGCGAGGGTGCACGCTATGATGCGTGAGTACGCGTGTGTGGGATCAGTCGTTCACCATAACCTCAGAAACACAAGAAGAGCATCTCACTTCATTTTTATCTCTCTCTCTGTACTCCCTCTCACCTTATTCTCTCTCCAACACTTGAACAAACATCAATCACCAAAAACAAAACCCAGGAAATAAATCAAACGCGGTGGTGAGGATGAATGTCCACGGCGGGTCTCAAGAACACCGCGGCGGCGATGATGAACATTGCGGTGGCGCCGCCGTGCCCTAAACGAAGCGCCCTAAACACAATTCCGTCCTCCAAAATCCCCAAATCGCGACCAAATCCCCTCAATCTAAGGTAAAAAACGAAAACCCTAACTCAACAAAACATGCAATTAACGAAGGGGAAAGAGTCAACTGAGCGTAACGAGCATGGATTGCACTTAGACAAGGAAAACGAGACGAAGGGAGCTTACCAACCTGATCGAATCCAAAGGTGTCTCAGGTGAAAAATTGAGGTACGTTCTTCTTGTTCTCCTCGTTCCCCTTTTTGTTTGTGCTGAACGCGATTTTTTTTAATCTTTCTCTGCAGATGCGTGTGTGTGATGTCGTTGTTCCCTAGCCCTATGTATGCTTTATATAGCCTCTACGCCATTAAACTTTGGATTTCGAAATTAAAGACGAGATTGTGCTATTGATTGTGGTGGATTTTGATTTTTGAAAAGGAGATATCAATTATGATTTTCTTCCTTCGTTTTGTGATTTTGTGCTTCATGACTATGATTTTCGCGCAATTCTCGCACTTACTGCTTGATTTATTCCCATTTTTGGATTGCGTTTTTTATTACTGGACCGAAACCGCGATTACTGCTTGACTAATTGACGATGATGATTTACTTTCGATTTGAACGTGTTTGGGAATGCTGTGATTTCTTTCCAAAACTGTATTGATTTTGTATCAAATGCTGCACTTACTTACTATTTAATGCTTGAAGATATGCTATCAATACATGTGATTCTCACGATCGACAGTTTCGTGAATGTTTGGATTTCCATCAATGTTCCTATTGCCATAACCGTATTTTTGTTTCTGTTTACAGCATACGACCATAACGCCGTCTTCATACAATTCATGGCCACAAGAGTTTTTAAGAAAGTGAAAGCATGGCAGTGCACGCGTATCCTTTAAGTGATTACGTCCCTTCCCATATTTGTGTGTTTATATATGAATTTGGAACCTACTTCTCATCAATTGTTTTATTACACGTGCAGGATATTGTCGATAGTCTTTTAGTTTTAACCTGCGCAAGTTATTGAATTGGTGATTAACAATTACGGCAACACCGCGAAGAGGAGGAATCGTTTAGGGAAAAGCTTGGAAATAGTGAAGCAATCCTTGGAGAATTATTTGAGTCCTTATATGTGAGATTACATAGTTTACTGTATGAATTATGATCATTCACGCCGATTCGGCATTTGACATACATTTGTATTGTACTAATGCACTTTGTTCATGTGTTTACTGATGTAATAAGGTGAGAACAATCCATGGAGCTTCTTCCTTTAACCTTCGGTTTCTCTCTTTCAAGCCATTGGTACTGCGGAGTATGCGGACTATGGAGTCAAGACAATACTGTGGGCTGAAGCTCTTTCGATAGAATGGTGAAGTGTTGTTTGATGCTTTACAGTATAGGTGCGAAGAAAGCTTGAATGGTTTGGTTTCACCAATTTTTGGAGCGTAATCAAGTTCATGTTTCAACGGGTATATTCAAGTTGGATACTCCTCTCTGCAAACTTTCTCTATTTTTGGACGTAGTAATGCAAAAGATGTGAAGCCTTATGACGAACCTTTGAGACATAAGCTCGTCGGTCTGCGCGGAAATTAAAGTAGAACAATTTCTAAGAACATCTCCGAGGTTACTGGATTGTCCAAGTAAATGTATTTTTGAAGAAATTGCAACTTTATTTTTTGATATTAATTACATCAAATGACTTGAGGATCTTTTCCATTGTTGGCCTTGTTTACACAATAAAGCAGGCTTTGATAAGCAATAGTACTCCTAAGTTGCTTACAACGAGAGACTTTCAGTTTGGCCGGCAAGAAAATTAACTTTGCTATGCTTTCTCAATTTGCATACCATTCTTAATCAGTGAAGTAAAATTCAGAAACTTAAAAGCACCGACCACCCCTATAATAATTTCAACTATCTCTTCAGCTTCTATAGTTGTAACTTTTGTATAACCTTTGTAATTTAATGGACCCCATATAAAACTTGTACTTCTATTTATGTAGCAAAGTAGTACCAAGATGAATGATGCACTTCCACTTTCAAACAATGAGTAATTTGTCTAGAATTGTCGCACCACTTGCATTCACCTCGCCATCATGTATGAAATTAATGAAGAGAGATCTAGGCCATGATGTTTGTCATAAATCGAAGCTTCAAACTTGAACTTATATTTGTTCTTTATGTAAACAATTCATTTTTTGAACCAATTAATCTTTTGCAAATGCCTGAATCCATAATGATGAACTAATTGAAACCTTTTGAATTCAATCAAAGAAAGTTTGCCATTCTTGTATTTGAAATTTTTAGGAAACCCACTTTGAATTCGCAATTTGAATTTTCTGAGAAATCCATGAAATCCCTAACCTTAGCACATTTGAATCACTGCTTTGCATCACAAGTAATGAGTATTTGAGAAGAGAACAACGCCTTGAATACCATGAATCTTTTGCCTTATATTTTGTACCTTAGTCCACAGAGATATCTTGACTTGATGAGAAAACATAATAGTAATACCTTAAACAATCCTTGAAGATAATTAAGGAAAGAAACCCTGGCATTCCTGATCTTCAATTGACCAAGCTCAAATACCATGAATAATATACTTTGATCTTGAGATATACAATGAGACTTTTGAGAAATCTTGAAGAAAACGACCTGTAGAAAATCCTAGGACCATTTGCATTAGAATCCATTGATCACATATGAAAATCTACACTTGAAATTACTGTGCCTCACTTTTCTTGATTTTTCTTTGATTGATTATGATTCAAACCACATGTTATCATCATTCATGACTTGAGGAAACCCCAGTTATTGGTCAAATGAAAGTAAATCTTTGAAGAACTTGGTGTGAGGCTATATGGTTCTTGGCATTTGATGGAGACAAGTCCCTTGAGAGCATGAGATTCTGTTTGATTAAGGATCCATCCAAAACTTTGATTGATCAAGCTTTTGAGCCTCTTAGGGCAAACCCTAGTTCACGGATGAAACAAAACAAAACAAAAACTTGAAAATTGGTTAGTTATGCATGATTGATTGACTTAGAATGTTATGTAAGATGATGCAAAAGAGGTGGGATTTTAGGGTTAAAAATTAGGGTGTGACAGTGCTCGCCAAGGATTGGGGTCCTTGTGCCTACATATGCTCATTCGATGGAGAATGAGGAATTAGAGCGCTCGTAGTTCGACTACGGGGGAAAGGCTTGGATAGGAAAAGAAAAGGTTGTCGTGAAATGGTGGAAAAAGAAAAAGATGGAAAACGGAATATTGATGAAAGGTAGAAAAAGGAAGATGGAGGGAAGGTAGAAAACAGAAGATGGAGGGAAGGTAGCTCGCCAAGATCATCGCAATCTTGTGCCTATGTATCTTTATTCGGACGAGAATAAAGAATCAGAGCGTTCGTAGTTCGTGGAACTACGACTGAGGTTGGTTTGATTTAGAGGTGACAATTGTTCACACACGAGTATGAGAACTTGCACCCAAACAATTGAGGAAAAAGATAGAAGACTCCATCCCCCTCCATTCCACCTCGAAAAGAAATTGGGTTTGAATACAGATTAAGTGTTTTTGAATGAGTGCTTGCAAAAATGGTTTGAATGTTGTCAAGTTAGATGTCTTTTAGAGGTGTCAATTGCCCACACACGAATAAGAGAACTTGCACTCAAACAATTGAAGAAAAAGATCGAAGACTCGATCCCCCTCCCTTTCACCTTGAAAAGTGTTTTGATAATTGTTATGTGTTTTGATATTTGATTGAGAAAATCCACTTGATGTTGGATCAAGGGTTTGATTGTATTCGCGAACGGGTTGAAAAGAGGTTGATTGCAAGGCAAAAGGCACCCGACTTAAAAGTTCGTTTTGAAAATGGCTCGACGACGAATCGAGAGTTTGACGAAAAGATGTGTGAATCGATCCTAGTCCCTAGCGGTGCTCCTAGTAACGAAACCATGATGAAAGGTGTAAGTGTGCGCGTTAGGTTGACGGTGATGCTAAAGAGCAATCGACGTACAAGGGTGTTTTGAAAATGGCTCGACGAAGAATCGAGAATTAGTTTGAAAATGGTTTAGTCTATGCTAGTCCCTAGGGGTGCTCCTAGTAAACAAACCACAATCAAAGAAATGTGAGTAAAGTGCGTACATCAAAATGGGAGCGGGGTACATGTAAGTTACACGTGATTGTGAGAAATAAATGGGGTCATTGTTAGGTAGCCCAAGAGGAAACCGTGTGTATGTGAGGTGTCCTAAACTAAGCCATGAACAAGAGTCAGAAAAAAATCCTCATGCTAGGGTTTCTGTACACAATCCATAATCCGTTACTCGGAATAGTAACCAACAGTCCACGAATTGAATGTTTTAGGGTTTCGATATTTTTAGTGTGTTTTAAATTATTATGAACAAGGTATGAAATAAGATGACAGGATGCATAATATGAACAGATGAATAATGAACAATAAGATAATATGATAATAATAATATGAACAAGATATATCGACGGAAAAATAAAGCAAGAGTATATTGAACGGAAATTAAAGTTAGTTGTTAGTGATTAATCGTTAATTGTCATTGAATCGGTTAAATCGGGTCCACTATAGCGTTAAACCATCGTAGCACGATCTTTGACGAAGATCATGCTATAGGAGGTCGCGCAAGAACGATGTTTGTGTTAAAACACGATGGAGAAATGATATTGTGAATCATTCTCAACGAATCGAGCCACACGAAAAGAAAAGTGAATGGTCTCGTCTTAATCACAAATTTTCGTCGATTAATCGAAGGTAAACCTATCACAATCCCAAAGTATAGAAAATGATCTGAATGATTATTTTCTACAGATTTGAAATCATGAAGGTTAAACAACCTCAATTAACCAACATTCGCAATATTAAAGACTTCATCGACCAAAAATAGAATCGAAAATAAAATAAAAATCGAAGTTAATATGAAATGAAAATCAAAATGGAATAAAATAAATTGGAAAAGAAAATGGTCTAATTTTAATCATGGATTTTCATCGATAAATCGACAATACACGACTCTTATATGTTCATCGACCAATAATAAAAAAATAAAATCAAAAATGAAAATCGAAAAAATGGAAGTGGAATTAATTGAGAAAACTTAAAAATAATTAGATAAAAACTAATAGTAAAACACTAAAAAAAGTTAATATCTAAGAAAAGAATTTGAAAAATAAAATAGTAAGAACAAAATTTAAAAACAAATAACTAACATAGCCAAGCAGGGAGGGGTGTGTGGGATAACGAATGAGTCTGGTGTATAGAAATTAGATGGGCCTAAAGCCCTTACCATCATAAGCCTTCATATGGTGTAAAAAAATGAAAGTGTATATGGAAAAAAAATAACACGGGCCTATGAGCCCCTAACACGGTCTGATCCAAATAGATTGTATCACGGCCTTGAGAAACAGAAACAAAGTAGCATCAGGTCTTAAAAAAACACAGTTACAAATAAGAACAAATCCTCAGAACCATCATTTTTCATTTTCAAAAGAAAACTTTCAAAGTATGAACAACAATAATATCAACAAAAACGTTCGCAACTCCTCGCTCGACCCAACCTTATCGTGTTCGGTGTTTGTTTCTTTCGCTTCGTATCCACTGCGAATCGCTTCTCCTTCTTCAGGTTTGTATCGGTTTGGGTTGTTCAACTCGTTCAGATTCAATCGCTATTTCTCTTCGTCTCTTCTAGTTCTGTTCTCCGTTCTGGGTTTTGTTTGATTTGGGATTATGAAATTTGGGGTGATTTGAAGAGTCTTGTTGTGGGTTTCGGGTTTGTGGGTTGGAGGGTTGTTGTTGTTGATGAAGAAGATTGGAGAGGGTCGAAGGTTTTGATTTAGGTTTGGTATCGGTTGAAGAAAAATGGTTGTCAGTTGTGATTTTCGCAGCGTTTTGTTGGCTATCAAGCTTAGAGAAATGAGGTGAGAAAGGTGTGGTTTTATAGGGAGAATGGAGTGGAATCTTGTTGCCATGCGTTTTGTGAATTCAGGTCGTACAAGTCGCTTTCATTTTGTGACGTAATTGGTGCGAGAATCGTTTTTTTTGTGAATTTTGTGGTGCGTGTTGCTGATGGTTGGTTATTGCTTGGAGGTTTTTGCGCAAAATATCATATGAAAAGAAATGGAAGGTGAGGTCCTGTTGAATTCTTTTTGCAATCTTCCATTTTGGACTCACAGGTTGTGTGACGTTGGCTAGTGCGTACGAAGTTTGTGATGGCTTGGTAAGGTTGCGTAACATACAGGTTGTGTCAAGGTTCGTTTTTGTGAATGACCGTCTTGAACTTACTGTAGGAAATGGCTTTGTTGAAGTAATATTATGGCTGGTGGTTGGCTGGTTGGTACGTTGTGTGAAGGCTGATGCTGATGTGTTTTGTATACCGTGTATTATTGTATTGTGTCAAGGTGAATTTTTATCTACCCACCTCAAAATGTTGGATAGAGTTACCCATAGAATAAATTAGACTATATTACATTAAAAATATACAAAATTTAAATTATTAAATAAATAATTAAATATAATAAAATAATATGACATTAATGAATTGGTTAAAGGTACACTACCAAACCTTTTGAGGTGGGTAATGAAGTTGTCCCCTTGTGTCAAATGTGTGTATTGCAGGTTGTTTTGGACTTGTGGGGTCGGGTATGGCATATGCGTATGTGTATGAAAACATAGGGTGTGACGTTAGGCTTGCTTTGCTGCAATTCTTTTTCATGCTAATGGGCCCTAAACAAGGCAATGGGCTTTTCCTTTGGTGCTTTTTTGTATTTTTTTGGTAGTATATTTGAATGGGCTTTCTATGTAAATTGGAATTGGGTTTCTAAGATTTTTTTTTTGTGAATTTGTATCATGGACTTATAACAAATGTGAACTCATGGTTATTTGGACAATGCTTTTTTTATTTATGGATTTTGGTAGAAAACAAAATAATTAAGTGGATAGTTTAGTGTATAATGGATATTTAAATGGGAATTGGATATTGACAAAAGGAAATGGATTTGAAATTGAATATGTGGGCATGATATTAGATTTTAAGAAAAATGAGAATTGGATTAACAAAATGGGTAGCTAAATAGTTTATGAACTAGAGAAAATGATGATGAAACGGATATCAGAATGAATGTTTGAAGATTGGAAATGAAGAGAATTTGGAGAATGGACAATGGACTTGAATCATGAATTCTCAACTTAAAAAAACACAGATGCACACCTTGATGGAACTTAATCCACCAGTATACTCCAGCGATTTGGATTTTCAGATGAATCAGTGCCTTGAAACGATGAAATCAGAAGAAAATGACTTAAACATGTGAACTGCATTGTAATTGCACCAAAAACCCTAATTTGTAAGGAGCAGATTCTATATGATTCTTCAGCATGACACATTTGAATTCAATCACAGCCTGATATCCTGATCTATATACAGATGATTTGCCTTGACACAACCCCTAATTGGAAGCTCAGACCCATACCACTTGAATTACACACTCTAGCCTTGATTGTGAAACCAAACTTTGTCTGACCAAATGAATTAGGTCAAAACCACTAAACTTCAATCAACATTTGACTTAATAAATCTCAACTTAAACTTGGAAGCAGAGAACATATTTTTGGATTTTTTGAATACTGGTTAGTGTGTGAAAGATATAGATGAGGGTAATGTACAAGTAGGACAAATTTGGGGTATGACACTACTACCAAACATATGGTAGCCTAAGCAAAGGCAATAAACTCAAACGGTAGACATATTACCTACTATCAAACATATGATAGCATAAGCAAAGGTAATAAACTTGAAAGGAAAAATGACCTACTACCAAACATATGGTAGCTTAAGAAAAGGTATCTGACCAAAAAAAGATAGACATATTACCTACTACCAAACATATGATAGCCTAAGCAAAGGTAATAAACTTGAAAGGAAAGATCTGCTACTACCAAACAAACATATGATAGTCTAAGCAAAGGTGTCTGACCAAAAAAAAAAGATAGGTGTATTACCTACTATCAAACATATGATTGCCTAAGCAAAGGTAACTGACCAAAGAAATAGAGATATATTACCTTCTACCAAACATATGGTTGCTTAAACCAAAGGTAATAAATTCAGATGGAAAGATTACCTAATACCAAACATATGGTAGCCTAAGCAAAGGTATCTGACCAAAAAGAAAGGTGTATTACCTACTATCAAACATATGATAGCCTAAGCAAAGGTAATAACCTTGAAAGGAAAAACCACCTACTACCAAATATATGGTAGCCTAAGCAAAGGTTCCTGACCAAAAAGAAAGGTGTACTACCTACTATCAAACATATGATAGCCTAAACAAAGGTAATAAACTCAGAAGGAAAGATGAACTACTACCAAATATATGGTAGCCTAAGCAAAGGTATCAGACCAACAATAAGCTTCCGTGATCAAAATATGATTCAACTTCTTCTTTAACTAAATGATCCATTTAGAAAAGGTAAATAAACGTCCCCAACACTTCAAGGTTGTATGCCACGAGCATGTCTCTGTTTCTTCTTATCAAGTCTTCCACTTGAAAAGGTTGAAATAAACTACTAAGGAAGTAATTACTTGTGGGAAAGTATCTTCACAAGGGATTAGGAATTTCACTGGAGATTTATAACTTCACGGGGGATTTTCAAAAGAGATGTGGGCCGGTTGACCTGCCAAACAAACTTCTCAAATAAAGAGAAAGATCATTTGTAAAAATCTTCACCAAAATTCTCTGACGGGACTTCTGAAGAGATGTCATTTGATGGAAGCAAAATTGAATAACGAGCTCACTGGGGAGCATAATTAGTTGTAATTAAAATTGCATTAGAGCAAATCAAATTCTTGTAACAGGATATCTCAAATAAAGAGAAAAAACTTGTAAAAGTTTTCAACAAACATCTCTAACGGGACTTTCGGAGAGATGGCATTTGAGGAAAGATCAATTGATAATCTGATAACTTCATTGGGGATAGACAAACTAATCTGAAAGGAGACTGCCATTTGTCGTCCAACAGAAAATCCGAGAACAAAACAAACTGCTTAAATAAAGAAACTGC
This sequence comes from Lathyrus tuberosus, assembly GCA_022829125.1. Classification (NCBI taxonomy): domain Eukaryota; kingdom Viridiplantae; phylum Streptophyta; class Magnoliopsida; order Fabales; family Fabaceae; genus Lathyrus; species Lathyrus tuberosus. The sequence goes on along the minus strand of JALAZF010000327.1, from coordinate 5,988,890 downwards.
CACTTGTTGTTAGATATAAATTCCAAGAGAGGGTTACAACAACACTGCCGAGAAATAAAGGTTGTCTTTAATAGGGATCCATAAACAGATTCTTCCTGGAGAGACAAAGTATCCAAATGTGCAAAATAAATGCACCCTCAATCTAGGTTTAGCAGCCTAGAGAGATTCAAAACATAATAATTTTCAGAGACCAGGGTTCAATCCAGGAATAAGCTGGAAACAAACGGTCAAACAAGACTCTACCCAATGAGGAATGAACTTGATTGGGGATTTATCCTATCCAAGGATGGAAAGAAAATCTAAAGCAAAATCTTCCATGAGGAATTAACTAAGTGGGGAATTAGAAAGGATATACACTTTCTGCTTAAGGTCGACAACTCTACTGGGAGAGATGAAAAACAAAGTCACCTGGGGATAAACACAGCCAAAGTGAGCAAAGTAAACAACATCACAAAAATGCGGAATGCACATGTATCATGTATATGTGTATGAATGTATGTCATGTATATGTTATGCATAATGCTGACAAAATAGACAAATGAGATAAACTGGAGATGAAATAAACATCTCAACCGGATACTCGGTCAATCTCAACAAGATAGAAACATCACTGGGATGAATTAAAAGCCACAAATGGAACAAAGTTCTGCTTAAAGGCTCTAATCTCTCTGGGGAGAGGAAGATACTTCACTTGGGGATAACCCAAAATAGTCTTCTATCATCAAAAATCCACTGAGGGATAACAACATGAACTTCACTTCATGGGGGGAGAAATATACACTGGGGAAGGACCACCCATAACTGGAGAAAATTGAATCAAAATTGCAGCTGGTGACATCATACTTGAGACTTCATAGGGGATAAAATAAATATCCACTTCACTGGGAAAGCTGAGTCAGAGTCGTAGCTGAAGATGCCATAGCTGAGACTTTATGGGGATAAAATAAATATCTGTTTCATTGGGGAAGATTGAAATCAAAGGAAACCAACTGGGGAACTTCTACACTAACCATGCCATAACCTCCTGAAGTAGAGACTTACTGGGGATATGTATATTACAAAACAACATTGCTCTACATTTTGAAGTCTACCATTCTTGGAGAAACTATTGATGCCCTTTTTCGTGTTCATAAATCAAAGTAAAAACACGCGCACACAAATTTTAAAAGCAAGGGTAAATTTTTTAACTTTGTTTCAAAATATGTTATCAAAAATAGAAAAGATATTTTGCAAGATAGAAATAAAGATAAGAATTGCAAACAAATGGATAAGGCTCAAATTTCATTTATTGAATGGTAGTCCGCAAATGGCGTGACTCCCTAGATCATTACAAAATTTGGAAAATGGTAAATAAGGGAAAGGTTACATCCGAAACAATGACCACTAGTCTCCCTAATAATCTTAAGTTCCAAAATGCTTTTGAGCTTCTGATGACTTGACTAAGAAATCCTTGATGATAGCAGTCGCCTTTGACAATCCATCCTGTTTTGATGCAGTTACTAGCCATAATCCTTAACTTTTGCCTATGTCGCCTTTTTAGGTTTTCAATCTATCGGGATAACATTTTTCTGTTTTGTCTCTAATTTTTGCCTGGACCGCCCTTTCGAATTTTCAGTCCACCGAGACGCTCATTTTTGCCTAAGTCTCCCTTTCGGGTTTTCTACTTAGCGATATATTCTTTTTTGATTTAGGCATAGTATTTCTTGACTGCATCAATATTCACAGGACGAGTGTCCTCCTCTCCATCCATAGTTGCAAGAATTAAAGCACCGCCAGAGAAGGCTTTCTTTACAACGTATGGGCCTTCATAGCTAGGAGTTAATTTGCCCCTAGAATCAGTGATGAAAGACGGGATTTTCTTGAGCTCAAGGTCGCTTTCTCGTCAAAATCCTTCCTTATCCTTTGTTGGTACAGCTGACCATGGCATAAAGCCGTCATTCTCTTTTCTTCAATTAAGTTCAATTGGTCGTATCTGCTCTAACACTATTCAACTTCGAACAACTTAGCCTCCATCAGAACTCTCATCGAAGGAATCTCAACTTTTACGGGGAGCACTACTTCCATGCCATACACAAGAGAAAATGGAGTTGCCCATGTTGATGTGCGAACTGAAGTATGATACCCATGCAAAGCAAATGGAAGCATCTCATGCCATTCTTTGTAGGTGATAACCATTTTTTGAATGATCTTCTTGATGTTCTTATTAGCAGCCTCGACAACATCATTTATCTCCGGTCTATACGGGGAAGAGTTATGATGTTCAATCTTGAACTCCTCACACAACTCTTTCATCATTTTATTTTTCAAGTTTGACCCATTGTCAGTGATGATTTTATTTTGGACCCCATAGCGGCAGATAAGCTGATTCTTGATAAATCTGACGACCACTTGTCCGGTGACGTTTGCATATGACTCAACTTTTACCTATTTGGTAAAGTAATCAATGGCTACTAGAATGAAGCGATGTCCATTTGAATATTTTGCCTCTATCATGCCAATCATATCAATTCCTCACATAGAGAAAGGCCAAGGAGAAGAAATGACATTAATAAGAGTTGGGGGCATATGAATCTTGTCAGTGTAGATCTGACATTTGTGGCACCGCTTAGAAAATTTGCAACAATCAGACTCCATTATCATCCAATAGTAGCCTGCTCTCAGAAGTTTCTTCACCATTGCATGTCCATTGGCATGAGTGCCAAAGAATCCTTCATGAATTTTAGTCATCAACATGTTTGCTTCTCGTTTGTCTACACATCTTAGCAAGACCATGTCGAAGTTTCTCATATATAGAACATCATTGTTCAAAAAGAAATTACCAGCAAATCTTCTTAATGCCTTCCTATCTTTCTTCGATGCCCCGTGTGGGTACTTCTGTCTTCGGAGAAAGCATTCAATATCATAGTACCAAGGCTTATCATCACTGGCCTCTTATATTGCAAATACATGTGCGGGTTTGTCGAGGCGCATAATATCAATCTTGGGAATGTCATTCCAATGGTTCACCACAATCATGGAAGCCAATGTTTCCAGAGCATTCGCCATTCGCTTCTCGTCACGAGGAACATGATGAAACTCAACCCTACTGAAGAAAAGGAGCAATCTTCTTGCATAATATCTATAAGGAATCAAGCCATCCTGACGAGTTTCCCATTCTCCCTTGATTTAGTTGATCACTAATCCAAAATCTCCATACACATCCAAATTCTTGATTCTCAGGTCGATTTCCTCTTCTAGACCCATGATGCACGCTTCATACTTAGCCATGTTGTTTGTACAGGTGAAATTCAATCTTGCAGTAAATGGGATCTGAGATCCATGAGGAGTTATAATAATTGCCCCAATCCCTTTGCCATAGGCGTTGACAACTCCATTGAAGATTAAACCCCACTAGGATTCTGGTTCAGGCCCCTCATCAAGCAGCGACTCTTCACAATCTTTCATTTTCAGATACATCGCGTCCTCATCTGGGAAATCAAATTTGACAGACTGATGATCTTCAATTGGATGATGAGCCAAGTGGTCAGCTAGAACACTCCCTTTTATAGCCTTCTGAGTGTGATATTCAATATCATACTCTGACAATAACATCTGGCATCTGGAAATCCTTACAGTCAAAGAAGGCTTCACAAAGATAATACTTTATCGGATCCATCTTAGATATCAACCAAGTAGTGTGGTTCAGCATGTACTGACGAAGACGTCGAACAACCCAAGCTAAAGCACAACAAGTTTTCTCGAGCATCGAGTATCAAGACTCACAGTCTGTGGATTTCTTACTCAAGTAGTAAATTGCGTGCTCCTTCTTCCATGTCTCATCTTGCTGACCAAGTACACAACCCATGGATTATTCCAAGATAGTCAAATACATGATTAAGGGTCTTTCTTCAATGGGAGGGACCAGAATTGGAGGTTCAAGGAGATATTCTTTGATACTGCCAAACGCCTTCTGGCACTCATTTGTCCAAACACAGCCTTGATCTTTTCTAAGGAGTTTGAAGATTGTCCCACAGGTGGCAGTCATATGTGATATGAATCATGAGATATAATTTAGGCGTCCAAGAAACCCTCTGACTTGCTTTTCAGTTATTGGAGCAGGCATCTCTTGAATGGCTTTAACTTTTTTAGGATCGACCTCAATTCCTCTTTGGCTAACAATGAAACCTAAGAGCTTTCCTGAGCGGACACCAAATGTACACTTGTTCGGGTTCAAACGGAGTTGATATTTCCTCAACCGCTGAAATAAATTCAACAAATATTCCACATGGTCTTCTTCAGTCTTGGACTTAGCGATCATGTCGTCCATATAAACTTCAATTTCCTTATGCATCATATCATGGAAGAGAGTAGTCATAGCCCTTTGATATGTTGCGACAACATTTTTCAGACCAAATGGCATCACTCTGTAGCAAAACATGCCCCAAGGTGTGATAAATGAAGTCTTCTCCATATCTTCGGGACCCATCCTGATTTGGTTGTAACCTGAGAAACCATCCATGAAAGAAAATACCTTGAATTTGGTAGTGCTATCGACCAACATATCAATATGTGGCAAAGGGAAATCATCCTTTAGATTGGCCTTGTTTAAATCTCTGTAATCAACACACATTCAGACTTTTCCATCCTTCTTCGGAACAAGCACAATATTGGCTAACCACTCAGGATACTTGGATGGGACGAGAAACCCTGCATCAATCTGTTTCTGCACCTCTTCTTTGATCTTGAGGGCCATGTCTGGACGAGTTCTTCTTAGCTTCTGCTTAACCGGCGAACACTCTAGCTTTAAAGGAAATCGATGCTCCACAATATATGTGTCTAACCTAGGCATATCTTGATACGACCAAGCAAACACATCAACATGGTCTTTAAGTAACTCAATCATTCTTTCTTTGATGGCGGGAACAAGCAGTGCCCCAATCTTCACTTCCTTTCGGTCTTCTTCTGCACCCAAGTTGATTACCTCTACTGGATCTTTGTGAGGCTAAATGGCTTTTTCCTCTTGCTCAAGTAATCTAGAGATCTCATCAGGAATCTCTTCTTCATCTTCCTCTTCTGCCTCAAACACAGGAAACTCAAAATTGGGAGATGGCATTGGGTCATTGTTTTCAATGGTTTATTCGTGCATTAATCTGCACATGTGATTTATGCTTTATTTCAGAATCAAATAAAAGTGAGTGTGTGCAAACATGAAAGTGATTATGTGATATATTTTTTTTTTTGGTTTTTTATGATTACCATTTTCCAGAAAGGAAAAAAGTAAAAACAATAAGATGGAACGCAAAATGGCAATTTTATTGATGATAGCAAATTTTGAAACAAAAGCCCTAACACAAGTACACCTTTGCCTTGGGCAGAGCAAAGGGAATTATTAAAAGAAAGCCCACACAACTGCTCTTTCGCCTTGGGCAGAGCGAGGAGTTTAAAACATAACAAAGAAAATTACTTAGATAAGTGGACAATGGTAGGGACATCAATAACACTCCAATTTTGGCATATTGCTCCATGCACAATAAAGTCTAGCAAATCTTCTTCAGATTCATCTTCAATGACGGCGTCGACTTCAGGCGGATTAATGAACCCTCCATTGTGGAACAATTCTTTAATTGGTATGATAATCACATCTTTAGCAGCAGCTTTGATGGAAACAACAGAGAAACCAAGACCTTCTCTATTCTTGTTTTCTAGAAATGTTAAAACTTGCCCCCATCCATCATTGGATCCACTTTCCATAGCACATTGACCATCTTTTAGAGATGAAATAGAAATGTTGCTCTTCTTGGCGCTACTGCCAACAATTGAAAGTGCTTGGAACTAGGTTCCAATTACTTCATCTACATCTATATAGGAGAAAGAGGAGAGGTGGCTCACCACCAAGGCTTTCTCCCCACACACCGTTACCAGCTTTCCTTCTCGGACAAACTTGAGCTTTTGATGGAGTGTTGACATGACTGCCCCAGCTTCATGAATCCATGGTCGACCTAGCAGACAGCAGTAAGCCTCATGGATATCCATTACTTGGAAGGTGATTTGAAAAGTGTGAGGCCAAATAGTCATAGGCAAATCTACCTCTCCAATAACGGTCTTTCTTTATCCATCAAAGGCTTTGACGATAATTCCACTTGGCTGGGAACCCCCCGATACGATAATATGGATAAAGTTGCTTTGGGAATCACATTCAATGACGATCCAGTGTCAACCAACACACTGGATAGTGCATCATTCACATAGTTCATTGAAATGTGCAAAGCCAAATTGTGATTCCTCCCCTCCTCTGGGAGCTCTTCTTCACAGAATCCAAAATTGTTGCAAGAAGTAATGTTACCCACAATTCCACCAAATTGGTCAATAGTCACGTCGTAATCAACATAAGCTTGCTCGAGAACTTTTTGCAGAGCCTCTCTATGTGCTTCTGAACTCATCAATAACTACATCACGGAGATCTTGGATGACGTCTGTAAAATTTGGTCAACGATTTTGTACTCACTCTTTTTAATCAGTTTTAGTACTTCATGGTTGAAGAAGGCAAGTCTTATCAGGCTGCCATGCATACTCACCAACGACTCTTGGATAAATCTGACATTGAAGACATCAGATTTCCCTGGGCATCCATGGACCATGTTGATCTGAGGGAAGTTCTGGGGATAATCTCTGTTTCGGTAGCACTTGATGATTCCACTATCCATTAGATCTTGAAGGCTATTTATCATAACTCGACACCCTCGTCGCGGATTTCTGGAACACACCCTACAAACGACGTAGTCATGTGGTTGCAAATGACCATGTCTAACCATCCCTTCATGAATTCAGACCAAACTATCATTCAATAATAGTACATCATAAATTTTGAATTCACTGGGACAGCCGTACACCATATTTACATTGGCTGTTCCATGTTGAGGTAGAGGATTTACTTTAACATTTGGGTTAGTGTCCTTAAAGGACAAAATCCCACACTTGATTAGTCTTTGGACATCCGCCTTCAGCCCAAAGCAATTCTCATTGTTGTGGCTTGGCGCTCCTTGATGATACAGACATAACTGGTCTGCGTTGTACCAATAAGAGACCTCTTTGGGAACTGTTGGAGGAGACTTTGTTTGAATATGGCCTTTCTGTAATAAGGCTGGTGTGGACCGATTCCCATGACCCTACCCATCCTGAGATGGTGAGACTCTCGTGAACCGTGCTTGTGCCACTTTCTAATTTCTGATATTTATCCTATGATGCTTAAAAGGAATGGGAAGAAATCTAAACTAACCCTGCGTGCAAATGTTTTCCCTACAAATGCAAAGAGATCTGGAATCGGGGTCGGTTATACTAAGGGAAGCTATTAACACCCTAAGTATCTATAGTACTCTATAGAAACCTTTTGTAATCTTTTTACTATCAGTTATCTTATCTTCTTCAAATGTTTACTGTTTGATTGGGGAAGTTCTAACCTGTGGATGAGAATGAAAATGTGAGATGTTTTGGGAGTTTTTGTTTTATGAAAGGTACGGGGACCTAAGGGGTTTTATTTAAAGGTGTGCTCGCTAAGATCTCGCAATTTTATGCCTACGTATTCCCAAAAAAAGAGACTTTGGGAAATAATAGCGTTCGTAGTTCCACCTAACTATGGGTGGAATTTGTATCTTGTTCAAAGCCCAAGATGAAGCTAAAAAGGGGTATTTGTTGGTTTTGAAAGAAAAGACAAATTGTCATTCTTAAGGGAGATATCTCACATATTCATCACAAACATTTGAGAATAAAGTCATAAGGGAAGAAGCTTTGAAATTGGATGTTAAAGAATCCTAAGCAATGCGACATCTTCCTTTATGAGTCTTTGCATGCTAAGAGAAGGACCTTAACTTGGATATAGTATCAACCAATGTGCCACTTACGTCACTTAGATGAAAGAAAAGTTTTGGACCATGATAAGAGAAGGACTCCAGCTTGGATTTTGAATCAACAAGTGTGCCACTTACATCTCACTTATATGGAGAAAAAGTTTTTAATGTTTGATTTTAAATTGTGGTATATAGAAGAGATATCTCCCTACAGAGATGACTTAATGTCTCATCTCCGGGGAGAAGTTGAATTATTTGAGTATCTTGTTCAAAGCCCAAGATGTGAAGCTAAAAGGTTTGTTTGTATCTTGTTCAAAGCCTAAGATGTGAAGGTAAAATGTTTGTTGGCCTGAGAGGAGGCTGACTTAACTGGGGGTGAGTTTTGAATTGATGGTATCTTGTATGAAGCCTAAGATGTGAAGCTATGATGCTTGGATAAAGCCCAAGAGGAGGCTATGATGAAGTTGACTTCATATAAGGGGAATTAGGGTTTAAGTTGTAGTTGAGAGAGCCCTAATGTTCTGAGCTCATTCTAAAGTAAGGATGAAGTATTATAAATGTCAAGAGAAACTTAATGTGAATAAGTATATGACAAGTATTGAAAGTTGTGATGGGTTTTACACTCTTGACAGAGGCTCATGAGTTTTGAAATTGTGATGGGTCTTACACTCTTGACAGAGGCCCATGAGTTTGAAATGTAATGGGTCTTACACTCTTGACAGAGGCCCATGAGTTTTGAAATTATGATGCCACTAGGGCTGTGTTTGATGGGAGTTGAAGATTGAGGTTTAGATAGATGAAAAGCTTTTGAGAAAATTGAATAAAGTTTTGAGGAGGAGGGGAGGGACTTACACTCTAATAGAGGCCCAAAGTGTTTCCAAGATTTTTGAAAATTGAAATGTGACGGGTCTTACATTCTAACAGAAGCCCATGAGTTTTGATTCAAATGTGCATCAAACAAAGAGATATATTTGTCATGGTAAGAGTTTATGAAGGAAATACTTGAACATGTAAGCAAGGATTTAATCCATGGGAGCAATTACAGAGAAGTTTAAGCAAGTATATGTATTCAAGATGAATCGAGGATCCAATGAATATAGAAAGGGAAACAACCAAGCATATTTTGAACAAAAGGACATGTTTATGACAACAATATGTGGATGAAGATGTAAACATACAAGATATGACATGTGAGAATACTTAAAGATGACAAGTTTAAAGTTTAAGCATCATGTGAACAAGTTGAGGCATTTCTTGAACATTTAAGCATGGATATAAGTTGAACATGTTAAGACAAGTTGGTAAGAACCAAACATGGATATTAGGGTTCAATCATGGTCTTAAACAAGGTAGAAACATCACAAAGGTTCATACAAACAAACATGTATGCAAAGGCATTTTCAAGACAAAATTCAACTGTTTAGGAACACATAATCATGGTATAATCAACACAAAGGCAAACATGCACATTTATGGTTATGTAAACATGGAAAAAACATCTCATGTTAAGGCAAAATAGTCAAGCAAATAGCTCAGGGTATGGACAAAGTTCAACATATACTTTTAATATGTAGACATGCATCAAAGAGGTATAAAGCCCAAGTAATAGCATAATGCACAAGTTTACATGATCAAACAACCTTTCTACAGAGTGAATGTGATCCACACAAAGCAATATGTACAAGAGAAACTAGGGAATCAATCAAAAGAATCAAGAGAAACTCATGAAAACCCTAAAAATACCACACACTTTAAGCATTTACAAATGCATAAAAAATAAATATTTTTAGTATTTTATTTTCATAAATAGAAAATAGACATTATCATGAACAATTTGCAAAAAGAATGTGTTAAAAATGATAAAAAAATGAGAAAGTTATGATAGTTTGAAAATACAAAAGAAAGTGAAATAATAAAGTGATAAAAAAGATGGGAAATGGTCCCCAGGGGACTTGAACTCAGGTCACTTCGCTTGTAGCACAAAACCAAGACCAATCCTACCACGCACACATTGTGAACATATGGGGTAAGCAAGGTATTATATGTGTTAGTCAGTTGGAAAATCCAGAAAAATAAAAGAACTGGGGCGAGGGGGGCTCGAACCCTAGTTCTGGTGGTGACAAGGTACATAGGGCGCGCAGGTTTAACCACTGGGATGGTGATACATCCGTTGTATCACCCCAACCATTAATTGATAAGGATAAGGTGGATTTAGGCATGGCCAGAAGGGCACCATGGCCAGTGTCTTGCCCAACAAGACCTAGTTTCCTACCAAATGCAAGAAGGACCATAACTTGGTCAATTCTCCATGAAATTAAAAGATCTAAAGACCTAGCTTGCATGAAATTTCATGAGCATCACAGTGGTGGTGTTAGATTTTTCTAAAAATGCCTACATTTTAAAACTCGATAGTGGTTGCTAAAATGATGCGTTTTTGCAAGTTCTATGCCAAATCTTTATACAGTCAATAATAGAACTTAAAATTGGTCCAAATACAACACATATGGCATACAAGACAAGTTCAAACTCAATGTACATCAAAGCAATGCATATTTAACAAAGTACCAAGTTCTAGTGAAACTTACCTCTTGAAGCACAAAGCCAACTTCCAAGATACTTGTTACAGGAGTGAATGAATGCTTTGGACACCTCTATTAGACCCCTTGAAAGCTTTTAGGATGATCAGAATCCAAAGAAAACCTCTGGAATAGAAAGTGACCTCTTTTGACCAATTATACATTATGCAAATGGTTTTATTGTTGTTTAAGAGAGCATATTGACTGGTGGGAGTGATATCTTTGACAATGCACTATTCCACATAAATGCACCTTGAATTCAAGGCTTTCTTCCACTTTCAAAGATAATCTTCATGATCAAATGGCTTTATCTTGCAGGTTCAACATGACCAGCAAAGATTTCAGTTGAATTGAGTGCACATTACTCTTGTGTAATCACTCCAAGTTGGACTCAAAATCGCGTGGTATAGGAAAATGCCAAATCTGCCTTGCAAAATAGTTGCATCAAGGCATCTTGTGCACTCCATATCTCCTTGATCAAATGGAATTATATTGTGTTTTTGGACATTTTGGAAAGCTGGTATATCATACTTCAACTTTGATGTTTCCATTTAGTCTTGATTCATCTTGGATCTTAGATAAAAATGGCCTAAAAGTTGGGTAAAACACAAAACAGATTCTGTCCAAAATTTCTCAAAGTGTCAAATTTCAAAAGTGTGGAAACCTTAACTTCATGGCTTCATATCTCAAAATCTATGAACTTTTTGGGAATTCACCCTAAGTGACAAAGTTGTAGTATGTAACAAGCTCTTCAATTTGATCTTTGGATCAAAGAAAATGGTTACTTGGTTTGGGAGTTATGACCTTGCAATGTTTGCTCCAAATTAGGGTTTTCTTCATAACTTAGAAACATTTCATTTCTTCATGGTTGCCCCTTTTGCAAGTTGATCGGTGGTTTTTATGCGTTATTTTACCGTTAAGTTTAGTTAATCTTATTATATGTTTAGTTGCATTTTATTTCCGTTTACCGCATTTTATGTTTTGGTTGTGTCTCTTTACTGTTTTTGGGTTCAGATAAGCATTCACGAGGAATAGGAGCGAAAACCAGGAAAAATCGCAAGAATTCAGAGAAAGTTTTATGCGCGTGCTAGAGGCCTGACACGGCCGCCCGTGTCAGCTGACACTGCCCGTGTCAGGGAAGCAACAAAATCCAGGAAAAGTCAGAGGCCTGACACGGATGCCCGTGTCATCTAACACAGCCCGTGTCAGGATGCCTGGGCCAGAAAATAAATTATTGCAATTACAAAATGCTGACACGGCCGCCCGTGTTGGATGACACGACCCCTATCAGCTTGTGACGCTGATTTCCTGATTTTTTATATTTTTCTCCATAAGTTAAGTTGTGAGGGCATTTTGGGTATTTCCAACCGATCTAAGTGAGTGTTTGGTATTTAGAAGAGTTTTTGGAAAGAGAAAAAGAACTTTTGACTTGAGAGAAAGATTACAATCAAGATTGGAGCGATCAAGAGAAGTCAGGAACGAAAGATTTTCATGAGCCTTCGCAATTGAATATCAAAGTAACCACATATCTTGTAATGTTTAATCTGATTATTATTGTTTTGTCTCTGAATACTATGAGTAGCTAAACCCCACAATGCTAGGGGGTGTCCTTGAATTTCTTTTGTAATGATCTTGATTTCTTTTGTTCAATGAAATAAGTGTTTTTTCATAATCATTTTTTATTGTACAACGTGCTTAATGTTTTTTCTATTGGACAAATAGAATTTGATTTACGGTTAACTTTTAGGTCGGACAAACCATTGCTAACACTTTTTGTGCAATAATGCATCAGTAGATATTACCTAGGACTAGGGATACCATGTTGCACTTGGAACACTGTTGACATTATAATGCTTGATTTCAAACGTAATTATCTATAGACATAGTAATTAGGTTAAAAAATCAAATATTTTCTCACTAAGGACTTAGGAGTAAATAACTTAAGGTCAAGGAATTGATTATTTTAAGCCATGTCTCTAAAATAAGGATTAAGGTTGTTACAAGGCAATTCATACACTATGCCCTAGCATGCTTCTCATATCTGTTAAAAACTCAATTTTCTTATTCTGTTTTATTTTCTCGCTGTTAGTTTATAATTTTTAAAACCCCAACCCCTAAGTGCTTTTTGTTTAATTGAATTACTACTAGAACTCATACTCATACGCAGTCCTCGAGATCGATACTGGGGATAAACCCCTATTTTAACTACATCGGCCAAAATAGTACACTTGCTATTTTGCCGATCAGGTTTTTGGCGCCGTTGCCGGGGACTTCCAAAATATAAGTTTTAATTTTAGTTCAATTGAACTTTTGTTGCTCGTCAACTAAAATTTTATTTTCAGTTTTATTGTTATTATTTTAGTTCTGTTACTACTAATCTGCGTCTAACATTTTTATGCGAGGAGAACCCTCAGCTAATTTTCCTTTTGACGCAGAAATCGAAAGAACTCTACACGTAAGGCGTAGACAAGCAAGACTTGCAGCTTCTAAAGCAGAACCTTCAGTTCCAACACCAGAAGAAGAAGAAGTTTCTGTTCATTTGGAGCATTCAGACTCAGGTTCAGAAACAGGTTCAGAGTCAGATAAAGACACTGTGATTATGGCTGAAGATCCACTAGCAGAGAGACTCCTTGGTGATTACGATGTAGCAAATGCACCGGATGGTAGATTAACAATTATTAACCAACCGGTGAATGTGATGAATTTCCAGTTGCATCTGAGCACCATCACTCAACTTGAGAGGAGACCTTTCACTGGATAGGTTAATGAAGATGCCAACAAGAATCTGCAAATATTTCTGACTATGAGCACTACTTTCAAGATTGATGGCCACAGTGAGGAAGCGAAAAAATTAAGAATGTTTCGTTTCACTCTTTCTGAATATGCTGAGGAGTGGTTGTACTCGTTACCTGCCGGGAGTATTACTACTTGGGAAGAAATGGAGAAGGCTTTTCTTAATGAGTATTTTCCTGCCTCTGTTTATATTCGAAAAAGATATGATATTGTGAATTTTAAGCAGAAGGAAGGGGAATCACTCGAAGATGCCTACAAAAGGTTCAAGAAGGTTTTGGTAGCATGCCCTACTCACAACATGGATCAAACTGAACAGATGCAGAAGTTTGTGAATGGATTGAGGATAAAGACCCAACAACTTATTGATACAACTGCTGGTGGCTCATCAAACTTTAGTATAGCCACTGGTATTAAAAACATTATAGAAGCCATAACAGCAAACGAGCATCAGGAACTGTATGATCATAGTGTGAGTAAACCAGAAGGGGGAATTGATCTAAAGCTGGCTAATCAAGTGGTGAAGATGGAAGATCAAATTGCTGCAGAAGTTGAAAGGAGACTGAAGGCCATGAATGTGGGTACTCAACAAGTAGCCCAAGTTCAACCTGTCCAAGCGGTTAATTATGAGATTTGTAGTGGACCACACTTTACTACACATTGCATTGCGACTGCGCAACAAATTGAAGAGATTGAGTTTTTGAAGAAAAATAATCCCTATTCTCAAACTTATAATCCAGGGTGGAAGAATCATCCTAACTTCTCCTGGAAAGATCAGAATCAACCTCAATACCAACAACAGGCTCCTCAGAAATCAAAGTGGGAGATAGCTATTGAGAAGATGGCAGCTCATAATATTCAATTCCAGGAAGAGACCCGAAATAATCAAAGGAACACCACAACTTCTATAAAAAATCTTGAGGTTCAGATGGGTCAGATAACACATCAACTTGCTAATGCTCAAGCACCAGGTGCCCTCCCGAGCGCAAGAATACCAAATCCAAAAAATCATGAGAATGTTAATGCTGTCACAACAAGAAGTCAGAAAGTTATGGAAGAAGAGGAAGAAAGGGCAACAAAGGATTATCATTATATAGAGGTGGATCTGGAAGTGATAGAAAACAAGAAAGAATCAGAAAAAGCTATACCACTCATAAAGCCAACTGAAGAGAAAAAGAAAGAGGAGGCTAAACCAAAGATCAAGTTACCTTATCCTCCGAGAGTGACAAAGAAGGATCCAAAAGAGAAGAACTTTGAGAAATTCAGCACAATGTTCAAAAATTTAGAGATTAATATGCCTTTCTTTGAAGCACTCGAGCAAATGCCTTTGTATAAAAAAAATCATGAAGGAGCTAATCGGTAAAAAGAGACCTAGTGGAGAGGAGATGAAAAGTGTAATTGAGTAGTGCAGTGAAGTGTTACAAGGTAGGAGAATCCCCATCAAGAGGAAATATCCTGGTTCTGTAGCAATCCCATGCACTATAAAAGACAGAACTTTCAAGAAGGTTCTTATTGATTCGGGTGCTAGTGTGAGTCTCATGCCTTTATCTATTTTCAAAAAGCTGGGTATTAGAAACGTGAGCGATGCAGGGACAAATTTGAAGTTTGCTGACCACACGACTAAGCGGTCATATGGGTTAGCAGAAGATGTACTGGTGACGATTGATAACTTTACCTTTCCAGTTGATTTTAAGATCATGGATATTCCGAAAGATAAAGAGACTCCTATCATTCTTGGTCGGCCATTCTTGCTTACTAGTCGGTGCAATGTTGATATTGAAATAGGTACTCTAACCTTGAAATCTTTTGATGAGGAAATAACTTTAAAAGTGTTGGACATCGAGAAGCGGGGTAAATAGGAAGACAATTACTCTTCAGTTGGAATGATCCAAATAGTGGAAAAAAGCAAAAGTTTATAACCAATTCCTAAAAAAGTCTCCGGTATAATCTATCAGGTTGCAGTATCTCAGTCATCTATGGCACATAGCAAGACTCCAAGGTTCATTCGAGAAGTCAAGAAGAGAAAGAAGAAGGAACATCAAAGGAAGAATATGGAAGTTGGATGTGATTTGAGACACAAAGTAGCTCTTATCTCTGAACCTGACCGGTCGTCTATTGCGGAAAGGTCAAGCAACAAAGTATGGAAGCTGAAGTACGCCTCATAACATTGGGGAGTGAACCGTCGAGCCATGCGACGTTAAACGAAGCGCTACATGGGAGGCAACCCACGCTTTTAATGATTGAGCATTTTATTTTTGTTGTTTATTTTGTTTCGTTTGCAGGTAATAAACGAGATCTTACAGGTGCAAGCTATGATGTAGCAATGGGTGTTGCATTACTTTCTGCCTCCTTAGTAAGGATCTTTGTGAGTGAGCTTTCTCGCTCTTGTTCTAACACATTGGGGCCAATGTGTAGTTCAAGTTTGGGGGAGAATTTACTGTTTTTTAGTGTTTCCTTTTAGTACTTTTATTTTTGTTTTTGTGTGTTGTTTTATTGAAACCACTTTGAGTTCTCCCTGAATTAGGACCGTACTTTTTTTTCTTCTGGTGAATATTGTGATTTTAAGGTAGTTGAGAAAGTATATAGTGTTTGAGGGAAGACAGGCTAGAACTATGGACATTGGGAAAGTTTGAAAACTTAGGTATGACCCAAATACCCTAGATTCCCTGGAGTAAGGAAACGAGTCCAACATGTAGATTTGTGCTATAGTACTTGGATTTGAGAAGTATTCCCTGATTAGTTCATAGTGATACTCCGACATGATTAAAAAGAACTGCATGTATAGGGTTGATTGAGAGAATGAATTAAGGCACCGAAAAAAGTGAATAAAGGCGATAAAGACAACTAGTCCTTCTAAGTTGGGTAACCTTCACCCAGTTACTTAGCCTAACGGCGGTTGAGTCTCAATTGTCGTCCTAAAATGGACTAATAAATGCCAATGAGCGAGAAAAAAAGAATAAAGGTGTCTAGAAAAAGTTTCGATCAATCTTATACATGTGAGGGAAAACGATCATAAATGCATTAATCTGATTATCCAAATGAAAGGGGTAGAAAATCGAAGAAAAGACTTAAGCCCAAAGCATAGTTGGAGAGGTGACTGAAAGGGGGATTTAGGTCTGTGGTTTTACCGCGGTATGTGTTTGTGTAATACCTTTTTAATAGACGATTACCAAGAGAACTAGTTTTAGCCAATCAGAACAAAGGCTCACGTATGAGTATTGACACACCCTACCTTCGCAGGTCTTTCATTTGATGTGTACCGTTTGATCTGAAAAACCTTTATGCAAGCTTGTTGCTTGAGGTCAAACAACAGTTTAAGTTTGGGGGAGTTTGATCGGTGGTTTTTATGTGTTATTTTACCATTAAGTTTACTTAATCTTATTATATGTTTAGTTGCATTTTATTTCCGTTTACTGCATTTTATGCTTTGGTTGTGTCTCTTTACTGTTTTTGGGTTCAAATAAGCATTCACGAGGAATAAGAGCGAAAACCAGGAAAAATCGCAAGAATTCAGAGAAAGTTTTATGCGCGAGCTACGAGGCCTGGCACGGCCGGCCGTGTCAGGGAAGCAGCTGAATCGAGGAAAAGTCAGAGGCCTGACACGGATGCGTGTGTCAGCTGACACGACTCGTGTCAGGAGGCCTAGGCCAGAAAATAAACTATTGCAATTACAAAAGGCTGACACGCCCGCCCGTGTTGGCTGACACGGCCCTTGCCAGCTTGTGACGCTGATTTCCTGATTTTTTAAAATATTTTTCTCCATAAGATAAGCTATGAGGGCATTTTGGGTATTTCTAACTGATCTAAGTGAGTGTTTGGTATATAGAAGAGTTTTTGGAAACAAAAAAGGGACTTTTGACTTGAGAGAAAGATTACGATTAAGATTGGAGAGACCAAGAGAAGTCGGGAACAAAAGATTTTCATTAGCCTTCGCAATTGAATATCAAAGTAACCACATATCTTGTAATGTTTAATCTGATTATTATTGTTTTGTCTCTGAATATATGAGTAGCTAAACCCCTAAATGCTAGGGGGTGTCCTTGAATTACTTTTGTAATGATCTTGATTTCCTTTGTTCAATGACATAAGTGTTTTTTCATAATCATTTTTTATTGTACAACGTGCTTAATCTTTTTTCTATCGGACAAATAGAATTTGATTTACGGTTAACTTTTAGGTCGGACAAACCATTGCTAACGCTTTTTGTGCAATAATGCATCAGTAGATATTACCTAGGACTAGGGATACCCTGTTGCACTTGGAACACTGTTGACATTATAATGCTTGGTTTCAAACGTAATTATCTATGGACATAGTAATTAGGTTAAGAAATCAAAGGTTTTCTCACTAAGGACTTAGGAGTAAACAACTTAAGGTCAAGGAATTGATTATTTTAAGCCATGTCTCTGAAATAAGGATTAAGGTTGTTACAAGGCAATTCATACACTGTGCCCTAGCATGCTTCTCATATCTGTTAAAAACTCAATTTTCTTATTCTGTTTTATTTTCTCGCTGTTAGTTTATAATTTTCCAAACAAAACCCAAACCCCTAGGTGTTTTTTGTTTAATTGAATTACTACTAAAACTCATACTCATACACAGTCCTCGAGATCGATACTGGGGATAAACCCCTATTTTAAATACATCGGCGAAAATAGTACACTTGCTATTTCACCGATCAAGTTTTTGGCGCCGTTGTCGGGGACTGCCAAAATATAAGTTTTAATTTTAGTTCAATTGAAATTTTGTTGCTCGTCAACTAAAATTTTATTTTCATTTTTATTGTTATTATTTTAGTTCTGTTACTACTAATTTGCGTCTAACATTTTTATGCGAGGAGAACCTGAAGATGGCTGGTTTATACCTGAGTGAATCGCACACTCAAAGATACAACAGAGTCGCCACCGAACTTTATTTAGTACCAAAGGACAAGGAAAATATTGATAAAACCCAAGGGGAAGAGAAATGGGTAGGGGGTCGGTTATGCGAAAGGAAGGTACTAGCACCTTACGCATCCGTCGTACTCGATGTGAACCATTTCGCTTGCTTCTAGGCTTGGATGGGTTATCTATCTAAAGGCTTCTAGCTTAAAGCAGAGAGAGAAAGAAGAAAAAGAAAAAGAAAAAGAAAGAAAAGAAAGTGCTCGCGGAGGATTAGGGCCCTCGTGCCTACGTACCCTCATAGTTCAATGAGGAAATCAGAGCGCCGTAGTTCAAAGGAACCAGGGAAAAGAAAGGAGGAAAGGAAAAAGGTGGAAGGGTTCTCACCAAGATCATCGTGATCTCGTGCCTACATATCATACATTCGAACGAATGCAGAATCAGAGCTTCCGTAGTTCAGGAAACTAAGACGGGAAAGGAAAAGGAAAAGAAAGTGGTGTCAAAACCAGGAGCAAAAGAAAGAAGGAAACTCTGCTGGGGATTCCAAAGAAATGGTGTCAAAACCATGAAATAAAGGAGCAAAAGGAATAGTAAAGACTCCACTAGGGAGGTAAGGGAACAGAGCGACTGTGCTGGGGACCAGAGGGTTAACGACCCTACTGGGGAATAAACAAAGGAATGGTGTTGAAAACAAGAGAAAAAAAGGTTCGGTATGTTAACTGACTGGCAGTGGTTAACCGAGGGAAAAGAGATTAAAACTCTGTGGGGAGAAAGGTTTTAACATATAGACTGTGATTAACCAAAAGAACGGGTGTAGAACCAAGCGAAGGTTGTGACCCAAAAGGACCGGTGTGGAACCAAGCAAAGGCCGTGACCCAAAGAGGATGTTGGTATTAACCGAACAAACAATACTTGACCAACGAAAAGGGGTATTGAACTAAAACAGGTTGCCAACCGTGGAGAATTCGATGTTAACAGAAGAAACTGTGATTAACCGCAAAGAAACAAGTGATTAATCAAGAGAAGGTGATTAACTCGAAAGGGGCTCAGTGTTTTAACAGAGTGGCTGTGGTTAACTGAAAAATGGGTGATTAACCAAGAGGAACTCAGTGTTAACAGGTAGACTGTGGTTAACTGAGAAGAAGTGCAAATTGGTGTTTTAACTGACAGGCAGTGGTTAACCAATCAAAGGGAGAGAAACCAAGAGAAGGTTGCGAACTGCGCAAGAGTTTCAGTATTTAACAGGAAGACTGTGTTTAACCGAAGAAAAAGGAATTGAGACTCTTCTGGGGAATCAAAAAGCAATGATTGACCACAAGAAAGGGACAATGAGACAAGAGAGAGGGATGCTAACCCAAGACAATGATCTTAACCAAGAAGGTGGTGATTGATCAAAAGAGAGATAGAAAGAGGCAAGAGTGATCAGGGATCGACTCAACTAGGGAAGGAGATACGCTACCGCCTGAAGATAGAGGTGACTAAGCCAGGCACAAGGTCATTCGTCCCCTACCTGAAGTAGTCAGAATGAGAGTAGGAATTCTCCATTCTCATTCCTTCTCTAACACACAGGGTGTAGTGCAGAAGTTGAAACAGACAACGTAACAGTTCCAAGTTGTACAGTGCTCCAGTGTCGCGGGAATCTCCGACTCGACAGGGGATCAAGAGAACAAAGCTCTAAAGGAAGCCTAAAGAGAAGCGTCCACAGGAAGATTAATAATCGAAATGAGGTTTCGATTGATTAATCAAAAGGGAGGAAAGCGCTAATAATTTTCCAAAATGAATTGAAAAATTATTAAAGCAAAGGGTGCCTTATTGATTATACAAGATTAAGCTTATCCTTTGAAGAACAAACATAATTCAACATGAATGGAATGTGCAAAACAGTGCCAAATGACAATCCAAAATGCAACAAGAATCATGTTATTATGTGAATGAAAATGTGCAAGAATGACCATGTTCATACTAAAGATGGCTGGTTTATACCTGAGTGAATCGCACACTCAAAGATAACACAGAGTCGCCACCTAACTTTATTTAGTCCTAAAGGACAGAGAAAATATCGATAAAACCCAAGGGGAAGAGAAACGGGAACGGGGGTCGGTTATGTGAAAGGAAGGTACTAGCACCTAACGCATCCGTCGTACTCGACGGGAACCATTTCGCTTGCTTCTAGGCTTGGATGGGTTATCTATATAAAGGCTTCTAGCTAAAAGAAGAGGAGAGAAAGAGAAAGAAAAGAAAGAGAGTGCTCGCGAAGGATTGGGGCCCTCGTACCTACGTACCCTCATAGTGCAATGAGGAAATCAGAGCGCCGTAGTTCATGGAACCAGGGAAAAGAAAGGGGAAAGGAAGAAGGTGGAAGGGTGGAAGTGTCCTCGCCAAGATCATCACGATCTCGTGCCTACATATCTGACATTCGAACGAATGCAGAATCAGAGCTTCCGTAGTTCGTGGAACTAAGATGGAAAATCAAACAAAGAAAGGAAAGTGGTGTCAAAACCAAGAACAAAAGAGGAAGAGAAAGATCCGCTGGGGATAACAAAAGAATTGGTGTCGAAACCAAGAAAGGAATGCAAAGGAAACGACAATAACTGTGTTGAGGATAACGTGCAAGAATGGTGTTGAAATCAAGAAGGTAAAAGAACAAAAGGAATAGAAGGGACTCCACTGGGGAGGTGAGAGAACAAAGGATTGTGCTGGGGACCAGAAGGTAGCGACCCTACTGGGGAACAAACAAAGGTGATGGTGTTGAAACCAAAAGAAAAGGGGTTCTATGTAGCAACTGAATGGCAGTGGTTAACTGAAGAGAGAGAGTAGGACCCTGTGGGGAAAAGGTTTTAACAGATAGACTGTGATCAACCAAAAGAACGGGTGTAGAACCGAATGAAGGTTGTAACCCAAAGGACGGGTGTGGAACCAAGCAAAGGTTGTGACCCACCGGGGATGTTGGTACTGACCGAACAAACGTTACTTGGCCAACGAAAAGGGTATTGGAACCAAATGAAGGTTACTAACCCAAGAGTGCAAGTATTCGAACCAAGAAAAGGTTGCCAACTGCTGGGGATTTGGTTTTAACAGAAGGACTGTGATTAACCGAGAAGGAAATGAGTGATTAACCAAGAGAAGGTGATTAACTCAAAAGGCTCAGTATTTTAACAGACAGGCTGTGGTTAACTGAAAAAAATGGGTGATTAACCAAGGGAAGGTGATTAACCCAATAGGAATTCAGTGTGTTAACAGATAGGCTGTGGTTAACTGAGAAGGAGTGTAAATTGGTGTTTTAACTGACAGGCAGTGGTTAACCAAACAAAGGGAGAAGAACTAAGAGAAGGTTGCGAAATCCGCAGGGGATCCGACGTATTAACAAGAAAACTGTGTTTAACTGAAGGAAAAGGAATCGAGACTCTTCAAGGGAATCAAAAGACGATGATCGACCACAAGAAGAGAGCAGGGTATTAAAACAAAGAGAGTTTACTACCCAAAGGGGCAATGATCTTAACCAAGAAGAAGGGTGATTGATCAAAAGAGAGAGATTGAAAGAGATAGGAGTGATCAAGGATCGACTCGACTGGGAAGAAGGTACACTACTGCCTGGAGATAGAGGTGACTAAGCCAAGCACAGGGCCATTCGTCCCCTACCTGAAGTAGTCAGAATGAGAGTAGGAATTCTCCCTTCTCATTCCTTCTCTAACACACAGGTTGTAGTGCATAAGTTGAAACGGACAACATAACAGCTCCAAGTTGTACAGTGCTCCCGCGTTGCGCGAAACTCCAGCTCAGCCGGGTACCAAGAGAAAGTAAGTTCTAAAGGAAGCCTAGAGAGAAGTGCCAAGGGAAGGATCAATAATCGAAGCGAAGTTTCAATTAATTAATCAAAAGGGAGGAACATGCTAACAATTTTCCAAATGAATGAAAAATCATTAAAGCACAAGGGTGTATTATTGATTGTACAAGATTAAGCTTATTCTCTTGAGAACAAACCTAATGCAAAGCAATGAGAGAAAGTGCAAAACAGTGCCAAGTGATACACCAAAACATGTAGCATGTGATCAAAGAAAATGCAAGAAAACATGTATTCACATAATGCCAAGAATATGAACAAATTGGAATAATCAAAATATGCATCGAAAGTTCATGAATGTGCTTCAAACAGAAGTGAAATGACACTTAAAATATCCATAAAAATCAAGCATATCAATCCATGGAAGTTAGAGGAAGAAAGCATGGCAAACACACTTGAAAGAGCATGAAAATGGCCTTCTGTTACAGTGGTAACCGGTTACTCACCATAGGGTAACCGGTTACTTACTTGCAAATTGCGTTTTTTGTTGGAAAATACACTGAGTAACCGGTTACTCACCATATGATAATCGGTTACCAATGTGACAGTGGCAAAAACAGTTGCTGAAAAAGCACTTTTAGCCTTTAAATCACTTATTTAAACTACCATATGCTAAGGTATGGATTTGTGCACGAAAATCAAGCTTGAAAACAGCAAATAAGCAGTGGTGAAATCAATTAACACATCAAGATCATGGATTAAATAATGTAAAATCAAATCACACAAAGAAAGTATCGAAACTACATCGCGAATGCTACGAAAATGCTCGAAACAGTAAAATTAGTGAGATCTACCAACCTACAAGCCAGAGATTTGGCTTGGTGATTGCTGCAAAGAGATCCTGGAGAAGATAATCAAAGAAAACCAGAGGAATCTTCAACTATAGCCGAAACGTATCAAAATCGAGCAAAATGCGACGAAAACTCCGAAATGAGAATTATCACCGAAGAAAATTGAAGTAATCACTTGAGATGAATCCAAAAGATATTGAAGCTCCACAAAAACCAATAGAATGGAATGATGATGAAGGTCAAGCTCAAGAAAAAGCACTTTCAAGGTGAAAGTAACTTTTCTTCAATGGAGAATTAAGAGCTTTGGTGAGTTTTTTTGGAAGAGGATTGAGATGAAGATGAAGATGTAGCAGAGAAAAATCAGAGAGAATGTGAGAGAATTAAGAGTGAAGTGTGAGGAATTTGTGTGAAAATGGTTGATCCTTTGAAAAGTGAGTGAAGGTGTGTTTATATAGATTTTTGGTTTGGAGTGTGAGAGGTTTGGAATTTGGTTTAGACTTAGCTTTGGGTGGTTAGGAACTAGGCTAGGAGTTAGTTAGGCTTGACTCACTAAGTCAAGTGGTTAACTCGGTTAGTTAGAACTAACTTGGTAACAATCCCAATGTGAGCTCCAATATCCAAGGGTTCACATACTTGGAAATCAAGGAACATGGCGCACTTAATTTAGAGTGAAGCATTGGAATAAATGCACTTGGAATGTCTTGGATAGTCTTGAAATGTCTAGAGATGTCTAGAATATTCCACATGCCGCTAGAACACTGTTGAACCAAAGACCAAAGAGTGTACACAGCTGTTGTCCCAAAAAATGCAGCAGGAACTGCAACTTTGTACAGAGTAACCGGTTACTCACCATAGGGTAACCGGTTACTTCAGCCAATTTTTCCCAAATTTGCTTGGGAAATGATACTGAAGTCCCGGTTTCGATTTGCCACCTCTTGTTTTGATGAGTAAACATGGAAACCTTTATTTTGAGCTTGATTTGATGATGTAATGACTTAGTGAGGATGCGATTAATCGGGCAAAAAAACCTGAAAATCCTGCAACAAAAAAACACATAGAGAAAAGTGCGTATGCATATGCCAGCGATGCGAATGTTCGTGCTTATGCAAAAGGCAAAAGAGGGAGGTCAAATTTCGGGTTACGACAGCTGCCCCTATTTAATCCTCTTGGACCTGAATATAAGAATTGCGCTAGCTTTTCGATGATTCGAGGTAGAGGGGGATTAAATAAAAGAGTAGCTCAAAAATTTGGCCAACGGCAACAAAAGAAGAGTTTCAAGTGTAAAGAGTGTTTGAAGTTTGGCTAAATATCTGTTGGAAGATAAATCAGGCAAAAGGAAAGGGAGTATGCTCGATGCATATGCTATGTATGTGTTCTACATGATGCTTGATATCATGCAATGCAAAGGTGCGGGTTAAGGTAATGTGCGACGAATTAGGTAAAGAATGTAGCAAAACGACCTCGACATCCTCGGTTGGGCAGAGAACCCACAGGTGAAGACCAAACATGCTGGGGAAAGGCCCTCAAAGGGTGATAAATCTGATGCAGAAAACCCAAAAATGGTGAAGACTTCGCTGGGGAAGAAACCATCACCAACGATACTGTCGGGAATAAGAGAATCATGCCAACTTACTCCGCCTTGGGAAATGAAATCAGAAAACCCTGATTTCTAAGCTGCCGCTGACTCTGTCGCAAGGAATTCACAAGGCTCGGAGGATCTTCTCTGCTCGGAGAAGACGAGGAACCAAATCGTACAGCTGCGGGTGCGTGACAAACTGATATGTTGCGGATGATGCACAACCCGTGCTGGGTAAAAGAACAAACCTGTCTCTTCTCAGGGTACATCATGACAACTTTACTGGAGACATTATGGATCTGTTGGGGAAATGGAAGGTAATCAACCTTTCCTGAGAACCACAAAGGCGATTGCTGGGGAAATGATGACCCTGCCGAGGAACTGCTGAGGAAACAACAACTTCTTCAAAGAACCATCACATTGCCGACCGGGCGTTAGGCTTACCAATGGATATTACTGATTATCCTGCAGGAATTACCAGTAAAATATGCAATGTATAATGCTTTCTCGATTGATTTAGCTTTTTATTGTTCTCAACGTTTTATAGTATTATGTGATCACAAAAAAAAAATTGTTTGTTTTGCAAACAAAATACTGGAATGAAAACAATTGAGATAACAAATGATGCATTTTATTGAATGTGAAAATTTTGTACATAAGATGTGTACAAGGATGCAAAATCCTTGATGAGGAAATTTGCAATAAAATTGAAAAACAAGTGTAAATGGTAAAGGGAAATCATGTTTTGCATTGATTACAACATTGGCTATCATCCACTGTAAGTCTAGGTTCCAACGCCTTGCACCAGTTGATGATGATTTGACTGCTCTGTTACCATCTGAGGTCTAGTTATGACGAAAAGAGGCTCAAGGGTTCATAGTCAATGCCTTTATCCCTAATTTTTGCCTGGACATGTTTTCATTTTTTTCGTCCACCAGGATACCCATTTTTGCCTAAGTTGCCCTTTCGTGTTTTCAACTTAGCGGGCTATTATTGTTTTTTTCCATTGTCCCTAACTTTTGCATGGACATTTCTTTTTTTGGGTCCATCAGGACGTCCATTTTTGCCAAGATTGCCCTTGCGGATGTCAATCTAGCGGACTCTTATCCCTTTTTTTCCAGGCATAATATCTTTTGACTGTATCGGAGTTCACGGGCGATGGCAACTCCTCCCCATCCATGGTGGTGAAGATCAGGGCTCCGCCTGAGAAGGCCTTCTAGACAATAAAGGGTCCTTCATAATTGGGAGTCCACCTGCCTCGTGGATCCGAGTGAATAGGTGAATATCTCTTGAGCACGAGTTCACCTTCACAAAACGTTTGAGGGAGAACTTTCTTATCAAAAGCTCGCTTGAGGCGTCGCTGATACAATTGACCATGACAAACAACTATAAGGCGTTTCTCTTCGATGAGATTCAGCTGGTCATATCTGGATTGGACCCATTTAGCTTCATCAAGACCTGCTTCCATGATGACTCTGAGCGAAGGAATTTCGACTTCAATGGGTAGAACTGCCTCCATACCATACACAAGCAAATACGGAGTTGCCCCAGTAGAAGTATGAACTGATGTTTTGTAGCCATGTAGTGCAAAAGGAAGCATTTCATGCCAATCCTTATAAGTCTTGACCATTTTCTGGACAATCCTCTTGATGTTTTTATTTGCTGCTTCAACGCCGCCATTCATCTTGGGCCGATATGGTGAAGAGTTGTGGTGCTCGATCTTAAATTCTTGACACAACTCCTTCATCATCTTATTATTCAGGTTACTGGCATTGTCTGTGATAATGTAGCTAGGAATTCCATAGCGACAGATTATCTCTTTCTTGATAAACCTGGCAACCACTTGTCGTGTAATGTTTGCATAAGAAGCAACTTCAACCCACTTGGTGAAGTAGTCGATAGCAACTAGAATGAATCGATGACCGTTGGAAGCCTCCGGTTCAATCATTCCAATCATATCTATACCCCACATAGAGAATGGCCAAGGTGAAGTCAAAACATTCAATGGAGTTAGAGGCACATAGATCTTGTCTCCGTAGATTTGGCACTTGTGACATCTTTTGGCAAAGTTGTAACAATCTACCTCCATTGTTGTCCAGTAATATCCATCCCGAAGGATCTTCTTGGCCATAGTGGGACCTTTAGCATACACACCCTCGCAACCCTCATGTATGGACCTTATGATCGTATTTGCTTCGTGTCTATCCACGTATCTGAGCAACACGGAATCATAATTCCTCTTGTACAGTACACCACCACTTAAGAAGAAATTGGCGCAAATCCGCCTAAGAGCTTTCTTGTCAGTGACAGTAATACCCTCAGGATATTCTCGTTTTTCCAGATATCTCTTAATGTCGTAGAACCAAGGCTTGTCATCATACTCGTCCTCGATTGCTAAACAGTGTGCTGGTTCGTTCAAGTGATCAATGCGGATATGAGGAGCTTCATTATTCCACTTGACCTTGAACATGGATGCTAAAGTGGCAAGTGCATCAGCTAGTTGATTCTCCTCTCTAGGGATATGATGAAAAAAGATCTCATCAAAGTAAGGAATCAACTTCGCAATGTGTTGTTGGTACGGAACCAGCTTGGAATCCCGAGTCACCAAGTTCCCTCTGACTTGACCGATGACCAAGGCAGAATCTCCATAGACCTCAAGAATCTTGATTCTCATACCAATAGCCGCTTCAATACCATAGATACGTGCTTTGTATTCAGCCATATTGTTGGTGCATGCAAAGCATAATCTGGCAGTGAAGGGAAGGTGAAAACCGGTTGGAGAGATGAGGATATCACCGATTCCACACCCTTTAGAATTGGAGGCACCATCGAACACGAGCGTCCATCGCGCCCTTGGTTCAGGTCCTATGTCCGAGTCTGGAGTCTCATAATCTCTGATAAACAGAACATCCTCATCGGGAAAGTCGAACTTCATTTGTTGATAACCCTCTATAGGTTGATGAGTGTAGCACCCCAAAATTTGCCCTCCTTACTTTAGTACTAACTGGCTTATGTTTCGTTTCATTTTTTGCATTATCATGTATGCATATCATTAGCATGGGGTCAAGGTGCTTGAGGCAGTTCAAGAAGGTCCTATCTGGTCTATCACATCATTAAGAGTTCACAAGTGGCAAGGGATCTCAAGTGGATCACTCTCTTCTAACCAGTGCAGGAATTAGGGTTTTGAGATTCTTGGGTTTATTGCTCCAATGGGAAAGCTCCTTGGGTTTTTATAATCACTAAATGGCATATCTTATCTTTGTTGGAGAGGATACACATCATATTCAGAGGAATTTGAATTTGGAGACTGTGCTATTTCCTCCTAGACTGAGGGTACCAAAACTAGGGTTTGCTATAAAGTCAATTTATTTCTGATTTTTTGGGCAAGACTTGATTCCATAGTATTCCTTGGGTCCCTAAGCATCTAGGAGTGGAAGATTGTCCATCAGTCTGGTTCAGGAGAGACTTAATTGATCAGAAGATTGAGAATCAGGTGAATTGGGTAAAAGTCAACAGTGAGAGGAGAAGTCAACTGTGGAATTTTGAGGTTCTCTCCAAGGTTTTCAAGGTCTCACATCCTCATATGGTCCTCAAAAGTCAAGTTTCATGCCATTTATCAAGAATCAGGAGTTGGTGCAAAAGTTACTAAATTTGGAAATGACCTATAATTTGAAAGTTTCCTTTTTGGGCAAGTTCCTACACTGTATTCAACTTGACTTTTCATCATCAAGAAAGCTCCAAATGAATTTTCCTCCAACATGAAAGTTAAATATCTTTTTCTCCTCTTTCCAACAAGTACTAGTGGGTCTCCATATCATTTGTGAAACTCCAGTTATGATCAAAAGAAGGCAAAGTTGTTTTTAGGGTTTTTCATGGTTCCATTTTCACAACTTTGGGCATAATGACCTATAATCAATTCCATTGCTTCATGCCACATTCTAATATCAAAGAACATTCCTTGAGGATTATTTTGGGCCCAAGAATTAAGAAATTCCATGGTTTATTCTTCACTTATTTTCCATTATTCAAAAAAGCCAAGTCATCAAAAACTCATGAACCAATTGTTTTCAAGGCCCAAGTTCAATTAAGGTGTAATTAGCAATTCACATATGGGTGATCCATCATGGATTTATTAAGTGTACATGCATGGAATAAATGTATCCAACATTATGTGATTTTCCAAAATTATTCAAAAAACTCATTAAGTAAAGAATTGCCCAAGCCCAATTCACTGTCAGTGAAAAACCCTAGTCTATTTAAACCTATCCATGCACTGGTTAGGCAACTTTTACACGTGATATTTTGGAGGAAAAAAGTTCAACCCTAACTCTTGAATTGATTGAATCTCTCAATCCACAAGGAGTTTTGAAGAAATTCTTTCACCAGCAGAACCCTTGTGATCTCTAGAGTACAAATCACTCACCCTTTGAAGCTAAAAGTAAAGATTCAGGTTGCACCATCTCAGGTTGGAAGGTTTTTTAAGGATCCTAAAACTCTTTTTTTACGTATATATTGTTGTGTGATTGCCACTGATGAATCTGGTATAATTTGTTTTGTGTTTGGACGTGTGTATGGCTTGTACCGTGAGTTTGAATTTTTGAGCCCTAACATATTTCTCTTCGTTTTTTATTATGCTTTGGTTGTTTGAAAATTTGGACTGGATATTTGGAATCCTCACGATTTTCTGGTCAGAACAGTATACTCGCACGAACATTCTGGGTTGTTTTAGGTTGCAGGTGACGGAGGACGGTGGCCGGAACCCTAGCTCCGGCGGCTGTGAGGGTTCCGGCGAGGCAGGGTGGCTGGAGGTAGGAGATGAAATCTCCACCCTTCATTCTTTCTATCCAACGATCCAAATCGTGCCACATTTTGTTTTTTTTTATTTTTTTATTTTGAGGATCACATGGTTATTACCCCACCATAGTTATCGTATGCCTTCCAATCATATTATTTTAATTTAATTACTTTTTTTTAGTTGACTTGTTTATGACCGTTTGATGGATCGTATGACTGAAAGGATGCCACTGAATTAAAATTACCACGTGCCTGGCACATGGAACGTGCAGGGTGCTCTCAAGGTTTGTGTGTGCGTGCGTGTTGGGTAAGTGCAGTGCACATGTTGATCTTAACTGTTGATCATCACTACTTTTTACTTTGTTTGACCATTTGTGGACGCAGGATCAATCCAAGGGCCTCTGTTAAGTCAGCGCGTTGACTGAAGCCCATTGTTCTCTTTTTATTTTATTTTTCTCGCTGATGGACTGGGCCTTGCTATTCGTACCCCTCCCCTGTCAGCCCATTAACAACTCCACTTCTTTTTCTTACTAAATGCACCCCCTTACATTTTTATTTCATTTTATTTTTTATTTTAATTATTATTTTCATTTTTTAATTATTAAAAATACATAATTGCATTAAAAAATCCCAATAAAATTCATGCATCATTTTTATCATTTTATAAAATTTTCCAAATTTTATTTTTTTATTTTTATTTTATTTTTATCATTTAAATTAAATATTAGTTTATTTTCTTTTTTGAATTATCCATATAATGCATACCTAATTTGTTTATTTTATTTCTCTGCATCCATACAATATTTTCAATCCGTTCTTTTTGCATTTGTTAGATAACATTCCAAAGTGCATTAAAATATTTTTCCATCATTTTTAAAATTATTTCATATTGCATCTTAGTCCTTCCTTTTGGCACACTGAACCCTGTTTCCCATCTGAGCCTTGCATAATTGTCTGAGTGACTAACACCTTGAATTTTTGCAGGATATTTGATATTTTTTTTGCCTCTGGTTGAATAATATTGATGTTTAATTTGGGAATTTTGGAAGCTATTTCTCTAATTATTTAATTACTTTCCCTTGAGATCTGCTTGTATGTGTATTTCTGATCACGCCTGGTTACCTTGTTTGGAAAGGCACTTGTGCCATTTGTTTTGGGGTTGTTTATTTGATTTCTTAATTCATGTTTGGATTGTTATCACTGTTATGTACCATTGCTTGGTTCTCATCTGCTTTGATATTATTTGTGTCTGTTTCTCACTAACCTTTTATGCAGGTGTAATACCCCAAAATTTGCTCTTCCCTTTTGGCATCATAGCATGGCATTATCATTTATCATATCATATCCATCTCATTAGCATTGCATTGCATTTAACATAGAAAAATGAAGCATGGCATCCTTCTTACCATCAGGGCATGTGATCAGGTGGAAGATGGACAATCAAGAGATCATTCAAAGCATAAAAGGTCAATCAAGTTGCCTCAAGGCAAGCCAAGAGCCTCTCATGTCTCATACTATCTCAATTGATCTTCCAAAACCTCAAGGAAGTGAGATTCAATGGAAGATTGAAGCACTACATCTTTCACTATGCAAGAGATTCAAAAATTGAAGGAAAACCCTCAAAAGAGATAGCTCATTGATTCAAAATCATTCTCAAGTGGCATTTCTCATCATCCTTTAAGAGGATACACAACATACTCTGAGGAATTTGGATTTGGAAGATGTGCAATTTCCTCCTAACCAAAGGGGGTCAAAACTAGGGTTTCCCATTAAATCAGGGAATCTTTGATTTTTTGGACAAAGCTTGTTGTCATGGTATTCTACATGTTCTTAAGTGTATGTGTGTGGAAGATTGCATCTCAATTGGTTTTAGAAGTGGTTCAATTGGAAGAAAGATCAAGAATCAGAGAAATTGGGGCAAAGTCAAATAATCAGAGGAAAAAGTCAACTCTTGACTTTTTGAGGCCAAATTCATGAAATTCATGTTACATATGTCCAATGTACAAAATTTGGTCAAGAAATTCCAAAGGAATCATGAAAAAATCAAGATGTAAAAAGTTGCCATTTTTGGATGAAGTAGGGTTGCTAAAAATAGCAAGTTTTGGCCATTTTGCATCAGAATTTGAACCAAGGCCATTTAAATTTGGAGCACCAAATGAAAAATCCACTCTGCCTCAATGAAAGATCTTGTTTTAAGCTTCAAATCCATGTGTAGAACATCTCCATTGGATAAAAATTGAGAGAGATATGATTGATCAAAGTTGGAGGAAAGTAGGTTCAAAACTAGGTCATGACCAAGATTTTCAGGTCACGCGCGCAATCATTTTAACAAACAGTTGGTGGGCCAAATGTCCACTCATTTTTCTCATGGTTAAAGGCCTCAAATGAAAAACTTTTCAACATCAAAGTTGTTCCTTGTAGTGTCCTCTTCAATGTTGATGTTGTGAAAATTTTGATTTAACCAAGTTATGAGATAGTTTGGAGGGTTCAAAGTCATGTTGTTTGTGCTGAAATTTTGTGTGCCCAGTTGCCATGCCAGCCAACCTCTGGCCATGCCCACCAACCAGTTTTGAACCAATGCATTCATAGCTGTTTTTAGGCATATTTGAGACCTCATTTTACTTCAACTTGCAAACCAATGTTGTTCCCCAATGTACCATCTTTCTAATGACATCAATGTTTCATTGTTTCATTCACTAACCATGGAGAAATTCACCCTCAAACACCCACTGTTACCATGATGATTTGCTGCATAATATTTTGGTTCAAACATACATCAAGTACATGACAGAGGTTTTATGTGTGCTGCCTCATTAAGACCAACACATATCTGCACCTCTCACACCCTTGCTCGAATTATACATGAAGAGGGAAAGGTTGGAAGCGTGCTATAGAAGTTTAGCAGCAAGAACATGGTAACACATCATAAACCAGCTGCACCATATCATTGCTCTCCCTAACTAACTTGACTCAGTTAGTTAGGGATGACTCATTTAACTCCACATAACTCAGTTAACTCACTCATTAAACCATGGTTAGAGTTTACTATAAAGCAAAACCTCACTCTCTAATTTCATTTTTCAACTTCATTCTTTCACATTCTCTCCAAAGAACTCTCTCTGCTTTACTCTCAACATCACCATTGCCAAGAATTTTCGAGCTCATCTTGCTCATTCCACTTCAACACTTTCCTTGTTTCTCTCAATTTCACAACAGTGCATTTGTTCTTGAAGCTTGGATTTCGCTCACTTCCATTGAATCATCATCAAGTTCTACATCTCAGCCTTTATTTGGCCAAGTGAAGATTGTAGAAGAGACAAGATCTCTGGTTTTCTGAAGAGTATCTCAAGGTCACAAAACTTCAGGTACGAATTTCCACCATTATAGACATGATTTGAAGATGTTTTCAGGTTCTTGAGGCTTCTTATAAGCTCAAGAACTTGTCTGGCTGGTTGATAGGCCTTTAGAGGCATAGTTGAAAAGTTAGGGCAAACTTTCCTCTGTTCGATTCTCTCATTTCATGAACTTTTTGTGTGTTTTATCACTGGATCCATGTTCTCCTTTACTTCCTCTTCATTTTGGTATATCATTTGTGGAATTCTGGAAGATTGGAGGTTGCAGACGGTGGAGGTGTGACCGGAGAAGGTGACCGGAGGTCATCTCCGGCCGGTGACTGTAATTGCTAGGGTTTCACTATGTTTTAATCGTGGCCTTTGATTGTTCTTAATCCTACGTTCCAAAATGTGCCAACACATTAAAAAAAGCGTGCAAGTCACATGCCAATTTTCTGAACTCACTTAAACGTTGTATGGCATGGTACACGATAGGGAGTGTGGACATTCACATGTGCGCGTTGATGTTGTTTACTTTGACTATGGTTTGACTGTGACTTGATCCAATGGCCATGAGTGAGTCAATTTTGTTGACTGAGATTCCATGCTTGTTAGTATGTTCTGCGTGCTTATTGGACCTAAGACAGATTGTTATTTACACCCCACGCTTCTAAGGCCCAAACGAATTGAACTATGGATTTGCTATGGTTGCACCCCATTCATATTGCATTTCATATTTTATTTTCATTTTTGCTACACGTTTCATAATTGATTTTTAAAAATATCAAATGATATTGGAAAATTCTACAAAAATTCATGTGTATTCTTAAAACATTTAGGAAATTTTTCATGATTTTATTTTCTGATTTTATGACCATTTTGCCCCTGTTCCATTATTTCTTTTGAATTTCCATTTGCATGCATACTTAATGTGACATATGATTTTGTGCATTTTTGTTCTTGATCATAAAAAATGATTTTGATGCCTTTCTTTTTGCATTGTGGTCACAATATGTTGAGGTATGTTTGAGATTTATGAGATGATTTTTAAGTCTTTTTTGGATGACTTTTGATGTGTTGCTTTGAGCATGAATGCATGAAACTTCCATGAGACTTTGACCTAATTGTTGAGTGACTTTGGTTCTGATTCATTGCTTGTGGACTTGATATGTTAATGGCATGTGTTTAAGGTGTTTGATTGGTGAAAGTCATAATTTTTGAAGCATGTTTGCTATTTGTTTGAAGCATGAAGTTTAACTTGTTCATTTTGTGAATGCATGCCTCATGTTTGGTTTGCTTGATCATGAAGGCACTTGTGCCATGAGTTGTGGTTTTGTTTGAGGATGTATAGCATGTTAATTGACTTTTGATTGTGACATTTGGGTTTCATCTTTGCATGTTTGATGTTTATCTTGCACCTTAAGTCACTTGTTTCACAAGTATGAACCACATTCACATCACTTCACCTTTTCTTCTTTGCTTCTTGTTGGATTGAGATTTTGTTTGCATGATTTAGTATGCCCATCTAGGATAACATTAGGTTGTGTAAATATGAGTTACATTCTGACTTGGAAGCATGTATATCATTCAATCTCATTTCACTTTGTTTGTCAACTTGTTTGAATTTGATTTGTTCATTATATTTTCTTACTTTACTTGTAAGTGATTGTGCTAACCATGTAGGGGCTTTGGTAAGTTTCAATTGAGTGTGGATAAGGAATCCACATTCAACTTCTATCCTTTCTCTTTTACAATTCCATGTTTTGTTAAGCACTTATGTGCTTTCTTTTAATAACTCATCACTTTCCCTTTGTGAATTACAATTCATCTTCTACTTTAGAAGTGAATTGTTTAATTCATTCTTTCTTTAGACGTTAGGTTGAAACCTCACAAACCTTAGGATCACTCCCTTAACTAATCAATTAGGATTGAGTCTTAGTCCATATAGATTTTTACCTTTATCCTCTCTTGAGTCTTTCATCTGCTCATCTCAAAGAAAATTCAAAACATATAATAAAGGTAGGCATTTATTGCATTTAGGCCTTTCATATAAAGAAAAGGTTATAAGGGGTCTTCTCTTATAATCTTAGAATGTATAGCATATAGCCCATCTTGGGTCAATGTGTTAAACATTTGATCTTGTATGAGGGACTTAAATGCAATACTTGTTGAAGGTGCAAATAATAAAAAACACTTCTTCATTTCTTAATCAACAAAACACTTAATAAACACAAGTATGCTAGTGTGTTTGAACCTTGACAATTGGAACTAAGTGTGGGGGTCTTCTTCACTCTTAGTGTGCTTTCTTACCCATTCCATCTTGGAATGTGAGGATGTACACATTCCAATGACTAAGATTCAGATACACTATCATATGCAAACAAATGAAAAAACTCTTAAAAGACAAAAACAAACAATAACGTCTTTCCTTCGGGAATTCTTTTCTCACCTCATTCACTCTCAACGCACGAACGCGCTTCTACTCGTTCTCTTGCAAGATGGTAACGCACTCGGACCAGCGAGCCTGCAACACCTGAGCTAGAACGTCAGCCGTTCTCTAAAAAACACAAACAATTCATCCCTAGTGAGGGGAACTACGTCGCTCTGATTCTCATGCTCCTGATGAGATACGTAGGCAGTGGGGTAGGGCCCATGCGAGCACTTCTTTTATTTTCCCTACATTTGTTTCTCTTTCTCCTTTCCTTTTTCAGTTCTTTCTCAGTATTCCTTTCTTTACACCCTTTTGATCGAGACAAGCAAGCGTGGATCCCATCGGGTACGATGGACGTGAGGGGGTGCTAATACCTTCCTCTCGCGTAACCGACTCCCTTACCCACTTCTCTTGGTCGTAAGACCATGCTTTTCCTTTCCCTCAGGTTTACGCGGTGTTTCCTTTCCCTCTCTTGGGATAAATACACATTGCTGGCGACTCTGTTCGGTGCCACTTTCGCGTTTGTACTTGGATGAAAATCCCGGGAGCGACAGCTGGCGACTCTGCTGGGGAGTATTGCGGTTGACCTATCGCTGGTCCATCCCTAAGCGAGTCAATCCTAGCGCTTGTCTGTTTTTCTTTCATTGGGTGTTTACTGTTGTGTTGTATTTACTGTTTTATTGTATGGTTATTTACTGCTTTACTGTACATTACTGTATTTACCGTATTTTAGCATTTTCATTTCATATGATATATTATGCTATACTGGACTGTGCTATTTTCTGTTTGGCGGGATGGGATTTCTGAGAGATAAGCCCATTACACAGGCTTGAGTATACACTTAGAATTAGAGTGGAGAGTAGTGGGACCTACGTGCCGTTTGGAGTGCGTTGGGTGTTCACGAAATTCACAGCTAGACGAGGCTATCTTGGGACACGTCGTGGCATGCGCATCTTGCGTATTCCAGGATGTAGATCTAGAGAGCTGTCGACTCTAGTGACCGATCATGAGGACCTTAGTGGAAATATCCCTCTTTAGTGGTGACAATGGCAGACCACATTCTGTGGCAAACCCATTCGCACCCGAGGGCCCACTTTGGAACTTGCATAGGATGACCTTTATTTTCTAAGGGGAGTCAGTGGACGACCTCTTTGATTGGCATAGCATTGTATCCTACGGGCTGAATGTGCTATTGCTTCTCAAACCTCTGAAGCTGACAAGCCTTATTTTCTAAGAACCACATGTGAGTATGGGCGGGATGTTTACAGGTTTGCAGGAAACCCAGCCTCCTACCTACCTTACTTGTGATTCTATGATGATTTCAGACATTGTATCCTATGACAGTGATTTAAGTGTTCATCTCAGATATTGCCAGACTCAGTACAGAGACACAGTGCACACAGTTCAATACAGACACCGACACTTGATTACCTGATCACATGCCCTTTTGCATTGCATTATCATATCATAACAGTTATGTTTGTCATTTTCAGGTGCATAATACATTTCTGATTCCAATCCATGGGTTCAACAGAGATCGTCGCCGAGAGAAAGAACAATGTGTCTTACAAGTTTCCAGATCCTGTCTTGGATTCATTGCTCAAAGTTATAGATATGGCTGGTCCGGGTATTCTTGATAGGTTTCAGAAGAGCTACGGGAATTTGGTTGGGATGGTCCGTACAATCGCCAAGTATGAGCATGATGCTTTACACACTCTGCTGCAGTTCTACGAGCCTTCGTTGAGGTGCTTTCTTTTTTCAGATTACATTTTGATGCCAACACTGGAAGAATTCTCATTTATTTTGGGAATTCCGATCACGTCGGCAATACCATTCTTCTCTGGTAGTTCTCCCAGCGTAAAAGAAATTGCTGCTGCTTTACAAATGGATCAGACATTGATAAAGAGCGGTGTGAGCAGTAAAAATGGAGTTAGCGGATTTCATTTAGAATTTCTGGCTGGACAGGCCCAAGAGGCTGCAAGTGCTAAAAATTGGACGGTTTACAATTCCATTCTGGCTCTCTGCATATATGGCCTAGTTTTCTTTCCCAATCAGCAAGACTTTGTGGATATGCAAGCAACGAGAGTTTTTGTCCTTAAAAATCCAGTCCCTACTTTGTTAGGAGATTTTTATCATTCCGTGCATTACAAGAATGAGAAAAGGAGGGGAGGATCTGTTAGTTGTTGCACTCCACTGCTGAGTCATTGGTTTTTCAAACATTTGCCTCAGACAGGTGCCTTTGTGGAAACCAAAGATGTGGCGAAATGGTCTAAACGATTGATGAGTTTAACTGCTGATAACATTGTATGGTTTGATCACCGGTTGTTGAGAATAGAGCTTGTCACAAGATGCGGAAATTTTCCAAATGTGCCTTTGATTGGCAGAAAAGGAGGGATTAATTATAATCTAGTTTTGGCCATCCGACAGTTTGGGTATGCTTCCAGATATCCTCCTACAGAGCAAGATGTGGAAGAATCCTTATTCTTTACAGGAACTAAAGATGCAAAGGTGGTAGAAGTAGTGAATGCTTGGAAAGATAAGCACAAAATTGGAAAAGCAGTTTTTGGAAAAGGAGATTGTAGATCTTATCCTGAATATGACAGGTGGATTGAGACGAAAGTAAAGGAATTGCTTTTACCCTTTTCAAGGGGACCTCTTTTATGTTCAGCACAGCCAGAACAACCCACTATGGTGGCTATTGAAGAATGTGAGAAGTGGAAGAAAATGGTCAGAGAGCTGCAGATAGAAAATTCTGGAATGAGCAGATGTCTTCAGAAAGCTCTAGCTGACAACAAAGAGTTGGAAAAGAGAGCCTTGAAAGCGGAAAAAACCTTGGCTGACAAAGAGGAAGATTTTGATGACCGAGCTCGGTACTTTCGGAAACTTACTCTGGGAGCAGATGACACTAGTCAGGCTCACAAGATTACAAAACAGGCTTTAGCCCGAAGCAAGGATTCATTAGCTCAACTTCGTCAAGCTTGGGATGAAGTCAGAATTGAAAATGCCGAGTTAAAGGATCAGTCGAAGACTAAAGACGAGGAGCTTAAAAAGGCACATGAGCAGAGGAGAAAGTATCGGGAAAGTCTCGATAAAAGTCAAGAACAGTTAGAAGAAGCTAGAAGCCAGTTGAAGAATACCAAGAAAGAGCTTGAAGAAGTCATGATAGAAAGGGAGATACTCAAGACGCAAGCCGGCATAAAGAGACACAAAGGAGTGTGTGATGACGAAGCTCTGATGCTGCATATGGGTTCTTTAACTGAAGCTCTTGAGAAAAGGGATGTCTTGATCAAAGAGATGATTGAAAAGCCGAATCACCAGCGTACCCGTATACTTTTTGAGGAGATCAAATACTCAAGTGATAAGCTGAAGGGTGTGGAATTGTCAGACTGATGTTCTTTTCCTTATATTTTGTTATTAATGGTTACCATCAGGCTTGTTGATGGATCCATTTTTCCTTGTATTGCATTTGCGGTGGAACCTTTCTTAAATGTACTTGGATACTTTGTTGAATGAGTATGAGCAGTTTTATTCAGAATTATTCCTTATCAGATAGCTGCACACAAGCACATGACCACGACATGTCTCTTTATATCACAATTTCTGGTCTTCAGATTTCTGTGGTGGGATTGGAATCAGGGTATAAAGCACCTCGGAAATGACAAACATGGCATTGCATGGCATTGCATATCATTTTGCATTTTTGTTACTTGCTTTTCAGGTACTCGTTGCAGGGTCTCTAACCTTTATTTGGTTTCAGGCAGTATAGCGGAGAGTCATATTCACCGATATTCGACGCGAAGGAATCAAGTAAGAATCATGGATCAAGTGCAAAGTGATTTGGCTGAAATGAGGGCGCGTATGGACCAGTTCATGACCCTCATGACTGACATGGCGCAAAATCAGGAGAGACTGAGGCTTCTGGTAGAGCGTCCCGACAATGGGCCCGAAGGTGACCAACATGACAATTCACAGGGACACGGCATCCCTCCTCCCGGTGGTAACCCTCCTCCTGGTGGTAACAATCGGGGTAATGGAAATGGTAGGCATGCTGGTGTTACTCTTGAAGATACTCTGGAAGACCAATTTACTCTGCTGGATGCTGATGTGGGTAATCAAGGGGATCGAAGGTATGATGAGTTAGCAGAGAAGATCAGGGCCATAGAATGCAAGAACTCTATGGGTATTGATGTTACCAGCTTGGGGCTGGTCTCAGGAGTCAGAATTCCCCCTAAATTCAAACCTCCTACTTTTGATAAGTATCACGGCAATGCGTGTCCCCAAACGCATCTTCAAGCTTACTTTGGGAAGATTTCAGCCCATACTGATGACGAGAAGCTATGGATGCACTATTTTCAGGACAGTCTGGCGGGGGCGTCTTTGACCTGGTACATGAAGTTGAGTAGAGCTGCTGTGAAGAATTGGAAAGATCTGGCAGAAGCGTTCCTGAAGCAATACCAATATAATATTGACATGGCGCCCAACCGCACCCAATTGCAGGGATTGTCACAAAATGCCAAGGAGAGTTTCAAAGAATATGCACAGAGGTGGAGGGAAATGGCTGCCCAGGTTCAACCTCCCTTATCAGACAGAGAAATGGCAGATATGTTCATGGGCACCTTGCAAGGGGCCTATCTGGATAGATTAGCTGCTTGTCCGTCGACTGGATTTGCTGATATTGTAATTGCGGGAGAAAGAATAGAAAGTCTGTTAAAGCTTGGAAAAATCCAGGATGTGAGTGGGGCCGGCTCTTCGGGGACGAAGAAACCGTTTGCTAGTAACCAGAAAAGACGAGAAGGTGATACGAATGCTGTGTTTAGAGGACGAGGCAGAGGGCGTTCTCGAGCTTATTATCAGGTAGATGCTGTAACAATCCCCACACCGTCTGTTCAGAAACAACAACCCCAACAACAAGTTCAACAGCAACAACCTTTTTTCCAGCAAAGGTCTAGACAGAGGGATCGTAAGATGGATCCTCTCCCTATGACTTATGCCGCGCTGTTGCCCCGGCTACTCGAGTTAAAGTTGGTAGAACTCCGTACTATGAAAGCTCCGGTTGCTGAAAACCTGCCACCTAACTTCGATGCTAATGCTCGTTGTGAGTTCCACTCAGGTGCTCAGGGGCACTCCATTGAAAAATGCTGGGCTTTCCATCATAAAGTACAAGATTTGATTGATGCTAAAGCCATCAATTTCTCTCCCGCTCCTAATATTACTCAGCATCCCATGCCTGATCATAGCGCAGCAAATGTGTACGCTATTGAAGATGGGAGGAGATTGAATCTGGTGACAGATATCCGTCAAGTGAAAACTTCTTTGTTGGTTGTAAAAGATCGTTTATTGAAGGGACAGGTGTTCCCGGGCTGTAATCAAGATTGCTTTGAGTGTATGAATCAGGAGAACGGCTGTGATAAGTTGAAGATGGGTTTACAGAATCTGATCGATGAAGGATGTCTACAGTTCGACAGAGTCGTGAAAGACACTGATGAGATATCAACCGTGACCATCTATTACACTCCCGCTGAGATTCAAATGCCGGTCAATGCAGTTCCCGTGGCGAGTGTTGCGCCAGAAGGGCCCAGTCCTGTCACTATCACGGTGCCAGGACCAATTCCGTTCACATCCACGAAAGCTATCCCATGGCACTATGGGGCAGATGTATATTACGAAGGTAAAAAACAGGAAGTTGAGTCATCAGTCAGCCCAAATGTTGATAACGTAGGGGGTGTAGGGGGCTTTACAAGGAGTGGAAGGTTGTTCGCTCCCCCAACCTTGAGAAGTGATAAGGAGGTAGAAGCTGCAGCAAAGGATAAGGGTAAACAGGTGGTTGAAAGTGCACCTACACCTGAAGCAGAGACAAAGATTACTTTTGATAAGGAAATGGAAGAATTTATGAAGATAATCAAGAAAAGCGATTATAAGATTGTGGACCAACTGAATCAGACCCCTTCAAAGATTTCAATCCTGTCACTATTGTTGTGCTCTGATGCGCACCGACAGGCGTTGTTGAGAGTGTTGAAGAGTGCGTACGTGCCACAAGAAATTACTGTTAATCAGCTCGAGGGCGTAATCTCCAATGTTAATGTCAGCCATGGCTTGGGCTTTACAAGTAGAGATTTGACTGTTGAAGGAAGAAACCATAATAAGGCTTTGCATATCACGATGGAGTGTAAGGGCGCAGTGTTATCTCATGTACTGGTAGACACTGGTTCGTCACTCAATGTCTTGCCCAAGAAGGCATTGATGAAGCTGGAAGTTGATGGTTTGATCTTAAGGCCTAGTGAATTGGTGGTCAGAGCATTCGATGGGACCCGACGATCTGTGTTTGGTGAGGTGGAATTGCCCGTACAAATTGGACCACAGGTATTCAAATCCACGTTCCATGTAATGGACATACAACCTGCATATAGCTGCCTATTGGGACGCCCTTGGATTCACGGAGCCGGGGCTGTTACTTCTACTCTACATCAAAAGCTGAAGTATGAGTTTGAAGGGCAGGTTGTGACAGTGTGTGGGGAAGAAGACATCTTTGTGAGTCACTTGTCCACGTTCAAGTACATTGAAATGGATGGGGAAATTCATGAGATGCTGTGCCAATCATTCGAAGCAGTCAATATTGACGATGCACCTGAGTCTTCTTCTGTACCAGTTGGGGCTGGTACCTCCATTTCATCTTACAAACAAGCTGTCGAGGTCGTCAGGGCAGGCAACGCCCAAGGTTGGGGCAGGTTGATAGAGACCCCAATGAAGGAAGACAAATTTGGTATTGGTTATCATCCCTCTACAACTTCAGATGCGGGGAGCAGGGGACCCATTACTTTCAATAGTGGGGGAATTATCTACATGGACCAGTCTTGTGCAGCCACGGAGGATAGTGTTGACAGTGATTGTGACCTGGACAATTGGGTACGCCCTCATGTTCCGGGACAACAAGTGCAGAACTGGTTCGTTGAAGAAGTCATCCGGGTTACTCTTCAGACAGAGTAATTTTTCTTTGTTTTTTTTTTCTAACCATAATGCATGACAAAATCTTGCGCTCTGCCCAAGGCGTATAGATTCATTTGTAGGGCCACCATGGTTGCATTTGCAATGTTTAATCATTAATAAAGGACGTTTTGCAATCAAATTTTGTTCTCTGTCTTTCAGTTTTTATTTTTGCACAAAAAAAATATATAAAATGGCAATGTTTCATTTTCTTTTGTTTTGCTTAAAAATAAATTCTAAAATAAGGCATGAACCCGTTCATGCAGACTTGATCCTCCGGATACCACTGATAACGATTTTGATATGGCCATGTATGACTTTGACAATCCGATTTATCAAGCCGAAGAAGGGGATGAGAAAGATTGTGAACTCCCTGAAGAACTGGCCAGATTGTTGAAACAAGAGGAAAGGGTCATCCAGCCTCATCAGGAGACTGTAGAAATCATCAATATTGGTACCAAGGACGCCAAGAAAGAGATCAGGATTGGTGCCAGCTTGCAAGCAGATGTGAAGCAAACTTTGACAGAAATGTTGCGCGAGTATGTTGACATCTTCGCCTGGTCGTATCAAGACATGCCGGGGTTGGATACGGATATTGTCGTGCACAGGCTACCATTGAAAGAAGAATGTCCGCCAGTCAAGCAGAAACTTCGTCGGACTCACCCCGACATGGCCTTAAAGATTAAGGAGGAAGTCCAGAAGCAGTGGGATGCTGGTTTTCTTGCTGTGACAAAGTATCCTCCATGGGTAGCCAACATCGTGCCAGTACCGAAGAAAGATGGAAAAGTGAGAATGTGTGTGGATTATCGAGATCTCAATAAAGCTAGCCCGAAAGATGATTTTCCACTACCTCATATTGATGTGCTGGTCGATAATACAGCTCAGTTTTCAGTGTTCTCATTTATGGACGGTTTCTCCGGGTACAACCAGATCAAGATGGCACCTGAAGATATGGAGAAGACCACGTTCATTACTCCGTGGGGTACATATTGTTATAAAGTAATGCCTTTTGGGTTGAAAAACGCAGGGGCAACGTACCAGCGGGCGATGGTGACATTGTTTCATGACTTGATTCATAAGGAGATCGAATGTTATGTAGATGATATGATTGCCAAGTCGAGAACAGAAGAGGAACATCTGGTTAATCTGAAAAAGCTGTTTGAAAGGTTGAGAAAGTTCCGTCTGAGATTAAATCCAAACAAGTGCACGTTTGGGGTGCGTTCTGGAAAGTTACTGGGCTTCATTGTGAGCGAAAGAGGAATCGAGGTTGATCCTGCCAAGGTGAAAGCAATACAAGAAATGCCTGAACCGAGAACAGAAAGAGAGGTTCGTGGTTTCTTGGGTAGATTGAACTACATTGCGAGGTTCATATCTCACCTAACAGCCACGTGCGAACCAATATTTAAATTGTTAAGGAAAGATCAAACGGTCAGGTGGAATGACGATTGCCAATTGGCATTCGATAAGATAAAAGAATACTTGCAGGAACCTCCGATTCTAATGCCTCCAGTTGAAGGGAGACCGCTGATAATGTATCTGACAGTGCTTGAAGGTTCCATGGGTTGTGTTCTCGGTCAACATGACGAGACAGGTAGGAAGGAGCATGCTATTTACTACCTGAGCAAAAAGTTCAATGATTGTGAGTCCCGATACTCAATGCTTGAAAAGACATGCTGTGCGCTTGCATGGGCCGCTAAGCGATTGAGGCAATATATGGTTAGGCACACGACCTTGTTGATTTCAAAAATGGATCCTATCAAGTATATTTTTGAGAAACCAGCATTGACAGGCAGAGTTGCACGGTGGCAAATGGTCTTGACAGAGTATGACATTCAGTACACTTCACAAAAGGCCATCAAAGGAAGTATCTTGTCCGACTATCTTGCGCAACAGCCGATTGATGATTACCAACCCATGAAGTTTGACTTCCCTGATGAAGACATCATGTTTCTCAAAGCTAAAGACTGCGAGGAACCACTTCCGGAGGAGGGGCCAGACCCTGAATCCAAATGGAGTCTGATGTTTGATGGGGCTGTCAATATGAATGGGTGCGGAGTTGGAGCAGTTCTTATCACGCCGGAAGGTGTTCATATGCCGTTCACTGCCCGAATAACTTTCGGATGCACCAACAATGAAGCAG
Organism: Lathyrus tuberosus; assembly: GCA_022829125.1. Classification (NCBI taxonomy): domain Eukaryota; kingdom Viridiplantae; phylum Streptophyta; class Magnoliopsida; order Fabales; family Fabaceae; genus Lathyrus; species Lathyrus tuberosus. The sequence goes on along the minus strand of JALAZF010000327.1, from coordinate 5,944,935 downwards.
AGTACGAAGCTTGTATAATGGGGATCGAGGAGGCGATTAATCTACGGATTAAAACCCTTGATATATTCGGTGATTCAGCTTTGGTAATCAATCAAGTGAAAGGGAGTTGGTACACGCACCAAGCAAATCTAGTGCCGTATAGAGATTATACAAGGAGATTGCTGACATTTTTCACAACAGTGAAACTGTACCACATTCCTCGAGATGAGAATAGGTTCGCTGATGCCTTGGCCACTCTGTCTTCCATGATCAAAGTGCAAGGATGGAACCATGTACCTAAGATTGAGGTATCCCGCCTTGACAGACCAGCATTTGTGTTTGCGGTCGATGCAACGTCTGATGACAAGCCATGGTTTCATGATATTAAGTGTTTCTTGAAAAGTCAAGAGTACCCGTCAGGGGCATCGTCCAAAGACAGGAAGACGTTGAGAAGGTTAGCTGGTAGTTTCTTCTTGAACAAAGATGGCGTGCTGTATAAAAGAAATTTTGACACGGTCCTGCTTAGATGTGTGGATAGACATGAAGCAGACTTGTTGATGATTGAAGTGCACGAAGGCTCTTTCGGTACTCACGCCGGAGGGCATGCAATGGCTAAAAAGTTGTTAAGATCGGGATATTATTGGTTGACTATGGAGTCAGATTGTTGTAAATATGCCCGCAAATGCCATAAATGCCAGATCTATGCAGACAAGGTGCATGTGCCTCCAAATCCGTTGAGCATCATGTCGTCGCCTTGGCCGTTTGCCATGTGGGGCATTGATATGATCGGAAAGATTGAGCCTACAGCTTCCAATGGTCATCGTTTCATCTTGGTGGCAATTGATTACTTCACCAAATGGGTTGAAGCCGCATCCTATGCCAATGTTACAAAACAAGTGGTCGCTCGTTTCTTAAAACGGGATATCATTTGCCGATATGGAGTTCCCGAAAGAATCATTACTGATAATGGTTCTAATTTGAACAATAAGATGATGGCTGAGTTATGCCGGGACTTCAAAATCGAACACCACAATTCTTCTCCGTACCGCCCAAAGATGAATGGCGCGGTCGAAGCGGCCAACAAAAATATCAAGAAGATTGTACAGAAGATGGTTGTCACGTACAAAGATTGGCATGAGATGCTACCATTTGCTTTGCATGGGTATCGAACGTCGGTACGCACGTCCACTGGGGCAACCCCATTCTCACTTGTATATGGTATGGAGGCAGTGCTACCGGTTGAAGTAGAGATTCCGTCCCTCAGAGTTATGATGGATGTTAAGCTAGATGAAGCTGAATGGGTACGAGCCAGATTTGATCAGCTGAGCCTTATTGAGGAAAAGCGATTGGCGGCTGTATGTCATGGGCAACTATATCAGCGCAGAATGAAACAGGCATTTGACCAAAAGGTGCGTCCTCGGGTTTATAAAGTCGGAGATGTGGTACTCAAAAGGATCCTTCCTCCCAATACAGATCACAGGGGCAAATGGACTCCTAATTATGAAGGTCCATTCGTGGTTAAAAAGGTCTTTTCGGGCGGAGCTTTATTGCTTACAACCATGGATGGCGAAGACTTTTCATCCCCTGTCAACTCGGACGTAGTCAAAAAATACTTCGCATGAATAGACCCGCTGGATAATAAAAATAAAAAAAATCCAGGCAAAAAAGGGCATCCCGGCGAACCAAAAACAGAATAAGGTTCGGGCAAAAATTAGGGATATAATTGAAAAAATTTTGTACACCCGGTAAGTTGAAAACCCGAAAGGGCAACTTAGGCAAAAAAGGGTATCCTGGTGGATCGAAAACCTGAAAGGGCGGTCCACACAAAAGAGGGATTTAAGCGAATGACTACGGTTTGAGTTATCTGTACCCTATCACCGTTTGAACAACTGACGTTCTGAAGGATAGGAATCGGTCTGATCATTCCTCAGAAGGCAAGGTCGGGGAGTTTTGAAGACATACTGGTCATAACAGAATGGAAACTCAGTGGAATTCCGTTTTCACATTGCCATTAGGATAGTTTCTTTTCTCAATTTTTCAGCAATCACCTCTTTCCAGGGATTGCTTCCAGATGTAATTGCCTATTCTGGGCTCTCAGTCAATAAATTGAATTTCAGTAAAAAGCTTTCTATTTTTGTTTTATTGCTTTGTTTGCAAAAACGTCCTAATTGTTGATAAAACATTGCATTTGAAAACATGGCAGCCTTGCAATAACATGCGCAGAAAAAATATTTGAAATTACTTCGAATGTTGAATACTCCCGGATGGTGGATTCTAGCCACGCAATATTCGGGGCATGTGGGCATATTCTTTTGTTGCAGGTAGCAGGTGCAGATGATTTTAAGCACAAGACCAGCAATAAATCACCCCACGCAAAAGACTGGGGCAATTATGGGTAAGGAGATCGGCGTTCATCGTTCGGTCGACGATTGTTCATAACGGGTCGATATCAGTGAATTAAGTTCAACTGGGTACCGTTGCATCTTATTAAGTCGATTCTCTCATTCAGTACTTCCAACAGCTACAAGCTTTTCTATATCGATAACGGTCACAGGTTCCCCAAAAGAGTGGTCTCGTCGACACCGAAACTGATGGTCATTATCCCCAGCGAAGTCACAAGAGTTTGAAGAGGCTAGATCTTCTGTAAAATCCTCTTATGACATCCTTTGCGGGGACGAATTGTTGTGTTGTCCAAGCATGGGGCATGATTGTTTCCCCAGCATGAAGTGTTGGTCACCCCCAGTAGAGTTTGAGGACAGTTGGTCTTCTGTAAAATCCTCTCGGAAGGCATTCCCCAACATGAGACGCTTTAAAGCAGTTTTCTCCAGCAGAGTTTGTTATAAACTCGTCATCCCCAACGGAATTGTCCAAAGGGAAAGCTCGCCTAACATGGGGCATTGTGGTACTCATCCTAAGCTTGACAGTCATATTCTTCAGCAGACTACTGTGGATTTGCTTTAGGTTTCCCCAACAGATCTCTAAGGACTCTTTCTAGCAAGTTGCAGTAGAATGTTCTAACCAGGATTTGCATATCCCTGGCAGAGTAGCCCTGATACCCAGCAAGATCGTATCTCTGGTCATGGTATCCCCACAGAGGTCAGCATCGAATCTTGTCAGCAACTTCCAGCTGAGTTGTTGTTCTCTCCGCAGAGGTTTATCAGATCGACAGAATCTATTCCTCAACAAGGATGGTACAGCCTTTCCCTAGCCGGGTCAGAAGGTTGATAATCCCTATAAAGGATCTTGGGTTGAATAAATCCCCAAGCAGAGTTTTAATGGCTCATTTCCCCAGCAGGACGTCATTTAAAAATTCTCATCCCCAGCGGAGTTGCTGTGACTAGAGTCCAGCCCCAAACAGATGGAATAATTCCTGCCAGAGTCGTCATTCCCTCATATCTTAAAGTCCAATTTATTTTTGGCAAGCTTGACAATTCGAAGCAGACGGATTGTTCATCCATTCGCCAGCAGAGATATTATCCTTTTAGGAGTCTCCGAGATTAAATCATTGATTGTGGTTCCTCAGCAGAGTCGGCAGAGATGTCTGGCGCAGAGGCAGAGAGTAATTCGATTTTAAAATTCCAAAAGTCCAACAGTGGATTGGCAAAAGTCCGTCTTCGGGTGGCAAAAGTCCAACAGTGGATTGGCGAAAGGTCCATCTAAGGGTGGCATATTCTAAAAGTCCAACAGTGGATTGGCAAAAGTCCATCTTCGGGTGGCAAAGCAGCTAAAAGTCCAACAGTGGATTGGCAAAAGTCCGTCTTCGGGTGGCAAAAGTCCAACAGTGGATTGACAAAAGTCCGTCTTCGGGTGGCAAAAGTCCAACAGTGGATTGGCAAAAGTCCGTCTTCGGGTGGCAAAAGTCCAACAGTGGATTGGCAAAAGTCCGTCTTCGGGTGGCAAAGGTCCAACAGTGGATTGGCAAAAGTCCGTCTTCGGGTGGCAAAAGTCCAACAGTGGATTGGCAAAAGTCCGTCTTCGGGTGGCAAAGGTCCAACAGTGGATTGGAAAAAGTCCGTCTTCGGGTGGCAAAAGTCCAACAGTGGATTGGCAAAAGTCCGTCTTCGGGTGGCAAAAGTCCAACAGTGGATTGGCAAAAGTCCGTCTTCGGGTGGCAAAAGTCCAACAGTGGATTGGAAAAAGTCCGTCTTCGGGTGGCAAAAGTCCAACAGTGGATTGGCAAAAGTCCATCTTCGGGTGGCACGAAGCTGCAAAGTCCACCAGTAGTGTGGCAGGCCAGTAGTCGTCTGGAGTTGCATAAAAGACATTATTAAAGTCCACCAGTAGTGTGGCAGGCCAGTAGTCGTCTGGAGTTGCATAAAAGACATTATTAAAGTCCACCAGTAGTGTGGCAGGCCAGTAGTCGTCTGGAGTTGCATAAAAGACATTATTAAAGTCCACCAGTAGTGTGGCAGGCCAGTAGTCGTCTGGAGTTGCATAAAAGACATTATTAAAGTCCACCAGTAGTGTGGCAGGCCAGTAGTCGTCTGGAGTTGCATAAAAGACATTATTAAAGTCCACCAGTAGTGTGGCAAGCCAGTAGTCGTCTGGCGTCGTTCAAAAAGACAGTATTAAAGTCCACCAGTAGCGTGGCAAGCCAGTAGTCGTCTGGCATCGTTCAAAAGACAGAGCTCTCCGACGTTTCATCGAAGATTCAATCCAGCAGTCTCGTTGGGTTTATATCCCTTTTCTTCTTCATCACCCAGAGCAAATTTTTGGTTATATTTGGTATTCAATCACTATATACCTTGAAAGTCCGAAAGCAATTGCTTTCAGGCATTCAGGTCTACAGCGCTTGAATAGGGGCAGCTGTAATACCCCAAAATTTGCTCTTCCCTTTTGGCATCATAGCATGGCATTATCATTTATCATATCATATCCATCTCATTAGCATTGCATTGCATTTAACATAGAAAAATGAAGCATGGCATCCTTCTTACCATCAGGGCATGTGATCAGGTGGAAGATGGACAATCAAGAGATCATTCAAAGCATAAAAGGTCAATCAAGTTGCCTCAAGGCAAGCCAAGAGCCTCTCATGTCTCATACTATCTCAATTGATCTTCCAAAACCTCAAGGAAGTGAGATTCAATGGAAGATTGAAGCACTACATCTTTCACTATGCAAGAGATTCAAAAATTGAAGGAAAACCCTCAAAAGAGATAGCTCATTGATTCAAAATCATTCTCAAGTGGCATTTCTCATCATCCTTTAAGAGGATACACAACATACTCTGAGGAATTTGGATTTGGAAGATGTGCAATTTCCTCCTAACCAAAGGGGGTCAAAACTAGGGTTTCCCATTAAATCAGGGAATCTTTGATTTTTTGGACAAAGCTTGTTGTCATGGTATTCTACATGTTCTTAAGTGTATGTGTGTGGAAGATTGCATCTCAATTGGTTTTAGAAGTGGTTCAATTGGAAGAAAGATCAAGAATCAGAGAAATTGGGGCAAAGTCAAATAATCAGAGGAAAAAGTCAACTCTTGACTTTTTGAGGCCAAATTCATGAAATTCATGTTACATATGTCCAATGTACAAAATTTGGTCAAGAAATTCCAAAGGAATCATGAAAAAATCAAGATGTAAAAAGTTGCCATTTTTGGATGAAGTAGGGTTGCTAAAAATAGCAAGTTTTGGCCATTTTGCATCAGAATTTGAACCAAGGCCATTTAAATTTGGAGCACCAAATGAAAAATCCACTCTGCCTCAATGAAAGATCTTGTTTTAAGCTTCAAATCCATGTGTAGAACATCTCCATTGGATAAAAATTGAGAGAGATATGATTGATCAAAGTTGGAGGAAAGTAGGTTCAAAACTAGGTCATGACCAAGATTTTCAGGTCACGCGCGCAATCATTTTAACAAACAGTTGGTGGGCCAAATGTCCACTCATTTTTCTCATGGTTAAAGGCCTCAAATGAAAAACTTTTCAACATCAAAGTTGTTCCTTGTAGTGTCCTCTTCAATGTTGATGTTGTGAAAATTTTGATTTAACCAAGTTATGAGATAGTTTGGAGGGTTCAAAGTCATGTTGTTTGTGCTGAAATTTTGTGTGCCCAGTTGCCATGCCAGCCAACCTCTGGCCATGCCCACCAACCAGTTTTGAACCAATGCATTCATAGCTGTTTTTAGGCATATTTGAGACCTCATTTTACTTCAACTTGCAAACCAATGTTGTTCCCCAATGTACCATCTTTCTAATGACATCAATGTTTCATTGTTTCATTCACTAACCATGGAGAAATTCACCCTCAAACACCCACTGTTACCATGATGATTTGCTGCATAATATTTTGGTTCAAACATACATCAAGTACATGACAGAGGTTTTATGTGTGCTGCCTCATTAAGACCAACACATATCTGCACCTCTCACACCCTTGCTCGAATTATACATGAAGAGGGAAAGGTTGGAAGCGTGCTATAGAAGTTTAGCAGCAAGAACATGGTAACACATCATAAACCAGCTGCACCATATCATTGCTCTCCCTAACTAACTTGACTCAGTTAGTTAGGGATGACTCATTTAACTCCACATAACTCAGTTAACTCACTCATTAAACCATGGTTAGAGTTTACTATAAAGCAAAACCTCACTCTCTAATTTCATTTTTCAACTTCATTCTTTCACATTCTCTCCAAAGAACTCTCTCTGCTTTACTCTCAACATCACCATTGCCAAGAATTTTCGAGCTCATCTTGCTCATTCCACTTCAACACTTTCCTTGTTTCTCTCAATTTCACAACAGTGCATTTGTTCTTGAAGCTTGGATTTCGCTCACTTCCATTGAATCATCATCAAGTTCTACATCTCAGCCTTTATTTGGCCAAGTGAAGATTGTAGAAGAGACAAGATCTCTGGTTTTCTGAAGAGTATCTCAAGGTCACAAAACTTCAGGTACGAATTTCCACCATTATAGACATGATTTGAAGATGTTTTCAGGTTCTTGAGGCTTCTTATAAGCTCAAGAACTTGTCTGGCTGGTTGATAGGCCTTTAGAGGCATAGTTGAAAAGTTAGGGCAAACTTTCCTCTGTTCGATTCTCTCATTTCATGAACTTTTTGTGTGTTTTATCACTGGATCCATGTTCTCCTTTACTTCCTCTTCATTTTGGTATATCATTTGTGGAATTCTGGAAGATTGGAGGTTGCAGACGGTGGAGGTGTGACCGGAGAAGGTGACCGGAGGTCATCTCCGGCCGGTGACTGTAATTGCTAGGGTTTCACTATGTTTTAATCGTGGCCTTTGATTGTTCTTAATCCTACGTTCCAAAATGTGCCAACACATTAAAAAAAGCGTGCAAGTCACATGCCAATTTTCTGAACTCACTTAAACGTTGTATGGCATGGTACACGATAGGGAGTGTGGACATTCACATGTGCGCGTTGATGTTGTTTACTTTGACTATGGTTTGACTGTGACTTGATCCAATGGCCATGAGTGAGTCAATTTTGTTGACTGAGATTCCATGCTTGTTAGTATGTTCTGCGTGCTTATTGGACCTAAGACAGATTGTTATTTACACCCCACGCTTCTAAGGCCCAAACGAATTGAACTATGGATTTGCTATGGTTGCACCCCATTCATATTGCATTTCATATTTTATTTTCATTTTTGCTACACGTTTCATAATTGATTTTTAAAAATATCAAATGATATTGGAAAATTCTACAAAAATTCATGTGTATTCTTAAAACATTTAGGAAATTTTTCATGATTTTATTTTCTGATTTTATGACCATTTTGCCCCTGTTCCATTATTTCTTTTGAATTTCCATTTGCATGCATACTTAATGTGACATATGATTTTGTGCATTTTTGTTCTTGATCATAAAAAATGATTTTGATGCCTTTCTTTTTGCATTGTGGTCACAATATGTTGAGGTATGTTTGAGATTTATGAGATGATTTTTAAGTCTTTTTTGGATGACTTTTGATGTGTTGCTTTGAGCATGAATGCATGAAACTTCCATGAGACTTTGACCTAATTGTTGAGTGACTTTGGTTCTGATTCATTGCTTGTGGACTTGATATGTTAATGGCATGTGTTTAAGGTGTTTGATTGGTGAAAGTCATAATTTTTGAAGCATGTTTGCTATTTGTTTGAAGCATGAAGTTTAACTTGTTCATTTTGTGAATGCATGCCTCATGTTTGGTTTGCTTGATCATGAAGGCACTTGTGCCATGAGTTGTGGTTTTGTTTGAGGATGTATAGCATGTTAATTGACTTTTGATTGTGACATTTGGGTTTCATCTTTGCATGTTTGATGTTTATCTTGCACCTTAAGTCACTTGTTTCACAAGTATGAACCACATTCACATCACTTCACCTTTTCTTCTTTGCTTCTTGTTGGATTGAGATTTTGTTTGCATGATTTAGTATGCCCATCTAGGATAACATTAGGTTGTGTAAATATGAGTTACATTCTGACTTGGAAGCATGTATAGCATTCAATCTCATTTCACTTTGTTTGTCAACTTGTTTGAATTTGATTTGTTCATTATATTTTCTTACTTTACTTGTAAGTGATTGTGCTAACCATGTAGGGGCTTTGGTAAGTTTCAATTGAGTGTGGATAAGGAATCCACATTCAACTTCTATCCTTTCTCTTTTACAATTCCATGTTTTGTTAAGCACTTATGTGCTTTCTTTTAATAACTCATCACTTTCCCTTTGTGAATTACAATTCATCTTCTACTTTAGAAGTGAATTGTTTAATTCATTCTTTCTTTAGACGTTAGGTTGAAACCTCACAAACCTTAGGATCACTCCCTTAACTAATCAATTAGGATTGAGTCTTAGTCCATATAGATTTTTACCTTTATCCTCTCTTGAGTCTTTCATCTGCTCATCTCAAAGAAAATTCAAAACATATAATAAAGGTAGGCATTTATTGCATTTAGGCCTTTCATATAAAGAAAAGGTTATAAGGGGTCTTCTCTTATAATCTTAGAATGTATAGCATATAGCCCATCTTGGGTCAATGTGTTAAACATTTGATCTTGTATGAGGGACTTAAATGCAATACTTGTTGAAGGTGCAAATAATAAAAAACACTTCTTCATTTCTCAATCAACAAAACACTTAATAAACACAAGTATGCTAGTGTGTTTGAACCTTGACAATTGGAACTAAGTGTGGGGGTCTTCTTCACTCTTAGTGTGCTTTCTTACCCATTCCATCTTGGAATGTGAGGATGTACACATTCCAATGACTAAGATTCAGATACACTATCATATGCAAACAAATGAAAAAACTCTTAAAAGACAAAAACAAACAATAACGTCTTTCCTTCGGGAATTCTTTTCTCACCTCATTCACTCTCAACGCACGAACGCGCTTCTACTCGTTCTCTTGCAAGATGGTAACGCACTCGGACCAGCGAGCCTGCAACACCTGAGCTAGAACGTCAGCCGTTCTCTAAAAAACACAAACAATTCATCCCTAGTGAGGGGAACTACGTCGCTCTGATTCTCATGCTCCTGATGAGATACGTAGGCAGTGGGGTAGGGCCCATGCGAGCACTTCTTTTATTTTCCCTACATTTGTTTCTCTTTCTCCTTTCCTTTTTCAGTTCTTTCTCAGTATTCCTTTCTTTACACCCTTTTGATCGAGACAAGCAAGCGTGGATCCCATCGGGTACGATGGACGTGAGGGGGTGCTAATACCTTCCTCTCGCGTAACCGACTCCCTTACCCACTTCTCTTGGTCGTAAGACCATGCTTTTCCTTTCCCTCAGGTTTACGCGGTGTTTCCTTTCCCTCTCTTGGGATAAATACACATTGCTGGCGACTCTGTTCGGTGCCACTTTCGCGTTTGTACTTGGATGAAAATCCCGGGAGCGACAGCAGGGACTAAGGTAAGTCATTTGAGGGTATGGATAAGTATCCATGGTCACCCTTACTCTTTCCTTCTCTCTCTCTTTTTCCTTTAGGTTTAGGTTATCGTCAAACCTCACTAACCGTAGGTCACCCATGCATGATAACATTAGGACTCATAGTTCCCTTTAGAGTTACCTTTTGTGTCTTCTCTCTTCTCATCTCAAACTGTTTGAAAACACTTAATAATTATAAAGTGTATTGCGCACGAGCCTTAGGTGTGGGGAATGAGAAATGAGGGGCTTCCTCTCATCTTTCTAGAGTGCTTAGCGAGCGTCCTGTCTTGGGACGATGCGTTAAGTATTCGCCCCTGTGCCCTAGACTTTGGTGCAATGCAATTTATGAACTAACTTAAGCCACTTCTGTCCTAAAAAATACAAACCAACTTCAAACTTTTTTGTCCTTCGGGATGGTCAAACTAAAGGATATTTTAAAAAAGGGCACGTTACTTTCCGTCTGAGTCGCAAACAGGTATCGACCCTAACTGCCGGACGCGAACTTAACGTCGCTCATAAAAAAAACACAAAAAGAACTTGGTCCGAACTACGTTGACTCTGAATTCCCCATTGCACAAGGGGGGTACGTAGGCCTAGGACGTCGACGTCCTACCGAGTTTGTCTTTGTTCCCCCCCATCGTAGTACAACCATAGATGATAGGATAACTCACCCTTAGAATAGACAACAATCGTGGATCCCATCGAGTACGATGGACGCGTGGGGTGCTAGCACCTTCCCCTCGCGTAACCGACTCCCGAACTCAGGTTATGGTTGCGATGACCATTCCTTTCCCTCTTCCTCAGGTTTATGCGGTGTTCCCTTTCCCTCTCTTGGGATAAATTTACACGGCTGGAAACTCTGTTTTTCCGCGCCACTCTCGCATTTGTACCTGGATGAAAATCTTGGGAGCGACAGCTGGCGACTCTGCTGGGGACTCTGGTTGACCTATGCTGGTCCATCCCTAAGCGAGTCAGTCCTAGCGCTTGCTTGTCTTTGTTCTCTTTGGGTGTTTTGTGTTTGTTTTGTTTTATTTGTTGTATTTTATTTTTACAGCTTTTCTGCATTGCATTCCATTTTTATTACTGTTATACTGCTGTGTTGTGCTGGCTGTTCTTGTTTTGCAGGTTGGGTGGGTCTGAGAGATGAGCCCAATACCCAGGCTTGAGTATACCCTAGGACTAGAGTGGAAAGTAGTGGGACCGACGTGCCCGCTTGGTACGTTTGTGTGTTCACGAAATTCACAACCAGACGAGGCTATCTTCCGACGCATTCTAACGTGTGTGTCTTGCGCATGTTGGGGTGTTAATCTAGAGAGCTGTCGACTCTGGTGACCGATCATCAAGGACCTTAGTGGAAACATCCCTCTTTAGTGGTGATAGTGGCAGACCACATCCTGTGTCAAACCCATTCGCACCCGAGGGCCCGCTTTGGAACTCGCATAGGATGGCCCCTACTTTTTGAAGAGAATCAGTGGAGGCACTCCTCGATTGACGATAGTACTGTACCCTGAGGGATGAATGTACTATTATTTCTCGACCTCAGTGCCAAAGCTGAGGACCTTCTGCTTTGGAGAATCAGTTGAGGCCTCCTCGATTGATGATGATGCCAAACCAGAAATGGTGAACGTATCATCATTTCTCGACCTGAGAGCCCGGGATACTGAACATCCTAGTAGCCACATGTGAGAGGGGATGGGCATTTGCAGGTTTGCCGGTAACCGAGACCTTCAACCTACCCGGTTTTCTGGATTTCTCATCAATGTTTGATTATTTGGGTTCTTGGTTATCTCAGTAGTTCGGAATTCTGGTCTTCTGGGTTGTGGTTCTCCTTCAGTTAACAGCACAGCACATCCAGCAGTGTTGCCTTGACCCCATGTTTCCATGAGCATATCATTTTTCTTGCATTCTGACATGTTTGACATTTTTCAGGGCTTGCATCTTACTCTTGATTCCGGTTTTCTGAGGTTACTTCAGCATGGATGTCCAGAAAAAGAAGACTGTTGCCTATTCGTTCCGAGATCCGACTTTGACATTGATTCACAAATTGATTAATATGGCTGGTTCCGGAGTTCGTACAGAGTTCAGTGGAGTGTATGGGAGAGTTCTGAAGTTTGTTTATAATATCTCCAAGTATGAGAAGGATGTCATTCATACTCTTCTTCAGTTTTATGATCCGTCTTTGCGTTGCTTCACTTTCCCAGACTACATCTTGGCCCCAACGTTGGAGGAGTTCTCATTTATTTTGGGAATCCCCATCAGGCATGATATAGTTTTCTTTTCTGAAGAACACCCCGGGGTAAAAGAAATGGCTGTTGCTCTTCATATTAGTGAATCCGTTCTGAACAGTAACATTGAAGAAAAACAAGGAGTTAAGGGGTTCCTGTTGAAGTTCCTGTTTGATCAAGCCTGCATACATGTCAAAGAGAAGAATTGGACTGCTTTCCAAGCTATCCTAGCTATGTGCATCTATGGGATTGTCTTGTTTCCGAATATTCCTGATCTGGTGGATATGCATGCCGTCAGAATCTTTATTTCGAAGAATCCTATACCTACCTTGCTAGGTGATATGTACCATTCAGTTCATTACAAGAATGAAAACAGGCGGGGAAAAACTGTGAGTTGTTGTGCACCACTCTTATCTACTTGGTTTCTGAGTCGTCTCCCCGAATCTGGCGCTTTCGTTGATACGAAAGATTCTCTGAAATGGTCAAAGAGGGTTATGGGCTTGACCGCTGACAACATTGTTTAGATCAATCATGATTTGCTAGGAATGGAGATTATTTACAAGTGCGGAGAATTCCCTAATGTACCCTTGATAGGGAGAAAAGGTGGAATTAACTATAATCCTTCCCTTGCTATCAGGCAGTTTGGTTATCCTTTGAGAGGTCCACCTGACGAGAGAGATATCAGAGAGTCCTTATTCTTTAATGGTATTAAGGATCAAGAGATGATGAGAAAGATTGTGAGCGCTTGGAAACAGGTGACCAAGAAGGGTAAAACTTCGTTCAGAAAATGTAATAACCGGGCTTTTCCTTCCTATAAAGAGTAGATCAAGAAGAGAGCAGAAGAGGAGCTTCTTCCCTTCCCGGTGGAACCACCTTTGTATCCTTTGATGATCGAGCCTCCTACCACAGTGGAGATAGAGAAGTATGACAAATTATGGGCTGAAAAAGAAAGGCTGCGGGAAGAAAATAGTGAGCTAAAAAGAGAGATCTATCAGTTGAAGCATGAGCGGGGTGAAGCTGTTCATACCGCCAAGTTGAAAACAGAGCTTCTTGTTAAGGCGGAAAAAGAGCTAGCTGACATGGTCGCATCCAAAAAAAGGATGAAAGAAGCTTTGGATGGTATCAGTAAGGTTCTTGAGTCGAAGAAGGAGGAATTAGACAAGGCTTTGTTGAAAATTCACAGGTTCGATGAACACCGAGAAACTGTAATGGCCGAGAATAAGAGAAAGGAAGCTGAAGTGAAGAAACCTAGACATGAGGGTCCTAGCATGGATGGTGCTACGGGAGAAGACGCTTGGGAGTTACATTGCCGATACTTGGATGGGATCATACACAGGAGAGACCTTCTCATTCAAGGGCTAATTCAGAGGCCGAAGCATCCCGATACCAGAAAGCTGTTCAAGGAAATTCAAGATTGGTGCAGAAAGCATAATGGATTGGGGGGGGGGGATGACATGCCTTAGTTTTCTTTTCTCTTTGTATTTGGATCACCGCCAGGCTTGTTGGTTGGGACCTCTTTGATTTATGCGTTCAGATTTGTTATCTTGGATTCGTGATTGTTGACATTTGCTTTTCCTCTGGTTTTCTTAATATATGAGCAGAAGTTCCGTTCTATCTTGTTATTAAACTGGAATCAAGGGGTGGATCGCCCTGCTGATATTCAAACATGTTCATTTGCATTTGCATATTCATAATCATTGTGCATAATCATTTTGCATGACAGGTGTTTATCTCCGGTATTCTTATCTTGTTCTCATCTCAGAATTACAGATCAGCACATTCACCGGTATCCTACTAGATAGAATCAGAAGAGACTCATGGATCAGCTACAGAATGAGATCATTGAGATGCGGACTCGCATGAACCAATTCATGGAATTAATGCAAGGGGTTGCTCAGGGACAAGAGCAGTTGAGGACTCTCGTTCAACCACTGATTGCGAGGGTTGATGATGATGGTGTCCTTCACGGAGGACTTCATGCTGGTGTTACTGGTAATAATGGTCAGAACGGCCCTACGGGCGAAGGTATTCCTGTTTCTGGTGTTGTGATTCCTCCGGGCGGAGCTGAAAATGCTGGGGGAGGTGGTACTGGTGCTGGCGCAGTTCATGGCCGTCAGTATGATGATGTTAAAGATGATGCATTTTCTCTGCCAGGTGGGGATGCTAGTCCCCATATTGACAATGATCAGAGAATCAGGTTGATTGAGGAACAACTAAGGGGTGTTGTGAATCAGGATTCTATGGGAATGGATCTAGAAGATTTGGGACTGGTTCCAGGCGTTGTTATTCCGCACAAGTTTCAGACTCCCACTTTCGAGAAGTATAATGGTATGACTTGTCCGAGGACCCATGTGAGGGCATACACGAGCAAAATGGCTGTGTATGCGAAAAATGAGAAGCTGATGATGCATTGCTTCCAGGATAGCTTATCTGGGGCATCCCTGGAGTGGTACATGCAACTAGAGAGGAAGGATGTGCGTAGTTGGAGAGATCTGGCAGGGGCATTCATTAGACACTACCAATATAACACTGACATGGCTCCGAACAGAACACAGCTACAGAATCTGTCACAGAAAAACAATGAGAGTTTCAAGGAGTACGCTCAGAGGTGGCGTGAACTGGCAGCTAGGGTTCAGCCTCCCATGTTGGAGCGTGAGATGATAACTATGTTTATGGCCACCTTGCAGGGTCATTACTATGAAAAGCTGGTACCGTGTATGACTAGAAAGTTTGCTGATTTGATCTTGGTAGGAGAAATGGTAGAAAGCGGAATTAAGGCAGGGAAAATATTAGGCGGTGATGGGTCCTCATCTGGAGGAAGTAAGAAGCCTTATGCCAGTGGTTATAAGAAGAAGGAGGGAGATACAAACTCTGTGTCATCATATCGTGGTAGAGATGGACCTCGTCAGAACTACAATCAGCAAGTGGCTTCTGTAACCATCCCAGCAGCACCTCAGCAACCAGCAGTGTCTCAACAACAAAATCAGGCTCCTCGCCGGTTGCAGCCTCTGACTAGGCGGGATAGGCATTTTGACACTCCACCTCTTCCCTACGCTCAGTTATTTCAGTACTTGTTAAAGCTACAGTTAATTCAGAAGAGAACATTGGCTCCGCCTACTAGTAATCCACCTCCCGGCTATGACGCTAACGCCCACTGTGAGTTTCATTCTGGGGCACCCAGACATTATATTGAGAACTGTAAAGCTTTTAAGCATCAGGTTCAAGATTTGCTGGATTCCAAGGCCATCAATTTCTCCAATGATGTTCCAAATGTGAATCAGAACCCGATGCTGAATCACGGTGAGCCGAGGGTCAATGCTATTATTAAAGACTGTGAAGACTTGAGTTTGATTTCAGATGTGAACGAAGTCCAAAATCCTTTGGGTGTGGTGAAGGAAAGGTTGTTGAAGGGAGGGGTATTCCCCGGTTGTGATGAAGGTTGTGTAGAATGTGTGTCGCAGCCATGCGGTTGTGACTTTTTAAAAGCAGGTATTCAGAAAATGATCAGCGAAGGGGTATTACAATTTGATAGGGGTTGTAGGCAGAGTAATGTTACTGACAGAGAGATTGATGTTGCCACGATAACGATTCCGTTCAAGACAGTAACTATATCAGCGCCAGCGAGACCAGCGCCGGTCACTATCACTGTTCCTGGACCAGTCCCGTATGAGAGTACCAAGGCCATCCCATGGAATTATGGGGCCGAGGTGTTTGTTAATGGTAAGAAGCTGGAATTGGAAGAGACATCAGCTGTGAATACAGGGGTTGAAAATCTTGTCGAAGCAGGGGCTATCACTAGGAGTGGTAGAGTCTTTATTCCGTCCGAGAATCAAGCCGGCAGTTCAAGACAAGACAAGGGTAAACAGATGATGGATGAGTCCGTACAGAGGCAGGAAGCTAATAATTCTACGACAAAGCAAAGTGGGGATACCTTCTCAGAAGATGTAGAAGAGTTTATGAGGTTGATCAGAAAAAGTGATTACAAGATTGTCGACCAACTTCACTAAACTCCATCAAAGATTTCCATTCTATCCTTACTGTTGTTCTTCGAGGCACACCGAAATGCATTGCTGAAGGTTCTGAATATGGCTTATGTACCACAGGAAATATCCGTCAATCAGTTAGAAGGGGTTGTGGCTCATGTGAATGCTGGTAATGGTTTGGGTTTCACCGATTTAGATCTGACTCTGGCTGGGAGGAATCACAACCACGCTCTGCATATTTCAGTGGAATGCCGTGGTTCTTTGATGTCTCATGTGTTAGTTGATACTGGGTCGTCTTTGAATGTGTTACCAAAGAAGGCTTTGATGAAGTTGGATACTCGTGGGTTGATTTGTACACCAAGTGACTTAGTGGTACGTGCTTTTGATGGCTCCAAGAGGTCAGTGTTTGAAGAACTAGTTCTGCCGATCAAGGTGGGTCCTGATGTTTTCAACACCACCTTTTACATAATGGATATTCAGCCTGCCTATAGTTGTTTGTTGGGTCGCCCTTGGATCCATGGTGCTGGGGCAGTAACTTCTACGCTGCACTAGAAGTTGAAGTATATGGTGGATGGCCATGTCGCAACTGTTTGTGGGGAAGAAGATATCATGGTGAGTCACCTATCAACCTTCAAGTATGTAGAGGTAGATGGTGAGATACAGGAAACGTTGTGCCAAGCCTTCGAAGCTGTGAAGATTCCCGAGGAACCCCCAAAGGCAGTCAGTCAGCCTGAGGTGGTTGTCCAACCAGAAGTCGTCAGACCACCAGAGGTTCCAATGTCCTCTTTCAAAGAGGCGCATGCTATAGTTGAAGCTGGTGGTTCTCAGAAGTGGGGCAGTGTTATTGATGTTCAAAGGAAGCAAGATACTCATGGACTGGGTTACAAGCCACCTAGGCGTTCTGAAGAGCCTCCCAAGTTCTATGGTCCAGTCCGCTTCACCAGTGCCGGTGTTTTCTTCGTCAGAGTCAATGCTATTGAGGATGAAGGAGATAGTGATTGTGACATGGATGAATGGATCCGTCCCTGCATTCCTGGTCAGAGTTTAGGCAACTGGTCCTCCGAGAAAGTTATCCAAGTGACGCGCCCGGAGTAATTTACTTTTGTTTTCTGTTATGTTGAGTCCTACGTTCTGCCCAAGACGTAGTGATATTTATTTGTAGGGCTTGGATGTTTTATTTGTTATTTTTATCATCAATAAAGGACGTTTTTTCATTCAAATATTTTGATCCCTGTCTTTCTGTTTTTACTTTTTGCATTAACCCACATCAAAATGGCAATGTGTTTTCTTGTTTGTTGCACTCATAATAAACATAAAACATCCATCATGCAGGTTCCTTTGTTCAGATTCTACCCATGACTTAGCTATGGCTCGATATAACTTCGACAATCCCATCTATTAGGCCGAAGAAGAGACTGACGAAGACTGTGACTTACCAGAAGAATTAGCCAGGCTACTGAAACAAGAGGAAAGGGTTATTCTACCTCATCAGGAGGAAGTTGAGACTGTTAATCTGGGAACCGAGGATGTTAAACGAGAAGTAAAGGTTGGGGCTGCCCTGGAAGACACTGTTAAGGGAAGGTTGATTGAGTTACTTCGAGAGTATGTGGATATCTTTGCCTGGTCTTACCAAGACATGCCTGGGCTTGACACTAACATCGTTTCACACCGGCTGCCGCTTAAAGAGGGTTGTGCTCCAGTCAAACAGAAACTGAGAAGGACGAAACCAGATATGGCTGTCAAGATCAAGGAAGAGGTTCAGAAACAGTTGGACGCCGAATTTCTTGCTGTGACAAATTATCCTCCGTGGGTTGCTAATATCGTACCTGTACCTAAGAAGGATGGGAAGGTCAGGATGTGTGTGGATTACCGAGATTTGAATAGGGCGAGCCCGAAGGATGATTTCCCGCTCCCCCACATTGGTGTTAGTGGACAATACTGCTCAATATTCTGTGTTTTCCTTCATGGATGGCTTCTCTGGGTATAACCAAATCAAAATGGCCCCAGAGGACATGGAGAAAACTACATTCATAACACCGTGGGGAACATTTTGCTACAAGGTAATGCCCTTTGGATTGAAGAATGCTGGGGCAACCTATCAGCGGGCAATGGTGACTCTCTTTCATGATATGATTCATAAGGAGATTGAAGTCTATGTTGATGACATGATTGCGAAGTCACAAACAGAGGAAGAACACTTGGTAAACCTCCAGAAGTTGTTTGAAAGATTGAGGAAGTTCAGATTGAGGTTGAATCTGAACAAGTGCACTTTCGGCGTGAGGTCTGGTAAATTGCTGGGTTTCATTGTTAGTGAAAGGGGTATAGAGGTTGATCCTGCAAAGATAAGAGCCATACAGGAGATGCCTGAGCCAAGAACAGAGAAAGAGGTTCGTGGTTTCTTGGGGAGGTTGAATTACATTGCCAGGTTTATCTCTCATCTGACAGCCACATGTGAACCAATTTTCAAGTTGTTAAGAAAAGATCAAGAGGTCAGGTGGAATGAAAATTGCCGAGAGGTGTTTGAAAGGATAAAGACGTATTTGCAGGAACCTCCAGTCCTTATGCCACCGGTGTCTGGGAGACCGTTTATTATGTACCTTACGGTTCTTGAGAATTCGATGGGTTGTGTGCTCGGTCAACACGACGAGACAGGTAAAAAAGAGCACGCCATTTACTACCTGAGTAAGAAGTTCACTGATTGCGAATCGAGATACTCTATGCTGGAAAAGACATGTTGCGCACTCGCTTGGGCAGCCAAGCGCTTAAGACAGTATATGTTAAATCACACAACCTTGTTGATTTCGAAGATGGATCCGATTAAGTACGTGTTTGAGAAGCAAGCACTTTCTGGAAGGATAGCCCGTTGGCAGATGGTTTTGACAGAGTACGATATTTAGTATGTTTCTCAGAAGGCCATTAAGGGAAGTGTTCTGTCAGAATATCTTGCTGAACAGCCAGTCGAGGATTATCAGCCTATGAAGTTTGAGTTTTCGGACGAGCATGTTATGTTTCTGAAAATGAAGGATTGTGAAGAGCCTCTGCCTGACGAAGGACCAGAGATTGGGTCTCAGTGGAAGATGATCTTTGATGGGGCTGTCAACTCATATGGTAATGGAATTATGGCAATCATTACAACCCCGAAGGGTTCTCATATACCTTTCACTGCCCGGTTAGCATTCGTGTGTACCAACAATGAGGCGGAGTATGAAGCATGCATCATGGGTTAGAAGAAGCAATTGATTTGAGAATTAAGAACCTCGATGTCTATGGTGATTCCGCGTTGGTGGTTAATCAGATTACAGGAGAATGGGAGACTCGTCAGGAGAATCTGGTGCCTTACAACAACTATGCCAGAAGGTTTTTACCTTTCTTTGATAGGGTGGATTTTCATCATGTGCCCAGAGCTGAGAATCAGATGGCTGATGTGTTGGCGACATTGGTATCCATGTATAAGGTGAACCGTTGGAATGAAACTCCGTCGATTAGAATCATGCGTCTGGACAGACCAGCTTTTGTGTTTGCAATTGAAGATGTGTCAGAAGGCAAGCCGTGGTATCATGATATTAAGGTTTTTCTGAAGAGACAAGAGTATCTAGAGGGTGCCTCCACCAAAGATAAGAAGACTCTGAGAAGGTTGGCAGGGAACTTCTTTCTGAACAAGGATGATGTGTTATATAAGAAGAACTTCGATATGGTCTTGCTACGTTGTGTTGATAAACACGAGGCAGACTCATTGATGGAGGAAGTTCACGAGGGTTCTTTTGGTACTCATTCCAGTGGACACACCATGGCTAGAAAGTTGTTGAGAGCAGGATATTATTGGATGACTATGGAGTCTGATTGTTTCAAGTACGCTCGAAAGTGCCATAAATGCCAGATTTATGCAGATAAGATGCATGTACCGCCTACGCCTCTAAATGTGTTGTCATCTCCTTGGCCTTTTGCAATGTGGGGCATAGATATGATTGGAAAGATTGAGCCCACCGCTTCCAATGGGCATCGTTTCATTTTGGTTGCCATTGACTATTTCACAAAATGGCTGGAGGCAGCCTCGTACGCCAACGTCACCAAGCAAGTGGTAGCCCGGTTTATAAAGAAGGACATCATCTGTCGTTATGGGGTCCCGGAGAGAATCATTACTGATAATGGCTCAAATTTGAACAACAAGATGATGAAGGAACTATGTCAGAGTTTTAAGATTGAGCATCATAATTCTTCTCCCTATCGTCCGAAGATGAATGGTGCTGTTGAGGCGGCGAATAAGAATATCAAGAAGATTGTGCAGAAGATGGTGGTAATGTATAAAGACTGGCATGAGATGCTACCTTATGCCCTGCATGGTTACCGTACTTCGGTGCGTACGTCAACTGGGGCAACCCCTTTCTCATTAGTATATGGTATGGAAGCAGTTTTACCCTTAGAGGTCAAGATTCCGTCTTTGAGAGTTCTGGCAGATGTGAAGCTTGATGAGGCTGAATGGGTACGTTCCAGATTGGATCAGTTGAACCTTATTGAAGAAAAGAGATTGGCAGCCATCGCACATGGTCGCTTGTATCAGAGTAGGATGAAGCACGCCTTTGACCAGAAAGTGCGTCCTCGGAATTTTCAGACAGGTGAATTGGTTTTGAAAAGGATCCTTCCTCCTCAGACAGATCACAGGGGCAAATGGACTCCAAACTACGAAGGGCCGTATGTAGTCAGAAAGGTTTTCTCTGGTGGAGCCTTACTACTTTCAACTATGGATGACGAAGATTTTACATCCCCTGTGAACGTAGACGTAGTCAAAAATACTTCGCATAAAAGAGACCCGCTGGACATAAAAAGAAAATCCAGGCAAAAAAGGGGCATCCCGGCGAACCATAAAAAGGAAAAGGTTCAGGCAAAAGGTAGGGATAAAATGTAAAAAGAAATGTGTAAACCCGCAAAGTTGAAAACCTGAAAAGGCGACTTTGGCAAAAATGGGCATCCCGGTGGATTGAAAACCCGAAAAGGGCGATCCAGGAAAAAGTTAAGGATTTATAAGCGAAAGGCTATGGTTTGCGTTCGATCTGTGAACACTCTCGATACATGGAAGTTCTGAAGGAAAGGAATCAGTACAGTTAGTCTCTTCGAAGGTCAAGACATTTGTGGATAAGCAAGTCATATGGGTCATAGTTGAGTCAAATCATGGTGGATGTCTGTTCCCACATTGCCGACATGTGTATTTTCTTTTTTGCTTTTGCGCAATTACCTCTTTTTAGGAATTGCTTCCTATTGTAAATGCCTATTTACAGGCCACTTTTCTCAATAAAATATTCATTTCACTCAAAGAGCTTTCCATTGTTTGTTTTACTTTTACTTTTACTGTTTTGTTTGCAAAAAACGTCCGATATTTTTGATAAACATTGCATATAAATCTTCGAGCTTTGCGGAGCATAACGAAAACAGTAGAAATTACTTAGGCGTTAACGGTGATAGTCATGTGTGGCATATTCTATTTGTTGTTATTTGACTTGCAGGGCAACAACATTGTATTCCCCCCAGCAGGTTGCTCTCCCCAGCATTGAGGTTGCACTTTCCTCAGCAGAGCAGACCTTCCCCAGCAGGAGACTTGGGAAGCATTTTCTCCGGATCAAGACGTTATTTCCCCACAGAATCAGGGTGTTCACCTTCCCCATTCAGTCAGGAAGCGTGTTCTCACCGCCGATGTCATATTCTAATCTCCAGCAAGAAGGGAGTAAAGTCATTCTCCCCGTCAGCAGGTTAAGTTCAGCAGTATCCCCAAGCAGAATGGTAGTATGGGCTGGCATCCCCCAGCAGGTTCTGAGCCCAATTGGTTATTGGCAGTCCTCAGTAACAGACTTCCGGTTCCGTTATTGGCGTCTATTCTCAACTCCCCCCAGCAGAGGAGAAATCTCAGGTTCTATGTCGCTTTCAGTAAGAGGACATGTATAATCCCCGGTAGTATGGATGTTCTTTTGGGATTTCATCCCCAGTAGAAGTTGTTGATCCGAAGAGTCGATCAATATGATCCTTCTCAGCAGAGTTCCTGGATTCAGAGGACAATTTATTTTTGTCATCCCCAGCTGAATTGATCTTTTCTCTCCAGCATTTATTTTGTCGGAAGGACCCCTTTTGCATATCATAAGCATTTGCATTGCATCCTCAAAACGCGTAGCATTTCCACTTCGTGTGGAGCATTACGGCAAAATTTAAACATTTGCATTCAAAGCATAAGCCAGGTTTGACGCTTTCCTTGCCAGTTCTCTTTCCCAGTAGAGATGGCATAATTCAGGAGATTTTGGAGGGATGCGTTCCTCATACTTGTGCTCCTCGGCAGAGTCTTTTATTTAGATTTCTCCTTTCCCCAACGGAGTCATCTTATCTGTGGATCTTGAGTCCGTTAGAAGTTTTCTTTTGTTTGGCCTTTCTCTTTTGTGAGATCCAGTTTACCAGTATCCTTTTCTCAGTAGGGGTGGTATGAACCAGAAGTTTTGTTTCACGTTATCCCCAGTGAAGTCGCCACTTTATGTGGGTTATCCTTTGTGGGTACAATTGAGGTTGTATTCGTTTTGTGGATGCGATCGAGGTCGTATTCGTCTTTTCTTTGCGGGTAGAGTGATTGAGGTCAGTCTTCTTTTATGGGTACAATTGAGGTTGTATTCGTTTTGTGGATACGATCGAGGTCGTATTCGTTTTTTCTTTGCGGGTAGAGTGATTGAGGTCAGTATTCCTTTGTGGGTACAATTGAGGTTGTATTCGTTTTGTGGATGCGATCGAGGTCGTATTCGTATTTTCTTTGCGGGTAGAGTGATTGAGGTCAGTCTTCCTTTGTGGGTACAATTGAGGTTGTATTCGTTTTGTGGATGCGATCGAGGTCGTATTTGTATTTTCTTTGTGGGTAGAGTGATTGAGGCCAGTCTTCCTTTGTGGGTACAATTGAGGTTGTATTCGTTTTGTGGATGCGATCGAGGTCGTATTCGTATTTTCTTTGTGGGTAGAGTGACTGAGGTCAGTTTTCCTTTGTGGGTACAATTGAGGTTGTATTCATTTTGTGGATACGATCGAGGTCGTATTTGTATTTTATTTGTGGGTAGAGTGATTGAGGTCAGTCTTCCTTTGTGGGTACAATTGAGGTTGTATTCGTTTTGTGGATGCGATCGAGGTCGTATTCGTATTTTCTTTGTGGGTAGAGTGACTGAGGTCAGTTTTCCTTTGTGGGTACAATTGAGGTTGTATTCGTTTTGTGGATGCGATCGAGGTCGTATTCTTCTTTTCTTTGCGGGAAGAGTGATTGAGGTTAGTTTTCCCTTTGTGGGTACAATTGAGGTTGTATTCGTCTTTTGGGTGCGATCGAGGTCGTATTCGTATTTTTCTTGTGGATATGGTTGAGGTCATATTCCTTATTTTTCAGCACGCTCCATCTCGTTATTCTCATCATTAGCAAATTTCCGGAGCTCTTTCAGTATTCAATCCCCATGTATCCTTGAATGTCTGAGAGCCGTTGCTATCATACCCTCAGGACCAAGTTGATTGAATAGGGGCAGCTGTAGCACCCCAAAATTTGCCCTCCTTACTTTAGTACTAACTGGCTTATGTTTCGTTTCATTTTTTGCATTATCATGTATGCATATCATTAGCATGGGGTCAAGGTGCTTGAGGCAGTTCAAGAAGGTCCTATCTGGTCTATCACATCATTAAGAGTTCACAAGTGGCAAGGGATCTCAAGTGGATCACTCTCTTATAACCAGTGCAGGAATTAGGGTTTTGAGATTCTTGGGTTTATTGCTCCAATGGGCAAGCTACTTGGGTTTTTATCATCACTAAATGGCATATCTTATCTTTGTTGGAGAGGATACACATCATATTCAGAGGAATTTGAATTTGGAGACTGTGCTATTTCCTCCTAGACTAAGGGTACCAAAACTAGGGTTTGCTATAAAGTCAGTTTATTTCTGATTTTTTGGGCAAGACTTGATTCCATGGTATTCCTTGGGTCCCTAAGCATCTAGGAGTGGAAGATTGTCCATCAGTCTGGTTCAGGAGAGACTTAATTGATCAGAAGATTGAGAATCAGGTGAATTGGGTAAAAGTCAACAGTGAGAGGAGAAGTCAACTGTGGAATTTTGAGGTTCTCTCCAAGGTTTTCAAGGTCTCACATCCTCATATGGTCCTCAAAAGTCAAGTTTCATGCCATTTATCAAGAATCAGGAGTTGGTGCAAAAGTTACTAAATTTGGAAATGACCTATAATTTGAAAGTTTCCTTTTTGGGCAAGTTCCTGCACTGCATTCAACTTGACTTTTCATCATCAAAAATGCTCCAACTGAATTTTCCTCCAACATTAAAGTTGAATATCTTTTTCTCCTTTTTCCAACAAGTACTAGTGGGTCTCGATATCATTTGTGAAACTCCAGTTATGATCAAAAGAAGGCAAAGTGGTTTTTAGGGTTTTTCATGGTTCCATTTTCACAACTTTGGGCATAATGACCTATAATCAATTCCATTGCTTCATGCCACATTCTAATATCAAAGAACATTCCTTGAGGATTATTTTGGTCCCAAGAATTAAGAAATTCCATGGTTTATTCTTCACTTATTTTCCATTATTCAAAAAAGCCAAGTCATCAAAAACTCATGAACCAATTGTTTTCAAGGCCCAAGCTCAATTAAGGTGTAATTAGCAATTCACATATGGGTGATCCATCATGGATTTATTAAGTGTACATGCATGGAAGAGATGTATCCAACATTATGTAATTTTCCAAAATTATTCAAAAAACTCATTAAGTAAAGAATTGCCCAAGCCCAATTCATTGTCAGTGAAAAACCCTAGTCTATTTAAACCTATCCATGCACTGGTTAGGCAGCTTTTACACGTGATATTTTGGAGGAAAAAAGTTCAACTCTAACTCTTGAATTGATTGAATCTCTCAATCCACAAGGAGTTTTGAAGAAATTCTTTCACCAGTAGAACCCTTGTGATCTCTAGAGTACAAATCGCTCACCCTTTGGAGCTAAAAGCAAAGATTCAGGTTGCACCATCTCAGGTTGGAAGGTTTTTTAAGGATCTTAAAACTCTTTTTTTTTTACGTATATATTGTTGTGTGATTGCCACTGATGAATCTGGTATAATTTGTTTTGTGTTTGGACGTGTGTATGGCTTGTACCGTGAGTTTGAATTTTTGAGCCCTAACATATTTCTCTTAGTTTTTTATTATGCTTTGGTTGTTTGAAAATTTGGACTGGATATTTGGAATCCTCACGATTTTCTGGTCAGAACAGTATACTCGCACGAACATTCTGGGTTGTTTTAGGTTGCAGGTGACGGAGGACGGTGGCCGGAACCCTAGCTCTGGCGGCTGTGAGGGTTCCGGTGAGGCAGGGTGGCTGGAGGTAGGAGATGAAATCTCCACCCTTCATTCTTTCTATCCAACGGTCCAAATCATGCCACGTTTTGTTTTTTTTTGTTTTTTTATTATGAGGATCACATGGTTATTACCCCACCATAGTTATCGTATGCCTTCCAATCATGTTATTTTAATTTAATTACTTTTTTTTAGTTGACTTGTTTATGACCGTTTGATGGATCGTACGACTGAAAGGATGCCACTGAATTAAAATTACCACGTGCCTGGCACATGGAACGTGCAGGGTGCTCTCAAGGTTTGTGTGTGCGTGCGTGTTGGGTAAGTGCAGTGCACGTGTTGATCTTAACCGTTGATCATCACTACTTTTTACTTTGTTTGACCATTTGTGGACGCAGAATTAATCCAAGGGCCTCTGTTAAGTCAGCGCGTTGACTGAAGCCCATTGTTCTCTTTTTATTTATTTTTCTCGCTGATGGACTGGGTCTTGCTATTCGTACCCCTCCCCTGTCAGCCCATTAACAACTCCACTTCTTTTTCTTACTAAATGCACCCCCTTACATTTTTATTTCATTTTATTTTTTATTTTAATTATTATTTTCATTTTTTAATTATTAAAAATACATAATTGCATTAAAAAATCCCAATAAAATTCATGCATCATTTTTATCATTTTATAAAATTTTCCAAATTTTATTTTTTTATTTTTATTTTATTTTTATCATTTAAATTAAATATTAGTTTATTTTCTTTTTTGAATTATCCATATAATGCATACCTAATTTTTTTATTTTATTTCTCTGCATCCATAAAATATTTTCAATCCGTTCTTTTTGCATTTGTTAGATAACATTCCAAAGTGCATTAAAATATTTTCCCATCATTTTTAAAATTATTTCATATTGCATCTTAGTCCTTCCTTTTGGCACACTGAACCCTGTTTCCCATCTGAGCCTTGCATAATTGTCTGAGTGACTAACACCTTGAATTTTTGCAGGAGTTTTTGATATTTTGTTTGCCTCTGGTTGAATAATATTGATGTTTAATTTGGGAATTTTGGAAGCTATTTCTCTAATTATTTAATTACTTTCCCTTGAGATCTGCTTGTATGTGTATTTCTGATCACGTCTGGTTACCTTGTTTGGAAAGGCACTTGTGCCATTTGTTTTGGGGTTGTTTATTTGATTTCTTAATTCATGTTTGGATTGTTATCACTGTTATGTGCCATTGCTTGGTTCTCATCTGCTTTGATATTATTTGTGTCTGTTTCTCACTAACCTTTTATGCAGGGACAAAGGTAAGTCATTTGAGGGTATGGATAAGTATCCATGGTCACCCTTACTCTTTCCTTCTCTCTCTCTTTTTCCTTTAGGTTTAGGTTATCGTCAAACCTCACTAACCGTAGGTCACCCACGCATGATAACATTAGGACTCATAGTTCCCTTTAGAGTTACCTTTTGTGTCTTCTCTCTTCTCATCTCAAACTGTTTGAAAACACTTAATAATTATAAAGTGTATTGCGCACGAGCCTTAGGTGTGGGGAATGAGAAATGAGGGGCTTCCTCTCATCTTTCTAGAGTGCTTAGCGAGCATCCTGTCTTGGGACGATGCGTTAAGTATTCGCCCCTGTGCCCTAGACTTTGGTGCAATGCAATTTATGAACTAACTTAAGCCACTTCTGTCCTAAAAAATTCAAACCAACTTCAAACTTTTTTGTCCTTCGGGATGGTCAAACTAAAGGATATTTTCAAAAAGGGCACGTTACTTTCCGTCTGAGTCGCAAACAGGCATCAACCCTAACTGCCTGACGCGAACTTAACGTCGCTCATAAAAAAAACACAAAAAGAACTTGGTCCGAACTACGTTGACTCTGAATTCCCCATTGCACAAGGGGGGTACGTAGGCCTAGGACGTCGACGTCCTACCGAGTCTATCTTTATTTCCCCCCCGTCGTAGTACAACCATATATGATAGGACAACTCACCCTAGAATAGACAACGAGCGTGGATCCCATCGAGTACGATGGACGCGTGGGGTGCTAGCACCTTCCCCTCGTGTAACCGACTCCCGAACCCAGGTTATGATTGCGATGACCATTCCTTTCCCTCTTTCTCAGGTTTATGCGGTGTTCCCTTTCCCTCTTTTGGGATAAATTTACACGGCTGGCGACTCTGTTTTTCTGCGCCACTCTCGCGTTTGTACCTGGATGAAAATCTTGGGAGCGACAATGAGCAAGGTAGTCAGACAAGATGCTCCCTTTTATTGCTTTCTGGGTAACATGTTGAATATCATACTCAGTTAACAGCATCTGCCACCTGTAGCGCGATTTTTGTGGTCTTGAATCACTATTGCTTGGGCACTACAGTTCAATTCATTTTTTATCCTATTGAGCTGATTAAGGAAGGGAAATAGATGTCTCCAATTAACCTTGTTTGCATACTGAGTTTAAACAGCTGTCTGTTAGGTTACAGATGCTATTAAGATGTGGGTCCCTCTTAGGTTTATTTTGTTTAAAATTAGAATGTCTGGACTATTTGCGAGGTTTTTGGTAAGATGTTAGGATTTGGTGCTTTTGGGTTGATATATGGGGGTACTGGATTTTGGGTTGTTGAGTAGTATGCTCGCTAAGATTTTGCAATCTTATGCCTACGTATTCCCGAAACAGGGAAATCAGAGCGATCGTAGTTCCTCCTATTCTATGGGAGGAAAAAAGGTTGTTTTGGTGTCTTGTTCAAAGCCCAAGACGTGAAGCTAAAGGTGATTTATATCTTGTTCAAAGCCCAAGATGTGAAGCTGAAGGGTTTTGGCTGAGAGAGAATTTGTCATCTTTAAATAGGAGTTGCTGATGTTTGTTTGCTGTGAACAAGGAACAACTTTGATGCTAAAAGGTTGATTGACTCAACCAGGGTTTTCTTGATTCAAAGCCTAAGAGGAGGCGAGAAGTTTGACTTTTCCGGGGAAAATGTTATTTCTGTCTTGTACAAAGCCCAAGATTGAGGCTAAAAGGGATTTTGACTCCGTTGAGGAGAACGTATCTTATATAAAGCCCAAGATGGATGCGGAACGGGTTTGACTCAACAAGAGAGTGCTTGTATATGTCTTGCACAAAGCCCAAGACGAAGACTAAAAAGGTTGACTCAACAAAAGAATTTGAAGGTGATTGACTCAACAAGAGAGTCTGATGGTTGTTTGACTCAACAAGAGAGTCTTTTATACTCAACAAGAGAGTGATTTGCTGTCTCGTACAAAGCCCGAGATTGAGGCTAAAAGGAGATTGACTCAACAAGAGAGTCTTTTATACTCAACAAGAGAGTGTTTTATATGTCTTGTACAAAGCCCAAGACAGAGGCTAAAAGGGGTTGACTCAACAAGAAATTCTTTTATACTCAACAAGAGAGTGTTTTTCTATCTCGTACGAAGCCCGAGATGGAGGCTAAAAATGGGTGACTCAACAAGAGAGTCTAAAAAGGTTAGGTCCGCTGGGGAGAATCATTTGTACAAATCCCAAGAGGAGGCAGACTTACCGCTGTGGATTCTGGAGATCCTGAAGCGGGTCCAAGTGTGGGGAACTCTCATGAGAGAGACCGGGGTTTCTTCCTATGTTTGAAAGGAGCTTGAGAATGTCTTTGAGACTCAAGGGTCTTAGACTATCCAAGTCTAGAGTTTTATCTTTTGTACAATGTCCAAGAGGAGGCAGGGGCATTAAGGGATGAGTATCAACCCTACAACGGCCGGAGTTTTGACGCTGGAAAGACTGCTCTAGCAAAGGATGACTAAGTTCTGTCTTATACCTTTAAGAGGTCGTCTGGGTCCTTGTAATAAGCCCAAGAGAAGGCATGAGAACTTCTAAGAAGCCGAAGGGTCCTTGTACAAAGCCCAAGAGGAGGCGGGGATGCTTTTAGGAAGCCTGTGGGTCCCCAAACCAAGAGAAGTTCAAGACATGCTATTCACAGAGAATAGATCAAGCCAGGAAAGTTCGAGAATTTGGAAGAAACTCAAGAGATGCCATTCACGGAGAAAAGATCATCTCTGGGGAGTTAGAGTTTCTTTGACAATTTCTAAGGGTGACAGTCTGAGAAAAGGTTCACCGAGAATACTGCCTTTCTCTTTGTTCCATATTGTTTAACCCCAAGAGGAGGGAAGACTGTATCTGGAATCCTACGGGGGATCTAGTTTTGTTTGTATTTAAGAGTGACCAACAAGGCTTTACCTAGTGCTAGACGTAGTTGTCGGGGAAAACTCTAAATAACTATACTAGTATTACACAGTGGATATGTGACAAGTATATAAAAGGATGTGAAAGAAGACTTACAGTGAAACAACCCCACAATACAGTTATATACATATGAAAGCGATAAATGAAAGCGGATAAACACTTACCCGTTGTAGAGCTTCCATGCTGTTTTGTTAGTTGTTCAACAAAGAAATTAAAGAAAGTTTTGATAAGAACATATATTTGAATTCAAAATCAAAGGAGAAAGTGATTTGAAAATATTGTTGGGGCTTACAGCTCAAGGAGAGGCCCAAGTTTTAACGATGATCGTACCGTTGTTTTGAAAACTGTACATAGGGACTTATACAATATGTGAGGCCCGAAAAGTTTTTATGTACATGGGGATGGGTCTTACACTCTATTAGAGGCCCAAAAGTGTTTAAGAAAAAGAATTGGGACTTATAGCTCGAGGAGAGGCCCAGTTGATTTTGTTAAAAAAGCGACGATCGCGCCGTTGTTTTTTTAAAATACAGTGGGACTTATACAATGACTGAGGCCTAAAAGGTGGTGTATTTACAAAGGGGTTGGGTCTTACACTCTATTAGAGGCCCAAAAAAGTTTTTAAAGAAAAGGAATGAGACTTACAACACGAGGGTAGGCCCAGGTGGTTCTCGTTTTGAAATGGCAATTGCGCCGGGATTTTTGAAATCGCAGTGGGTCTTATACAATAACTGAGGCCCAAAGTATTTTGGTTTCAAAAGGGATTGGGCCTTACACTCTATTATAGGCCCATGAGTGTTTGAAAATGATTGATGAGGGTGAATTAATCAAAACCCTAATTTTGTTTTCCTTTATAAGTAAATATTTAAAGAAAATCAATAAAAATGATAAAAATACCAAATAAGTTTGGATAAACCACTTGTGATTTTTGTTTAAGGTTTGAAAAATGAGGTTTTAATCACAAGATGATTTAGAACTCATTTGGTTTTGATTTTCAAAATTAATATTCACTTTTAAATGTTTAAAAACAATAAAAATGAATTTATTCAAAAAAAATACCAATTATATTAAATAAATAATATAAATTTGATTTTTTTGCGGAATAAAATATTTCAACATTTTTGTGATTTTTCAGAAAAAGAACCAATAAAAAATGATAAAAATTGAGTGAGAAATTAATTTTTCAAATCATTAATAAAATAATTTGAAAAATAAGAAAATAGGAAAAAGTGATAAAAAAGAGGTCTGGGGCGAGGGGGATTCGAACCCCAGACCTCTCGCTTGCCAATACACACAACCAGCTGATCAACCACTGGGGCGCAATGCCAATTCAAATATAGTATGGCAAATGAAAAATATATAGAGAACTTGGTTGGAAAACCTAAAGAATGGTGCCATGGCCATCTTCTTCCTCGAGCTCGTGCATGAAGCACCCTATCTCACTCATTTCTCAACCATTTGACATGATTCAAACACCAAATTCATGTATTTTTTAACAAGGAACATGATGGCAGTATTTGATTTCATTTATTTTTAGTGTGCAGCAAGTTATATCAATATGAGTGTATGAACCCTAATTTTGCAAAAGTAATTGTGCAGACATGGTTGTGAGTGCTATGATAAATTTTTTTTAGGGGAAACACTCAACATATGATGACAAGCAATTGGAAAAAGTATCATGCGAGGAAATATGCATGGATCATGAAGATGTAGTTTTGAGGCTTACCTTGATGCAAGCTGAAATGGAAATCTGCATAGATGGTGTTCCAGAAGTGGTTTGATGATCCCTACAGCTTCAATGGATGTTGTTGAGTGGATTGCAAGCCTTGGAACACTTTGAAAATCTTTGGATCAAGTTGGAGGAATCCAACTGCAGAATTGAGGCATAATGGCTTGGTTGAAGAGTGATTTTGAGCTAAAGGTGTTACAGAGATGGTTTAAGTGTTTGAACACCTCATATACATCATATGTGTTGTGTTTGAGCAACTGGAATAGATTGCTTAAGGCTGCAACTCAAAACCCGATGGTGTTTGCTCAAAAACAAAGAAATTTGGCACTTAAGAGAGAATGAGAGAAAGCAATGCTGTAAGTTGCTTTGGGGTGATTTGAATGATCCATTGGAGCCTCTATTTATAGGTGATCAACTCTTGTCTTGGAGGAATAATGAATGGCTGCTGGATCAGATCACATTCAATGGCTTTGGCTTGGTGGCATTTCTTCTCATGCAAGGCAACCTAGCCCCTCCCAAGAGCAGGGCTATGTCTTGACCAAATCCACATTCTTCAGATGTTTTTATTGTTGTTTAATCAGAGAACTTGACTGAGGAGAGTGGGATCCCTTGGATTAGGATCAGATTAGATGACTGTAGCATAGGGATCATTAGTATTTGGCTCAAAATCGTGCAAAGCAAGAAATCCCACAAACTGATTTTTCATGACAGCCTTGCCATGGTGTGTTGTAGCAGCCATAAATCTTGGCTCAAGTGGAGTTGTTTCATGCTAGTGAGTTGCTTGGATTGTAGGCAACATGTACAACAACTTTGATGTTTACATCATGAATTGATTCAGCTTTCAACTATGTGAAAAAATCCCACAAGTTTTGGTGTTTACAACAAAATCTGTCTTGGACAGAATTTTGTCTAAGTGTTGGAAAAGTTGTACTTTCATTTTTTAGTAATTTTGATCCAATCATAACTCAGAATCCACAATGAATTGGAGTGAGGTGTAGTTGAAGCTTTTGTAGAGTGCCATGAGAGCTACCAATCCAGCTTTGGACCAACCAAAATGGTTGCTTGGATCACAAGTTATGATTGTAACACCCCAAAATTTGCCCTCGTGTTCTATTTCTGACCGGCTTATGCTTCATTTCATTTGCATCGCCATCTGTGCATTTGCATGTTTCTTTTGGGCATGGGATCAAGGTATTTTCTAGTAGCTCATGGCGTCATAAATTCCAACAGTGTTTAAGGCCAAGCAGATAACTTTCAAAGTTTTTTCGAGCATTTATTTTGCTCATTAGATGATTTGATGATCAGAAGTTCCGGCAATCATCTTTTTGATCAGTGATTCAGCACCAGACGATTATTTTCAGCAATATTCCGAGCACGAAACGGAATTCATGACATATTTCAAGTGTGTTTCAGTGTTAATATCAAATGGCAAGTTTCAGAGGTCTAACGTGGCTCAGAACAAGTGGAATCAGGCATTTCTCCAAGTTTCCCTCCAAAAGGCGCCAAATTCAAAATTTCCTTGTGTTAATCGATTAACACAATTTGTGCTAAAATTGGTTAATCGATTAACCAACGCAAAATTTGCCCAAATACTTCATTTTTCAGCACTGCAATTTTTGGGATTCAAATTTCACACCAGTAGAAGGATCTAGAGAGAATGATTTTCCACCCAAAAATTCAAATTCTTTCCACTCTAATTCCTCATTTCCTTTCCTAACTCATTTTTCACTCCCATTTCCACCCACTAAACCTCACTCCAAACCCAAACTTAACTCCTAACCTAGGGGTTATTTAATCTAATTCATTCCAAACCTCACATAACCTAGATCATTTTTTCACTCTCATTTTTCAGAATTTGCTCTCAATTCTCTCTCACTTTTTCACTCTCCAACTTCATTTTCAACCTCTCACCAAAGCTCCATATCCATAGATTCACAAATTCTTCATTGGAATTTGTGAATTCTTGAGCTAAACCTCCATCACATCCTTATTCTCGGTTCAATTCTGCAGAAGTAACTAGTTTAGATCTTGAATTAAGCTGTTGGAATCACTTTTGGAGGAGCTTTTGCTTATTTGAGGTGTTCTTGCTTGGATCTTCAAGTGTTCTGGGTAAAGCTTCATAGATCTCTGGATTTCTTGCCTTGATTCATCAATTTTTGTTTTCAACAATCACCAAAGCAAATCTCAGCTTTGAAGGTTGGTTAATTTCAGATCCATACTTGTTTTAGCTTAATTTCAACTTGTGCAATGTAGATCCATGGCTTTTGATGCATTTTTGATCCATTTGCTTGAATTCGATTCTTGATGTTGATGATTATTGGATCTAAGTGATGTTTGAATGCTGTGATTGAACTTAATTTTCGTGCATTGTTGATTACATGATCATTGGAAGTGATTGGATAAGTGATTTTGCTGCTAAAAGTGATTTTTCAAACTGATTTTCTGCTTCTGGTACAGGGTTAATCGATTAACCAATTGCAGTGCAATTAGGTTAATCGATTAACCAGTGTAAAATGTGCGTAATGAGAGCTGTTAATCGATTAACCTAATTGCACTGCAATTGGTTAATCAATTAACACTGATGTAGGGTGTGTTTTTTGTGTATTTTTGAGCATGTTTCGATTCCGTTTCATTTCTAATCTTCATGGGTTGACATGATACATGTTTAAGAACTGTTTTGATGCTGTTGCACCTCACATCATTGTATGTACACAATTTTCCGACACGCGACTCTTAGATTTTCATCGTTTATGATCATGTTTGCGTTGATGCGTTCTTGGTGCGATGAACACATAGCACACACTTCTTGAACATGTTGATTGTGACTTATTTTGGTGTTGCTGGAGTTGTTGTTTTGAACATGATTGCTTGCACTTAACTGCATGAGATGCATGTTTGATTTGACTTGTTCATGTACCAAATGATGTGCATCTTTCCATGATGTCTTCAAGTTTATTCAACATGATGTTTGATGTGTTTGAGATCATGATTAATCGAGGAATGCATGATGTTGGATGCACGTTTGCTATGCCGTTATTGAATCGTCTTCAAATGTATTGCATGCTGCCCTATTTTCACTGCTGTTCCTTTGCATACGTGTTGTTGTATGTGCTGCTGCCTGCCTTTTTACACTTGTTTTAGGTGCTGAATATGAGCTGTTGAATGCTGTTTGGTGTGTTTGCTGGATTTTACCGCTGTGCAGGTGCTGGAGCGCTGTTGTAGCCGCTGTTTTGATTTATCTCTTTGGGTTTTGCTTTGGTTTCGCTTGCTCCCTTAGGCTCCTAGTCCGACTTAATTTTTGATTAAGCTCGGAGTAGGATAGACATTAGGATTCGAACCATGCATGCTAACTTAGGTAGATTGTTTTCCCCTTTAAACCTCAACCATAGGGCCACTTTTGCATGACAACATTAGGGTAGATTTCCCCGTAGTGTTTTCTTTCCAACTTGAGTCTTCTCTTCTCATCTCATAACACTTCTAAAACACTTAATAAATATAACATATATTGCGCTCGAGCCTTAAGTGTAGGAAATGAAGAACGAGGGGTCTCCCCTCCTCTTCTAGAGTGTTTAGCATACGTCCCATTTGGGGGCGACCATGCGACTCACTCGTTCCCGCATGGTAGACTTTGGTGCAATGTAAGTTGCGAACTAACTTCAATCCACTTCTGTCTAAAAAATACAAAAACAAATTCAAACCTTTTTCATCCTTCGGGATTGTTAAGTTTCAAACCATTTTCAGAAAAGAGCTCATCGCTCACGTAAAAAACACTTACCGACCTCGTTAGGTCGAACTACGACTGCTCTGATTTCCTCTCTCTTGTCTGAATGAGGATACGTAGGCACAAGACAGTGATGTCTTGGCGAGCACCCTTCCCCCTTTTCAACCCCTCCGTTGAACTACGTTGACTCTGATTCTTTGTTCGTCCTCAAAGATACATAGGCATTGGATTTCGAATAAATCTTTGCGAGTCCGTCTTAGTCTCCCCCCTCCCCATTTTTTGTTCAGCCGTAGACTTTAGGTAACTCACCCTCTGTTTAGACAACAAGCATGGATCCCATCGAATAATATAGACGCGAGGGGGTGCTAATACCTTCCCCTCGCGTAACCGACTCCTGAACCCGGACTATGGTTGCGATGACCATGTCTTTCCCTTCCTTCAGGTTTACGCAGTGTTTCCTTTCCCTCTCTCGGGATAAATACACATTGCTGGTGACTCTGTTTCTGCGCCACTTTCGCATTTGTACTTGGATGAAAATCCCAGGAGCGACAATGATCCTTGGAAGTTGGTACCCTAGCCACTTTGTTCCATAACTTAGAAAATTTCTAAGTTTTTTATGGTTACCCCTTTTACAAGTTATCCCACGTTTCTTGATTTTTCCTGATGAATGATGATTCAAATCACACATTAACATCATTTTAGGGTTAGGGAACCATAATTGATCAAAAAAATCAAAAAGTCAAACTTTGACTTTTGGGCACAGTTGACTTTTTATCAGATGAATTCCAAACTGTGCGATCCTCTATGAAATCAAGTCCTTGACCTAAATCAAACTTGATGGATTGATTTCATAGGTGTTATAGGGTGTATTGAATCATGTCCCAGGGTTTGGGAGCATGCCTGGGTCAAAAGTCAAAGGCACAGTTGACTTTTTCCGTGAAACCCTAATTGTGGTTCTGATGAATTTGAAACTTGTTGATCAAGCTTCTTGGATCAATCCATTGTTGCAAATGGATCAATGTAGTGTGTTAGAGACCCTCAAATCCTCTCTTGAGGTCTTGGCTCATGTTTTATCCCAAAAGTCAACTTAGGGGTGAATTAGGTCAAGAAACCCTAATTCCTGATTTTTTATGAATGCATCCCCTGAGGCAAGATTGACTTGATGATTGGGTTCATGATGTCCATTGGAGCATCTTAGGTTGTGCTTTGAAGCATTGGCTCATTCCCAGAGGAAAACTTCCATCTGGAGGCCCCAGTCGACCAAAACCCTAATTTGGTGACACTGGCGATCTTGAGGCTGGATCCACTTGGAATGTTGCAGCCTTGTGCTTGATCCTTGAGGTGGGAGTCCTCTTGATCCATTGTGGATATTTGAGAGGTTAGACAAGTTGAAGATCATGTCATTCCTTGATTGATCCTTTGTCTAAGGCTTTTAGAGGGCTTAAAACCCTAAATTTGATTGTAGTGGATGCTCACCCATCTTTGGGGAGACTAATGAGGTATGATGGTTCATCCATATTGTGATGATGATTTGCACAATGATGGGGAATCTTAGTGGTCAAAATTTGGGGTATGACAGATGCCCCTATTTAATCTTCTTGGACCTGAAGGTGTGAATGGTGAAGGTATTCAGGCATTCGGGGTGCAAGAGGATTAAATATCAGAATATCCAAAATTTTGATGGTGGTTATGAATGGAAGTTTGCTCATCCATCTTCTTTTGCTAAGCAATGATACTTAGAAAAGGTAAACTTCCCCTCGATCCTGGTTTCCTACCGAGGAACTGGTCTTAGTTTCTGAAATGAACTTCCCCTCGATCTTGGTTTACTACCAAGGAACTAGTCTTAGTTGCTGACATAAACTTCCCCTTGATCCTGGTTTCCTACCGAGGAACTGGTCTTAGTTTCTGAAATGAACTTCCCCTCGATCCTGGCCTTCAACCAAGGAACTGGTCTCAGTTTCTTTTGTCAATAAACTTCTTGACAAGGGACGCTGTTTGTAGCGGTTTTTCCTCAAACTTCTCGCCGAATTTTCCTAGGGAGATGCCATTTGATGGAAAAAGATTTGATGTCAGAGTTGCTGGGGAACCCAGTCGTCTGAGTTGTAGAGGTGTACAAACTTCTCTGTTGGAGATGCCATTTGTCGGCTCTACTGGGGAACGCAGGTCTCTTTGAGAAACTGCCGTCGCTTGGGGGTGTTACATCATACATTTCTCGGGATATTCTCGGAGAAATGCCATATGATGTGATCCAATTTTGAGGTGCTGATGACCTTTCCGTCAGCGAACTTTCCGAAGAAGAACGACTGTATTGCCGACTCTCTGATTAAAAGGCTTTCTTTGGGGATTTTCCTTAATCAGGGAAAGCGAAGATATCATCTTCGATGGTGAAGAGTGTTGTTTGTCGAAGGTCTCCTTGTCTTTCAGAGGTTCAAGTTATCAAAGTGGTCAAGGACCGACTTCAATCCAGAAATAAACTGAAGGAGAGATCATTTAGGTGATTCACTTCCTGATGAGGAAAGAACTGACAACTAGATAGATAAGAGGACTTTTATCACTAGGGGATAAGACTGACTAGAGTGATAGTGATGCAATATGAATATGAATGTAAATCAATAATGCATGATGTATGTATGTATATGCTGACAAAACTGACACGACATACAGACTAAGGGATGAACACGACTGGATACTCGGCCACAGCGGGAGATAAAAAGTATCACTGGTTCAGAAAATAGTAATTCTGCCTTGCTTAGGAGAGATAGTTCCTGTGGGGAACAATCGTTGGTCGGGCTTAGGAGGTAAGAACTCTGCCGGGGGTGTGTAAGATGAAACACGGTCTCTGACATAGTTGATCTTTCATTCAGGTGTACCGACTTAGAAGGAGTACTTCGATCCTGCACTTTGAAGTTCGATTACTTCTGGAGAAGCGATCGATGTTCTTTCGATGTTCAATAGTCAAAAGGAAATGCCATCTTTGTTTTAAAAGCAAAAAAAAAAATTGACAAGTAAAATTCATTTTTGTTTTATTTCAAGAATCGTCAATCATGTTAAAATGTCGTTCTATAAAGCTAAAACAAATGAGAATTATAAACAAAGCACCAGGACTCAAATTTTATTGATAGGATGGAAATCAGCCAAACGCGTGATTCCATGGAGTTTTTACAAAGTTTAGAAAATGGTAATTTAAGGGAAAAGGGCTACATTGAAACATAACGACCGTTATCCTTCTACCAACTTTGAATTCTGGACATCCTGAGCTTCCGTCGAAGATGACCTTGACTGGAGTTTTTCTCGAATGGTGTAACTGCTGCTGAGGATTTTCCCCTGTTGAACATAGTTACTTGCCATTATCCCTAACTTTTGCCTGGATTGTACTTTGAGATTTCCAATCCACCGGGATGATTTTTGATTGTGTCTCTAATTTTTTCCTGGACCGCCCTTTTGAGTTTTCAATCCACCGAGATGTTTTATTTTATTTAGGCGAAGTATTTCTTGACTATGTCAACATTCGTGGGGTAGGCAAACTCCTCTCCGTCCATGGTTGCGAGTCTCAAGGCACCGCCTGAGAAGGCTTTCTTAACAACGTAAGGGCCGTCGTAATTCGGAGTCCATTTTCCCCGAGAATCTGTGAGAAATGATTGTATCTTCTTGAGCACAAGGTCTCCTTTCTTGAAGACACGGGGTCAGACCTTTTTGTCAAACACCTTTTTCATTCTTTGTTGATACAACTTCCCGCGACATAGTGCTGTTATTCGCTTCTCTTCGATCAGGTTCAGCTCGTCGTGTCGAATTTGACACCATTCAGCCTCTGTTAGCTTGGCTTCCATCAATACCCAGATTGATGGGATCTCTACTTCTATGGGGAGCACTGCTTCCATGCCATATACTAGAGAGAAAGGGGTTGCCCCTGTTGAAGTGCGGATAGATGTGCGATAACCGTGAAGAGCAAAGGGTAGCATCTCGTGCCAGTCATTGTAAGTTACGACCATCTTTTGAACAATCTTCTGGATGTTCTTGTTAGCCGCTTCTACCGCTCTGTTCATCTTGGGTCGGTAGGGAGATAAGTTATGGTGTTCGATCTTAAACTCAGCACATAACTCTTTCATCATCTTGTTGTTCAAGTTGGATCCATTATCAGTAATGATCTGGCTTGGAACACCATAACGGAAGATGAGATTGTTTTTGATAAATCGGACCACTACTTGTCTGGTTACATTAGCGTATGACACTGCTTCGACCCACTTGGTGAAGTAATCAATGGCTACCAGGATGAACCGATGTCCGCTTGAAGCCTTGGGCTTGATCATGCCAATCATGCCGATTCCCCATATGGAAAAAGGCCATGGGGAAGAGAGAACTTTGAGATGTGTAGGCGGTACATGGACTTTGTCGGAGTATATCTGACACTTGTGACACCTCCTCATGTACTTGTAGCAGTCGAATTCCATGGTTAACCAATAGTACCCTGCTCTTAGAATTTTTCTCGCCATTGTGTGTCCGTTGGCATGAGTGCCAAAGGATCCTTCGTGAATCTCTTTTATCAGCATGTTTGCTTCTGGTCTGTCTATGCAGCGGAGCAAGAACATGTCAAAGTTTCTCTTATAGAGTGTATCACCGCTCAGGAAGAAGCTGCTTGCCAGTCTTCTGAGGGTCTTTCTGTCCTTTCCGAATGCCCCAGGTGGGTACTCTTGTTTCTGAAGGAAGCATTTGATATCGTGATACCAAGGTCTTTCGTCTTTGACTACTTCAATCATGAAGATGTAAGCGGACCGTTTAAGGCGCACGATGTCAATCTTAGGTATGTCATTCCATTGACCTACACTAATCATGGAAGAGAGAGTAGCTAATGCATCAGCCATGTTATTCTCTTCACGAGGGATATGATGAAACTCGATTCTGTTGAAGAAGGGCAACAACCTTCTCGCATAGTCTTTGTAAGGAATCAATCCTGATTGGTATGTGTTCCAATCTCCTTTGATCTGATTGATAACCAAGGCTGAGTCGCCATATACATCCAAGTTTTTGGTCCTTAAATCGATCGCTTCCTCGAGACCCATATTACAAGCTTCGTATTCGGCCTCGTTGTTTGTGCACTTGAATGTCAGTCGGGCGGTGAAAGGAATGTGGGTACCCTGAGGTGTTATGATAATTACCCCAATTCCATTTCCATAATGATTGACAGCTCCGCCAAAGATAAGTCCCCATTGGGAACCTGGTTCTAGCCCTTCACTGGGTAGCGGTTCATCGCAATCTTTTATTTTCATGTACATGGCATCTTCGTCTGGGAAGTCAAATCCAACTGATTTTTGATCGTCAATCGGTTGATGAGCCAAATGATCAGCTAAAATACTCCCCTTAACGGCTTTCTGGGCGTGGCATTTGATGTCGTATTCTGATAACAACATCTGCCAACGGACGATTCTTCCTGTGAGAGCAGGTTTTTCAAAGACATACTTGATTGGATCCATTTCTGAGATTAACCAGGCAGTGTGACGAATCATGTACTGGCAAAGACGTTTGGCTGTCTAAGCCAGAGCACAGCAAGTTTTCTCAAGCATAGTGTACCGAGTTTCATAGTCGGTGAATTTCTTGCTCAAATAGTAAATGCCTTTCCTTTTTGTTTCGTCCTGTTGGCCAAGCACGCAACCCATTGAGTCTCCCAAGACTGTTAAATAGATGATCAATGGTCTTCCTTCCACTGGAGGTGATAGAATCGGTGGGTTCAACATATATTCCTTGATACTGTCAAAAGCGGTTTGGCAATCTTCTGTCTAAACGCATTCCTGATTCTTTTTGAGTAATTTGAAGATTGGCGCACATGTCGCGGTCATGAGGAATATAAATCTGGAAATGTAGTTCAAACGTCCCAGGAATCCCCTGACTTGTTTTTCAGTCTTTGGAGAAGGCATTTCTTGAATGGCCTTGACCTTGTCAGGATCAACTTCAATTCCTTTCTGACTGACGATGAACCCTAAAAGTTTCCCTGAACGGACACCGAATGTGAACTTGTTGGGATTCAAGCGGAGTTTGTACTTTCTTAATCGCTCGAATAACTTTGACAGGTAGGTCACATGCTCCTCTTCCGTCTTAGATTTTGCAATCATATCATCGACATATACCTCTATTTCTTTGTGTATCATGTCATGAAACAAAGTAGTCATGGCCCTTTGATAGGTTGCCCCGATGTTCTTCAAACCGAATGACATTACCTTGTAACAAAAGGTACCCCATGGGGTGATGAAGGAAGTTTTCTCCA
This sequence comes from Lathyrus tuberosus, assembly GCA_022829125.1. Taxonomy (NCBI): domain Eukaryota; kingdom Viridiplantae; phylum Streptophyta; class Magnoliopsida; order Fabales; family Fabaceae; genus Lathyrus; species Lathyrus tuberosus. The sequence continues at coordinate 5,903,609 of JALAZF010000327.1, read as the reverse complement.
TGTCTTTTGGCGCCATTTTTATCTGATTATAGCCTAAGAATCCATCCATGGAGGAGAAGACTTTGAATTTCGCTGTATTGTCTACCATCATGTCAATGTGTGGTAAGGGAAAGTCGTCCTTTGGACTAGCCTTGTTTAAATCTCTGTAATCCACACACATTCTGACCTTTCCGTCCTTTTTTAGAACTGGTACGATGTTGGCTAACCGTTAAGGATATTCTGATGTCGCGAGGAAACCTGTGTCAATCTGTTTATGAACCTCCTCTTTGATTTTGATGGCTATGCCTGGATAAGTTCGTCTCAATCTTTGTTTTATCGGCGGACATTCTGGTCCCAACGGTAGATGATGTTCCACGATGCTGGTATCCAACCCTGGCATATCCTGATAGGACCAAGCGAATACATCGAGAAAATTTTTGAGAAGCTTTATCAAACTTTCTTTGATAGTTGGACTGAGTAGGGCCCCAATCTTGACCTCTTTTCTCTCTTCTTCTGAGCCCAAGTTGACCGTTTCCAACGGCTCTTTGTGAGGTTTAATGGACCTTTCCTCTTGTCTGAGTAATCGGGAGATCTCCTATTAAAGATGGCTGGTTTCTACCTGAGTGAATCGTACACTCAAAGATACAACAGAGTCGCCACCGAACTTTATTTATTCCCAAAGGACAGGGAAAATATCGATAAAACCCAAGGGGAAGAGAAACGGGAACGGGGGGTCGGTTATGTGAAAGGAAGGTATTAGCACCTAACGCATCCGTCGTACTCGACGGGAACCATTTCGCTTGCTTCTAGGCTTGGATGGGTTAACTATCTAAAGGCTTTTAGCTAAAGAAAGGAGAGAGAGAAGAAGAAGGGGAAAAAGAAAGAAAAGAAAGAAAATGCTCACAGAGGAACAAAGTCCTCGTGCCTACGTAGTGCAATGAGGAAATCAGAGCGTCATAGTTCATGGAACCAGGGGACAGAAAGGAAGGAAGAAAAGGAGAAGGAAAGAAAGGTGGAAGTCTGCTCGCCAAGACATTGCGTCTCGTGCCTACGTATCTGACATTCAGAAGAATGCAGAATCAGAGCTTCCGTAGTTCGGGGAACTGAACGGAAAACAAAACAAGAAAGAAACAAGGAGATGAAAGAGGTGGTGTCAAAACCAAGAGCGAAAGAAAGCATGAAATTCCACCGGGGATTCCAAAGAAATGGTGTCAAAACCAAGAAAAGAGAAAAAAGGAAATTCCACAGGGGATTCTAAAGAAATGGTGTCAAAACCAAGAAAAGAGTGAGAAGGAAATTCCCTAGGGGATTCCAAAGAAATGGTGTCGAAACCAAGAAAAGAGTGTAAAGAAAGGGAATAGTAACTGTATTGAGAGTAAAGTGCGAGAATGGTGTCGAAACCAAGAAAATGAAGGATAAGATAGAAATGGTGTCCAAACCAAGAGAAAAAGAGAATAAGAGAGAAATGGTGTCCAAACCAAGAGAATAAGAGAATAAGAGAGAAATGGTGTCCAAACCAAGAGAATAAAAGATTAAAGAAAGATCCGCTGGAGATGCGAAAGAGATGGTGTCATAACCAAGTAGGTGAGAGCAAATGGAATATGAAGGACTCTGCTGGGGATCCAAATAAAGGGATGCTGTCAAAACCGAGAGAACAAGGAGACTCGGTATATTAACTGGCTGGAAGTGGTTAACCGAAGAAAGAGAGTAGACCCTGCGGGGAAAAGAGGCTGGTGTCATCAGACAGACTGTGATAAACCAAGAGAGACAGTGCTGAACCGAGAGAAGGTGTTTGACTCTGAAGGGGCCTCGATATATTAACTGACTGGCAGTGGTTAACTGAGGAAGAAAAGACTGCAACTCTGTGGGGGTAGAGAAGCATTGGTTTTAACAGAGAAAACTGTGATCAACCAAAAACGGGTGTAGGACCGAGCGAAGGTCGTGACCCAAAGGACGGGTGTAGGACCGAGCAAAGGTCGTGACCCAAAGGACGGGTGTAGGACCGAACAAAGGTCGTGACCCAAAGGACGGGTGTAGGACCGAGCAAAGGTCGTGACCCAAAAGGACGGGTGTAGGAGCGAGCGAAGGTCGTGACCCAAAAGGACGGGTGTGGGATCGAGCAAAGGTCGCGACCTAAAAGACGGGTGTAGGACCGAGCGAAGGTCATGACCCAAAGGACGGGTGTAGGACCGAGCAAAGGTCCTGACCCAAAGGACGGGTGTAGGACCGAGCAAAGGTCGTGACCCAAAGGACGAGTGTAGGACCGAGCGAAGGTCGTGACCCAAAGGAAGGGTGTAGGACCGAGCAATGGCCGTGACCCAAAGGACGGGTGTAGGACCGAGCAATGGTCATGACCCAAAGGACGGGTGTAGGACCGAGCAAAGGTCGTGACCCAAAGGACGGGTGTAGGACCGAGTAATGGTCATGACCCAAAAGGACGGGTGTAGGACCGAGCAAAGGTCGTGACCCTAAGGAGTTCGGCAAACTGACTGAACAAATAGTACTCAACCGAAGAAAGGGTATTTGATCTAAAGAAAGGCTACTAACCCAAGGGCGCAAGTATTCGAACCAAGAGGAGGTTGCCAACTGCTGTGGATTCGGTGTTTACAGACGGACTGTGATTAACCGAAAGGAGCGAGTGATTAACCAAGAGAAGGTGATTAACTCGAAAAAGGGTTCAGTATTTTAAAAAACGGATTGTGGTTAACTGAAGAGAAAAGCGAGTGATTAACCAAGATAAGGTGATTAACTCGAGAAGAACTCAACATTAACAGATGGGTTGTGTTTAACTGAAGAGACGGGTGATTAACCAAAAGAAGGTGATTAAACCAAGAGGTTCAGTATTAACAGACGGACTGTGATTAACTGAGTAAGAGAACAAAATTGGTATTTTAACTGATAAGTAGTGATTGACCAATAAAGAGAGAAGAACCAGAAGAAGATTGTGAACTCCATGGGATTTATGGTTTTAACAGACAGACTGTGATTAACCGCAGAGAAGAGATTGAGATTCTTCAGGGGAATCAAGAGGCAATGATTGATTACAAGAGGAAAGGAGTAGTGAAACAAAGAGAGATTGCTAGAGCAAGAACAATGATCTTAACCAAGAAGGATGGTGATTGATCAAAAGGAGAGATTGAGAAGAGCACATGTGATCAAGGATGAATCTGACTGGGGAAGGAGCAACACTACAGCTTGAGGAAAGAGGTGACTATTCTCGAAAGAGATGGCCAAATGCCATTACCCAAGAAATAGTCAGAATGAGGGTAGGACAACCATCCTCATTCCTTCTCTAACGCTCAAAGTATAGTGTGGAAATTGAAACGGACAGCGCAACAGCTCCAATGTTGTACAGTGCTCCTGCGGAGAGAAACGAACAGCGTAACGACGTCAATTCGTACAGTGCTCCGATGCAAGGCATAGCACGAAACTCCAACTCTACGAGGGGATCAATAGAGAAAGCTCTAAAGGAGGCCTAAAGAGAGGAAAAAGGAAGATCGATTAATCGAAACAAAGTTTTGATCAATTAATCAAGGGAGAAACATGCTAACAACTTTCCAAAGAGGATGAAAAGTTATTAAAGCAAAAAGGAGTGAATTATTGATTATACTAAATTAAGTTTATCCATGAAGAATAAACTTAATGTAAACGTTAATGGAAGGTGCAAAACAGTGTCAAATGATCAACAAAATGCCACACAAAATCATGTTATGTGATCAAAGAAAAATGTGAGCATGATTATGTTCATACAATGCTAAGAACATGAAACAAATGAATAATCGAAAATGTGCATCGAAAGTTCATGAACATGCTTCAACCAGAAGTGAAATGACATTAAAAACATCCATAAAATCAAGCATGACAATCAATGGAAGTTAAAATGAATAAAGCATGGCAAACACACTTGAAAATGCAAGAAAATGGCCTTCTGGTTCAGTGTTAATCGATTAACACAATTGCACTGCAAAGTGTTAATTGATTAACACGTGAAAAAGTGCAAAAAAACACTGGTTAATCGATTAACACAATTGCACTGCAATGTGTTAATTGATTAACACTGTACAGGGAGCAGAAAATCAGTTTTGGAAAAGTGCTTTTGGCCAACTTTTTGATTGTGCAATCACTCCAATGCTAGGGCAAACAATTATGCACGAAAAATCAAGTTTAAAAATAGCAAATGATCAACAATAGAATCAATTAACAATCAAGATGATGGATCAAGCAAAAGTATAATCAATTCACATGCAAGAATATCGAAATTACGTCGCGAACGATACGAAAACGATCGAAACAGAAAAATGAAAGAGATCTACCAACCTACAAGGCTGAGATGTGCCTTGGTAAATGTTGCAATGTGATCTTGGTGCAGAAGATTAAATAAAACCAGAGGATCCTTGAATTGTAAACGAAACGCATCGAAACCGATCAAAAATGCAAAAATGCACCGAAATCGAACTTGCACCAAAATAAATGGTGTGAAACCCTTGGATTGAAGTAGAATGAGATGTAATTCCAGAAATCCAACCAAAGGATGCCAAATGATGAAGGTTAAGCTCAAGAATTAATCACTTTCAATGTGAAAAGTGATTATCCTTCAAGAATAAGAGCTTTTGGTGAGGTTTGATGGAGAAGATGAAGAGGAATGTGTAGATAAATCAGAGAAAAAGTGAGAGAACTGAGAGTGAAATATGAGAAGTTTGGTGAAAAATGGTAGAGAATGGTTAAGGAATTGAAAAGTGAGTGAAGGTGTGTTTATATAGGCTTTTGGTTTGGAGTGTGAGAGGTTTGGAGCTAGCTTTGGACTTAGCTTTGGGAGGTTTGGAGTTAGGGTTGGAGCTAGCTTTGGACTTTGGTTTGGACCTAGCTTTGGGTTTGGAACTAGGCTAGGAGTTAGTTACACTTGACTCACCAAGTCAAGGTAGTTAACTCGGTTAGTTAGGATCAACTCGGTAACAATCCCAATGTGAACTTCAACATTCAAAGGTGGAGATGCTTGGAAAATAAGGAATATGGTGCACTTATTTGGAAATAATGCATTGGAACAAATGTAGGTGAATTCTTGAAGGTTCCAGAATGTTCCACATGTTACTAGACCAATGTAGAATCTCAAAATGTGGAGGGAAAGTTGTTGTCTTGAAAAAATAGCAAATTATGCAAAATTTGCACGTGTTAATCGATTAACATAATTGCACTGCAAAGTGTTAATCGATTAACACATAAAAAACAGCAAATTTACACTGGTTAATCTATTAACATAATTGTACTGCAAAATGGTTAATCTATTAACCAGGCCAAAAATGCCCAATTTTGCCTGAAAATGGTGTTGTGGCCATGGTTCCGATTTTCAACCTCTTGCTTTGATAAATAGGCATAGAAACCCTTGTTTTGTGCTTGTTTTGATAATGTGATGACCTTGTGATGATGCGATTAATCGAGCTTGAAAACCTGAACATTCCTGTAATCAAAACACCAAGGAAAAATGCCAATGCGTATGCTATCGATGCGAGTGCACATGCTTATGCAAAAAACAAAAAGGGAGGTCAAATTTTGGGTTACGACACATACCCCTAATTAATCCACTTGGACCTGAATGTGCGAATTGCACTAGCTTTTCGAGGATTCGAGGTAGAAGGGGATTAAATAAAAGAGTAGCTCGAAAATTTGATCGACGACGGCAAAAGGAAAAGGTACAAATGCAGAATTGATAGGTGCAAAGTTTGGCTAAAAATCTGCTGGGAGATGAATTAGGCCAAAAGAGAGGGAGTATGCTGGATGCATATGTTATGTGATGTGTGATTTACATGATGTTGGATAACATGCAATGCAAGGATGCTGGTTAAGGTACAATGTCACAAGTTTGCAGGTGCTGGACGGACCAGAAAGGTTTTGGACGGACCAAGGAATTGAAAAGGTTCTGGAAAGGTTTGCCAGAAGAAAATTGGATTTTGATTGGGACGCATGTTTAAACCTGTATGGTGTAATGCTCCATGTTGATGATTATGCTATGCGTTTAAGGGTGCAATGCTATGCGAATGATGATTACTATATGCAGAATGTCAGTGATTGGGTTTTGAAGAGATGTTAGATATGATCAAATTTAAGTTAAGACTTCATGTTATGCCAAATGAACGATATGCAAGAGTGAAGCGACATGATCAATGCATGAGAGTGGTCTATGCAATGGTTCAAGTGCTTTATTGTGGGAGACGGAAGAGTTGAGGTTAGGGTATAAGCCACAAAGACGTGATTCCCTGACACCTACTTCATGATTAGTAGTTATTGATGCACCGTTGCTCTTGTCTCAAAGAACTTGTACCTTGGTAGTATGTCTCTGCCCCAGTCTGTTGGGTATCTGCATGAATTGCCCTAGTCACAAGGTAAGAAACAATTTGTGTCATAGGATGATTCTGATTCGACTTGCCCCAGTGTATTGGAACAGTATGCCCCTAATTAACCGTCTCTTGGGGAGGTCGTCTTCTTGTGCTCTTGAGGTGGCCTGCCATAACGTGAGCTCTGAAGTGATTTTGCCCCTGGCTGATCGATCTTTGGAGGAATTCCCCTGACCAAATGAACATGGAGAGATTTGTCGAATCTCGTCGTGATTGGCTCAGATTGACTGAATCCTGGGGTGGCTGGGCCCAATGGAGTTTTCCAGGCGTTTTGCCCCTTGGGGTGATCACACTTTCCAGTGTGGAAACTTTCTTGATGTCAAGTGCTTGTTCACAAGCAAAAATGTGTTTGTTTTGAAAATGATAATGTTAATGCCATGGATATGTCAGTATTGAAATCTAAGTGTGTTCACTAAGATTATGACATATAGTGAATGGATCACCATTTAGAATGCTATGTCAATATCATCACGAATGATAAGCAAATATTTGGGAGTAAACTTTGACACGATTTTACTGTCGTATGCTTTCGAAATAAACCCTGCTTCAATTAGGTCTTTTGTGGGTTGTAACGTGGACTGGTTCACGGTTTAAGAAAGAAAGGATATAAGGCTCAATATTTATTTTAACCCACCCATTCTCCTTGATATTCTCCAGTCCTACGTTCAGCTATTTTGACACAAGCGTTCACCTTTCAAAAAAGGATTTTGAATGGTAGATGTGATGGTAAAGGGACCAACGAGGGTTTTGGAGCAGCAGTCACTCACCTTTTGTTTTTGTCACATGTGATCACACGAACTTGTTCTTGTTGAGGATTTCTCTCTTTTTTGATTCTTTGTTCTGTTCTTTTTGTTTTCCCTAAATTTTGCGTAGACTGATTATTTTGAACCTGCAGTCTACCGGGATGCCCTAATTTTTGCCTAAGTCATTTGTTTTTGAGTTTTTGACTTAGCGGGCTTTTATGCTTTTGGTTTTTTTTCTTGTGATTTTGATTTTTTCTCTCGAACAAAATCGTGTGACATGTGTTTGATTTGCAGGGTGAGTTGTGACTGCCTCATTCCTTTGGTCGGTGAGGGATAACCATTGTGGATTCGTGATTTGTCCGACCTCTTGCGAGGGATATGATGTGGTCGATCCTCAGAATGGGGTACTCCTCTTTTGAAATTTGAACGCATGGTCAAACTAGTTGAAGACTACCCTGCCCCTGGTTAAGATTGAGGGTTTTTTGTGCATAGAAAGAAACTCCTACTTCAAGGCCCAAAGGGGTTGACTAGGGATTATCTTCCTTATGACTCCAGTGTTTGGGGATTTGAACAAATGCCTTACATCGTCAGTAAGGTTTTATTCAAAAGCATACAGATAGTAATCTCATGTCCTTTTGGTTTCATCATTCTCTTTTTGATTTTGCTTGATCAAATGTGTGATACTGATAAAAAGTATGAGTGAACACGAATGAATTTATTCAAAACATGCATATTCATTTCATTATTATCATCATCCGAAAACAAACAAGTTTTACAAATGAACAATGCTTGACAAACAAAAAGATTACAAAATGGAAGAGATGGAATGCCATGATGATTGCCGATGTTGAGGAAGTGCTCAAAGGCTTATTCAAGGGATTCTTTTGCAATGTTGGCCCCTACACGGTCAAGGGATTTCTGTTCACCCACAGATTCTCACCTTGAATGGTTAAGTGCTTCTTGTCAATCAACTGTTGGACCTTAGCTTTGAAAGCGTTGCAATCCTCAGTCGAATGCCCAGCCGACCCAGCATGATATCCGCACCACATATTGGGATCGTACCCAGGTGGGAATGGTTTTGGTGGAGGCTTCACCAGCGAGTTCTGAACCAGACGTGGGAGAAGCTGACTGTAAGTCACGGGAATCGGATCTAGAGGAGCATTCCTTCGTTCTAGATTGTTCCAGGGCTTGCGCTGATTTTGGCGCTCTCGGCCTTGGGCTCGCTGATTATGATTCTAAGGAGGTTGTTGATATTGGGCTGCAGCAACATGAGAGAATAAATAGTATGGCGTAGGAGCCAGAGGTGCTTGAGGAAGAATCTGCTGAGTAGCGTATTGCGGGAACACTTGAGCAGGGTGCATCAAACCAGGATTACCCATCCGATTAACAGTCTGACCAAAACGGATCCCATACGGAGTGTAAGGTTCCCCAGAATAAGCAACCGGAGGTGCAACAGCAGAGGGTGCCCCAGGATAAGCAAAAGGCATTCCAGAGGTAGCAGACTGAAAAGTTTGGAAGGGGTATTTCTTAACAGGTTGAACAGCTGGAGGAATCTGCACATGAATAGGAGGACTTCTATTCTCCGCTTCGGCAGATGTTTCAGTAATCACAGGTGCAGACTTCTGGCAAGGCTTCTCTATAAAGCAAAGCAACTTCTGATCGAGGAGCTCTTGGACTTCGTCCTTAAAGACAACATAGGCTTCTGTAGAATGCCCCACATATCCAGCATGGTATCCACATGTGGCATTAGGATCATGTTTAGGATGATAAGGAAAATTAGCCGGCTTGATTTCTTTAGGAACAATTGCCCCAGCATGAATCAAAATAGGCAGTAGATGCGTGTAAGTCACGGGAATTAGATCATGACGATGACGTCTCCTCCCTTGATTGTTGTTCCCTTTGCTGATTTGCTTACGCTTTTGTTTCTGATTGCCTTGAGTAGGCTTCTGATTAGGCAAGGGGTGAACCAGCAGATTGTTTGCATCCATATTCATGACCTTATCCACTTTTGGTCCATTATGGGTTGGCTTATCAATCACAACCTGATCAGAGAAGTTCATTGTCATAGTGTCCAGAAGTAGTTCCACAACCATGTCAACCTTGCCTTCCTTGCGCATTGTGTTCTCATACCCAACCTGCTCCATGATTCTTTGGCTTTCAGCGTCGGAGAATCGTTGTCTTTGGGCTGATGAAGGGAAGAAAGCGAGCTTTCTCTAGTTTGAAGGTATGCAATGCAAAGGTATGTATACATATGTTATTTATGCAGGTGGAATGTAAATGAGATATGCAAAGATCAATGATGTAAAGGTTAGATGATGCCACAGTTAAGCATACATATGATGATGCAATAACTCAAGTTCAAAAGTTTGGCATACATGAAGATGCAATAACATTATGCAATAATGTAAGTCAGGGATGCAACATCTTCTGGATAATCTGCATAGGTAGCTCCGTGTAGGTGCGAAGATCTGAAGTGCGTGAGAGAACAAAGGTATGAAGTGGCTTGGTTTCCTGCAAAAACCCATCCCCCTCACAGGTATGATATAGAAAGCGGGATTTTCAGTTTCGGATTCTCGATTTGAGAAGCAATAGTACATTCATCCCTCGGGGTACAATATTATCGCCAAACAAAGAGGTCGTTCACTGAGTCCCCCCAAAAAAAAAGGGTCATCCTATGGCAAGTTCCCAGCTTTGGATCCTCGGATCAAGGAAGCATAATGGGTTTTCCATTTCTGGTCTGCCATTATCGCTCCTTGGGAGGAGTGCCGCAACTGAGTCCTCGGGAAATGGTTACCAGAGTCGACAGTTTTCCAGGTTACATTCCATCGTCTGCCACAAATGTACAGGATAGAATATTACCAAAGAAAACCTCGTCTGGATGTGGAGTTTTCATGTATACTAAGTCAGGCCAAATGCCACACAAGTCACACTACTTTCCACTCTAATCCTGGATGTATACTCAAGCCTGGGTATTGGGCTTATCTCTCAAGTAGCAACCAACCCGCCAACAGCAGAAAATAGCAAATATCCAGAGTATGCAGCATATGAATATTCAAAGCAGTAAAGAAATGCAATAAATAAACATAAAGCTAAAGCAAGGAAAAGATAAAGCGATCAAAGCGCGAAAGATAAACACCCAAATAAGCAAGAAAAGCAAACGAAACTAGGCGAGACCCCTCAAGGGATGGACCAGCAAGAGGTCAATTTGTCCCCAGCAGAGTCGCCAGCTGAAGATGGCTGGTTTCTACCTGAGTGAATCGCACACTCAAAGATACAACAGAGTCGCCACCGAACTTTATTTAGTCCCAAAGGACAGGGAAAATATCGATAAAACCCAAGGGGAAGAGAAACGGGAATGGGGGGTCGGTTATGCGAAAGGAAGGTATTAGCACCTAACGCATCCGTCGTACTCGACGGGAACCATTTCGCTTGCTTCTAGGCTTGGATGGGTTAACTATCTAAAGGCTTCTAGCTAAAGAAAGGAGAGAGAGAGAAGAAAAAGGGGAAAAAGAAAGAAAATAAAGAAAGTGCTCACGGAGGAACAAAGTCCTCGTGCCTACGTACCCTCATAGTGCAATGAGGAAATCAGAGCATCGTAGTTCATGGAACCAGGGGACAGAAAGGAAGGAAGAAAAGGAGAAGGAAAGAAAGGTGGAAGTGTGCTCGCCAAGACATTGCGTCTCGTGCCTATGTAACTGACATTCAGAAGAATGCAGAATCAGAGCTTCCGTAGTTCGGGGAACTGAACAGAAAACAAAACAAGAAAGAAACAAGGAGATGAAAGAGGTGGTGTCAAAACCAAGAGCAAAAGAAAGCAGGAAATTCCACTGGGGATTCCAAAGAAATGGTGTCAAAACCAAGAAAAGAGAAAGAAGGAAATTCCATAGGGGATTCCAAAGAAATGGTGTCGAAACCAAGAAAATAGTGAGAAGGAAATTCCCCAGGGGATTCCAAAGAAATGGTGTCGAAACCAAGAAAAGAGTGTAAAGAAAAGGAATAGTAACTGTATTGAGAGTAAAGTGCGAGAATGGTGTCGAAACCAAGAGAATGAAGGATAAGATAGAAATGGTGTCCAAGCCAAGAGAAAAAGAGAATAAGAGAGAAATGGTGTCCAAACCAAGATAATAAGAGAATAACAGAGAAATGGTGTCCAAACCAAGAGAATAAAATATTAAAGAAAGATCCGCTGGGGATGCGAAAGAGATGGTGTCATAACCAAGTAGGTGAGAGCAAATGGAATATGAAGGACTCCGCTGGGGATCCAAATAAAGGGATGGTGTCAAAACTAAGAGAACAAGGAGACTCGGTATATTAACTGGCTGGCAGTGGTTAACCGAAGAAAGAGAGTAGACCCTGGCGGGAAAAAGAAGCTGGTGTCAACAAACGGACTGTGATAAACCAAGAGAGAGAGTGCTGAACCGAAAGAAGGTGTTTGACTCTTAAGGGGCCTCGGTATATTAACTGACTGGTAGTGATTAACCGAGGAAGAAAAGACTGCAACTCTATGGGGGTAGAGAAGCATTGGTTTTAACAGAGAAAACTGTGATCAACCAAAGAACGGGTGTTGGACCGAGCGAAGGTCGTGACCCAAAGGACGGGTGTAAGACCGAGCAAAGGTCGTGACCCAAAGGACGGGTGTAGGACAGAGCAAAGGTCGTGACCCAAAAGGACGGGTGTAGGACCGAGCGAAGGTCGTGACCCAAAAGGATGAGTGTGGGACCGAGCAAAGGTCGTGACCCAAAGGAAGGGTGTAGGACCGAGCGAAGGTCGTGACCCAAAGGACGAGTGTAGGACCGAGCAAAGGTCGTGACCCAAAGGACGGGTGTAGGACCGAGCAAAGGTCGTGACCCAAAGGACGGGTGTAGGACCGAGCGAAGGTTGTGACCCAAAGGACGGGTGTAGGACCGAGCAATGGTCGTGACCCAAAGGACGGGTGTAGGACCGAGCAATGGTCGTGACCCAAAGGACGGGTGTAGGACCGAGCAAAGGTCGTGACCCAAAAGGACGGGTGTAGGACCGAGCAAAGGTCGTGACCCAAAGGAGTTCGGTAGACTGACTGAACAAACAGTACTCAACCGAAGAAAGGGTATTTGAACCAAAGAAAGGCTACTAACCCAAGGGCGCAAGTATTCGAACCAAGAGGAGGTTGCCAACTGATGTGGATTCGGTGTTTACAGACGGACTGTGATTAACCGAAAGGAGCGAGTGATTAACCAAGAGAAGGTGATTAACTCGAAAAAGGGTTCAGTATTTTAACAGACGAACTGTGGTTGACTGAAGAGAAAAGTGAGTGATTAACCAAGAGGAGGTGATTAACTCGAGAAGAACTCAGCATTAACAGAAGGACTGTGTTTAACTGAAGAGACGGGTGATTAACCAAAAGAAGGTGATTAACCCATGAGGTTCAGTATTAACAGACGGACTGTGATTAACTGAGTAAGAGAACAAAATTGGTATTTTAATTGATAACCAGTGATTGACCAAAAAAGGGAGAAGAACCAGAAGAAGATTGCGAACTCCAGGGGATTTACAGTTTTAACAGACAGACTGTGATTAACCATAGAGAAGAGATTGAGATTCTTCAGGGGAATCAAAAGGCAATGATTGATTACAAGAGGAAAGAAGTAGTGAAACAAAGAGAGATTGCTAGTGCAAGAACAATGATCTTAACCAAGAAGGATGGTGATTGATCAAAAGGAGAGATTAAGAAGAGCACAAGTGATCAAGGATGAATCTGACTGGGGAAGGAATAACACTACAGCTTGAGGATAGAGGTGACTATTCTCGAAAGAGATGGCCAAATGCCATTACCCAAGAAATAGTCAGAATGAGGGTAGGGCAACCATCCTCATTCCTTCTCTAACGCTCAAAGTATAGTGCAGAAATTGAAACGGACAGCGCAACAGCTCCAATGTTGTACAGTACTCATGCGGAGAGAAACGGACAGCGTAACGGCGTCAATTCGTACAGTGCTCCGATGCAAGGCGTAGTGCGAAACTTCAACTCTACGAGGGGATCAATAGAGAAAGCTCTAAAGGAGGCCTAAAGAGAGGAAAAGGGAAGATCGATTAATCGAAACAACGTTTCGATCAATTAATCAAGGGAGAAACATGCTAACAACTTTCCAAAGAGGATGAAAAGTTATTAAAGCAAAAAGGAGTGAATTATTGATTATACAAAATTAAATTTATCCATGAAGAATAAACTTAATGCAAACTGAAATGGAAGGTTCAAAACAGTGCCAAATGATCAACAAAATGCCACACAAAATCATGTTATGTGATCAAAGAAAAATGTGAGCATGATTATGTTCATACAATGCTAAGAACATGAAACAAATGAATAATCGAAAATGTTCATCGCAAGTTCATGAACATGCTTCAACTAGAAGTGAAATGACATTAAAAACATCCATAAAATCAAGCATGACAATCAATGGAAGTTAAAATGAAGAAAGCATGGCAAACACACTTGAAAATGCAAGAAAATGACCTTCTGGTTCAGTGTTAATCGATTAACACTATTGCACTGCAAAGTGTTAATCGATTAACACGTGAAAAAGTGCAAAAAAACACTGGTTAATCGATTAACACAATTGCACTGCAATGTGTTAATCGATTAACACTGTACAGGGAGCAGAAAATCAGTTTTGGAAAAGTGCTTTTGGCCAACTTTTTGATTGTGCAATCACTCCAATGCTAGGGCAAACAATTATGCACGAAAAATCAAGTTTAAAAACAGCAAATGATCAACAATAGAATCAATTAACAATCAAGATGATGGATCAAGCAAAAGTATAATCAATTCACATGCAAGAATATCGAAATTACGTCGCGAACGATACGAAAACGATCGAAACAGAAAAATGAAAGAGATCTACCAACCTACAAGGCTGAGATGTGCCTTGGTAAATGTTGCAATGTGATCTTGGTGCAGAAGATTAAAGAAAACCAGAGGATCCTTGAATTGTAGACGAAACGCGCCGAAACCGATCAAAAACGCGAAAATGCACCGAAATCGAACTTGCACCAAAATAAATGGTGTGAAACCCTTGGATTGAAGTAGAATGAGATGTAATTCCAGAAATCCAACCAAAGGATGCCAAATGATGAAGGTTAAGCTCAAGAATTAATCACTTTCAATGTGAAAAGTGATTATCCTTCAAGAATAAGAGCTTTTGGTGAGGTTTGATGGAGAAGATGAAGAGGAATGTGTAGAGAAATCAGATAAAAAGTGAGAGAATTGAGAGTATAATGTGAGAAGTTTGGTGAAAATGGTAGAGAATGGTTAAGGAATTGAAAATTGAGTGAAGGTGTGTTTATATAGGCTTTTGGTTTAGAGTGTGAGAAGTTTGGAGCTAGCTTTGGGAGGTTTGGAGTTAGGGTTGGAGCTAGCTTTGGACTTTGGTTTGGACCTAGATTTGGGTTTGGAACTAGGCTAGGAGTTAGTTACACTTGACTCACCGAGTCAAGGTAGTTAACTCGGTTAGTTAGGATCAACTCGGTAGCAATTCCAATGTGAACTTCAACATTCAAAGGTGGAGATGCTTGGAAAACAAGGAATATGGTGCACTTATTTGGAAATAATGCATTGGAACAAATGTAGGTGAATTCTTGAAGGTTCCAGAATGTTCCACATGTTACTAGACCAATGTAGAATCTCAAAATGTGGAGGGAAGTTGTTGTCTTGAAAAAACAGCAAATTATGCAAAATTTGCACGTGTTAATCAATTAACATAATTGCACTGCAAAGTGTTAATCGATTAACACATAAAAAACAGCAAATTTACACTGGTTAATCTATTAACATAATTGCACTGCAAAATGGTTAATCTATTATCCAGGCCAAAAATGCCCAATTTTGCCTGAAAATGGTGTTGTGGCCACGGTTCCGATTTTCAACCTCTTGCTTTGATAAATAGGCATAGAAACCCTTTTTTGTGCTTGTTTTGATAATGTGATAACCTTGTGATGATGCGATTAATCGAGCTTGAAAACCTGAACATCCCTGTAATCAAAACACCAAGGAAAAATGCCAATACATATGCTATCGATGCGAGTGCACATGCTTATGCAAAAAACAAAAAGGGAGGTCAAATTTCGGGTTACGACACCTATGGAACTTCTTCATCATCTTATTCTTTAGCCTCAAATACCGGGAATTCAAAGTTGGCAGAAGGCATCGGACCGTGTGTTTCAACGGGGTTTAAAATAAGCAATCTGCATAACGTGATGATTTGTGTTTAGAAGAGATAGAGAAAATGCAAGAGTGTGTGTAGTGTATTTTTTTACTGCTTGTTTTTATTATTTGAATTGTTTTTAGGATTACCATTTTCTAAAAAAACGAAAAGAGAAAACAACAATTAATGCGGAAATTACAGAACGACGTTTATTTATTTATGATTTTGTCGATTCTTGAAACTACAGCCCTATAAAACAAAACTCTGTCGCTTTGGGCGAAGCGAAGAGGGATATTTACAGAAAGTGAGCCCTATCAAAACATCCATTTCACCTGGCCAGGGTGAAAGGTTAAGATAAAGACGACAATTACTTTGACTTATGAACGATCTTCGGAACATCGACTGCAACCCATTGGCGGCGAACTCCTCGGTGAATCACAAAGTTTGGTATCTTCCTTAATTTGTCTTCAGAAATAACGCTGATTTCTGGTGGAGTAGGATCATTGGAATCTGTCTCCTAGGCAGAGTTGTCGTAGGAGGATTCCTCGGTTGTATTTTGCATAGTATTGGTGCTCTCAGGCAAATCTCCCCATCCAGTTGGCTGGATGTCTCCGAGCCTGATACGAGAGCTTTCAGGAGCAGTGTATTTGACCATGGAGTCGTATTTTCCACTTGGTTGTCCCAGGGTGTCCCATATTTCTTTGGAACTGGAGGAGTCATCTCTCTCAATGACGTTGACCTCGGGAAAAGCATAGTTAATGAATTCTAGTCCTGCAAATTTTGCAAATTCATCGTCGTGCTGGATATTATCTGAATGACCTGAGTGATGATCCCATGATTATGTGGGGACGCAGGTATTATTTTCAATGATGCTCAGCTGATTTTCATTGTTCGGCTGATTTTGTTGCCCCAAGTCTCCTGGGTACGGCTGCCACATAGGCAGGCCATCCATCGGGCCATAATAGTCGTGGTCAAAGTTGTATTTCATCGGAGTGTCTTCCTCTAATGAATTTGGCGGAGCACGGTATCCTTCCAGATCACAAAATCCATATATCATTTCGACATCTGACCTCGGTATAAATCTCGGACTTTGTGCCAGAAAGCAAAATGGTGTAGGCACCTCTTCCTGAGACATATAACCATCCTCGTTAAGATAGGATTTCCATTCTTCATCTGTGTCGGAGGAATCTCCCTCGTTGATGGTATGTACTTCTTGAGACACTGGGTGAAGGAAACCTCCACTATGGAAGAAGTTGTGAATGGGACGAAGACTTTCATCGTTAGCAGCTGTCTGGGTGCAGGTTACAGAAAAACCAAGACCCTTCTTTGTTTTATTATCAGTAGGAATGACAAGCTGTCCCCATCCCTTTGCATTGTTACTTTTGATCACCTCGAGAGCATCTTTGTACGAGGAAATCGATGTTCCTTTTTTTGATTGATTCTCATTGCTCACCGAAAGTGCTTGGAACTGAGTTCCAATAACCTCTTCTGGTTCTACACAAGTAGATAATGAAAGGTTACTCAAGATCAAGGCTTCTTCTCCACAGACCGTGACGAGATGGTCATTCTTGACGAACTTCAGCTTTTGGTGAAGCGTCGAAGTGACTGCCCCAGCCTGGTGCATCCAAGGTCTTCCTAATAAGCAACTGTATGTTGCCCGGATGTCCATGACCTGGAAAGTGACTAGGAAAGTGTGAGGACCGATAGTTATGGGAAGGTCGACTTCGCCGATAACTATTTTTCTGGACCCGTCAAATGCTTTGATGACGACCTCACTGCCTCTCATCGAAGATCCTTTGAATGATAGTCGTATTAGAGTGGACTTCGGCATGATGTTGAGAGCCGATCCAATGTCTACCAGTACGCTGGCTAAAGCATCGTCCTGGAAGTTGACTGTGATATTGAGCGCCATGTTGTGACTTTTGCCTTCTTCTGGAAATTCCTCATCACTAAATCCCAAGTTGTTGCAGGAAGTGATGTTAGAGGTTCCTTTTCTTTGCTGGGTTCTCCAACTCCTCTGTTGAAGATTCGACCGCTCCGTGTTACTCGACTGATGTCTGCAATATTCACAACGGAGGGTAATGGAATTTCCTTTCCATTCTCAACTATTGTTGCACCGTATTTGTAAGGGATAACCTTAGTTGATTCATACAGCACTGGTTCCGGCAGATAGATAACTACAGGAGCCTTCTGATTTCTTTGACTGTCGTAAGTAACTTCAATCAATTCCTGGTTAGGAACTTTCGATTCGTCAAGTAGAGGGAGGATGGTACAAACATCTTTGGTTCTCTCAGGATTAGAGATTACAACCACATCTTTGATCTGATCAGCGAAATAGTGTGGTGTCCAGTTGATAGACCCCGAAACCGAACATTGTTGAATCTCTTTGAGGTCCAACTGACTCTGAAGGACTTCTCGCATGAGGTAGCATCCTTGATTATTTTCTGAGCAGACTCTACAACGCTCGTAGTTATGTGGTGGCACCTGGCCATGTCCACTTTAAATGCAGTGTAACCTCACTAGATCTGTTTCCATTGATCGAACATCCTGACTTTGATGCCTAGTAGGGTTCCCATTAATCATGCTGACTTGTTGCGTGTCTTCATCCATATAGATCGGAAGCCACTAGTGGCTTAACAAGTATTGTAAAGTTCTTTGAACGAGAGCGCGTCCTTGGTCGCTCTCACTGCATACTGTACAGTTCTGATAATTATGTGAAGTGAGAAAACCGAGCTGGACCTGCTTGGCGTGCAACTCCACCAAGCTGGTATTCATCAAACGGATATCGAAGATTTGAATCATGTTGATCTGTCATGGATTTCTATCATGGTAGTCCTGGATCCACCCAAGATCCATCTGACGCTGGAGGGCCTCTTGTACAAAAGAGCATCCCTGTTTGTTTACCGAGCAAGTCAGACAAGAATTGTAATCATGCCGTGGCAGATTATGATATTGGCTTTGCCTTGAGTACATTGCCACCAAGTTGACATTCATTGCACGGATGTCGTGGTTCTAAATGATGTTGGAACTTGCATAAGTCATGTTAACTCCACGAACTCGATGCTCTTGGATCCATCCGAGATCCAATTGTTCCTGTAGAGCTGATTGTACCACATAACATCCTTGATTGTTTTTAGAGCAGATACCACACTGATGATAATTATGAGGTGGCACATGGCCGTATCCACTCTGTCTATAATGCGTCTTGACCAGATTGGCCCTCAATAAGAGTACATCATGAATTTGATAGATGTTGTTAGACTCTCCTTCTATCAAATTTACTGCGGCTTTCTCGTGTTGAGGCAGCGGGTTTGTGAGAACATTCGAATTCGTATCTTTGAAGGATAAGACCCTGCTCCTAACAAGCTTTTGCACATTGGATTTGAAACTGAGACAGTTTTCTATGTTATACCCTGGTCCTCCTTGATGATAAGGGCAAGTCTAATCTGCTTTAAACCAAAAAGGCAGATTTTCCAGTACTGTAAGAGGAGCCCTGGTTTGGACGTGTCCCTTGACCAGTAATAATGGAAATAGTTCTGCGTACAACACCGGTATAGGATCGAACCCTGGTGGTCGCGTTGTACGGTTGTTGTTGTATTGAGGACGAGCCTGCTGAAGAGGCTGTTGTGTCCTTTGCTGATATTGCTGTTGATTCGGTTGGCTCTGAGCAACCTGAGATTGATACGTAGGAACAAGCGCGGGGTTGATAGCAGGAGTTATAGCTGCTACTGGTTGGTATCGTCGCCTTTGCTTTCCGAGAGAGATATTCCCAATATCTTGCTCTTTTTTCTTAGGGAGAGCACTACCGTATCGATTTGTACTACTTGATGATCCTGCGTCTTTAACTAAACGTCCTTATCGGACCGCTTCCTCAAGACGAACTCCCATGTCCACCATCTCGGTGAAGTCACTGGGTGCACTGGCGACCATTCTATCGTAGTAAAATGAGCTTAAGGTTTTCAAGAAGATCTTTGTCATCTCTTTTTCCTCAAGAGGTGGATAAATCTGAGCGGCAATTTCACGCCATCTCTAAGCGTATTCCTTAAAGGTTTCCCTGTCCTTTTGTGACATCGATCTGAGTTGATCTTTGTCTGGTGCCATGTCCAGGTTATACTTATATTGTTGAACGAAGGCAGCGCCAAGATCTCTGAAAGTGCCGATCTTAGTGCGGTTTAAACCCATGTACCATTTTAATGCGGCACCGGTTAAACTATCCTGAAAGTAGTGAATCAGTAGCTCTTGGTTATTTGTCTGAGCTGACATTCGCCGAGCATACATCACCAAGTGGCTTTGAGGGCAAGAGTTACCCTTGTACTTTTCAAAATCGGGTACCTGGAACTTGTGTGGAACTTTCACATTAGGGACCAAACAAAGGTCTGCGGCGTCCTTTCCAAATAAATCCTGACCGCGAAGGGCTTGCAGTTCTTTTTGTATCTCCAGGAATTGTTCCTGGAACTCATTCATTCTGTCGAACATACTTTCGTTTACACCAGAAGGTATCTATGGAATCTGTCCTTCTGGGACAGTGTGTACCACGGGCGGTGGTATAGTCATTATGGCAGAGACTCTCGGTGCCTCCCGAAGTTTTTAACCTTCAGGAGTTGCTGTCATGCCCCTGGCATCTTCGCTTTCCCGAAGTTTGTAACCTTCAGGCCCAGCGGATCCTACCGCAGTTTCCGGATCTTCAGTGACCGGCGGAATATATCCCTCCAGGATATAGTTAATAGGCATGCCCCAGGGATGATCTTTCAGCATTTTGTACCTAGGATCATACTTTTCCACTATGGGCGTTGATGTGATCTCTGAGATCACAGTCCGTTGTTGTTGCATCTGAGCTGCTGCCAGAGCTTGCATGTCGTTATGAAGCTTTCTAAGATCCTCTTTCAGAGTGTCAATTTCTTCCCTCAACTCTCTATTCTCTTCCTCGAGATCATCCATCCTTTTTCTGACGATTGGCCCGAGTATTGTACGAATGAGACAGTTTGACTCTAGAATCGAGATGCAAACGTGAGATTCGTAGGTAAGAAGAATGCGTTTATGCGAGAATGATGAATGATATGCAATGATTACATTAACTGTATATATTTTTTGTTTACGCAGAAGTAAACTTCGACAATTAGATTGCAAATATCAAACAGTGGGGAAACCCCGTTTTATTGAATTCAAAGGATTGCAGAATGGAAATACAGTAATTTACATAGTGCTGTAAAAGGAAATCTAAACTTATGGGTCCTGAGTCCTCTGTGAAGCGAGCTCAGGTGCTGGTTCTGGTACTTTCCTTTTCTTTGATCGGGGCTCTGGGCCGTTGTCGGGTCGTCATTCCTTTGCCAAGTGAAAGGAGCGAGCAAATTCCTTTGGCCATCCTGATTTTCTACAGCATGTTGCTCTAAAATCTCAATCAGAGCATCTTTATCTTTTAATAGTTGCTGTATTTTCTTGCACTCTACATTGAGAATACAGTACTTATTCCTCCAAGACCTCCTCTCCTGCTGAACTTTGTTGAGAGTAACCTGAAGTTTTTCCGTCTCAGAAATAAAATAAAGGACATAGTACCTTAATGGAAGAACTTCCTGACGAGGGTAAGGCATCCTCAGCTTGAGAGCTCTAGTTTCTACCCAGTGGAGATAAGGCTCCACCGAGACACAATCTGGTTTTCCTAGAGACTCTCTTCCTTTCCTATGAACGTGTTTCCAGGCGTGCACTATTTTCGTCTTTAGTGCCCTGTCATTTTCTCCTTCTTTGAAGAAAAGACCTTCCAGATGAGCATTACGCGGGACATGCCTCATCGGGTATCCAAATTGACGACGAACTAAAATTGGATGATAATTGATTCCTCCCTTAGTTCCTTTAAAGGGTACATTTGGGAAATTTCCACAACGGTCGATGATCTTGATCCCGTCATAGATTCGATTGTACCAATCGATGTCAGAGTTGGTAAGAGACATGATTCTCTGCGACCAACGTAAAGCATTCTTTTGATCCCAAAATGCAGCAGACTTGGGTAAGTGGGAAGTGAACCATTTGTACAGCAGGGGTACACAACATATGATCATTCCTCCATTGTACAAATTCCTTAAGTGTATAGAATGATAAGCATCTGCGAGCAAGGTCGGTACAGGGTTTCCAATCAGAAAAACCTTAATGGCATTGATATCTATAAAGTTATCGATGTTGGGAAACAAAAATAACCCGTAGGTGAGCAAAACAAAGATGCTCTCGAAAGCGGCCACGTTTCCTATACTAGCAAAGTACAGAGGTTTCTTTGTCAAGAACTGGGATGGTAAACCCTGGATTCCACCCTTAGTGGTCATGTGAGTCCTGACCTCTGACTCGTCCAAATAGATTGCTCTCGCAATGGTTTGATCCTTTGGAATTTCTTCCAGTCCAGAAAAGGGAGCCTGGTCAGTAATATGCAAATCAGTCAGGTGAGAGTACTCCTCCAGTGTTGGTGCTAGTTGATAATCTGGGAATGTTAAACAGTGATAAACCGGATCGTAAAACTGAATTAGCGTAGACAGGATTCCTTTAATTACATGGACCCTTAATAGAGACAGCAGTCCTCCATACTTGGCTCTGAAAGCCTCGGGGTTGGTGATCATTTTCGCCAGACCTCTCAAATCCTCTAGTTTTGGAACCTTGAAGGTGTACTTGTGAGTTTTCCTTCTACCAAAATCCATAACGCAATCCCTTTATCCGACATTTGCAATCATTGTCTTAGTTTAATTTGAAAAAGAGAGACTAGAAGAGAAAATTTTTCTTTGTTTTTTAATGTTTTTTAATGAAATGAATGCATGAATGCAGCACACAAAAACATAGAAAAAACATGGGGTCAAAGGGTCGGTGTCATGAAGTCAAGGCTCTACCCATCCCTAAAGGTTTATACTAGTGATTTTTTGTACCTGTCCGCAAAATCATTGACCCCTCTTGGGATAACAACAACAAGCGGATCGCCAGCGAGCTGATGCATCTTAGAGTGATCTCAGATGAGGGTAGTATCGCGTGACAACTATTTTCGATAGCTTCTGCACTACAAAATGGTTTCAGTCTACTAAAAACCTCAGCTTCTCATATAACCTAGTCGACCACACTACTTTTAACAACCGAAGTCGTATAGGCAATGTATCTTCAAAAGGAGTCTCCACTGAGTTTGATGGTCGACCGAGGACTCTTAACTGAGATTCACTCCCCGCAAGATTACCCGTATAATGCCATCACCTATCTTAGGTGTATACTCAATCTTTCCACATGCGGCATCACACGCATTCCCATTAGCAGAAAAATAAACACAGATATCAATTAGGAAAAGCAGTATATATATATATGTCTTAATCATCCTAGACCTCTAGTCTTATGATCCTATACAGACAATGACTCCCCAGCAGATTCGCCATTTCGGTGAAATTTTGTTGAATTTAAAGGTTTCCACCGAAGATTGTAAGAAAGAGAAGAAGGCCCCACGGTGGGCGCCATTTTTCTGTAGCGCGATTTTTGTGGTCTTGAATCACTATCGCTTGGGCACTATAGTTCGATTCATTTTTATCCTATTGAGCTAATTAAGGAAGGGAAATAGATGTCTCCAATTAACCCTGCTTGCATAGTGAGTTTAAACAGATGTCTGTTAGGTTACAGATGCTATTAAGATGTGGGTCCCTCTTCGATTTATTTTGTTTAAAATTAGAATGTCTGGACTATTGCGAGGTTTTTGGTAAGATGTTAGGATTTGGTGCTTTTGGGTTGATATATGGGGGTACTGGATTTTGGGTTGTTGATTAGTATGCTCGCTAAGATTTTGCAATCTTATGCCTACGTATTCCCGAAACAGGGAAATCAGAGCGATCGTAGTTCCTCCTATAAAAAAGGTTGTTTTGGTGTCTTGTTCAAAGCCCAAGACGTGAAGCTAAAGGTGATTTGTATCTTGTTCAAAGCCCAAGATGTGAAGCTAAAGGGTTTTGGCTGAGAGATAATTTGTCATCTCTAAAGAGGAGTTGCTGATGTTTGTATGCTGTGAACAAGGCACAACTTTGATGCTAAAAGGTTGATTGACTCAACTGGGGTTTTCTTTATTCAAAGCCTATGAGGAGGTGGGAAGTTTGACTTTTCCAGGGAAAATGTTCTTTCTGTCGTGTACAAAGCCCAAGATTGAGGCTAAAAGGGATTTTGACTCCGTTGAGGAGAACGTATCTTGTATAAAGCCCAAGATGGAGGCGGAACGGGTTTGACTCAACAAGAGAGTGCTTGTATGTGTCTTGCACAAAGCCCAAGACGGAGGTTAAAAAGGTTGACTCAACAAAAGAGTTTGAAGGTGATTGACTCAACAAGAGAGTCTGAAGGTTGTTTGACTCAACAAGAGAGTCTTTTATACTCAACAAGAGAGTGATTTACTGTCTTGTACGAAGCCCAAGATTGAGGCTAAAATGAGATTGACTCAACAAGAGAGTCTTTTATACTCAACAAGAGAGTGTTTTATATGTCTTGTACAAAGCCCAAGACGGAGGCTAAAAGGGGTTGACTCAACAAGAGAGTCTTTTATACTCAACAAGAGAGTGTTTTTCTATCTCGTACGAAGCCCGAGTTAGAGGCTAAAAATGGGTGACTCAACAAGAGAGTCTGAAAAGGTTAGCTCCGCTGGGGAGAATCATTTGTACAAAGCCCAAGAGGAGGCTGACTTACCGCTGTGGATTCTAGAGATCCTGAAGCGGGTCCAAGTGTGGGGAACTCTCATGAGAGAGACCAGGGTTTCTTCCTATGTTTGAAAAGAGCTTGAGAATGTCTTTGAGACTCAAGGGTCTTAGACTGTCCAAGTCTAGAGTTTTATCTTTTGTACAATGCCCAAGAGGAGGCACTGACATTAAGGGATGAGTATCAACCCTACAACGGCCAGAGTTTTGACGTTGGAAAGACTGCTTTAGCAAAGGATGACTAAGTTCTGTCTTATACCTTTAAGAGGTCGTCTGGGTCCTTGTATTAAGCCCAAGAGAAGGCATGAGAACTTATAAGAAGCCGAAGGGTCCTTGTACAAAGCCCAAGAGGAGGCGGGGATGCTTTTAGGAAGCTTGTGGGTCCCCAAACCAAGAGAAGTTCAATACATGCTATTCACAGAGAATAGATCAAGCAAGGAAAGTTCGAGAATTTGGAAGAAACTCAAGAGATGCCATTCACGGAGAAAAGATCATCTCTGGGGAGTTAGAGTTTCTTTGACAATTTCTAAGGGTGATAGTCTGAGAAAAGGTTCACCGAGAATACTGCCTTTCTCTTTGTTCCATATTGTTTAACCCTAAGAGGAGGGAAGACTGTATCTGGAATCCTATGGGGGATCTAGTCTTGTTTGTATTTAAGAGTGACCAACAAGGCTTTACCTAGTGCTAGACGTAGTTGCCGAGGAAAACTCTAAATAACTATACTAGTATTACACAGTGGATATATGATAAGTATATAAAAGATTGTGAAAGAAGACTTACAGTGAAACAACCCCACAATACAGTTATATACATATGAAAGCGATAAATGAAAGCGGATAAACACTTACCCGTTGTAGAGCTTCCATGCTATTTTGTTAGTTGTTCAACAAAGAAATTAAAAAAAGTTTTGATAACAACATATATTTGAATTCAAAATCAAAGTAGAAAATGCTTTGAAAATATTGTTGGGGCTTACAGCTCAAGGAGAGGCCCAAGTTTTAACGATGATCGTACCGTTGTTTTGAAAACTGTACAGAGGGACTTATACAATATGTGAGGCCCAAAAAATTTTTATGTACAGGGGGATGGGTCTTACACTCTATTAGAGGCCCAAAAGTGTTTAAGAAAAAGAATTGGGACTTATAGCTCGAGGAGAGGCCCAGTTGATTTTGTTAAAAAGGCGACGATCACGCTGTTGTTTTTTGAAAATACAGTGGGACTTATACAATGACTAAGGCCCAAAAGGCGGTGTATTTACAAAGGGGTTGGGTCTTACACTCTATTAGAGGCCCAAAAAAGTTTTTAAAGAAAAGGAATGAGACTTACAACACGAGGGTAGGCCCAGGTGGTTCTCGTTTTGAAATGGCGATTGCGTCGGGATTTTTGAAATCGCAGTGGGTCTTATACAATAACTGAGGCCCAAATTATTTTGGTTTCAAAAAAGATTGGGTCTTACACTCTATTAGAGGCCCGTGAGTGTTTGAAAACGATTGATGAGGGTGAATTAATCAAAACCCTAATTTTGTTTTCCTTTAAAAGTAAATATTTAAAGAAAATCAATAAAAATGATAAAAATACCAAATAAGTTTGGATAAACAACTTGTGATTTTTGTTTAAGGTTTGAAAAATGAGGTTTTAATCACAAGATGATTTAGAACTCATTTGGTTTTGATTTTCAAAATAAATATTCACTTTTAAATGTTTAAAAACAATAAAAATGAATTTATTCACAAAAATACCAATTATATTAAATAAATAATATAAATTTGATTTTTTTGTGGAATAAAATATTCTAACATTTTTGTGATTTTTCAGAAAAAGAACCAATAAAAAATGATAAAAATTGAGTGAGAAATTAATTTTTCAAATCATTAATAAAATAATATGAAAAATAAGAAAATAGGAAAAAGTGATAAAAAAGAGGTCTGGGGCGAGGGGGATTCGAACCCCAGACCTCTCACTTGCCAATACACACAAACCAGCTGATCAACCACTAGGGCGCAATGCCAATTCAAATATAGTATGGCAAATGAAAAATATATAGAGAACTTGGTTGGAAAACCTGAAGAATGGCGCCATGGCCATCTTCTTCCTCGAGCTCATGCATGAAGCACCCTATCTCACTCATCTCTCAACCATTTGACATGATTCAAACACCAAATTCGTGTATTTTTTAACAAGGAACATGATGGCAGTATTTGATTTCATTTATTTTTAGTGTGCAACAAGTTATATCAATATGAGTGTATGAACCCTAATTTTGCAAAAGCAATCGTGCAGACATGGTTGTGAGTGCTATGATCAAATTTTTTGAGGGGAAACACTCAACATATGATGACAAGCAATTGGAAAAAGTATCATGCGAGGAAATATACATGGATCATGAAGATGTAGTTTTGAGGCTTACCTTGATGCAAACTGAAATGGAACTCTGCACAGATGGTGTTCCAGAAGTGGTTTGACGATCCCTACAGCTTCAATGGATGTTGTTGAGTGGATTGCAAGCTTTGGAACACTTTGAAAATCTTTGGATCTAGTTGGAGGAATCCAACTGCAGAATTGAGGCATAATGGCTTGGCTGAAGAGTGATTTTGAGCTAAAGGTGTTACAGAGATGGTTTAAGTGTTTGAACACCTCATATACATCATATGTGATGTGTTTGAGCAATTGGAATGGATTGCTTAAGGCCGCCACTCAAAACCCGATGGTGGTTGCTTAAAAACAAAGAAATTTGGCACTTAAGAGAGAATGAGAGAAAGCAATGCTGTAAGTTGCTTTGGGGTGATTTGAATGATCCATTGGAACCTCTATTTATAGGTGATCAACTCTTGTCTTGGAGGAATAGTGAATAGCTACTGGATCAGATCACATTCAATGGCTTTGGCTTGGTGGCATTTCTTCTCAGGCAAGGCAACCTAGCCCCTCCCAAGAGCAGGGCTATATCTTGACCAAATCCACATTCTTCAGATGTTTTTATTGTTGTTTAATCAGAGAACTTGACTGAGGAGAGTGAGAATCTTGAAAGTGCACTATTCCACATTAATGCCCTTGAATTCAAGGCATAATATACCAAAATGCATTGATCTCAAGTTGTAAGATCCTTTGGCTTTTAGACTCAGCTTTGCAAGTGGGATCCCTTGGATTAGGATCAGATTAGATGACTGTAGCATAGGGATCATTGGTCTTTGGCTCAAAATCGTGCAAAGCAAGAAATCCCACAAACTGAATTTTCATGACAGCCTTGCCATGGTGTGTTGTAGCAGCCATAACTCTTGGCTCAAGTGGAGTTGTTTCATGCTAGTGAGTTGCTTGGATTGTAGGCAACATGTACAACAACTTTGATGTTTACATCATGAATTGATTCAGCTTGCAACTATGTGAAAAAATCCCACAAGTTTTGGTGTTTTCAACAAAATCTGTCTTGGACAGAATTTTGTCTAAGTGTTGGAAAAGTTGTACTTTCATGTTTTTAGTCATTTTGATCCAATCATAACTCAGAATCCACAATGAATTGGAGTGAGGTGTAGTTGAAGCTTTTGTAGAGTGCCATGAGAGCTACCAATCCAGTTTTGGACCAACCAAAATGGTTGCTTGGATCACAAGTTATGATCCTTGGAAGTTGGTACCCTAGCCACTTTGTTCCATAACTTAGAAAATTTCTAAGTTTTTTATGGTTACCCCTTTTACAAGTTATCCCACTTTTCTTGATTTTTCTTGATGAATGATGATAAAAAAAATAAAAAGTCAAACTTTGACTTTTGGGCACAGTTGACTTTTTATCAGATGAATTCCAAATTGTGCGATCCTCTATGAAATTAAGTCCTTGACCTAAATAAACTTGATGGATTGATTTCATAGGTGTTATAGGGTGTATTGAATCATGTCCCAAGGTTTTGGAGCATGCCTGGGTCAAAAGTCAAAGGCACAGTTGACTTTTTCCACGAAACCCTAATTGTGGTTCTGCTGAATTTGAAACTTGTTGATCAAGCTTATTGGATCAATCCATTGTTGCAAATGGATCAATCTAGTGTGTTAGAGACCCTCAAATCCTCTCTTGAGATCTTGGCTCATGTTTTGTCCCAAAAGTCAACTTAGGGGTGAATTAGGTCAAGAAACCCTAATTCCTGATTTTTTTATGAATGCATCCCCTGAGGCAAGATTGACTTGATGATTGGGTTCATGATGTCCCTTGGAGTATCTTAGGTTGTGCTTTGAAGCATTGGCTCATGCCCAGAGGAAAACTTCCATCTGGAGGCCCCAGTCGACCAAAACCCTAATTTGGTGACACTGGCGATCTTGAGGTTGGATCCACTTGGAATGTGCAGCCTTGTGCTTGATCCTTGAGGTGGGAGTCCTCTTGATCCATTGTGGATATTTGAGAGGTTAGAAAAGTTGAAGATCATGTCATTCCTTGATTGATCCTTTGTCTAAGGCTCTTAGAGGGCTTGAAACCGTAAATTTGATTGTAGTGGATGCTCACCCATCTTTGGGGAGACTAATGTGGTATGATGGTCCATCCATATTATGATGATGATTTGCACAATGATGGGGAATCTTAGTTGTCAAAATTTGGGGTATGACACCACCGAACAATCCTTCCAGAGACAACAGGCTTTTCAAATATGTACTTTATCAGATCCATTTTGGATATCAACAAAGTAGTATGGCAAATCATGTATTGTCGTAGGCGTCGAGCAGCCCAGACTAGAGCACAATAAGTTTTCTCTAAGAGTGAGTATCTGGTCTCACAATTAGTGAACTTCTTGCTCAGATAGTAAATTGCATGTTCTTTTCTGCCAGTGTCGTCATGTTGATCCAATACGCATCCCATTGATTCGTCGAGAACGGTGAGATACATGGTTAAAGGCCTACCAAGAACCGGCGGTACTAAGATCGGTGGTTCTTGCAAGTATTGTTTTATTTTGTCAAATGCTTTTTGACAATCATTATTCCATTCAACCGATTGATTTTTTCTTAGTAATTTGAACATTGGTTCACAGGTAGCTGTCAAATGGGAAATGAACCTTGAGATGTAATTAAGTCTGCCCAGAAAGCCACAGACTTCTTTTTCTGTTTTGGGAGGCGGCATGTTCTCAATTGCCTGAACCTTCTCAGGATTGACTGCAATGCCTTTCTGACTCGCAATAAAGCCCACAAGTTTACCAGATCGAACTCCGAAGGTGCGCTTCGCAGGATTCAACTGCAGTCTAAACTTCTGGAGTCTGTCAAACAGTTTCTTCAGATGAACCAGGTGATCATCTTCAGTTTTGGACTTGGCAATCATATCGTCCATGTAAACCTCAATCTCTTTATGAATCATATCGTGAAAGAGGGTTGTCATGGCACGTTGGTATGTTGCCCCTACATTCTTCAGATCGAATGGCATGACTTTGTAACAATATGTACCCCATGGTGTGATGAAAGTAGTCTTTTCCATATCAGCTGGGGACATTTTGATCTGATTATATCCTGAAAACCCATCCATGAACGAAAAGACAGAGAGCTGTGCTGTGTTGTCCACCAAGACATCAATATGAGGCAAAGGAAAATCATCTTTCGGGCTGGCTTTTTTGAGATCTCGATAGTCCACACACATTCTGATTTTACCGTCTTTCTTTAGAAATGGGACGATGTTGGCAATCCATTCAGGATATTTGGAAGTGGCGAGGAACCCAGCATCAAACTATTTCTTTACCTCTTCTCTGATTTTGAGTGCCATGTCAGGTCTAGTCTTCCTGAGCTTTTGCTTGACAGGAGGACATCCGGGCTTGAGTGGCAAGTGATGTTCAACGATGTTGGTATCCAACCCAGGCATATCTTGATAGGACTAGGCGAAGATATCAACATACTCTTTCAATAACTTGACCAACTCAGAGTGTACATGCTCTGCGATGGATGCGTCAACCTTGACTTCTCTTCTATCCTCACCGGTACCAAGATTGACCACTTCTACTGGCTCTTTGTGTGGCTGAATCTCTTTATGCTCGTGCTCAAGGAGCCTTGCTAGTTCAGCCGATAATTCCCAATCTTCCTCACCATCTTCTTCGGCTTGGTTAATTGGAATCCCAGAATTACAATGGATGTTTGCCATGTTGTTATCAATGCTTTTATTAGTTTTGCATGTTTATGAATATGTTTAGAATGAGCTATTTTGAAAGGTGAAAAGAAAAGAAACTTTTGCCATTTGTTTGTGAAAAGTAAAATAAAGAAAGAAAATAGAGCATGATTTTGAATGCAAAAAACTTTTATTTATTGAACACATAATATTGGAAAAGCGTGAGGCCCTTTACAAGCTATCCACTCGTCTCGGGCGAGGACGAGGGAATGAGAAAGCAAAATGCATTACATGTTATATGGAAAAACCACAGGAATCACAGTAGATGTCCAGCTGTTGAGCTTGAAACCCGGCAGGCACTTGCGCACAAAGCTTGGAATCTGATTGCTAGGACCAACATCATCAATGGCTGCCACGATGTCACCCATTTGAAACCCCGCACTATTGAATTTGATGGAATTGCACTGCTTCTGACCATGTGAACTAGATTGTCGACCAGGACGGTAACCCAATCTAAAATGATTATGCTTCTCAACCACATCAATCACATGCCCCCAGCCTGGAAAGACACCTCTCTCGATGGTCTCTTTAGCACTCTTAGCAGATGCTAAGGTAATTTGTGGTGATCTACTGTGACTAGTGGAAGCAGAGCTGACATCTTCGAACTTAAGACACTACAATGGCAACTCAGCTATGCCTTCTTCGGTCTCGACGTATCGGAAAGATGATAACTCGCTCACAATCAGATCCTCTTCACCACAGAGGATGACCAGCTGATCGTCGAACATAAATTTCAACTTCTGATGTAAAGTGGATGTAACTTCCCCTGCGGCGTGGATCCACGGGAGACCCAATAGGAAACTGTATGCCGGATTAATATCCATCACTTGGAAGGTAATGGTAAACAAATGCGGTCCAACTTTGATGGGTAAATCCACTTCTCCTATGACTTGCCTTTGAGAACCATCAAAGGCTCTGACAACTAAGGCGCTTGGCCTCATCTCGCTCCCTTCTACCAGTAATTGACTCAATGTGCCTTTGGGCATCATATTGAGGGAAGAACCGGTGTCCACAAGAACACGATAAGAGGATGTCTGTACAGGTTACGGATATGTGCAGTGCTTTGTTGTGGGCATTTCCTTCAAGAGGTAATTCTGATTCATTAAAACTCAAATACCGACTTGCAGTTATATTGGCCACTACATCATCGAACTCGACGACTGATATATCTTACATGACATGGGCAGTGTTCAAGACCTATAGCAAGGCTGATCTGTGCGCAGGTGAACTCATGAGTAAGGACAAGATTGAGATCCTTGAGGGTGTTTGTCCCAACTGATCCACAATTTTAAAATCACTTTTCTTGATCAACTTTAGGACCTCTTGATCATCAAGTGTCTCTTTGCTCTTTAAAATATCTCCAGACGGAATAGTCGGCACTGGAACTGTAGATGATGCCCCTTGTTGAACAACAGGGGTTACAGACGCAGGCATTTCCTTGGGAGGAACAACAGTTGGAACTTGAACAGTCTTGGTAGTGACCTTCAGAGCAACCACTCGTCCACTACGAGTCATACCTCCAACTGTTGTAACATTTACAATCTCAGATTCTGCAAACCTTATCTCTTGGTCTCCAGAAAACAGAGTAGACCCATACCTCCAAGGTACCTCTTTGGAATTCTGATACAGAAACGGCTTTGGCGGGAAAACAATGATGGGTTGTACCTTTTTTTGTTTAGGGGATTCAACAGGAACCTTCCTATAGACGATGGTGAATGGCTCGATAGCAGCATCTTCCTCAACAACTTTAGATCTGGCAAATTGAACTTAACCACGGTTCATCAAAATCTGGACACAACCCTTCAACCTTCGACACTAGTTAGGATTATCGTCACAAATCCGTCACTTACCATGCAATCCTTTCAACAGCCCATGTTCATTCAATCTCTTGAAAGCCACAGTCATCGGGGTTTTTACCTCGTCAACATCCATGATCAATTCAGCCCTTGAATTATCCTCAATCATGTTAACCACAGGTCCACCGTGATCTGGCAACGAATTATTCTGAATGTTAGGTCCTTCCTCAACGAAATTCAGAATCTTCTTATCAATAAGTTCCTGAACTTTGGTTTTGAAAACAAAACAGTCCTCTGTCGTATGTCCTATGTACCCAGCGTGATAAGCACAAGACGCATTTGGATTATGCTTCGCGCCAAATGGAGGAATTACAGGTGCGATATGCTTGGGAACAATTGCCCATTGGTGAACCAAGTAAGGAAACAATTCAGTGTATGACACCAGAATTCTGCCAAAATTCGGACGCTTACGCTTTCCTTGATTATTATTTTTCTGACGGTTTTGATTCTGCTGACTTTTGTTATTCTGTTGATTCTATTGCTGATTCTGAGCATTCTGAACTGGTTGTTGCAGATGATACTGATATGGAGGTTGTTGATATTGTGCAGCAGCAATGTACGGATATGGATAATATGACATGGGTGCCATGAGTGCTTGATACTGAGGAGAAACTTGAGCTGTCACAGCGTTGGCTTCACCTTCCTTTTTCTTGGACTGACTGTTCTGAGTTTTTCTAGTGGCCGGCTGCTGGGAAGCAGGTCCAGGAATCTTTCCAGTCTTTAAACCATTTTCAATCCGCTCACCAATTGTTACAATGTCAACAAAGTTTGATGAAGAACTACCCACCATTTTCTCATAGTATGATCCTTGAAATGTACCCATAAAGATGTCAACCAACTCATTGTCAGAGAGAGCAGGTCGCACACGAGATGCCATCTCACGCCATCTTTGTGCATACTCCTTGAATGTTTCAGCTGAGCGCTAAGACTGGTTCTACAACGGCAATCTAGTAGGCGCCAGATCAAGATTGTATTTGTATTGTTTCAAGAATGCTTCAGACAAATCCCTCCAAGTACGGATTTTGTTGTGTTCTAAGCCCATGTACCAATCCAATGAAGCACCAGACAAACTATCTTGAAAACAATGAACAAGCAAGTCATCATTATCAATATAGGATGCCATCTTCTTGCAGTACATAGTGATATGACTACGCGGGCAACTCAAACCTTTATACTTTGGCAGCTCGGGTATCTTGAATTTCTATGGCAGCATAACATTTGGAACCAAACACAAGTCCTTGGCCTCCATGCTAAAAGCAGAAAACCCTTCAATAGCTCTGATACGGTCTTCCAACAACTTGTAGTCACCAGGTCTACTCTGATTAGTGGGACTGACAAGAATCCGAGGATTTGGCAACTGAGATGCGGTGGGAGCGTGCACTTGTGGAGTAGCGAACTGAGACGGATACACCAAACCCGGATTTACCATCTGACCAGCATTCTGACCCATCTAAACACCAAACGGATAACTCGGAGGAGGTATCACAGCAGCTGAGGAAGATGCCCCAGGATAGAACATTCCAGGATGAACATTCTGACTAGCAGTTTGAGCAACTTAAGATGAAATCGGAACATGAATAGGAGGACCCCTATACACATACTCGTCTTCATCAGGGGTTTCAATGTCAGCCAATCCGGAAGCTTGACGAGTCTGAACCTGAAGATTTTCAGGATCATCATTCTCCACTAGAGATGGAACCGGAGTAGGCATACCCCATGGATATGCAGCAGCATTCCCATTAGGCATGGGCACAACAAAAGGCTGATATGGTACAAAGGCACTACCATTATTTGCAATCAGAAGAGTGTAATTCGAAGGCATGCCCCAAGCAAAACCAACGGGCATCTTGTTCAAACCGGATTGAGAATTTTTCGGATGATCAGCAGACTGATTCACAGGCTCAACTGGCACTTCAACAATAGCAGGAGAAGGAATAACAATAGGAGTAGTTGTAACAACATGAGTGATAACGGTTGTGTCAGTAGCGGTTGCAATAATAGTGGCAGCAGCAGTGGCGTCCCTCTAAGCATGAAGGAGTTCCATAATGACATCTATGTTCGTCTGAAACTTATCCATCCGACCTTGGAATTGAGCCAGAGTTTCCTTATAAGTCGCGTTCTCAGCTTCGAAATCAGCCATGATTCTCGATTTGTTTGAGCGAGCAAAATATCGATGTCGAGTCGTCGTCTTGCTACAAAGAAGGCAGACAAGGATGACCAACGACTTCGGATGAAGGGACGTGCATATGTGTGCAAATGAATGTATGATATGCATGCAAAAAATAAAGTTTTAAATTCCAGGAATTCTTAAACTTATCTTTGTTGACAATAATCATAAAGCATACAAGTAAAGGCGCGAAAGATAAAATTGGCATGCAACTTCATTCATTCATTCAACAATAAAGGAAATAAGTACAATTCGAATACAAGTCAAATATCTGCCTTTTGGGCTACAATAAAATCCGCATGGATCCTATCAAATACCACCCTACAAACAGACAAGAAGTGGAAAACAGCCCAAGGAAGCTGGTGTGGCAGTACATCATCATATGCATCCCTCAACAACTCAGGTAGGTCCTCCAATGCATGCTCAGCAAATCTGGCTAGACGGCCATGCCTCTCACTCCAATACTTCGCATCCTTCATGAGGTTACGCAGCAAAGAATGGTTGGGTCCCTGAAGCGAATCCTGAAGAAAGGCCTATTTCTGATCCAGGAGGTTTTACAGATGACGACTTTGATGCTACCAATGAGTGCTCTCTGTGTTGAGCTAACTAATCTGCTCTCGGCACTGATGTGCTTGATCCTGCAGCTTCTGAATCTCGCCGAAGACTTTGTCAAGCTGGGCTTGACATTGAGAGAAGTCATTTTCTAACTAATTAGCACGGTCTTGCCCACTTTTCCACTTTGTCTTGAACTCGGATAACTTCCCTCGAAGCTCTTCAAGTTGCTTTTTGTAGCTCAACTCATCTTTGTAGGCTTGAAACTAGGTATCGACGAGTTGCCTCTTCTTTGAAGCAAGCCCCTCATTGGTGCTCTTCAAAGCATCACCCACTTTACTACGCTTGTTCTGTTCAACCTCCACCTCTTTGAACATGTGCTCACGCTTCTGGCGGAGCTCAATCTGTAGGTTATCCTTCTCGGTAGTGACTCTATCAAGGTTGAGACGAAGATCAACATTCTCCTTCTTCAATTTCTCAATAATCAGCTTGAGCTGGTCGACCTCAGATGGAGGAACAATGGCAAGTTCAGGAGGCTTAGTATTCATGGAAGGCTCGGGAGAAAATGGCAACAAGATCTCTTTGACGCGTTCTTTGACCCAAAGTGTGTAAGCTTCCTTGGCTACACAATTCTTCTTACCCAAATTGGCTCTTCCTTCGGAGTGAATCTGAGTCCAAGTGGCACTAAACCTCTTCAGCAATCCCATGTGATCAACCCCTTCATGAAAGATGAACTTTTCCACTACCTCAGGATCAGGCTTAGCAACCATAGGATATCACAAATGTCAGAAAGCAAGTCTCAGATTGTAGTTAATTCCACCTATTGTACCCAAGAGAGGTACATTAGAGAATTTCCCACAATGAAGAATGATCTTAATATCGTCGAAGACTCGAGAATACTAAGAAATGTCATCAGCAGTAAGAGACATGATTCGTTGAGACCACTTGAGATTACCCTTATTCTCAACAAAGGGACCCTTTTGTGGAAGGTGAGACATGAACCATCGGTACAACAGAGGAGCACAACAGACAATGGTTCCCTTCTTCTTTTCATTCCCCGAATGAATAGAATGGTAGGTATCAGCAAGAAGTGTCGGAACAGGGTTCTTGTACAAGAAGATACTGATGGAAACCTGATCTACGAAATCCTCCATGTTCAGAAACAAGACAATCCCATATATCAGCAAAGCAAGAACGGCGTTGAAAGTCTTCCAGTTCCCATCCCTAGCAAAAGAAGTGGCCTTGTCAACCAAGAACTTCGAAGCAAACCCTTGAATACCTTTCCCTTTGGTCTTGAGATTATCCTCCACCTCCTTCTTACTAATGCAAAGCGCATCAGCAATAAGAGAAAACTTCGGACAACCACTGGTGTAGACATAAGGAACCTGCTTCTTGATCTCAACCCCCAAAATATAAGCATACTCCTCGAGTGTAGGTGCTAGCTGATAATCCTAAAATGTGAAGCACCTATATGGCGGATCATAAAACTGAACCAGAGTATGAATGGCGGTGATGTTCACTTCAGTATTGAGGATGGACAACAGATTACCATAAGTATCCCTAAAAACACCTCTGTTATCTTCAACCACACGGGATGCTAGACCTCTCAAAATACCCAGCTTAGGCTCCACAAACTTGTAGCTAAAAATGCCTCGACAACCAGTACTCATCTCTATGATAATGCCAACAAAGAATAAGTCTTCGAAAACCTGAAAATGCACATGCAAAAATTAATTTACATGATGAAATGATATGCAACACAAGTAACAGGAAGCCAGCACTGTCTAAACAATCAAATCTGAACAATCCGGATATCTGTACATAATTCTGTGTTAGTGCCACATAGTCTGATGTGTCGGTACAAAATCTGACGTGTGTGAGAGAACAACGGTATGAAGTGGCTTGGTTTCCTACAAAAACCCATCCCCCTCACAGGTGTGATCTAGACACAACAAGGTGGTCCCTAGAAAGGTCGCCCAAACCATAGGACTCAGAATGAAAACATCCTGTCGTAGTGAATTCTCATAGGACGAAAGTATTCTTAAGCAAATCACGATCTGGGATATGGCTCTCGTGGTAACCCAACGCGCGAAACGCAGGCCTCACGACTATCCATGTTCTAGCCTATGTGTATGCTAAGCCCGATGTTAGGACATTTCTCTCCAATAATAACTACCCATCCCAACAACAGCAGAATAAAAGCAGATATCCAGAATATGCAGCATATGAATATTCAAAGCAGTAAAGAAATGCAGTAAATAAACATAAAGCTAAAGCATAAAGATAAAGCAAGTAAAGCGCAAAAGATAAACATCCAAGCAAGCAAGAAAGCAAACAAAACTAGGCGAGACCCCAACCTGCAAGCGCAAGGACTCCCCAGCAGAGTCGCCAGCTAAAGATGGGGAGTCCCACCTAGCCAGGAAACAAACAAAGCGAGGCGAAGCTCAAGAGCAAGGACTCCCCAGCAGAGTCGCCAGCTGAAGATGGCTGGTTTATACCTGAGTGAATCGCACACTCAAAGATAACACAGAGTCGCCACCGAACTTTATTTAGTCCCAAAGGACAGGGAAAATATCGATAAAACCCAAGGGGAAGAGAAACGGGAACGGGGGTCGGTTATACGAAAGGAAGGTACTAACACCTAACGCATCCGTCATACTCGACAGGAACCATTTCGCTTGCTTCTAGGCTTGGATGGGTTATTTATCTAAAGGCTTCTAGCTAAAAGAAGAGGAGAGAAAGAGAACGAAAAGAAAGAGAGTGCTCGTGGAGGATTGGGGCCCTCGTGCCTACGTACCCTCATAGTGCAATGAGGAAATCAGAGCGCCGTAGTTCATAGAACCAGGGAAAAGAAAGGGGAAAGGAAAAAGGTGGAAGGGTGGAAGTGTGCTCGCCAAGATCATCGCGATCTCGTGCCTACGTATCTGACATTCGAACGAATGCAGAATCATAGCTTCCATAGTTCGTGGAACTAAGACGGAAAACTAAACAAAGAAAGGAAAGTGGTGTCAAAACCAAGAACAAAAGAGGAAGAGAAAGACCCGCTGGGGATAACAAAAGAATTAGTGTCTAAACCAAGAAAGGAATGCAAAGGAAACGACAATAATTATGCTGAGGATAACGTGTAAGAATGGTGTCGAAACCAAGAAGGTAAAAGAGCAAAAGGAATAAAAGGGACTCCACTGGGGAGGTGAGAGAAAAAGGATTGTGCTGGGGACCAGAAGGTAGCGACCCTACTGGGGAACAAACAAAGGTGATGGTGTTGAAACTAAAAGAAAAGGGGTTCGATGTAGCAACTGACTGGCAGTGGTTAACCGAAGAGAGAGAGTAGGACCCTGTGGGGAAAAGGTTTTAACAGATAGACTATGATCAACCAAAAGAACGGGTGCAGAACCGAATGAAGGTTGTAACCCAAAGGATGGGTGTGGAACAAAGCAAAGGTTGTGATGCATCGGGGATGTTGGTACTGATCGAACAAACGGTACTTGGCCAACGAAAAGGGTATTGGAACTAAAAGAAGGTTACTAACCCAAGAGTGCAAGTATTCGAACCAAGAAAAGGTTGCCAACTGTTGGGGATTCGGTTTTAACAGAAGGACTATGATTAACCGAGAAGGAAATGAGTGATTAACCAAGAGAAGGTGATTAACTCAAAAGGCTCAGTATTTTAACAGACAGGCTGTGGTTAACTGAAAAAAATGGGTGATTAACTAAGAGAAGGTGATTAACCAAATAGGAATTCAGTGTGTTAACAGATAGACTATGGTTAACTGAGAAGGAGTGCAAATTGGTGTTTTAACTGACAGGCAGTGGTTAACAAAACAAAGGGAGAAGAACCAAGAGAAGGTTACGAACTTCGCAGGGGATCTGGCGTATTAACAAGAAGACTGTGTTTAACTAAAGGAAAAGGAATCGAGACTCTTCAAGGGAATCAAAAGACGATGATCGGCCACAAGAAGATAGCATGATATTGAAACAAAGAGAGTTTACTACCCAAAGAGGCAATGATCTTAACCAAGAAGAAGGGTGATTGATCAAAAGAGAGAGATTGAAAGAGATAGGTGTGAGAGCAAGAGTTGTCTCTACAAGTCAATCTATGTTTTGATGATAACAATACGTATTTGTGAAAGAACCATTTTATGATCTAACGTGTGTTGTGTACAGATCATATTCATAGAAGTTATCAGATCCAACAAGCACCAGCCAGATGAGCGTAATTGATAATATGCGAAGTTACTATGTGTGACACAAGTCGCAAGAAGCAAGAATACTTTTGTATCTGATCGTGATCAGCCAGATCCAAGGATGCTGATATTGCTGTTGCAACGCTCTTGTGGATGCTCTCTGAAAGTGGTCAAGATTCTGAAGATTGCGAAGCTTCTGAAGAAGAGAACCGAAGTGCTGAAGACTCTCATGACTTGAAGTTATGAAGGCGGAAGGCTCTGAAGACCAAGTGCAGAAAGACTCTGAAGACTTATGTGTTCTGAAGTTTACGGTTTCAAAGGTCAAGTGCTGAAGACTCTGAAGACAGATTCCTAATGGACGAGTTCTGAAGTTTCGGAAGACTTGAAGAAGTAAAGGATAATGTTCTTAAAGACAAGTGCTGAAGTTCTGAAGACTGATTCCTAATGGACTTATTCAAATGACTGAAGACTTGACGTATCAGATATCCTGCTAAGAAGGCTCTACTCATGCTTCATCAATTTACCATCAGAAGCCTCTGAAGTTTGGAAGTCAAATGTTACCATTGTAAGTAACTGTGCACAGCGCCCAAGAAAGATATATCCCATCACTTCTCCCACAGCAAAAAGGAGATGTGTCAGTACAACTAATTATTACATAACGTCTCTTATCCAACAACCAACAATATTTCAAACGACTATATTTCTACTGGGCTATTTAAAGGAAAGAGTATTCGCTTCTGAAGGAATCGATTCACTCCATAAAAGATGAATTGATCAAGTCATTGTGTGAAGATAGCAACAACGATGAGTTATCATTGTAACACTTAGAATATCCAAAGTTGTCATCAATTTACACATGACCATTGTTGTTGAAGCTCAAAGATCATCATTCAACACAACAACAATGAATTGGTATAGAAGCTATTGATGAAGAAGACAACATTGCAAATCAGTCAAGTCATCAACCACCTTCTCATCAACACTACATTGAAGATCTGAAGCAAGGAGTTGTTGCTTGAAGCTTGCTCACCCAAGAAGACGAAGAAGAAGAAGATCTACAAGATGTCAACAACCGTCAAATCATTATACATCTTTGTAGTTTCTTAGGATAGCAAGGAGTTGTTGCTCCTATCTTGCTTGAACACTTGTGTGTTCTTTGTACTTAAACTTAGGAGTAATCTGCTTGTTAAGAAGCATTATTGTAATCTCCTGTATAACTAATTCTTGGTGAATTAGGATTCCTTGAGTGGTCAGTGTGACCGGAGACTCGAGAAGACAATGGCGAGATGTCATTGTGGGAAAAGCCTGAAATAGGGTCAGTAGCGTTATATTCATTGCGATGAATCCCTGGACGTCTAGCTATGAAAGCCTAGCAGTAGATCTTGCGAGATTGGAACCTCCAGGTCAATGTTCATTATATTCATTAAGTTGAATCCCTGAACGGTTCATTGCATGTTAGTCACAGTGAGGCTGTGCAAGTGGTTAGTCACCTGCTATTGCCCGTGCATCTGCAATCGAGATTGATTATAGTGGATTAAGACCTTGTGTTCAAGGAGAAATCACCTGAGGAGGGTGGACTGGATTAGCCTTTGAGGTGAACCAGGATATATCATGTGTTCTTTACTCTTATGCCTAATGTCTTTGTTTATCTTTCTATATTGAGTATCAGAACCCTACATCAGTAAGTCAGAACCTTGCAGCTTAACTCTGATAAGCTTCCGCACTGCAAGTTCTGAGAAATGTAGTTTATGTTCAGACTCTTGTTGGTTCTCATGCTTCATGCATTGCAAGTCTGAATGTAACTTCGCTAATCAGAGTCTCTCAACGAACTCTGATGTTATCCTAAGTGCTTTAACGACAAGAAGCGAAAAGTTATTGAAAGAGTAAATACACAATTCAAACCCCCATTTCTTGTGTCTTTCTCGCACCTTCAATTTGTATCAGAGCTCCGATTCTATAATTGATGAATATTAAACACTTAATAGTGTCAGAAAAAGATCCAGATACGGTGCGTAGAAATACTCTGGGTGAGATTGAAATCCACTTACAATTTATGTAACAGTTCAGAAGATGACTGTGTACAAAATTGTAATCAATCTGAGTACTTGAGAAAATCACTGATTCTGGAAGTTCTGCAGTTGTCAAACAACTAAATCTTCCTCACTTAAAGCTTCGTTGAAGATTGAAGAATCAACTGATAGGATAGATTCATTAGATAAGAAGTAGTATCTGTTGAATGCTAATCTTGGAAGATACGTGTGGATGAACCACGTATTTGCTCAAAGTTGAATCATCAGAAAACAAGAAGTCTTGTTTGCTGAAGATTAATTCTTTATGAGTTTTTGAGATGTTTTCAAGAAATAGATTAGGTCCACCCTTGACTTTCTCGTTTAAAACTCACTCAGAATCTATTCATGTAAAGAAGAAAGATTGTTGTTCTATGATGTTGAATTTCAGAATAAAAATCTACTGAAGTCAAAACTCTTAGAAATGGTTCATCTTCTGATTCCTGAATGATCAGAAGTTAAAAGGTTCATAAGAACTGAATATTATT
Organism: Lathyrus tuberosus; assembly: GCA_022829125.1. Lineage (NCBI taxonomy): Eukaryota > Viridiplantae > Streptophyta > Magnoliopsida > Fabales > Fabaceae > Lathyrus > Lathyrus tuberosus. The sequence goes on along the minus strand of JALAZF010000327.1, from coordinate 5,862,214 downwards.
TCTTGGAAGCTACGCAAGAAACTATAAGAATATTCAGGAAAAAGATTCTCACAGATTCATCAAATACTTGATCAAGAATGAACTCTTAAAGTCTTGATTGAGTCAATATAAGTAAGTTTTGATAACTTGAGACTATCTCACTACTGAACCAAATGTTATTGATCAAATTACCATCTGATAAGATTCTCAGAACTTCTTAAACACTGGAATCAGAAGATGCAAATCCAAGCACTTAAGTCTTCTACCTTAAGTCAAACTGAGTTATGTAGCTGACGATCTCTTCGGAAGTAAATATGCTGTTAAATTCTGATGAATTAGCTTTAAACTAGTTAGATCAACATTGTGAGACTAAGAAAATGTCATGCAAACCATGTCTAGCGCTATACGCATGGTTGATGATACTTAGTACTGGACAAGGATCTACATCAGTTTAAAGAAACAAGTCAGATGCTATGAGATGAAGATTAAATTCTCTCAGCAAATAAACTGTCAATGGTTTATGATAAAGTTGAATTTAATGACCTTCCAAAAAGAAAAAAGCTGTATGGAAGTTTGTCTTTCTGACAATCAAGTCCAGAATCTCTGATTGGTTGATTCTCAAAAATCAGTTGAATAGGATCAGAAGTTCAGAAAATAAGTTGTTCTCTTCAGAAGCCATAATACAAATGAACCTCTTAAATCTGGAATCAGAAGATGCCCTAGTAAACGCTGAACAAGACCGATCGAAAGTTCTTCCATATGTCACTCATGTCAGACACTAGAAAATTCTTGGAAAAATCTTGTTGAAGAAGCTCTGCAAAAAGATTTTCGGTATCTCTAAGGTATGGCTCCCTTTATTCTTGATTATTTTTGAAAACATTTAACAATTTATTTAACCACTGGTCATTTACTATCACTTTAAGTTTCATATAAGAACCACTAAAAATAGAACTAGATTCACACGTAATTATGAGTAGACAATTCTCAAAGAGTTGGGTAAACAGTTATGATTACGTTGTGTCAGCTACTACACCTCTACCCATAGGTATACGGTGATTTAAGGCTATCATGTGTCCTTTCAGCTGACCGCCACAGCTATTCATAGCTTGTCTAGGAAATGATGACCACGCGTGTTTCAAGCGTGATAAATAGCTATCACTCCTTAGTTCTCCTCACAACATTACTCCCTTTCTAGAAAGAATCTCTATCTAGTAGCTTAGAACTTCCTTCCTCAACTATTCTGGTCAAAATGTCTTCACACAATATCAGAGGAGAAACTACTGACCTCGAACTCCTAAAAGAATACACTCTAAACTTGAACCATATACCTCAACTCAACAAAACAAGCATTTTCTCTGGAATTAAATTTCAGAACTGGGAGAATTATTTCTCCATGCTTGTTGGACCTGTCTTCCCTAAACTGGTGACTGAGTTTTGGCCAAACGCTCGGACACTAGAATATGATCTTGGCAAGAATGCTATTTTGTCTATAGTTGCTGGCTGTCCAGTCTTGATCAACCCCACCATCATAGCCAAAGCCATTAGGTGTGTTGAAGATGGTGTGAGTGTGGAAAGAAATATCAACAACCATAGCTTCGACAGGCATTTGCATGTCTTTTTCGAAATAGAGGGACGTCCCATTCAACCTTGCACCCTCACTCCAATTGCTAAAGATTGGTACAATCTAATGGTAACTAATTTAAGACCAAGAGAAAGGAGGAGGATGGTTGTCTGACAAAGAAAGATTATTCATTTTCTTTTTAGTGTCCAGGATCAAAATAAACCTACCCCAATCCATGTACAACCATTTAAAGGAAGAAATTAATCTGTCTAGGGAAGACACAATCTACCAAGTTCCCTACTGCAGGGTTATCTCCCACATTCATGACCTCCAGGGAGTAGTTGGTCATTGCAGAAGAAATGGAATGACTGAGAAGATCCTTCCTGAGTTTTGTCAACCTATAACGTTCTTAGTTTAAGATAGGAAGTTAGTCGATCTTGATTCATAGATTAATTGAAGCCCCTATCTTACTGCACTTATGTAAAACTTATATCTATATCATTTTGATTAATTATTAAAGTATCTCTAAATGTAGTTTACAAATATCATTCGAATGAATGAGTCTTATGATCACGATACACTGAATCAATAACTAAAACAAAATAATAAGTGCTCCTTAAAATTCACACGAAAAGGCTCTGGACTATCTAGAAACCATAAATCCGTCTTAGGTCATAATTAAGTGACGGTTATCATTATCACTCACTAGAGTTATTTCACGACTCTTGATTGGATAATCTGTCCTTATTAAAGATGATAATCATTAAACCTCTTTTCCCACGTTACTTAGTGCGTCTAAGAAAAATCAACCGTTATTCTCCCAAATTCTCTAAACCGTTCTTTACTCATTCCTCTATAAAAGGCTTCAAACCCTAAATCACCAACTCAACTCATCTGAATCCTTTGCCTAAATACCTTCTATTTTCTTCATCCTATCATCCTCTGCAATGGCCTCCGTTTCCCAAAATACTTCAACTCCCACAATCATACAAATTCCAGCTGATAGCCTCGTCGTTATGTCAGAAACGATTGTAAACTTTAACAATCTAAAGTCAAATGGATGTGATATTACTCCTTCAATAGAAACTCAAGGATGGAGTAATTACTTCAAGAGGTTGGAAGGACCAACTTACGGACATCTGGTTAAGGATTTCTGGATCCACGCTAACACATCCAATACCCTCATTGTCTCCTTCGTTTTTGGAAGGAAAATCTTCATATCTGAGAAGACTATTTCAGATCTTCTGATGCATGACAACAGTGGTGTGAGAATCACTAAGAACCAACTAAACGAGGAAAAGAGGCTAAGGTTCTAGCTATCATTTTCAAAGAAAATGTTGTAGCTAATGCAGAGAACTCAATATTCTCTAATCTAAAAGATTCTCTACAAGTATGGTTTAAAATCCTCCAAGGAAGTGTGTTTCACCATCTTCCCTCAAACCAACTCAACGACACTCAAAAATGTGTCCTATTTCTCCTTCTTAAGGGAATCAAGATGCATCTTCCTGCAATTCTCTTCAAACTTCTAAAGGAAGCCATAAGAAACTCCATAATAGGTTCTGTCACGGAGGACAGACATATTCCATATGGAAGACTTATTTTTGACATCTTGGTGGAATCAGGGGTAGTTGATGATATTCTGATTAATGAGCGAGAATCAAGAAAATTGCTTAAAAGCGCTGGAAAAATTCTCAGGTTTGAGAATCTTAAAAGAGAAAACTCCACTCTGGATAACACATCTTTTAGGAAATTAACATTGACCACAAGGGTTCCGGTTGAAGGATTTCCAAGATTCGCCACTTACAATCAGACAGAAGTCGGGAACTATCTGAAACAATCTAAGGACGAAGACATCAGCGTATGGATTAACATGGAGAATATTACTGATGTACTTTAAAGAGCTTTCAGATTGGAAGAGAGTAAGTAAGAAGTAGAAGGATACTGATGATGGAGAACCTTCATCAAAAAGATCAAAAACTATGTATGATGCATTAACATCCTTTAAGGATAATACCATCACAAAAATTCAAAACTTAGTGGATGCTTCCAGTTCCTGTGTGGACCCCATGGAAATAAGAAATATCTGGACTGAGTTCCATGAATGGATCTCAGAGGAAATTGTGAAGAGCAAGAAGCTGGCAATCAACAGCAGGATTCGAACCTGCGCAGAAGGAAAGCTGCATATCTCAAGAACTGATGATTCTGAAAGCTTACTCTCATCTTCTTCGTCATCATTAGGCTCTGTTTAGTCTAACCCTTAGAAACCCATCGTCATTAGGTCTATGTTTTGATTACCTTTAGGATTAAGCCTAACCTATGCTTTGAACTTTAAAAACTATTTTGTGGTTCAGTATTGATGCTTCCATCTAATCATCCATCATTGAAAATGCTATGACTACTCTATGAAGATGTCGATCACTAGAACTATTTCTTATCATATCAACATTCGTATGATTAATGCTTAAATGATAACATCCCTTAAATGCTCAGATTCTCTATAGCTTTTTGATGAGGTCAAAAAGGGGGAGAAAAGAATATGATTTTGATTGATGAATATATGTTTAACTTGATTGGAAAGAAAGAAATCTAAAAGAAAAGAATGCAACTCAAACAAGTAATCAATCTTATAAAATGCGTTACTGCATTACTACTAACATTTTTTGTTTGATGTTTAACCGAGGAACTCTGAAAAAGTTCACTAGGCATTCTAAGACAGGTTAAGAAAGAAGAACAGTGAAGTTCTTATGAACTGGTGGTCATATGATAGAAGTTGTACACTTCGTGAACATGTGTTCAGAATCAGATCTACCCAATACTGTTCAGAAGTTGAGAACTGTCTGAAAGTCAAAGTTTATCTTGATCTCTATCTCACTTGGTTCAGAAGCTGTAAGCTGTCTAAAAATATGAGATTCAGAGAGCAAAGAATCAGAAGAAGAAAACTCTGAAAGCAGTCAAAACAAAGTATACATCTCAAGATGCTTATTTAGAATAATTGTGCAAAACAGAAGTCAAAGAACTGTCTGAAGATCCGGATTGAAGATCCAAGAAGAAGTAATTCTGATGTCTACCAAGAACCCAATTAAGAAGAAATGATTTGGTATCAGACTAAGTCAACAAATGATAATCAGACTCAGTATACATAAAGATTGGTATCAAACTCAGTCTGAAGTAATATCAATCAGAGCTAAGCTGTATAATGCTTTCAATACCTTCATTGGTATCAATCTCGGCACAATAAGAAAATACCCTTCAAGTGGTATGAAAAGAATTCCTTCAGTTGGAATCAGACACAACATACTCTGGTATAATTTAGTATCAGACTAAGATTAAAACATGTGTGACAGTTTCAGAATTAAGCGTTGATTGATCACAAAAATTAACCTTCAATTGGTATCTGTAAAAAATCAAGCTTTGATGAACCACTGAGTTGTGAAAGTAACAAGGTTCTGAGATGAGACCTGTGTTCTAAAGTCAAACTCTAAAAAATTCATGACCTATATTGGTGATTAAAATCTCATATTCCTGAACTACATTCTGAAGATCCCAATATCTGACTTATGGAAATTAGGGGGAGACTACCCTGAAGATTCAACTGCAAAATCCAAAATCTTCACAAAGTCTGAAACTCAGGGGGAGTTTCTTAAAAGACAGTGTCTGCCTCTGATGAATAGCGATGCTATGTTATCAGATAAGAACTGATCTGATTGTGCCTAAATGAATCTGCTGAAAAGTAGAAATGCTTCAGATGTCTCTGAAGATTATAAGCTCTGATACGAATACAAAAGGGAACTAAGTTCTGAAGATCTGAAGATGGACGTTCTGATGAACTAGTCCAGATGCTGAAGACTATCTGTTTCTTTAAAGACAAGATAGAGAAGTAGTCCTTTTCTATTCTTCGTTTTGGCAACTCAAGTTGTTATTCTGTATATCTTTGGATCATATAAGATTCTAGATGATCATAGATAAAACTTTGAGGATAACATATTCAGGGGGAGTTATTGTTCCAGACTCTGAATATGTTTGTTTTGGTGATTACCTTGTATAAAATGTTCAATCAAAATACTTGGTTTTATCATCATCAAAAAGGGGGAGATTGTGAGAGCAAGAGTTGTCTCTACAAGTCAATTATGTTTTGATGATAACAATACGTATTTGTGAAAGAACCATTTTATGTTCTAACGTGTGTTGAGTGCAGATCATATTCATAGAAGTTATCAGATCCAACAAGCACCAGCCAAATGAGCGTAATTGATAATATGCAAAGTTACTATGTGTGACACAAGTCGCAAGAAGCAAGAATGCTTCTGTATCTGATCGTGATCAGCCAGATCCAAGGATGCCGATATTGCTGTTGCAATGCTTTTGTGGATGCTCTCTGAAAGTGGTCAAGATTCTGAAGATTGCGAAGCTTCTGAAGATTGCGAAGCTTCTGAAGAAGAGAACCGAAGTGCTGAAGACCCCTCGTGACTTGAAGTTCTGAAGGCGGAAGGCTCTGAAGACCAAGTGCAGAAAGACTCTGAAGACTTATGTGTTCTGAAGTTTACGGTTTCAAAGGTCAAGTGCTGAAGACTCTGAAGACAGATTCCTAATGGACGAGTTCTGAAGTTTCGGAAGACTTGAAGAATTAAAGGATAATGTTCTTAAAGACAAGTGCTGAAGTTCTGAAGACTGATTCTTAATGGACTTCTTCAAATGACTGAAGACTTGACGTATCAGATATTCTACTAAGAAGGCTCTACTCATGCTTCATCAATTTACCATCAGAAGCCTCTGAAGTTTGGAAGTCAAATGTTACTGTTGTAAGTAACTGTGCACAGCGCCCAAGAAAGATATATCCCATCACTTCTCCCACAACAAATAGGAGATGTGTCAGTACAACTAATTATTACACAACATCTCTTTTCCAACTGCCAACAGTATTTCAAACGGCTATATTTCTACTGGGCTATTTAAAGGAAAGAGTATTCGCTTCTGAAGGAATCAATTCACTCTACAAAAGATGAATTGATCAAGTCATTGTGTGAAGATAGCAACAATGATGAGTTCTCGTTGTAACACTTAGAATATCCAAAGTTGTCATCAATTTACACATGACCATTGTTGTTGAAGCTCAAAGATCATCATTCAACACAACAACAATGAATTGGTACAGAAGCTGTTGATGAAGAAGACAACATTGCAAATCAGTCAAGTCATCAACCACCTTCTCGTCAGCACTACATTGAAGATCTGAAGCAAGGAGTTGTTGCTCGAAGCTTGCTCACCCAAGAAGATGAAGAAGAAGAAGATCTACAAGATGTCAACAACCGTCAAATCATTATACATCTTTGTAGTTTCTTAGGATAGCAAGTAGTTGTTGCTCATATCTTGCTTGAACACTTGTGTGTTCTTTGTACTTAAACTTAGGAGTAATCTGCTTGTTAAGAAGCATTATTGTAATCTCTTGTATAACTAATTCTTGGTGAATTAGGATTCCTTGAGTGGTCAGTGTGACCGGAGACTCGAGAAGACAATGGGGAGATGTCATTGTGGGAAAAGCCTGAAATAGGGTCAGTAGCGTTATATTCATTGCGATGAATTCCTGAACGTCTAGCTGTGAAAGCCTAGCAGTAGATCTTGCGAGATTGGAACCTGCAGGTTAATGTTTGTTATATTCATTAAGTTGAATCCCTGAACGGTTCATTGCATGTTAGTCACAGTGCGGCTGTGCAAGTGGTTAGTCACCGGCTGTTGCCCGTGCATCTGTAATCGAGATTGATTATAGTGGATTAAGACCTTGTGCTTAAGGCGAAATCACCTGAGGAGGGTGGACTGGATTAGCCTTTGTGGTGTACCAGGATATATCGTGTGTTCTTTACTCTTATGCCCAATGTCTTTGTTTATCTTTCTATATTGAGTATCAGAACCCTACATCAGCAAGTCAGAACCTTGCTGCTTAACTCTGATAAGCTTCCGCACTGCAAGTTCTGAGAAATGTAGTTTATGTTCAGACTCTTGTTGGTTCTCATGCTTCATGCATTGCAAGTCTGAATGTAACTTCGCTAATCAGAGTCTTTCAATGAACTCTGATGTTATCCTAAGTGCTTTAACGGCAAGAAGCGAAAATTTATTGAAAGAGTAAATACACAATTCAAACCCCCTTTTCTCGTGTCTTTCTCGCACCTTCAATAGGAGTGATCAAGGATCGACTCTACTGGGGAAGAAGGTACACTACCGCCTGGAGATAGAGGTGACTACGCCAAGCATAGGGTCATTCGTCCCCTACCTGAAGTAGTCAGAATGAGAGTAGGAATTCTCCCTTCTCATTCATTCTCTAACACACAGGTTATAGTGCAAAAGTTGAAACGGACAGCATAACAGCTCCAAGTTGTACAGTGCTTCCGCGTTGCGCGAAACTCCAACTCAGCCAGGTACCAAGAGAAAGCAAGTTCTAAAGGAAGCCTAGAGAGAAGTGCCAAGGGAAGGATCAATAATCGAAGCGGAGTTTCGATTAATTAATCAAAAGGGAGGAACATGCTAACAATTTTCCAAATGAATGAAAAATCATTAAAGCACAAGGGTGTATTATTGTTTGTACAAGATTAAGCTTATTCTCTTGAGAACAAACCTAATGCAAAGCAATGAAAGAAAGTGCAAAACAGTGCCAAGTGATACACCAAAACATGTAGCATGTGATCAAAGAAAATGTAAGAAAGCATGTATTCACACAATGCCAAGAATATGAACAAATTGGAATAATCGAAATATGCATCAAAAGTTCATGAATATGCTTCAAACAGAAGTGAAATGACACTTAAAATATCCATAAAATCAAGCATATCAATCCATGGAAGTTAGAGGAAGAAAGCATGGCAAACACACTTGAAAAAGCATGAAAATGGCCTTCTGTTACAGTGGTAACCGGTTACTCTCCATAGGGTAACCGGTTACTTGCTTGCAAATTACGTATTTTGTTGGAAAATACACTGAGTAACCAGTTACTCACCATATGATAACCGGTTACCACTGTGACAGTGGCAAAAACAGTTGCTGAAAAAGCACTTTTAGCCTTTAAATCGCTTATTTAAACTACCACATGCTAAGGTATGGATTTGTGCACGAAAATCAAGCTTGAAAACAGCAAATAAGCAGTGGTGAAATCAATTAACACATCAAGATCATGGATCAAATAATGCAAAATCAAATCACACAAAGAAAGTATCAAAACTACATCGCAAATGCTACGAAAATGCTCGAAACAGTAAAATTAGTGAGATCTACCAACCTACAAGCCGGAGATTTGGCTTGGTGATTGTTGCAAAGAGATCCTGGCGAAGATAATCAAAGAAAACCAGAGGAATCTTCAACTATAGCCGAAACGTATCGAAACCAAGCAAAATGCGACGAAAACTCCGAAATGAGAATTATCACCGAAGAAACTTGAAGTAATCACTTGAGATGAATCTAAAAGCTACTGAAGCTCCACAAAAACCAATAGAATGGAATGATGATGAAGGTCAAGCTGAAGAAAAAGCACTTTCAAGGTGAAAGTAACTTTTCTTCAATGGAGAATTAAGAGCTTTGGTGAGGTTTTTTGGAAGAGGATTGAGATGAAGATGAAGATGTAGCAGAGAAAAATCAGAGAGAATGTGAGAGAATTAAGAGTGAAGTGTGAGGAATTTGTGTGAAAATGGTTGATCCTTTGAAAAGTGAGTGAAGGTGTGTTTATATAGATTTTTGGTTTGGAGTGTGAGAGGTTTGGAATTTGGTCTGGACTTAGCTTTGGATGGTTAGGAACTAGGCTAGGAGTTAGTTAGGCTTGACTCACTGAGTCAAGCGGTTAACTCGGTTAGTTAGAACCAACTCGGTAACAATCCCAATGTGAGCTCCAATATCCAAAGGTCCAGATACTTGGAAATCAAGGAACATGGTGCACTTAACTTAGAGTGAAGCATTGGAATAAATGCACTTGGAATGTCTTGGATAGTCTTGAAATGTCTAGAGATGTCTAGAATATTCCACATGCTGCTAGAACACTGTAGAACCAAAGACCAAAGAGTGTACACAGCTGCTGTCCCAAAAAATGCAGCAGGAACTGCAACTTTGTACAGAGTAACCGGTTACTCACCATAGGGTAACCGGTTACTTCAGCCAACTTTGCCCAAATTTGCTTGGGAAATGATACTAAAGTCCCGGTTTCGATTTTCCACCTCTTGTTTTGATGAGTAAACATGGAAACCTTTATTTTGAGCTTGATTTGATGATGTAATGGCTTCGTGAGGATGCGATTAATCAGGCAAAAAAACCTAAAAATCCTGCAACAAAAAAACACATAAAGAAAAGTGCGGATGCATATGCCAGCGATGCGAATGTTCATGCTTATGTAAAAGGTAAAAGAGGGAGGTCAAATTTTGGGTTACGACACATACAATGTCAAGAATGAGCACAATTATGAAATCGAAAAAATCGAGCATCGGAAAATCACTATCATGCTTCAAACTAAAGTGAAATAGCACCTAAAACATCCATAAAAATCCATCATATTAATCCATGGAAGTTAGATGAGGAAAGAATGGCAAACACACTTGAAAAACACCAAAATTGGCACTCTGTTACAGTGGTAATCGATTACCCTAAGCATGTAATCGGTTACTTGCTTGAAAAACAGCAAATCTGGTGAAATTTGTGCTGAGTAATCGGTTACTCTCTTTGAGTAATCAATTACTCAGTTGAAAAAAGCAGCGCTGGTGCAAATTTGGGCAGAGTAATCGGTTACTCTCTTTGAGTAATCGATTACCACTGTAACAGTCGCAAAAATAGCTTTTCAAAAAGCACTTTGAACACCTAAATCACTTGTTCAAACTACCACGTGCTAGGGTATGAATTTGTGCATGAAAATCAAGCTTAATAATAGCAAAAAGCCAGCAATGGAATCAATTAACACATCAAGACCATGGATCAAGTAATGGCATAATCAATTCACACACAAAAAGCATCGAAACTACATCGCGAATGATACGAAAACGTTCGAAACAGTAAATTGTGCAAAGAAATAACAACCTACAAGGCTGAGATGTGCCTTGGATGTTGTTGCAAATGAATCTTGATGAAGATAATCAAAGGAAACCAGAGGAATCTTCAATCGTAGCCGAATCATACCGAAACCGAGCAAATTGCGCGAAACTCCGAAATACGAATTCGAACCGTAGGATCTTGAAGCAAACACTTGAGATGAATCCAAAAGCTAATAAAATTCTAGAAAATCAAGTAGAATTGCAAAGTGATGAAGGTTAAGCTCAAGAAATAATCACTTCCAATGTAGAAGTGATTATTCTTCAATGGTGAAGAGCTATGGTGAGGTTTTGGAAGAAAATGGAGATGAAGATGAAGAAGTTGCAGAAAAATTAAGAGAGAACGTGAGAGAATTGAGAGTGAAGTGTGAGAAATGTGTATGAAATGGTTGATCCCTTGAAAAATGATTGAAGGTTTGTTTATATAGAGTTTTGGTTTGGAGTGTGAGAGGTTTGGAATTAGGCTAGGAGCTAGCTTAGGGTGGTTTAGAATTAGGCTAGGAGTTAGTTACATCTAACTCACTGAGTTAGAGGCTAACTCAGTTAGTTATTTGTTAACTCGGTGGGAACATCCCAATGTATGCTTCAAATCCAAGGGTTCACAATTTATGAAAGTGAGGTGCATGGTGGTCTTGAGTGGGAATGATAGATTATAATAAATGCAAGTGAATCACTTGAAGGGGATTAAATAAAAGAGTACGACAGCTGCCCCTATTTAATCCTCTTGGATCTGAATGTATGAATTGCGCTAGCTTTTCGATGATTCAAGGTAAAAGGGGATTAAATAAAAGAGTAGCTCGAGAATTTGGGCGATAGCGACAAAAGAAGAGTTTTGAGAGTGTTTGAAGTTTGGCTGAATATCTGCTGGGGAGATGAATCGGGCCAAAAGAAAGGGAGTATGCTTGATGCATATGCCATGTATGTGATCTACATGATGCATGATATCATGCAATGCAAAGGTGTTGGCTGAGGTAATGTGCGGCGGTTAGGCAGAGATTGTAGTAAAACGAACTCGACATCCTCGGCTGGGGAGAGGACCTGCAGATGAAGACGGCCTGCTGGAGAAAGGCCCCTAAATGGTGACGACTACGCTGGGGAAGAAACCAAGAAGTCTCAAATTTCTAGACTATCACCATTAACACTGTCGGGGATAAGAGAATTAGGTCGATCTTCACGCCATGACTAACTCTGTCTTGTGAATGAACCCAGAAAACTGCCACTGACTCTGCTGCAGGGAATTACCAAGGTCCGGAGGATCTTCTCTACTTGGGGAGAACAGAAAATGAAACATACTGCCGCTAGGGAGTGATTATTTCGACCTCCTGGAACTGATGCACGACCCTTGTTAGGGAAAAGGACAACCGTGTCTCTTCTCGGGGTACATCATGATAACTTTACTGGGGACCTTATGGATCTGCCGGAGGAATGGGAGGTAAACAACCTTTTCGAAGAAACATAATGGCGCTTACTGGGGAAATGATGGCTCTGTTGGGGAGATGATCGCATCTTCAAAGAACCATCGCGGTGTTGCTTGGGCATTAGGCTTGCCAATGGATATTACCGATTATCCTGCATGAGTTACCAGTACAATATGCAATGCATAATGCTTTCTCCATTGATTTAGCTTTTTATTGTTCTCAACGCTTTATAGTATTATGTGATCACAAATAATCGTCTATTTTGCAAACCAAATACTGAAAAGAAAATAATTGAGAAATCACATGATGCATTTTTATTGAAATGAAAAATATGTACATAAGATGTGTACAAGGATGCAAAACTCCTTGACGAGGTAGTTTGCAATAAAATTGAAAAAAAAATGTAAATGGAAAAGGGAAATCATGTTTTGCATTGATTTCAACATCGGCTACCATCCACTGTAAGTCTAGGTTCCAACTCCTTGCACCAGTTGATGATGATTTGACTGCTCTGTTACCGTTTGAAATCCAGCTATGATGAAGAGAGGCTCAAGTGTCCACAGTTAAATGCCTTTATCCCTAATTTTTTCCTGGACATTTTTATATATATTTTTTTCGTCCACCGGGATACCCATTTTTTCGTAAGTCGCCCTTTCGGGTTTTCAACTTAGCGGGCTGTTATTGTTTTTTTCCATTGTCCCTAACTTTTGCATGGACATTTATTTTTTTTGGTCCATCAGGACGCCCATTTTTGCCTAGATTGTCCTTGCAGATATCAATCTAGCGGGCTCTTTATCCATTTTTTCAGGCATCATATTTTTTGACTACATCAGAGTTCACGGGCGATGGCAACTCCTCCCCATCCATGGTAGTGAGGATCAGGGCTCCGCCTGAGAAGGCCTTCTTAACAACAAAAGGTCCTTCGTGATTGGGAGTCCACTTGCCGCGTGGATTCGAGTGAACAGGTGAATATCTCTTGAGCACGAGTTCGCCTTTACGGAACGCTCGAGGGAGAACTTTCTTGTCGAATGCTCACTTGAGGCATCTCTGATACAATTAACCATGACAAATGGCTGCAAGGCGCTTCTCTTCGATGAGATTCAGCTGGTCATATATGGATTTGACCCATTCAGCTTCATCAAGACCTACTTCCATGATGACTCTAAGCGAATGAATCTCGACTTCAATGGGTAGAACAACCTCCATACCATACACAAGCGAATACGGAGTTGCCCCAGTAGAAGTATGAACTGAATTTCTGTAGCCATGTAGCGCAAATGGAAGCATTTCATGCCAATCCTTGTATGTCTTAACCATTTTATGGACAATCCTCTTGATATCTTTGTTTGCTGCTTCGACGACACCGTTCATCTTGGGCCGATATGGTGAAGAGTTGTGGTGCTCGATCTTGAATTCTTGACACAACTCTTTCATCATCTTGTTGTTTAGGTTGCTTGCATTGTCAGTGTTAATGCTGCTAGGAATGCCATAACGAAATATTATCTCTTTCTTGATAAATCTGGCAACCACTTGGCGTGTAACATTTGGGTAAGAAGCAACCTCAACCCACTTGGTAAAGTAATCAATAGCAACTAGAATGAATCGATGGCCGTTAGAAGCCTTCGGCTCGATCATTCCAATCATATCTATACCCCACATAGAGAATGGCCAAAGTGAAGTCAAAGCGTTTAATGGAGTTGGAGGTACATGGATCTTGTCTCCGTATATTTGGCACTTGTGACATCTTTTGGCAAAGTTGTAATAATCTACCTCCATTGTTGTCCAATAATACCCAGCACGAAGGATCTTTTTGGCCATGGCAGGACCTTTAGCATGTACACCCTCGCAGCCTTTATGTATGGACCTTATGATCGTGTTTGCTTCGTGTCTATCCACGCATCTTAGCAACACGGAATCATAATTCATCTTGTACAGTATACCACCACTTAAGAAGAATTTATCGCATAGCCGCCTAAGAGTTTTCTTGTCAGTGATAGCAATACCCTCGGGATATTCTTGTTTTTCCAGATATCTCTTGATATCATAGAACCAAGGCTTATCATCAGACTCATCCTCGATTGCTAAACAGTGTGCTGGTTCGTTCAAATGATCAACGTGGATAGTAGGAGCTTCATTCTTCCACTTGACTTTGAACATGGATGCTAAGGTGGAAAGTGCATTAGCTAATTAATTTTCCTCTCTGGGGATATGATGAAAAGAAATTTCATCAAAATAAGGAATCAATTTCGCGATGTGCTTTTGGTACGGAACCAACTTGGAATCCCGAGTCACAAAGTTTTCTCTGACTTGGCCAATGACCAAAGCAGAATCTCTGTAGACCTTATGAATCTTGATTCTCATGCCAATTGCCGCTTCAATATCGTAGATACATGATTCGTATTCAACCATATTGTTGGTGCATGCAAAGCATAATCTGGCAGTGAAGGGAAGGTGAAAACCTGTCGTAGAGATGAGGATATCACCAATTCCACGACCTTTAGAGTTGGAGGCACCGTCGAACATGAGCGTCCATCGTGCCCCTGGTTCGGGTCCTATGGCAGGGTATGGAGTCTTATAGTCTCTGATAAACAGAACATCCTCATCGGGAAGTTAAACTTCATTTGTTGATAACCTTCTACAGGTTGATGAGCAAGGTAGTCAGACAAGACGCTCCCTTTTATTGCTTTCTAGGTAACATGTTGGATATCATACTCAGTTAACAGCATCTGCCACCGAGCAATCCTTCCAGAGACAGCGGGCTTTTCAAATATGTACTTTATCGGATCCATTTTGGATATTAATAAAGTAGTATGGCAAATCATGTATTGTCTAAGGCGTCAAGCTGCCCAGACCTGAGCACAACAAGTCTTCTCCAAAAGTGAGTATCTGGTCTCACAATCAGTGAACCTCTTGCTCAGATAGTAAATTGCATGTTCTTTTCTACCAGTGTCATCATGTTGACCCAATACATATCCCATCGATTCATAGAGAACAGTGAGATACACGATTAAAGGCCTAGCAGGAACCGGCGGTACTAAGATCGGTGGTTCTTGCAAGTATTGTTTTATTTTGTCAAATGCTTCTTGATAATCATTATTCCATTCAACTGATTGATTTTTTCTTAGTAATTTGAACATCGGTTCACAGGTAGCCGTCAAGTGCGATATGAACCCTGAAATGTAATTAAGTCTGCCCAGAAAGCCACGAACTTCTTTTTCTGTTTTGGGAGGTGGCATGTTCTGAATTGCTAAAACCTTGTTCGGATCAACTTCAATGCCTTTCTGACTCACAATAAAGCCCAACAGTTTGCCCGATCGAACTCCGAAAGTGCACTTCGTAGGATTCAACCACAGTCTAAACTTCTGAAGTCTGTCAAACAGCTTCTTCAGATGGACCAGGTGATCATCTTCTGTTTTGGACTTGGCAATCATATCGTCCATGTAAACCTCAATCTCTTTATTAATTATATCGTGAAAGAGGGTTGTCATGGCACGTTGGTATGTTTCCCCTGCATTCTTCAAACCGAATGGCATGACTTTATAACAATATGTACCCCATGGCGTGATGAAAGTAGTCTTTTCCATATCATTTGGGGACATCTTGATCTGATTATATCCTGAAAAACCATCCACGAAAGAAAAGACAAAGAATTGTGTCGTGTTGTCTACCAAGACATCAATATGAGGCAGAGGAAAATAATCTTTCGGGCTTGCCTTATTGAGATCTCTATAATCCACACAGATTCGGACCCTTCCGTCTTTCTTTGGAACCGGGACGATGTTGGCAATCCATTCAGGATATTTAGAAGTGGCTAGGAATCCAGCGTCAAGCTGCTTCTCTACCTCTTCTCTGATTTTAAGTGCCATGTCGGGTCTAGTTTTCCTGAGTTTCTGCTTGACAGGAGGACATCCGGGCTTGAGTGGCAAGTGATGTTCAACGATGTTGGTATCTAACCCAGGCATATCTTGATAGGACCAGGCGAAGATATCAACATACTCTTTCAATAACTTGACCAACTCGGAGTGTACATGCTTTACGAGGGATGCACCAACCTTGACTTTTCAACTGACCTCATCAGTACCAAGATTGACAATTTCCACTGGCTCTTTGTGTGGCTAAATATCTTTATGCTCGTGCTCAAGAAGCCTTGCTAGTTCAACCGGTAATTCACAATCTTCCTCACCATCTTCTCCGGCTTGGTTAATTGGAATCCTAGAATTACAATGGATGTTTGCCATGTTGTTATCAATGCATTTATTTGTTCTGCAAGTTTAAGAATATGTTTAGAATGAGCTATTTTGAAAAGATGAAAAATAAAAGAAAATTTTGCCATTTGTTTGTGAAAAAGTAAAAGAAAGAAAATAGAGCATGATTTTGAATGCAAAAAACTTTTATTTATTGATCACATAATATTGCAAAAGCGTGAGCCCTTTTACAAGCTATCCACCCATCTCGGGAGAGGATGAGGGAATGAGAAAGAAAAATGCATTACATGTTTGTTGGAATAACCACATGAATCACGGTAGATGTCCAGTTGTTAAGCTTGAAACCCGGCGAGCACTTGCGCACAAAGCTTGCAATCTGGTTGCTAGGACCAACATCATCAATAGCTGCCACGATGTCACCCTTTTGAAAACCCGCGCTACTGAACTTGATCAAGTTGCACTGCTTTTGACCATGTGAGCTATATTGTCGACCAGGACAATAACCCAATCCAAAACGATTATGCTTTTCAACCACTTCAATCACATGCCCCCAGCCATGCAAGGCACCTTTCTCGATGGTCTCTTTAACATTCTTGGCAGATGCCAAGGTCATTTGCGGTGATCTACTTTGACTAGTTAAAGCAGAGCTGACATCTTCGAACTCAAGACCCTGCAGCGGCACTTCAGTTATGCCCTCTTCGGTCTCGACATATCGGAAAGATGATAACTCGCTTACAATCAGATCCTCTTCACCATAGACGATGACTAGCTGATCTTCAAACATGAATTTCAATTTCTGATGTAAAGTGGAAGTAACTGTCCATGCGGTGTGAATCCATGGGCGACCCAATAGGCAACTGTATGCAGGATTGATATCCATCACTTGGAAAGTAATGGTGAACAAATGCGGTCCAACCTTAATGGGTAGATCCTCTTCTCCAATAACTTTCCTTCGAGAACCGTCAAAGACTCTAACAACTAAGGCGCTCGGCCTCATCTCGCTCCCTTCTACCAGTAATTGACTCAATGCGCCCTTAGGCATCACATTGAGAGAAGAACTGGTGTCCAACAGAACACGAGATAACAAGATATCTGTGCAGGTTACGGATATATGCAATGTTCGATTGTGGGCAGCTCCTTTGGGAGGCAATTCAGATTCATTAAAGCCCAAGTATCTGCTTGTTGTTATATTGGCCACTACATCATCGAACTCGACAACGGATATATCGTACATCACGTGGGAAGTGTTCAAGACCTTCAACAAAGCTGATCTATTCGCGGGTGAGCTAATGAGTAATGAAAAAATTGAGATTCTTGAGGGTGTCTGCCCTAGCTGATCCACAATTTTAAAGTCACTTTTCTTAATCAGCTTTAGGAACTCTTGATCATCAATTGTCTCCTTGCTCTTTGTAACATCCTCAGACGGAATAGTTGGCACTGGTACATTAGTAGATGCCCCTTGTTGAACAAAAGGTGTTATAGATGCAGGCTTCTCCTTGGGAGGAACAACAGTTGGAACCTGTACATGCTTTGTAGTGACCTTCAGAGCGAACACCCGTCCACTACGAGTCATACCTCCAGCGGCTGTAACATTCACAATCTCAGAATCAGCAACCTTTATTTCCTGACCTCCAAAAACACAGTAGATCCATACTTCCAAGGTACCTCCTTAGAATTCTGATACGGAAACGGTTTTGACGGGAAAACAACGATAGGTTGCACCTTTTTCTTAGGAGATTCAACGGGAACCTTCCTATAGATGATGGTGAATGGCTCAATGGCAGCGACTTCTTCAACAAACTTAGATCTGACAAATTGAACTTCACCTCGGTCCATCAAAATTCGGATACAACCCTTCAGCCTTCGACATTGGTCGAGATTATCGTCACAAATCTGACACTTACCAAGCAATCCTTTCAATAGCCCGCGTTCATTCAATTTCTTGATAACCATAGTCATCGGGGTCTTTACCTCGTCAACATCCATGATCAATTCAGCCCTTGGATTATCATCAATCATGTTTACCGCAGGTCCACCGTGATTGGACAATGGATTATGCTGAATGTTAGGACCTTCCTCAGCAAAAGTCAAAATCTTCCGATCAATGAGTTCCTGAACCTTGGTTTTGAAAACAATACAGTCCTCTGTCGCATGTCCTATGTATCCAGCGTGATAAGCACAAGACACATTTAGATTATGCTTTGGATTGAATAGAGGAATTGTAGGTGCGATCTCCTTGGGAACAATTGCCCCATGGTGAACCAAGTAAGGAAATAATTCAGTGTATGGCACTGGAATTCTATCGAAATATGGGCGCTTACAATTTCCTTGATTGTTGTTGTTTTGCCAGTTTTGATTATGCTGATTTTTGTTGTTCTGTTGAGTCTGTTGTTGACGTTGCGGTTGTTGCTGCTTCTGAGCATTCTAAACCGATTGTTGCGGATGATACTGGTACGGAGGTTGTTGATATTGTGTAGTAGCAATGTACGGATATGGATAGTATGGCATGAGAGCCATGGGTGCTTGATACCGAGGAGAGACTTTAGCTGTTACAGCGTTGGCTTCACCTTCTCTTTTCTTTGACTGACTGTTCTGAGACTTTCTATTGGCCGGCTGCTAGGAAGCAGCTCCAGGAATCTTTCCGGTCTTCAAACTATTAACAATCTGTTCACCAATGGTTACAATGTCAGCAAAGTTCGATAAAGAACTACCCACCATTTTCTCATAGTAGGATCCCTACAATGTACCCATAAAGATATCAACCAACTCATTGTCAGAGAGAGCAGGTCGTACACGAGATACCATCTCGCGCCATCTTTGTGCACACTCTTTAAATGTTTTAACTGAGCATTGAGACTGGTTCTGCAACTGTAATCTGGTAGGCGCCAGATCAAGATTATATTTGTATTGCTTCAAGAATGCCTCAAACAAATCCCTTCAAGTATGGATTTTGCTGCGTTCTAAGCCCATGTACCAATCCAATGAAGCACCAGACAAGTTATCTTGAAAATAATGAACCAGCAATTCATCATTATCAATATAGGATGCCATCTTCCTGTAGTACATAGTGATGTGACTACGTGGGCAACTCAAACCTTTATACTTTGGAAGCTCAGGTATCTTGAATTTCTGCGGCAGTACAATATTCGGAACCAAACATAAGTCTTTGGCCTCCATGCCAAAAGTAGAAAACCCTTCAATAGCTCTAATACGGTCTTCTAACAACTTGTAACCAGCAGGTCTATCTTGATTAGCAGGCCCGACAAGAATCTCAGGATTTGGCAGCTGAGATACAGCCGGAGTGTGCACTTGCGGAGTAGTAAACTGAGAAGGATATACCAAACCCTAATTAACCATCTGACCAGCATTCTGACCCAAATGAACACCAAATGGATAATTCAGAGGAGGTACCATAGTGGCTGAAGATGCCCCAGGGTAGAGCATTCCATAATGAACATTCTGAACAACAGTTTGAGCAACTTGAGATGAAATCGGAACATGAATAGGAGGACCCCTATACACATGCTCTTCTTCATTAGGAGTTTCAATGTCAGCCAACACAGGAGTCTGATGAGTCTGACCCTGAAGAATCTCATGATCATCATTCACCACTGGAGGTGGAACTAGAGTAGGCATACCCCACGGATATGCAACAGTATACCCATTAGGCATGGGCACAACAAAGGGCTGATATGCTACGAAGGCACCATTATTTGCAATCTGAGGAGTGAAATTCGGAGGCATGCCCCAAGGAAAAGCAGCAGGCATCTTGTTCAAACCAGACTGAGAATTTGACAGATAAACAGTAGGCTAAATCACAGGCTCAACTGGCACTTCAACCGTAGCAGGAGAAGGAACAACATCAGGAGTAGCTGTAACAACAGAAGACATAGTCACAACAGGATTGACAACGGTTGCATCAGTGACAGTTGCAACAACAGTGGCAGCAGTAGCGGCGTCCTTCTGAGCACGAAGGAACTCTATAATAACATCCATGTTAGTCTGAAACCGATCCATCCGACCTTGAAATTGAGCCAAAGTTTCCTTATAAGCATCGTTCTCAGCTTCAAAGTCAGCCATGATTCTGGATTTGCTTGAGTGAGTGAAATACCGATGTTGAGTCATCGTCTTGCTACAAGCGGAAGACGGACAGGGATAAGCAAAGGTTTTTTGGACGAAGGGATGTGCATATGTGTGCAAATGAATGTATGTTATGCATGCAAAAATAAAGTTTTAAATTCCAGGAATTCGTAAACTTCTTTTTGTTAACAATAATCATAAAGCATACAAGTAAAGGTGCAAAGATAAAGTTGGCAAGAAACCTCATTCATTCAACAATAAAGGAAAGAAACACAAGTCAAATATAAATCAGATATCTGCCTTTTAGACTACAACAAGATCAACATGGATCCTATCAAAGACCACCCTACAAACAGACAAGAAGTGGAAAACAACCCAAGGAGTCTTGTGCGGCAATACATCAGCATATGCATCCCTCAACAACCCAGGTAAGTCCTCCAGTGCGTGCTCAACAAATCTGGCTAGACGACCGTGTCTCTCACTCCAATACTTCGTATCCTTCATAAGGTTGCACAACAAAGAATGGTTAGGTCCCTGAAGTATATCCTAAAGAAAGGTCTCCAAGAGGTTTTGCAGATGACGGCTTTGTTGCTCCCAATGAGTACTCTCCGTGTTGAGCTGACTGATCTGCTCTCGGCTCTGATGTGCTTGATCCTGTAATTTCTGAATCTCACCGAAGGCTTTGTCGAGCTTGGCTTGACACTGAGAAAAGTCCTTTTCCAACTGGTTAGCACGGTCTTGTTCACATTTCCACTTTATCTTGTACTCGGATAACTTCCCTCGAAGCTCTTCAAGTTGCTTCTTGTAGCTCAACTCATCTTTGTAGGCTTGATACTGAGTATCGGCGAGTTGCCTCTTCTTGGAACTAAGTCCCTCATAGGTACCCTTCAAAGCATCACCCATTTTCCTTCACTTGTTCTGTTCAACCTTTACCTCTTTGAGGATGCGCTCGTGCTTCTGATGGAGCTCAATCTGTAGGCTATCCTTCTCGGATGTGACTCTATCAAGGTTGAGACGAAGATCAACATTCTCCTTCTTCAACATCTCAATAGTTCTCTTGAGTTGGTCGACCTCAGATGGAGGAACAATGGTAAGCTCACGAAGCTTGGCATTCATGGAAGGCTCAGGAGAAAATGGTAACAAGATCTCTTTGACGTGCTCTTTGACCCAAAGTGTGTAAGCTTCCTTGGGTATGCAATTCTTCATACCCAAATCGGCTCTTCCTTCAAAGTGAATCTGAGTCCAAGTGGCACTAAACCTCTTCAGTAATCCCATGTCATCAACCCCTTCATGAAAGATGAACTCTTCCACTACCTCAGGATCTGGCTTGGCAACCATAGGATACCCCAACTGACGGAAGGCAAGTCTCGGATTGTAGTTAATTCCACCCTTTATACCCAGGAGAGGCACATTGGAGAATTTACCACACTGAAGAATGATCTTAGTATCGTCGAAGACTCGAGAATACCAAGAAATGTCATCAGCAGTAAGAGACATGATTCGTTGAGACCACTTGAGATTACCCTTATTCTCAACTAAGGGACCCTTCTGTGGAAGATGAGACATGAACCATCGGTACAACAGAGGAGCACAACAGACAATGGTTCTCTTATTCTTTTCATTCCTCAAATGAATAGAATGATAGGTATCAGCAAGAAGTGTCGAAACAGGGTTCTTGGACAAGAAGATACTGATGGCAGCCTGATCTATGAAATCCTCCATGTTCGGAAATAAGACAATCTCATATATCAGCAAAGCAAGAACGTCGTTGAAAGACTTCCAGTTTCCATCTGTAGCAAAAGATTGGCTTTGTCAACCAGAAACTTCGAAGCAAACCCTTGAATACCCCTTTGGTCTTGAGATTAACTTCCACATCCTTCTTACTAATGCAAAGCGCATCAGCAATAAGGGGAAATTTTGGACAACCACTAGTGTAGAAAAAAGAAACCTGTTTCTTGATCTCAACCCCCAAAATATAAGCATACTCCTCGAGTGTAGGTGCTAACTGATAATCCTGAAAAGTGAAGCACCTAAGTGGCGGGTCATAGAACTAAACCTGTGTATGAATGGCAGTAATGTTGACTTCAGTGTTGAGGATGGCCAAGATCAAGAATATACAGCATATGAATATTCAAAGCAGTAAAGAAATGCAGTAAATAAACATAAAGCTAAATAAAATACAGTGAGTAAAGCGCAAAAGATAAACACCCAAACAAGCAAGAAAAGCAAACAAAACTAGGTGAGACCCCATCTTGCAAGAGTAAGGACTCCCCAGCAGAGTCGCCAGCTGAAGATGGTTGGTTTATACCTGAGTGAACCGCACACTCAAAGATACAACAGAGTCGCCACTAAACTTTATTTAGTCCCAAAGGACAGGGAAAATATCGATAAAACCCAAGGGGAAGAGAAACTGGTAGGGGGTCGGTTATGTGAAAGGAAGGTACTAGCACCTTACGCATCCGTCGTACTCGGCGGGAACCATTTCGCTTGCTTCTAGGCTTGGATGGGTTATCTATCTAAAGGCTTCTAGCTAAAAGAAGAGAGAGAGAAGAAAAAGAAAAAGAAAAAGAAAGAAAAGAAAGTGTTCGCGGAGGATTAGAGCCCTCGTGCTTATGTACCCTCATAGTGCAATGAGGAAATCAGAGCGCCGTAGTTCAAAGGAACTAGGGAAAAGAAAGGAGGAAAGGAAGAAGGTGGAAGGGTGCTCGCCAAGTTCATCACGATCTCGTGCCTACGTATCATACATTTGAATGAATGCAGAATCAGAGCTTCCGTAGTTTGGAGAACTAAGACGGAAAAGGAAAAGGAAAAGAAAGTGGTGTCAAAACCAGGAGCAAAAGAAAGAAGGAAACTCCGCTGGGGATTCCAAAGAAATGGTGTCAAAACCAATAAAGAAAGGAGAAAAAGGAATAGTAAAGACTCCACTGGGGAGGTAAGGGAACAAAGCGACTGTGCTGGGGACCAGAGGGTTAACAACCTTACTGGGGAACAAACAAAGGAATGGTGTTTAAACCAAGAGAAAAAGGTTCGGTATGTTAACTAACTGGCAGTGGTTAACCGAGGGAAAAGAGATTAAAACTCTATGGGGAGAAAGGTTTTAACAGATAGACTGTGATCAACCAAAAGAACGGGTGTAGAACCAAGCGAGGTTGTGACCCAAATGGACGGGTGTGGAACCAAGCGAAGGTCGTGACCCAAAGAGGATGTTGGTACTGACCGAACAAACAGTACTTGACCAATAAAAAGTGGTATTGAACCAAAAGAGGTTGCCAACTGCGGAGAATTCGGTGTTAACAAAAGAAACTGTGATTAACCACAAAGAAAAGAGTGATTAATCAAGAGAAGGTGATTAACTCAAAAGGGGCTCAGTGTTTTAACAGACTGGCTGTGGTTAACTGAAAAATGGGTGATTAACCAAGAGGAACTCAGTGTTAACAGGTAGACTGTGGTTAGCTGAGAAGAAGTGCAAATGGGTGTTTTAACTGATAGGCAGTGGTTAACCAATCAAAGGGAGAGGAACCAAGATAAGGTTGCGAACTCCGCAAGAGTTTCGGTATTTAACAGGAAGTCTGTGTTTAATCCAAGAAAAAGGAATTGAGACTCTTCTGGGGAATCAAAAAGCAATGATTGACCACAAGAAAGGGACAATGAGACAAGAGAGATGGATGCTAACCCAAGACAATGATCTTAACCAAGAAGGTGGTGATTGATCAAAAGAGAGATAGAAAGAGGCAAGAGTGATCAGGGATCGACTCAACTGGGGAAGGAGATACACTACCGCCTAAAGATAGAGTTGACTAAGCCAGACACAGGGTCATTCGTCCCCTACCTGAAGTAGTCAGAATGAGAGTAGGAATTCTCCATTCTCATTCCTTCTCTAACACACAGGGTGTAGTGCAGGAGTTGAAACGGACAACTTAACAACTCCAAGTTGTACAGTGGTCCAGTGTCGCGCGAATATCCGACTCGGCAGGGGATCAAGAGAACAAGGCTCTAAAGGAAGCCTAAAGAGAAGTGCCCATGGAAAGATTAATAATCGAAATGAGGTTTCGATTGATTAATCAAAAGGGAGGAAAGTGCTAATAATTTTCCAAAATGAATTGAAAAATTATTAAAGCAAAGGGTGCCTTATTGATTATACAAGACTAAGCTTATCCTTTGAAGAACAAAATTAATTCAACATGAATGGAATGTGAAAAACAGTGCCAAATGACAATCCAAAATCAACACAAATCATGTTATTATGTGAATAAAAATGTGCAAGAATGACCATGTTCATACAATGTCAAGAATGAGCACAATTGTGAAATCGAAAAAATTGAGCATCGAAAAATCACAATCATGCTTCAAACTGAAGTGAAATAGCACCTAAAGTATCCATAAAAATCCATCATATTAATCCATGGAAGTTAGATGAGGAAAAAATGGCAAACACACTTGAAAAACACCAAAATTGGCACTCTGTTACGGTGGTAATCGATTACCCTAAGCAGGTAATCGGTTACTTGCTTGAAAAACAGCAAATCTGCTGAAATTTGTGCAGAGTAATCGGTTACTCTCTTTGAGTAATCGATTACTCGGTTGAAAAAAACAGCGCTGGTGCAAATTTGGGCAGAGTAATCGGTTACTCTTTGAGTAATCGATTACCACTGTAACAGTGGCAAAAATAGCTTTTCAAAAAGCACTTTGAACACCTAAATCACTTGTTCAAACTACCACATGCTAGGGTATGAATTTGTGCATGAAAATCAAGCTTAATAACAGCAAAAATCTAGCAATGGAATCAATTAACACATAAAGACCATGGATCAAGTAATGGCATAATCAATTCACACACAAAAAGCATCGAAACTACATCGCGAGTGATACGAAAACGTTCGAAACAGTAAAATGTGCAAAAAAAGACCGACCTACAAGGTTGAGATGTGCCTTGGATGTTGTTGCAAATGAATCTTGATGAAGATAATGAAAGAAAACCAGAGGAATCTTCAATCGTAGCCGAATCGTACCGAAACCGAGCAAATTGTGACGAAACTCCGAAATACGAATTCGAACCGTAGGATCTTAAAGCAATCACTTGAGATGAATCCAAAAGCTAATAAAACTCCAGAAAATCAAGTATAATTGCACAGTGATGAAGGTTAAGCTCAAGAAATAATCACTTCCAATGTAGAAGTGATTATTCTTCAATGGTGAAGAGCTATGGTGAGGTTTTGGAAGAAAATGGAGATGAAGATGAAGAATTTGCAGAAAAATTCAGAGAATGTGAGAGAATTGAGAGTGAAGTATGAGAAATGTGTATGAAATGGTTGATCCCTTGAAAAATGATTGAAGGTTTGTTTATATAGAGTTTTGGTTTGGAGTGTGAGAGGTTTGGAATTAGGCTCGGAGCTAGCTTAGGGTGGTTTGGAATTAGGCTAGGAGTTAGTTACATCTAACTCACTGAGTTAGAGGCTAACTCAGTTAGTTATTTGTTAACTCGGTGGGAACATCCCAATGCATGCTTCAAATCCAAGGGTTCACAATTTATGAAAGTGAGGTGCATGGTGGTCTTGAGTGGGAATGATACATTGTAATAAATGCAAGTGAATCACTTGAAGGGTCTAGAATATTCCACATGCTGCTAGAACTATGTAGAATCAAAGACCAAAGAGTGTGCATATTTGCTGTCCCAAAAAAGCTGCAGAATTTGCAAATTCGTCCAGAGTAATCGATTATCCTATTAGAGTAATCGATTACTCTAGGCAAATTTTGCCCAGATTGCTTAGGAAATGGTGTTGTGGCCCCAATTTCGATTTTCCACCTCTTGTTTTGATGAATAATCATGGAAACCCTTATTTTATGCTTGTTTTGAGGATGTGACGACCTTGTGAGGATGTGATTAATCGGCTAAAAACCTGAAATAATCCTGCAACCAAAAAACACAGAGAAAAAGTGCGAATGTGTATGCTAGCGATGCAAATGCACATGCTTATGCAAAAGGCAAAAGGGGAGGTCAAATTTTGAGTTACGACAGAACCCTCAACTAATTTTCCTTTTGATGCAAAAATCGAAAGAACTCTACACGCAAGGCGTAGACAAGCAAGACTTGCAGCTTCTGAAGCAGAACCTTCAGTTCCAGCACTGAAGAAGAAGTTTCTGTTCATTTGGAGCATTCAGTCTCATGTTTAGAAACAGGTTTAGAGTCAGATAAAGACACTGTGATTATGGCTGAAGATCCACCAGCAGAGAGACTCCTTGGTGATTACGGTGTAGCAAAAGCACCGGCTGGTAGATTAACAATTGTTAACCAACCGATGAATGTGACAAATTTCCAGTTGCATCCGAGCACCATCACTTAACTTGAGAGGAGACCTTTCACCAAAAAGGTCAATGAAGATGCCAACAAACATCTGCAAAGATTTCTGACTATGAGCACTACTCTCAAGATTGATGGGCACACTGAGGAAGCAAAAAAATTAAGAATGTTTCCTTTCACTCTTTCTGAAGATGCTGAGGAGTGGTTCTACTCGTTACCTGCCGGGAGTATTACTACTTGGGAAGAAATGGAGAAGGCTTTTCTTAATGAGTATTTTCCTGCCTCTGTTTATATTCGAAAAAGATATGATATTGTGAATTTTAAGCAGAAGGAAGGGGTATCACTCGGCGATGCCTACAAAAGGTTCAAGAAGGTTTTGGTAGCATGCCCTACTCACAACATGGATTAAACTGAACAGATGCAGATGTTTGTGAATGGATTGAGGATAAAGACCAAACAACTTATTTATACAACTTGAATCATGTCCCAAGATTTGAGTATGGTTGACTTTTCATCAAAACCCTAGTTTGTGGTCCAGATGAATTTGAATCCTTGCGTTGTTTATGAATCAAGTTCTATGGATCAATCCATTCATATAAACGGGCTAATATGAGGCATTTAATGTTCTTGAAACATATATTGAGGTATTGGATCATGCCTTGCTAAAAAATCAACCCATGGATTGATTAGGTCAAAACCCTAATTTTGGTGCACTGAGGATCTTGAGGCTTGTTGATTTTAAAATGAGGCAATCTTGTACTTGATTATTGATGAATGGGAGGTTGAGTAAGTTGAAGGTCATGCCCATTCTTGATTGATTCTTTGCCTGACTCTTCTTTGAGGCTTAAAACCCTAATTTGTAATCAAATGAAACAAACAACAATCTTTGTATCTCCAAATGGGTTAATAATGCATAAAAGTATACACACATATGATGCAAATGATGTGGGATATTAGGGTAAAAAATTTGGGTATGACAGATGTCCCTATTTAAGATTCTCCTATCTGAAGAGGTGAAGATTTACATCTTAGTTTCGACCAGATAGGAGAGACTTAAATACAACTAAGAATGCACAAATTTTGGATCCTAAGATGCCATAAATGAGGTGATGTTTGTGAATGCAAGACATGAACTTGTGAGGATGACATCATAGAAGACCAATAATTTAAATCGCTGGGGATTAAAGAATTATTCAGTGGGGAAAAAAATTAAGACTAAGGATGTAGTCTGCTGGGTAACAAAGAAGTATCTTCATTGATTGGGGGGATGACAACTCCACCAAGGAGACACGACTATGATTCTGATAATTTGAATGGTAACAGGCTTCTTCCATCGGAACATGCTTACTCATCTTCTTTAACTAAGCAATCCTACTTAGAAAGGGTAAAACTTCCCCGCGTTTCTGGTCATGAGCCATGAAACTGGTATTCGTTTTTTAAATAAACTTCCCCTCGATCCTGGCAGTTAGCCATGGAACTGGTCTTCGTTTCTTCTTATCAAGTATTTCTCTTGAAAAGGTTGAGATAACAAGCTCTGGAAAAGGTGATCACTTGCTGGATCAATAACTTCACCGGGAATCTTCGAGGAAATGCGGAGTAGTTATCTTGTGGGACACATTTCTCAAATTAAGAGACACAATCTGTGATGGTTTTCACCAAACTTCTCGCCGAGATTCACTAGGGAGATAGCCATTTGATGAAAATAGACTTCATCATACTTCACTTCGAGACTTCTTCGGAGAGACGCCATAGGATGAGTGACAATCTGATGTCAGACTTGCTGGGAAATACCATCGTCTGAAGTGTAGAGCTTTGCAAACTTCTCTGCTGAGATGCCATTTGCAGGAAAAATTTCATCATACTTCCCTTCGAGACTTCTTAGGAGAGATGCCATGTGTGTAGGACAATTTTGAGGTGCTGATGAATTTTTCGAAAGAGGGACAAACTTCTTGGGAAGAGATTGCCATTTATCAATCTACCGGGAATCTCTGGGACAAAAACAAGCTTCTTTTAAAAGACTGCCACTTGTTTGTCAGCTGTAGATTCCAAAGAGGGATAAACTTATCTTTAACGGGGATAAACAAGTTGATCGGCAGGAGATTGCCGTTTATTGACTAGTAGAGACTCCCTTAGGATTTTACTTTTATCTTAGAAAGCCAAGTGTGCCTCCGCTAGGAAAAGTGGGGTTTAATAGGTGCAAACACAAATTCCTTCCTATTTTTTTAAAGGTTTAAGTTATCAAACTGGTCAAGGACTGAATTTAATCCAGGAATGAACTGGAAATAGACTCTTTTAACAAGACATTTCCCCATGTGGAATGAACCCAAACTAGGAATTTATACTATCCAAGTGTGGAGTGGATGACTGAAGCAAAACTTCCACGAGGATCAAACTCAGTGGGGAGTAGGAAAGGATATTCACTTTCTACTTAAAGTTGACAACTTTATTGGAGAGTGGGAACTTTCCACTTGGGAAAAAACACGACCAAAGTGAGTGAACCATGTCAAGAGATGCATATGAATATGAATTTAACTATGCATGATGTATGAATGAATGTTATGTTTATGATGACAAAACAGACACGAGACAAGAACTGATGAAAATAAACAAAACTGGATACTCGGCCAATCTTTCGTGGATGGAAATATTCACTGGAGATTTTGAAGATAACACTCTGCTGGGGAGAGGGACCAAATCTTATTATGATTCCAATATTCAACAGAGGAAAAGGACGTTCACTCCTTACTGGGGCGATGGGTTAAGCACCTCAATAATGACCTGCCACTTGGAGATGTTTGTGAAACTGGTCACAAAAGCACTTGATTTTGTACTTTGAGGTTTGATCGCCCTTAAGAGTAGCTGTTAATACTCTTTCTTACGTTCATAAATCAAAGGAAATTGCCCCCTTTATTTTGAAAGCAAAAGTAAATACATTTTTTTGTTTCAAGAATGAATATTAATAAATTAAAAATGTTATTTTGTAAGGCAGAATAAAATAAGAATTGTAATCAAATGGGCAAAAAGGCTCAAATTTTCATTAATAGAATGGTAATCAGCCAAAAGCGTGATTCCATAGAGCCTTACAAAGTTAGGAAATGGTAATTTAAAGGAAAAGGGCTATATTGAAATATAATGACCACTATCCTTTTAACAACTTTGAATTTTGAGTATTCTTGAGCTTCTGTTGAAGGCGACTTGATTGAGGATTCTTTGATAGATGACATTGCTTTAGGTGATCCAATCTAGTTGGATACAATTACTTGCCATAAATCCCTAACTTTTGCCTAGATTGCCTTTTCAGGTTTTCAATCTACCGAGATAGTTATTCTCTGTTTATGTCTCTAATTTTTGCCTGGACAACCCTTTTGGGTTTTCAGTCCACCGAGACGTTCCATTTTGCCTACACTTCCCTTTTAAGTTTTCAATTTAGCAATATGTTCTTTGGTTTCTTTATAGGCGAAGTATTTCTTGATTGCATCAACATTTGTAGGACGAATGAACTCTTCACCATCCATAGTTGTAAGTATTAAGGCACCACCTGAGAAGGCTTTCTTAACAACATATGGGCCATCATAATTCGGAGTCCATTTGCCCCTGGAGTCGGTGAGGAAAGATTGGATCTTTTTGAGCACGAGGTCGCCTTCTCTGAACACCCGAGGTCGGACCTTTTTGTCAAAAGCTTTCTTCATCCTTTGTTGATATAACTGACCATGGCATAAAGCCCTCGTCCTCTTTTCTTCTATTAGATTTACTTCATCGTATCTGCTTTGACACCATTCAGTTTCTGTTAGCTTGGCTTCCATCAAGACTCTTATTGATGGGATTTCAACTTCTACGGGGAGCACAACTTCCATGCCATATACCAAAGAGAAAGGGGTTGCCCCTGTTGAAGTACGGATGGATGTGCGATATCCATGAAGAGAAAACGGGAGCATCTCGTGCCAATCCTTGTAAGTCATGACCATTTTTTGAATGATCTTTTTGATATTTTTATTAGCTGCTTCCACTGCTCCATTCATCTTAGGCCGGTAGGGAGATAGGGAGACGAGATATGGTGTTCAATTTTGAATTTAGTACATAATTCCTTCATCATTTTGTTGTTCAAGTTCGATCCATTATCAGTAATGATCTGGCTTGGGATACCGTAACGGCAAATGAGATTGTTTTTGATAAATCGGACCACCACTTGTCTGGTTACATTGGCGTATGATACTGCTTCAACCCACTTGGTGAAATAATCAATAGAGACCAAGATGAAGCAATGTCCATTTGAATCCTTAGGCTTGATCATGCCAATCATATCAATCCCCCGTATAGAAAAAAGCCATGGAGAGGATAGAACTTTGAGAAGAGTCGGAGGCACATGAATCTTGTCGGCATAAATCTGACATTTGTGACATTTCCTCATGTATTTGTAACAATCGGATTCCATTGTCTGCCAATAATATCCCGCTCTTAACATCTTTCTCGACATTGCATGCCCATTGGCATGGGTGCCAAAGGAGCCTTCATGAATTTCCTTCATCAACATGTCTGCTTCACGTCTATCCATGCATCTGAGTAAAACCATGTCAAAGTTTCTTTTATATAACACATCATTGTTTAGGAAGAAGTTGCCAGCCAGTCTTTTGAGAGTCTTCCTATCTTTCTTTGATGCCTTAACTGGGTATTCTTGTCTTTGAAGGAAGCATTTGATATCATGATACCAGGGTGTATCATCGATGACTACCTTCATTGTGAATATGTAAGTAGGCCTATCAAGGCGTGCCACATTAATCTTGGGTACGTGGTTCCATTCGTTCACACTAATCATGGAAGATAAGGTAGCAAGTGCATCAGCCATGTTGTTCTCTTCACGAGGAATGTGATGAAATTCAACTTTGTTGAAGAAAGGTAACAACCTTCTTGCGTAGTCTTTGTAAGGAATTAAACCAGGTTGACGTGTGTCCCATTCTCCTTTGATTTGATTTATAACCAAAGCAGAGTCTCCATACACATCCAGATTCTTTATCCTTAAGTTAATGGCTTCTTCGAGACCCATGATGCAAGCTTCATACTCGGCCTCGTTGTTCGTACATTTGATGCAAGCAGCCCAAGCTAAAGCGCAACAGGTTTTCTCAAGCATAGAGCACCGAGTCTCGCAGTCCGTGAATTTCTTACTCAGGTAGTAAATGGCATAATATTTTCTTTCGGTTTCGTCTTGTTGGCCAAGCACACAGCCCATGGAATCTTCTAAGACCGTTAAGTATATAATCAGGGGTCTTCCTTCCACTGGAGGAGACAGAATAGGAGGCTTAAGCAGATATTCCTTGATACTTTCAAAAGTTTTTTGGCAATCTTTCGTCCATACACAACGTTGATCCTTTCGGAGGAGTTTGAAAATTGGCGTGCATGTCCTAGTCATGAGAAATATGAACCTTGAAATGTAATTCAAACATCACAAGAATCCTCTTACTTATTTCTCAGTTCTGGGCGAAGGCATTTCTTGAATGGCCTTGACTTTACCGGGATCAACTTAAATTCCTTTCTGGCTAACGATAAAACCTAAAAGTTTTCCTGAACGAACACCAAATGTGCATTTGTTGGGATTCAAGCGGAGTTTGTATTTCCTCAGATGCTAGAATAACTTTGATAAGTGTTCTACGTGTTCTTCTTCGGTTCTGGATTTAGCAATCATGTCATTGACATATACTTCAATTTCTTTGTGTATCATGTCATGAAACAGGGTTGTCATAACTCTTTGATAGGTTGCGCCTACATTCTTTAGACTGAATGGCATCACCTTGTAGCAAGAGGTTCCCTAGGGTGCACTGAATGAAGTTTTCTCCATATCTTCTGGTGCCATTTTGATTTGATTATAGCCTGAGAATCCATCCATGCAGGAAAAGACTTTGAACTTTGGAGTGCTGTCAACTAACATGTCAATATGTGGTAATGGAAAATCATCTTTCAGACTGGGTTTGTTTAAGTCTCGGTAGTCCACACACATTCTAAATTTTCCATCCTTCTTGCAAACAGACACTATGTTGGCTAGCAATTGAGGGTATTCTGATGTGGCAAGAAAGCCTGCATCAATCTGCTTTCGAACTTCTTCCTTAATTTTGATGGCCGTATCTGGGTAAGTTCTCCTCAACTTTTGTTTTACTGGCGGACACTCTGGCTTTAACGAAAAATGATGCTCCACAATGTCGGTATCCAATCCTAGCATATCTTGGTAGGACCAAGCAAACACATCTAGAAATTGTTTGAGAAGCTTTATCATACTTTCTCTAACAGTTGTACTGAGCAGTGCTCCAATCTTAACTTCTTTCCTTTCTTCTTCTGAACCCAAATTGACTGTTTCCAACGGCTCTTTGTGGGGATGAATGGACTCTTCCTCATGTCTGAGTAGTTGGAAGATTTCATCTAGAATTTCTTCGTCTTCTTCTTCTTCAGCTTCGAATACCGGGAACTCAAAGTTGGGAGAAGGCATTAGGTCATATCTTTCAATGGGTTTTTTTTACGATTAATCTGCACAACGTGATTTTTCTTTATTTAGAAAACATATTAAAATGAAAAAAATGTGTGTGTGTGTGTGTGTGTTTGAAAACGTTTTGTTATTCATTTTTGTCTTGTTTTAGGACTACCATTTTCTGAAAAAGCAAAAAGTAAAAATAGCAATAAATGCGGGAATTCAGAAAGACATCTTTATTTATGATTTGTCGATTCTTGAAACACAGGCCCTATAAAACAAAACTCTTCTGCTTTGGGCGAAGTGAAGAGGGGAAATTTATAGACAAGGGAGGCCTTATAAAACATCCCTTCACCTAGGAAAGGTGAGAGGTCAAAATAAAGATGAGGCATTTACTTTGAGATGTGAACAACATTAGGGACATCAACAACTATCCAATTGTGGCGAACTCCTCTATGTATCACAAAGTCTGGCACATCCCTCCTGGGATTGTCTTCAATAATGGTGCTAACTTCCGGTGGAGTAGGGTCAATAGAGTCTCCTTCCCATGCAGCGTTATTTCAAGAAAAGTCTTCTGCTATTTTCTCGTATGTGTTTTCGTGTACAGGAGAATCTCCCCATCCAGTTGGTTGGATGTCTTCATATAAGATGTGAGAACTTTCAGGGGCAATATACTTTACTAGAAAATCAAACTTGCAGCTTGGCTGTTCCAAGGTATCCCAGTTCTTTGAGGAAACTGATGAATCGTCTTCTTCAATGGCGTTGATTTCTGGTAGTGCAAAATCAATAAACTCTTGTCCAGCAATTCTTGTGACTTCATCAAAACGATGCTTGACATATTCAGGATTTTTCAGATAAGGCCTCCATTCTTTCGAAGGAACATATGATTCTTTTTCAGGGCTATTCAGCAGATATGCATTTTCTGGAAGGCTTTGATACCCTGGATTCTCCATGTCAGGTGTAGCACGAATTTTTGCGTGGTTGCGAAGCACTATCGCTTTGGGGTACTACAGTTCGATTCATTTTTTATCCTACTAAAGTTGATGAAGGAAGGGAAATAGATGTCTCCAATTAACACTGTTTGCAAACTGAGTTTAAACATATGACTGTTGGTTTACAGATGCTATTAAGATTTTGGGTCTCTCTTAGGTTATTTTGTTAAAAAAACAGTGTCTAGGCTATTGGTAAGGTGTTAGGACTGATGCTTTTCGATTGATGTGTGAAGGTAAGGTATTTTGGGTTTTTGATTGGTATGCTCGCTAAGATTTTGCAATCTTATGCCTACGTATTCCCGAGACAGGGAAATCAGAGCGATCGTAGTTCCTCCTATTCTATGGGAGGAAAGAGATTGTTTTGGTGTCTTGTTCAAAGCCCAAGACATGAAGCTAAAGGTGGTTTGTATCTTGTTTAAAGCCCAAGATGTGAAGCTAAAAGGTTTTGGCTGAGAGAGAATTTGTCATCTCTAAAGAGGAGTTGTTGATGTTCGTATGCTGTGAGCAAGACACAACTTTGATGCTAAAAGGTTGATTGACTCAACCAGGTTTTTCTTTATACAAAGCCTAAGAGGAGGCTAGAATTTTGACTTTTCCGAGGAAAATGTTCTTTCTGTCTTGTACAAAGCCCAAGATTGAGGCTAAAAGGGTTCACTCATCAAGAGAGGATTTTCATGTGTCTTGTACAGAGCCCAAGACGAAGGCTAAAGGAGTGACTGGCTCAACAAGAGAGTCTTTTATACTCAACAAGAGAGTTTTTTGCTGTCTCGCACGAAGCCCGAGATTAAGGCTAAAAGGTTTGATTCAACAAGAGAGTCTTTTATACTCAACAAGAGAGTGTCTATGTGTCTTTTACAAAGCCCAAGACGGAGGCTGAAAGGGGTTGACTCAACAAGAGAGTCTGAAGGTGATTAACTTAGCAAGAGAGTCTTTTTATACTCAACAAGAGAGTGTTTTGCTGTCTCGTACGAAGCCCGAGATAGAGGCTAAAGGGGATTGACTCATCAAGAGAGTCTTTTATACTCAACAAGAGAGTGATTTATATGTGTCTTGTATGAAGCCCAAGACGGAGGCTAAAAGTGGTTGACTCACCGAGAGAGTATTTTATACTCAGCAAGAGAGTGTTTTATATGTCTTGTACAATGCCCAAGATAGAGGCTAAAAGTTTGACTGACTCAACAAGAGAGTCTTTTATACTCAACAAGAGAGTGTTTTATATGTGTCTTGTATGAGGCCCAAGACGGAGGCTAAAAGTTTGACTCAACAAGAGAGTCTGAAAAGGTTAGCTTTGCTGGGGAGGAATCATTTGTACAAAGCCCAAGAGGAGGCTGACTATGTTGGTGACTGTTTCAGTTGAGTGATAGGTCCAATGTGTTGGATAAAAGAGAAAATCAGTTCTTATATGGGTAATGTTGTGCTTTGGTTTTGACCAGAGGATCAGGGTTATCTCCTGTTCTTTAAGGAAATGGTAAATCCCAAGGGTATTGAGACTGTCCAAGTCTACTGGTGTTTTGAGAAATAGATTCTCAGATAGTGAATGATCTTTGTATGATGCCCAAGAGAAGGCTGGTATGTTAAGGGATGGAGGCCAACTCATTAACTGGTCTGACACTTGACTCAGAAAGACAGCTCTAGCAAATTGATGACTAGGTTCTGTTCCTATACCTGTAGAGGTCTCTGGGTCCTTGTACTAAGCCCAAGAGGAGGCATGAGAACTTCTAAGAAGCTGACGGGTCCTTGTACAACGCCCAAGAGGAGGCGGGGATGCTTTTAGGAAGCCTGTGGGTCCCCAAACCCCGAGAAGTTCAAGACATGCTATTCACCGAGAATAGATCAAGCCAGGAAAGTCTGAGAATTTGGAAGAAACTCAAGAGATGCCATTCACGGAGAAAAGATCATCTCTGGGGAGTTAGAGTTTCTTTGACAATTTCTAAGGGTGACAGTCTGAGAAAGGGTTCACAAAGAATGCTGCCTTTCACGTCTCCATATTATTTAACTCCAAGAGGAGGGAAGTCTGTATCTGGAAATCCTATGGGGATCTAGTTTTGTTTGTATTTAAGAGTGACCAACAGGGCTTTACCTAGTGCTAGACGTAGTTGCCGTGGAAAACTCTAAATAACTATACTACTATTACACAGTGGATTTTGACAAGTACATAAAAGTTTGTGAAAGAAGACTTACAGTGAAACTGTAACGCCCTAGTTTTGGTTATTTTTATTTAATCGAGTCGTTTTGATTATTTTATTATTATATTATTTTATTTCTGACTTTTATTTGAAAATATGTTATTTTTCATCGTGATTATGTTTTATCAGGTTTTGGGAACGTTTGCGAGATATTTGAGTGTAGGGGTATTTTGGTCTTTTGTCCGGTAGATATTATATTTTTTTTCATAGAAATAGAAATAGAAAGAGAGAAAATAGAAAGGAAAGAAAAAGAAGAGAAGAAAAAGAGGAAGAAAGAAAGGAGAAAGAAAAGGAGATAGAGAGAAAACTTGGAAAATCTAGGAATCGATCAACCGACTTTTCTACACGCAATTTAATCGTGTAAGGGTGCGATACTCGATTATCTTATCATTGTGTATGATTATGTATGTGTGTGTGTGCATGTTGTCTTGCTTTCCCATAGTTTTCGGTTTTAGGTCAAAAACGAGTAAACGAGTAGAAATCGATGTTTTCGCGGTCGGAAATCGATATAATTTGCGTTGTATGATCACAATGTGTTTATGAGTCATTGTTGATAATTGTTTTGTTGTTGGAATTGATTTGGAATGAAAAATGAGATTTGGGGGGTTTTGGATCAACGTAACCCGTAACAGAATTTTTCTGGTTCTGGTGTGATTCGCCAGGCGAATTTGGGATTCGCCAGGCGAATTTGGGATTCGCCAGGCGAAGTGCTGGTGAAGGGGGATTCGCCAGGTGAAATCGTAAGTCGCCAGGCGAAATCGGAAAGACAGAAATGGGGTAGCTTCTGTAACTTTTGGTTTTTTTCTAATTTTGTGGTTCGCCACTAGTTTGCCAGGCGAAGTGCTGGCGAATGGGGATCCGCCAGGCGAAATCCTAAGTCGCCAGGCGAATTTGGCTGTTTCTCAATAAATTCTTTTCTTTTAAAATTCATAACTTTTGATTCGTAAGTCGGATTGGGGCGTGGTTGGGTGTGTTAGAAAGCTTTTGAGTCGTTCTTTCTTATTAAAATGGCTTGGAGATTGTTGGCCGATTTAATTATGTCAGGAATGTGGAATGTGTTGTTTGTTGACTTTTACCGTTTTAATGATGTGCATTTGATGTGTTATTATGCAACATGCTTGTGATATGAATTGTATGACTTGTGTGCTGTTGTGAAATGAATATGCACGTGATATTTGTTGTGATGATGATTTGTGGCCTAAGGGCAAGAAAATGCTATGTGTGGTATTTGATGATAAATGCAGGATTATGGAATGTGTATATGTGTGCATTTGAATGTCATGAGTTATTGTATGCCAAGCATCATGATATGCATTCTTGTGATGTCGTGTACCCTAGTGGGTGTGAGCGACGAATCGATTCCAGAGGGAATCCGCTATAACATCGTGTACCTTATACAAAGAGGTGTGAGCGATGATTATGGACGATCGTGTGCCTTATACAAAGAGGTGTGAGCGATCGGGTCATGTGCCTTATACAAAGAGGTGTGAGCGATCCATAAATGTCATGTGCCTTATACAAAGAGGTGTGAGCGACGGAGAACATCGTTTGCCCGACGGGGAGTTACACTAAGTAACAAGCGATGGTTCCAATAGTTCCTGAGTGAACTAATGTTGAGATGAT
This sequence comes from Lathyrus tuberosus, assembly GCA_022829125.1. Lineage (NCBI taxonomy): Eukaryota > Viridiplantae > Streptophyta > Magnoliopsida > Fabales > Fabaceae > Lathyrus > Lathyrus tuberosus. The sequence goes on along the minus strand of JALAZF010000327.1, from coordinate 5,824,371 downwards.
GGATGGATGGTACCGCATATGCATTGCATAGAGTCGTTGTGTCGGTCTCTGTGCATTTGCATAAATCATGAATGGATTGATTTTGTGTGGAATTGTGATTGGAATTGATGAGTTGAGATATATATATATATATTGCTGTTGGTGATAATTGTATTGTGTATGATTGATATACATTGGTGATGGATAAATGAGATAAGTATTGTGTTGTGTTGTATTTGGATTCTGTTGTACGTTGTGGTGAGAATATTTTATGTGTGTAATTTTGTGTTATTATATAATTATATGCAATTATATTATGATTTTTTTTCTCACCCTTTTGCTATTTTATAATGCTCTATGAGGCATTGCAGATTAGATTGCTGGAGGTCTTTTTGTGAAGCTTAGGTCTTTATTCTTTTGTCGGTCGGCGCTGATATGTGACACCGGGTAGTCGGGGTGATCGAGTGTGATTATTTGTATTATGTATACACATGTTTTGGATTGTACTTGTGTGGCTTTGTATATGACAGATACACTTTGTATGATGTATATGTATGAGATTCACTACAAATTTTCCGCTTTTATTCTGTACCTGAATTGTGGGTGTTAGGAACTAAGTTCCTTTGTTATTTGCTACCTGAGAATGTTACATATCTTTATGAGCAGGTTTATGTGTATTTGTTTCAAATTGATGTGACCCCTCGGTCTATGCCAGGAATGTTTTAAATATACTCTGATGAAATTTTGAATTTTTGTTACCGCTTTATTAATTGGGGGTAAAGATTGGGGGTGTTACATTAAGTGGTATCAGAGCTAGTCTGTGTCAGTTGTGTCAGTCCTTGTCGGTCTTGGTGTTGGGGTGAGCTGTTTGTTTAACCATAGTTACTGTTATTGGAAATGAACAGAATATGGCTGGTAGGAATGACGTTGCTTTGGCTGCTGCTATGCAAGCTATGGCTCGGGCTGTGCAGGGTGCACCTAATGCTGCAGGTAATGATGAGTTCAGGAAGAATAAACCGCCTGTCTTCAAAGGAAGATATGATCCTGATGGTGCTCAGTTATGGCTTAAAGAGATTGAAAGGATTTTCTGAGTGATGGATTGTGCTGAGGATCAGAAGGTGAGACTGGGTACTCACATGTTACTGGAAGAAGCTGATGATTGGTGGGTTAGTACACGCCATGTGTTGGAAGTTGCAGAGGAAGAGATCACTTGGGCTGTGTTTAGCATTGAGTTTCTGAGGAAGTATTTTCCCGAAGATGTAAGAGGAAAGAAGGAAATTGAGTTCTTGGAATTAAAACAAGGTAATATGTCTGTTGTTGATTATATTGCTAAGTTTGTGGAGCTTGTGCAGTTTTATCCACATTATGCTGAAGCGACTGCGGAATTTTCTAAGTGTGTGAATTTTGAGAACGGATTGCGTCCTGAGAAAAAGCAGGCAATCAGTTACCAAAGGATTAGAAGGTTTTTTGATTTGGTGGATTGCTGTAGGATTTTTGAGGAGGATAGTAAAGCTCGTTCTACTCACTATAAGAGTGTGAACGAAAGGAAAGGGAAATAACCATTTCGTAGTGGTCCTTATGTAACACCAGCTGATAAGGGTAAACAAAGGGGGAATTTCGAGAAAAGGCCATGTGGGGGAGGAATGTCTAATCCTCTGAGATGTTATAGGTGTGGTGACCTAGGGCATCGTCAGTTTGAATGCAGGAAAGATATGAGAAAATGTTCCAATTGTGGAGGTTTAGGACACATTGCAACTGATTGTGAGAGGAACGTGGTGAAGTGTTTCAATGGTGGTGAACCTGGGCATGTTAGTACGAAGTGTCCGAAACCGAAGCAAGCTCCAACTGGTGGGAAGGTTTTTGCATTGGCAGGAACTCAGACTTCAAGTGCAAATCGTCTGATCAGAGGTACTTGTTTTATTAATAGTACGCCTTTAGTTGCTATTATTGATACTGGAGCGACTCATTCGTTTATTTCGTCTGAGTGTGTGAAGCGTTTGAATCTTTTATTGTCTTCGATGGGTGGTGAGATGGTTATTGATACTCCAGCAATGGGGTCAGTAACTACTTCTTTGGTTTGTTTAAGTTGTCCTTTGACCATTTATGGTAAAGACTTTGAGATGGATTTGGTGTGTTTGCCGTTGGAGGGTTTAGACGTGGTTTTGGGAATGAATTGGTTGCAATTCAACCGGGTTCATATTGATTGTTATCATAAACTAGTAAGGTTTCCTTCTTTTGAGGAAGACGAGGACTCAAGTTTCTTATCTACCAAAGAGTTGAAGAAACTTTTGGCGGATGAAGCTCAGTTGTTCGGGTTGTTTGCTTCGTTATCCGTGGATGGTCAAGTTCCACTTGATGTGTTTCCAGTGGTGTGTGAATTTCCGGAAGTGTTTCCTGAGGATATTTCAGATGTGCCGCCAGAGAGAGAGAGGTGGAGTTTTCTATAGATCTAGTTCCTGGTACTAGACCTGTATCGATGACACCATATCGAATGTCGGCATCTGAGTTGGTTGAGTTAAAGAAGCAGTTGAATGAATTACTAGAAAAGAGGTTTGTGAGACCAAGAGTTTCTCCTTGGGGTGCTCCAGTTTTATTGGTGAAAAAGAAAGATGGAAGTATGCGATTGTGTATTGATTATCGCCAGTTGAATAAGGTGACGATTAAGAATAAGTATCCTCTTCCGAGAATTGATGATTTGATGGACCAGTTGGTAGGTGCTTGTGTGTTTAGTAAGATTGATTTGAGGTCAGGGTATCATCAGATTAGGGTGAAAGAGGAAGATATTCAGAAGACGGCTTTTAGGACACGTTACGGTCATTATGAATATTCTGTGATGCCGTTCGGGGTTTCTAATGCGCCAGGTGTGTTTATGGAGTACATGAATCGTATTTTCCATGAGCATTTGGATCGCTTTGTGGTTGTGTTTATTGATGATATCTTAATTTATTCTAAGTCTCGGGAGGAGCACGCGGAGCATTTGCGTATTGTTTTGCATGTTTTGAAAGAAAGAATGCTTTTTGCTAAATTGTCCAAGTGTGAGTTCTGGTTGTCGGAGGTGAGTTTTCTTGGGCACGTGATTTTAGGTAATGGTATTTCTGTGGATCCATCTAAAGTAGAAGCAGTTCTACAATGGGAGGCTCCGAGATCCGTTACTGAAATTCAAAGCTTTTTGGGTTTGGCCGGATATTATCGAAGGTTCATTGAAGGTTTTTCTAAGCTAGCACTTCCTTTGACCCAGTTGACTTGTAAAGGGCAAGTGTTCATTTGGGATATTCGGTGCGAGGAAAGTTTTAATGAGCTGAAGAGAAGATTGACGACAACTCCGATTTTGATTTTTCCGAATCCTACTGAACCATTTGTGGTGTATTGTGATGCGTCTTTGATTGGTCTAGGTGGGGTGCTAATGCATGAAGGTAAGGTCGTGGCTTATGCTTCGAGGCAGTTGAGAGTGCATGAGAAAAATTACCCTACTCATGATTTGGAGTTAGCGGCTGTGGTGTTTGTGTTGAAAATTTGAAGGCATTATCTCTATGGTGCAAGATTCGAAGTCTTTAGTGATCATAAAAGTTTGAAATATTTGTTTGATCAGAAAGAGTTAAATATGAGGCAGCGGAGATGGTTGGAATTTTTGAAGGACTACGACTTTGGCTTGAATTACCATCCTGGTAAAGCGAATGTGGTAGCCGATGCGTTGAGTCGGAAATCATTACATATGTCCGCTTTAATGGTTAAGGAGTGGGAGCTTTTGTAAGCTTTTAGGGACTTGAGTTTGGTGTGTGAGGTGACGTCCGACAGCGTGAGGCTGGGTATGCTAAAGGTTACTAATGATTTTCTAATGACTGTTAGTGAGAAACAGAAGCTCGATGTGAAATTTGTGGATTTGATGTTGGTGGGAGAAAAAGATGTGAATAGTGATTTTAAAGTGGATATTAATGGTGTTTTAAGATTCCGTGGTCGAATTTGTATTCCGGATGATTCGGATTTGAAAAGGATGATTTTGGAGGAAGGAAACCGGAGTAATTTGAGTATACATCCGGGAGCTAATAAAATGTACCAAGATTTGAAGAAGATTTTCTGGTGGTCGGGTTTGAAAGGAGATGTGGCTCAATTTGTGTATGCATGTTTGACTTGTCAGAAGTCGAAAGTGGAACATCTGAGGCCTAGTGGTTTGTTGCAACCGTTGGATATTCCTGAGTGGAAATGGGACAACATTTCTATGGATTTTGTGATAGGGTTGTCGAATACACTGAGGGGGCATAATTCTATTTGAGTGGTTGTGGACAGACTGACTAAATCGGCGCATTTCATTCTGATTGACATCAGTTTTTCTTTGGAGAGGCTAGCTGAGATTTATATCAGTGTGATTGTGAAATTGGATGGTGTTCCGTTAAGTATTGTTTTGGATCGAGATCCGAGGTTTACCTCGAGATTTTGGGAAAGTTTACAGAAGGCGTTGGGTTCTAAGTTGAGGTTGAGTTCTGCTTATCATCCTCAAACGGATGGTCAGACCGAGAGAACGATTCAGTCGTTGGAGGACTTGTTGAGAGCTTGTGTTCTTGAACAAGGTGGTGCGTGGGATAGTTATCTTGCATTGGTTGAATTCACGTATAATAACAGTTTCCATTCGAGTATTGGAATGGCACCGTTTGAAGCGTTGTATGGACGGAGATGTTGAACACCGTTGTGTTGGCACGAATCTGGTGAGAGTGCGGTGGTTGGACCGGAGTTGGTGCACCAGACTACGGAAAAAGTGAAGCTTATCCGTGAGAAAATGAAGGCTTCTCAGAGTAGGCAAAAGAGTTATCATGATCGTAGAAGGAAGGATCTAGAGTTTCAAGAGGGCAATCATGTATTTTTGAGAGTTACACCGGTAACGGGTGTGGGTCGTGCATTGAAGTTGACGAAACTTACTTCTCGGTTTATTGGTCCTTACCAGATATCCGCGAGAGTGGGTGCTGTGGCTTATAGGGTGGCGTTGCCGCCGAGTCTGTCAAATTTGCATGATGTGTTCCATGTTTCACAGCTTCGGAAGTATGTTCCGGATCCGTCGCATGTGATTCCGATGGATGAGGTAGAGATAAAGGAGAACCTTACGGTTGAGGCATTACCAGTGAGAATTTTGGATCGCGAGTTAAAGCGGTTAAGGGGCAAGGATATTGCACTTGTGAAGGTAGCGTGGGGAGGCACTGCTAAGGGAAATTTGACTTGGGAGTTGGAGAGTCGGATGCAGGAGTCGTATCCAGAGTTGTTCGTCTCAGGTATATTTTCGAGGACGAAAATTTCTAAGTGGGGGAGAGTTGTAACGCCCTAGTTTTGGTTATTTTTATTTAATCGAGTCATTTTGATTATTTTATTATTATATTATTTTATTTCTGACTTTTATTTGAAAATATGTTATTTTTCATCGTGATTATGTTTTATCGGGTTTTGGGAACGTTTGTGAGATATTTGAGTGTAGGGGTATTTTGGTCTTTTGTTGGGTAGATATTATATTTTTTTCATAGAAATAGAAATAGAAAGAGAGAAAATAGAAAGGAAAGAAAAAGAAGAGAAGAAAAAGAGGAAGAAAGAAAGGAGAAAGAAAATGAGATAGAGAGAAAACTTGGAAAATCTAGGAATCGATCAACTGACTTTTCTACATGCGATTTAATCGGGTAAGGGTGCGAAACTCGATTATCTTATCATTGTGTATGATTATGTATGTGTGTGTGTGCATGTTGTCTTGCTTTCCCATAGTTTTCGGTTTTAGGTCGAAAACGAGTAAACGAGTAGAAATCGATGTTTTCGCAGTCGGAAATTGATATAATTTGCGTTGTATGATCACAATGTGTTTATGAGTCATTGCTGATAATTGTTTTGTTGTTGGAATTGATTTGGAATGAAAAATGAGATTTTGGGGGTTTTGGATCAATGTAACCCGTAACAGAATTTTTCTGGTTCTGGTGTGATTCGCCAGGCGAATTTGGGATTCACCAGGCGAATTAAGTCTCGCCGCTCATTCGCCAGGAGAAGTGCTGGCGAAGGGGGATTCACCAGGCAAAATCGTAAGTCGCCAGGCGAACTCGGAAAGACAGAAATGGGGTAGCTTATGTAACTTTTGGTTTTTTCTAATTTTGTGGTTCGCCACTAGTTCGCCAGGCGAAGTGCTAGCGAATGGGGATCCGCCAGGCGAAATCCTAAGTCGCCAGGCGAATCTGGCTGTTTCTCAATAAATTATTTTCTTTGAAAATTCATAACTTTTGATCCGTAAGTCGGATTGGGGCGTGGTTGGGTGCGTTAGAAAGCTTTTGAGTCCTTATTTCTAATTAAAATGGTTTGGAGATTGTTGGCCGATTTAATTATGTCGGGAATGTGGAATGTGTTGTTTGTTGACTTTTACCATTTTAATGATGCGCATTTGACGTGTTATTATGCAACATGCTTGTGATATGAATTGTATGACTTGTGTGCTGTTGTGAAATGAATATGCACATGATATTTGTTGTGATGATGATTTGTGGCCTAAGGGCAAGAAAATGCTATGTGTGGTATTTGATGATAAATGCATGATTATGGAATGTGTATATGTGTGCATTTGAATGTCATGAGTCATTGTATGCCAAGCATCATGATATGCATTCTTGTGATGTCGTGTACCCTTGTGGGTGTGAGCAACGAATCGATTCCAGAGGGAATCCGCTATAACATCGTGTGCCTTATACAAAGAGGTGTGAGCGATGATTATGGACGATCGTGTGCCTTATACAAAGAGGTGTGAGCGATCGGGTCGTGTACCTTATACAAAGAGGTGCGAGTAATCCATAAACGTCGTGTGCCTTATACAAAGAGGTGTGAGTGATGGGGAACATCGTTTGCCCGACGGGGAGTTACACTAAGTAACAAGCGATGGTTTCAATAGTTCCTGAGTGAACTAGTGTTGAGATGATGGATGGATGGTACCGCACATGCATTGCATAGAGTCGTTGTGTCGGTCTCTGTGCATTTGCATAAATCATGAATGGATTAATTTTGTGTGGAATTGTGATTGGAATTGATGAGTTGATATATATATATATATATATATTGGTGTTGGTGATAATTGTATTGTGTATGATTGATATGCATTGGTGATGGATAAATGAGATAAGTATTGGGTTGTGTTGTATTTGGATTCTATTGTACGTTGTGGTGAGAATATTTTACGTGTGTAATTTTGTGTTATTATATAATTATATGCAATTATATTATGATTGTTTTTCTCACCCTTCTGCTGTTTTATAATGCTCTATGAGGCATTGCAGAGTAGATTGTGGGAGGTCTTTTTGTGAAGCTTAGGTCTTCATTCTTTTATCGGTCGGCACTGATATGTGACACCGGGTAGTCGGGGTGATCGAGTGTGATTATTTGTATTATGTATACACATGTTTTGGATTGTACTTGTGTGGCTTTGTATATGACAAATACACTTTGTATGATGTATATGTATGAGATTTAGTACAGATTTTCCGCTTTTATTCTGTACCTGAATTGTGGGTGTTAGGAACTAAGTTCCTTTGTTATTTGCTACCTGAGAATGTTGCATATCTTTATGAGCAGGTTTATGTGTATTTGTTTGAAATTGATGTGACCCCTCGGTCTATGCCGGGAATGTTTTAAATATACTCTGATGAAATTTTGAATTTTTGTTACTGCTTTATTAATTGGGGGTATAGATTGGGGGTGTTACAGAAACAGCCCCACAATACAGTTATATATATGAAAGCGGATAAACACTTACTCGGTTGTAGAGCTCCCATGTTGTTTTGTTAGTTGTTCAACAAAAAAAACTTTGATAATAATATTATATTATAAATCAAAGGAGAAAGTGCTTTGAAAAGATTGTTGGGGCTTACAGCTCAAGGAGGGGCCCAAGGTTTTATCAGCGATTGCACTGTTGTTTTGAATTTGTACAGGGACTTATACAAGTGACTGAGGCCTAAAAAGGTTTTCTGTACAAAGGGATGGGTCTTACACTCTCTCAAGAGGCCCAAAGATTTATTTTTGTACAAGGGATGGGGCTTACAGCTCAAGGAGAGGCCCAAGGTTGATTTTGTAAAAAAAAAGGCGACGATCGTGCCGAACTTTTTTATGGTATCGGGACTTATACAATACACTGAGGCCCAAAATATTTTGGTTAAAAAAGGGTTGGGTCTTACACTCTATTAGAGACCCAAAGTTTTTGAAAATGAATAAAGATGGGTCTTATAGCTCAAGGAGAAGCCCAATTGATTATTTTTGAAAAGGTGATTGCACTGAGATCTTTGAAAACACTGTGGGTCTTATACAATGATTGAGGCCCAAATCATTTTGGTTTCAAAGAGGGGTTGGGTCTTACACTCTATTAAAGGCCCAAAGTGTTTGAAAAAGTTTGATGAGGGTTGAATTAATCAAAACCCTAATTTGTTTTCAAAATATATTTTAATTGAATAAAAATTCAATTAAAATGATCAAAATTTGTTAAACATGTGTGAAAACAAATTGTGATCTTGGATCAATGTTTGAAAAATCATGTTTATGTCCACAAAATAATTGGAAATCAATTAAATTTGGAAAATCATGGAGGGAAAAATATTTTAAATGTTAAAAAACAAATAAAACATTAATTCTTTGCAAAAATATCAAATATATGAAATAAATAATATTTTTGGGATTTTTTGGTAAAATAAAATATTTTAACATTTTTGTGAATTATTAAAAAAAGAATCAACTCAAAATCATTAAAACCCAGAGAGAAAATAATTTTTGAATCAATTAAATAAAATCACAAAATTCAAATATTCAAATATTCAAAAATGGCGCCAAGAACATGGCAAGAACACGCGCCACCCTCTGTTTCTGCAGATTTGCGTTTTCTATCCAATCTCACTGAATACTTGATGATATCACGCAATCTACATATCAATCTACTCGTTTTCACCTCACAATCATGTCTATGATCTTTAATTTCATTTATTTTAAGCATGGAATAAGAAATCAAAGAGAAACCTCAAGAACCCTAAAATTTGCATGAAGGCTCAGAAATTCCATACACGATTCAAACAAAGCAATTGATTAAGGGTAAACACTCAATGCATGATTATGAACATATGGCCAAATTATTGTGCAGCAAAAAATACATGGATCATAGAGTTAGAAGAGCTCATGCTTACCTCTTGCAGCTGGTGATCGTGTTTTGTGTTAGAGGTGTTACAGCTTGGTTCCAAGGATATGGACAGCTTCCCTAGGTGCTATGGAGTGTGTTTGGATGCTTGGAGTGGATTGAATTGAGCTGGAACTTGATTTGGCACCTCAATTGCAAGTCTGCTAAAAGCTTGAGCAGTTGGCTGGTGATTTTGTTATTTTGGTGTTTCAGATGTTATGTGAGTGTTTGGATCACTTCTATATGATGTTTATGAGGTGTGTGTGTGATTGGTTTGGTTGGAATAGCTCTCAAACTCAAAACCCGATAATGACTTGCTTTGGAAGGCAATTTTGGAGTGAAGGAAGAGATTTTGAGGAATGCATCTGTTTGATGGCTTTGGTGTACTCAAACTGATCATAAATGAGCTCTATTTATAGTAGAGTAAGTTTGTTTTGCAAGCAATAGTGAATGGCAACTGCTGCAGAGGTTTGGCCAATGTTGATCAATGGGAATCCAAGTCTCCTCTAGCCATTGACTAGAGGTTAGGGCACAGGCTGTTGGTTCCCTTGGTCTTGGATATGTTTTGACTGAATTCAGTTGGAAGAGGCTCAGTCCATGCCACCTTGGTGCATCCATTGAATGCTCCAAAACAAAATTGGAGTCTTGTCCCCTCTTTAGGGATTTCTAGGTTTGGCATGCTACTTTTAGTTCCAAGGACTTGGGAGGCTTATGGATCAGTGTTTGTCCCTCCTTGGTCTCCCCCTGAGGTGTTCAGATGGATAAGTGTATTTGTCATTTGCACAAATTTGGAAAATCGAGCAAAATGCACAAATCTGGCTTGCTTTGACAGTTTTCAGCAAGGCATATTGCCATTGTCATATCTCATGGCTCAAGTGGAATTTGATGGAGTTCTTGGCCATTTTGGAAAGCCCTCATATGATACAACAACTGTTTGATCATAGTTAGTTTTGATACATTTTGGATCTAAGTGAAAAATGCCCCTACATTTGGAAAAAAGTGAAGGCAGATTCTGACTTAGTGAAAATTTCACTAAGTGTTGGAAGAAAGTGACATTTTCACTTTTTGTGATTTTGATCATTCCATAACTTAAAATCCATGAGGAATTGGAATGAGTTGTGTTTGAAGCTTTTGTAGAGGACCATGAGAGCTACAAATCCAGCTTTGAATGGGGAAAAATGGCATTGTGGTTTAGGAGTTATGATCCTCCAAAGTTGGTACCCTAGCCACTTTGTTCCATAACTTAGAAAATTTCCAAGTTTTTTATGGTTACCCCTTTTACAAGTTATCCCAGTTTTCTTGATTTTTCTTGAAGAATGATGATTCCAATCACACATTAACATCATTTTAGGGTCAAGGAACTATAATTGTGAAAAATCTCAAAAAGTTAAAGTTGACTTTTGTGCACAGTTGACTTTTTGTCAAATGAACTCCAAACTGTGCGATCCTCTATGAAATCAAGTCCTTGACCTAAATAAAACTTGATGGACATATTCCATAGGTGTTGTAGGGTGTATTGAATCATGTCCCAAGGTTTGGGAACATGCCTGGGTCAAAAGTCAAAGACACAGTTGACTTTTCCCGCGAAACCCTAATTGTGGTTCTGATGAACTTGAAACTTGTTGATCAAGCTTCTTGGATTAATCCATTATTACAAATGGGTCAATGTAGTGTATTAGGGACCCTCAAATCATCTCTTGAGGTTTTGGCTCATGTTTTGTCCCAAAAGTCAACTTAGGGGTGAATTAGGTCAAGAAACCCTAATTCCTGATTTTTTATGAATGCATCCCCTGAGGCAAGATTGACTTGATGATTGGGTTCATGATGTTCCATGGAGTATATTAGGTTATGCTTTAAAGCATTGGCTCATTCCCAGAGGAAAATTTCCATCTGGAGGCCCCAGTCGACGAAAACCCTAATTTGGTGACACTGGCGATCTTGAGGCTTGATCCACTTGGACTGTTACAACCCTGTGCTTAATCCTTGATGTTGGAGTCCTCTTGATCCATTGTTGACGTTTGAGAGGTTTAGACAAGTTGAAGATCATGTCATTCCTTGATTGATCCTTTGTCTAAGAGCTCTGAGAGGGCTTGAAACCCTAAATTTGATTGTAGTGGATGCTCACCCATCTTTGGGGAGACTAATGAATATGAAAGTTCATCCATATTGTGATGATAATTTTCACAGTGATGGGAAATATTAGTGGTCAAAATTTGGGGTATGACAGATGCCCCTATTTAATCTTCTTGGACCCGAAGGTATGAATGGCGAAGGTATTCGGGCATTCGGGGTGCAAGATGATTAAATATCGGAATACCCAAAATTTTGATGGTGGTTATGAATGGTAACTTGCGCATTCATCTTCTTTTACTAAGCGATGATGCTTAGAAAAGGTAAAACTTCCCCTCGATCCTGGTTTCCTACCAAGAAACTGGTCTCAGTTTCTGATGTAAACCTCCCCTCGATCCCGGTTTCCTACCAAGGAACTGGTCTAAGTTTCCGATGTAAACCTCCCCTCGATCCAGGTTTCCTACCAAGGAACTGGTCTAAGTTTCTGATGTAAAACTCCCCTCGATCCTAGTTTCCTACCAAGGAACTGGGCTAAGTTTCTTTTGTCAATTAACTTTCTTGACAAGGGACGCTGTTCGTAGTAGCTTTACTCAAACTTCTCGCCGAATTTTCCTGGTGAGATGCCCTTTTACGAAAAAAGATTTGATGTCAGAGTTGCTGGGGAACCCAGTCGTCTGAGTTGTAGAGGTGCACAAACTTCTCTGTTGAAGATGCCATTTGTCGGCTCTACTGGGGAAAGCATGTCTCTTGAGAGACTGTTGTCGCTTGGGGATGTTACATCATACTTTTCTCGAGGTCTTCTCGGAGAAATGCCATATGATGTGATCTAATTTTGAGGTGCTGATGACCTTTTCATCAGCGGATTTTTCGAAGAAAAACTGCTGTATTGCCGAATCTTTGATTAAGAGGCTTTCCTTGGGGATTTTCCTTAATCCGGGAAGGCGAAGATATCATCTTCGATGGTGAAGAGTGATGTTTGTCGAAATTTCTCTTGCTTTTCAGAGGTTCAAGTTATCAAAGTGGTCGAAGACCGTCTCCACTGAAGAGAGATTGCTTAGATGAATCACTTCTTGACGAGGAACGTACTGACAACTCAACCGATAAGAGGACTTTTATTACTAGGGGGTAAGACCGACTAGCGTGGTAGTGATGCAATATGAACATGTATGAATCAATAATGCATGATGTATGTATGTATATGCTGACAAAACTGACGCGACATACAGACTAATGGATGAACACGACTAGATACTCGGCCACAACGGGAGATGAAAAGTATCAGTGGTTCATGATAGCAATTCTGCCTTGCATAGGAGAGATAGTCCCTACGGGAAAACCGTTGGTCAGGCTTAGGAGATAAGAACTCTGTCGAGGATGTCAGACGAAACAAGGTCTCTGACACAGTTGATCCTTCGTTCAGACGTACTGGTTTAGAAGGAGCACTTCGATTCTGCACTTTGAGGTTCGATTACTTCTGGAGAAGCGATCGACGTTCTTTCGATGTTCAATAGTCGAAAGAAATTGCCATCTTTATTTTAAAAGAAGAAAATTTTGACAAGTAAATTCATTTTTGTTTTATTTCAAGAATCTTTAATCATATTAAAACGTCGTTCTGTAAAGCTAAAACAAATAAGGATTGCAAATAAAAGCACAAGGGCTCAAATTTTATTGATGGGATGGAAATCAGCCAAGGGCGTGATTCCATAGAGTATGTACAAAGTTAGAAAATGGTAATTTAAGGGAAAAGGGCTACATTGAAACATAACGACCACTATCCTTCTACCAACTTTGAATTCGGGACATCCTGAGCTTCTGTCGAAGATGACCTTGACTAGAGTTTTTCTCGGATGGTGTAACTGCGGTTGAGGATTTGCCCTTATTGAACATAGTTACTTGCCATTATCCCTAACTTTTGCCTGGATTGTACTTTGAGATTTCCAATCCACCAGGATGATTTTTGATTATGTCTCTAATTTTTTCCTGGACCGCCCTTTCGGGTTTTCAATCCACCGAGACGTTTTTTTTCTCTTTTTTTTTTAGTTTAGGCGAAGTATTTCTTGACTACATTAACATTTGTGGGGTAGGCAAATTCCTCTCCATCCATGGTCGCGAGTCTCAAGGCGCCGCCTGAGAAAGCTTTCTTGACCACATAGGGGCCGTCATAATTCAGAGTCCATTTGCCCCGAGAATCAGTGAGAAATGATTGTATCTTCTTGCGCACGAGGTCTCCTTTTCTGAAGACGCGAGGTCGGACCTTTTTGTCAAATGCCTTCTTCATTCTCTGTTGATACAACTGACCATGGCATAGTGCCGTTACTCACTTTTCTTCTATCAGATTCAGTTCGTCGTGTCGACTTTGACACCATTCAGCTTCTGTTAGCTTAGCTTCCATCAATACCCGGATTGACGGGATCTCTACTTCTATGGGGAGCACTGCCTCCATGCCATATACTAGAGAGAAAGGGGTTGCCCCTGTTAAAGTGCGGACAGATGCACGATAACCATGAAGAGCAAAGGGTAGCATCTCATGCCAGTCTTTGTAGGTTACAACCATCTTTTGAACGATCCTCTTGATGTTCTTGTTAGCCGCTTCTACCGCTCCGTTCATCTTAGGTCAGTAGGGAGATGAGCTATGGTGTTCGATCTTGAACTCAGCGCACAACTCTTTCATCACCTTATTGTTCAAGTTGGATCCATTATCCGTAATGATTTAGTTCGGAACACCATAACGGCAGATTAAATTGCTTTTGATAAATCGGACCACGACTTGTTGGGTTACATTGGTGTATGATACTGCTTTGACCCATTTGGTGAAGTAATCAATGGCTACCAGGATGAACCGATGTCCGTTTGAAGCCTTAGGTTCGATCATACCAATCATGTTGATTCCCCATATGGAAAAAGGCCATGGGGAAGAAAGAACTTTGAGATGCGTAGGCGGTACATGGATTTTATCGGAGTATATCTGACACCTATGACACCTCCTTATGTACTTGTAGCAATCGAATTCCATTGTCAACCAATAGTACCCTGCTCTTAGAATTTTTCTCGCCATTGTATGTCCATTGGCATGAGTGCCAAAGGATCCTTCGTGAATTTCTTTTATCAGCATGTTTGCTTCTGGTCTGTCTACACATCGAAGCAAGACCATGTCAAAGTTTCTCTTATAGAGTGTATCGCTGCTCAGAAAGAAGTTGCTTGCCAACCTCCTGAGGGTCTTTCTGTCCTTTCTTAATGCCCCATGTGGGGACTTTTATTTCTGAAGGAAGCATTTGATATCGTGATACCAAGGTTTGTCGTCTATGACTGCTTCAACCGTGAAGATGTAAGCGGGCCGTTCAAAGCACATTATGTCAATCTTAGGTAAGTCATTCCATTGACCTACACTAATCATGGAAGAGAGGGTGGCTAATGCATCAGCCATGTGATTCTCTTCAAGAGGGATATGATGAAACTCGATTCTATCGAAGAAGGGTAACAACCTTCTTGCGTAATCTTTGTATGGAATCAATCCTGATTGGTATGTGTTCCAATCTCCTTTGATCTGATTGATAACCAGGGCTGAGTCGCCATATACATCCAAGTTTTTGATCCTTAAGTCGATCGCTTCTTCGAGACCCATGATACAAGCTTCGTATTCGGCCTCGTTGTTTGTACACTTGAATGCAAGTCTGGCGGTGAAAGGAATGTGGGTACCCTGAGGTGTTAGGGTAATTTCCCTAATTCCATTTCCGTAATGATTGATAGCTCCATCAAAGATTAGTCCCCATTGGGAACCTGGTTCTGGCCCTTCATTGGGTAGCGGTTCATCGCAATCTTTCATTTTCAAGTACATGACATCTTCGTCTGGGAAGTCAAATCTGACTGATTCCTGATCGTCAATCAGCTGATGAGCCAAATGATCGGCTAAAACACTTCCTTTGACGGCTTTCTGAGCATGGTACTCTATGTCATATTCTGATAACAACATCTGCCAACGGGAAATCCTTCCCGTGAGAGCAGACTTTTCAAAGACGTACTTGATTGGATCCATTTCAGAGATTAACCAAGTAGTGTGATGAATCATGTACTGGCGAAGACGTTTGGCGGCCCAAGCCATAGCGCAGCAAGTTTTCTCAAGCATAGTGTACTGAGTTTCACAGGTGGTGAATTTCTTGCTCAAATAGTAGATGGCAGACTCTTTCCTTTTCGTTTCGTCTTGTTAGCCAAGTACACGACCCATAGAGTCTCCCATGACGGTTAGGTAAATGATTAGTGGCCTTCCCTCCACTGGAGGAGATAGAATCGGTGGGTTCAATAGATATTCCTTGATACTGTCGAAGGCGGTTTGGCAGTCATTTGTCCAAACGCAATCCTGATTCTTTTTGAGTAATTTGAAGATCGGTGCGCATGTCACGGTCATGAGGAATATAAATCTGGAAATGTAATTCAAACGTCCTAGGAATCCCCTGACTTGTTTTTCAGTCTTTGGAGAAGGCATTTATTGAATGGCCTTGACCTTGTCAGGATCAACCTCAATTCCTTTCTGGCTGACGATGAACCCTAAGAGTTTCCCTGAACGGACACCGAAGGTGCACTTGTTTGGATTCAAGCAGAGTTTGTACTTTCTTAACCGCTCGAATAGTTTTGACAAGTGGGTCACATGCTCCTCTTCTGTCTTAGATTTGGCAATCATATCATCGACATATACCTCGATTTCCTTGTGTATCATGTCATGAAACAGAGTAGTCATGGCCCGTTGATAGGTTGCCCCGGCGTTCTTCAAACCGAATGACATTACCTTGTAACAACAGGTCCCCTATGGGGTGATAAAGGAAATTTTCTCCATGTCTTTCGGCTCCATTTTTATCTGATTATAGCCCGAGAATCCATCCATGAAGGAGAAGACTTTGAACTTTGTTGTACTATCAACCAGCATGTCAATATGCAGTAAAGGAAAGTCATCCTTTGGACTAGCCTTGTTTAGATCCCTGTAGTCTACACACATTCTGACCTTTCCATCCTTTTTCAGAACTGGTACGATGTTGGCCAGCCATTGAGGATATTTTGATGTGGCGAGGAAACCCGTGTTAATCTATTTCTAAACTTCCTCTTTGATTTTGATGGTCATGTCTGGATGAGTCCGTCTCAACCTTTGTTTTACTGGCGGACATTCTGATCTCAACGGTAGATGATGTTCCACGATGCTGGTATTCAACCCTGGCATATCCTGATAGGACCAAGCGAATACATCGGGAAATTCTTTGAGAAGCTTTGTCAAACTTTCTTTGACAGTTGAATCGAGCAGTGCCCCAATCCTGACTTCATTTCTCTCGTCCTCTGAGCCCAAGTTGAGCGTTTCCAACGGCTCTTTGTGAGGTTTAATGGACCTTTCCTCTTGTCTGAGTAATCGAGAGATCTCTTCTAGAATTTCTTCGTCATCTTCTTCTTCAGACTCAAATACCGAGAATTCAAAGTTGGGAGAAGGCATTGGATCGCGTGTTTCAACGGGGTTTAAAATAAGCAATCTGCATGACATGATGATTTGTGTTTAGAAGAGATAGAGAAAAATGCAAGAGTGTGTGCAGTGTATTTTTTTTTACTGCTTGTTTTTATTATTTGAATTGTTTTTTAGGATTACCATTTTCTGGAAAAGCAAAAGGAGAAAACAACAATTGATGCAGAAATAACAGAACGACATTATTTTATTTATGATTTAGTCGATTCTTGAAACTACAACCCTATAAAACAAAACTCTATCGCTTTGGGCGAAGCGAAGAGGGATATTTACAAAAAGTGAGCCCTATCAAAACATTCGTTTCACCTGGGCAGGGTGAAAGGTTAAAGATAAAGATGGCCATTACTTTTACTTATGGACGATCTTCGGAACATCGACTGTAACCCATTGGCGGCAAACTCCTCGGTGAATCACAAAGTCTAGTACCTTCCTTGATTTGTCTTCAGAAATAATGCTGATTTCTGGTGGAGCATGATCATTGGAATCTGTCTCCCAGGCAGATTTTATGTAGGAGGATTCCTCAGTTGTATTTTGTATAGTATTTGTGCTCTCAGGTATATCTCCCTATCCAGTTGGCTGGATGTCTTCAAGCTTGATACGAGAGCTTTCGAGAGCGGTGTACTTGACCATGAAGTCGTACTTTCCACTTGGTTGTCCCAGGGTATCCCACACTTCTTTGGAACTGGAGGAGTCATCTCTCTCGATGACGTTGACCTCGGGAAAAGCATAGTTGATGAACTCTAGCCCTACAAAGTTTGCAAATTCATCTTTGTGCTGGATATTTTCTAAACGACCTGAGTGTTGATCCCATGACATGGTGGGGACACAGGTATTCTTTTCAATGATGCTCAGCTGATTTTCATTGTTCGGCTGATTTTCTTGCCCCAAGTCTCCTGGGTACGGCTGCCAGATAGGCAGACCATCCATCGGGCCATAGTAATCGTGGTCAAAGTTGTATTTCATCGGAGTGTCTTCCTCTAATGAATTCGGCAGAGCACGACATCCTTCTGGATCACAATCTCCGTATATCATTTTGACGTCTGACCTTGGTATAAATTTCGAACTCTGTGCGGGATAGCAAAATGGTGTAGGCACCTCTTCCTAAGACATATAACCGTCCTCGTTAAGATAGGACTTCCATTCTTCATCTGTGTCGGAGGAATCTCCCTCGTTGATAGTGTGGACTTCTTGAGACACTGGGTGAAGGAAGCCTCCACTATGGAAGAAGTTTTGAATGGGGTAAAGACTCCCACCGTTAGCGGCAGTCTGGGTACAGGTTGCAGAAAAACCAAGACCCTTCTTTGTTTTATTATCGGCAGGTATGACGAGTCGTCCCCATCCTTTTGCATTGTTACTCTCGATTACCTTGAGAGCATCTTTGTACGAGGAAATCGATGTTCCTTTTTCTGATTGATTTTCATTGCTCACCGAAAGCGCTTGGAACTGGGTTCCGATTATCTCCTATAGTTCCACACAAGTGGATGATGATAAGTTACTCACGATCAAGGCCTGTTCTCCACAGACCGTGACGAGTTAGTCGTTCTTGACAAACTTCAGCTTCTGGTGAAGCGTCGAAGTGACTGCCCCAACCTGGTGTATCCAAGGTCTTCCTAATAAGCAATTGTATGTTGCCCGGATGTCCATGACCTGGAAAGTGACTAGGAAAGTGTGAGGACCGATAGTTATGGGAAGGTCGACTTCGCCAATAACTGTTTTCCTGGATCCGTCAAATACTTTGACGATGACCTCACTGCCTCTCATCGGAGCTCCTTTGAATGATAGTTACATCAGAGTGGACTTTGGAATGACGTTGAGAGCCAATCCGGTGTCTACCAGTACGCTGGCTAAAGCCTCGTCCTGGCAGTTAACTGTGATATTGAGCGCCATGTTGTGACTTTTGCCTTCTTCTGGAAATTCCTCATCACTAAACCCCAAGTTATTGCAGGATGTGATGTTAGAGACGATACTGTCGAATTGTCTTATTGACACATCCTGTTCCATAAAGGCCTGCTCTAAGACTTTCTGTAGAGCCTCTCTGTGGGCTTCGGAACTGAGTAAAAGTGATAGCACCGAGATCTTTGAAGGAGTTTGTAACTGCTGATCAATAATGTTGTATTCACTCCTCTGGATGAGCTTCAGTATCTCATCATCGTTCTTTGAAAGGTCAGGATCACTAGATTGACTGACTGATGGATCAGGAACTTTTGTTTGAGGTTCCTTTTCTCTGTTAGGTTCCCCAACTCCTCTGTTGAAGATTTGACCGCTCAGTGTTACTCGACTGATGTCTGTAATATTCACGACAGAGGTTAATGGAACTTCCTTTCCATTCTCAACTATTGTTGCACCATATTTGTAAGGGATAGCCTTAGTTGATTCATACGGTAGTGGTATTGGTAGATAGATAACTACAGGAGCCTTCTGATTTTTCTGACTGTCGTAAGTAACTTCAATCAATTTCTGGTTAAGAACCTTCGATTCGTCAAGTAGGGGGATGATGGTACAAACATCCTTGGTCCTTTCATGATCAGAGATCACAGCAACATCCTTAATCTGATCAGCGAAATAGTCCGGCGTCAAGTTGATAGACCCCAAAACTGAATATTGTTGAATCTCTTTGTGGTCTAACTGACTCTGGAGGGCTGCTCGCACGAGGTAACATCCTTGTTTATTTTTCGAGCAGACTCTACAGCGTTCATAATTATGTGGTGGCACCTGGCCACATCTGCTCTGAATGTAGTGTAACCTTACCAGGTCTGTTTCCGTAGATCAGACATCCTGACTTTGATGCCGAGTAGGGTTTCCGTCAACCACACTGATTTGTTACGTGTCTTCATCCATATAGATTGGAAGCCACCAGTGGTTTAACAAGTGTTGCAAAGTTCTTTGAACGAGAGCGCACCCTTGGTTACTCTCACAACATACTTTACAACTCAGATAATCATGCGAAGTGAGAAAACCGAGTTGGACTTGCTTGGCGTGTAACTTCACCAAGCTGGTATTCATCAAACGAATATCGAAGATTTGAACCATGTTAATCTGATAAGGATTTCTATCATGGTAGTCCTGGATCCATCCAAGATCCATCTAACGCTAGAGGGCCTCTTGTACAAAAGAGCATCCCTGTTTGTTTACCGAGCAAGTCAGACAGGAATTGTAATCATGCCGCAGCAGATTATGATACTAGCTTTGCCTTGAGTGCATTGCCACTAAGTTGACATTAATCGCATGGATTTTGTGGTTTTGAATGATGTTGGAACTCGTATAAGTCATGTTAACCCCAAGAACTCGATGCTCTTGGATCCATCAGAGATCCAACTATTCATGTAGAGCTGCTTGCACCACAGAACATCCGTGATTGTTTTTAGAGAAGATATCACACTGGTGATAATTATGAGGTGGCACATGGCCGTATCCACTCTGTCTACAATGCATCTTGACCAAATTGGCCCTCAATAAGAGTACATTGTGAATTTGATAGCTGTTATTGTATTCTCCTTCTATCAAATTTAATGTGGCTTTCTCGTGTTGAGGCAGCGGGTTCGTGAGAACATTCGGATTCGTATCTTTGGAAGATAAGACCCCGCTCCTAACAAGCTTTTGCACGTCAGATTTGAAACTGAGATAGTTTTCTATGTTATGCCCTGGTCCTCCTTGATGGTAAGGGCAAGTCTGATCCACTTTGAACCAAAAAGACAGATTCTCCTGTATGGTAAGAGGAGACCTGGTTTGGACATGCCCCTTGACCAGTAGTAATGGAAACAGTTCCGCGTACAACACAGGTATAGGATCAAACCCTGGAGGTCGTGTAGTACGATTGTTGTTATATGGAGGACGAGTCTGCTGAAGAGACTGTTGTGTCCTTTGCTGAAGTTGCTGTTGATTAGGTTGGCTCTGAGCAACCTGAGGTTGATACGTAGGAACATGCGCGAGATTGATAGCATGAGTTACAACTGCTACTGGTTGATATCGTCGCCTTTGCTTTCCGAGAGAGATATTCCCAATATCTTGCTCTTTTTTCTTAGGGAGAGCATTACCGTGTCGTTTTGTACTACTTGATGATCCAGCGTCTTTAACTAAACGTCCTTCTCGGACTGCTTCCTCGAGGCGAACTCCCATGCCTACCATCTCGGTGAAGTCGCTGGGCGTACTGGCCACCATTCTGTCATAGTAAAATGAACTTAAGGTTTTAAAGAAGATCTTTGTCATCTCTTTTTCCTCAAGAGGTGGACAAATCTGGGCGCCAATTCCACGCCATCTTTGAGCGTACTCCTTAAAGGTTTCCTTATCCTTTTGTGACATCAATCTGAGTTGATCTCTGTCTAGTGCCATGTCCAAATTGTACTTATATTGTTGAATGAAGGCAGCGCCAAGATCTCTAAAAGTGGCGATCTTAGTGCGGTTTAAACCCATGTACCATTTTAATGCGGCACCGGTTAAACTATCCTGAAAATAGTGGATCAGTAGCTCTTGGTTCTTTGTATGAGCTGACATTCGTCGAGCGTACATCACCAAATGGCTTTGAGGGCAAGAGTTACCCTTGTACTTTTCGAAGTTGGGCACCTGGAAATTGTGCGAGACTTTCACATTAGGGACCAAACAAAGGTCTGCGGCGTCCTTGCCAAATAAATCCTGACCGCGAAGGGCTTGCAATTCTTTCTGCGTCTCCAGGAATTGTTCCTAGAACTCATTCATTCTGTCGAACATACTTTCGTTTCCACCAGAAGGTATCTGGGGAATCTGTCCTTCTGGGACAGTGTGTACCACAGGCGGTGGTATAGTCATCATGGCCGAGACTCTCGGTGCCTCCCGAAGTTTGTAACCTTCAAGAGTTGCTGTTATGCCCCTGGCATCTTCACTTTCCCGAAGTTTGTAACCTTCAGGCCCAGCGGCTCCTGCTGAAGTTTTCGGATCTTCAGTGATCGGCGAAATATATCCTTCCGGGATATAGTTGAGTGGTGTAGCGAGCGATTTTGGACGCAGTTCTTAAGCGTTGGTCGCTCTCGGTGGTTGAGCTTAAACTACAGGTCGATTCATTTTTTATCCTATTGTAAGCTGATGAAGGAAGGGAAATATATGTCTCCAATTAACCCTGCTTTGCATACTGAGTTTAAACAGCGGTCTGTTAGGTTACAGATGCTATCAATGTGGGGGGGCCTTTGTACTGGTTATTTGTATTTTCGCCAATACGGTTTTCTTTCTTTTCATTTGGACAGAAGGTTTCTGACGGGGAACAAGGATTAGGATGTTAGGACTGATGCTTTTTTATAGGTATGTGAGAGTATGGGATTTTGGTTTTTTGTTGATTGTGCTCGCTAAGATCTTTTCTTTCGATCTTATGCCTACGTATTCCCGTTTACCGAAACAGGGAAATCAGAGCGTTCGTAGTTCCTCCTATTCTATGGGAGGAAATAGGTGTTTTTGGTGTCTTGTTCAAAGCCCAAGACGTGAAGCGAAAGGTGATTTGTATCTTGTTCAAAGCCCAAGAAGTGAAGCTGAAAAGTCTATTTGTGTCTTGTTCAAAGCCCAAGATGTGAAGCTGAAAGACCTCGGCTTTAGAGAGAATTTGTCATCTCTAAAGAAGGGTTTGTCTGTCCCAACTGTTGGGTGACTGGTTATAAAGGAGAATTACTTTAACCGGGATACGCGGATCCTAGCAATGCCATAATTTCCTTAAAAGGGGATTTTGACCTGAAGGAGAAGACTTTAACTCAGTGTAGAGCAATGCTATCTTTCCTTAGGAATTTCTCATGCTAAAAGAGGGACAGTGGCATGGATGTAGATGATCCAGAGGCTTGCCGCTTACAGCGATTAGATGAAGGGAAAGGAGTTGTTGATGTTTGTATACTGTGAACGAGGCACAGCTTTGATGCTAAAAGGTTGATTGGATCAACCAGTGGTTTTCTTATACAAAGCCTAAGAGGAGGCTAATATGTGTCTCGTACAAAGCCCGAGAGAGAGGCTAAAAGGGTTGACTCAACAGGAGAATCTTTTATACTCAACAAGAGAGTGTTTTTGTATCTCGTACAAAGCCCGAGATGGAGGCTAAAAGTTTGATTGGCTCAACAAAAGAGCCTTTTTTTGTATCTCATACGAAGCCCGAGACGGAGGCGAAAAATGTTTGACTCAACAAGAGAGTCTTTGTATCTCGTACGAAGCCCGAGATGGAGGCGAAATGGGTGATTGACTCAATGAGGGAGTCTCTTATGTGTCTCGTACAAAGCCCGAGAGAGAGGCTAAACGTTGTTTGACTCCACTGGGGAGAATTTTGCTATCTCGTACGAAGCCCGAGATGGAGGCTAAACGTTTTCTTCGCTGGGAAGAATCATTGTACAAAGCCCAAGAGGAGGCTATTGTAACTGTTTCAGTTGAGTGACAGATCCAATATACTGATTTTAAAAGAGAAAATCAGTTCTTATATGAGTAACACTGTACTCAGGGATTTGATTCAAGGATCCGGGTTATTCCTGTTCTTTAAGGAAGCGGGAAATCCAAGGGGTATTGAGACTGTCCGAGTCTACGGGTTATTCCTATTTAACGAAGGGGTCACTTGAGAATGTCTTTGAGACTCAAGGAGATTAGACTGCCCGTGTCTAGAGTTCCATCTTTGTACTATGTTTTGAGAAACAGTAGTAGACTCTATGAAAGGACTGTTCTATGAGGATGACTAGGTTCTGTTCTATACCTCTAGGAGGTCATCGAGACAATTTGTACGAAGCCCAAGAGGAGGCTAGAAACTTTTAAGAAGCCGACGGGTCCTTGTACTAAGCCCAAGAGGATGCTATCATTCCTGGAGGAAGAGATCATTATACGAAGCCTAAGAGGAGGCTGTGAATACTTCTAAGAAGCCGTAGGGTCCTTGTACGAAGCCCAAGAGGAGGCGGGGTTGCTTTTAGAAAGCCTGTGGGTCCTTGTACGATGCCCAAGAGGAGGCCGATGCTTTTAAGAAGCCCGTGGGTCCCTAAACCCCGAGAAATTCAAGGCAAGCTATTCACAAGGAATAGATCAAGTCAGGAAAGTTCGAGAATTTGGAAGAAACTCAAAGATGCCATTCACGGAGAAGACATTCATCTTGGGGAGTAGAGTTTCTTGACAATTCCTAATGAGGACAACCGAAGAGAAGACTGTATCGGTGATCCTATTTGGGGATTTAGGTGTCTATTTCTATGAATAAACGAAACGGCGCCACCTAGTTCTAGACGTAGTTGCCGGGGAAACTCTAAATATCTATACTATTATTACACAGTTGATATGAGTTTATGAAAGAAGACTTACAGCGAAACAGCCCCACAATACAGTTATATATATATATATATGAGTTTGTGAAAGGAGACTTACAGTGAAACAGCCCCACAATACAGTTATATACATATGAAAGCGGTAAATGAAAGCGAGTAAACACTTACTCGGTTGTAGAGCTTCCATGCTATTTGGTTAGTTGTTCAACAAAGAAATATTGAAAACAACAGTATATTCAAAATCAAAGGAGAAAGTTCTTTGAAAAATAAAGATTTGGGGCTTACAGCTCAAGGAGAGGCCCAGGGTTTTATCAGTGAACGCACTGTTGAATTTGTACAGAGGGACTTATACAAGTGACTGAGGCCCAAGAAAGGTTTTCTGTACAAAGGGATGGGTCTTACACTATATTAGAGGCCCAAGTGAGTTTTAAGAAAAGAAATGGGGCTTACAACACGAGGGGAGACCCATAGTCTTTATTTTCAAGATGAATATTCACTTTTAAAATGCTTAAAAACAATTAAAAATGAATTTATTCACAAAAATACCAACTATATTAAATAAATAATATAAATTTTATTTTTTTGTAGAATAAAATATTTTACTATTTTTGTGATTTTTCAGAAAAAGAACCAATAAAAAATAATCAAAATTGAGGGAGTTATTAATTTTCCAAATCATTAAAAAATAATATGAAAAATGAGAAAATATAAAAAAGAGGGGTTGGGTCTTACACTCTATTAGAGGCCCAAAGTATATTTTTGTACAAAAGATGGGGCTTACAACTCAGGGAGAGGCCCAAAATATTTTCAGTTTGAAAATGGCGATCGCGCCGAGATTTTTAACGTATCGGGACTTATACAATAGCTGAGGCCCAAAAATTGTTTCGTTAAAAAAAGGGTTGGGTCTTACACTCTAATAGAGGCTCAAGTGTTTAAAAATGAAAAGAAATGGGACTTACGGCTCAAAGAGAAGCCCAGTTGATTTTCGATTGAAAATGGCGATCGCGCCGAAGTTTTCTTTTAACGCAGAGGGACTTATACAATAAGTGAGACCCAAAATTGTTTTGGTTAAAAGGGGATTGGGTCTTACACTCTAATAGAGGCCCAAAGAGTTTGAAAAAGATTTGTTAGGGTGAAAATCAAAGAAAACCCCAACTTCATTTTTTAGGCATTTTTTCAAGAAAAATTAAGTAAAAAATGATAAAAATATCAAATAAAATCATTAAATAATGATTAAAGTTTATGAAAAAAAATATTTTATCAACATAAATATTTAAAATCATTTTGGTTTTAAAAATCAAGAAAAAAAAAGAAATCATTTTAAAAGCATTTAAAACAATATAAAACACTATTTTTAAATATATTAAAAATAATACTTTTTTTTGTGATTTTTTGTGGATTAAAATATTATGGGGTATGAATTGGAAAATGATGATTTTTTGCTATGTGAAAAAAATTGGCTGAGTTTTGAAAATAAAAAGTAAGAAAAAGAGGAAAGATATCAAAATATCATCTCCGACATTTCTTTTGGGGTAAAAACGAGTACCGAAACTTTAATTTTCAACACGTTTTTATCAAATTTCAAACACTCATAACTCTCTCAATTTTTATCGGAATTAAGATCCGGAAGAGCCTATCCTGACCCATTTTTCGCAAGGAATCCGATGGTATTACTCACGCACACGGAAAATCGACGTACAAAATGCAAAAAAAAAACTGCTATCGTTTTGAAAACATCGTTCCGCGTCGAATTTCCAACACGCGTAACTCTCTCGATTTTTAACCGAATCAAGATCCGCAAGAGCCTATCCTGGCCGATTTTTTGCAAGGAATCCAATGGTATTACTCACGCGCACGGAAAATCAACACACAAAACGCATAAATTAAAAAACAAAAACTGCTATCGTTTAAAAACATCGTTCCGCGCCAAACTTCCGCCGCGCGTAACTCTCTCGATTTTTAACCGAATCAAGATCCGCAAGAGCCTATCCTGACCTATTTTTCGTAAGGAATCCAATGGTATCGCACATGCACGCTGAAACTCAACGTATAAAACGCAGCGATAAAAAAACCAGAGCTGCTACGTTGTAAAAACATCGTTCCGCGTTGAATTTCCAAAACGCGTGACTCTCTCGATTTTTAACCGAATCAAGATCCGTAGGAGCCTATCTTGACCGATTATTCGCAAGGAATCCAATGGTATTATTCACGCACTCGGAAACTCACTGTACAAAGCGAAAAAAACAGAACCGCTATCGTTAATTCGACGTCGTTTCGCGTAAAATTTCCAACGCGCGTAACTCTCTCAATTTTCATCGGAATTGAAATCCGTAAAAACCTATCTTGACCGATTTTTCGCAAGGAATCCAATGGTGTTACTCATGCAAACTAAAACTTAATGTATAGAACACACAAATGAAAAAAAAACAGAACTGTACATGTTTTTGAAATAACCAAAATTCCACATAAAAACATGTCAAAATGCAAACAGTGGGAGGATCACAACATACACATTAAGGACTACATTTTTGCCTCAAGAATTGTTCAATATGATGCATGTATGTGGACAACAAAGGAAAGCATGATTCAAAGAATTCAAGTTGTGAATTTTACCTCTTTTTTTGGAGATTTTGGGCAACCTTCCAAGTGCTTTGTTCTAGAAATGATTTGATGCTTTGGACAACCTCAAATGACCTCTTAGAAGCTTTTAGGATGGTTGGAATCGGCTGGAAACCTCTGGAGCAAGTTTGTGCACTTTCTCGCGAAATGGTCAAAAACGGCCAAAATGGCAACTCTCTCAAATGGTGTTCCAGATGCGTGGCACCATTTGGGACAGTTCAAGGATGATATTTAGAGTGTGTTTGAGGTTTTATCTGGCTTGGAAAGTGACTGAATCAAGACATGGCTTGAAAAATGCAAAAAAGTGTCATTTTGAGGTTTTGAGAGGTGACTTTGTGATGTTGTGATTACAGGTCACTTTTGATGGTTTGTACAGCTTACATATGATATATATGAGGTGTGTGTGTGATTAGTTTGAGTGGAATTGCTCTCTAGCTCAAAAACTCAGAATTTCCTTACTAAAGAAGGCATTTTGGAGTGAAAGAGAGAATTTGAGGAAAGCATCTGTTTGATGGCTTTGGTGTACTCAAACTGAACACAAATGAGCTCTATTTATAGTGGAGCAAGTTTGTTTTGGGATCCACAGTGAATGGCAACTGCAGCAGGTGTTTGTTCCATGTTGGCCAATGGAAATGCAAGTCTCCTCTAGCCATTGACTAGAGGTTAGGGCTCAGAGCTTTGGTTCCCTAGTTGTTGGATAAGTCTTGACTAATTTCAGATGAGAATGACTCAGTCCATGCCACCTCTAAGCATCCATTAAATGCTCCAAACCAAAATTGGAGTTTTGTCCCTCTTTTAGGGATTTCTAGACTTTGGCATGCTTTTCTTTGTTCCTTGGACTTGGGAGGTTCATGGATCAGATCATCCCACTTGGATTTGATCCTTAGATGTGTCCAAACTGATGACAAGGCTTGAAAATTCGTGTGGCACACAAAATGTGCAAATCTGCCCCTGAAAAATTCAGCTTCAGCAAGCCCTTTTGTAAGATCCATAACTCCCTGCTCGAGTATGCTACATGGACGTTCTAGGACTTTTCGGAAAGCTTAGATGACGTACTTCAACTATGATGTTTGGCCCTAGACCTGGTTCAACTTGGATCATGGAGAAAAACAGCCTTGAAGTTGGGACATTGTGCTGAAATTACAAGGCAGATTTTGGCTAAGTGCTGAAAAATGTCAATTTTAAGTTTTTAGCCATTTTGATCCAAGCGTAACTCAAAATCCTTAATGAATTGGACTTAGGTCTAGTTGAAGTTTTTGTAGAGGGTAATGAGGGCTACAAATCAAGCTTTGGATGGGGAAAAATGGCTTTGTGGTTTAGGAGTTATGATCCTCCAAAGTTGGTACCCTTGCCACTTTTTTTCATAACTTAGAAAAATTTCTAAGTTTTTATGGTTACCCCTTTTACAAGTTATCCCACTTTTTTTGATTTTTCTTGATGAATGATGATTCCAATCACACATTAACATCATTTTAGGGTTAAAAAACCATTTTTATGAAAAATCTCAAAAAGTCAAAGTTTGACTTTTGTGCACAGTTGACTTTTTATCAGATGAATTCCAAACTGTGCGATCCTTTAGGAAATCATGTCCTTGACCTAAATCAAAATTTATGGACATGTTCCATGGGTGTTATAGGGTGTATTTAATCGTGTCCCACGGCTTGGGAGCATGTCCTGGTCAAAAGTCAAAGCTACAGTTGACTTTTCTCGCGAGACCCTAATTGTGGTTCAGATGAAATTGAAACTTGTTGCTCAAGCTTCTTGGGTCAATCCATTGTTGCAAATGGATCAACGTGGTATGTTGGAGACCCTCAAATCATGTCTTGAGGTCTTGGCTCATGATTTGTCCCAAAAGTCAACTTAGGGGTGAATTAGGTCAAGAAACCCTAATTCCTGATTTTTGATGTATGCATCCCCCGAGGCTAAATTGACTTGATGATGGGGTTTATGATGTTCCATGGAGCATATTAGGTTATGCTTTGAAGCATTGGCTCATGCCCAGAGGAAAATTTCCATCTAGAGGCCCTAGTCGACCATACCCTAATTTGGTGACACTGGCGATCCTGAGGCTTGATCCACCTAGAAAGGAGCAGCCTTGTGCTTAATCCTTGAAGTGGGAGTCCTCTTGATCCATTGTGGATATTTGAGAGGCTAGACTAGTTGAAGATCATGTCATTCCTTGATTGATCCTTTGTCTAAGCACTCAGAGAGGGCTTGAAACCCTAATTTTGATTGTAGTGGATGCTCACCCATCTTTGGGGAGACTGATAAGGTAGGATGGTTCCCCCATATTGTGATGATGATTTGCACAATGATGGGAAATCTTAGTGGTCAAAATTTGGGGTATGACAAATGCCCCTATTTAATCTTCTTGGACCCGAAGGTGTGAATGGCGAAGGTATTCGGGCATTCGGGGTGCAAGAGGATTAAATATCGGAATACCCGAAATTTTGATGGTGGTTATGAATGGTAGCTTACGCATTCATCTTCTTTAGCTAAGCGAAGATGCTTAGAAAAGGTAAACTTCCCCTCGATCCTGGTCTTCAGCCAAGGAGCTGGTCTCAGTTTTCTTTTGAAATAAACTTCCCCTCGATCCTGGTTTCCTACCAAGGAACTGGTCTTAGTTTCTTTTGTAAACTTCCCCTCGATCCTGGTTTCCTACCAAGGAACTGGTCTTAGTTTCTGATTTAAACTTCCCCTCGATCCTGGTTTCCTACCAAGGAACTGGTCTTAGTTGCTGAAATAAACTTCCCCACGATCCTGGTTTCCTACCAAGGAACTGGTCTCAGTTTCTTTTGTCAATAAACTTTCTTGACAAGGAACACTATTAGTAGCGGTTTTCCTTCAAACCTCTCGCCGAATTTTTCTGGGGAGATGCCATTTGAGTGGAAAAAGATTTGATGTCAGACTTGCTGGGGAACCCAATCGTCTGAGCGGTAGAGGTGCACAAACTTCTCTATTTTAGAGATGCCATTTGTCGATTCTACTGGGGAAAACGAGTCTCTTGAGAGACTATTTGCGTTTGGGGTCTTACATCATACTTTTCTCGGGATCTTTCCGGAGAAATGCCATATGATGGAATCTAATTTTGAGGTGCCGATGACCTTTTCATCAGTGGTTTTTTTGGAGAAAAACTGCCGTACCGCCGAATCTCTGATTAAGAGGTTTTCTCTGGGGATTTTCCTTAATCCGGGAAAGCAAGGATATCATCTTCAATGGCGAAGAGTGACATTTGTTGAAAGTTATCTCTGGCTTTTCAGAGGTTCAAGTTATCAAAGTAGTCAAGGACCGATTCTAATCCAGAAATAAACTGGAGGAGAGATTGTCTAGATGATTCACTTCCTAACGAGGAAAGGTCTGACAACTTGATTGAGAGGACTTTTATCACTAGGGGATAAGACCGACTAGAGTGATTGCGATGTAATATGAATGTGAATGCAAATCAATCATGCATGATGTATGTATGTATATGCGGACAAAACTGACGCAATATACAGACTAAGGGATGAACACGACTGGATACTCGGCCATAGTGGGGCATGTAGAAATATCGCTGGTTCAAGATAGCAATTCTGCCTTGCTTAAGAGAAACGGTCCCTGTTGGGAGCGACGCTGGTCGGGCTTAGGAGATGAGAACTCGGCCGAGGATGTCAGACGGAACATGGTCTCTGACATTGTTGATCCTTCATTCAGGCGTACTGGTCTAGAAGGAGTACTTTGACTCTGCACTTTGAGGTTCGAACACCTTCGGAGACGCGATTGATGTTCTTTCGATGTTTAACAGTCAAAAGAAATTGCCGTCTTTATTTTAAAAAAGCAGAAAAAGTTTTATCAAGTAAATTCATTTTTGTTTCATTTCAAGAATCGTTAACCATGTTAACAACATCGTTCTGTAAAGCCAAAACAAATAAGAATTACAAACAAAAGCACAAGGGCTCAAATTTTATTAATAGGATGGAAATCAGCCAAACGCGTGATTCCAAAGAGTATTTACAAAGCTAGAAAATGGTAATTTACAGGGAAAAGGGCTACGTTGAAACATAACGACCATTATCCTTCTACCAACTTTGAATTCGGGACATCCTGAGCTTCTGTTGAAGATGACCTTGACTGGAGTTTTCCTCCAATGGATGCTGTAACTGCTGCTGAGGGACTTGCCTTTGTTGAACATAGTTACTTGCCATTATCCCTAATTTTTGCCTGGATTGTACTATGATGTTTCCAATCCATCGGGATGATTTTTTTCATGTCTCTAACTTTTTCCTGGACCGCCCTTTCGGGTTTTCAATCCACCGAGACGTTTTTTTTTTTTTTTTAGTTTAGGCGAAGTATTTCTTGACTACATCAACATTCGTGGGGTAGGCAAATTCCTATCCGTCCATGGTTGCAAGTCTCAAGGCGCCGCCTGAGAAAGCTTTCGTGACCACATAGGGGCCATCATAATTTGGGGTCCATTTGCCCCGAGAGTCAGTGAGAAATGATTGTATCTTCTTGAGCACAAGGTCTCATTTTCTGAAGATACGAGGTCGGACCTTTTTGTCGAATGCCCTTTTCATTCTTTGTTGATACAACTGACCGTGGCATAGTGCCGTGATTCGCTTCTCTTCGATTGGATTCAGTTCGTCGTGTCGGCTTTGACACCGTTCAGCTTCGATGAGCTTCGCTTCCATCAATACCCAGATTGATGGGATCTCTACTTCTATGGGGAGAACTGCCTCCATGCCATATACTAGAGAGAAAGGGGTAGCCCCTGTTGAAGTGCGGACAGATGTGCGATAACCGTGAAGAGCAAAGGGTAGCATCTCGTGCCAATCTTTGTAGGTTACAACCATCTTTTGAATGATCTTCTTGATGTTCTTGTTAGCCGCTTCTACCGCTCCGTTCATCTTGGGTCAGTAGGGAGATGAGTTATGGTGTTCGATCTTGAACTCTACACACAACTCTTTCATCATCTTATTGTTCAAGTTAGATCCATTATCAGTAATGATCTCGCTTGGAACACCATAACGGCAGATGATATTGTTTTTGATAAATCGGACCACCACTTGTCGGGTTACATTGGCGTATGACGCTGCTTCGGCCCACTTGGTGAAATAGTCAATGGCTACAAGGATGAACCGATGTCCGTTTGAAGCCTTGGGCTCAATCATGCCAATCATGTTGATTCCCCATATGGAAAAAGGCCATGGGGAAGAAAGAACCTTGAGATGTGATGGCGGTACATGAATTTTGTCGGAGTATATCTGACATTTATGACACCTCCTCAT
Source organism: Lathyrus tuberosus (assembly GCA_022829125.1). Taxonomy (NCBI): domain Eukaryota; kingdom Viridiplantae; phylum Streptophyta; class Magnoliopsida; order Fabales; family Fabaceae; genus Lathyrus; species Lathyrus tuberosus. The sequence continues at coordinate 5,792,547 of JALAZF010000327.1, read as the reverse complement.
GTACTTGTAGCAGTCGGATTCCATGGTCAACCAGTAGTACCCTGCTCTCAGAATTTTTCTGGCCATTGTGTGTCCGTTGGCATGAGTGCCAAAGGATCCTTCGTGAATTTCTTTCATAAGCATGTCTGCTTCTGGTCTGTCGACGCATCGGAGCAAGACCATGTCAAAATTTCTCTTATAAAGAGTGTCACCGCTCAGGAAGAAGTTTCCAGCCAATCTTCTGAGGGTTTTCCTGTCTTTTCTGAGTGCCCCATATGGGTACTCTTGTTTATGAAGGAAGCATTTGATATCGTAATACCAAGGTTTGTCATCTATGACTGCTTCAATCACGAAGATGTAAGCGGGCCTTTCAAGGCGCATTATGTCGATCTTAGGTATTTCATTCCATTGACCTACACTAATCATGGAAGAGATAGTGGCTAATGCATCAGACATGTGATTCTCATCACGAGGGATGTGGTGAAAGTCGATTCTGTTGAAGAAGGGTAACAACCTCCTTGCATAATCCTTGTAAGGAATCAGTCCTGATTGGTATGTGTTCCAATCTCCTTTTAGCTGATTGATAACCAGTGCTGAGTCGCCATATACGTCCAAGTTTTTGATCCTTAAATCAATCGCTTCTTCGAGACCCATAATACAAGCTTCGTATTCGGCCTCGTTGTTCGTACACTTGAACGTAAGTCGAGCGGTGAAAGGAATGTGGGTACCCTGAGGGGTAACAATGATTGCCCCAATTCCGTTTCCATAATGATTAACTGCTCCGTCAAAGATAAGTCCCCACTGGGAACCTGGTTCTGGCCCTTCACTGGGTAGCGGTTCATCGCAGTCTTTCATTTTTAGATACATGACATCTTCGTCTGGGAAGTCAAACCCGATTGATTCTTGATCGTCAATCGGTTGATGAGCCAAATGATCGGCTAAAATACTTCCTTTAACGGCTTTCTGAGCGTGGTACTCTATGTCATATTCTGATAACAGCATCTGCCAACGGGCAATCCTTCCCGTAAGAGCAGGTTTTTCGAAAACGTACTTGATTGGATCCATTTTGGAGACCAACCAAGTAGTATGACGAATCATGTATTGGCGAAGACGTTTGGCTGCCCAAGCCAAAGCACAACAAGTTTTCTCAAGCATCGTGTACCGAGTTTCGCAGTCGGTGAATTTCTTGCTTAGATAGTAAATGGCAGACTCTTTCCGTTTAGTTTCGTCTTGTTGGCCAAGTACACATCCCATTGAGTCCTCTAGGACTGTGAGGTAAATGATCAGTGGTCTTCCTTCCACTAGAGGTGATAGAATCGGAGGATTCAACAGATATTCCTTAATACTGTCGAAGGCGGTTTGGCAATCTTCTGACCAAACGCAATCCTGGTTCTTTTTGAGTAACTTGAAAATCGGCGCACACGTGGCGGTCATAAGGAATATGAATCTGGAGATGTAGTTCAAACGTCCTAGGAAACCTCTGACTTATTTTTCAATTTTCGGAGAAGGCATTTCTTGAATGGCCTTGACCTTGTCAGGATCAACTTCAATTCCTTTCTGGCTGACGATGAACCCTAGTAGTTTCCCTGAACGGACACCGAAGGTGCACTTGTTGGGATTCAAGCGGAGCTTGAATTTTCTTAGACGTTTGAACAATTTTGACAGATATTCAACGTGCTCACTCTCTGTTTTTGATTTTGCAATCATATCATCGACATATACCTCGATTTCTTTGTGTATCATGTCATGAAACACAGTAGTCATGGCCCTTTGATAGGTTGCCCCAGCATTCTTCAAACCGAACGGCATTACCTTGTAACAAAAGGTACCCCATGGGGTAATGAACGAAGTTTTCTCCATGTCTTTCGGCGCCATTTTGATTTGATTATAGCCCGAGAATCCATCCATGAAGGAGAAAACTTTGAACTTTGTTGTATTGTCAACTAGCATGTCAATGTGTGGTAAAGGAAAGTCGTCCTTTGGACTTGCCTTGTTCAGATCTCTGTAATCAACACACATTCTGACCTTTCCGTCCTTTTTGGGAACGGGTACGATGTTGGCTAACCATTGAGGATATTCAAATGTAGCGAGGAAACCTGCGTCAATCTGTTTCTGTACTTCCTCCTTGATTTTGATGGCCATGTCCGGGTGAGTCCGTCTCAACCTTTGCTTTACTGGCGGACACTCCGATCTTAACGGTAAGTGATGTTCCACGATGCTGGTATCCAACCCTGGCATATCCTGATAGGACCAAGCGAATACATCGGGGAATTCTTTGAGAAGCTTTATCAAACTTTCTTTGACAGTCGGATTGAGCAGTGCCCCAATCCTGATTTCTTTTCTCTCTTTTTCTGAACCCAAGTTTACCATTTCCAACGGTTCTTTGTGAGGCTCAATAGACCTTTCCTCTTGTCTGAGTAGTCGGGAGATCTCTTCTGGAATTTCGTTGTCATCTTCTTCTTCAGCCCCAAATACCGGGAACTCAAAGTTGGGAGAAGGCATCGGATCGTATGTTTCAATGGGGTGTAAAAGAAGCAATCTGCATGACGTGATGATTCGTGTTTAGAAGAGATAGAGAAAATGCAAGAGTGTGCAGTGTATTTGTTTTACTGCTTGTTTTTATTTTTGAATGATTTTTAGGATTACCATTTTCTGAAAAAGCAAAAAGAGAAAACAACAATTAATGCGGAAATTACAGAACGACGTTATTTTATTAATGAACAAGTCGACTCTTGAAACTACAGCCCTATAAAACAAAACTCTGTCGCTTCGAGCAAAGCGAAGAGGGAAATTTACAGAAAACGAGCCCTATCAAAACATCCGTTTCACCTGGGCAGGGTGAAAGGTTAAAGATGGCAATTACTTTGACTGATGAACGACCTTCGGAACCTCGACGGCAACCCATTGCGGCGAACTCCTCGGTGAATCACAAAGTCTGGCACCTTCCTTGATTTGTCTTCAGAAATGACGCTGATTTCTGGTGGAGTAGGATCGTTGGAATCTGTCTCCCAGGCAGAGTTGTCGTAGGAGGATTCCTCTGTTGCATTTTGCATAGCATTTGTGCTCTCAGCTATATCTCCCCATCCAGTTGGCTGGATATCTTCGAGCCTGATATGAGAGCTTTCGGGAGCGGTGTACTTGACCATAAAGTCGAATTTTCCACTCGGTTGTCCCAAGGTGTCCCACACTTCTTTGGAACTGGAGGAGTCATCTCTCTCGATGACGTTGACCTCAGGGAAATCATAGTTGATGAATTCTAGTCCTGCAAACATTGCAAATTCATCTTCATGTTGAGTAGTTTCAGGATGACCTGAGTGTTGATCCCATGACATGGTGGGGACACAGGTATTCTGTTCAGTGACGATCAGCTGATTTTCATTACTCGGCTGACTCTCTTGCCCCAAATCTCCTGGATAAGGCTGCCACATTGGCAGACCATCCATTGGGCCATAGTAGTTATAGTCAAAATTGTCTTTCATCGGAGTGTCTTCCTCTAATGAATTTGGCGGAGCACAGCATCCTTTCGGATCACAATCCCCGTAGATCATTTCGACATCTGATCTTGGTATAAATCTCGGACTTTCTGTAGGAAAGCAAAAAGGCATAGGCACCTCTTCCTGAGACATATAACCGTCCTTGTTAAGGTAGGACTTCCATTCTTCATATGTGTTAGAGGGATCTTCCTCATTGATAGCATGAACTGTATGAGACACTGGGTGAAGGAACCCTCCACTGTGGAAGAAGTTTTGAAGGGGATGAAAACTTTCATCGTTGGCAGCTGTCTGGGTACAGGTCACAGAAAAACCAAGACCCTTCTTTGTTTTATTGTCAATGGGAATGACAAGCTGTCCCCATCCGGTTGTATCGGTACTCTCGACCGCTTTGATAGCATCATTGTATGAGGAAATCGAGGTTCCTCCTTTGAAATGATTGTCCTTGCTCACCGAAGGTGCTTGGAACTGAGTTCCAATAACCTCCTCAGATTCTACACAAGCAGATGATGATAAGTTACTCACGAGCAAGGCCTGTTCTCCACAGACTGTGACAAGTTGGCCGTTCTTGACAAACTTTAGCTTTTGGTGGAGGGTTGAAGTAACTGCTCCAGCCTGATGTATCCAAGGTCTTCCTAATAAACAACTGTATGTTGCCCGAATGTCCATGACCTGGAAAGTGACTTGGAAAGTGTGAGGACCAATAGTTATGGGAAGATCAACTTCGCCGATAACTGTTTTTCTGGATCCGTCGAATGCTTTGACGACGACCTCACTGACTCGCATCGGAGGGCCCTTGAATGATAATTGCATCAAAGTGGACTTCGGCATAACATCCAGGGCTGACCCTGTGTCTACCAGTACGCTGGCTAAAGCATCGTCCTGGCAGTTAACTGTAATGTTGAGCGCCATGTTATGACGGCGACCCTCTTCGGGTAATTCCTCATCACTAAATCCCAAATTATTGCAGGAAGTGATTTTAGAGACAATGCTATCAAATTGTCTGATTGTTACATCCTGTTCCACAAAAGCTTGCTCCAAGACTTTCTGTAGAGCCTCCCTGTGGGCTTTTGAACTGAGTAACAGTGATAATACCGAGATCTTTGAAGGAGTCTGTAACAGTTGATCGACAATGTTATATTCACTCCTTTGGATGAGCTTCAGCATCTCATCATTGTTTTTCAAAAGGTCGGGATCACTGGATTGACCGACTGGTGGATCAGGAGCTTTTGTCTGAAGTTCCTTTTCGTTGTTAAGTTCCCCAACCCCTCGGTTGAAGATTCTACCACTCCGTGTTACACGACTGATGTCTGAAATATTCACAACGGAGGGTAATGGAATTTCCTTTCCATTTTCAATGGTTGTTGCACCGTATTTGTAAGGGATAGCCTTAGCTGATTCATACGGTAATGGTCCCGGCAGATAGATGACTACGGGAGCCTTCTAATTTTTCTGACCATCATAAGTAATCTCGATCCGTTCCCGGTTGGGAACTTTAGATTCGTCAAGTAGAGGGATAATGGCAAAAACATCCCTGGTATGGTGATGACCAGAGATTGTGACAACATCCTCGACTTGATCCGCAAGGTAGTTCGGTGTCCAGTTGATGGGTCCAGAACCCGGATATGGGCTAATCTCTCCACGATCCACCTTACCCTGAAGTGTTGCTCTCACAAGGTAACACCCTTGATTATTTTCCGAACAGACACTACAACGATCGTAATTGTGTGGTGACACCTGGCCACGCCCACTTTGAATACAATGTAACCTCACTAGGTTACCTTCCACTAATGGACATCCTGACTTTGACGCCGAGTAGGATTCCTATTACTGATACTAATTTGCTGAGTATCTTCATCCATATAAATTGGCATCCACCAATGATTTAACAAGTGTTGAAGTGCCTCCTGGACAAGGGCACATCCCTGATCGTTTTTGCAACCTGCTTTACAGCTTTGATAGTCATGTGATGTTAAGAATCCGAGTCGGACCTGCTCAGCATGTAACTCTACCAGGCTGGTGTTCATCACGCGAATATCGAAGATCTGAACCATATTGATTTGATAAGGGTTCCTATCATGGTAGTCTTGGATCCATCCAAGATCCATCTGACGCTGGAGAGCCTCTTGTATGAAAGAGCATCCCTGTTTGTTTACCGAGCAAATCAGACAGGAACTGTAATCATGTCGCGGCAGATTATGATACTGGCTTTGCCTTGAGTGCATCGCCACCAAGTTGACATTCATTGTACGGATGTCGTGGTTCTGAATGATGTTGGAGTTCGTATAGACCATGTTAACTCCACGAACTCGGTGCTCTTGGATCCATCCGAGATCCATTTGTTCCTGTAGAGCTGCTTGCACCACAGAACATCCTTGGTTGTCTTTAGAGCAGATATCACACTGGTGATAGTTATGAGGTGGCACATGGCCATATCACATGAATTTGATAGACATTGTTAGTCTTTTTCTCAATCAGATTGACTGCAGCATTCTCATGTTGAGGCAGCGGGTTCGTGAGAACATTGGGATTCGTATCTTTGAAAGATAAGAGCCCGCTCCTAACAAGCTTTTGCACGTCAGACTTGAAATTGAGACAAGTCTCAATGTTATGCCCTGAACCTCCTTGATGATAAGGGCATGTATGATCCACCTTAAACCAAAAAGGCAGATTTTTTGGTACTGTAAGAGGAGACTTAGTCTGGATGTGCCCCTTAGCCAGTAGTAACGGAAATAATTCTGCGTACAACATGGGTATAGGATCAAATCCTGGTGGCCGTGTTGTACGGTTGCTGTTATACGGAGGACGAGCCTGCTGAAGAGGCTGTTGTGTCCTTTGCTGATCAGGTCAGCTCTGCGCAACCTGAGGTTGATACGTAGGAATAGGCGCAGGGCTTGTAGCAGGAGTCACAACTGCTACCGGCTGATAACGTCGCCTTTGCTTTCCGAGAGAGATATTCCCAATATCTTGCTCTTTTTTCTTAGGGAGAGCACTACCGTATTTTTTAGTACCGCTCGTCGATCCAGTGTCTTTTACCAAACGTCCTTCTCGGACGGCTTCCTCAAGACGTACGCCCATGCCGACCATCTCGGTTAAATCACTGGGCGCACTGGCAACCATTCGGTCATAGTAAAATGAGCTTAAGGTTTTTAAGAAGATCTTTGTCATCTCTTTTTCCTCAAGAGGTGGACAAATTTAAGCGGCAATTTTACGCCACCTTTGAGCATACTCCTTAAAGGTTTCCTTGTCCTTTTGTGACATTGATCTGAGTTGATCTCTGTCGGGTGCAATGTCCAAATTGTATTTGTATTGTTGGACAAAGGCAGTGCCAAGATCTCTGAAAGTGCTGATCGTAGCACGGTTTAAACCCATGTACCATTTGAGTGCGGCACCGGTTAAACTATCCTGGAAGTAGTGAATCAGTAGGTCCTGATTCTCTGTCTGAGCTGACATCCGCCGAGCGTACATCACCAGATGGCTTTGAGGGCAAGAGTTACCCTTGTATTTTTCAAAGTCGGGCACTTGGAATTTGTGCGGGACTTTCACATTGGGGACCAGACAAAGGTCTGCGGCGTCCTTTCCAAATAGATCCTGACCGCGAATGGCTTACAGTTCCTTCTGCATTTCCAAGAATTGTTCCTGGAATTCATCCATTTGGTCAAACATAGTTTCCTTTTTACCAGAAGGTATCGGTGGAATCTGTCCTTCCGGGACAGTGTGCACCACAGGGGGTGGTACCGTGACTACGGTAGTGAGTCTTGGCGTTTCCCGAAGTTTCTAACCTTCAGGAGTCTTCAGTATGCCCCTGGCATCTTCGCTTTCCTGAAGTTTGTAACCTTCAGGCCCAGCGGCTTCTGTTGTGATTCCCTGATCTTCAGTGATCGGCGGAACATATCCTCCCGGGATATAGTTGACAGGCATGCCCCAGGGATGATCTTTCGGCATCTGATACCTAGGATCATTCTTCTCCACTATGGGCATTGAGGTGATCTCTAAGATCACAGTTCTTTGTAGCTGAGCTTCTGCCATGGCTTGCATGTCGTTACGAAGCTTTCTCATATCCTCTCTTAGAGCGTCGATTTCTTCTTTCAACTCTCTGTTTTCTTCCTCAAGATCATCCATCTTTTTCTGACGATTAGCCTGAGTATTATACGAATGAGACAGTTTGACTCTAGAATCGAGACACAAACGTGAGATTCGTAGGGAAGAAGAATACGCTACGTGAGAATGATGAATGCAATGATTATATTAATTGTTTTTTTGGTTTAATCAAAATAAACTTCGACAATTAGATTGCAAATATCAAACGGTGGGGAAACCCCTTTTTATTGAAATTCAAAGGATTACAGAAATGGAAATACAGTAGATTATAAGATGCGGAAACAGAAACCTAAGCTAATGGGTCCCGAGTCCTCTCTGAAGAGAAATCGGGTGCTGATTCTAGTATCTTCCTTTTCTTTGACCGGGGCTCTTGGGCCGTTGTCGGGTTGTTATTCCTTTGCCAGGTGAAAGGAGCGAGCAAATTCCTTTGGTCATCTTGATTCTCTAAAGCATGTTGCTCCAAAATTTCAATCAGAGCATCTTTTTCTTTCAGTAATTGCTGTATTTTGATGCACTTTATGTCGAGGGTGCGGTACTTGTTCTTCCAAGATCTCCTCTCCTTTTGAACTTTGTTGAGAGTAACCTGAAGCTTTTCAGTTTCCGTCATGAAGTACATGACAGACTCCCTCGGCGGAAGAATTCCGTAACGAGGATAAGGCATCTTTAGCTTGAGAGCTCTAGTTTGTACCCAGTGGAGATAAGGCTCCACCGAGACACAGTCCGGTTTTCCAAGAGACTCTCGTCCTTTCTTATGAACATGTTTCCAAGCGTGCACTATTTCCGTCTTTAGTGCTCTGTCACTTTCTCCTTCCTTGAAGAAAAGACCTTCCAGATGAACACCCAGTGGGATGTGTCTCATCGGGTATCCAAATTGACGAAGAACCAATATCGGATGGTAGTTGATTCCTCCTTTAGTTCCTATAAAGGGTACGTTGGGGAAGTTTCCACAACAGTCAATGATTCTGATTCCCTCATAAATCCTATTGCACCAATCTATATCAGAGTTGGTGAGGGACATGATCTTCTGCGACCAACGTAAGACACTCTTGCAATCCCAAAAAGCAGCAGACTTGGGCAAGTGGGAAATAAACCATTTATAAAGCAGAGGTACACAACATGTGATCTCCCCTCCGCTGTATAAATTTCCTAACTGTACAGAATGATACGCATCTGCGAGCAAAGTTGGCACAAGGTTTCCAATGAGAAAAACCTTAATGGAGTTAATATCGACGAAGTTATTGATGTTGGGAAACAAAAATAATCCGTAGGTGAGTAAAACAAATATGCTTTCAAAAGCAGTCCTGTTCCCTATACTAGCAAAGTACAGAGCTTTCTTTGTTAAGAACTGGGCTGGCAAACCTTGGATGCCACCCTTAGTAGTCATGTGAGTCCTGACCTCAGACTCGTCCAAATGAATTGCTCTTGCAATGATCTGATTCTTTGGAATTTCTTCCAGTCCAGAAAATGGAGCTCGATCGGTGATATGTAGATCAATCAGATGAGAATACTCCTCCAGCGTTGGTGATAGCTGGTAATCCGGGAATGTGAAACAGTGATAAACCGGATCGTAGAATTGAATGAGCGCATCCATGATTCCCTCAATCACATGGACTCTTAACAGTGGTAGCAGACCTCCGTGCTTGGCTCTGAAAGCCTCGGGGTTAGTGATCATCCTCGCTAACCTTCTCAAATCCTCAAGTTTTGGAACCTTGAAGGTGTACTTATGAGTTCTCCTTCTACCGAAATCCATTAGCGTAATCCTCTTTTCTGATATTTGCAACACAGTCTTAGTTTAATTTGAAAAACTGAGAGACTAGAAGAGAAGTTTTTTGAATGTTTTAATATTTTATTAAATGAATGCATGAATGCAACACACAAAAACATAGAAAAAACATGGGGTCAAAGGGTCGTTGTCATGAAGTCAAGGCTCTACCCATCCCCAAAGGTTTATACTAGGGTGATTTTTGTACCTGTACTCATTATCATCAGCTCCTCCTAGGAAAGCAAAACAACAAGCGGATCGCCAGCGAGTTGTAGTGCAATCGTAGAGTAAGTGCCATTCACCGAGAATAGATCACCAGCCTCAAATGAGGGTAGTATCGCGTAACAACTATTTCCGATAGTTTCCGCACTACGAAAGGGTTTGGCTCCTCAGCTTCTCAGACTTAACAACCGGCCCATTGGCTAGAAGAGTGAATGGGTTGCGTTGATCAGCTTCCACTGAGGTTGATGGTCGACCCCGTCGCCATCACTTATCTTAAGTGTATACTCAATCTTTCCACATACGGCATCACCCGCATTCCCATTAGCAGAAAAATAAACATGTATAGCAATTAGGAAAAGCAGTATATATATTTGTCCTAAACATCCTAGACCTTTAAAGCTAAGAATCCTAAGTTCCTGACAGAAAATGGGTTCCCCGGCGGAAGCCCCAATCTGCGGTATCACACAAGAGAGGAAAAGGAAAAAGGAAAACAGAGACCTGCCCCACGGTGGGCGCCATTTTTCTGTAGCGAGCGATTTTGGACGCGGTTCTTAAGCGCTGGTCGCTCTCTGCGGTTGAGCTTAAACTACAGGTCGATTCATTTTTTATCCTATTGTAAGCTGATGAAGGAAGGGAAATAGATGTCTCCAATTAACCCTGCTTTGCATACTGAGTTTAAACAGCGGTCTGTTAGGTTACGGATGCTATCAATGTGGGGGGGCCTTTGTACTGGTTATTTATATTTTCTCCAATACGGTTTTCTTTCTTTTCATTTGGACAGAAGGTTTCTGACGGGGAACAAGGATTAGGATGTTATGACTGATGCTTTTTGATAGGTATGTGAGAGTATGGGATTTTGGTTTTTTGTTGATTGTGCTCGCTAAGATCTTTTCTTTCGATCTTATGCCTACGTATTCCCGTTTATCGAAATAGGGAAATCAGAGCGTTCATAGTTCCTCCTATTCTATGGGAGGAAATAGGTGTTTTTGGTGTCTTGTTCAAAGCCCAAGACGTGAAGCGAAAGGTAATTTATATCTTGTTCAAAGCCCAAGATGTGAAGCTGAAAAGTCTATTTGTGTCTTGTTCAAAGCCCAAGATGTGAAGCTGAAAGACCTCGGCTTTAGAGAGAATTTGTCATCTCTAAAGAAGGGTTTGTCTGTCCCAACTGTTGGGTGACTGGTTATAAAGGAGAATTACTTTAACCGGGATACGCGGATCCTAGCAATGACATAATTTCCTTAAAAGGGGATTTTGACCTGAAGGAGAAGACTTTAACTCAGTGTAGAGCAATGCTATCTTTACTTAGGAATTTCTCATGCTAAAAGAGGGACAGTGGCATGGATGTAGATGATCCAGAGGCTTGCCGCTTACAGCAATTAGATGAAGGGAAAGGAGTTGTTGATGTTTGTATACTGTGAACGAGGCACAACTTTGATGCTAAAGGGTTGATTGGATCAACCAGTGGTTTTCTTATACAAAGCCTAAGAGGAGGCTAATATGTGTCTCGTACAAAGCCCGAGAGAGAGGCTAAAAGGGTTGACTCAACAGGAGAATCTTTTATACTCCACAAGAGAGTGTTTTTGTATCTCGTACGAAGCCCGAGATGGAGGCTAAAAGTTTGATTGGCTCAACAAAAGAGCCTTTTTTTGTATCTCGTACGAAGCTCGAGACGGAGGCGAAAAATGTTTGACTCAACAAGAGAGTCTTTGTATCTCGTACGAAGTCCGAGATGGAGGCGAAAGGGGTGATTGACTCAATGAGGGAGTCTCTTATGTGTCTCGTACAAAGCCTGAGAGAGAGGCTAAACGTTGTTTGAATCCACTGGGGAGAATTTTGGTATCTCGTACGAAGCCCGAGATGGAGGCTAAACGTTTGCTTCGCTGGGAAGAATCATTGTACAAAGCCCAAGAGGAGGCTATTGTAACTGTTTCAGTTGAGTGACAGATCCAATATACTGATTTTAAAAGAGAAAATCAGTTCTTATATGAGTAACACTGTACTCAGGGATTTGATTCAAGGATCCGGGTTATTCCTGTTCTTTAAGGAAGCGGGAAATCCAAGGGATATTGAGACTGTCCGAGTCTACGGGTTTCCTTCCTATTTAACGAAGGGGTCACTTGAGAATGTCTTTGAGACTCAAGGAGATTAGACTGTCCGTGTCTAGAGTTCCATCTTTGTACTATGTTTTGAGAAACAGTAGTAGACTCTATGAAAGGACTGTTCTATGAGGATGACTAGGTTTTGTTCCTATACCTCTAGGAGGTCGTCGGGACAATTTGTACGAAGCCCAAGAGGAGGCTAGAAACTTTTAAGAAGCCTACGGGTCCTTGTACTAAGCCCAAGAGGAGGCTATCATTCCCGGAGGAAGAGATCATTATACGAAGCCTAAGAGGAGGCTGTGAATACTTCTAAGAAGCCGTAGGGTCCTTGTACGAAGCCCAAGAGGAGGCGGGGTTGCTTTTAGAAAGCCTGTAGGTCCTTGTACGATGCCCAAGAGGAGGCCGATGCTTTTAAGAAGCCCGTGGGTCCCCAAACCCCGAGAAATTCAAGGCAAGATATTCACAAGGAATAGATCAAGTCAGGAAAGTTCGAGAATTTGGAAGAAACTCAAAGATGCCATTCACGGATAAGACATTCATCTTGGGGAGTAGAGTTTCTTGACAATTCCTAATGAGGACAGCCGAAGAGAAGACTGTATCTGGTGATCCTATTTGGGGATTTAGGTGTCTATTTCTATGAATAAACGAAACGGCGTCACCTAGTTCTAGACGTAGTTGCCGGGGAAACTCTAAATATCTATACTATTATTACACAGTTGATATGAGTTTATGAAAGAAGACTTACAGCGAAACAGCCCCACAATACAGTTATATATATATGAGTTTGTGAAAGGAGACTTACAGTGAAACAGCCCCACAATACAGTTATGTACATATGAAAGCGGTAAATGAAAGCGGGTAAACACTTACTCGGTTGTAGAGCTTTCATGCTGTTTGGTTAGTTGTTCAACAAAGAAATATTAAAAACAACAGTATATTCAAAATCAAAGGAGAAAGTGCTTTGAAAAATAAAGATTTGGGGCTTACAGCTCAAGGAGAGGCCCAGGGTTTTATCAGTGAGCGCACTGTTGAATTTGTACAGAGGGACTTATACAAGTGACTGAGGTCCAAGAAAGGTTTTCTGTATAAAGGGATGGGTCTTACACTCTATTAGAGGCCCAAGTGAGTTTTAAGAAAAGAAATGGGTCTTACTACTCGAGGGTAGGCCCAATGGTTAATTTTGAAAAGGGCGACGGTCGCGCCGAGGTTTTGGAAACACCGTGGGACTTATACAAGTGACTGAGGCCCAAAATTTTGGTATTCACAAAGGGATTGGGTCTTACACTCTATTAGAGGCCCAAAGAGTTTAAAGAAAAGAAATGGGGCTTACAACACGAGGGGAGGCCCATAGTCTTTATTTTCAAGATGAATATTCACTTTTAAAATGCTTAAAAACAATTAAAAATGAATTTATTCACAAAAATACCAACTATATTAAATAAATAATATAAATTTTATTTTTTTGTAGAATAAAATATTTTACTATTTTTGTGATTTTTCAGAAAAAGAACCAATAAAAAATAATCAAAATTGAGGGAGTTATTAATTTTCCAAATCATTAAAAAATAATATGAAAAATGAGAAAATATAAAAAAGAGGGGTTGGGTCTTACACTCTATTAGAGGCCCAAAGTGTATTTTTGTACAAAAGATGGGGCTTACAACTCAGGGAGAGGCCCAAAATATTTTCAGTTTGAAAATGGCGATCGCGCCGAGATTTTTAACGTATCGGGACTTATACAATAGCTGAGGCCCAAAAATTGTTTCGTTAAAAAAAGGGTTGGGTCTTACACTCTAATAGAGGCCCAAGTGTTTAAAAATGAAAAGAAATGGGACTTACGGCTCAAAGAGAAGCCCAGTTGATTTTCGTTTGAAAATGGCGATCGCGCCGAAGTTTTCTTTTAACGCAGAGGGACTTATACAATAAGTGAGACCCAAAATTGTTTTGGTTAAAAGGGGATTGGGTCTTACACTCTAATAGAGGCCCAAAGAGTTTGAAAAAGATTTGTTAGGGTGAAAATCAAAGAAAACCCCAACTTCATTTTTTAGGCATTTTTTCAAGAAAAATTAAGTAAAAAATGATAAAAATATCAAATAAAATCATTAAATAATGATTAAAGTTTATGAAAAAAAATATTTTATCAACATAAATATTTAAAATCATTTTGGTTTTAAAAATCAAGAAAAAAAAGAAATCATTTTAAAAGCATTTAAAACAATATAAAACACTATTTTTAAATATATTAAAAATAATATTTTTTTTTGTGATTTTTTGTGGATTAAAATATTATGGGGTATGAATTGGAAAATGATGATTTTTTGCTATGTGAAAAAAATTGGTTGAGTTTTGAAAATAAAAAGTAAGAAAAAGAGGAAAGATATCAAAATATCATCTCCGACGTTTCTTTTGGGGTAAAAACGAGTACCGAAACTTTAATTTTCAACACGTTTTTATCAAATTTCAAACACTCATAACTCTCTCAATTTTTATCGGAATTAAGATCCGGAAGAGCCTATCCTGACCGATTTTTCGTAAGGAATCCGATGGTATTACTCACGTACATGGAAATTCGACATACAAAACACAGAAAAAACTGCTATCGTTTTGAAAACATCGTTCCGCGTCGAATTTCCAACACGCGTAACTCTCTCGATTTTTAACCGAATCAAGATCCGCAAGAGCCTATCCTGACCGATTTTTTGCAAGGAATCCAATGGTATTACTCACGCGCATGGAAAATCAACACACAAAACGCAGAAATTAAAAAACAAAAACTGCTATCGTTTAAAAACATCGTTCTGCGCCAAACTTCCGCCGCGCGTAACTCTCTCGATTTTTAACCGAATCAAGATACGCAAGAGCCTATCCTGACCGATTTTTTGCAAGGAATCCAATGGTATCGCACATGCACGCTGAAACTCAACGTATAAAACGCAGCGATAAAAAAACCAGAGCTGCTACGTTGTAAAAACATCGTTCCGCGTCGAATTTCCAAAACGCGTAACTCTCTCGATTTTTAACCGAATCAAGATCTGCAAGAGCCTATCTTGACCAATTTTTCGCAAGGAATCCAATGGTATTATTCACGCACTCAGAAACTCACTGTACAAAGCAAAAAAACAGAACCGCTATCGTTAATTCGACGTCGTTTCGCGTAAAATTTCCAACGCGCGTAACTCTCTCAATTTTCATCGGAATCGAAATCCGTAAAAACCTATCTTGACCGATTTTTCGCAAAGAATCCAATGGTGTTACTCATGTAAACTAAAACTTAATGTATAGAACACACCAATGAAAAAAAAACAGAACTGTACATGTTTTTGAAATAACCAAAATTCCACATAAAAACATGTCAAAATGCAAACAGTGGGAGGATCACAACATACACATTAAGGAATACATTTTTGCCTCAAGAATTGTTCAATATGATGCATGTATGTGGACAACAAAGGAAAGCATGATTCAAAGAATTCAAGTTGTGAATTTTACCTCTTTTTTTGGAGATTTTGGGCAACCTTCCAAGTGCTTTGTTCCAGAAATGATTTGATGCTTTATACAACCTCAAATGACCTCTTAGAAGCTTTTAGGATGGTTGGAATCGGCTGGAAACCTCTGGAGCAAGTTTGTGCACTTTCTCGCGAAATGGTCAAAAACGGCCAAAATGCCAACTCTCTCAAATGGTGTTCCAGATGTGTGGCACCATTTGGGACAGTTCAAGGATGATATTTAGAGTGTGTTTGAGGTTTTATCTGGCTTGGAAAGTGACTGAATCAAGACATGGCTTGAAAAATGCAAAAAAGTGTCATTTTGAGGTTTTGAGAGGTGACTTTGTGATGTTGTGATTACAGGTCACTTTTGATGGTTTGCACAGCTTACATATGATATATATGAGGTGTGTGTGTGATTAGTTTGAGTGGAATTGCTCTCTAGCTCAAAAACTCAGAATTTCCTTACTAAAGAAGGCATTTTGGAGTGAAAGAGAGAATTTGAGGAAAGCATCTGTTTGATGGCTTTGGTGTACTCAAACTGAACACAAATGAGCTCTATTTATAGTGGAGCAAGTTTGTTTTGGGATCTACAGTGAATGGCAACTGCAGCAGGTGTTTGTTTCATGTTGGCCAATGGAAATGCAAGTCTCCTCTAGCCATTGACTAGAGGTTAGGGCTCAGAGCTTTGGTTCCCTAGTTGTTGGATAAGTCTTGACTGATTTCAGATGAGAATGGCTCAGTCCATGCCACCTCTAAGCATCCATTAAATGCTCCAAACCAAAATTGGAGTTTTGTCCCTCTTTTAGGGATTTCTAGGCTTTGGCATGCTTTTCTTTGTTCCTTGGACTTGGGAGGTTCATGGATCAGATCATACCACTTGGATTTGATCCTTAGATGTGTTCAAACTGATGACAAGGCTTGAAAATTCGTGTGGCACACAAAATGTGCAAATTTGCCCCTGAAAAATTCAGCTTCAGCAAGCCCTTTTGTAAGATCCATAACTCCCTGCTCGAGTATGCTACATGGACGTTCTAGAACTTTTCGGAAAGCTTAGATGGCGTACTTCAACTTTGATGTTTGGCCCTAGACCTGGTTCAACTTGGATCATGGAGAAAAATAGCCGTGAAGTAGGGACATTGCGCTGAAATTACAAGGCAGATTTTGGCTAAGTGCTGAAAAATGTCAATTTTAAGTTTTTAGCCATTTTGATCCAAGCATAACTCAAAATCCTTAATGATTTGGACTTAGGTCTAGTTGAAGTTTTTGTAGAGGGTAATGAGGGCTACAAATCAAGCTTTGGATGGGGAAAAATGGCTTTGTAGTTTAGGAGTTATGATCCTCCAAAGTTGGTACCCTTGCCACTTTTTTTCATAACTTAAAAAAATTTCTAAGTTTTTATGGTTACCCCTTTTACAAGTTATCCCACTTTCTTTGATTTTTCTTGATGAATGATGATTCCAATCACACATTAACATCATTTTAGGGTTAAAAAACCATTTTTATGAAAAATATCAAAAAGTCAAAGTTTGACTTTTGTGCACAGTTGACTTTTTATCAGATGGATTCCAAACTGTGCGATCCTTTAGGAAATCATGTCCTTGACCTAAATCAAAATTGGTGGACATGTTCCATGGGTGTTATAGGGTGTATTTAATCGTGTCCCACGGCTTAGGAGCATGTCCTGGTCAAAAGTCAAAGCTACAGTTGACTTTTCTCGCGAAACCCTAACTGTGGTTCAGATGAAATTGAAACTTGTTGCTCAAGCTTCATGGGTCAATCCATTATTGCAAATGGATCAACGTGGTATGTTGGAGACCCTCAAATCATGTCTTGAGGTCTTGGCTCATGATTTGTCCCAAAAGTCAACTTAGGGGTGCATTAGGTCAAGAAACCCTAATTCCTGATTTTTGATGTATGCATCCCCCGAGGCTAAATTAACTTGATGATGGGGTTTATGATGTTCCATGGAGCATATTAGGTTATGCTTTGAAGCATTGGCTCATGCCCAGAGGAAAATTTCCATCTAGAGGCCCTAGTCGACCAAACCCTAATTTGGTGACACTGGCGATCCTGAGGCTTGATCCACCTAGAAGGAAGCAGCCTTGTGCTTAATCCTTGAAGTGGGAGTCCTCTTGATCCATTCTGGATATTTGAGAGGCTAGACCAGTTGAAGATCATGTCATTCCTTGATTGATCCTTTGTCTAAACACTCAGAGAGGGCTTGAAACCCTAATTTTGATTGTAGTGGATGCTCACCCATCTTTGGGGAGACTGACAAGGTAGGATGGTTCCCCCATATTGTGATGATGATTTGCACAATGATGGGAAATCTTAGTGGTCAAAATTTGGGGTATGACAAATGCCTCTATTTAATCTTCTTGGACCCGAAGGTGTGAATGGCGAAGGTATTCGGGCATTCGGGGTGCAAGAGGATTAAATATCAGAATACCCAAAATTTTGATGGTGGTTATGAATGGTAGCTTACGCATTCATCTTCTTTAGCTAAGCGAAGATGCTTAGAAAAGGTAAACTTCCCCTCGATCCTGGTCTTCAGCCAAGGAGCTGGTCTCAGTTTTCTTTTGAAATAAACTTCCCCTCGATCCTGGTTTCCTACCAAGGAACTGGTCTTAGTTTATTTTGTAAACTTCCCCTCGATCCTGGTTTCCTACCAAGGAACTGGTCTTAGTTTCTGATTTAAACTTCCCCTCGATCCTGGTTTCCTACCAAGGAACTGGTCTTAGTTGCTGAAATAAACTTCCCCACGATCCTGGTTTCCTACCAAGGAACTGGTCTCAGTTTCTTTTGTCAATAAACTTTCTTGACAAGGAACGCTATTAGTAGCGGTTTTCCTTCAAACCTCTCGCCGAATTTTCCTGGGGAGATGTCATTTGAGTGGAAAAAGATTTGATGTCAGACTTGCTGGGGAACCCAATCGTCTGAGCTGTAGAGGTGCACAAACTTCTCTATTTTAGAGATGCCATTTGTCGATTCTACTGGGGAAAGCGAGTCTCTTGAGAGACTATTTGCGTTTGGGGTCTTACATCATACTTTTCTCGGGATCTTTCCGGAGAAATGCCATATGATGGAATCCAATTTTGAGGTGTCGATGACCTTTTCATCAGTGGTTTTTTTTGGAGAAAAACTGCCGTACCGCCGAATCTCTGATTAAGAGGTTTTCTCTGGGGATTTTCCTTAATCCGGGAAAGCAAGGATATCATCTTCAATGGCGAAGAGTGACATTTGTTGAAAGTTCTCTCTGGCTTTTCAGAGGTTCAAGTTATCAAAGTGGTCAAGGACCGATTCTAATCCAGAAATAAACTGGAGGAGAGATTGTCTAGATGATTCACTTCCTAACGAGGAAAGGTCTGACAACTCGATTGAGAGGACTTTTATCACTAGGGGATAAGACCGACTAGAGTGATAGTGATGTAATATGAATGTGAATGCAAATCAATCATGCATGATGTATATATGTATATGCGGACAAAACTGACGCAATATACAGACTAAGGGATGAACACGACTGGATACTCGGCCACAGTGGGGTATGTAGAAATATTGCTGGTTCAAGATAGCAATTCTGCCTTGCTTAAGAGAAACGGTCCCTGTTGGGAGCGACGCTGGTCGGGCTTAGGAGATGAGAACTCGGCCGAGGATGTCAGACGAAACATGGTCTCTGACATTGTTGATCCTTCATTCAGGTGTACTGGTCTAGAAGGAGTACTTTGACTCTGCACTTTGAGGTTCAAACACCTTCGGAGACGCGATTGATGTTCTTTCGATGTTTAACAGTCAAAAGAAATTGCCGTCTTTATTTTAAAAAAGCAGAAAAAGTTTTATCAAGTAAATTCATTTTTGTTTCATTTCAAGAATCGTTAATCATGTTAACAACATCGTTCTGTAAAGCCAAAACAAATAAGAATTACAAACAAAAGCACAAGGGCTCAAATTTTATTAATAGGATGGAAATCAGCCAAACGCGTGATTCTAAAGAGTATTTACAAAGCTAGAAAATGGTAATTTACAGGGAAAAGGTCTACGTTGAAACATAACGACCACTATCCTTCTACCAACTTTGAATTCAGGACATCCTGAGCTTCTGTCGAAGATGACCTTGACTGGAGTTTTCCTCCGATGGATGCTGTAACTGCTGCTGAGGGACTTGCCTTTGTTGAACATAGTTACTTGCCATTATCCCTAATTTTTGCCTGGATTGTACTATGATGTTTCCAGTCCATCGGGATGATTTTTTTCATGTCTCTAACTTTTTCCTGGACCGCCCTTTCGGGTTTTCAATCCACCGAGACGTTTTTTTTTTTTTTTTTTTTTTAGTTTAGGCGAAGTATTTCTTGACTACATCAACATTCGTGGGGTAGGCAAATTCCTCTCCGTCCATGGTTGCAAGTCTCAAGGCGCCGCCTGAGAAAGCTTTCGTGACCACATAGGGGCCATCATAATTTGGGGTCCATTTGCCCCGAGAGTCAGTGAGAAATGATTGTATCTTCTTGAGCACAAGGTCTCCTTTTCTGAAGATACGAGGTCGGACCTTTTTGTCAAATGCCCTTTTCATTCTCTGTTGATACAACTGACCGTGGCATAGTGCCGTGATTTGCTTCTCTTCGATCGGATTCAGTTCGTCGTGTCGGCTTTGATACCGTTCAGCTTTGGTGAGCTTCGCTTCCATCAATACCCGGATTGATAGGATCTCTACTTCTATGGGGAGAACTGCCTCCATGCCATATACTAGAGAGAAAGGGGTAGCCCCTGTTGAAGTGCGGACAGATGTGCGATAACCGTGAAGAGCAAAGGGTAGCATCTCGTGCCAATCTTTGTAGGTTACAACCATCTTTTGAATGATCTTCTTGATGTTCTTGTTAGCCGCTTCTACCGCTCTGTTCATCTTGGGTCGGTAGGGAGATGAGTTATGGTGTTCGATCTTGAACTCTGCACACAACTCTTTCATCATCTTATTGTTCAAGTTAGATCCATTATCAGTAATGATCTCGCTTGGAACACCATAACGGCAGATGATATTGTTTTTGATAAATCGGACCACCACTTGTCGGGTTACATTGGCGTATGACGCTGCTTCGACCGACTTGGTGAAATAGTCAATGGCTATAAGGATGAACCGATGTCTGTTTGAAGCCTTGGGCTCAATCATGCCAATCATGTCGATTCCCCATATGGAAAAAGGCCATGGGGAAGAAAGAACTTTGAGATGTGATGGCGGTACATGAATTTTGTCGGAGTATATCTGACATTTGTGACACCTCCTCATGTACTTGTAGCAGTCGGATTCCATGGTCAACCAGTAGTACCCTGCTCTCAGAATTTTTCTGGCCATTGTGTGTTCGTTGGCATGAGTGCCAAAGGATCCTTCGTGAATTTCTTTCATAAGCATGTCTGCTTCTGGTCTGTCGACGCATCGGAGCAAGACCATGTCAAAATTTCTCTTATAAAGAGTGTCACCGCTCAGGAAGAAGTTTCCAGCCAATCTTCTGAGGGTTTTCCTGTCTTTTCTGAGTGCCCCATATGGGTACTCTTGTTTCTGAAGGAAGCATTTGATATCGTAATACCAAGGTTTGTCATCTATGACTGCTTCAATCACGAAGATGTAAGCGGGCCTTTCAAGGCGCATTATGTCGATCTTAGGTATGTCATTCCATTGACCTACACTAATCATGGAAGAGATAGTGGCTAATGCATCAGCCATGTGATTCTCATCACGAGGGATGTGGTGAAAGTCGACTCTGTTAAAGAAGGGTAACAACCTCCTTGCATAATCCTTGTAAGGAATCAGTCCTGATTGGTATGTGTTCCAATCTCCTTTTATCTGATTGATAACCAGGGCTGAGTCGCCATATACGTCCAAGTTTTTGATCCTTAAATCAATCGCTTCTTCGAGACCCATAATACAAGCTTCGTATTCGGCCTCGTTGTTCGTACACTTGAACGTAAGTCGAGCGGTGAAAGGAATATGGGTACCCTGAGGGGTAACAATGATTGCCCCAATTCCGTTTCCATAATGATTAACTGCTCCGTCAAAGATAAGTCCCCACTGGGAACCTGGTTCTGGCCCTTCACTGGGTAGCGGTTCATCGCAGTCTTTCATTTTTAGATACATGACATCTTCGTCTGGGAAGTCAAACCCGATGGATTCTTGATCGTCAATCGGTTGATGAGCCAAATGATCGGCTAAAATACTTCCTTTAACGGCTTTCTGAGCGTGGTACTCTATGTCATATTCTGATAACAGCATCTGCCAACGGGCAATCCTTCCCGTAAGAGCAGGTTTTTCGAAAACGTACTTGATTGGATCCATTTTGGAGACCAACCAAGTAGTATGACGAATCATGTATTGGCGAAGACGTTTGGCTGCCCAAGCCAAAGCACAACAAGTTTTCTCAAGCATCGTGTACCGAGTTTCGCAGTCGGTGAATTTCTTGCTTAGATAGTAAATGGCAGACTCTTTCCGTTTAGTTTCGTCTTGTTGGCCAAGTACACATCCCATTGAGTCCTCTAGGACTGTGAGGTAAATGATCAATGGTCTTCCTTCCACTGGAGGTGATAGAATCGGAGGATTCAACAGATATTCCTTAATACTGTCGAAGGCGGTTTGGCAATCTTCTGACCAAACGCAATCCTGGTTCTTTTTGAGTAACTTGAAAATCGGCGCACACGTGGTGGTCATAAGGAATATGAATCTGGAGATGTAGTTCAAACGTCCCAGGAATCCTCTGACTTGTTTTTCAATTTTCGGAGAAGGCATTTCTTGAATGGCCTTGACCTTGTCAGGATCAACTTCAATTCCTTTCTGGCTGACGATGAACCCTAGTAGTTTCCCTGAACGGACACCGAAGGTGCACTTGTTGGGATTCAAGCGGAGCTTGAATTTTCTTAGACGTTCGAACAATTTTGACAGATATTCAACGTGCTCACTCTCTGTTTTTGATTTTGCAATCATATCATCGACATATACCTCGATTTCTTTGTGTATCATGTCATGAAACACAGTAGTCATGGCCCTTTGATAGGTTGCCCCGGCATTCTTCAAACCGAACGACATTACCTTGTAATAAAAGGTACCCCATGGGGTAATGAACGAAGTTTTCTCCATGTCTTTCGGCGCCATTTTGATTTAATTATAGCCTGAGAATCCATCCATGAAGGAGAAAACTTTGAACTTTGTTGTATTGTCAACTAGCATGTCAATGTGTGGTAAAGGAAAGTCGTCCTTTGGACTTGCCTTGTTCAGATCTCTGTAATCAACACACATTCTGACCTTTCCATCCTTTTTGGGAACGGGTACGATGTTGGCTAACCATTGAGGATATTCAGATGTAGCGAGGAAACCTGCGTCAATCTGTTTCTGTACTTCCTCCTTGATTTTGATGGCCATGTCCGGGTGAGTCCGTCTCAACCTTTGCTTTACTGGCGGAAACTCCGATCTTAACGGTAAGTGATATTCCACGATGCTGGTATCCAACCCTGGCATATCCTGATAGGACCAAGCGAATACATCGGGGAATTCTTTGAGAAGCTTTATCAAACTTTCTTTGACAGTCGGATTGAGCAATGCCCCAATCCTGATTTCTTTTCTCTCTTTTTCTGAACCCAAGTTTACCGTTTCCAACGGTTCTTTGTGAGGCTCAATAGACCTTTCCTCTTGTCTGAGTAGTCGGGAGATCTCTTCTGGAATTTCGTTGTCATCTTCTTCTTCAGCCCCAAATACCGGGAACTTAAAGTCGGGAGAAGGCATTGGATCGTATGTTTCAACGGGGTGTAAAATAAGCAATCTGCATGACGTGATGATTCGTGTTTAGAAGAGATAGAGAAAATGCAAGAGTGTGCAGTGTATTTGTTTTACTGCTTGTTTTTATTTTTGAATGATTTTTAGGATTACCATTTTCTGAAAAAGCAAAAAGAGAAAATAGCAATTAATGCGGAAATTACAGAACGACGTTATTTTATTAATGAACAAGTCGACTCTTGAAACTACAACCCTATAAAACAAAACTCTGTCGCTTCGGGCAAAGCGAAGAGGGAAATTTACAGAAAACGAGCCCTATCAAAACATCCGTTTCACCTGGGCAGGGTGAAAGGTTAAAGATGGCAATTACTTTGACTGATGAACGACCTTCGGAACCTCGACGGCAACCCATTGGCGGCGAACTCCTCGGTTAATCACAAAGTCTGGCACCTTCCTTGATTTGTCTTCAGAAATGACGCTGATTTCTGGTGGAGTAGGATCGTTGGAATCTATCTCCCAGGCAGAGTTGTCGTAGGAGGATTCCTCTGTTGCATTTTGCATAACATTTGTGCTCTCAGCTGTATCTCCCCATCCAGTTGGCTAGATATCTTCGAGCCTGATATGAGAGCTTTCGGGAGCGGTGTACTTGACCATAAAGTCGAATTTTCCACTCGGTTGTCCCAAGGTGTCCCACACTTCTTTGGAACTGGAGGAGTCATCTCTCTCGTTGACGTTGACCTCAGGGAAATCATAGTTGATGAATTCTAGTCCTGCAAACGTTGCAAATTCATCTTCATGTTGAGTAGTTTCAGGATGACCTGAGTGTTGATCCCATGACATGGTGGGGACACAGGTATTCTGTTCAGTGACGGTCAGCTGATTTTCATTACTCGGCTGACTCTCTTGCCCCAAATCTCCTGCATAAGGCTGCCACATTGGCAGACCATCCATTGGGCCATAGTAGTTGTAGTCAAAATTGTCTTTCATCGGAGTGTCTTCCTCTAATGAATTTGGCGGAGCACAGCATCCTTCCGGATCACAATCCCCGTAGATCATTTCGACATCTGATCTTGGTATAAATCTCAGACTTTCTGTAGGAAAGCAAAAAGGAATAGGCACCTCTTCCTGAGACATATAACCGTCCTTGTCAAGGTAGGACTTCCATTCTTCATCTGTGTCAGAGGGATCTTCCTCATTGATAGCATGAACTGTCTGAGACACTGGGTGAAGGAAACCTCCACTGTGGAAGAAGTTTTGAAGGGGATGAAAACTTTCATCATTGGCAGCTGTCTGGGTACAGGTCGCAGAAAAACCAAGACCCTTCTTTGTTTTATTGTCAATGGGAATGACAAGCTGTCCCCATCCGGTTGTATCGGTACTCTCGACCGCTTTGATAACATCATTGTATGAGGAAATCGAGGTTCCTCCTTTGAAATGATTGTCCTTGCTCACCGACGGTGCTTGGAACTGAGTTCCAATAACCTCCTCAGGTTCTACACAAACAGATGATGATAAGTTACTCACGAGCAAGGCCTGTTCTCCACAGACTGTGACAAGTTGGCCGTTCTTGACGAACTTTAGCTTTTGGTGGAGGGTTGAAGTAACCGCTCCAGCCTGATGTATCCAAGGTCTTCCTAATAAACAACTGTATGTTGCCCGAATGTCCATGACCTGGAAAGTGACTTGGAAAGTGTGAGGACCAATAGTTATGGGAAGATCAACTTCGCCGATAACTATTTTTCTGGATCCGTCGAATGCTTTGACGACGACCTCACTGACTCTCATCGGAGGGCCCTTGAATGATAATTGCATCAAAGTGGACTTTGGCATAACATTCAGGGCTGACCCTGTGTCTACCAGTATGCTGGCTAAAGCATCGTCCTGGCAGTTAACTGTAATGTTGAGCGCCATGTTATGACGGCGACCCTCTTCGGGTAATTCCTCATCACTAAATCCCAAATTATTGCAGGAAGTGATGTTAGAGACAATGCTATCAAATTGTCTGATTGTTACATCCTGTTCCACAAAAGCTTGCTCCAAGACTTTCTGTAGAGCCTCGCTGTGGGCTTCTGAACTGAGTAACAGTGATAATACTGAGATCTTTGAAGGAGTCTGTAACAGTTGATCGACAATGTTATATTCATTCCTTTGGATGAGCTTTAGCATCTCATCATTGTTTTTCGAAAGGTCGGGATCACTGGATTGACCGACTGGTGGATCAGGAGCTTTTGTCTGAAGTTCCTTTTCGTTGTTAAGTTCCCTAACCCCTCGGTTGAAGATTCTACCACTCCGTGTTACACGACTGATGTCTGCAATATTCACAACGGAGGGTAATGGAATTTCCTTTCCATTTTCAATGGTTGTTGCACCGTATTTGTAAGGGATAGCCTTAGCTGATTCATACGGTAATGGTCCCGGCAGATAAATGACTACGGGAGCCTTCTGATTTTTCTGACCATCATAAGTAATCTCGATCCGTTCTCGGTTGGGAACTTTAGATTCGTCAAGTAGAGGGATAATGGCAAAAACATCCCTGGTATGGTGATGACCAGAGATTGTGACAACATCCTCGACTTGATCCGCAAGGTAGTTCGGCGTCCAGTTGATGGGTCCAGAACCCGGATATGGGCTAATCTCTCCACGATCCACCTGGCCGTAAAGTGCTGCTCTCACAAGGTAACACCCTTGATTATTTTCCGAACAGACGCTACAATGATCGTAATTGTGTGGTGGCACCTGGCCACGCCCACTTTGAATACAATGTAACCTCACTAGGTTACCTTCCACTGATCGGACATCCTGACTTTGACGCCGAGTAGGATTCCTGTTACTGATACTAATTTGCTGAGTATCTTCATCCATATAAATTGGCATCCACCAATGATTTAACAAGTGTTGAAGTGCCTCCTGGACAAGGGCATATCTCTGATCGTTTTTGCAACCTGCTTTACAGCTTTGATAGTCATGTGATGTTAAGAATCCGAGTCGGACCTGCTCAGCATGTAACTCTACCAGGCTGGTGTTCATCACGCGAATATCGAAGATTTGAACCATATTGATCTGATAAGGGTTCCTATCATGGTAGTCTTGGATCCATCCAAGATCCATCTGACGCTGGAGAGCCTCTTGTATGAAAGAGCATCCCTGTTTGTTTACCGAGCAAATCAGATAGGAACTGTAATCATGTCGCGGCAGATTATGATACTGGCTTTGCCTTGAGTGCATCGGCACCAAGTTGACATTCATTGTATGGATGTCGTGGTTCTGAATGATGTTGGAGTTCGTATAGACCATGTTAACTCCACGAACTCGGTGCTCTTGGATCCATCCGAGATCCATTTGTTCCTGTAGAGCTGCTTGCACCACAGAACAGCCTTGGTTGTCTTTAGAGTAGATATCGCACTGGTGATAGTTATGAGGTGGCACATGGCCATATCTACTCTGTCTACAATGCATCTTGACCAGATTGGTCTTTAACAGGAGTACATCGTGAATTTGATAGACATTGTTAGTCTCTTTCTCAATCAGATTGACTGCAGCTTTCTCATGTTGAGGCAGCAGGTTCGTGAGAACATTGGGATTTGTATCTTTGAAAGATAAGAGCCCGCTCCTAACAACCTTTTGCACGTCAGACTTGAAATTGAGACAAGTCTCAATGTTATGCCCTGAACCTCCTTGATGATAAGGGCATGTCTGATCCACCTTAAACCAAAAAGGCAGATTTTCTGGTACTGTAAGAGGAGACTTAGTCTGGATGTGCCCCTTAGCCAGTAGTAACGGAAATAATTCTGCGTACAACATGGGTATAGGATCAAATCCTGGTGGCCGTGTTGTACGGTTGCTATTATACGGAGGACGAGCCTGCTGAAGAGGCTGTTGTGTCCTTTGCTGATTAGGTCGGCTCTGCGCAACCTAAGGTTGATACGTAGGAATAGGCGCAGGGCTGGTAGTAGGAGTCACAGCTGCTACCGGCTGATAACGTCGCCTTTGCTTTTCGAGAGAGATATTCCCAATATCTTGCTCTTTTTTCTTAGGGAGATCACTACCGTATTTTTTAGTACCGCTCGTCGATCCAGTGTCTTTTACCAAACGTCCTTCTCGGACGGCTTCCTCAAGACGTACGCCCATGCCGACCATCTCGGTGAAATCACTGGGCGCACTGGCAACCATTCGGTCATAGTAAAATGAGTTTAAGGTTTTTAAGAAGATCTTTGTCATCTCTTTTTCCTCAAGAGGTGGACAAATTTAAGCGGCAATTTCACGCCACCTTTGAGTATACTCCTTAAAGGTTTCCTTGTCCTTTTGTGACATTGATCTGAGTTGATCTCTGTCGGGTGCCATGTCCAAATTGTATTTGTATTGTTGGACAAAGGCAGTGCCAAGATCTCTGAAAGTACTGATCGTAGCACGGTTTAAACCCATGTACCATTTGAGTGTGGCACCGGTTAAACTATCCTGGAAGTAGTGAATCAGGAGGTCCCGATTCTCCGTCTGAGCTGACATCCGCCGAGCGTACATCACCAGATGGCTTTGAGGGCAAGAGTTACCCTTGTATTTTTCAAAGTCGGGAACTTGGAATTTGTGCGGGACTTTCACATTGGGGACCAGACAAAGGTCTGCAGCGTCCTTTCCAAATAGATCCTGACCGCGAATGGCTTGCAGTTCCTTCTGCATTTCCAAGAACTGTTCCTGGAATTCATCCATTTGGTTAAACATAGTTTCCTTTTTACCAAAAGGTATCGGTGGAATCTGTCCTTCCGGGACAGTGTGCACCACAGGGGGTGGTACCGTGACTACGACAGTGAGTCTTGGCATTTCCCGAAGTTTCTAACCTTCACGAGTCTTCAGTATGCCCCTGGCATCTTCGCTTTCCCGAAGTTTGTAACCTTCAGGCCCAGCGGCTTCTGTTGTGATTCCCTGATCTTCAGTGATCGGCGGAACATATCCTCCCGGGATATAGTTGACAGGCATGCCCCAGGGATGATCTTTCGGCATCTGATACCTAGGATCATTCTTCTCCACTATGGGCATTGAGGTGATCTCTAAGATCACAGTTCTTTATAGCTGAGCTTCTGCCATGGCTTGCATGTCGTTACGAAGCTTTCTCATATCCTCTCTTAGAGCGTCGATTTCTTCTTTTAACTCTCTGTTTTCTTCCTCAAGATCATCCATCTTTTTCTGACGATTAGCCCGAGTATTATACGAATGAGACAGTTTGACTCTAGAATCGAGACACAAACGTGAGATTCGTAGGGAAGAAGAATACGCTACGTGAGAATGATGAATGCAATGATTATATTAATTGTTTTTTTGGTTTAATCAAAATAAACTTCGACAATTAGATTGCAAATATCAAACGGTGGGGAAACCCCTTTTTATTGAAATTCAAAGGATTACAGAAATGGAAATACAGTAGATTACAAGATGCGGAAACAGAAACCTAAGCTAATGGGTCCCGAGTCCTCTCTGAAGAGAAATCGGGTGCTGATTCTAGTATCTTCCTTTTCTTTGACCGGGGCTCTTGGGCCGTTGTCAGGTTGTCATTCCTTTGCCAGGTGAAAGGAGCGAGCAAATTCCTTTGGTCATCTTGATTCTCTAAAGCATGCTGCTCCAAAATTTCAATCAGAGCATCTTTTTCTTTCAGTAATTGTTGTATTTTGATGCACTCTACGTCAAGGGTGCGGTACTTGTTCTTCCAAGACCTCCTCTCCTTTTGAACTTTGTTGAGAGTAACCTGAAGCTTTTCAGTTTCCGTCATGAAGTACATGACAGACTCCCTCGGCGGAAGAATTCCGTAACGAGGATAAGGCATCTTTAGCTTGAGAGCTCTAGTTTGTACCCAGTGGAGATAAGGCTCCACCGAGACAC
The DNA here is from genome assembly GCA_022829125.1 of Lathyrus tuberosus. Classification (NCBI taxonomy): domain Eukaryota; kingdom Viridiplantae; phylum Streptophyta; class Magnoliopsida; order Fabales; family Fabaceae; genus Lathyrus; species Lathyrus tuberosus. Next base: position 5,763,784 of record JALAZF010000327.1, on the reverse strand, counting down.
AGTCCGGTTTTCCCAGAGACTCTCGTCCTTTCTTATGAACATGTTTCCAAGCCTGCACTATTTCCGTCTTTAGTGCTCTGTCACTTTCTCCTTCCTTGAAGAAAAGACCTTCCAGATGAACACCCAGTGGGATGTGTCTCATCGGGTATCCAAATTGACGAAGAACCAATATCGGATGGTAGTTGATTCCTCCTTTAGTTCCTATAAAGGGTACGTTGGGGAAGTTTCCACAACGGTCAATGATTCTGATTCCCTCATAAATCCTATTGCACCAATCTATATCAGAGTTGGTGAGGGACATGATCTTCTGCGACCAACGTAAGACACTCTTGCAATCCCAAAAAGCAGCAGACTTGGGCAAGTGGGAAATAAACCATTTATAAAGCAGAGGTACACAGCATGTGATCTCCCCTCCACTGTACAAATTTCCTAAGTGTACAGAATGATACGCATCTGCGAGCAAAGTCGGCACAGGGTTTCCAATGAGAAAAACCTTAATGGAGTTAATATCGACGAAGTTATTGATGTTGGGAAACAAAAATAATCCGTAGGTGAGTAAAACAAAGATGCTTTCAAAGGCAGTCCTGTTCCCTATACTAGCAAAGTACAGAGCTTTCTTTGTTAAGAACTGGGCTGGCAAACCTTGGATGCCACCCTTAGTAGTCATGTGAGTCCTGACCTCAGACTCGTCCAAATGAATTGCTCTTGCAATGATCTGATTCTTTGGAATTTCTTCCAGTCCAGAAAATGGAGCTCGATCGGTGATATGTAGATCAATCAGATGAGAATACTCCTCCAGCATTGGTGATAGCTGGTAATCCGGGAATGTGAAACATTGATAAACCGGATCGTAGAATTAAATGAGCGCATCCATGATTCCCTCAATCACATGGACTCTTAACAGTGGTAGCAGACCTCTGTGCTTGGCTCTAAAAGCCTCAGGGTTAGTGATCATCCTCGCTAACCTTCTCAAATCCTCAAGTTTTGGAACCTTGAAGGTGTACTTATGAGTTCTCCTTCTACCGAAATCCATTAGCGTAATCCTCTTTTCTGATATTTGCAATCACAGTCTTAGTTTAATTTGAAAAACAGAGAGACTAGAAGAGAAGTTTTTTGAATGTTTTAATGTTTTATTAAATGAATGCATGAATGCAACACACAAAAACATAGAAAAAACATGGGGTCAAAGGGTCGTTGTCATGAAGTCAAGGCTCTACCCATCCCCAAAGGTTTATACTAGGGTGATTTTTGTACCTGTACTCATTATCATCAGCTCCTCCCAGGAAAGCAAAACAACAAGCGGATTGCCAGCGAGTTGTAGTGTAATCTTAGAGTAAGTGCCATTCACCGAGAATAGATCACCAGCCTCAAATGAGGGTAGTATCGCGTAACAACTATTTCCGATAGTTTCCGCACTACGAAAGGGTTTGGCTCCTCAGCTTCTCAGACTTAACAACCGCCCCATTGGCTAGAAGAGTGAATGGGTTGCGTTGGTCAGCCTCCACTGAGGTTGATGGTCGACCCCGTCGCCATCACTTATCTTAAGTGTATACTCAATCTTTCCACATACGGCATCACCCGCATTCCCATTAGCAGAAAAATAAACATGTATAGCAATTAGGAAAAGCAGTACATATATTTGTCCTAAACATCCTAGACCTTTAAAGCTAAGAATCCTAAGTTCCTGACAGAAAATGGGTTCCCCGGCAGAAGCCCCAATCTGCGGTATCACACAAGAGAGGAAAAGGAAAAAGGAAAACAGAGACCTGCCCCACTGTGGGCGCCATTTTTCTGTAGCGAGCGATTTTGGACGCGGTTCTTAAGCGCTGGTCGCTCTTTGCGGTTGAGCTTAAACTACAGGTCGATTCATTTTTTATCCTATTGTAAGCTGATGAAGGAAGGGAAATAGATGTCTCCAATTAACCCTGCTTTGCATACTGGGTCTAAACAGCGGTCTGTTAGGTTACGGATGCTATCAATGTGGAGGGCCTTTGTACTGGTTATTTGTATTTTCGCCAATACGGTTTTCTTTCTTTTCATTTGGACAGAAGGTTTCTGACGGGGAACAAGGATTAGGATGTTAGGACTGATGCTTTTTGATAGGTATGTGAGAGTATGGGATTTTGGTTTTTTGTTGATTGTGCTCGCTAAGATCTTTTCTTTCGATCTTATGCCTACGTATTCCCGTTTACCGAAACAGGGAAATCAGAGCGTTCGTAGTTCCTCCTATTCTATGGGAGGAAATGGGTGTTTTTGGTGTCTTGTTCAAAGCCCAAGACGTGAAGCGAAAGGTAATTTGTATCTTGTTCAAAGCCCAAGATGTGAAGCTGAAAAGTCTATTTGTGTCTTGTTCAAAGCCCAAGATGTGAAGCTGAAAGACCTCGGCTTTAGAGAGAATTTGTCATCTCTAAAGAAGGGTTTGTCTGTCCCAACTGTTGGGTGACTGGTTATAAAGGAGAATTACTTTAACCGGGATACGCGGATCCTAGCAATGCCATAATTTCCTTAAAAGGGGATTTTGACCTGAAGGAGAAGACTTTAACTCAGTGTAGAGCAATGCTATCTTTCCTTAGGAATTTCTCATGCTAAAAGAGGGACAGTGGCATGGATGTAGATGATCCAGAGGCTTGCCGCTTACAGCGATTAGATGAAGGGAAAGGAGTTGTTGATGTTTGTATACTGTGAACGAGGCACAACTTTGATGCTAAAAGGTTGATTGGATCAACCAGTGGTTTTCTTATACAAAGCCTAAGAGGAGGCTAATATGTGTCTCGTACAAAGCCCGAGAGAGAGGCTAAAAAGGTTGACTCAACAGGAGAATCTTTTATACTCAACAAGAGAGTGTTTTTGTATCTCGTACGAAGCCCGAGATGGAGGCTAAAAGTTTGATTGGCTCAACAAAAGAGCCTTTTTTTGTATCTCGTACGAAGCCCGAGACGGAGGCGAAAAATGTTTGACTCAACAAGAGAGTCTTTGTATCTCGTACGAAGTCCGAGATGGAGGTGAAAGGGGTGATTGACTCAATGAGGGAGTCTCTTATGTGTCTCGTACAAAGCCTGAGAGAGAGGCTAAACGTTGTTTGAATCCACTGGGGAGAATTTTGGTATCTCGTACGAAGCCCGAGATGGAGGCTAAACGTTTGCTTCGCTGGGAAGAATCATTGTACAAAGCCCAAGAGGAGGCTATTGTAACTGTTTCAATTGAGTGACAGATCCAATATACTGATTTTAAAAGAGAAAATAAGTTCTTATATGAGTAACACTGTACTCAGGGATTTGATTCAAGGATCCGGGTTATTCCTGTTCTTTAAGGAAGCGGGAAATCCAAGGGGTATTGAGACTGTCCGAGTCTACGGGTTTCCTTCCTATTTAACGAAGGGGTCACTTGAGAATGTCTTTGAGACTCAAGGAGATTAGACTGTCCGTGTCTAGAGTTCCATCTTTGTACTATGTTTTGAGAAACAGTAGTAGACTCTATGAAAGGACTGTTCTATGAGGATGACTAGGTTCTGTTCCTATACCTCTAGGAGGTCGTCGGGACAATTTGTACGAAGCCCAAGAGGAGGCTAGAAACTTTTAAGAAGCCGACGGGTCCTTGTACTAAGCCCAAGAGGAGGCTATCATTCCCGGAGGAAGAGATCATTATACGAAGCCTAAGAGGAGGCTATGAATACTTATAAGAAGCCGTAGGGTCCTTGTACGAAGCCCAAAAGGAGGCGGGGTTGCTTTTAGAAAGCCTGTGGGTCCTTGTACGATGCCCAAGAGGAGGCCGATGCTTTTAAGAAGCCCATGGGTCCCCAAACCCCGAGAAATTCAAGGCAAGCTATTCACAAGGAATATACCAAGTCAGGAAAGTTCGAGAATTTGGAAGAAACTCAAAGATGCCATTCACGGAAAAGACATTCATCTTGGGGAGTAGAGTTTCTTGACAATTCCTAATGAGGACAGCTGAAGAGAAGACTGTATCTGGTGATCCTATTTGGGGATTTAGGTGTCTATTTCTATGAATAAACGAAACGGCGTCACCTAGTTCTAGACGTAGTTGCCGGGGAAACTCTAAATATCTATACTATTATTACACAGTTGATATGAGTTTATGAAAGAAGACTTACAGCAAAACAACTCCACAATACAGTTATATATATATATATATGAGTTTGTGAAAGGAGACTTACAGTGAAACAGCCCCACAATACAGTTATGTACATATGAAAGCGGTAAATGAAAGCGGGTAAACACTTACTCGGTTGTAGAGCTTCCATGCTGTTTGGTTAGTTGTTCAACAAAGAAATATTGAAAACAATAGTATATTCAAAATCAAAGGAGAAAGTGCTTTGAAAAAGAAAGATTTGGGGCTTACAGCTCAAGGAGAGGCCCAGGGTTTTATCAGTGAGCGCACTGTTGAATTTGTACAGAGGGACTTATACAAGTGACTGAGGCCCAAGAAAGGTTTTCTGTACAAAGGGATGGGTCTTACACTCTATTAGAGGCCTAAGTGAGTTTTAAGAAAAGAAATGGGTCTTACTACTCGAGGGTAGGCCCAATGGTTAATTTTGAAAAGGGCGACGGTCGCGCCGAGGTTTTGGAAACACCGTGGGACTTATACAAGTGACTGAGGCCCAAAATTTTGGTATTCACAAAGGGATTGGGTCTTACACTCTATTAGAGGCCCAAAGAGTTTAAAGAAAATAAATGGGGCTTACAACACGAGGGGAGGCCCATAGTCTTTATTTTCAAGATGAATATTCACTTTTAAAATGCTTAAAAACAATTAAAAATGAATTTATTCACAAAAATACCAACTATATTAAATAAATAATATAAATTTTATTTTTTTGTAGAATAAAATATTTTACTATTTTTGTGATTTTTCAGAAAAAGAACCAATAAAAAATAATCAAAATTGAGGGAGTTATTAATTTTCCAAATCATTAAAAAATAATATGAAAAATGAGAAAATATAAAAAAGAGGGGTTGGGTCTTACACTCTATTAGAGGCCCAAAGTGTATTTTTGTACAAAAGATGGGGCTTACAACTCAGGGAGAGGCCCAAAATATTTTCAGTTTGAAAATGGCGATCGCGCCGAGATTTTTAACGTATCGGGACTTATACAATAGCTGAGGCCCAAAAATTGTTTCGTTAAAAAAAGGGTTGGGTCTTACACTCTAATAGAGGCCCAAGTGTTTAAAAATGAAAAGAAATGGGACTTACGGCTCAAAGAGAAACCCAGTTGATTTTCGTTTGAAAATGGCGATCGCGCCGAAGTTTTCTTTTAACGCAGAGGGACTTATACAATAATTGAGACCCAAAATTGTTTTGGTTAAAAGGGGATTGGGTCTTACACTCTAATAGAGGCCCAAAGAGTTTGAAAAAGATTTGTTAGGGTGAAAATCAAAGAAAACCCCAACTTCATTTTTTAGGCATTTTTTCAAGAAAAAATTAAGTAAAAAATGATAAAAATATCAAATAAAATCATTAAATAATGATTAAAGTTTATGAAAAAAAATATTTTATCAACATAAATATTTAAAATCATTTTGGTTTTAAAAATCAAGACAAAAAAGAAATCATTTTAAAAGCATTTAAAACAATATAAAACACTATTTTTAAATATATTAAAAATAATACTTTTTTTTGTGATTTTTTGTGGATTAAAATATTATGGGGTATGAATTGGAAAATGATGATTTTTTGCTATGTGAAAAAAATTGGTTGAGAATAAAAAGTAAGAAAAAGAGGAAAGATATCAAAATATCATCTCCGACATTTCTTTTGGGGTAAAAACGAGTACCGAAACTTTAATTTTCAACACGTTTTTATCAAATTTCAAACACTCATAACTCTCTCAATTTTTATCGGAATTAAGATCCGGAAGAGCCTATCCTGACCGATTTTTCGCAAGGAATCCGATGGTATTACTCACGCACACGGAAAATCGACGTACAAAACGCAGAAAAAACTGCTATCGTTTTGAAAACATCGTTCCGCGTCGAATTTCCAACACGTGTAACTCTCTCGATTTTTAACCGAATCAAGATCTGCAAGAGCCTATCCTGACCGATTTTTTGCAAGGAATCCAATGGTATTACTCACGCGCACGGAAAATCAACACACAAAACGCAGAAATTAAAAAACAAAAACTGCTATCGTTTAAAAACATCGTTCCGTGCCAAACTTCCGCCGCGCGTAACTCTCTCGATTTTTAACCAAATCAAGATCCGCAAGAGCCTATCCTGACCGATTTTTCGCAAGGAATCCAATGGTATCGTACATGCACGCTGAAACTCAACGTATAAAACGCAGCGATAAAAAAACCAGAGCTGCTACGTTGTAAAAACATCGTTCCGCGTCGAATTTCCAAAACGCGTAACTCTCTCGATTTTTAACCGAATCAAGATCCGCAAGAGCCTATCTTGACCGATTTTTCGCAAGGAATCCAATGCTATTATTCACGCACTCAGAAACTCACTGTACAAAGCGAAAAAAACAGAACCGCTATCGTTAATTCGACGTCGTTTCGCGTAAAATTTCCAACGCGCGTAACTCTCTCAATTTTCATCGGAATTGAAATCCGTAAAAACATATCTTGACCGATTTTTCGCAAGGAATCCGATGGTGTTACTCATGCAAACTAAAACTTAATGTATAGAACAGACCAATGAAAAAAAACAGAACTGTACATGTTTTTGAAATAACCAAAATTCCACATAAAAACATGTCAAAATGCAAACAGTGGGAGGATCACAACATACACATTAAGGACTACATTTTTGCCTCAAGAATTGTTCAATATGATGCATGTATGTGGACAA